>CM070507.1:8692517-9964925 GCA_036346375.1 Guadua angustifolia | reverse complement strand
ATCGAAAATCGAGCAATTTTCAAACCCCAGGAGAAGAAATTGTTACTTTTTTAGCCTCTTCCTATTTTTTATAAAATATAGTTCCTTTCTAAAGCAATGGTAAAAGACCACTTCTAAATGTAATTTTAAAATAATCATCTCCCATCATTCAAGTATAGACAGACCATATATATCTACTTGCTGTGCTTTCATACCGTGAAAGAAGGTACTGCCATAGGAGCTTGAAAGGAGACCCTCCAAGGTGTCAAAGAGTTGCCACAGGAGTAGAACCTCGATAGAAAAAGATTCTCGCCGAGGAGTAGCATCACGGTAACACTATCTTTAATTAATCAAGTTAATTAAGTGATTAATCAAGTAATTAATTAAAAAGTGAATGATCAGTGGCACCTCGTAGGACTACTTTTTAGGGTTGTTTGATTGCCTATATATATGTCAGATTTATATCTATAAATATAGAATCTTTTTTTTATGTTTGGTTGTATCATCTAGTTTGAGCGACTATCTGGATGCAAGATTCTCCATATAGCGCAGCTCACGGAATCTGGAGAAAATAGTCGTATCTCGGATCGGCGCATAATGACGATATTCTGATACTGCAAAGAGGGCCATATCGACCACATAGTAAATCATGTATCGGTGATGCCACGTGGGTATGTAAGTTTTTTTCTTTTTGTTTATATCTTTTGATTAGCATCTCCGATTATCGAATCGATTTCAAAATGGGTTCTTGGAGTTTTTAGAACAAAACTAGATCGCACTTGCTATATAAATTTCAAAATAATTAAATTTCCAAATACTTACTACTAAACATTCAACTAAACACCATATCTACATCATGCATCCGTATCCTATCAATCGATTGAGTCGAGCGGACCGAGACTCATGAGAGACAACAAAACAAGCTCCTTAACTTCTGTAGTCTGTACTTCTTATACGAGACTACAGTGATATATATTATTTGCCGCCGTTTTCTATGGTTGAAGAGGGAGCAACTTATGCGATTACAAATGTGATCAGTTTTACGTTTACCGGGGGCTAAAAAAAAGTGACGACTTCAAACTGATGGGCCCGTGTGGATGGCCCCACGTGGCAGTGTTGGCTAGTGGATCCGTTGGCCTCGCGGGACCCACCCCGCCTTGCCTCGCCAGGTTTACGTCCCGACGGGCAGCGGAACCTCAAACCTTTGCCTTTTATTTCGTTTTGTTTTGGGCTTTTTTTGTTCATTTTTTCTTTGCGCCTGCAGCGTGGACCCACCCGCGGGCTCGCTTGTGTTCTGTGGGCACTAGGTCTCTTGGTAAAAGCTAGATATACTACTGATAAAAAAAAAGGCTAGATATACTATAAATATATATTTTAAAGTAACTAAATAATTTTTTTTCAATATATAACATGTGTTCTTGTTCTAAAACAGATGCTATAAATGCTACGAGCGACCTAGTGGCATAGAATTTTTTTCTAACGGGAGTGGCTGGTACACGGCTTAGGCCCACAGGGCAGCGAGAGACTCGTTATTAGTTTTGCGTATGAATCTCGTCTGATGGATCTGACTGTCTAGTCTCTAGGAGCTACTTAGTCTGTTGGAAAAAAAATAGGGGGCTATTTGGATTCAGGACGCATTTTATCCTACCAAATATTCCATTAGTCATGACTAAATCAGGGACGTGACCAAAATCTTGGTCAAAACTTTTAGTAACATAAGTCATCGAGAGAGAAGATGTTAGCAAAATTTGGTAACCAATTTTGCCACCCATATTTTAGCAATAACTTGGCAAGAATTTTGCCAAATCTTACCTATGAACACGGGCATAGAACCAAACCAAGTGAAGACCAAAATACCAGGTGTTAGCAAATTTTTTCGCAAGGTGCGCATGAAACTAGCTTCAGTATAACCCCGAACTAGACCGGTAAAAAATTCATTCGTCCTCTTGAATGCAGAACACATGAGCTGTCTGTGAGAGAGAGTCAAGTCCCCCATGGAAGCAACAAACGATATTTCAACCCACGCGTGATGCTGCGTCTCTGTGGTCAGTGGATCGCAAGGCATTTGTATCTTGTACTCCCCCACGGCGAGGGTATCCAATACATTACAAAATGGTAAAGTCGCTCGCACTGCCGTTCAACGGCGGCAACACACCGGAGGCTGACTTGCCGAATGGCCAGAGGCTCGCTGGCCAGAGGCCAGATCAACCTGCATGGCCAGATGCCAGATCAACCTGCATGGCTCTAGACTTGGACTGCTTCATACTTTGACCATTCTGCTGTACCGGCGAACCTGTCGTGTCTCACCTGCAATCGCAAAAGTTCAACTTAAGCACAGCTTAAATGGCCAAGTCCCTCTTGTTTTGACCATGTTCAATGGAAATAGCATGCATGATGCATCAACAAATGCATTCCTTGTCCATTTCTCATCAACAACGCCGGCGCTGCATCGATCACATGTTTGGCCCCGTACTAACGCCTATTACGTTTCATCTTTTCCTGCGTGGTAGGCCTGTATGTTTTACATTTCGGCAATCAGATGAAAGAACGAATCACTATGTTCGGTTGGGCCCCCGGCCAAAGCAGCCAGGCAGGCAGCTCAATTTATGGCACGGTGAAAGGAGTTAGAAATAGAGATTAGCAGTTGCAATATGTTTGGTGTAAGAGACCGCCCTTTTAAGTGCGTATAAATCCTTCATTCTTTCCAGATTTTAGTTTGTGTAACAAAGTATCACATTACATGTTAAAAGAACAAATGCAAATATTTCTGAAAATAAAATAAGGGCCTAACGGACAAGGTTTTACAAGAGGTGTGGCTAGCAGAATACATTCTGAAACACCGCGGAAAGGCTTGACGGATAGATCAAGGCCTTCAAAAACCAATTAACCGCCATCTACAATCTTAAAATCCGTCATCTTCTTGGAAATCTAAGAGGGTTAGGAGCAAGGGTGAGTACAAATCGTACTCAACAAACCACACGGAAGTCTGAATATTACATGCAATGGTAAACAAAAGCGAGGCGTAGGTTTTAGATATTGTGGATGCAAGTGGTAAACATTAGTTTTCATTTTACATTTGAAACACAAATCATAAATAGCAATATATATCATGGGGGTTATCGCAAAATTCTCTCTCACGACAAGTTTTTAACTATAAAACTACGGTAGCGATTGCTGGGAATCACCTAAATTAACTTCGGCTTCATTAACTGAAGCACGGCGTATTCGAATACCATTGATATCACTCTGCGAGAGGTGCTCGACTTTACCCACAAGATATCATCGGAATTAGTGCCACACGTGAATAACATACAACTTTAATGCATGCGGTAGGGCAGATAATCATAGCATTTCGTTGGACTTCCTTTTCTTAGCTCCTACCAGTGAGCTAAATTGGACCCACGTGCCCAGGATCCCACAGACGTCTTGAATTAGCGGCTTTGATTCACGGTGGATACCTCTGTTGTGAGCAGATGGTCGCACCATCCTGTTCCACCCGATGCTTAGCGGCCTATTCTCTTACGAATCGGGAGCTACTTCCTCTAGGTATTCAAAGGGAGTACAATGTCTTGAGCTATGTTGGGCCAAGTAAGCGGGATTGGTGGCCCAACTTGTGGTTAGCGGGATCTGAAGTTATTTACTTTGCCCAAACATCGGTCCTTAAATGCCAAAGACTTCGGCCAAATGACATACCACAACCGTTGGTACCAGCAGGTACACATAACCACAACTTTGGCCTCGTCATCGGTTGGGGATTGGGCAACATCCACCTCTCGTGGTCCGCCCAATTAGGGGCCCCGAACAGTGGCAGTTTTGGAAAATCACCGAGCCATCCCTCGGAGATTTTTAAGCTAATTCAACTAAGAGTGAGATTATAATTATTGCTATTCTACGGTGGTTCAATATTTTATAACCTAGGGTTAAAAAGGAGTTAGGGCGTAACAATAGGGTTAACATTTGGTATTATCTAAGCATGTCGTTAAAACTACCACATTTTCTAGTTTTCTAAAATACCAAAATAATGCAATACAAAATATATACATATAGTTATATGAAATGGGTTCAATATGTTCAAGGCGTGTGGCTTGCCTTGCGTGATCGAGGTTACCTAAAAGCAAGTGGTCGATCTGGTATGCGGCTTTACTGCAGCGATGTCAGATGCGGCTTTACTGCTCGAAGCTCAAAATATAGCTCAACGTCTGCTCTGCTCAAGAAATTTGTGCGGCGAGATGCGTCTTGGCGTCGAAACTACGCGAGCGCAAACAATAAATAAGCGAATAAAACAAAATAAGGAAAAAAAAAACGAGAGAGAAAATGGCCGGATTAGGTTTTAGGGGCATTTCAGGAATTTTTTGGATTTGGCATAGCGAAACGGAGATCATTTTTGGACTCAACGGTTCGAAACGGTCAAGAATATGTATTTTTGGATTTTTGGGAATTTTTGGGATTTTTCTGGTATTTTTGGGAATTTTTCGGAGTTTTTAACTGATTTTCGGATTCTTAAATAAATTTTAAATCCGGAAATGAATTAAAAACCTGAAATGAAATCTGGGCCGCCTGATGTACTTGGCCTGACCTGCAAAAATGAGAGGTGACGGCGGGCCAGCCAGTGAGATGAGGAGGTGGGCGTTGGCAGGCTCAGGCGCTTGAGACGGAGAGCCATGGCCGGTGGGGTCCGGTTGTCAGCTGAGCAGGAACGGTGAATCGAGGCGCGAAGCGTGGCCGGACTTCAAAAGCGGATCTCCGCAAAGCGGAGCTCGGGGGTTCGGAAGAATTTGAAAAACGGAGAGAGAAGGTGGCGGTGGACTTGGAGCGTGAGAAAAATGGTCGGAAGAGATAGGGGAGAGAGTGTGGCAAGAATTGGCCGGAGATGGAGAAGAAGCTGCAGCGTGGCTGAGCCGAGAGTCGGAGGAATGGAGTGAGGGAAAAGCTTGAGCGCGATCTGCGGGAGCTCGGGAGGAGAAGTTGGGCTCGGGAAGAAGCGGAGTGGCGTGTCGGCGGAGGTCGGCCGGGCCGAAGAAGATGAGCTTGGCGCATAGTGAAGCGGTGACTTCGGGAGCCGCAGGAGAGTTAAGCGGGGAGGACGAGGGTAGGCTGCGAGCTTGAAGGGTCGAAATTGGCGAGTGAAGGACCTCTTTTTATAAGCGGAGGCGAGGTGAAAAGGCTGCGGCGAGGAGAGAAGCGGCGAAATTCAATCGGTGATGATGGCCAGCGTTAATCGACGGCGGGATTCTGGGCGGGATCGCGGGTGGAGGTGTGGCGAATGACAATGACGGTGATGACAGGCGAAGCGTCTTTGAGGATCAAAATGGCGGCGATGGGCGGCGAAAAATAGCGAGGACAATTGGAAAGAAGACGGCGTGACAATTTGAATGATGCATAATTGGTCATGAAGAACAAACCCGGTAGTAGCGCGAAGCGTGAAGCTTAGGCGTCGGGCAGCGAGTAGGCGGAAGATACCGAGCGTGCAGGGAAGAAGAGACAGGGAGGAAAGGCGGGCGGACCTTGAAAATGAAGGCAGGCGGCGGTGGTGGTAGGCCAGGCAAGGCTGGTACCAAATGATGAGGAAATGAAGGAAAAACATGGAGAAAAATGGCAGCCGGAGAAATGGCGACTCGAAATGCGACTCGGGAGGGCGCTCGGGGAGAAAAATCGGATAAATTTGGGTGGTCTTGAAGAAGATGGGCTGAATGACTTGCTGGTGAATGGCAATAGGGCATGGGTGGCGTCTTTGAAGAAGATGAAACGAAATGAATCTTGGGCCAACGCGCGGGATGAATGGCACGAGGAGAAGCGTAAAATGAAAGGGGAAGCGGAAAACAAATAAGGAAAGTACATTTTTGGAGGCGACGGCCAAAAATGGAAAGGGTTTGAAAAAGGGGTAAAAGAGCTTTGGGGGAAATTCGGCAAAAATCTCAAATAAATTCAAATAAATCAACAAATTCGAATAAATCCATTTTTGAAAATTTTGGGATATTTCATTTGGTTTGCTTTGTTCTATCCGATACAAATATGTTGTCATGTAGCTTATCCGGCAAGGAGACTCCTGATTAGAGTTCTATCCAGTGTAAACAAGTTTGTTTGTAAGTTAGATGTAATCTTCAACACAGTATAAATATACGGGAATACTAGAAAACGGTATACCATTCCTTACTTTTCAAACGGTATAGAAAGAGATGATAGACTTCCAGGCGTGGTGGCGTGAGGCTGCGGCAAGGAAGCAATGCTTCGTGTGAAACGTCACATAGGACTACTGCAGGACAAGTTCTTGACGTACAGAGGAACAATGAAGAAAACAATAGAGTAGAGAGAGAAAAGAAAAGAGGAGAGAGAGAAAAAAGAAAAAAAAAGAAAAAGAGTAGGAAAATTTGTGAAAATTTTGATAGATTATTTGATAGTTGTGCTTTCATATAAAGGGATCCTTATGCGTGTTTTGCATTCCTAATTTAACAAGAAATCAATGAGTTTGGATTCCAATCATCAAACGGCCTGACGAGAGTCATTATGTACTGAGACTGATGAGTATTCTTAAATTTTTGTTCTCATTCTCGTTGGCAATCGTTCCTCGATTGATTCCCTGTAGCTCGCCACAATTTTTTTTCTCATTCTCGTTGTAATCCATTCATTTTTGGAAAATGTGGTGCATGCTACTCTGCTTTTTAGTGGGAGATTTCCGTTTCTACCGGGCATAATAGAGTTCGCCTGATTCTCGGTACGCTGTGAATTGCTAGCACTACATGCATCGCATACATTTTGTCCTTCTTTCGTGGAGGCCGTTGATGGTTTATTGAAGCTGATGCATCCATGAAGCAGATAGTTTTTCGAAAGACACATGCATACAGCCATGGATTCACTTGCAATGTAGGATTCATTTTCGTGTTGGTTTCTATTCATGCACGGGAGATTCATGTGTTTTTATGGAACCTCATGAAACTTTCGAGTAAAAACTATCTTTGAAATCTACATGTGGGCGAAGTTTCACCAGCGCAAGCTAAGTTTCACCAGTGTAGCGTGAAGTTTCACGAAGTTTCAATTATAAATTTCACAACGTTGCATGTTTATGTTTCATGATTTTTTGACAAATTAGTTCCACCAAATTTCATAGTGTTCACATGAAAGTTTCCTGACGTTTTACAAACATGTTTCACGTTTCATATGAAACATACCTGTCAAATTATGTTTGACAAAACTAAAACGTTATGAAACTTGTAAGTACGCTATGAAACCTGGTGAAACTTAACTATGAAACAACATGAAATCTATCTAGACGAAACAACATAAAACCTATCTAGGTGAAACTTAACTATGAAACAACATGAAACCTATCTAGATGAAACAACATAAAACCCATCTAGGTGAAACTTAGCTATGAAACATACTATACCGTTAGAATAAATTCCAACGGTATAACGTGCAATAGTACCACTCATAAATATAATCCTTAGCCCCCTGGTTTGAGGCGAGACTTTTATAATATTCTTATATGTTATCCGAGCCAACCAAACCTAAAACTCAGACCAATGTCGACGACCTTCGCGATGTCGCCCTCAACTTCATCCTCGTCTTCTCCTTCCCTTGCTTCTACCATGGCAGGTGCAATCTCTACAAGTGTCGGCCTCCTTCCCACACCCTTCTTTGGCCAATTCATTAACATCAAACTCAACAAAGACAATTTCTATCGTGGAAAGCCCAGATTGTTCCATACCTTTGCAGCCAACAACTTTCAAGCTTTGTAGATGGATCAGTAGAGATGACCCCAGTCGTGATCACCGAAGATGGCGTAGGAGTAGAGTGCCTGGTTGCCAACCCGGCATATGTGTTGTGGTACCAACAAGATCAATTGGTGCTCATTGTGATCCTATCCTCACTGATCGAGGAAATTCTTGGCCACGTCCTGTTCCTCACTATGACGGATGATGTGTGGAACGCCCTTGATCACATGTTTGCATTTCATTCTAAAGCACGAGTCATGCAAGTGCGGGTGTAGCTTGCAAACCTCAAGAAGAAAGATATGTCTATTACGGACTACTTTTGCCAAGTCAAGAGTATGGCAGACACTATGGCGTCCATTGGCCGGCCGCTCCGAGATGAAGAAGCTATGTCTTACCTCCTTGCCGGACTTGGCAACGATTATGAACCAAATCTAAACCCATTAGTCTGAGTGACTTGTATGGATATCTCTTTGCTTATGAACTCCGGGTGGAGCATATAATAACACCTCTCCCCAGTTTTCCTCTCTTGTTAATCGGGTGTCCAAAGGTGGCACTAGCACTGGTCAAGGGTGTGGCTATGGTTGGGGTGGTTGCTATCCTCTAGGGGCATTGACTTTAATTTTCTTTCCCAAAAACTTGCATAGAAAAACAATAAATATACCATAACATAATATTTTTTGTTTATATCGGTCACCATCTTTTCTTTCATTATTGCAATGCTTGCCTATATTACATGCTCACAATGCACGTCACATAGCTTATACCGGTATGGCTGAGTAAACATCCGTCGATGTATTGCATTCTCAATCTCTCCACTGGTAGAGGTCCACCAAATAAAGAGTTAGAATATCTTTTTTTTAGAATTTTTAGCATTTCTTTTTCTTTTTCTTAGCAAATATAAACCACTTGTCATTGACTTTTATTATATAATAGATTGTGATTCCTAATTATCGCCAGCTCATCGACAAACTCATTGGCCAACTCTCTACCGAGTTTGCAGTCAAAGGCCTTGGCTCCTTGCAGTATTTCTTGAGTGTTGAAGCTTCCCGAGTTAGTGATGGTCTTTTTTTCTCACACAGTAGAAGTATATTTCAGATCTTCTTCATCATGCCAAAATGCAATTTTGCAAGCCTGTTAATACTCTTATGTCGAGCACTAAGAAGCAATCCAAAAAATCTAGTACACCTCTTTATGGTGATGATATTTTCTTGTATAGGAGTATTGTTGGAGCCCTTCAATATCTAAGTCTTACTCTGTCAAATATTTCTTCTGCGGTCAACAAAGTCTGTCGGTTTCTTCAGCTGCCAACTAACATCCATCGGGGAGTTGCTAAACCCATTCTTCGCTATCTTAAGGCTACATGTTCTACTAGGCTTCGTATTCGTCAATCTCTTACACGACTTCTCAGCGCATTCTGTGATGCAAATTGGGTAGAATGCCCTAATGATCGGTGTTCTACATGTGTTATTGTTCTGTTTTGTGGACATAATCTCTTCTTATTGTGTTCTTATAAACATTCTACTGTATTGTGTTCTCATAAACATCCTACTGTTTCTTGCTCCAGCACAAAAGTTGAATACAAAGAATTTGCAAATACAACGGCAAGAGTTGATTTGGTTGTAGTCTTTGCTGAACGAATTAAGTTTGTTTCAAGATAGAGCTTCTTGTTTATAGTGTGATAATTTAGGAGCTACATATCTCACAACTATTCCTATATTTCATACTAGAACCAAACATATTCAAGTGGATTTCCATTTTGTTTGTGAGAAAGTTGCTACATAATCATTAGAAGTTCCTTTCATCTACTCAGTAGATCAGATAGCCAATGTGTTTACAGAGGCATTGCCTCAACGAGATTTTTCAATGTATATATTCTAATCTCAGTCTATTGGATACTAGTTGAGATTAAGGGGGCTGTTAGAAATAGATATTAGCAGTTATAATGTTGTCGGTAGTCGATAAACTCGACAAAAGTCAACACATGGTCAACAGGGTCCCTAGCTAAGGCGTCTGGCGAGGCCTCGACCAAGACTAATTCATGGCGATACACTTTGCGACCTCGACCTTGGCAGGAGTCGTTGCTCAGCGGTTACAGGGGCGCAGATGGTGGCATCAAAGCGGCGTGGCGGCATTAAGGGCGATTCTGACCCACCTTCAATGCGCGCGAAGCCATTACCGAGAATCTCTCGTCCGATTACATCGATATCCGGGGAGGATATAAGGTCTGCAAGAGCATGCGCACAAGGACATCGGCGCTAGCCATAGACCCGATAACACAAGCGAGCACTCAAGCTCGAGTTGTAATCCACTCTTTTGTACTCACAATTAGTGAATTCCTCCACCTCCGGAGAAGACTGGACGTATAGCTATTACCCTCGTAGGGGCTCGAACCAGTATAATCCAGCATTGTCCCTTTCGTACGACGCCACGCACCGACCTACATCCACACTATTGTTGAGTGAGGCGCTTCTTGGGTCACTCATTCACACTAACCCCCTCTTCACTTTTGCGGTCAGGCGATCCCGATCATTGACAAATGTATTTGGTTTGCTATGTTGTATCCGATACAAATACGTTGCCATGTAGCTTATCAGGCTAGGAGACTACTGATTAGAGTTCTATCCCGTATAAACAAGTTTGTTTGTAAGTTAGTTCACTTGGGGTGTTTGGATTAGAGGTATTTTATTATAATGTTTTATTATCCAGTTCAATTTAAACAAAACATCAAAACCTCTCAAAGAATTACCACTCATCTAAACAGAGCCTTAGTTGTTATCTCCAACATAGTATAATATAATCCTTGGTTTGTGGTGAGGCTTTCCTAATGTTCTTATAAAAGGGACGTAACCACGATTGATTTGATTCGTGCTCACATTTCTTCCCCACTAAACCATGCTTTGATCGGCTGATACACGTACAGCAATGGGACGAGTAGGGATTACGCCAGATAGAGTCTGCCTGCGTACTACTCGCACTTGAAGCAAAGTTAACTCGGGCTATTAGAGGCTGTGACTTCCGGTAATTAAGTATACTTATTACACTCCCCATCTACTCAATGGTGGATTTCACTGTCTCCTTTAACCCGGTCTCTCTGGCTGCAGTATCAGCACCCAAATCATGTGATGAATGAGTCAGCGTACAGTCTAAAGTTACTTTCGCCCAGCTTACGTCACCCTGGAAATCTGGTAAATTTGTTTTTTTTTTGGGACAAATTAAATTGATGGTACAGCAGGCTATTCTGTGTTCTGCTAGTCCGGCGCACGACAGTGAAGCGTAACAGTTACACTGTCCTGAACGTGACGACAGGGGAGGGGAAAGAGAGTTTTATTGGACATTAGTGGTACACGACAAACTAGTCAATTCTTGGAGGTGAAAAAAAAAAGTTGTAGGATACTTAACTTTTTTACGAACAATAGGGTAGTTCAGCGACATCTCCTTCTCACCGGGTTGCATGTGTAAATTACTGTTGGTAGAAGCTGTTTCAACGTGACTCTGACAACTGTTCTTCTCTGCTTCTCAGTTCTCACCAACTGTGACAGTGAGGAATAATAGCAAGAAAACTAACGCTTCCCTGCATCGTGAAGAAACGACGAAAAGCAATGCTTCCCTGCATCGTGAAGATAATTTTTTTACTGTTTTAGCCTCAGGATATTGTTGAAGTAGCTGTTCTCGTGACGAAATTGTAGATTTAGCACCTGGCGACACCCAAATTAACGGTTGGGCTTGGCTGAAATATTTTTTTTTTTTTCAGCGACTCGAGTGCTGGATTTTTTTAATGAAGTCCAGCGGTTCACAACCGCTGGTTAATTGTTTTAGGGTTCGAAATTTTTCATGTCTGCCCTGTTGTTTTCTGATGATCACCATGCATGCATGCATGCTATAGGGATGAATAGCTAAAACAATTATCCAGTGGTTCAGTACCAACGGACTTCACACAAAAAAAAATCCAGCGGCCTCTAACCGTTGCAAATAAGAAAAATATTTTGCATCTGCCAAAGAAAAAAATATCTAGGGGGCTAGAACCGCTAAAAACAAATACAAAAAATATTTCAGCGGAGCCTAATTGCTGAATTTAGGTGCTAGAGGCCAAATCCACAATTTCATCGTGGGAATGGCTAATTCAAAAAAAAAAATCATACAAGAAGCTAAAACAGTAAAAAAATTCTCGTGAAAAAAGGACTTTTAGTTCCTTAAACTAAATTTTGTTAGGAGCTTTTACCTCACACGCCCTAAATCATGAATATTTTGCATGCTCCTGCTCTCTCGATACTTCGACAATGCTAATTATACCGATGTTTATCGAATTTCATGACCAACCAATCTATCGAGAAAAGGTGGAAAAATTTTCGTGGAAGATTTTTCTGGTCGAGAGGAACCGGCATGGAATACAAGAGCATCGTGTTCAAAGAAACGCATGGTCCCAAGCTTCACGGTAAATATTTGGAGTATATTGTCGCATCCCCAGAGGTTGCTGGCTGCTAAAGGGCATCAGGATTCAGGGAAAGGGGCCCGAAATGTCGAACTAAAGGGTCGTTCAGCCGAAGAACTCCCTCCAATGAATCCCAGCCTCCGTCCTCACACAACCTCTGTTTTGAGTTTTTTTTTTTTTTACTACATTAAGGACTCTGAGAGTCAAGAAATGTCCTTGCGTGTTCATCACTTTAGCATAATTAAAAAAATTAGCAAGGTAGCTTGTCGAACCTGCACTGTTTGTAATTTTGTTTAATGGAAAATAGATTGCTTTGTAGAACCCCATCTATAATATTTTAATATTATATCGAAAGAAGATATTCACTGTTTTCCAATACTTATATCTCGTGATAAAATTTTTTCTTTTCCAAATACTTGCATAGAAAAACAACAAACATAACATAACACAATATTTTCCTTTTATATCGTCACCATCTCTTTTTTTTATTATTGCAATGCTTGTCTATATTACATACTCACAATGCACATCATATAACTTATACCATTATAATTGAGTAAATATCCGTTGATGTATCACACTCTCAATCTCTCCACACGATAGAGGTCCACTAAATAAAGGGTTAGAATATCTTTTTTTTTAGAATTTTTAGCATATCTTTTCTTTTTCTTAGTAATTGTAAACCACTTATCATTCACTTTTATTATATCATAGAGTGTGGTTCTTATTTTTTCTATAAATATATATACAAATCAAATTCCTCACTTAATTCTAAATAAAAACAACATTTCTATTTTTCACTTAGTGGAATAAAAAGTTAATTTATTTTTATTTTATTTTTCTAAATTTA
The DNA here is from genome assembly GCA_036346375.1 of Guadua angustifolia. Lineage (NCBI taxonomy): Eukaryota > Viridiplantae > Streptophyta > Magnoliopsida > Poales > Poaceae > Guadua > Guadua angustifolia. The sequence continues at coordinate 9,951,955 of CM070507.1, read as the reverse complement.
CATATCTCTTCATTGTCTGAAATATACTTCCTTTTTAGTTTTACATCGAATTTGTATATAAATCTGGTAGCTAATTGTTATTTTAAAATTGTGTTATTTTTTTATTGTGTATAACATGGATTGTTTTATTTAATCTAACTTTTATTTTTAATTAGTTTCAAATTTCAATTTTAGGTTAGAATTTGTATGCAAATCGAACTGCTAATTTTTATTTGAAATTTCAACTATGTAAAAATTTTAGTTTAAAGTTCATATGAAAATCAAATTGCTAATTTTATTTTACTTCTCATTCCAAATTTTTGTGAATTTTATTATTTTAAATTTAATTTTGAATTTTATTTTAGGTTAGAATTTGTGTTTAAATCTAACTACTAATTTTTATTCCACATTTCCGCTCGTAGGTAGTTTTAATTTGGAGTTAAGTATCAAAATTAAATTTCTAATTTTCTTTTTATTCATAATTTCTACTATTTTATTGTTTTTATTTAATTTCAAATTTATGTTTTAGATTTGAATTTGTATAGAAATATAATTGCTAATTTTTATCCAAATTTCAGACATGTATGGTTTTAATTTATACTTTGTATGAAAATAAAATTTTAATTTCATTTTACTCGAATTTATATTATTTTTTATTATATTTAACATAGGTTCTTTCTTTTAATCTGAGCCGCTATAACTTGAGTCTGCTAGATAGATTGTTAGATGTTTTTCTTTACATAATAGCATCAAATAGATGATATAGTTCAACTTAGTTAGGATCTAACAGATTTAGGGCTATAATTTTTGTTTTTTGCGAGAATTTCAAATATATTGTTTTTTTTCTCTCGTTGATTTTAGTATGTAATATATGTATGTTTGGCACCTTCCAGCTTTGCCCCCTATTTCTGTGTGCTTGACATGTGGATTAGTCGGTAGTTTTATTAGGTGCATATGTTCGACACTTTCGATCCTTAATCTAGGCTCTAGAGCGGTGCGCTTTTGGTAGTTGAAGTGTTCCGGTTTGTAGCTCGGACATGTTCATGTGATCCTGGTGGTCCTTGATTTGATTCAGGATGCGAACAAAAGTTTGCGGAGATCTGTCCTGTATTTGGATTTTGGATCCAATGTCTCGATCAGGACTAATCTCAATTTTCAGGAGACCCCACAAGGACAATTTCAGTGTTCATTGTATTGACAGCCTACTCCCTTGCCTACCTATTACCATTGTTGGACCTCCTTGCATGCTCTATCCTACAATTCTCCATGTGTAGCAGCTCAACTTAATTTTACCATAACCATGAACGATGATGCTATTAGCTCTCTGTACATGAGACCTGGTATTGAGTTGACTTTTTTTATTAGTCCGTGGCACAGTACGTAAGTGCACGGGCTATACCGGTACGAATGACAAGGTTATACTAGACCTCGTGGTCGGACACGATAGACGATAAGGCACGGCATACGCTGCATAGGCTATGTTTGTGCTGGTACAGTATGAAACAGGCCCAATAGGTCCGTAATAAGCACAGCACGTAGCGTGCTCTACTGTGACTTTGCGTCATGTTGTGACTCACCCTACGGCCGATATCTTTTGTGGTCCTTGCATGCAGAGAAATAAGAGACAATGAAGATAAAGATGGAGAATGAAGAGGAGAGCACATGCTCTTGACATCGAACACGCGCACTGAGTTGCACCGCATTGAGATACCCCACATTTAGAGTAAGGATTTTAATGAGGCAATAACTATGTATCCAATTAAGAATAAATAAAATTTAGTTTTTTTAAATATTTTTGTTTATTATTGTAGCCCTTTTACAGTAATAATATAAATAGGCTGAATCGGCGTGGTACAAGCACGATACGGCACGGTGAAGGTGCCCACGGCGCCCACCTGTCATTAGTACATGACACAAATTGCTCAGTCGCAATGCAACATCGAATAGACTTTTCCAGAACGAGAGGACTGACACGTTGAGGCCCCACTTTCCTGAGAACGGAAAACAGACGCATACGGAAGATCTGCAAAACTGCATCACCAGGCCCACCTGTCATCGAGCAGGGAGTAAAGCTGTGGAGAGCAAGGAAGGGACCGCAAGACACGCGGGACCGGTTCCACGCCCGTGCGAACTGCGAAGGTATTTGGTTTGGTCGAGTAGCATACTTTGTTATTAATTTGTTTTTCTGGCTTAAATAAAACTATAAATATAGTTTTTTCTGTTCGTGTCACCAGCCGTACTCTCTTACCTCTGCAGATTATCAACACTGTAACATTTGCCACGATCTCATACCCTGACAAGAATGTGGAGCTCACCACCTACCATGTTTGTCGTAGAGCTACCAACGACCTAATACGCTAGAGGCATATATCAACTGTAGATACTTTTGCTATCAAGAAAAGATGGCATACTTGTAATTTTAATGGGACTAAGGCTAAAGATGGAAAATGCGGAGGAGGCTAAATTAACTATGGGTTCCTATCCGGTGGGCCCCGGCGCCTGAAGGAGGCGCGTACGCCTTGGGTGGTCCACCGTCCCAGAATAAGACGATGCTCGGAGATATTTTGTTTGGACATAGACGTAGCTATATAGTAGTTTTCGTACAATACTATAAGGCAACACGAAAATTATACGTTTGGTGTACACGTGATACGCTCAAAAAAATGTCAGCATCATTTCCAATAGGAAGCAAATAAATAAAAAAAACTAGGGATGCGTGAGTTTTCGTATGTTAAGGTTGTTTATCCATATCAACTTATATTAGGTTTATCTTATATGAAAGAGTAAAAAAAAGAAGATATAAGAGTGGTGATGCAAATTTATGATCTCTATACAAATTTTTTGTGATGTGAAGTGTTTTTTTCACTGCTAGTGTTCTATGACGTCTTTTATTTTTTTGGTCCACGGGATCCAAACCATGATCTCACTGTTTTAAGTGAATCCTGCTTGCTTTTAGTGACGTCACCAGTTTCACTTTTCAATCCGTTGCTATATGGAGTCTATGTGGCAGCTTTAACCCTTGGTGACCGGAATTAGGTAAGAGTACCAATATGCCACGAGTCCACGACCGGTAGTTCCAAAGTGCTGCTGTGTATTTCTTTTTAAAAATTTCGTAAATACTAGAATATGAATAAATGGTAGACGGTAATTGCTTAGCTATTCGCTTACTTTAAGATCTATATAACCTATATTAGGAAAGAAAGTATAGAAATCTCATTGTTAACATTCTGATTCAGAATCCAGAGGCAACAGCTAAAGGAGCAGCAGCAGTTGTATTGTACTGGTAGTGTAGCAATCTTTTGCAATGGAAGATCTGAATCCGTGACAATGGGATGGGAAGCGCCTCTGTGCGTTGCATCACTTCCATGACCACATTTTTCCAGAGATTCATGGGATCACATCTTCACTAAGTTGAGTCTCGCTTCTTTCTTCTTCTTCTTCGTTCAAAAAATTATTAAAACCAATAGCACATACCACACAGCTGAACCTACAGTCCTACATGATTAGTACATTGTTTGATTAGTCGTCTTGTTTTTCATGAGAACGTGCACAGAGACGGAGTAAGTCATAGCCTGCACCAGTACACGGCTAGTACAATATTTTAAGCTCGCTACCTGTCGTTTCGTAGTCCCTGTACTGTATTCTTGCATCAACCAGCACTCTCCAAACCCTTATAAAGACAGCAAATTCACTGTCATTATTGTTCATTAACTGCAACTGGTGCCAAAATAAAAGAAGGCAGTTGTACAAGGCCCATTTCTCCCCAGCAGCAGGGTTTGACAATGAGATGTTGTGAGATCATGTCAAGCCAGTACAAAATGGAAAACTGAACGATGGTTCATTTGCCACTGGTCATAGTGAATGGATTTTAAGTGAACCCATATTTTCCAAGTGGAAACACACTTGACATCTTCGAATGAGGCATCTATTCAGAGATTAATGGATGAGATCTTAAGATGCTTGTGAATCGAGACTTATCTCCTGCATCAACCTCAGACTCTATTCCATCAGGCAGTTGGTGCAAAATGGTTATATCCATCATCACGCATCGGTAGATAAATGGAATCAGCTGGCCTTTAGTGGCCACACATGAATGCATCTCAGTGCAGTGCAGGACAGCGAGAGAGAGCGAGATCCGGCTAAAGCAATCAATTAATTGACCCATTGAGTACTACTCCCACCGAGTCCACTCGCTTGCTAATCACTCAGAATAGCTTAAATATTGTGTACCATGCTTAGGTTGTCCTCAATTAACATCCATAAAGAGGCGGCTCAGCTAACTCGAGTGCTTGGCAGCGCATTGGGGTGACGCCTGAAGGTGACTGGAAAGCATTTGTGTTACTGTCGGTCCATGGACTCCTCCATGCCCATGCCGGGCCAAACACCAGCAGGCGCCCGGTTTAATCAGCACAGCGACTGTTCATCTCGAACAGAAAAGCTATCTGATTTATATCTCGAATACATGTCTAAAAAATTGCATGTGCCGCCGCATTCCATTACACCTCGCTCAACAAGAACCGAGATAGAGGAGAGTTGTTGCAAGGCTGTAAGTTTCGCAGCAACAACTCCCCTGATTTTTTTTTTTTTAATGTTATAGGCTTCGTTGCATAGTAGCTGAAGAAGCCTTGGAATTTTGCACTGGTCGTTATTTTGCGTACTATGAGAATACATCAACTCCAAAAGAAAAGAAGTTTGAAAGGTGAAGCCAGTGGCCAACTCCAGAAGAGGCTAGCATTGGCACCAGCCGGTCGAAAACACAAGTCCAAGTGATACTAAATGGGTTGGGCCTAATGCCGTGGCTACCCGTATAGCCTGAGACCAGAACAGAGTCACTTTTGGAGCCTCCTCATCATGGATTGGTCAGCTCCCCTGTTCGTCTGGAACTAAAGACCCTGTTTAGAAGCGATGTATTTTCATAGTTTTTAGATAATATTATGATTTTTAAGAATGCTATAGTATTTTATATCATGAGATGTTTAGTTATCATATCAAAAACTCTGTGTTAAAAACTATGATTTGGTAGATACCATGGTATTTGTAGAGTATTTGAAACTCTACTCTAACCCAAAATTTTTATGATTTTAGTTAGCTTCTTGTCTATTTCCACTCAAATACCATGGTTTGTGATGTTGCATCCAAACAGTTGGTAATTTTAAGAAATATCATGGTTTTAAAGAAGTTTGGTAAAATCATATTATTCATAACAAAATAATTACAAACTATAATATATCAAAACCATAATTTTAAAAAATTATGCTTTTAAACCGTTACTCACCTGCTACTGACGGGCGATAATATTCTGCAAACCCGTACCATGATTAGGGGACCACCACTACAAAGATCAAAAAATAAATGGCGCGGTACTAAGCAAACTCCAGTGCTAGCATCTTGACGGGCATTCAGACACTCAGCATTCATTGACTGACGGCTCAGTTAACCACCATTATGTATTCTCATCGGATGCCTCCCCAACAACCAACAGGTCCTAGGACAATCACCACGTTAAAAAGTACTCTCCTTCCAACTTTATACGAAGTACTTTTTGTTAGCGTATAAATAAAAGAATATTAGAAATAACCAGACTATTCATAATTAATTATCTCTAAGCACTATATTCGATACATGCATGTAGAGAATATCAACTTAGTAATTCTGAATGTTTATTAGAAGTATAAATTGACCTTCACACTAATTTTTGTACAAAAACATAAATTACACGTATATTTATAGTCAAACCAATTAAAAAATAATCACTGTGATAGTTCAGGTAAAAAGTATCGTACGTTCCGAGCCAAGTGGCAAGGGTATCATGACTCATGAGCCCTTTCGCATAAAACCAGAGCGCATCAGCATAATCTTCCCTCTCCCATTTGGGGAGTTCACCGTCGTAATTCATACATCCGATTCTCTAATCAAGGAAGATCGCATTGCCGGAAGTCAAGAAATTATTGGTGATGGTCGGCATTAGCTAATCGAGTAGATTTGGTTGGCATTGTGATCACATCTTTGGACGCAGCCGCACTAAACAATCTCCTAGTAAACACCAAGCAATAAGAAATTGCGATCAGAGCACGGACCTAGTAGCAACTAGCTAGTGTAGCAGCTATGAGAAGTAAAATAGGCAAAGTTGACTACAAAATTTGGTCTCCTGGATTCCAGGCAGCCCGCGGCACACGCCGGGGAGACACACAGCTGAATGGATCCCATGATTCCACGGCCGCAACCTCGCATTTCTTTATGCCTGATATCTTTTTGCCAGTTTTGATAGACTCGCTTTTGGAATTATGGTGAAATCCATCCGTTTCCTCCAAAATTTCTCTGAACTGTTGCAGTATAAACGGCCCTGCTAAGTTATACGTGTATATTTTTGCTATCAAAATTTGTGTTGTAATACATCTTGGGTTTCTTTAAAGAACTATAAGAGGTGTTTCCATGCTTTTCTTTTTGACAGTTCCATAAATATTAAAGCATAAATAAAGGATATATAGATGACGATTACTTACCCTTTCGTTTACTTCAAGATTTGTATAACTTATATTGAGATAAAAAACATTGAAGTACTACTCGAGAACCGCGGCGAGGCGTCCAGCAGATTGGGCGGCGCCGTTCGTCTAACGCGCGTGAGGCCGTCCGATATTTTTTGCTGTACGCGCCGCTCATCAAGGGAACAACGCACGCGGCTCTGCTCGCTGAATCGGCTGGCTTCACGCGTAGCTAGCGCTAGCGCGGACGGAAGTTATCGCAAGCGTTGCTCAAGCCGACGTGCACAGCTACAGTGCGACTAGATAATGGTTGTTGCAATTTGTACATGAATCCGATGTTTTTTGTCACGAGTTTAATTAGTTCAAAAGTAGTTTTATCTCTTTTGAAATTTTCTATAAATTTTTATGTGGAGAGATTAAGGTATTTAGTTTTCATTTTCTTTGGTTTCGCTCAATTCGCTACTTTGGTTTTCGTACAATAATTCCTTAAATTTAACTAGTTTTCAAAATATTTTTGAATTTTTCCTTGAGAGCAATTGAAGTCCATTATTTTCCAAATTTTGTTTTTCATAAGGATTTGAGCTAAGAATGCTTCTGTAAAAGTTTCAGGTCAAAATGTTGCTCCATTATTTTATAAAAATTCTGACATTGCAGTTTTCAGATTTTCAGAGTTTCTGTTTTTAAATTTTGAGAAGTCCTAAATGACAATATTAATTCATAATATTTTTACCAGAGATAGATATTGCATTTAGGTTTTCATGATAATTTTTACAGCTCTATTTGTGACTCCAAAATATTTATAAAATTCTGACAATGCATTGTTTTGATTTAAAAGTTGTCTTTTCATTTTGTCTCTTCATTTCTTTATGCATAAAATTTCATTTGCTGGCTAAAATGATTTAATTCAATGATCAGGGTTCTCATGGCAATTTTCTAAATTTCTTTTCCTCTTTTACATTTTCTAAATTTTGGCAATTTTCTAAATATCGGACGGCCTCACGCGCGTTGTCAGAATTTTAGAAAATTGCCATGAGAATGTAAAATTGTCATTAGAAAATTGTCAGAATTTTAGAAATATTATCAGAATTGTCAGAATTGTAAAATTGTCATTAGAAAATTGTCAGAATTGTCATTAGAAAATTGTCAGAATTTTAGAAATATTTTGGAGTCACAAATAGAGCTGTAAAAATTATCATGAAAACCTAAATGCAATATCTATCTCTGGTAAAAATATTATGAATTAATATTGTCATTTAGGACTTCTCAAAATTTAAAAACAGAAACTCTAAAAATCTGAAAACTGCAATGTCAGAATTTTTATAAAATAATGGAGCAACATTTTGACCTGAAACTTTTACAGAAGCATTCTTAGCTCAAATCCTTATGAAAAACAAAATTTGGAAAATAATGGACTTCAATTGCTCTCAAGGAAAAATTCAAAAATATTTTGAAAACTAGTTAAATTTAAGGAATTATTGTACGAAAACCAAAGTAGCGAATTGAGCGAAAGAAAATGAAAACTAAATACCTTAATCTCTCCACATAAAAATTTATAGAAAATTTCAAAAGAGATAAAACTACTTTTGAACTAATTAAACTCGTGACAAAAAACGTCGGATTCATGTACAAATTGCAACAACCATTATCTAGTCGCCACTGTAGCTGTGCACGTCGGCGAGCAACGCTTGATAACTTCCGTCCACGCTAGCGCTAGCTGCTCGTGGAGCCAGCCGATTCAGCGAGCGAGCGCGTCGTTGTTCCCTTGATGAGCGTGCGTCTGCAAAAAAAATATCGGACGACCTCACAGCGTTGAGACGAACAGCGCCGTCAACAGCGTTGGGCGCCCCGCGCGCCTCAAGAACTACATCTTGGATTCCTCTGAAACTCTAAATTATGAAAGAGAGATATGGTAGCAACTAGCAAGATCAGTAGGAGAACCAAGGCAGAACAGGTGTATTCCTCTCGGGAATATGCACTTTTCCTGTCGGACGTGCCAAGGAAGATGCCGGAAAATCTGGCTGGAAATCTCGCAAAGGATCATTGGGTTCGATTGTGTTCCTCACAATATTATGCGGAATCTAATTCTAGGCATCCGAGGGACATATACAATTGTATGATGCTAATTGTAAGCATTGGCAGGTAAGATTTATGTTAATATTGAGAAGATAGAGTGTGATGTCTCTTTGTGAAGATATTCCCATATAATGAAACACTATTGTACAAGTTATTGTCTATAGTAAATACTTTTTCATGTCATAATTAAAAGATTATAAGATCCCATAGACAAACATAAAATGTTATCTATTGTAGAAGTTATCTTTAGTTTTATAATCAGATGTAATGGATGAGTATATAGACGACATTATGTTTGCGTTTTATCACTGACTCCAATTGGCCATCAGTTTTTTTATTCTTTTTGCGAGTGTTTGTTACTAGTGAACTAACCCGTATTGTATTTAGATCGATGTCGTCAGTATCATGCAGATTCGTTTATGGGCCTCTTATTGTTCCTTGTTCAATATGACTCATGTCCCCATCCTTGACATTCCAAGGTGACAGTAAAATCCTTTATTTTTTATTTTTAGTTGCAGCTTCGACAGGCTTCTGTTCTGTGAGACCTACAAGATTCCCACTGTAGCAAAGTAGTGACCTGACCTGTAATATGCAGGTAATGAGGTAAAGAGTAGGTTGCAACTAACGATAGCGGACCCGGGGCTGCTGCAGATACCCTTTTTGAGTCGGTTGCCTGTATATTCAAAGTGAAGTTGTAAAGATGTGAATTGTGATGCCGGCGTCACTGATTTGACTCCCAACCTTGAAGTTTACTACTTCCCACGCAGCGTCAGTCTGAACTTGATTCTTGTCTTCAGTTCTTGCATCGCACTGGATTCCTTATCATGTGGTTTTCTTTCCCCTCATTCGTGATAGCAATGCCTAACTAATAGGCTTGTTGTTCCATTAGTAGTATTGTAGTAATACTCATATATACCCCAACGCTACAACCAAAAATCATATTTGGCAGACGTACATCGATACCACTTGGTAGGAAAAATCATATTCCATTCCACAAAAGCAGAACAACAGCCAAATTCAGGGGCAAAAAAATGAAGAACCCATGCATCCATGGCTCTGTCTCGATACTGAATGCATGGCTCTAAAGTTCTAACCTTGGGAAATACTAGTAACAAAATCTCGAGTCAGGCCACCCGAGGAAGAGGAGCCACCTCGTGCAGATCCTCAGGCGTCTGTATGTGACGTACGCACTAGTACAACCAGTCCCTAAGACCAAAAGGGTTCGCGTCTGTATGCAATATACGAGCATCTCCGTCGATCTGCACGCGTATCAGAACTCGCAAATCGTCACGTATGCGCGGTTCGGTCACACGCGCACCGGAGGCCCCCTCGCGGCGAACCCCGCGTCGGCCCACGGGTTGGTGTCCATCGTCTTCCGCGTGTGCGTCTGCTTGTGCTGATGGTGGTGGTGCCGGTGCTCCTTCCGCGCGGACACAGCGTACGCCGCCGCGTGCTTCTTCCGCCGGTGCTTCGCCCTGTCCACCTCGATCTGCTGCTGCCTGCACTCCTCGCTGCAGAACGGCGTGTCACCTCTGCACAACACGCACACAACAAGATCAAGTTAATTTCATACTTTCCACGTGCAAACTCTACTTATATGGTATTTCTACAAGCTTGGAAAGAACTGTGTACTGGTTTGGTGGAATTAGGAGGACAGGACGGGCGACCTGTACATGAAGATGTCGCCAGAGAGCGACTTGCTGCAGAGGGAGCATTCCTCGAGGAAGTGGTGGTTGTGGGCGACGTCCGCCTCGTGGACGTAGAACATGGACGACGGCTTCACGGCACCACTCCCCTTCATGCCGGCGGCGTCGCTGCACAGCTAGGCGCGCGGAAAGAGGGAGGGGCAATGCCGCCGAGTCTTGGCACGTACCGGACGACGTCAAGGAGCTCGGCTAGCTTGTCCCGGGTCGCCGGGATGTGTACAAATAGGTCGCGGGCGCGTCCATTTTTAGCCTCAAGCGGACAAGGAGAGGCTGAAAATTGACGGTGCCGGGAGGCAAAACTATGAATAGAAGCGGAGGCCAATGAACCTTAACTTGACACGTGAGGGAAATAGCATGCATATGCTTACCGTCTGCTGTCCATCGATGATCAGGACATAGGGTTCTTTATCTAATTTAGTAATTTACAGTAAAATAAAATATGAGAGGATAATCAAATTGAGATTTTATCGCTGTGGATATGAAAAATGTTACATGGATGAATTTAGATATCTTTAGGTATATGCAGCCCACCCTATTTATAACTATCTAAAGGGTGATAGCACTACTACTGAAGCGAACATCCATCTATCATTTGTATCTCATGTCATCGGTTCTTAAGTTTTTCAAAAAGATTGTGATAAGTAACCGGAGGGTATTAGTAATAATCACTATCGGTTACGAGATTATAAGTGATTGTGATGTAGCTTTGAATGGCATCCGAATCGGTTCTCTCTAAAAAGTGATAGTGATGTCTGCGGTTATCACTATCGGTTCTTTTCATAAAAGTGATAGTGATGTGCGTGATCATCACTTTATCACTTATGAAAAAGAACCGAATCTTGATAACACTGTATCACTATCACTTTAATGAAAGTTCCGATTCTAACGTAATTAGTATTTATCGGTTCTTCATAAAGTGATAGTGATGACCGTGCAGCATCATATCGCTTCTATGAGAGAAACCGATTGCGATGTCTTCGTGCTCATTACTAAAGGATGGTTGTGCACATCACTATCGCTTTTTGAAAAAACCGGATCTGATGTGTCTCCATTGGGTTATATATCTACCTTGCACGCCTGAACTCTTCTGTTGTTGCTCTCAGGAGGAGATTCTCTCCGCCACCCGAGAAAATAGCTCATATTGTGTGGTTGGAAGCAATACTTGAGTGAGAAAATTTGAAGTCCTCATGGGTGGGTATTAAGAGGGCAAAATTGAAACCCTATCTTGAGGAGATTCCTCTTTTGCCCTCTTTTGCGGTTTTCTTCAAAATATATACGTGCTTTCGATTTCACACTCTTTATTTGACAAGCACATATCTATTTAATTTTGTAGTGCGATCTCCTGTTTATATGGAATTATTATTGCTATCATGTAGTAGCTTATTATTAGAGTTTAGGCGGCGTAACCTATGTCTCCGGATTCGAGGTGCTTATTTACGCAAAGGAATAGTGCAATGTATGATAAAGTATGACAAAGTTATGGCATTTTCTCTCTTTGATGAAATGTTGAAAATTGAGAACTTGCGAGATGTCCGAAAAGGAATAGTGCAATAAACTACATCGATTTGGTTTTATTAAAAAAAGTAATCTGCGATGACTAACATCGATGTTCTATTAGAAAAGTGATGATAAAGCATCGATGTCGGTTTTATTAAAAAGTAATCTCGATGATGATGGCTATCGATATCGGTTTTCTTAAAAGAGTGATACTAATGATAAAGCACCGATGTCGATTTTATTAAAAAGTGATACTAATGACTAACATCGGTGTTCTATTAGAAAAGTGATGATAAAGCATCGATATCGGTTTTATTAAAAAGTGATACTAATTATGAAGCATCGATATCGGTTTTCTTAAAAGAGTGATACTAATGATGAAGCATCGATGTCGGTTTTCTTAAAAGAGTGATACTAATGATAAAGCATCGATGTCGGTTTTATTAAAAAGTGATACTAATGACTAACATCGATGTTCTATTAGAAAAGTGATGATAAAGCATCAGTATCAGTTTTATTAAAAAGTGATACTAATGATGAAGCATCGATGTCGGTTTTCTTAAAAGAGTGATACTAATGATCCTCATCAAAGTACTAGTTTTCGGCCAAAATGCTTGAGTGAAAATTGGTTCAAGCGACGTCAAAAAATTTCAAATTTTTTGTAGGTTTCTGACACACTAAAGATGTTCTCATAAAAATTTCAGGTGATTATCAGATCTGTGGAATTTTAAAAATTCAACAAGTGATACTATGTAGATGAAAAGCGTAGATCGGCAAGTTTGAACGGATGAAAAATAGTACAAACGACGTTAGAAACTTTTGAAATTTTTGTGCAGATTCCTGAAATACTTGTGATATTTATGTAAAAATTTAAGATGATTATAAAATTTGAGGAATTTTTAAAAATTCAAAAACAGAGAGTTGAAAACTAGTACTTTGAATGTCAGAATTTTTATAAATTCCTGGAGAAATATTTTGAGTTGAAAATTTTACATAAGAATCTGGCGTCATGGCTGCATGGTACGGACAAGCAGAAGGCATAGCGTGCAATCTTGCTTAGTGCAACGTTCCAACTTTGAAATATGTTGGGTCTATGCATGATGTAGAATTGAGGAACTTGCATGTCGTAAATAAAGTTTGTGCAATCATTGGTCAATGCTATAGAAGTTCAAAAATTAAAAAACTTATGGATGTAATTAAACCCATCTCATGATAATTTATAATCAAATTCTAGCACTGTGCAGAAGACATAAAAATAAACTTGATCATGTAGCAAGCTGGATAAGCTGAGATTACATCATGATTTCAGAATTTTGAAACTTTGTTAGTTGGATTACCAAGGTTCATCAAACATTTATTTGCAGTGGATATTTTTTCTATACAGTATATACAACATACCTTGACCTTGTAAATTGTAGGTGGGGCAGCAGCCCAAGCTGCCCCACCGTTGGGTCCGCCCCTGGGTTCGATTGTGTTCCTCACAATATTATGCGGAATCTAATTCTAGGCGTCCGAGGGACATATACAATTGTATGATGCTAATTGTAAGCATTGGCACGCAAGATTTTTGTTAATATTGAGGAGATAAAGTGTAATGTCTCTTTTTGAAGATATTGTCATATAATGAAACACTGTTGTACGAGTTATTGTCTATAACAAATATTTTTTTATGCTATAATTAAAAGATTGTAGGATCCCATAAACAAACATAAAATGTTATCTATTATAGAAGTTGTCTTTAGTTTTATAATCAGATGTAATGGATGAGTATATAGACGACATTACGTTTGCGTTTTATCACTGACTCCAATTGGCCATCAGTTTTTTTATTCTTTTTGCGAGTGTTTGTTACTAGTGAACTAACCCGTATTGTATTTAGATCGATGTCGTCAGTATCATGCAGATTCGCTTATGGGCCTCTTATTGTTCCTTGTTCAATATGACTCATGTCCCCATCCTTGACATTCCAAGGTGACAGTAAAATCCTTTATTTTTTTTTTAGTTGCAGCTTCGACAGGCTTCTGTTCTGTGAGACCTACAAGATTCCCACTGTAGCAAAGTAGTGACCTGACCTGTAATATGCAGGTAAAGAGTAGGTTGCAACTAACGATAGCAGACCCGGGGCTGCTGCAGATACCCTTTTTGAGTCGGTTGCCTGTATATTCAAAGTGAAGTTGTAAAGATGTGAATTGTGATGCCGGCGTCACTGATTTGACCCCCAACCTTGAAGTTTACTACTTTCCACGCAGCGTCAGTCTGAACTTGATTCTTGTCTTCAGTTCTTGCATCGCACTGGATTCCTTATCATGTGGTTTTCTTTCCCCTCATTCCTGATAGCAATGCCTAACTAATAGGCTTGTTGTTCCATTAGTAGTATTGTAGTAATACTCATATATACCCCAACGCTACAACCAAAAATCATATTTGGCAGACGTACATCGATACCACTTGGTAGGAAAAATCATATTTCATTCCACAAAAGCAGAACAACAGCCAAATTCAGGGGCAAAAAAATGAAGAACCCATGCATCCATGGCTCTGTCTCGATACTGAATGCATGGCTCTAAAGTTCTAACCTTGGGAAATACTAGTAACAAAAACTCGAGTCAGGCCACCCGAGGAAGAGGAGGCACCTCGTGCAGATCCTCAGGCGTCTGTATGTGACGTACGCACTAGTACAACCAGTCCCTAAGACCAAAAGGGTTCGCGTCTGTATGCAATATACGAGCATCTCCGTCGATCTGCACGCGTATCAGAACTCGCAAATCGTCACGTATGCGCGGTTCGGTCACACGCGCACCGGAGGCCCCCTCGCGGCGAACCCCGCGTCGGCCCACGGGTTGGTGTCCATCGTCTTCCGCGTGTGCGTCTGCTTGTGCTGATGGTGGTGATGCCGGTGCTCCTTCCGCGCGGACACAGCGTACGCCGCCGCGTGCTTCTTCCGCCGGTGCTTCGCCCTGTCCACCTCGATCTGCTGCTGCCTGCACTCCTCGCTGCAGAACGGCGTGTCACCTCTGCACAACACGCACACAACAAGATCAAGTTAATTTCATACTTTCCACGTGCAAACTCTACTTATATGGTATTTCTACAAGCTTGGAAAGAACTGTACTGGTTTGGTGGAATTAGGAGGACAGGACGGGCGACCTGTACATGAAGATGTCGCCAGAGAGCGACTTGCTGCAGAGGGAGCACTCCTCGAGGAAGTGGTGGATGTGGGCGACGTCCGCCTCGTGGACGTAGAACATGGACGACGGCTTCACGGCGCCACTCCCCTTCATGCCGGCGGCGTCGCTGCACAGCTAGGCGCGCGGAAAGAGGGAGGGGCAATGCCGCCGAGTCTTGGCACGTACCGGACGACGTCAAGGAGCTCGGCTAGCTTGCCCCGGGTCGCCGGGATGTGTACAAATAGGTCGCGGGCGCGTCCATTTTTAGCCTCGAGCGGACAAGGAGAGGCTGGAAATTGACGGTGCCGGGAGGCAAAACTATGAATAGAAGCGGAGGCCAATGAACCTTAACTTGACACGTGAGGGAAATATGCATGCATATGCTTACCGTCTGCTGTCCATCGATGATCAGGACATAGGGTTCTTTATCTAATTCAGTAATTTACGGTAAAATAAAATATGAGAGCATAATCAAATTGAGATTTTATCGCTGTGGATTTGAAAAATGTTACATGGATGAATTTAGATATCTTTAGGTATACGCAGATCACCCTATTTATAACTATCTAAAGGGTGACAGTTACTACTACTAAACACTACTATAGAATGATATAATACTATCTCTTCATCTGAATCGGTTCCTAACTTTTCAAAAAAAAATACCGATAGTGATATATAATTTGGCGTGGGTGAGAAATACGACGCAAAACTTCACTAGTGATCGATGAACCAATAGTGATGAAAATTGTTATCACTATTGGTTTTGAGACTAGAACTGATAGCGGTGTTATTGGTGTTATTATCGGTTCTGAGGTCACTACCGATAGTGATATTGATATTCTACTATTAGTTCGAGGTCGGAACCAATAGTGATATCGGAACGATAGTGATAATTTGGCCATTATGATCGGTTCAGTTGGAATCGATCGTGACAATGTATAACCCTTGGGCTCTCTTCCTGCTAGATTTCTTGCTTCTCCTCCCGACCCATTCAATACTAAAAGCCGAGGCATCCACCTCACACTTGACCTCTCGGCTTTCCTCCGTACTATAAAAAAGGAGTTTACTCCTCTCCGCCCACATTACCCATCCACCTCTCCTCGCTCATGTTGCCCATCCGCCTCCCCGAGCATGTCACCCATCCGCCTCCTCTTCCCACGTTGCTCATCCGCCCTCGAGCACGCCACCGTCTCCTCCCCAAGCATGTTGTCATTGTCTCCTCTCAGAGTTGCGTTGTCTCCTCCTCCCGAGCATATCGTCGCCTCCTCCTCCTCGAGCACGCCATCGCCACCTTCCCAAGCGCATCGCGTGCTCCTCCCGAGCATGTCACCGCCATCGCCGCCCCTCGAGCACGTCGTCGCCGCTCCTCCCGAGTAGTGTTAGTGACCGACTTTTCAGTTGGTGCTTTATGAGTATAATTATCTCACTGTAATTAATTTACTGTTATTGTAAAGGGGCTAGACAAATTTACTTGTCTAGAGTGCTCACCTAGGCCCACCCTTTCGAACACACTCCATCAATGTAGATCATTTTGTTAACGGTGGTCGTTGTTGTGATGGTAATATCAAGATGTAGAATGGTCTATCCTAGAACCGGTATGGGACCTTGAAGATTAGGAAAAATTCGCACTTCTACAGCAGCCTCTTGCAAGTCAGTAGCCAAAGAACAAATCACCAATAGGTCCAACTCATTGTTTTCCCTTGTCTTGTGGTTAAGGATCGCATTCGATAGTATGTGAACACGATCCACCGAAGTTTCAACCTATGAAGGAGATGGTATGGTGTAAAGATCTCTTCGTTGTCTTGGGGTTGACCTAGAGCGTGTGGTTAGCGAATGTTCAGGGGAATCTCTGTATGTCGGGATGTGTACAAATAGGTCGCGGGCGCGTCCATTTTTAGCCTCAAGCGGACAAGGAGAGGCTGAAAATTGACGGTGCCGGGAGGCAAAACTATGAATAGAAGCGGAGGCCAATGAACCTTAACTTGACACGTGAGGGAAATAGCATGCATATGCTTACCGTCTGCTGTCCATCGATGATCAGGACATAGGGTTCTTTATCTAATTTAGTAATTTACAGTAAAATAAAATATGAGAGGATAATCAAATTGAGATTTTATCGCTGTGGATATGAAAAATGTTACATGGATGAATTTAGATATCTTTAGGTATATGCAGCCCACCCTATTTATAACTATCTAAAGGGTGATAGCACTACTACAGAACGAGACATCACTATCATCAGTATTCATGTAGGGTTCTTAAGTTTTTCAAAAAAACGATTGTGATAAGTAACTTGGAGTGTATTAGTAATAATCACTATCGGTTACGAGATTATAAGTGATTGTGATGTAGCCTGGACATTAACATCCGAATCGGTTCTCTCTTAAAAGTGATAGTGATGTACTGCGGTTATCACTATCGGTTCTTTTCATAAAAGTGATAGTGATGTGCGTGATCATCACTATCACTTCTATGAAAAAAGAACCGAATCTTGATGACCACACATCACTATCACTTTTATGAGAGAACCGATTCGACAAGTAGCATACGTTATCACTATCGGTTCTTTTCATAGAAGTGATAGTGATGACCGCAGCACATCACTATCGCTTGTTGAAAAGAACCGATTCGATGTGCTCGTGCTCATTACTAAAGGATGGTTGTGCACATCACTATCGCTTTTGAAAAGAACCGATTCGATGTGTCTCATTGGTTATATATACCACTCATGACTGAACTCTTCTCTGTTGTTGCTCCAGAGGAGATTTCTCGCCGCCACCCGAGAAAATAGCTCATATTGTGTGGTTGGAAGCAATACTTGAGTGAGAAAATTTGAAGTCCTCATGGGTGGGTATTAAGAGGGCAAAATTGAAACCCTATCTTGAGGAGATTCCCCTCTTTTTGCCCTCTTTTGCGGTTTTCTTCAAAATATGTACGTGCTTTCAGATTTCACACTCTTTATTTGACAAGCACATATCTATTTAATTTTTGTAGTGCGATCTCCTGTTTATATGGAATTATTATTGCTATCATGTGGTAACTGTTATTAGAGTTTAGGCGGCGTAACCTATGTCTCCCGTTCGAGGGTGCTTATTTCTGCAAAGGAATAGTGCAATGTATGATAAAGTATGACAAAGTTATGGCATTTTCTCTCTTTGATGAAATGTTGAAAATTGAGAACTTGCGATGTCCGAAAAGGAATAGTGCAATAAACTACATCGATTTCGGTTTTATTAAAAAAAGTAATCTTGATGACTAACATCGTGTTCTATTAGAAAAGTGATGATAAAGCATCGATATCGGTTTTATTAAAAAGTAATCGATGATGAAGCTATCGATATCGGTTTTCTTAAAAGAGTGATACTAATGATAAAGCACCGATGTCGATTTTATTAAAAAGTGATACTAATGACTAACATCGGTGTTCTATTAGAAAAGTGATGATAAAGCATCGATGTCGGTTTTATTAAAAAGTGATACTAATTATGAAGCATCGATGTCGGTTTTCTTAAAAGAGTGATACTAATGATGAAGCATCGATGTCGGTTTTCTTAAAAGAGTGATACTAATGATAAAGCATCGATGATCGGTTTTATTAAAAAGTGATACTAATGACTAACATCAGTGTTCTATTAGAAAAGTGATGATAAAGCATCAGTATCAGTTTTATTAAAAAGTGATACTAATGATGAAGCATCGATGTCGGTTTTCTTAAAAGAGTGATACTAATGATCCTCATCAAAGTACTAGTTTTCGCCAAAATGCACTTTGAGTGAAAATTGGTTCAAACGACGTCAAAAAATTTCAAATTTTTTGTAGGTTTCTGACACACTAAAGATGTTCTCATAAAATTTCAGGTGATTATCAGATCTGTGGAATTTTAAAATTCAACAAGTGATACTATGTAGATGAAAACGTAGATCGGCAAGTTTGAACCGGATGAAAAATAGTACAAACGACGTTAGAAACTTTTGAAATTTTTTGTGCAGATTCCTGAAATACTTGTGATATTTATGTAAAAATTTAAGATGATTATAAAATTTGAGGAATTTTTAAAAATTCAAAAACAGAGAGAGTTGAAAACTAGTACTTTGAATGTCAGAATTTTTATAAATTCCTGGAGAAATATTTTGAGTTGAAAATTTTACATAAGAATCCTTAGCTCAAATAAATTTGAAAAACAAAATTTCAAAAAGTTATAAAAATATTTGAATTGCCTGATAAATCCTTAGCACAAATGAATTGATTTTTGAAATATAATACAACAAATTAAGTTTAGTGCTTACTGCATTGATAGATTTTATTGAGCAAACCAAGAAAGTTGAAATTTTTTTAAAATTTTATATAATGGTACTGAGGAAGTTATTAATCTTTCATAAACATTTTAGATAATTATCACACTCGAGAAAATTTAGCAAAATCTAACAAGTTTACTGTCCCAATTATGTCCATTCTGTTTTTGATTTTTTGAACATAACAAATGATGTTAAATTATTTTGAAAATTTTTGTCTATGATTCCAAACAACAAAGGATGGTCCCATAATTTTTTCAGATGATTATCAGGCTTTTAAAATTTTTTAAAAATCTGACAGTTTTTTACCCAAATTTTAAAAATCCTTGGTCTAACCTAGCTTATTCATCCATTGTGCAGCGGCAGCCGACGCCCGCCCACGCCTGCCCGCCCGACATCACAGAGGCGGTTTTAATTTGAAACCGTCACAAATAATAAAAAGTAGAAAATTTTAAATATTGATAATTACCTCTCCAAATTTTCTAATTTGAAAGAATTGAAATTAAATAATATTATATTTGAAATAATTGGAACTAATATTCCATTTGCAATAATTAAAAAGAACGGCCAAACAGATTCAAAACTTGGAGGCCGTTTGAGGCCCTAAACGACCTTTTTTGGAATTCAGTAAATCGCAAGACGCTCGCACAAACCAATGAGGATCCCACCATCCGATTCAGAGCCAAAAGAATGCCCGATCGAGTTCTGAGTCAAAAGTTATGACCATTTTAACAAAAGTGCTCGTACTTCTTAT
This sequence comes from Guadua angustifolia, assembly GCA_036346375.1. NCBI lineage: Eukaryota > Viridiplantae > Streptophyta > Magnoliopsida > Poales > Poaceae > Guadua > Guadua angustifolia. The sequence continues at coordinate 9,932,005 of CM070507.1, read as the reverse complement.
TTGCAAACTAGAATCGGTGCCCAAAAGAATATAATCGGAGAGCTCATCATGTGATGATTCCGGAAAGCTCAAGAACACCAAAATCGAAGGTACGAGTCAAAAGTTATGGTGTCTTTACAAGTACCGTGAATAGTAATGACACATATATTGCAAGCATCATTAATAGTCAAAAGTATGAAAAATAAATTTGAAAGCTTTATCGGTGTTCAGGGTGCTTCACGGGGTTAAAAGTAGGAGGGAGACATAATATGTCAGATGTTATCATACCACCGTTAAAATACTGGATCTTATAAGAACTCTGAAGTTAAGCGTGCTTAGACGAGAGTAGTAATAGGATGGGTGACCTCTCAGGAAGACCACACGTGTGGTGTTAAAAATGTCTAGGAAGATCACACGAGTGGTAATTAGACGAGAGTAGTATTAGTGGTATTAGGATGGATGGCATCCTAGAAATCTCTCTTAATTTAGTGTTTTTAAATCGCCAACTAGAACGGTGTTTTAATCATGCTTTTTTGGAGAATTTGCAAAATGGCACACTGATGGGTCATCGAGAAGGTTCTTTAAGGAAGTGATTCGATGACTTCATCGTAATCGGTTCTTTAAGGAAGTGGTTCGATGACACCTCATCGAATCGGTTCTTTTGTGGAACCGATTTACGATGAGGGTGTCATCAGAATCACTTTTCTTAAAGAACCGATTCTGATGAGGGGGTCATCAGAATCACTTCCCTTAAAGAACCGATTCTGATGAGGGGGTCATCACAATCACTTCCCTTAAAGAACCGATTCTGATGACGTTTTATCACGATCGGGTCAAAACCGATTCTGATAGCTCCACCTCATCACTATCTAAAGACATCGTATCGCCACTAAAACCGATTCTAATGCTAAAAAAGAACCGATTCTGATGTGCCGTTCTGTAGTAGTGATAGTTACTACTACTAAACACTACTATAGAATGATATAATACTATCTCTTCATCTGAGTCGGTTCTTAACTTTTCAAAAAATAAATACCGATAGTGATATATAATTTGGCATGGGTGAGAAATACGACGCAAAACATCACTAGTGATTGATGAGCCAATAGTGATGAAAATTGTTATCACTATTGGTTTTGAGACTAGAACTGATAGCGGTGTTATTGGTGTTATTATCGGTTCTGAGGTCACTACCGATAGTGATATTGATATTCTACTATTAGTTCTGAGGTCGGAACCAATAGTGATATCGGAAACGATAGTGATAATTTGGCCATTATGATCGGTTCAGGTTGGAATCGATCGTGACAATGTATAACCCCTTGGGCTCTCTTCCTGTGCTAGATTTCTTGCTTCTCCTCCCGACCCATTCAATACTAAAAGCCGAGGCATCCATCTCACACTTGACCTCTCAGCTTCCCCTCCGTACTATAAAAAAGGAGTTTACTCCTCTCCGCCCACATTGCCCATCCACCTCTCCTCGCTCATGTTGCCCATCTATCTCCCCGAGCATGTCACCTATCTGCCTCCTCTTCCCCACGTTGCTCATCTGCCTCCCGAGCACGTCACCGTCATCTCCTCTCCGAGTTCGTCGTTGTCTCCTCCTCCCCGAGCATATCGTCGCCTCCTCCTCCTCGAGCACGTCATCGCCACCTTCCCAAGCGCATCGCTGTCGTCTCCTCCCTGAGCATGTCACCGTCATCGCCGCCTCCTCGAGCACGTCGTCGCCGCTCCTCCCTGAGTAGTGTTAGCTGCACTGACTTTTCAGTTGGTGCTTTATGAGTATAATTATCTCACTGTAATTAATTTACTGTTATTGTAAAGGGGCTAGACAAATTTACTTGTCTAGAGTGCTCACCTAGGCCCACCCTTTCGAACACACTCCATCAATGTAGATCATTTTGTTAACGGTGGTCGTTGTTGTGATGGTAATATCAAGATGTAGAATGGTCTATCCTAGAACCGGTATGGGACCTTGAAGATTAGGAAAAATTCGCACTTCTCTGAGACCTCTTGCAAGTCAAGAGCCAAAGAACAAATCACCAATAGGTCCAACTCATTGTTTTCCCTTGTCTTGTGGTTAAGGATCGCATTCGATAGTATGTGAACACGATCCACCGAAGTTTCAACCTATGAAGGAGATGGTATGGTGTAAAGATCTCTTACTGTTGTCTTGGGGTTGACCTAGAGCGTGTGGTTAGCGAATGTTCAGGGGAATCTCTGTATGTTTAGTGTTGAGCCTCCTGTTCATCCTTGGTGCATTGGTGTGGTAATAGTGACAAGCTTCCCCCTTGGCCTTCTGTTGGCGGCAAGCAACTAGTTGTTATATTGTTCCTCCACCAAACGTTTAGCCTACTCCTAGTCCTCACGTTGTTCACGTGTTATCCGTTGTTTATAGGTCCTGTCGATGTTGATGACCGCACATGCACGGAAGTTGGGGTAGATCGAGGGTGAAAATATCTCGTGCTCGTCGGAGGAGTGGTAGTAGTCAAGGTCTTGGAGTAGATATTTTGGAGATGATTTTGCGGAACATCAACATTGACATTGTCAGCGAGGTTATCATTAGGCACCACGGTATTGATATTGTTGTTATATGTCTCTCTAGTTGTTACAGTACTCACTCTCGGCGTTCTTTGGGGGCAGTAGCATCGTCTTCGTTGTCTCGGTCCCAACATGATTGGGCTACGGAAGGCGCAGGTTCTCCCTAGGAATATACTTGATGTAGAATTTGTACTTGCATGGCTATTCAAGGACGTAGTCCACGTCCATGAGATCGGCATAGTCAATGAGATCAAATTTATTCTCCTCGGCCATCGGCAAGATCAAAGTTGTTCTTCTCTACCATCAGCAAGGATGTGAAGACATCATAGCGGTGATCTTTGACTTGACGTGACCCTTCTCCTAGCTATCTTCTATTTCTTTTGGCTTTTTTATTTGCCGCCTCAAATGAGGAAAAAAAGTACTGGCCGAGTAGCTATGCTTATATATTCAGGGGCAAGGAATAGGAGGTCAAAACAACATCAATCACAGAGGAGTGAATTGGATGCTACCCTTGTTATGGATTCGTACTTGCACCTGCTATGTTACTTGTTACTACAACAGTCACATGCAGTTTAGATGGAGAGAAGATCCTTACAAAATACGGATTAATGATTAAAAAAGAGGAATAACATGTTCTTATATAATACAGCACTTTATTTTTACTATACTGGACATGTGTTAAGAAACATTCTGCACTCGCTGTCGCACTTGCATCATACTGAATCTGTTATTGCTTGGCCTAGTTGGAATGTAAACATGCTAGCAGTGAAAATCACAGTAACACTCAAAATAAATATTTGAGAAATTAAAGGTACATTATGTATCCCTTGACAACACGAAATGAATACTCTCTCTTCTGTAAAGAAAAGTAATAATTCCTGTCTCCTTCACAGGCGTCCTCAACTCTTAACCCGGCAAGAGCGTACATCGTTTTTTGAAAGCAGAATGCCATTAAAGCCATTGGGAAAAATAATCACTTTTTAGCCCAATAGCAAATTATTTTGGCAAATCTGATCTCCTTGCAAACAGAATTGCAAAAATAATCCATTCTCATATTACCTTCTGCGCTTCCCACAATGGAAAATGATGCTATTTTTATAATTACGTTCATAAAGAGGCTAAATTTACACAAAAAAATACCACTCACATGGTTAGAAAAGTGATCATTTCCATTAGAAGCACCTCTAGTCATTCAGATTTTTCCTCCTCCAAGAGAGCAACGTTTCAGTCCAGTGACTCCTGTCCAACGCCAAAATATTTAACAGTTGCCACAGAGATACACCATAGAACTAACCAGGATTCAAAATTTCATGAAATCTTGGCGAAATCTTGGATTTTAGCCGGGGATGAAATTCAAAATCCTGATAGAATTTTTTTTGAAAATCTCGGCAATTTCGGCCGAATTTTCGGCATTTTGGACCAGTTTGCATGGTTTTTAGACTGGATTTCGTGCCAATTTTTTTGTAAAGAATAATAATTCCTTTTATGAGGTATACATTTGAAAAGTTTGCAAAAAAAAACATATACAAATTATGTAATCTTAACCCTAAATTAGATTTTGGCCTTAAACATTGTATTTCAGCCCAAACCCTAAGTCCTAACTTAGATTACGGCCTAAACCCTAAACTCTAACTTAGATTTCAGCCTTTAATGATGTATTTCAGTCTAAACTCTAAACCCTAGCTTGGATTTTGGTATTACATGATGTATTTCAGCCTTAAATTATATTTTATCCAAACCCCAAACCCTAACTTTGAAATTTTATGTGCAAATACTTAGCATTTTACATTCATACTAATAGAAAATGTGGATAAATGCTTGCATGATATTTTTTCATATTTTTCTCTATTTTTTCTAGTCTCGGGAGATCATTTTATAGCCGGTTGAAAATCACCAAAATTTCGGTCAATTTTGTCGAAATTTTGATTTTTTTTTATTTTTAAATTTATCGGATTTCAAATTTGCTTTTTAAATTTTATTCAGATTTTCTTTAAAATTTCTAAATCTCATCGAAATTTCGGATTTCAACCGCTGCAGTGCAGCCGTGCTCACTTCCTCCCCGGCGTCATCAGATCGTATGACTATCTCGTTTACTGCAACGAACAGCTAGTATTACTAAACCGTTTCTATTTGCTTAATTACTACCACAGGTTAGCATCACATGGTGGCATGCTGCAGGATTTTGGTGCGGCCTCTGCTTGTAGCGAGCAGAGGGGGCAGGAGCTAGTAGAACGCCACTGTGAAGAGCACCACGGCGCATGGGTTCGATCCGGCACGTGCGGCCCCGTGCGACGCCCCTTGGCTGCCCCCCGAACCACCGGCACCCGAAGAGACGCCTTTCGGGTAGGAAGCATTGCCGTATTTGACCGTGCATGTTTTTTTTCCCAATTTTGATCTACTTTAGAATGGATTATAAATGAAACTCTCTTCTCAATCGTAAAAGTATCAGCAACCAGCACATACCACCTATCATACTTTTCTATCACAGCAGATCACCGTTGCCGTATCTATCGTGACAAACAAGCTACTGTAGTACCCGAACTTGACAACACCGCATACTGCGGTGTCCGAGCTCGGTAAGTACATGTCGAGATAGGGGAGTACGATAGGTGGTACGTGTCATCTGATAATACTTCTACGGCTGAAAAGGTTAGCTAGAGTTATAGTTTTATTAGGGACCCAATCAAAAGTGAAAAATAAATTATGCAATGGAATCAAATATACCGACCCTTTTTCGCGAAGTGCTTCTTACGGCCGAAGGCAGAAGAGATGCGATGCCCATCGTGTCAGGAGTCATGAGCTTGGAGGCCGTAAGCCCATAACGTGGCTAGCGAACCCGAGCCCTTTTTTAGACTGGGTTTGTTTGTGCTTACATGTTTCTTCAAGGCCTAGATTGCCTAACAGAAAACTAGAGAAAACTACGCCGTTGTCTTGTCTAGCAAATCGACGGATCAAGGAACGTCAGCTGTGCAATGAGCTATGAACCGTATGATTTTAGATGATGTAGAAAAGAGAAAAAAGTATTATTTGTTATGGAGTATTTAACGGAGGGTTTTATGGATGGTTTTAGACTATTTATACTATTATATAGCCCGTTTATTCATTATATAAAAAGTTATTACAAATAAATATATAGATAATTTATTATACGAGTTGTATTTTAAATCTATCTTTAAATAATATAGGATGTATTACAAATAACTACTGCCTAAACTACTGTAATGCCCTTTAATCAACAGATGGCAAAGCCTTCGGACCGAACTCATCTGCAATTCTTCAGTCCCCAGAGTCCCAGACTCCCCACTCTCTGTCTCTCCCTCCCTCCGCTAGGGAATCCGATCTGCAGTGGCAGCAACCAGCGCGGGGTGTCGCGTACGCTGGTGGTCGGCGCGATGGCGCGGCGACCGGCGGCGGCGGCATTTATCCCATCGTCGAGGGCCAGGGAGTGGATGTGGTAAGCTAGTCGGGGCTGCAGGCAGCGGCCGTGGTGCGGGCGCGACACCTGAGACTTCCGGCGACCACCTCCAACTCGTGTTTTCTGGTGAGGTTCAACCCGGTATACTTAGGGTCTGTTTGGTAGAGCTTCAGATCCTAACTTCATCTGAGATCTGAAATTTGTAGGCTAGAATAAGGTGAATTAAGTTTATATTTTTGATCTAAAATGCAAACAAGATGATCCATCTAAACACTCTTAATGCACTCACAGCTCCAACTCCATATATCTGGTGAAGTTAGAAATATCCAGCTCCACCAGATCCACGGATCTGATGGAGCTGGAGTCCTACTAAACGCACCCTTAGACAACGTGAGTATATGATATAGCATTTCATTTGATTTGGTAATTTTGCTTCAGATGCACAGTTGTTCTGGTCGGTAACTCGGTATCTGCAAGAGGAATAATAAAGGATTATGTTTCGAAAATCCAACATTGAGGAAATGGATTTGGTTCAGAGGAAATGTGCATATTGATATGGCAACAGTACATGCAGAAAGGACGGTTCCATGGGCTGCAAGTGTCCGCTAAAAATCATTTCTTTGGGACAATTTTCTTATCAATTTGCTGCTTAAAACTTCATTTTTTGAGCTTAATTCACAAACACACAAATTTGCAATCCTTGGACAGATAGATGCACGCTTTCTTGATAGAAACTTTTGCAAGCTAGCTGTTCGCAATTAGATGTGAAGCACTAATTATGTACCCTTGCAGAAGAAAAATTACCACATGAAACTTAGTTTCCGTAACCAAATCTGTACCTATGGCTCTATGTTCTATCTAGCTAGTACTTTAGTTTCTCGCATTTTTCTGTTCCATGTGTAAGCTTCGTGCATGCGATGACAATAATGTTCACCTTACGACCATGACTATCAAAACTAATAGCAGTATAGCACTAGTGCTGATTGACTATTATCGCAAATTGTTTCGATGATTCATTTATATATCTGGTTAAATTTAGAGAAATACTATACAACGCCGTACCGTTATGATGCTATAGCAAAGGACCGTTCGGTATGCACGCATTATAACACGGATATTAGATGTCTTGTAGCTCGCAAGATTCGCGTAGTCGTCAGCAACTCTCCTTTATCCATCCGTTCATTCAAGTGAACCTAAGTATCCAACCACTTGTCCCTAACCTATGCTTCCCTCTGTTTTTTTGTTGGTCACTTCCTGACCATGCCTCCATCCACCAACACCAACGCCGCCCACTCCCCCTCTCCCACCGACGGCGCCGTCCTCTTCATTCACCACCGGTGCCATTTTGCCCTTCTCATACATGAAATCTACAGATGGTGACAAGGGCAGGGACCACTCCGTTGCAGCTCGAAAGGGTGATGCAAGCTGAGGCATGGCATGGTGGCATGGGACACGAAGATGTTTTGCGGGCCATGACCGTGTGGCCCAACGGGGCATGATGTGCTATGGTGTGTCAAGCATAATAGCAATAACACGAAACTCGTCGAAACTGGTTGGAACTTTTTAAAATTTTTGGTTGAAACTTGCTACAATGTGTTGAACCTTTAGTGAACCTCTTAAAAATTTTGATTGAAACTTTTCGTTGAAACTTAATGAAATTTGTTGAAATTCTTCGATTAAAGCTTGATAAAACTTGAGTTCCAAAATCCAAACATGCATGAAACATGAAACTTGCTAAAACTTCTTTGAAACTTGCTGATACACAAATAAGCTTTGCATAGAACTTTCCTAAAACATAGATAAAACTTACGAAACATAGATTAAACTTGGCTGAAATTTGTGAACTATGCATAAATTCGATGAAACTTAGTGAAACTTACATATACTGTTGGAAACGTTTCTAAAGATATATTGTCCATTGCCTAAGGGTTCTCGGATGCACATGGATGCAATTTGCAGGCACCAAACAGTGAAACCCACGGCCTGGCCGAGAAAGATTTGTTATCTCTACTTTTTAAAGTCCAGAGCACGAACTAGTGCCAACATGCTTTGTGTAGTTTAATCTTTGTTAACGGTGAGGAACGCAGGGTGTGAGGTCAGGCGCTCTAGGAACATGGGTGGTGTTACATACATACACGCACGAGTAAATTTTGCTATGTTATTATAAGCTGAGGCTGGCAGGTAGGCCTGGCGCTGGATTTTTAATTCAGAGGGCCACCTGGCAGCCATTGTTCACGAAATATTTGAATATTTGGTAAAGAAACGTCGTGCTTAGAGTGTGCTTCAGCATAAAAATTCTACATGTTGCTAGTCATTTCCTCGTGTAAGTTTCCAGGAAGCAGGCGTCACGAATGTCAATGACGAGCCGCATGGCTTTCTTCCTTGCTTTATTACCTTTGCTTTTCAAACTAGACCAGCCGTCTAATTTGCTATTCGCATAGCCAATACTTCCCCAGTAATAATCTGAAAGAACCGTTTCTATCTGCCCTTCATGAGAATCACGATCAGCTGCTGCAAGAACGAACAGCTTCATTAGTTCTCCACTGTTTGTAAACAGTAGCAGGCAACGACCAGAAATTTCTGCAACGCAACATAGGGAACTCTGTTCGTGGGGGCAACTGACTAAAGGCCACGCTTAATGTGTCTTTAACAGAAAAGCCATTTAACAGCTGCGGCACATCATAATCTGTCGTAGCAGCAGCACAGAAACATTGAAGTGAGACATACAGCATGGGGTACTAGCTAGGAAGGCACGCGATTGAACTGACGAGAAATTTGGGAGCGCTTTTGATGCCCCTCACTTCTTTCAGATCAACAGGTTACGCGGTTTTTAGCCCACACACGAACGCGGCACCGGCTGCACGAACGCACACTTTTTATTGTTTCGTGCAACAGCTCAAAGGAACAAAAACCAGTGATAATTCACACACCAAATTAGCTCTTCGTCTCCATCTTCCGGAGATGAAAAGGAAGAGCCGATCGGTTTGGTTTCGAGAAGGTAACAGACGCAGCCGATGCTTTTGGTTTCAGAGAAAGATTTGCTTCTCCTCTGCCTGGTCTTCGTTCCGTCGAACTGGTGATCCGCGTGTGCTCGATTGCATCTCTCTCCGCACGCGCGGTCATGTATGAAGCCTCCAACTCAAGCTTTGGTTCTTGGACAACAGCTAAATCTTACGTTTGGTGCCAAAGTTTTACCACGCCCAGACCGGGATCCTCTGGGAGCTCTGCTTCTGCTGTCTCTGCCGTTGCTGCTCCGCTCTGCCCGTCTGTTTCGACCTCGTCTCCTTCGCCTCGTCGATCTCGATCTGCTCCTGCCTGCACTCCTCGCTACAGAACGGCATGTCACCTCTGCACGAGAAAAGAACCACACCGCCATCAGAAACACTTCTTCTGCAGAGGTTTCTACAAAGGATTGATCAGGCCAGTGCATTTGTATTGTTATCTACCTGTACATGAAGATGTCTCTGTTTCCGGCGAGGAGCCTCCGGCAGCGGAAGCAGATGTCGAGGTAGTGGTAGTGACCGAGGAGCTCATCGGCGTCGTCGCAGGGGTCGCAGAAGAGGCGTCCGGGTCGCCTCGGCGAGGCGGCTGGCTTAAGGGGGGAGGCGGAGTGGCCGGAGAAGCCGGCCTCGAGGTCGCCGTAGGCCTCCCTGGAGGTGGGGTGGTGGTGCGCCATTCCTTGGCTTTTGTTTCTTCCGCAAACTGGCTATGTTTTCTCTTCCAGTTGGGGACTTGGGAATGCTTGCGACGGAGAAGCGGGGAAAGGAGTATGGCATATATGGTATAGGACATGGAGCGATGAGATCGTTTTCATTTTGAGTCCCAACATTTTCATGAAATTTTAAAGTAGTCCTTGACATTTTAGGCCAAGTGGCTCTTGTTTTGGCGGTTTGATACTATTTTATGGAGTTTTATGAGCTTCCAGTTACAGCGAAATGAGCAACAAAATTAGCCTCTTTTTTTGTGGTACGATGGGATAGTTGTGGAGCATTTCCAGTTTTCTTTAAAAAAAAAAGAATAAGTAAATTTTACATCTCTTAGCTTTTTAAAAAGTCAATTTAACACATTCAACTGTAAAACGGGATATTTAACCCTAAGCTTTCAAAATTGATTCAATTTATACCCTAAGGCGATTTTAGAGGATGGTTTTGATGATTTGGATCTAACGCAAGATGGATTTCACCATATTAACAACTACGTCACCGAGTTTTGGTAACGAGTATCTAATTTAAAGGTATTAACATCAACACCATTGACCTCTTTCTCACTCCGTTTATCTCTATATACATTCTATTTCTTCTTATCGTGATTGTTTCTTCTCTCATTTTGATCTACATCAGTAAAAACCGACAACATAGCTACCAATATAGCAAAAATCATCCCCCTAAATTGAATCCTTGTCAGCAAAACCGTTTTTCAAAACCATTCTAAGATGTAAAATTAACCTGATTTTGTAAGTATAGGATGCTAAATAACTAGTATTATAGTTGAGATGTTGTTGGTGCTGAAAAATGTGATGACAGATTGATCGGCCTAAACACACAAAAACACTGGGTTTAAATTGGTTCGTGGCGTGCTAGTCGATTTGAGTTTACAATTGGCAAGAGAGATGGAAAAATTCGCTCAAAGCCGATCTAATGTGATAATCAGCAAAAATATAAACAACTACGCAAAGCTAATTAAACCAGAGGTAATGATAAGTCTAAACAACCTGTTATGAATGGTTAGATGGTAAAAGGTATATTTTTCGAAAAATGCGATATGCATTAAGATTGGAGAAAATCAAACCTAGCGTAATCGAGGAAGATCAATAATTGGCGATGCACAACTTTATTGATCAAAATCAGATTAAAAGGGAGATTCTAAATTACAAAGCTACTCCTGGTTGATAGAAAAAGTAAATAAAAAATAGATATGAATTGTTTGATTGATTGTTTTGTTCTTTTTTGCTTGCTCTCGATCCCCTTCTACAGTGTATCGGCCGATCATATCATTTTTAATATGTTGACAACCATGATCCATATTAGTCTCTGTATAGATAAAATTCTACCTTTGAATCAACATCGGTTATAATCCTGTTTTTAACTTAACTTTTCCTTTTTTTAACCGAAATTGGCTAGAAATATCCATTTTATCATTTAAGCTGACAAATAAACCATGCCTTACAAAACTTAGATGCAAACATGTGTTGCATAGACTTTTTTGGAAAATTAAAAGGTGAAAAATGGACTTATTCCTTTTCTAAATACCGAGTACAATGCTAACTGGTTTTTCATTCTGCTAGTGCCCAGTAGTATATAAATGTAAGGTAAAATATGCAGGTTGTTTCATTTTTGCGCACACATCTCTAGTGGAGCCTGTGTACTTGGGTTTGCTTTTGTGACGATGCCAATTCTTCGTGCAGAAAAGCGACAAGCACTACGATCAGCCACGTGGAAAAACAAAGTCCTACCAAAAACGCATGGTATTTGCGTATTATTTAGATATTAAACATATCTCTAACAAATCTATTTAAATATTTAGAGCAGTGCTTCGATGCTTTTCCTCTCAATACAAGTTGCACAAATCTCGAAGCAAACAAAGGAGTAAATAATCATTATCTACTATTTATTTATACTTTAATATTTATACAACTGTTAAAAAGAAAAAACATGGAAGCACTTCTCGGATATTTATCTCTAACAGTCTGGCTTTCTTCAACAAAACATCTACTGTTTATATGATCCCTCATAAAATTCTTATGTGTACCATCAAACAATGGGGTCCCCGAGTGTAACATAAACCCAATTATTTTTGCGATAATAATTAAATCCACTTGACATTTCATGTGCAGCAAATTTTTGTTTGGTGGGGTGGGTGGGGGCGGGGGATAGCACACGATCTTTCTCTAGAAGGGGATCAAACAAGCAGCGATCATATTATTGACGATTATCGCTAGAATATCACGATAATCGACTGTATCAAGCCGGTTCGGAATTAAAAACCGGTTGGTAAACCGATCTCATTCGAAAAAAGGGAAAAAATATGCGACTTAAATTAGTCGAAAATCGGTGAAAATCACTCGATTTTCAATAAAATGGACAAAAATCGCTCAATAAAAAATCGACCGGTTTTTGGTGAAAACCAACTGATTTTCGATTTTTTTGACAGGTCGATCTTTTTTATTCAAAAATTTTGATTTCGACAACCTTCGGTTTTTAAAGATTTTTGACTTGATATTACTGATTTTTGAATTTTAATTTTTGAGCATTTTTAAATCAATATTGTTAGCCCTGCAAACAAGTGACCAAGTTGCACAGCAGACAGCACAAGGCTGTTTTTGTGAATCCGGTTACTGGGGGCCTGAGGCGGAGCAAAACCGGGGGAGTGGTCCCTGACTCAGTCTCCCTGGACGCACTATTGTACTATTTCAGCGAGCAAACTCATGGTCCAACAAACTATACATCATTTGATATTTCCTCCACTTTTTCCACCACCCCGCTGGTTTTATTCAGTACATGTCACATCCGATTTGATGGAATGAGCATTTCTGTTTTGAGTTTCAGCAGGTAGTCAGCAGTAGTTGGCTCCTGTTTTCTGGTGCCTGCATCCATCTCTCGTCGATCATCGTCTACGCAAAATACGCAAAACTAAAGCTAAACAGGAGCGCAGTTGGTGCGGCTGCTTGACTTGACGACAATCCTGCTCGGCTTGAAGCGAGGGGGACCTGCAAATTGCGATCAGAACTTGATTTACTCGAAAGAAACCAACCGATCGGAAGGTCACTCTGCTTTTCATTTTCGTCTTGTCGTATGATGTATCGTGTGCAGTGTATCGTTGATAGCCTCTTTTTTAAGCGTGCTATGCAACTAGCACGATAAAGTGTTCTAAAGCTGTTGGTACATGGTTACATGATAATATGAGATCGAGTGTTGCGGGGCAGAGGTACAGAGTACTCATCACTGAACAACAACTAGTGATACAATGGTTTCAGTAGCTTCTAACCTGAAATCCATGTGCGTACTGCCACTAGTCCAAATTGAATTTGCTTGTTAGCATTGAGTTTCCGGCAAGAAAATGAGATTTTGGTATTATTTTGAGCTTGCAATTCGTGGACTAGTGTACAAATACAAGAAAGTTGAGAACAGATACAAATACATAACCTCCATGGTCCTTTCTGCAAAATGCCACCTTTTTAAAATCTCTATTGACTGCTTATACATCATACATACGGTATGGCCTTGTCAAGGCCTCTTTGTTTGACAATCCATTGGATGGCACCTTTCATAATAAAAAAGAATCTTTCGCCATCAAGCTCCTACGAACAGTATGAAGCGGTAGTTCCATTTTTAATTCGAAAAAACAAATGAGGGGCAACTCCAAGTCGTCGACCACCTATATCAAGTGGGAGCAGGTTTCCATGTAAATGATGTCAATAATTGGACTTCTTTTAGCACCATTGCTTGGTCAAATTTTTGTGCTTACTTCACTCACTCAATCATGAATGGGAACTTCTCTATCTAGAAAAATATATAAAAATAAATAGGAGATTTATATTTCTCCAAGTACAGATTTTTTTTCACTGTTGCTTTGTGCAGATTGCCGGTGCTAAAACGACGTGAAGTGTCGCGAACCCGAAAAAATCACTAGAGATTCACCACAGGAAAAGGGCTGCTTCTGATGCGCCAAATGCCGCATGTCGACACGGAGCTGTATTCTGGGGCTAGCTCGCTCATGTACGGCTGTAAATCTTTGACATGGTGAGGTGAAAACAATATACGTTTGAATTGACCAGTTGGTCCAATCGGTTATAGTTACTCAATTCTTTAATCACTTACTACTATATGTTTTTGTAATTAGTACATAGAGAAATCAACGTTGCAAATGGCAATAGAAGAAAACTAGAGTGCAACGAAAGATTTTCATTTTCTGTGAGGGAGATCAAAGGTTCAAGACATTGAACGGAACTGTTTCCTTGGTCAAAGATAGCATCACGATATGATAAAACAAGTGCTCATTGCTCAGTACATGCGGTCGCACTTGACCTAGCCTGGTCAGTTGACTGAACTTCCCTGATTACTCGACAGAAAAATTGCGTTGGCATATACGAGATTCCTCTCTAAGAAAAATAAAAGGAGCAGAAGAATTACATGTTTGGCTGAGTCACGAGTGACCGAGAAAGATTCTTAAATTCGGCAGAAAAAAAACCTTTTATGTTCTCCAAAAAAAGAATAAGAAATTTCGTACAAATAGCAGTCACACAAATATTCCACAATATAGCACTGATTCAATCCTGGCTACGAGCCTACGAAAAACTGGCCTAAATTTTGGAGAGGTACTACTGCACGCTATACCGTTGAATTTGATTCCGATGGTATAGCATATTTCATAGCTAAGTTTCACCTAGATAGGTTTTATATTGTTTCGTCTCGATAGGTATTATATTATTTCAAATAGATTTTATAAATATTTCAGTATATCTCAATAAATTTCAATGAGTTTCTAATATGAAACTACAAGTTTCAAATCTGAAACTTGATTTAAAACGAAATTCAAAATAGTTTTAACTGAGTTTCAAGAGGCTAATTTCAAAGTTTCACAAGTTCCAGGAAAAAACAAATGAAAACCAATTTCATATGAGTTTCATGATATTTGTCAAATATTCAAAAAATCAAGCACATTTAACAGGGTTCGTATATTTGGATGAAACACTATAAAACCCCATAAAACTTATGTATGAAACTTAGCTCTCAAAAACATGAAACCTTCCGAAAACATACTCATACACACTATCAATACCTGATGAAAGTGTAAACATAAACATGAATTTATGTGATGAAACCTCATGAAACATATTAATGAAACGTTCGTCAAACGTCATGAAACTTATCCGTGAAAAGTTATGATACTTGAACCTATTGTAATTTATGAAATATCGTGAAACTTATCTGTAAAACATTGTAAAACTTAAGAAGAATTTCAACTAAGTTTAAAAAGACGAACTGAAACATACAACTTCAACACCATAAACACTAACAATGCATATATATTTGATCTAAGTCTTATGAAAATAGGATCGCATATTACCAAGGAAGGTTTTGTTGAGGTAAGTTTCATGCATGGAACTCAAAAACCAAGTCCTATGTTAGCATTTCTCGTCGAATAATTGAGAGGTGTGAAGACACGTTGGAAGCACATAAGAGAACTACCGGCCATTGTTTTGCGTAAAGGTTGCTGTGAGGATGCGCGTGTGTGGATAGATCGCCGGCGAGGTCGTGGTGAGCGCTTGGGCGGGGACGTCACGAGGCATTATCGCCGAAGAGCTCATGCCACTGATGGCACGCGAGCTGGTATTGGATGGAGACTGAGGTTTCAAGCGAGGTCATGGTGCACGCGATATATGTGGCAAGGTCGTGCTGTGCAGGGGAACTCACCACGCGAGGTCGTGCTGCGCAGTAGAGGTTGCCGGCGTGAGTGACAACCGGCGAGTGGGAATGGACACAGTAGCGGAGCCAGAAATTTCTAAAGAAAGAGGTCTAAAATAAAGTAAACATCTACTAATGATTGCACACGGAAACAAGATCGAGCAAATTGCGTCCTGAAGACACTCGTGAGCTTCACGATTAATGCAATCAGGCTTAATCCAACAGTAAGAACCTATTCTGTTAAATGTGTTGCCGACGGTACACCGTTTCATAGACTTTCTGTTAATTTTATCTACTGTCTTAGAAATTAAAAAAAAAAGTTGCTTAAGGGAATCGATCGATGTGTCGCCAACAAAGATGCCCGAAGAAAAACAAATGGGACTGAGCGATCCGAGTTTTTCTGATAACCAAGATGAAGGAAACAAAGTCTAGCTATCATCTCTAAATTTCCTATGACAACTGATCTGCAAGAACTCTCAAAGAATTCTACCAAAAACCGTGGATTCGGTGTCTCAAATCTTAACTACCCAACACGAACATGCAAAAATTCATTTCTTTTCTATCTGTCGTCAGAGTACCTTCCAGGTTAGTATTAACAAATCAAAGAGAATATTTCGTTGGTTTGACAAACTAATTGGAAACCTACAAATTGCAGGTCCATCTGGATTCTGGACCATGGGCGGACCAGTCCAAGAACAGCGTATCGTTCGACTGACACGCGGGCCATGGCCACTGATCGTCATACCACTTGTTAGCAGGGCCCACATGCTTGGTTGCCTTGACTTTTCGCCGTATGATTATTTAGAGCCACCCAACACAGGGAGAAATTATTATTTGCTTTGGTATAATTAATTATTTATTTTACTGACATATAGTTTTAAGATTCGTATATTAGTGAGATATCATCAGACAAATTAATACTCAATAGTACAAATAAATAAAGATAAATAATCAATTATTCAAATAATAAACAGCTATTTTTCCATAAGCACGTTGTCTCCAGCGACTCAGCGGAGGCTCACAGTAATACATATCTCGTACTCATGGCTGACGAAGACACATGCGCATGCATGCTACTCCTAATCCAAGATCTCAACCGCCACACGTGTAGCTGTGTACCGCTTAACCAACATAAGCATAATAAAACTTGTTCCAATTCCTTTCTTTACTTGCACTCCAATTAACCCCTTTTTTACAAGGAGAAACAAGAGCTCTTGCTGCTCTTTTCCCAGCAAAACAGAGGAGTAAACATAATCCTACCACTAATCAACAACTCTCGCATCGGCCATGGAGCCATGTGCTCGAATCTACACGTACCATAAGCTAGGCAGTAGCCACCCTCTAACTTTGGCTTAAACTGACGCCACCTTGATACACTGACACTACTCATAGCTAAGCTTTTGCCCACCAATATATGGGCAATGGGACAGCAACACCGTATGGTTAGGCACCCTATAACAGTAGTCGCCATTCTATGGACCAAGAATAAACTCTTTAGTTTTCTTATCGACGGGAATCTTGGCAAGCGCTGGTGCACGGCATGTAGCGCTTTGGGAAGAGTGATCATGAAACGCTTGACACCTTTACAGATTCCGATTTTTGGATACGAGTACTTCGTTTAGTCACAAATACAAATACATGTATATCATTTTGATGTTAACACAATACTTAGAACTCGACTTTAATAACTAATTCTAGTATTATATAGTTGTAACACATAATGAACTTATAATATTATAAACATATGTTTTGATATATATATATATGTGTGTGTGTGATTTTATAAAAATATTATATATATATATATATATATATGTGTGTGTGTGTGTGTGTGTGTGTGTGTGATTTTCATGTATCTAATTAATTTTTAAAAAAATACCATTAGCTAAAGTTTTAAAATTTTAGTTGTGCGTATTCTAAAACAATGATACTTTCTACTTTATCAATTCAAAAATATAAGATATATTTTGACTTTGCACAAAGATTGATGTTGTAGTGAAATCGAGAAATGTACGAGAAAAAATTATTTAGATACTACACTTAATTATCTTAAAAGATACTCCCTCCGTTTTTTATAAGAACTATTTTTTGAATAGTCTTGTTTACAAATGTAAGGCTTGCATGTAGATTTAATGAGACATTTCCTTCTATATCCCTATTTATTTTCTCTCATCCATATGCATTTATTCATTACCATCCACACAAAGTATATCTTTCATCTTTCAAAACAATTAAGTATGGGCATCTAAGTCATTTTTTCTCGTATCTTTCTTAATTTCAACGCAATCTTAATCTTTATGCAAAGTCAAAATAGGCCTTATAAAAAAATAGAGGGAGTAAGAAATAATATATTGTGTGGATAGTAATGAATAAATGTATATAGTTGAGAGTTGAGAGATAATAATAATAATAATAGGGATATATATTAAAAAACTTCATTAAATCTAATGTAAGGTTTTATTTGTAAATAAGATCGTTCAAATTATTTCTGAAATGTCGAAGTATAATTATAACTGGCAACTGCAGGGAGTAGCGTAGCGCATAAGACCATTCTCAATGGGAGTTTCATTCTCATTAAATGACATGACACATCATCATGTTTGGTGACATGGCAAGATAATTATAAAGAGAGATAGATAGAGTTTCATGAGAGTTGAGAGGGTTTTATCTAGATGAAACCTGAGATACACAGTTATCTAGACAAAAACTGATATGACGCTCTTGAAAACTGAAAAATAAAACTATGCGTTGAGAATAGCCTAATGGAACACGTATGATGGGTCTGACGATCTTGTGTACGAAGCCGGGCTGGTTAATTAAACGGGAGCGTGCCAGGTTGCGCCTTGGGAACGGTGGCGGATGCGTTTTGGCTTGGGGAAGAAGACCTCGCGCGGTCAAGAATGAAGGCTCCCCTTGGGGTGGTGGTCCAATCACATCACCGGTGGTTGCTGTAATTTGGAAGTTAATATTTGTTCGCGAACCGCGCCCTAGTAGAGAAGAGAAACGGCCGGCGAGGCCTCTTTCCGGGAAGCAAGCAGCTTGTTGAGATATTTGAGCTGGTTTTTTTAGTAGAAGCTTCAGCCAGAAGCACAAGCACCTTGTCTGTAAACAAATCCTGAAACTTTTACCTTTTTGTAAACAACTTCGTATAGCACGATGGCGCTTGTAAAGCGCACAGCTGTGCGAGGAAGGAAGAATTCGTGTGTATTGCGGATTTGCGGGGCTCCAAAATTAAGTTGCTTGGAAGCATTCGGTTAACCCGACGTAAAAAGCAGCCGGCCACGGGGATACTGGCCACGGAGCAGCTGGGGAGAACGAATAAGGCATGGGGTAGTTGGGCCTTGGGCATGCCGCGGACGGTGCCCGTGCAAGCGCTGTCGCGGCTACTACCGCAGGATCAGACTGACTCATGTTGGGTGAATTGAGATCAGGCTGCGGTTTAAACAATTGTACGGGAACCATTAAATAAACAATATCGATCTAGGTATCTCGAAATACTATTTAAAAATATTGGCCCAAATATTTTTTATCGTAGTAATATACTGTTGAATGATTCAGTCCGTTGATTCGATGGAACTATTCTTAACCTACGAAAAGTCGAAAACGCTAAAGTTCCCGGTACTCGTCCGATGCTGCCAGGTCGTGACGTGTCTTCTGGATCGTGGTGCCTCCAAGGTTCTCTGTTTTTTAGTGAGGGGCGTCAGAAATAAGGAACTGAAATGTTCTGGGCACGGTTACTCGTGCAAAATTAACGTTTATTTCCGTTAATTGTCCAACTATAAATCAGGCCAGATTTGCAGTTCCTATCATCTTGATCTTAGATGTATAACCATGTATTAAGCTTAAATGCACGATGTCGAGGCCTCGTTAACAAGAAAAGGGATATTGCTAATTTGACGGCGTCTTCATCAAAGATTTAGTAAGAATATTGTTGGAGATAAAAGATATGATGGAGGATTGATCAGCTCAAACACACGCAAACGCCGGGTTCAAGTTTAGGTTCGTAGTGTGTCTGCCGGTTTGATCCTGCAATTGGCAAGAAAATTATGATCTAAACAACCATTTCAGTCCATTAGGTTACACATAATGATAAATCTAAATAACTTATTTCAGCTGATCAAGTGGTTTGATAAAGACATATTTTTCCGGAAAAGACGATGCACAACAACATTGGAGAAAAACAAACCTAGATAAATTGGCGTAATCAAAGATTATCAACAATCGGCTAGCGCAACTTTATTGAACAGAAATGAATTAAAAAAATCTAAATTACAAAAACTACTCCTAGTCGACAAAAAAGTATATACGAGTTGATTGATTGTATTGTTATTTTTTTAGTTTACTTAAGATTTTTTTTATCGCACGTAGGCCGATCATATTCTTCTCCGATCCGTTACAAACAATAAGCCACACCAGCCTCTATCTTTTAAAGATAAACTTCCGCTTAAAGACACTCTTTTTTGTAACAAGTGACAGCACCTCTTTCCTTTTCTCACTTTCCTCCTTGCTTAATGTCTCTCTTCTTATGACAAGTGGCACCACCTTCTTTATCCGCTTTTCCTCTTCTAATCCCTTTCTCTTAAACTCATAATAGTTTTTGTATTTTAAATGTTCACCAAATTTTTTTAAAAAGTGGTTTTTATTCATTTTTAAAAGTTTTTTAATCTAAAGTTTTCGAATCGAAAGTTTATTGAATAGAAATTTTTTGAACCAAAAGTTTTTTAATTGAAAGTTTTTGGAGTTAAAACATTTTTATTTGAATTTTTTGGGTTAAAACTTTTCAAGTTAAAGCTTTCCAATTAAAATTTTTCAGTTGAAATTTTTCGGAGTTGAAAATTTTCAAGTTGAAGCTTTTCGAGTTAAAACTCTTTGAGTTGAAACTCTTTAAGTCAACAAAAATTATAATTTGATTTTTTTTCAGTTTGAAACTTTCTAATTTAAATTTTCTGAATTGAAACCTCCTGATTTAAATTTTTAGAGTTAAATCTTTCTATTTATTATTTTCAAATTTAAATTTTTTGTGTTAGTAATTAAGGAAGAATGGTGGGGGAAGTAAGCAGAGAAGAGGGAAGCGAGAACTGGTATCAAAATTTTCAAAGTTAAAATTTTCTAGTTTAATTTTTTTGTGTTAGTGAGCAAGGAAAGGAGATAGAGGAAGTGAGTAGAAAATATGGAAGCGAGAACTGGCATCAAAATTTTCAAAATTAAAATTTTCTAACTTAATTTTATTTTCAAAATTAAAATTTATTTATTTGTTGTTAGTAAAGAAGGAAAGGAAGAGGGACGCGAGAACTGGCATCATAAGAGAGGGTGTCCTTCGATTTGTCTTCCCCTTTGCTCGTTGCAGTATTTGAGTTAGAAATTTCGTAAATCATGTGCCACTATTTCTCCGTCTCCTTAATTTCTTTGGGAATTTTTCTCAGCGACTTGATTCACAATGAATATAGATACTCTGAAACACGTGTGCGGCGTGCCCCCTAGTTTTGCCAAAATTTATGGTTCAGCGCGTGCTTCGACGAAACCTCATTTACCTAGTTTATCTTGCAGCTAAAGGTGATGTGAACTCTATATCTTACTTCCTTCGTTTTTTTATAAGACGGTGTTTTGATTTTGTATAAAGATTAAAATTACGTTAAAATTTAAAAAGATACGAGAAAAAATAACTTAGATACTCTAACTTAATTATTTTAAAAGATAAAAGATATATTCTATATGGATGATAACGAATAAATACATATAAGTAAAAGAAAATAAATAGAGCTATAAAAGAAAAGGTCTCATTAAACCTATATAAATCTTACATTTATAAATAAAATCATTCAAAAAAATAGACCTTCCAAAACAAAACAAAACAAAGGGAGTAATTAGATCAGCAGTGATCACAAAACGTAAAGCTCGAACAAGCCATGATCTTCAAAATTTGCAAGGAAAGAAGGCTTTGCAAATGATTTGGATTTACATAGTGACGTAACACTCAAGCTCAAACACACGCACACTCGCAAGAAAGGAGCCAATTGGAGCCTAGAGAAGGACGTCGAGTGGGCGACCCAGATGGCCAGAGCCTCAATAAGCGGATGAACTTTCTCAGATCCTTCTCCGTCGCCGACGAGTATGGGCGCTCTCTTCAGGCAAGATTGGCGGAGAAATCATCTCCTCAGATCTTGTTGATTCGAACTTCTTCTCAGCCTCGCAGCTTCGAAATCTGGCTGGTTAGCTCGCGACGGACACATTCCTTGACTCCTGGTGCCCACGCCGCGACTCAGTTCTCGAAGAGTACTGCTGCTCCCTCCGCCTGGACGACTTGGCTGCCTGCCTGGCGTAGACGGCGTCGACCTGCATCTGCTCGTAGCGGCATTCCTCGCTGCAGAAGGGCGTGTCCCCTCTGTACATGAAGATGTCGCTGTCTCGCGCCAGCGGCTTGGTGCAGAGCGCGCACGCGTCCAGCGCGTGGCTGCCGGCCTCGCCGAGCGGCTCGGCGTCGAAGAAGAAGGCGCAGGCGAGAGATGCCGCCATGGTGTTTATGTAAGTAGTAGTTTTCTAGCAGAAGGCCTTGAGCTAGCTTCGCAAGCTTTTAGACTTGTGCGTTGCTGATCCGGTGTGGGGACGAAGAGGTGGGGGAGTTGTCTCAGACTGGAGGCTGGGTATATATGGTGCGCGGAGACGGACACGGCGAGGCTGCTGGTGGCTGGTGCACGGGCGCGAGAAAACTGTGGTCGCCTGCGGCCTGCGGGCGAGACGACCCACCGGTGCGGGCAATACCGCCCCGCCCGTGCGACGGACGTGGCTAACCGGGAACACAAACAGGGTTGGTGGGTTTTTGTATTTCGTGCATGGGCTACGGCGCGGTGGAGTGGTTGGCTAGATGCCCAGCTCGTGTACGTGGCCCACGCACTCGGGCCCACCGCGACTTAACGACAGTAATCGTGCGTGGTATGTATGTGCGGGAAAAGGGCGCAGTCCATGTTGAACCTCAGCATCATCCGATCAAATTAACAAACATTTGGATTATCTAACAATATGTGTTATAGTCTGTTGTTGCTGCGGAAAAAAAATAGCAATGCTTCAATACATCCCTTCTCAATACAAGTGTTATAGATATTGAAGCAAAGTAA
This sequence comes from Guadua angustifolia, assembly GCA_036346375.1. Taxonomy (NCBI): domain Eukaryota; kingdom Viridiplantae; phylum Streptophyta; class Magnoliopsida; order Poales; family Poaceae; genus Guadua; species Guadua angustifolia. Next base: position 9,909,554 of record CM070507.1, on the reverse strand, counting down.
AGGGGTAAGTAATTATCATCTACCATTTATTTATGCTTTAATATTTATGTAATTTAAAAAAAAAAAGCATGAAAGTACCTCTTAAAAAATCAACTAAGTGTAGCTGCTTAAGTTAAGTCGTAGTGAGATTTAGGCCCCCTTTAGGACAGCTTTTGATTATGCAGATTATGGATTGTAGTCAGCTGTTTGGAGAAACGACTATCTGAAGAATCTGCTGATTGGAGAATCTGGTCGTTCGGCAATCATAATTGTCTGTGTTGATTGTTGATCGGCGTCGGTGACGGATGAGCGGATGAGGATGGTGGAGGGGCCTAGCGACGACGGCGGAAGCCCTTGTGCTTGCGACGACTCGTGGGAGGCGGAACTCGCAGAATCTGAGTCAAAATTTGCAGAATCAGGTGGGTGACAGTTTCTGATTCTATGTACAAATCAAATTCTGATTCTATGAGAAGCTGTCTAGAATTCTACTGTTCGGCGCACAATCCGCTTTTATTTTAAGCAGAAGCTGTATTTAAGCTGAAACGAAGGGGGCCTTACTAGCCAGATTAATGCGCTACGCATTTGAGAAATTTGGTTGTATTTTCGGTTTTCGTTTTTTTTTAAAAAAAATAGGTCGTTAGGACTCATCGGCGAATCTATGGGCAGTTATAAACCTTCGCCGAATCTGTATTTTTTTAGAAAACTACGGTTAGGACCCGCCGACGAATCTATGAGCTACTATAAACCTTCGACGGACCTGTGTGTTTTTTTTTAAAACCGCGGTTGCCTTTTTTTTTGTATTTTCAGTTTTCATTTTTTTTTAAAAAAAATGCCGCTAGGCCCCATCGGCGAATCGGTGGGCTGCTATAAACCTTTGACGAATCTGTATTTTTTGTTGAGACGTATTTTTTTAGTCCGATTCTGTAAAAACCGCTCACAGAGCCAAACAAAAACTGTAGAGGAATTTAAAGCAATTTCTTTTTTTCAGGCCTGTTCCGCTAAAAACCATCAGACGAACCTAAATATAAATCGCAGAGGGATGGATCTAAACGTAATTTCAATATTTTTCGGATCTATTTTATTAAAAAATCGCTAAAAAACATAAATACAATTTCTAATTTTTTGAAGTGCCTCACCGTAGTATGGGGGAGAAGCCGACAATCCTCACCACTTTAATACTTTAATATATAGTATACATTGAATCTGTTTCCATATGTGACGTGCCCGGCTTCCTGACTTCTGAAAGCAACAGGGACAAATGGCTCCAAACCGTCCCTATTGACGTGCCCAAAAAACCGTGTGCTATCAGCAAGGGAGGGACCACTGATCGATTGAAATACTTGCTCCGCTTTGGCTTCAAAAGGGAGGAGTAAATATCCGCGTAAATAACCAAATTGAAAAGCATTTGCCGCGCCTCTTGCCGGAATCGTGCGCATCAAATCTACATCATTAGGCAGCATCTTAACTTTGGCTTAAACTAATGGGAACCTCTTAGGGCATGTACAATGGTTCAGATAACTACATCGCCTAATAATAACTAAAGTCATCTATAGACAACACTAAAGACACCTCTCTTCTGATGGGTTGTTTATAAATTATCTATAAAATTCCCTATATTTGTATGGCACTTGCAAATATGGTGATCAGTAGAGAATGCTAACTTTGTAGTCTGTTGTGTTGCACTATACTAGTAAAATATTAGCATATAAGAAATTGATTATTGAACGCTGAACTCTAGGCGTCGGGCCTTCAGCTCGTGTCAACATGAAGTTGGCCCTTTGCTTGGCCCAGCAAGGAGTTGGGACACAGTAAAGAATAAACATTAGATTCGCAGAAGGGGCAGCATCGCAGCAAAGATTTGGAGCACTGGATCCACGATGCGGGCGCTGGAACAGACGATGTACATACAACGCTACAGTGATCGTCGATAGCTGGGCGAATCGACCGTCGGCAGAATTACAGATGGCCTCGTTCTCTCTCTATCTTCTCTCTCATCCATGTCACTGGTATTCCTACGTGGCATTTTTTATAGACGGCTGACTGTACCCATTGTACATACCCTTAGGGCTGATAATTAGGGCGCCAGCCTTTTTGCCAACATACGAGGCGGGCACCCCACATTGTTTGGCTCGCCAATAATAGAGAGCAACGCCCACTGCCAAAGTGGCAACATATCTGGTCTGAATCAGCGTTTTAAATGAAACCATCACGTCAATGAACTAAAAAAGTTTCAAAAATTCTGAAAAAAATCATGGATGTACATCTCAGCTTACCCCATTTACATATAAAATTTCATGATCAAATTCGTCATGTACTAGAAGTTCCTGTTCATGATCAATTTTGTCTTTTTTGTAACTTCTAGCACAGGACGAATTTGATCATGAAATTTTATATGTAGATGGGGTAAGCTGAGATGTACATCAATGATTTTTTTTCAGAATTTTTTGAAACTTTTTTTAGTTGAATTGCACCGTGATTTCACCAATGTGTTTGATTACACTAGATATTTTTCCTGCCAAAGTGCCTAATTCCCACACAATATCAATGATTCAATATGTAACTTTTCAAAAGAAATTCAGGGCGTCTTTTTTAGCGACTATGCTCCGTACGGGAATCTCGGAAGTGTGGGCATGCACGCCAGGCAGCACCTTGTGAACAGTGAGCGAGACGCTGGGAGGTCGGCACATATGCAGACCCTGTCTACGTAATCAAACGCACGATCCAGTGATACACATGCCGCTGCAAGCAGTCCGTGAAGCCATTGGTAATTAATTGGAAACTTTTGGAGAGAAGCATGCTGAGATTGTCTAAGGGCAGATACAATAATAAAATTAATTATTTACTCTATTTTCTATCTATGTTATCTAGAGTAAACAATAAAATCAGTTTGTGTAATAACTATCTCTAAAAGTTGACTTCAGATGCCGTGTATTAACTATCTTTTCTCTCTTGTATATAACTAATCTACTATACTCCTGTACAATATTTACTATTAAATAAGAGCCAACTTCTATTCTTCCATACGAGATAAAATTGCTATAAACATACTTTAAAATAAGATACAGTAGCCTTGTTGTACATACGACAACTGTGCAGGTTTTGAAGTAGGGGAGAAGCACCTTGCAGTTGCAGTTGCGCGGCTCAAGAATCAAGATTCCTATGGCAGTTTTGGTTACTGTTCTCGCACAAGAAAAAGAAAATGGCATCTTTTACATTGCCGGTCAGGCAAGCAGGCTTCGGGCCTGTTTGGAAACACAGTATTTTTAGAGTTTCTAGGTAATATCATGGTATATGAGAATACTATGGTATTTTATACCATGAGGTGTTTGGTTGTCTCCCAAAAAACTCTGTTTTGAAAACCATGGTATTGCTAATACTGTGGTATTTTTGGAGTATTAAAAACTCCAGTCTAGACCAAAGTTTTTTCACCGAGCAACTCGTCGTGACGCTTTTTTCCGACTCTCGCGAAACTCTGGCGCGTTTTTTTCCTTCTCCCGCGAAACTTGATGGCCTATGAAACAGCGGTGGAATGCTTTTGCGGATGATCTTGAGATGAAACTTGATGGCCTGTGAAACACGCATGCATCCAGTAATTGTGAAATGGAAGTTCAAAACAAGTTTGCCATAACTTGTGAAATGGAAGTTCGGGCACATGTACGCATGTATCCAGTAATTAATCTGCCATGCAACATCTTTTTTTGTGGGTTATAGTCAATACTTTGATAAGTATGCCAGTCCAAAAACCATGAAACCAAACAGTTGGTAGTTCCAAGAAATACCATGATTTTAGTGGAGTTAGATAAAACTATGGTATTTATGTCAAAGCAATTGCATACCATGGTATTTCAAAACCATAGTTTTAGAAAACTCTAGTTCCAAACAGGCCCTTCGTTGTGGGAGGCAGTTTTCTCGAGATCTGCGCCCACTTTGTTTAAGCGGCTTAACGGAGAAGCATTGAACGTAATCATTGAAGTTCGCAAGTGATCCCGTTGAGCAAGACAGATCGACATTTTCTTGGAGAGAAGTACAGACAGGTGATTAGAGCGGAAAAAAACTCGTGAGGCTCAAATTAAAATTGCTTTGCTGGTAGTGGGTAATGAGTTTAAAGTTAAAACGAGTCTATTTCAAATGAAAAATATTAATAAGACTAATGAGAATTAAAGTTCATATTTTATTTGGACCAACAATGGTTAAAAGACATACTCTATTTTTGGACTAGCAACTTATAAAGAAAAATCCATAAAAAAAGAGACCCATGACCACTTACTCGGTTACGTCTCCGACTAGATTACTGACGTACCTTATACGTGACCTCACATTGATCGTCCTCGACTTGGGAAACAATTGTCCCAACCATAGATACTGGTCGGGGCAAACGGTTATATTTGCACACACATGTGTGTAGATGTTTATCCCGACAGATACGAATAACTACTCGACATCTATTATATATTAAAAGCTCATAAGAATTGCTAATAAAAAAGAGAAATAGGCAAGAAATTCTCACAAAAAATAAAACATCTAACCCTCAATATGGTATATCCTAATTATAACCACCCTCAGATCTTTCTAACAAAAATAAGAGCATGCTAGAAATTCTTACAAAAAAGCAAAACATCCGGCCCTCAATCTGATGGATTCTAACTAAGTTAAACTATATTAGCTGTTGGATGTTATTATTTAAAGAAAAATATCTAAGTTCGAATCTAGTGGACACAAGCTGTAACCAAAGATTTTTCTCAAAGCATAGCCAACAAATTAAATGAACTAATCCCTTTGTTAGAATTTGCACTAGATATTGATACACTTGATCTATACGTGCACACATTTGTACTCCCCATTAGTTTAGATTGAATTAAGAGATTAATGTGGTATATATATAGTTATCGTTTCTTAGCATGCATGGCATAAACAAGTCTTATCATTAATGAACTAGAAATTTGAAAAAAAAGACGATCAAAAGACCCAAGTATAGTGTCGGTGTTTCATATAACCGGCAAGTAAATTTGTAAGTTTAGGGGGTCGCGCGTCCCCTCTCCTCGAATGGTTAGACTAAGGAAGTCCCGGATGTATACTGGTTCGGGCGGAACGTCCCTACTTCCAGTTCGTGGTGGCGGTTTGTATTGCTCTGGGTGCCGAAGGTCACCGGAGATTACAGACGGAGGCTAAGGACAGGCCCTCAGCACTCATCCGAGAGGAGGAGATCGGGAAGGCTCAGTGCGTGTTTAGGCGGGAAATCGAGTGAACGAGCATGCGTGTGTGCACTCGTGCGGGGGTGCGTGCCCTTCCTCGAGGTCCCGCCTCCTTTATATAGGCGGAGGCGGGTTACAGGATTTTGAAAAAGTGGTAAAGATCGCCATGCGGGTGTCCGGTGTTCGGTCTTGATGATTGACAGTTTTCTGCTCACCCCATGCTGGGTTAGTAGTCACAACGGACGGCGCTTCGTTGGGAAGGTGCGTACCTGCCCTCTGTACACCTGTCAGGTGGAGTCGCCACAACGGACGGCGCTCCGTTGGGAAGGTGTGCCTGTCAGATGATGACGGCCTGAGGGGACGGGTGCTTCGGCTGAGGCCGCCCGTTGGTCGGCTTGGGAAGGAGCCACCTGCCCCAATATGGCCGTCGTGTCAGTGAGACGGGTGACCGGCTCGGTGTAGGCCATCGACGTGGCGGAGGTTGCGGAGCTAGAGCTCGTTGGGGCCCTGGTCAAGATCTAGGTCGGGACTTACGACAGCGTCGGACTCGGGTCTTGGGCGGACCTTGCAGGGGCACTTGGCGCAGGCCTTGGTCGGAGTTGGAGCTTGCGGTGGCGTCGGACCTGGGTCTAGGTCGGGGCCGGCGGGGGCTCCCGACCTGAAGTTAGGTCGGTGTGACCGAAGGCAGGGACTCTTTACGGCCAGAGGAGGCCTTCGATCAGGATGCAGCCCAGCAAGGCTTGTCTGACATTACATCTAATGTTCAGTGATAGTCTTATTTGTGAGGGACGAAGTCTTGATGATACCCTCTTGACACTCAGATCGGCTTGATCCAAGACTTGAACCGGATCACTTGGGAGAGGTATGATCTTGAAATAGATGTATACTTTGCTGTGGGGTACCCCTGGTAGGAGTATTCGTCATATAGCTATTGCAACACAAAGTGACAAATACTAATACGATACGTTTATTCCGTACGTAGTATGTGCAAAAGGAGGCTGGGTAAGGCAAGTGAATCAAGCACGACGGCAAACAGCTAGCTCTACCACGTATGACTTGACAAAAAAATATTAAGCCTTTGACACAAAGATCAATATAAAACCTAGAGTTAATTAGAGACCTAAGACGCACTCGAAAATTGATTTCTTCAATATTAAACAGCTAGGACGGTTTCAATGGCCGAGCAAAACAAAGCTCAGAGGAAGCTCAGTGAGGAAAAAAAGAATCAAACCAAGGGAGATAATTTTCGAGAAAGATATGTTGTAGAAGAGAATTTAGGATCTAATTTGTAGAAAAGTAAATTAGTAGTTGGATTTGTATATGAATTCTAACCTAAAATTGATATACGAAATTAAAAATAACAGCGCAAAAATTCAGAATAAACAACAAAAGGAAATTAGCCATTTGATTTTAACTCTAAATAAATACTTGAAATTCAAAATTAAATAAAAATAACAACAAAATAACAAAAGAATAAAAATAGAAGTAAATTAGGGATTTTTTAATTCGATACTACATAAAAATAAATTTTTTTGGTTTTATTCAGAATTAAAATTCCATAAATACGCTAATTTGCAAAAATAAAATGAGGTAAGGAATTTGATTTGTATGTGTGTGTATATATTATTATTAACTGCTATGTAATAAAAGTCGATGACGGGTTTTTTTTAAGCCGCTAAGAAAATGTAGAATAAGCTAAAAATTCTCAAAAAAACTTCTAACTCTTTATTCGGTGGGTCTCAATGGAATGAAGAGACTGAGAGAATGATACATCAACACGTATTCACTATACCGGTATAAGCAAGATGATGTGCACTAAAAAAATACTGAAAGAAAGAGGCAAATATTGCAATAATGAAATTAATAGATGATGGTATAAATAGAAAATATTATGGTATGCTCTATTTATTGTTTTACTATTTAAGTATTTGGAGAAGAAAGTTTCGATTGCATATGACAAGTATTGTGAAACGGAGTGAATATATTTTTCTCCTATAATATATAATATTAAAATATCATAAGTGGAGTTCTGCAATGATCTATTTTTTAAAAATCGAAACCATATACATAAACATGTTTTAACAACGATGCACACGCAACTGTGCGGGCCATCTTGTTAGTTATCTCAAAAAGATATTCTTTGGCGAGAAGATACCTTTTGGCCATACAACACCTTTTTGAAGTCCAACTGCCGCTTCTCCATTCTGTATAAATAGGGAACTCATTTGTACCATCAAAGAGATTCTCAATTCACATATGATCTGATCAATTTGTAACATAGCTTTTGTACTCTATTAAACTGCTTGGCTAATAAAAAGCAATCTCTCATCTCTCATTACATAGTCATGTTTTCTCAGAAACCTGCAACCATTTTAAATTATAAACTCAATCTACAGACCTAGGTCTTGAATATCGGTAACGACTCGGTCCGATAGTGGCTCGTTAGTTCGAATTTGAAATAACCACTTAAATAATTAATAAAATAATTTTGTGTTAAATTATGTCAATTTTGAAAGAAGCTAGATAATAGATTGTTAAGCTTGATAGCCAGCCCTACAGGTGATCAGTGATGAATTGCAAATTAACGTAGAATTCATGGTGAAAACATTTGTAAACGCTCGGCTCCAAAAGTTTATTAGAATTATTCGTTCTTGATCACACAAATGTTGGCTGCGGAGTGGGGGAAGTACGAATGGAGTGTTGGGGTTCTGTTAGGGCGTGGACAGGGTCCACTATGGCGTGCTGTACTGCTGCATATGCAGTGAGTCACGGCCTGCCTGGTGGTGATCGGGCACGTGTTTGGTCGTACGTCCAATCCACAGCTTCCAGCCAAGCCATGACGCATCTCCGGATTGCTCCGGGACTTTTCCAGTGACTCAGTGATGAGTGGGAGACGTACAACAACAATTAAGAATTGAAATGTTAAGGAATCTGACGTAAGACTGACAATTTTCTCCACTTTGGTCTTTTGTTTATTCACTGCACGGACATTCGGTGAAAAATGACATCTTTTACAAAAAACAGTACAAATTCTATTAAAATTAAATATACAAGTTTTTTAAATTATCTGCTATACATAAGTACATGAATTTATATGAAAAACTCAATCCCGCTCACGATAAATGAGAAGGACAAATATGGCATGTAACAGTGCGCACCATGATGAACAGTAATTGACTCTATTGCACATTGTATTAGTCATTTTTTTAAAAAAAGAAATCTCACAAACAGGATTGAATTTGCTCTTTAAATTTTGCATAAATATATACCATGTACATACCTATAGCTGGCAATTTTTTTAAAAAAACTTGTATGTTCACTTTTAGAGATTTTTTTTTAATCCCAGCCAATCCACAGGGATTTCGTCCGGATTGCACCTCTGAAATAAGGCCTCATAAGTTTCTTATTTTCACTTGACATATCTCCACGATAATAATCTGTTTTTGTTAGTTTAGTTAGTAGCAATGTACCGTTTCTTGAGCATGATGTAGTGACGCATTCTATTCCGAAAATCCAATTAGCACTAGTCCGAAAATATAATAATCAACTTTAGAGTTTGTGCACGCGCTGTAATCACTGCGAAAAGACGCAATATCCTTACAACTTCGGCAGTTCAGACTTCAGAGCCGCCGATTTCTTACTCCATCCGATACACAAGAAATTATCGGTTTGATATATATATATATATATATATATATATATATATATATATATATATATATATATATATAAAACTCTCAAAACTTCAGCTATTAATATTTTTTAAAATATTTAGATTAAATATATAAAATTGTACATGTAGATTTGTCCCGCAACATCCTTTCGTAATAATATAATTTTATTAAAATATTCAAATATATTATAATAGAAATTAATGGTCAAATTTAAGTTTTAAAAACTAAGTCGATGTCCAACTTGCAGAGCTTGCATCGTTTGTCAGAATATTGGGGCTAGCAGTTTGGGAAACATAAAAAAGAGTAGGCAGGATATGATTTTGCTCAAAATTTAGGGCCAATAGAACTTCTCGAAATGCCTTCAAAAATTTACAAAGTGACAGTGCTGTTGCACACTAGCTCTCGGCCTCTCTTACACACAAACTTAAAAGGAGCCAATCAAAAGGGGAAAAAAACGAGGTTGCCCCAGCACACATAGTCCAACGTGTGTCCAAACCCACGGTGAATCTGATTTGATGGGCTTCTTCAGATCCACCCCCTTCTGTGCTCCGTTTCTGACCAAATCCATTGATCGGCACAGCGCTGGAGGGCCAAGAACACGTCGGATCTCCCGCATCTTGCTTCTTCAACAAAGGCAAGCTCTTCCTAGGTATTCAATCCTGCGCTGCCCAATTAGCTCGCCACGGGCACACTCGCCTTCCTGGACACAGAAGCTGCCGCTGTCTCGTGCATACTGCGCTGCGCCTGCTGTTTCCGCCGGCTGCTGGCCTGCCTCGCGTAGGCGGCGTCGAGGTGCATCTGCTCGAAGCGGCACTCCTCGCTGCAGAAGGGCGTGTCCCCTCTGTACATGAAGATGTCGCTGTCGGGGGGCAAAGGCTTGGTGCAGAGCGCGCAGGCGTCCAGCGCGTGCCTGCCGGGCTCCCCGAGGGGCTCGGCGTCGACGAAGAAGGCGCAGGCGAGAGATCTTGCCATCCGCGCAAGGCAAGCCTTACTAGTGTTGGTTTGCTGTGGAGGAGGAGGGGGCTGGCTCTCGCCGGTGCTAGTTGTGTACTTTTAAGCTTAGCTTAGAGCAAAGTGGACAAGGGCGGGTATATAAATCTGCGAGGAGAGGTACACGACAAAGCAGCCGTGACGTGGAGCTGAGCGGAAAGTCGAGTGGAACCGCGGGTGGTTCTGGAACCAGCAGGCGACACGGCACACCGGCCGGGCAATACCAGCGTCAGCATTCGCCAGCAAGGCAGATCCGCTGATCCGGGCTGGCTCTCTCTTTCATTCATTCATATTTTCCGTGCCCATGTTGCAGTTTTGGTGGCGGGCCCGGGCCCCACCTGCAGGAAAACGACAAGCGTGGGGTTGCATCGATCGTGCCGTGGTCTCATCTTGACGTGGCAAACAGCTGGATGGCTCGCGAGTCCTTTCTCATCTAACGGTGGGGACTCCCAACCTTGGGCTTTCTGCTTTCACGGAGAGAGCGTGCTGAAAACTTTTGCCAGTGAAGTGAATGGGTGACGCGGTGTCGCGGACTGAGCGAGCCCGACTGTACTGTCGCACGCCCCGGTGGTAGTGGTGCTCTTTGCTCCTTCCCGATTGGAAAAGCGCCGCAAATGTTTTCAAGTTGAATTATACAAATGTTTTCAAGTTAAATTTTAAATTTCAGGCTGAAAGTTTTTTGGTTGAAAATTTTCAAAGTTGAAACTTTTTGAGCTGAAACTCTTCAAGTTGAAACTTTCTGATTTGAAATTTTTCGAATTTGAGGATTTTCAATTTAGAATTTTTTGCGATGTGAAAAACTTTCTAATTAATTTAAAACTTTTTGAGTTGAAAAATTTATAATTTGAAATTTTCAGATTGAAACTTTCTAATTTATTATTTTTGAATTGAAACCTTTTGATTTAAATTTTTTGAGTTAAAACTTCCTAATTAAATTTTCAAATTTAATTTTTTTTGTGTTAGTGAGGAAAGAAGGAAGGTGGGGAAAGCGAGACCTGGCATCAAAATTTTCAAAGCTAAAATTTTTTAATTTTTCTTTGTTAGTGAGGAAAAAAATGTAGGGGAAGTGAGTAGAGAACAGGGAATGAATTTTCGTCGAATTTCGGTGAAATTTCGCCGAAATTTCGGTTTTCGGCCCCCCCCCCCGGAATTTATATAAGCCGGCCGAATTCAAAATTTTAAAAAAATTTGATTTACTACAGTGCAGCTACAGTACTTTCGGAAATTTCAGCGAAATTCGGTCGAATTTCGCCGAAATTTCAGGTTTTTGATCCGGATTTTCAAATTTTTTGGCCGGATTTGAACGGAATGGGTCCAATAACCCTTAACAAAGTCTTGTTACATGAAAATTTGATGAAAAAATAATTTTTTGAGATTTTTTAAAATTTGGGCAGAAACACTGTCAGATTTTTAAAAAATTTTAAAAGAAAGATAATCATCTGAAAAAATTAAGGTACCATACCTTGTTGTTTGGGATCATAGACAAAAAATTTCAAAATAATTTAACATTATTTATTATCTTCAAAAAATCAAAAACAGAATGGACATAATTGGGACAGTAAACTTGTTAGATTTTTATAAATTTTCTCGAGTCTGATCATCATCTAAAATTTTTATGAAAGATTAAGAACTTCCTCAGTACTATTCTATAAAATTTCAAAAAAATTTCAACTTTCTTGGTTTGCTCAATAAAATCTATCAATGCAGTAAGCACTAAACTTAATTTGTTGTATTATATTTCAAAAATCAATTCATTTGAGTTAAGGATTTATCAGGCAATTCAAATATTTTTATAACTTTTTGAAATTTTGTTTTTCAAATTAATTTGAGCTAAGGATTCTTATGTAAAATTTACATCTCTAAATATTTCTCCAGGAATTTATAAAAATTCTAACATTCAAAGTACTAGTTTTCAACTCTCTCTGTTTTTGAATTTTTAAAAATTCCTCACATTTGATCATCATCTGAAATTTTTAGAGAAATATCATAAGTATGTCAGTAATCTCAACAAAAAATTTCAAAATTTTCTAACGTTGTTTGTACTATTTTTCAGCCGGTTCAAACTTGCCGATCAACGTTTCATCTACATAGTATCAATGTTTTAATTTTTAAAAATTCTACAGATCTGATAATCACCTGAAATGTTTATGAGAACATATCTAATGTGTCAGGAACCTACAAAAAAAAATTAAAAAATGTTCGGTGTCGTTTGAACCAATTTTCAGTCAGTCCAATTTGAGCGAATTTCGGGCAAATTTCGGCGAATTTCGGGGTAATTTCGGCGAATTTCGGAAATTTCGGTACCAAACAAACCGGATTTGAATTTTGAATGTCCTCCGGCCGAATTTACCGAATTTCGTCCGAAATTTTGGATTTCGGCCTGGTCCGAATTTTTTCTCACAACGAAAACTTGATCCCTGGTAGAGAATAGGGAAACGAGACCTGGCATCAAAATTTTCAAAATTAAAATTTTCTGATTTAATTTTATTTTCAATTTATTTATTTATTTGGTCTTAGAGCATCTTCAGCAAGGGCCCCTATTTTGGATTTAGGGACTCTCCCTATTTTTTGGGTCCTATTTTCAGAGCACAAGTTCAGCAACATCCCCTAAATCTCATCCCCTATTTTACTTTTTATCCTATTTTGACATATCCGCTATGTATAATCTTCATTTGACACCACTAAAATTCAATAAAAAATATTTGTAATACATAAAACATAAGCATATTAACATTTACAATTTAAAAACATGATATTTAAAATTTAAATTTAAAATTTTTAAAATTTTCAGCAGCAGATGCAGATGCAACAGTTGTAACTCATCCAGCAAAGACACGCTCAGCTGCAGCGAACTAATGCAAGCCATCCTTCACTTAACTCCCTATTTTAAGGTTTAGGGGCTCCCTAGGAATTGGGGCTGAGGAGGCAAATTTAGGAGCTTCCTAATTTTAGAGGCTAGATTAGGGGTTCTGCTGAATTTGTATTTTTTACTAAAATCCCTATTTTAAAGTTTAGGAACTGGTTTAGAGACTCTGCTAGAGATGCTCTTAATAAAGAAGGAAAAGGAAGAGGGAAGGAAGCGAGAACTGGCATCATAAGTCATAAGAGAGGGTGTCCTTGGATTTGTCTCCCCTTTGCTCGTTGCAGTATTTGAGTTAGAAATTTCGTAAGTCGTGTGCCACTATTTCTCCTTCTCCATAATTTGTTTGGGATTTTTTCGCAGCGATTTGATTCATAACGAATATAGATACTCTGAAGTCTGAAACACGCGTGACACCTAGTTTTGCCAAATTTTATGGTTCAGCGCGTACTTTAACGAAACCTCAATTACCTGGTTTACCTTGCAGCTAAATGTGATGTGATCCCTGTATCTTAATTAGATCAGCAGTGATCAGAAAACGTAAAGCTCAAACAAGCCATGATCTTCAAAATTTGCAAGGAAAGAAGGCTTTGCAAATGATTTGGATTTACATACTGATGTAACACTCAAACACACGAACACTTGCAAAAAAAGAGCCAATCGGAGACTAGAGAAGGGCGTCAAGTGGGCGACCCAGATGGCCAGAGCCTCAATTAGCAGATGAACTTTCTCAGATCCTTCTCCGTCGCCGACGAGTATCGGCGCTCTCCTCAGGCGAGAGTGGCGGAGAAATCAAACTCCTTCATCTCCTCAGATCTTGTTGATTCGAACTTCTTCTCAGCCACGCGGCTTCGAAATCTGGCCGGCTAGCTCGCGACGGACACATTCCTTGACTCCTGGTGCCCACGCCGCGACTCAGTTCTCGAAGTGTACTGCTGCTCCCTCCGCCTGGACGACTTGGCTGCCTGCCTGGCGTAGACGGCGTCGACCTGCATCTGCTCGTAGCGGCATTCCTCGCTGCAGAAGGGCGTGTCCCCTCTGTACATGAAGATGTCGCTGTCTCGCGGCAGCGGCTTGGTGCAGAGCGCGCACGCGTCCAGCGCGTGGCTGCCGGCCTCGCCGAGCGGCTCGGCGTCGAAGAAGAAGGCGCAGGCGAGAGATGCCGCCATGGTGTATATGTAAGTAGTAGTTTTCTCGCAGAAGGCCTTGAGCTAGCTTCGCAAGCTCTCAGACTTGTAAGTTGCTGCTTCGGTGTGGGGAAGAAGAGGTGGGAGAGTTGAGTCTCTGACTGGAGGCTGGGCCGCTGGGTATATATATATGGTGCGCGGGGACGGAGTGACGGACACGGCGAGGCTGCTAGTGGCTGGTGCACGGGCGCGAGAAAACTGTGGTCGCGTGCCGGCGAGACGGCCCACGGGTGCGGGCAATACCGCCGCGCGACGGGTGTGGCTAACCAGGAGCAGAAACGGAGTAGTTGGGGTTTTGTATTTCATGCACGGGCCAGCGCGGTGGAGTGGTTTGCTCGTGTTCTCGTGGCCCACGCACGACCGCGACGAAACGACAGGAATCGTGCTTGTTATGTATGCGCGGGAAACGGCGCAGTCTATACGCAACCTTAGCAGCGTCCGATTTGTCTAACATTAACGCAGTATGTATAATGGTATAGACGGTGAGTATTTATAATACACTTTTATATTATATATAAATAGTATTAAAGATAATTTATATAATAGATTGTCTATATAGCTGTCTGTAATGATTTCAGACTATCTGTATAATGGTATATATAGTATAAAATTGTCTATAAGGCCGTTTGTTAAATAGTAAACAACATCTTTCTTTCTTCTCATTCTCTCTCCGTCATATCATCTAAAATCCTACGTGGCATACTCTTATAGCCCAGAAGCAGAGCCAGGCAAGGCTTGGCAAGAAAATCTTATGTAAATTTGTTTAAAAATTTATAAAAAAATCACAACTCAGCCTAATAACTTGTGGTCAGGCCGAGACTTAGGTCTATGCTAGCTTTGTCCTTGTTATGGCCATTATACATGAATTATTGTGTACGTCCTTAGGGTGTATTGTTACAGTAAAAAATCTGCACAATGTAACTGCTTAAATTGTAATGACACTTATTGGATCACTTTCCGTACGTGTGAGTTGCCCGGGCCCCGATTTCTGAAAGCAACCGAGAGAAATGGCTCCAAACCGTCCCTGTTGACGTACCCAAAAAACCGTGTGCTATCAGCAATGGAGAGGCCACTGATCGATTGAAATACTTGCTCCGCTTTGGGATCAAAAGGGGGGAGTAAATATCCGTGTCAATAAACAAATTGAAAAGCATTTGCCGCGCCTCTAGACGGAATCGTGCGCATCAAATCTACATCACTAGGCAGCCTCTAAACTTTGTCTTAAACCAATGGGAACGAACCTCTCGGGGCTGTTAATTAGGACGCCAGCCTTTTTGCCAACGTGCGAGGCAGGCACGCCAATAGAGAGCAACGCCCACTGCCTATTGCCCACACAATATCAAAGATTCAGTCTGTAACTTTTGGTATGAAATTCAGGGCCTCTTTTTTAGCGACTGTACTCCATACGGGAATCTTGGCAAGTGTGGTGCGTGCACGCCAGGCAGCACTTTGTGAACAGTGAGCGAGACGCCTGTCTACGTAATCAAACGCACGATCTGGATGGAATTTGGAAACTTTGGAGAGGAGCATGCTGAGATTTTCTAAGGGTAGTCCCAATCCTCCACCTTAACTTGTGTTTATAGAATTAATTATGTTGTCAACTAAGCAAAAATTTGATATGACATAGGAATTAAGGAAGAGAGAGAAGGAAAAACAAAGGAACCGTGTCTCATGTAAGAAACTGGGTCGGCGCGGGCATCAAGACGCAAAAAACGAGCAAAATCAAGGTTGGACGTTTCTGCGCGCTGATCAAAGTGTGTTTGTGGTGCATGCATTGGTTTATTGTTCTCTCTCTTCTCTAGACACTGCTCATGGAAACCATGGGTTGGTAAACTATGCATTGGTTTACTGCTCACTCTCTCTTTTAGACACTGCTCATAGAAACCATGGATTGCGAGAGAATGCTAGGTTTTGCCTCGGCAACCGTGCAGGTTTTGGGGTGGGGGGAAGGAAGCACATTCCAATTGCAGCTGCACGGCTCAATAATCAAGATTCCATTTGGCAGTTTGGTTACTGTCCTCGCGCATGAAAAGGAAAACGGAGTTGCTGGAACCCGGATGTTCAAATTTTCCCGTAATATTTTTTAATTTAGAATTTTTTTACATGTGAAATGTTTTCTTTCGATAACAATAGGAATGTCGATACGAATCGCTGCAATATTTTTTTCTACGCGTCAAATATTTTTTTCTCTACGTGTGAAGCATTTTCCTTCGATAATAGTAGAAATATACGTGCGAAAAAAATATTACACATATTAAAAAAATATTACAGATATTGATAAAAATATTACACCAAATGTTCGATATAATATACTGAGATCATGCTTCCGGCTGATACGTAGAAAATGGCATGTTTTACATAATTACATTGCCGGTCAGACAGGCAGGCTTCGTTGTGGGAGGCAGTCTTCTCGAGATCTGCACCCACTTCATTTAAGCGGCTTAACGGAGCAGCATTGCACGCAATCATTGAAGTTCGCAAGTGATCCCGTTGAGCAAGGAAATTTTTACTGAACTGGTGTATGGCTTAATTTTTTTTTCGAATATAGCTTTGGTCGCAATGAATTTTCGGAAATGGTCCTGTGTAGGCTAAACTCTGCGGACTATGACCGTAGTATTATTTCTCACAAAATTTTAAGTAGACAGAGGGCGCTGGATTCATACATCGGGATGGGACGATGGGGCCCTTGATTTTCCAGCGGTCTAGGTGCGCTGGAAAATTTTCAGTGCATGGATCTTCTTCTTTTTGCCTTATTCGGTGGGAGTCGATTAATTAGTGTGCATGCTTGTTTACCATTTTGGCCGATTTGGTAGGGAGGTCATCGACATACATGCTGTCTTATCGACATGCACGGGCTACGGAAGAAGACAGGACAGATAATACAGGACAGATAATTTCCGTTTGATCTAGATTCGGATCGGAATAGATTTTAGATATCCGGTCGGATCTGGATCTGAATCCGAATATTTGAATCTGGATACCGGATTGAATTCGGAGTACACGTCATCCAAAAAATATAGGACAAATATCGGATATCGAACCATCTGGATATTCGGATTGGACCTGGGTCTGAGGTATAGGAGGCACGCTATATCTGAACTAAACTAGTATTGCCTAGTAGGATTACTTTTGTCTCTGGAGATGGCATATCCTTGTTAATATTGCTCCATATTTAGTTTAGGCTATCAATATAAAGTGTCGACTAGCGATAGCTTTTGTTGATATATAATTTGTTATTATTGTTTTGTATTTATGTGGTTTGATTCACTGTATATTACTCAATGCACACTAATTAATCTACTCCGACCGAATCAGCCAAAAAGAAGACCATGTATGCATGCCGGCGTGCCACTTAATTTCAGCGGTCGGAAAATAAATTTTCCAGCGAAGTCAGGCTGCCGGAAATTTTGAATCGTGTCCCATCCTGATCGTAAGATCGCAGTCCATGGAGTTTAGCCTACATAAGGCCATCTCCAAAAATTCGTCGCGACCAGGGCCATATTTGAAAAAAAGTTAAGTCATGCGGACAGTAAAAAATTCTTGAGCAAGGTAGATCGACATTTTCTTGGAGAAAAGTACTGCCAGACAGGTGATTAGGACGGAAAAAAACAACTCGTTAGGCCTTGAATTAAAATTACTTCGACTTCAGTAGATAAAAAGAGTACAGTATATGATTTTGCTCAAAATTTTGGGCCAACAGAACTTCTCGGAATGCCTTAAATATTTACAAAGTGACAGTTGTTGGACACTAGCACTCGGCCTCTCACAAAGGGTGCCAATCAAAGGGGAAAAAAGAGGCTGCCCTTGCACACATCGGCCAATGTGTGTCGAAACCCACGGCGAATCTGGTTTGATCTTCAGATCCACTCCCTTTTGTGCTTCGTTTCTGACCAAATCCATTGATCGGCACAGCGCCGGCCGGCCAAGAGCACATCAGATCTCTCGCATCTTGCTTCTTCAACCAAGGCAAGCTCTTCCTAGCTACTCAATCCTGCGCTGCCCAATTAGCTCGCCACGGGCACACTCGCCTTCCTGGACACAGAAGCTGCCGCTGTCTGGCGCATACTGCGCTGCGCCTGCTGTTTCCGCCGGCTGCTGGCCTGCCTCGCGTTGGCGGCGTCGAGGTGCATCTGCTCGAAGCGGCACTCCTCGCTGCAGAAGGGCGTGTCCCCTCTGTACATAAAGATGTCGCTGTCGCGGGGCAGCGGCTTGTTGCAGAGCGCGCAGGCGTCCAGCGCGTGCCTGCCGGGCTCCCCGAGCGGCTCGGCGTCGAAGAAGAAGGCGCAGGCGAGAGATCTTGCCATCTGCGCAAGGCAAGCCTTACTAGCTTTGTTTTGCTGTGGAGGAGGAAGGGCCTGGCTCTCGCCGGTGGGTGCTAGTTGTGTACTTTTAAGCTTAGCTTAGAGCAAAGTGGACAAGGGCGAGTATATAAATCTGCGAGGAGAGCTGGAGAGGTACACGACAAAACAGCCGTGACGTGGAGCTGAGCGGAAAGTCGAGTGAAACCGCGGGTGGTTCTGCAACCAGCAGGCGACACGGCACACCGGCCGGGCAATACCAGCACGGCAGATCCGGGCTGGCTTTCTCTTTCATTCATTCTTATTTTCCGTGCCCATGTTGCAGTTGGTGGCGAGCCCGGGCCCCACCTGCAGGAAAACGACAAGCGTGGGTTGCATCGATCGTTTCATGCACTCATCTTGACGTGGCAAACAGCTGGATGGCTTGCGAGCCTACGAGGTGCTTCTGTCTTGTCTGTCCTTTCTCATCTAACGGTGGGGCACTGGGGACTCCCAACCTTGGGCGCTTTCACGAAGAGAGCGCGCTGAAAATTTTTCCTAGTGAAGTGAATGGGTGACGCCGTGGAACGCTCCTTCCCGATTGGAAAAGCGCCGCATATGTTTTGGCCAAAATTTGCTCGTCGTTTATTCCTTGGGGAGAGCATGCCACAAAACTGGTCTGTGTTGTAAAACGTCGAAGAACGCTGATGAACAATCATTAATAGTAGATGTAATCATGAGAGTAAGAACAATAGACACACAATATAGGAGTGGAATTCTCTCTCGCTTTATTGATTCCATCGTTTACAATGAGGGGGCACCCGATATATATAGTGGTGGAGAGAGAGTTCGGATTCGACCACATTAGGAAGAGATGGAGTCCTAATCATATTTGGTTTAGGTTTTCTTATCTCATAACACTCCCCCTTGGTCGAATACCGCGTAATGCATATGTCTGATTAAAAACTCCACTAAAAACCCAGTGGGAAAAAGGAGATGAAAAAAAGAGTACATCACACTCGCATGCTATGTTGCAGTAGTTGCCTCATTGAAAACCTTTATGTGAGAAAACTTCAGGAAAACTCACAAAGGGAAAAAGAGTACAACTTATTACCTTCAGAGTTTTATTAGGATCTTCAAGATCGCAATAAGGGTTATTGTTCAAGAGTTTTCTCCCCCTGAACTCTGCATCTCTCTAAGTCTCCTCATTCCAATGCTTTTAACATATTTTTGAAATGTGGATTTATGCAAGGACTTAGTGAATAAATCTGCAAGATTTTCACATCACTTAGTTTGTAAGACTTTTATCTCACCACTCTTCTGGAGTTCATGAGGATAGAATAACTTAGGAGCAATATGCTTCGTGATGTTGCTCTTTACACAACTCAATTGCATTTGTGCAACACAAGCAGAATTATCTTCATAGATAATTTTGGGGGTATCGACGGCGTTAAGGCCACATGACTTCTGGATATGGCCAATCACACGTCGCAGCCAAACACATTCACGTGAAGCTTCATATAGGGCTATAATCTCTGAGTGGTTGGTAGAAGTTGCTACCGCTGCGGTTTATAAGACCTCCAGAAACAAATTGTACCACCGCAGAGAAACACAAAACCAAAGATGAGATTTGGCACTGTGGGGATCAGATGATAGCCAAGATCCGTATATCCCACCATGGTCAAGTCTTGGTTCTTCTCGGAAAAACAACCCAAGATCTTGAGTACCTTGAAATATCTGAGTACAGTCTTTACACCATCCCAATGTCTTCTGGTTGGAGCAGAACTATATCTTGCTAGCAAATTTACTGCGAATGCAATATCAGGCCTTGTGCAGTTCGCAAGGTACATGAGTGCTCCAATAGAACTTAAATATGGGACTTCAGGTTCTAAGACTTCCTCATCTTCCATCCTTGGTCTGAAAGGGTCTTTATCCACTTCAAGAGATCTTACGACCATGGGGGTTTTCAAATTTCTTACCAACGGGTATTTTGAACCCCATCTCTAGTCAAAATCCGAAATCTCAAACGAGATTACCAAAATTTTGCCGAATTTTGGAACCTTGCATCCAGTGCTTGGTTGGATATGGTATGTGTCAACCAAGCAGGATTTTATGTATCTCTATGGAACAGCACGTGGGACGTTTTGATTATTTGATTGTTGATGCAATCCCTCATTTAATTGCTATGCGTACACAACAATTGTAGCCACGGTAAAGGTTCCCATCAATGACATGTGGGATCAGCTAGCCCTTGTTGAATCATGTCTCTGGGTGCACACATCAGTGTTGCGAAACAAAACTGAATGATCTCATCCGGCAACCGGGAACGCCTTCTCATCAACAGCATTTAACGGAAACAAAATTACCAATCAAAGCAATAACCGTCTCTCATCCTTCCCCCTCAACTATAATCCCGAATGGGTGCCAATCCACCCATTCACATTGTATATATATTGATTGATCAAATGAATGGAAAAACACAAGTGTTCACATTATCATTTGTCTTTCTACTCTTTACTTTACAACACGTTATCTGTCACTTTTGCTCTAAACTGAGTGCAGAACGAGAGAACAGAACAGACAATCAAACATTGTTCTTCTCATTCTCTAGTTCTTGCAAGAAGCAAAGAACAGAACGGCGATCACTACTGAAGAACAAGAAAATGCCGATACTCATCGTGAATCGTGACCGTCTTCATCCTCCTTGACAAGATCGCCGAGAGTTCCATCGCCAAGACGCCAAGGGTTCTGGACCGTGCTCGCCAGACGCGTTTATCCGCCGCATACTCGATGAACCCCGTCCTCATGGCGCTGGGTTCCTCAAGCACGGCGGGTTTCCCATCATCGGCGACACGCTGCAGGTTGTTTCGACGATCGGACTTCCTCTTCATCGGCGCCGACAGGTCTGGTTGATCTCTTCGCTACCGGCCGCCTCGCAGCTTGCCTTCGCCCACGCCGGTTGAAGAAGCGCCAAAAGGCAGTGGCCACCGCCCGCCCCCACTCGCCCGGCTTGCGCCCCACGATGGCGCGTTAAGCGGGCGCCGCCGCCTTCTCCGGCCACGCTCTTCTACCCCGCCTCAAGCCATCCTTGGGACTTGGCTTCACATCGGCACAAGAACGCGGACGTCGATGCGATTCAGGCCGTCTTCCATCAAGGCGTGGTGCGGGCTGCTGGCACTCGCCGCTTTTCCTCCCTTCTCAACGGCCGAGGCGGTGGAAGGGTCTTCTCCCAGATGAGGGGAGGCTCTCACCGATCGCCGCAAGAAAAAAAGGGGGAACGCCGCCACGGCGAAGAACTCCAGATCCATGCGCTAGCGACGGCGGTGGATCTCCAGACGACGGCGGACCGGACGAGATGGTGTCGGATTGGGCTATGGCTTCGGCGGCTGCGTATGATGTAACGAGGTAGCGGCGGCAGCAACGAAGAATGGGGAACGGTTAGGGTTTTCAACCCTAACCCTAACCGGCCGCCCTCTTCGCTTTTATTTCGGCCATGAGCAGACCGTTCCTCTCAAGTCGTCGAAAGTGCGCTTGGTGCTCTGTCTCAAGACGCACACACGCCATGGGCTCCCTTGCTGGCCGAAGCCCATGCCGATTCCGCCCCCCCCATTTCCCCCAATGGGCCTTCACGGGTCTGGCCGAAATATGGCCCGTAGCAAATTAATTTATTTAAATAAGTTTATCTTTTAAGTATTTCCAGTATTTATGCATTCTAGTCCCTCTATTTTACAAAGATTTGCATAATGTTGTATATCGATGTGTATCTTTTGTTTTAAGACCTCGATATTATCTCAGAATTTGTAAACATATGTAAATGTACATATGTGTTTGTGTATATACTTTTGCATATGTTTGTTATTAATCTTGCAACTTAACAATTGCATTTTAATAACTTTAAATTCTCACAATTAAGTACCACTTAATTGTCCAGGATTTTAAGCAAATTTAAAATCATGTCTTACATTATTTTGAGAATAAAACACAAGGTGATGGAGTCTATGGTTATGGTCATGCGTCTTATTCAGTTTCTCAATATTTCGCGCCGGAGACCATGCCTTTTTGAGCAAAGAATGAAAATTGCCCATCACTATGAGGTCTACATCATGTTTTAACTTGATGATTACCTATAAAGTGTTATCTCAATAATGTTTTTGGATATAAGGTCTACTCCATTTATGGAGATTACCTTAATTATATGGTCTACTCCAACCATCCAAAACTTAAAATATGATTTAAAATTTGCACTTAAATATTACAACACCACCATTAAGGTTTTAAATTTACCAATATTTGGTGAATTAATAAATCGATGGTTATGCCATGTAGGAAATGCAAAAAGAGTTTGAAGAACTCGCCCTTGATGGGAGCAATTATCCTTCATGGGCAACGGATATCAAAATTAGTTTTGCATCCCGAGGGATTTCAGCTGCGATAAATGAACCAGTTGAAGGGGGCCCTCCGGTCCTCGATACAATGAAGTACACTGCCTTACTTTTGTTACGCACTTCTATCCATAAGGATCTCAAGAAAGGGTATCTTTTGTAAGAAAATCCTCGTGCTCTGTGGGTTTCGCTTAAAGAACGTTATGAACAGCAGAAGGAAATCATATATCCTGATGCACAACATGATTGGAATCATTTACGCTTACAAGATTTTAAATCTGTAGCTGAATACAATCATGCTGTTCATACCATCTGTAGTAGGTTGAAATTTTGCGAGAAAGAACCAACGGAGGCAGAAAAGATAGAGAAAACTCTATCTACTATGCTTCCAGCGGATAGGGTATTGTGCAATCAATACCGTAAAGAAAAATACCAGATTTATTCCCAGCTTATTCATACATTATGTCAGGCTGAAAAGAATGATGAACTTCTTATTAAGAATCATAAGTTGCGCCCAATAGGTTCAGCACCTTTGCCTGAGGTTCATAATGTTCATAATAAAGCTTCGAATAAAAGAAAGTTCAAAGGATCTCCATCTGGTAATCCAAAGAACAACTCTGGTAAACGCAAATTCAACAAGAACCGCAGACACCGTGCTAACAAAAAGGCACGTGGCAATGCACAACCTACCCATGACAACAAAAGACTTTGTTATAAGTGTGGTTGTAACACGATTTTGCCGCTGATTTGTCGTACTTCAAAACACTTGGTTATCTTTATCAAAATCCTTAGTGATGACAAATGAAGGCACCAAGATATGAAGCACACTTCAATCTTACTATCGAGACTTCAAAGGAGGTGGTTGTTCGCTTCGGCCCACAAGAATTGCCTAACAATGAAGCCCTTACTCAGCACATGGACCTTCCTGCAACGGATGACATGCTCATCGAGTACACCTCGGGTGATATGTATGGAGATTTATCTTAAATCTTCATGTCCATAATTATTGTCAAATAAGTATTGTGTGTTGTAATAATTTGAATTTGAAACATGTTTGTAATTTGGAGTTGTATATTTATTTGTACAAACTCATATGTATTGTAATATTGCATTATCATTATGTTAGATATTCAATACAATGTGTATGTATCTCTATATGTGATGAATAAAGAATTTTAATTAAATTCTTGTTCTTGATATAGATGTCTCTTGAAGTCAATCCCTCGGAGGAGGAATTATGCCTTGTGGACAATGTACCACAAACTCTATACTCATCAAATAAAATATTTCCAAACTCTTAAGAAAAGAGAAGGAAATGTTTTAACGATCATTGGTCGTGATGCGTTGATAGTTGGCTCGTCGAGCTACAATCACCCTCCCTATAGGTACACAGATTACAATCGAGGATGCTCTTTTGTATCCCGATTCAACTCGTACCTTGTTGAGTTATAGAGATATTCGTAAGAATGGTATTCATGTGGAAACACATGAAGAAAACAAAGAGGAGTATCTTCTCTTAACCAGAATTACTGGATATGGCAAGCAAATATGCGAAAGAATTCCCATTCTCGACTCTGGATTGTACTATACATACATTAAGCCCATAAAACATGTTGCATATAAGGTAATTTTTCAAAATGTCGATGCATTCCAAACTTGGCATGATCGACTTGGGCTCCCTGGTGTCGGGATGATGAGAAAAATTATCACCAATTCTATCGGTCATGATTTGACAGCTACAAAATTTCTCAAATCTTCAGATTTTGTATGCACAGCATGTGCTACTGGGAAATTGATTTTAAGACCTTCACATCTTAAAATCAGGGCTGAACCACTTAAGTTTCTTGAAAGAATTCAAGGTGACATTTGTGGTCCGATTGAGCCAACTTCGGACCGCTCGGTACTTTATGGTTTTGATTGACGATCTACTAGATGATCACATGTGTGCTTATTGTCCATTACGAAACCATGCCTTCGCGAAAATAATGTCTCAAATTATTAAGTCAAGGCACATTATCTCGAACATCGGTCCGAATGGACAATGTCGCTGAATTTTCCTCCCATGCTTTCAATGATTATTGCATGGCTTTAGGAATTCAGTACAACATTCTCGCTCCATATGTCCATACTCGTAATGGTTTGGTGAATCGCTGATTAAGAGAATCAAGCTCATTGCGCGTCCATTATCGATGAATTGCTCATTGCCTACGCCGTGTTGGGGTCATGCGGTCTTACACGCTCACGACTTAATCCAACTTCGACCAACCGCATATCATGATTCTTCTCCCATGCGCTTAGTGCGGGAATCCACCAAGTATTTCCCATTTATGTAAGTTCGGATGTGCGGTGTACGTTCCGATCTCACCACCCCAACAGACTCTATGGGCCCTCATAGAAAATTGGGGATCTATGTGGGATTTCAATCTCCGTCGATCATTAAGTATTTAGAACCTCTTCAGGGATCTATTTATGGTCTTAAGATGTCGATCAGATATTCAATGAGGAACATTTCAAGATTAGGGGAGATTTCAAGTACCGTAAAGAATGCCGTGAAATTGATTGGAATGCTCAAAGTATTTCATCCTCGGATCCACGATTAAGAAACCGAACTTCAAGTTCGGAAAATAATTGGTTTGCAAGATATTGCGAACAATCCGCTGACGCATTTATCGATTATAAAGGTGTCTCGAAATCTTTTATTCCGCAAGGAATGTGCCCGAAAGAGTGGAGGTACCAAATAAAACCACTCAACCCCGATTAGCAATAAGAGGGGGAGAAGTAAGGCCTCCAAGCGTAAAAAGGTTAAATGCAGATCAACCTATGGTTGATAGACACCAAAGTGGACTTGATCCACAACCCTCTTCTACAGTACATTGCTGAACTTGGGACATCGGATAACCCCGATCCATCGTTACGAAATAATGATGAATCTCTTGGGGTGAATGAAATTGCTACAAATTACATTGAGATCGAGAGTCTTTTGACCGAAAAGCTACGATTATCGACACTTATTTCTCTGAGCAAATTGTCGACATCTGAATGATCCAGATCCTAAATCCATGGTAGAGTGTAGAAAACGCCGGACCGGAATCAATGGAAGGAAGCGATCGAAAAAGAGATTGCCTCGCTTTATAAAAGAGAAGTATTCTCAAGTGATGCCCACACCTCGTGGCACTTTCCCAGAGGATACAAGTGGGTTTTCGTCCGAAACGGAATGAAAATAATGAAGTGGTGAGATATAAAGCAAGGCTAGTAGCTCAAGGCTTCACGCAGCGGCGGTGTTGATTATAATGAGACTTATTCTCCGGTTATGAGTGGCATAACTTTTCGATATTTGATATCATTGGCATTACAAAATCGTCTATCTTTGCAGCTTGATGGACGAGTGACAAAGATACTTGTATGGGTCATTGGATTCGAGATTTACATGAAGGTTCCCGACGGAATCAATGTCACCGGATCCACAGCAAATCGAACATGTATTGTGTAAAATTGCGGTCATTATGTGGCTTAAAGCAATCAGTATGTGGTACAATCGATTAAGTGAATTCCTTTCTTTAAAGGGTACACTAATAATGATGATCGCCCATGTGTTTTCATTAAGGAATCATCTCGAGGATTCTCATATCATTTCGTATACGCTGATGATCTCAACATTATCGGTAATGAAACCGATATTAATGAAGCACGTCATCATTTAAAGATGGAGTTTGAGATGAAGGATTTGGGTAAACCAAATTTTGCTTAGGTTTGCAACTTGAGCATTTACCTTCGTGAATTTTTGTATATCAAGCTAGTTATATCCGTAAAATATTAGAAAAATTCAATATGGATAAGTCATATCCATCCGTAACCCCTATGGTGGTCGATCTCTAGACGAGAGAAAGATCCTTTTCGACCTCTGGATGATGGAGAGGAGATATTGGGACCGAGTTCCCTTATCTTAGTGCTATTGGTGCACTCATGTATCTTGCAAATAGTACCCTACGGATATTGCATTTGGGTGAATCTACTTGCAAGACACAAGGTCGCTTCCCACCAGCGCCATTGGTCCGGAGTGAAGAATGTCTTTAGATATCTCAATGGTACAAAAGATCTTGGTCTTTTCTATAAGAAACCAAATCCAACTTTGACTGGATATACAGATGCTGGCTATTTATCTGATCCCCACAACGCCATATCACAAACCGGCTTTGTATACTTACAAGGTGGAACAGCCATCTCTTGGAAATCTTTCAAACAAACTTTGGTGGCTACCTCTACCAATCATTCTGAAATAATTGCATTATATGAGGCCTTCCGAGAATGTGTTTGGCTTCGCAGAATGATAAACCACATACTTCAATCATGTGATCTTGGTTCCATTGAATCTCCAACCATTATCTATGAAGATAATGCTGCATGTGTGATTCAAATGGAGACAGGTTATATTAAGAGCAACATTACTAAGCATATTGCTCCAAAATTGTTTTATCCCCATGAATTGCAAAAGAGTGGGGAAATAAACATCCTACAAACTAAGTCATGTGATAATCTCGCTGATTTATTCACAAAGTCTCTACCTTATTCTACATTTTCTAAATGTGTTAAGGGAATTGGTATGAGACGACTTAGAGATTTGCAGGAATCAGGGGGAGTCTTTCTCTCTGATAAATAACCTGTTTAATATTATATTGTACTCTTTTCTTTGTATGAGTTTTTCCCTCTTTGAGGTTTTTCTCATGTAAAGTTTTTAATGAGGCAATATCGATACAGTTTATATGTCGTATCATCTATTTTTTTCCACTGGGTTTTTTAGAGGATGATATTAGGCATGTCAAGTTCATAGACAAAATAATTCCATATTGATCTCAGAAGATGGATTCGATCAAGGGGGAGTGTTGCGAAACAAAACTGAATGATCTCATCCGAAGCAACCGAAGGAACGCCTTCTCATCAACAGACGCAAGGGAAACAAAATTACCAATCAAAGCAATAACCGTCTCTCATCCTTCCCCCTCAACTGTAATCCCGAATGGGTGCCAATCCTCCCATTCACATTGTATATATATTGATTGATCAAATGAATAGAAAAACACAAGTGTTCACATTATCATTTGTCTTTCTACTCTTTACTTTACAACAATCAGCTCCCCGGTTAGCCCCGAATCCGTGGAGATAGCCGTGCATATCGATGAGACAGCATGCATGTTGATGACCTCCCAACCAAATCGGCCAAAAAGATAAACATGCATGCACACTAATTAATCTACTCCGACCGAATCAGCCAAAAAGAAGACCATGTATGCATGCCGGCGTGCCACTTAATTTCAGCGGTCGGAAAATAAATTTTCCAGCGAAGTCAGGCTGCCGGAAATTTTGAATCGTGTCCCATCCTGATCGTAAGATCGCAGTCCATGGAGTTTAGCCTACATAAGGCCATCTCCAAAAATTCGTCGCGACCAGGGCCATATTTGAAAAAAAGTTAAGTCATGCGGACAGTAAAAAATTCTTGAGCAAGGTAGATCGACATTTTCTTGGAGAAAAGTACTGCCAGACAGGTGATTAGGACGGAAAAAAACAACTCGTTAGGCCTTGAATTAAAATTACTTCGACTTCAGTAGATAAAAAAGAGTACAGTATATGATTTTGCTCAAAATTTTGGGCCAACAGAACTTCTCGGAATGCCTTAAATATTTACAAAGTGACAGTTGTTGGACACTAGCACTCGGCCTCTCACAAAGGGTGCCAATCAAAAGGGGAAAAAAAAGAGGCTGCCCTTGCACACATCGGCCAATGTGTGTCGAAACCCACGGCGAATCTGGTTTGATCTTCAGATCCACTCCCTTTTGTGCTTCGTTTCTGACCAAATCCATTGATCGGCACAGCGCCGGCCGGCCAAGAGCACATCAGATCTCTCGCATCTTGCTTCTTCAACCAAGGCAAGCTCTTCCTAGCTACTCAATCCTGCGCTGCCCAATTAGCTCGCCACGGGCACACTCGCCTTCCTGGACACAGAAGCTGCCGCTGTCTGGCGCATACTGCGCTGCGCCTGCTGTTTCCGCCGGCTGCTGGCCTGCCTCGCGTTGGCGGCGTCGAGGTGCATCTGCTCGAAGCGGCACTCCTCGCTGCAGAAGGGCGTGTCCCCTCTGTACATAAAGATGTCGCTGTCGCGGGGCAGCGGCTTGTTGCAGAGCGCGCAGGCGTCCAGCGCGTGCCTGCCGGGCTCCCCGAGCGGCTCGGCGTCGAAGAAGAAGGCGCAGGCGAGAGATCTTGCCATCTGCGCAAGGCAAGCCTTACTAGTCTTGGTTTGCTGTGGAGGAGGAGGGTGCTGGCTCTCGCCGGTGCTAGTTGTGTACTTTTAAGCTTAGCTTAGAGCAAAGTGGACAAGGGCGGGTATATAAATTCGCGAGGAGAGGTACACGACAAAGCAGCCGTGACGTGGAGCTGAGCGGAAAGTCGAGTGAAACCGCGGGTGGTTCCGGAACCAGCAGGCGACACGGCACACCGGCCAGGCAATACCAGCGTCAGCATTCACCAGCAAGGCATTCATATTTTCCGTGCCCATGTTGCAGTTTTGGTGGCGGGCCCGGGCCCCACCTGCAGGAAAACGACAAGCGTGGGTTGCATCGATCGTTTCATGGACTCATCTTGACGTGGCAAACAGCTGGATGGCTTGCGAGCCTACGAGGTGCTTCTGTCTTGTCTGTCCTTTCTCATCTAACGGTGGGGACTCCCAACCTTGGGCGCTTTCACGAAGAGAGCTCGCCGAAAATTTTTCCCAGTGAAGTGAATGGGTGACGCGGTGGACCGAGCGAGCCCGATTGGAAAAGCGCCGCATATGTTTTGGCCAAAATTTGCTCGTCGTTTATCCCTTGGGGAGAGCATGCCACAAAACTGGCCTGAATTCCATAGCGCCGTTTTCCCTTCCAACGTGTCTGCACGAGTTGTTCTTTCAGGATGGCTGCTGCCGTCGTGCTCCCCAGCTTTGGCTGTAGTCCGCTTTCTATGCGGTTTCCGAAAGGCCAAACTCCCGTAACCACACAGCCCATACTAACATCCGGCCTAACGCAGAAAAGCTCTGGGTGTTCTTCACGCCAAGGGCAAATGTGACCCAAAACAAAACCCATTCTATAAGGCCCCAGTGTGCTGTTTTCTGTTGTGCTTTAGTTTGGCCTCACCAAATTCAAAGCAAGGTGGAATCGGCTGCTTCTTTTCTTCTGGCTGGTCCAGCCTTTTGGGCTGGAGTATAAATATTGTACCTTCTGCAATAAATTCCCTATGTTTAGTTCCTGGCCCATAAATCAGAATCCTAACTTAGTAAAACTATCCGGTCGAGAGGCCGAAATGAATCCACCCTGAATGGTCTGAGCCTGTCCACTCCAACGTGATATCGCAAGTTTATTAGCTGGGTTGAAATAACCAGCAGCCAGAAGAGAGTTGGCCTTCAGCAGGAAACACAGATCAGCTTTGCTGCACCTGCGGTGGCCGCTGCTTACAAGTGTTCAGCATGCTCAACCATTGTCATTCATCCGCAATTATTATATGGATGGATTATCTATGTAGCGCAAGCAATACAAATCCACACGGATTGTACAAAAGCAACATGGAAACGGTGGTTTAACTTCCACATAAAAATTAATCCTACCTTGATCTGATTAAAATCATGCTAATGACAAAAAAAATTAACAGTTCTATCTCAGCACTAACTCCTTAGATCGGATGGAGTGTCGGGAGAAGAGGACTCGAGATTGATACATGCAAAAGCAAGTGCCGGCTTCTCCCCTCTTAATGTAGGGCTGGCTAACGGGATTGAAACCAAAAACTGTTAGACGCTCCCGATCAATGCGTGAAAATGGTGGGCTTTGCCCCAAAAATTCGGTCTTGTTAGTTGCGCCGAAGATCACAGAAAACAATGGTAGATTTTAATATTTGTTTACTCTCTCATCTATGCTTTCCATGAAACTAAGAAAATAGCACAAGGATTCCACACAGAATCAGTCATCATACATACCCAAGTAATTATAAGGGGCTATAAACTTATAAAAGAAATGATGTGCACAAAGAAATAATTATGTTATGCACTCTTTAGTAAATTTCGCCGAGTTGGACAAGAATCATTCCAGAAAATGCGTAATTGATTTTGGCAAAAAGTCCTCAACATTTTTCCTGACTATATTGTAATATGACTTCAATAGCAATTTTGTAATTGCTATTTCAAGGGCCTCCTGCTTAGACTGGTTTTCTGAAGGCTTGAGGACTATCGATGGCTCTTTAACAATGGTCTCCATCAATCACTTGCACGTTCAAATAATAGTTAGGGGAAAATTAAAAAAACATTAATAAGATCTGTTCACTGCAGAAGCATGTCGACGGTCCTCATTGGAAGCAAATATTGAGCCTCAGAAAGATGTGCTCCCACTATATGAAAGATTAACAGGTAAATAAATTGGCTGAGGTAAAATAGCATTTGCAACAGAACCCTTACCTGATCGGGGGTAGCGGGCCGGCGGCCGTCTAGGATCTGCAAGGGCCATCAGCGGGGGCAGGATCAGTGTGGAGGTTGCGGAGCTGTGAAGGCGGGGAGCTGCTGGGTCGCGAAGGCGAGGAGCTGCTGGGTCGCCGGGCCGGTCACTGGGGCGGGATCAGCGGAGGCATGGCGCGCTACCCGGAAGCTTCACTGGATTAGCGGAAGCTTCACTTGATCTGTGTCCTGCGGGACGACGGCGGGAGCGGTGGCGGTGGTGGTGGACCAGCAGACCGGGATCTGGCAGCCGGCAGACCTCAGCGCGAGCGGGAGTGGTGGTAGCCTCCTGGGCTCCTCCTTGCACGACTGGCGTGGATGGCTAGGTTAAACCTCAACTCGGGCGGCTTGTAGCTTGGACTGGGCCGCCGTATTTACACCGCAATTTGGGCTATGCCTCGGGCCTAGGCCTTAGTGGCCTAAAGCCCAGCTCCGCTCTTGCTGCGATGTGTTACCGCATGTGGGTGACCGTAAGTTTGACTTGAGCCCATGAGATGGGATGGGGTATGTTTTAGGTCGGATTTTGTGCCGTATAACATGTATATAACCCACTGTATAGCGCCTGGGATAGCCGAATGGAGAGCCAGCCCACCTGTCACCTTTGGCGTTTTCGCAAAAAACCCTCTGTGTTTCTTCAAATTACGGATATGTCCCTAAAGATTACAGATAGGTCCTCCGCGATTTTTTGTGAGGGAAGATTTTTTTTCCGATTTCGCTTAGTCCTCGACGCTATTTTACGTAAAAACTCACGTTTAATTCAAATCATGAGCAAGCCCTTTTCTTATTTTTTCAAAGATAGCGACAGTCCAAAACGTAACAAACAGATCCTTACTCCTTACGTTTAGGTCCTTTCTCCATTTTTCCCGGGAAATTTTTTTCGTCACTAGAAATATGTGTGCAGCTATATCTCGATCTCTGATATTTTTTAATGTGTGTAGCTATATATCTCGATCTCTGATATTTTTTTAAACATGTATTATTACACGTCCTTTCTCCGTTTTTCCCGAAAAAAATATTTTCGTCACTAGAAATATGTGTGTAGCTATATCTCGATCTCTAATATTTTTTTAAACATGTATTATTACTCGGTGAACGCGTAGAGTGTTGGGCTCGACAAAAAATGTTGTCATCTCTAATAATTTTTCGCCATTTTTCCTCTAGACTATTTTCCCACCTCGATTTTTCAAATTTCGGTCTCCAATATTTTTAAATAATTCAGAAAAATGTTTTCATCACTAGAAATATGTAATGCAGCTTTATATCTCGATCTCGATATTTTTTAAACATGTATTATTACTCGGTGAACGCCAGAGAGTGTTGGGCTCTCAAAAGAAGGTTGTCATCTCTAATAATTTTTCGCCATTTTTCCTCTAGACTATTTTCCTACCTCGATTTTAATTTCGATCTCCAATATTTTCCAAATAATTAAATCCGATCTCTCGATATTTTTTAACATATATTATTACTCGGTGAACGGTAGAGTGTTGGGCTTGACAAAAGAAGGTTATCATCTCTAATATTTTTTCGCCATTTTTCCTCTAGACTATTTTCCCACCTCGATTTTTCAAATTTCTGGTCTCCAATATTTTTCAGATAATTCACGAAAGAGATATTTCTATAGATCACTAACAAGTCCTTTCGCTTGCATTATTTTACAAAAATACCCGTAATTCAAAATTCAACATGAGCGCGGCTCTTTCGACACGATTGATCGATTACGATTTTTTTGCGTGAAAAATTGGGTCGTTTTTTCACGGCGTGATATTGCGCCAGAACTCAAATTTCATCTAAATTCAAAGACGAGCGCCCGGTTCTTTCAACACGATAGACTGGAATTACGCCCTTTTGCGTAAAAATTTGGGTCGATTTTTTCACGGCGTGTCATCACAAGAACTCAAATTTATTTTCTAAAAAGATACTGCAATTAGGGGGTGTTTGGGATAGCTCCAGCTCCACTAAAATTTGTGGAGTTGGTGGAGTAGGGTATCTCTAGCTTTAGAAATTTATGTAGTTGGAGTTGTGGGAACATTAAGAGTGTTTAGGTAGATCATTTTGTTTATATTTTAGACTAAAATATAAACTTAATTCATTTTATTTTAGCCTATAAGTTTCACCTCTGAAATGAGCCGATCTGAGCTCTCCCAAACAGGGCCTTACTACCTCTACACAGATCTATGCGCTACTATCCGTCCCTATTTTCACGTTCACACAACACGGCGTGCAATAGCACGCTACCAAATCTAGTAATACATACGTTTAGAGGTATGCTTAGCAATGAAAAATTTATTTTTCTTGTCACATAAGATATATAAGGTGCTTATTTTGAAGCATCGATGTATTACAATCGATACTTAGTAAGTGTTTATATGTATAGCTATAATATAATAACTAAGTATCCATAAAAGATATGCTTGCATTAGAGTAGTGGTGTAGCCAGCCCAAAGGTTATTGGGCTAATTCTTGAATTTTGTAACTTTTTAATAGAATTTGCATCAAGATGGACTGTGCCTCGGTCTTGATGGCTCCGAGGCCCTCCCTCTGCATTAGAGGAAATAACTTTTATGTAGATGCTTGATTACATAGATGAATTCTCTCTCTTTAAGCACTTGTATATAAGCATGTTGTATTGTATATGCCATTTGATGAGAAAAGAAACCCAATAATCAATACAAGATGACAAACAACTGCTGGTCCTTTATAACCCATTAACCTGTTTGCTCTCTTCTCCACCGGATGAGCATACACGCTAGGGTTGAAAACAGGACAGGAAATATCTGCCCGATCCGATCCCGAATCCATTTAAAATCCGTACCGATGTTATCCGTATCCGAAAAATCCGATGTAATATGGGTTAGGATATGGGAAGAGCAATATCCGATCTGAATCCGAAAAATCTCATGTAATATGGGTTAGGATATGGAAAGAGCAATATCCGACCCGATATCCGGATAAAATCAGTTATTCTTTCATTAATTTGGTTCATTATTTGATAGATAGAATAGTTGTTTGATACTGGCACTAAAAAACACTACTTTATTATTAAGTGTGAACTTCAACAAATCTATCAACAAACAAATAGAGCGATGACATAATGCTTTTACCTAAATTGATTTGTTCAACTTATTTGATAAACTTTTTTTTCTATTCAAATTACTGGAATTAGTTGAGTCACTAAATTGCACCTCTAACTATACTACTATCCTACGTTGAAATAACTATGACTTGAAGCTAATATTGTAAGGTTAATGCTTCATTCGTTCTTTTACGCACACAATTATGTACTATACTACTATCCGATTATGATATCCGATCCCGACCGAATCCGCTGTATCCGCCTCCAGATCCGAATCCCGAATAATCCAAATTCAGATTCAGATCCTGACATCCGTATCCGACCAATTCAAAAAAATATGGGTTAGGATACGGACGAGCAATATCCGTCCGTATCCGACCCGGTTTCACCTCTACTGTGTATGTTGTCTCAGAGAGAATAAAGAACTACTCTGTATTGAAGAGCCCACGTTTTGTACGCGGGCTACCACCCACGTTTTGTACTCGGGCTACCACGGAGAACTAGCCCGTGGATCGTAGAAGCGGCCCATTCAAACTGTTGTTTTACGTGCCCGTGCAGGTTGCCGAGTTATACACAATAGCACAAGCTAGGCCGAAGTGACGGACGTAACGTACGCAAAAGTTATGTGCAACTATGCAAGTGGAGGCTGGTTTCGTTAGAACTAGAAGCATGCATACTCTGGTGTATGGAGATTGGCATGGATACGCGCAACTAAAAATATTATGTACCGTTTTTTTGCGCCGAATCATTTTGGGCCTGTTTGGAAAGTTTTAAGTCAGCTCTAGTTTTTAAAAAGCCAATAAATCCTCTAAACAGTTCAGATTTTAAACTGCTTTTGGTATAAACTTAAAGTTATATATAACTAACAAAGGCCAAAAGGTAAAGGCTAGGCTCTATCTGATTTTGCAGCTTATTACTGAGAAAAATTAGTTATTTATCAAACATCTCTTATAAAAAGCTATCACTATTTTTCAGCCTGAAAAGTTAAAAAATACTTTTTAAAACAAAACGTTGCAGCATCCCCTTTATTGGATGGAAATCTAATAGTGTTCGTGTAGACGGAAAGCTGGCAGGAAACATTGACGTAGGGCTGTAAACGAGCCGAGCTCGACTGCTCGAGCGAGCCTAGCCCTTCAAGCTCGAGCTCAAGTTTGGGTTTGAACCTCGACTCAAGCTCGAGCTCAGCTCGATTAAGCTCGGTAAGCTTGAGTAAGCTCGATTATTTTGTAAGTTCGGTAGACTTGGTAACAAATTTGAGTAAGCTCGGTAACAAACTTGAGAAAGCTCGATTTAAGCAAGCTCGATCCAGACTCGAGTAAGCTCGCGAACTATTCGAGCTCGGCTCGGTTAGACTCGCGAGCTCGTGAGAGCTCACGAGTCTCAAGTTTTTTTTACAGCCCTACATTGACGTGCCTAGGAACTAGCTTTTTTAAGGCAGAAAGCCTGAACTAGCTAGGCAGGCGCACCCTCTGATGTCTGAAAATAGCTTCCAATACTGAACAGTAAGATCAGTCAGAGTAAAAACATCTAAGTATGTGCAAGTTCAAATTGCCAACTAAATATTTTAAATAGTTCAAATTGCCAACTAAGTTCAAATATTTCAAATAGTTCTAAGTATCAGTAAGATCAGTTAGTAGCGTGGAGCACATAGATATTTTAAATAGTTCACTTGATCCCGTGACGTGGGCTGGGATATGTTTCAGGACCCATTTGTGTCATATAATAGCATGTACAATACAGCCGTTTAGAGAGGTAATTAGAAATGAAAAACCACATTTTCTTCATATAAGATAGATAAGGTGTTTATTTTAAAGCACCGATACTTAACAGGGGTTTATGTGTATAACTATATATGATTAATAGATAATGGCAACATATCCTCAGCACATAGTATTTCATAGATATACACATGCACACTAATTAATAAAAGTCATGAAAAATTCTAAAATCAGATGTACTTCATAGATTAATCTACCTATGTATAAAATTGTAGTTCAAATTATATATCAAAGAGATAAAAGAGAAAATTCGACAAGTTTAAAAGTTTAAACTTATCGTAATTTTTTCTTTTTGTAACTCTCTATATATAATGAATTTGATCTTGAAACTTCATACATAGGAAGAGTAATATATGAAATACATCTAAAATTTTTTCTAAGAATTTTTCATGACTTTTACTAGTTGGTATGTACGGTGTGTATACGAAAAACCTGTATGCACATGATATGTTGCCATAGATAATATAACATCTGAGTATCCATAAAAGATATGCTTGTATTAGATGAAATAACTATTATATAGATACTTGATGATGTGGCTATATTATCTCTTTTATGTATATATATATATATATATATATATGTAAATATTTGGTGAAAACCACCAATTCCATGAAAACTCCGTGGAAACCACTTGTAGAAGTTTTGAAAAATTCTCAAAAATTATCGCATGTAGGGAGGTGAACCTCTACAATCCTGAAAAATTTGAAGTTGAAACTCAATCGCATTTGAAAGATATGAAAAGACAAAGTCAACATAAATAGTAATTTTACTGTTTTGGCACTATTCTTTTGCTGTTTGTCTTTTTCATCTTTCAAATACGATTGAGTTATATATATATATTGGTGAAAATTTTGGTGAAAACCACCAATTCCATGACAACTCCATGAAATTAAATTTTTGAAAAATTTCAACCATAATTATTTGAAGTTGAAACTCAATCGCATTTAAAAGATATGAAAAGACAAATAGCAAAAAGAATAGTGCCAAAACAGTAAAAATTACTATTCATGCTGACTTTGTCTTTTTTATATCTTTCAAATGCGATTAAGTTTCAACTTCAAATTTTGCAGGGTTGTAGAGGTTCACCTCCGCTACATATGGTAATTTTTTGAGAATTTTTCAAAACTTCTACAGGTGATTTCTACGGAGTTTTCATGGAATTGGTGGTTTTCACCAAATATTTCGCCCCACACACACACATATATATATATATATGAAACCTTTTTCGTACTTCCGGAAGTACATACTCCCACCTCTAATATACTACTTAAATAAACGTTTTATACTCCTTTATCACTTTTGGTATACTCCAATAATAATTATAAGATGCTCCAATACAACATGATTAAAAAAAATTCATCAGACCCTTTATTTTTTTACTACATACTCTTTTCCATATGTATAAAGAATATGTAAAT
The DNA here is from genome assembly GCA_036346375.1 of Guadua angustifolia. Lineage (NCBI taxonomy): Eukaryota > Viridiplantae > Streptophyta > Magnoliopsida > Poales > Poaceae > Guadua > Guadua angustifolia. Next base: position 9,872,238 of record CM070507.1, on the reverse strand, counting down.
AAATTATGCTATAAAGGGTGGATTTTAATGAAATTTTTTCTGAAACTCACTTTGGAGTATCTTATAATCAGTATTAGAGTATACTCAAAAGGATAAAGAGGTATAATAATATTATTTAAACGGTATATTAGAGGTGGGAGTACATACACCTAGGTGTATGGAATCATTTTCCTATATAAGCATCCTGTACTAAACATGCCCAAAGAAAGAAAGAATAAAGAACTGCTCTGTAGGAAAGAGCCCACGTTTTGTGCGCGGGCCTCCGCGGAGAACTATCCCGTGGCTCCTAGAAGCGGCCCATTCAATCTGCTGTTTTCGTGCCCACGCAGGTTGCCGAGCTATACACAACCGCACAAGCTAGGATTCGCGGCAAAAAATAACAGCACAAGCTAGGCCAAAAGTGACGTAACATACGCAAAAGGCATGTGCAATTTGAGGCTGGCTTTGTTAGAACTAGAAGCATGCATACTCTGGTGTAGGGAAATTGACATGAATACCTGCAGCTAAAGAAGAATTATTATACTCTGTTGTAGGGAAATATCATGTACTGTATGCACGATTTTTTCGCCAAATCTTTTTATTGGACGGAAATCTTATCTAATGGTGTTCGTGTAGATGGAAAGGGATTTTCTTTTAAAAAATATATATTTTAAAAATATTTTCTACAAAAAATATGCTGAATTAAAATTTTACAAAATATATCTCTATCGTTATTTAAATCGGTAATATGGCTCTATCGCTAATTCAAAGATGATAGAACATTCAGCCTTGCTAACCAAATGAATCCACGATAAAATAATCCGTCAGTCAATGCAAATCATGACTAAACATATCTCTATCGCCATTTGAAACAGCAACAAAGCTTCTGACACCAAATGAAATGGCGCTTTGTACCCATTTCATTGGATGAAAAAGGTGTATTTCTGTAAAAGTTTAATTTGACATATTAATTTTTGCAAAATTATTTAAAAAAATAATTCAATGCAAAGTTCGCTGGAAACCTTGATGCGGTAATTAAGCCTAGAACTAGGTTTTTTTAGTAGAAAACCTGGAAGCAGCAAGTCCATAGTTTGAAAAACCGACAAAAACCGTGGTTTTAGACTTTATCGAGCCGGTTCGAGATTCAAAACCGATCGGTAAACCGGCTCAATTAAAAAAATTTAAAAATTATGTGACGTAAACTGGTCGAAAATCGGTAAAAACCACTTGATTTTCCATGAAATCAAGCGAAAATTGCTCAAAATTGGCTTTAAGGAACATTCAATTAATCGTTGAAAACCGACCGGTTTTTGATTTTTTTGAATTTTTTTCTATTTTTTTTATTTTTTAACTTTTCAATTTTTAACGATTTTAGAGCGATTTTTGACTTGATATTATCGTTTTATTCAAAAACGATTTGTGTTTTTACCATGAGCGAGGCAGCCAGGCAGGCACACCCTTTGAACCTAGCCAGATCAGTCAGACTAGGCGACTAAGTCAGCGATGGAAGTGCTTTGAAGGGCTGGAGATGAACTGTAAACCATTGTGCTACTGGCGGCTAACTCGTTATCCATGTATCTTTTTCAGGAGCACAAAATGACACGGTGAGTGATGCTTTTTATCGGCGATTCAGGGACTTGAGCATTTGATGTGAGTGCTCTGTCACCGCGCGCCGACGGTGGTTTATGGAGCTGGCTACCGTCCGCTGGCGCCTAGTGCGTACACGCTGGGGAATCGGAGCACCAGCTTGGATCCACTAAGGTAAAAACACGTATCCAGCATACGCGTCATTTTCTCTTTCCCTGTTTGAAGAGAAAACGGAGGCCTTGCTGGAATGTCAAACTAGGACCAGATACATTTTTCTTTTCGCTAGGTCCAGTGAAAAATAATGTTTTTGTCGAAAAATGCCTGATGGCACTATATGAGTGTGCCTAATGAACCCTGAAAATACAGACGGAGCATGAAACTTACAAGGCACGTATGATGCGATTGCTTCAAATGCGACTGATTATTTTTTTTCTTTTTCAGAAATGATGATCGAGCTAGCTGAGTAGCAAACCCCAAATTTATCTCCAGCATAAAATCCAAATTATTATTCTTTTTGCTAGGTCGAGTGAAAAATAATGTTTTGTCGAAAAATGCCCGATGGCACTATATGAGTGTGTCTAATCTCTACTATATAAAGTGAGAGTTTCTTCCCGTGTCACTTAATCAAAATTACCCACCTTTGCCACTGTTACTTTATCAAAATTACTCACATTTGCCACTCCTCTTTAGTTACCTACCTTTGCCACTGCTCTTTAATTACCCACCTTTGCCACTATTAGTGTTCTTTGCAAATAAACTTTTTATCGTAAATTGAGTTTTCGTTGTAACGTACGGATACATGGCTATCTATTGAATTTAAATCTTTTTCATGAAAAAAACTGCAACTTAAACCCTATAATGTAGTTTCAAGAATGAGGTCTTCCGTCGTATGGAAATTTACAGAAGACACATTAAAATTTTTCTGATTATTATGGTTTACTCTTGTAGACTTTATATAATTACTAGAAATTATTGTCCTGTTGCTTTAATTCATCTCAGAATTTATACTTCCAAGTATAAAACTTTTGTATACTAAAATTTGCCTAGTGAACCCTGAAAATACAGACGGAGCATGAAACTTACAAGGCACGTATGATGCGATTGCTTCAAATGAGAGTGATTACTTTTTTTCTTTTTCAGAAATGATGATCGAGCTAGCTGGGTAGCAAACCCTAAATTTATCTCCAGCATAAAATCCAAATTATTATTCTTTTCGCTAGGTCCAGTGAAAAATAATGTTTTGTTGAAAACTGCCCGATGGCACTATATGAGTGTGCCTAATCTCTACTATATAAAGTGAGAGTTTTTCCCGTGTCACTTTATCAAAATTACCCACCTTTGCCACTGTTACTTTATCAAAATTACTCACATTTGCCACTGCTCTTTAGTTACCTACCTTTGCCACTGCTCTTTAATTACCCACCTTTGCCACTATTAGTTCTCTTTGCAAATAAACTTTTTATCGTAAATTGAATTTTCGTTGTAACGCACGGGTACATGGCTATCTATTGAATTTAAGTCTTTTTTCATAAAAAAACTGCAACTTAGACCCTATAATGTAGTTTCAAAAATGAGGTCTTCCGTCGTATGGAAATTTGCAGAAGACACATTAAAATCTTTCTGATTATTATGGTTTACTCTTGTAGGCTTTATATAATTACTAAAACTTATTGTCCTGTTGCTTTAATTCATCTGTAACTTATACTTCCAAGTATAAAAGCTTTTGTATACGAAAATTTGCAAATTGCACCTTAACATTTTCTTATTATCATGGTTTAGTTTTTTAGATTTCTACCAAATATTGTTTTTCTACTATTTTAATTCATCTGCACGAGCGGTTGTTGTTCCGTTGCAACGTACAGGCACTCGGCTAGTGAACCTTGAAAATACAGACGGAGCATGAAACTTCAAGGTACGTATGATGCGATTGCTTCAAATGAGAGTGATTATTTTTTTTCTTTTTCAGAAATGTTGATCGAGCTAGCTGATTAGCAGACCCCAAATTTGTCTCCAGCATAAAATCCAAATTCTACAGCTGTTTGATTAGTGATTATGACACGAGAAATTGATGTCTCACTACGCGTCTGCTCCGAATAAGAGTAGCCTCAAGCACACGGCATGGCCGCATCGGCACCAGACGCTGAAAGACTGCGTGGTGGTGCGCCACTACCATATAATGACTTCCCGCACCACCAAACCACTACAAGCACGCACCAAACGAACACGAACGGCCACTTCTGCCGTACGCCATCGCCTACCCCGCGGTGTTGTGCGTCCGGCCTATCCAACAAACCATTCTCAGCCAAAACCCAGCGCGCGCGAGCAAGAGCTTGCGAGTTCCCCTTGTGGCCTTGTCAGCAAGAAAGCCATATGCTCTCGTGATTCGAGCTGAGCGCGCATCAGACACCAACAACACCTAGCTAATCCCATGGCCACTCTGCTCCCATGCCTCTTACTGCTAATCATCGTGTCGCTTGCCGTCGCGGACAGTAGTGGCGACAAATCCACCGTCTCCGGCCATATCCGCCTAAACTGCGGTGCGTCCGCCTCGGCCAACGACTCCGACGGCCGGGCATGGGATGGTGACGCCGTCTCCAAGTTCGCGCCATCGATGACCGGCGTCGCGGCCGGCGCATCGTACCAAGACCCCTCGCTCCCCTCCACCGTCCCTTACATGACGGCGCGCGTGTTCACCTCCAGCTACACGTACTCCTTCCCTGTCACACCCGGCCGCGTGTTCCTCCGCCTCTACTTCTACCCGTCCGCCTACGGCAGCCACAGAGCTGCCGACGCCCTGTTCGGCGTCACTGCCGGCGGCGTCACGCTGCTGCACAACTTCAACGCGTCCCAGACCGCGCTCGCGCTCAACTACGGCTACCTCGTCCGTGAATTCTCCTTGAACGTCAGCTCCGGTGGAAGACTCGACGTCACTTTCGCCCCGTCCCGGCAGGCTCAGCAGACGAAGGCCGCCTCCTACTACTACGCATTCGTGAATGGCATCGAGATCGTGCCCACGCCGGACATCTTCACGACGCCAGTGCCGACCTTCACCAACGGTGGGCGCCCGGACCCGATGCCCATCCGCGCCGACACGGCCTTCCAGACCATGTACCGGCTCAACGTCGGCGGGTTGGCCGTCTCCCCGGGAGACGATTCCGGCCAATTCTTCCGCTCGTGGGAGGACGACTCCCCTTACATATTCGGCGCGGCCTTTGGGGTGACCTTCGAGAAGGACAGCAACGTCACCATCCAGTACCCGCCTTCTGTGCCGCCGTACATCGCGCCGGAAGGCGTGTACGAGACGGCGAGATCGATGGGCCCGAACGCGCAGATCAACCTGAACTACAACCTCACATGGATCCTGCCCGTGGACGCGGGGTTCTACTACCTTTTGAGGTTCCACTTCTGCGAGATCCAATACCCGATAACGAAGGTGAACCAGCGATCGTTCTACATCTACATCAACAACATAACGGCGCAGGAGCAGATGGACGTGATAGTGTGGAGCGGAGGGATCGGCAGGCCGGTGTACACGGACTACCTCATCGTCACGGCGCCGGGCTCCGGCCAGACGGACCTGTGGGTCGCGCTGCACCCGGACCTCAGCAGCAGGCCGGAGTTCTACGACTCGATACTGAACGGCCTTGAGGTGTTCAAGCTCCAGAAGTACGGCAGCGACAACCTTGCCGGGCCCAACCCGCCGATCCCACCCAAGCAGCCTGACGCGGGTACCAACATGGTGGATGGCAGGAGATCGGGCTCCGAGAAGAAGTGCGTCGTCTGTGCGGCCCTGGGGGGCGCTGCCGTCGGTGGCCTGCTTGTGGTGTTGGTCGGCTGCCTCTGCGCGTGCGCCGTTTGGCGGCAGAGGAAGGCCGCGTCGGTGGTCGTGGATGAGTCGGCGGCCATTCTTGAGCAACCGTCTCACGGCCCCTTGGCCCAACAAAAAGCTCTGGTTTGTTTGAGACGGCCGATAAATAGGTGGTGTTATATGTCGGCCTCTTATTATTTTAATTGGGCCTTCCTGAAAGAATTATAACTGGGCCCAAAGTGTTATATACATTTACAATGTCCCCTTCTTTTCTGTTAACTTTCCTCGCATCTGTAGTTCTGTATTACGACGACGCGTCAGCCAGATGTTTGGATTAGGTTGTCATTGCTTTTCTCTTGTTTTGGTGAACAACAACTTGCTAACAATTTTGGCCGATTCCGGTTTTACATCGTTCACGAAGTTTGCGCCTGCCTAAATTCGTGGTGGACCAACCGAAATGGAAGCCCGGAGAAAATTTTCCGTGTGGATCCAAGCAAGAAAGCTCTTGTTTTGTCACAGCATTTGCGGGTGATGTCACAGGGGAATTAGGTCACTTACGGCACACCACAGGGATCACATTGTGTCATCTTAAGAAACCAATACTGGTACACGCGTCATTGGATGGATTTTCCCCAAGAACGCAACGTAACTTGTTATGCTGGTCTTAGTATATGATTGAATTGACTAATCATCGGCAGTCTGTGACACGTCAGGCAAGCAACTTCCATGTAGCACTCAGTCTATTACAGCATGGAGCAGTCCACCAGTCCAGTGAAATCTGGTAAGCGCAATGATTTTACGATGGTGTCCTGTAGATTATTGCTGTTATCAATGTTTCACCCATTTGACTTGATGTAAATTTCAAGTAAAAAGGTGAATCGTTAACTGAAATACTCTATGCCAGTCATCTCGGGTACTGGATGAGAGGAGCACTGTTCGAGCTTCTTTTTGCGATTTTGGCAGTGTCACCCTCGCAGTTTTAGAGCTACTCCACTGGAAAGCTGAAGGCCAGGACAGGACGGTGCAACTCATACTCATCATAATTGGGGGGAAAGTGAACGCCACGAGGCACGAAACAAAGGCAGGAATTCATCACCAAAGTGCCATGACTTTTACTCCTCCTCCCGATATGGCTCTCAAACTGTGGCCACGACGATAGAAACCAATTGATAAAATCCCGCATGCTAAGTGTGCAAGCCAAGCAACATTGTGCGCTTTCTTTGCTTTGGGTTAAAAGGCACGGGCTCCCTGATCTTTTGCACTAACGAAAGATGACTTGCCAGGATGGGTGTGCCGAGACTTCACTAGTCCGCTGGTTCTCCATCTTGGAACAAACTTTATTTCATCGAGAGTTCGAGAGTTGAGACTACTAGCATGCCCGACCATGCAAGCCCAATTATAATTATCATTCCCTGTGACGTTTGTCAAGTGTCAACTAGTAGTACTGAATTAGTCATCAGTGCAAACATTAGGACTCATATCCGCATGAACTCTGTATACATGTGGCGCCACCGGTGGAATTAGGACCTGGTTTGAATAAATGGAGAGCTAGTTATGGATCTACAACTCATCCTTAGCACTGCAACACGTTGATCTGTCATGACGTAACATTTCTGAGTAATAATCCTTTTCCTTTGGATTGTTAGTAATTATTGACTAACCAAGATTGTATAAACACAAGATAAAAACAAAAAACATAGATTTCGATCGACGGTTCCAGCGGGGAGTCCCGGTCGCCGCTCCCCTTGGCAGCCTCCAGCGACCACGGCCTTGGCTCCCACTCCTCATGTGGCAATTGGCGGCGGTGCGGCGTGTGGCATGAGTCAATGACTTGGCAACGGCGTGTAGTGGCATCCCGTTCCGATGCTCACGGCGTGGCACACGGTGGTACGTTCTAAGCTCGGCTCAGGCAGCGTGGCGGCACTCGCTCGTTCTCACGTAGTGGTGCGGCGGCGGTGACGTTCTTTCTCGGTGGAACGAGGTGGTGATGTCTCAATCCCCACACGCGGTGAGGAAACCGAGACAGCGATTAAGAGTGTGTTCGGTTGTTTGTACCAAGTGGTATATGTATAAGATGTTTTAAAAAATATATTATTTATATATTTAGTTGCTTGAATGGAACTATCCCATTCTAGATGGTATGATACAAATTTGAGAAATATTCTCTATAGATGCTGAACCATTCCATTCACCTAAAATAATAGAACCAAATGGTATATGATCATTCTATCCTATTCAACCTCATCTCACCAACCAAACACACCCTAAGTCGACCCCATGCTCGTGGCACGATGATAGCAGTGGTTTGTGTAGGATGCATGCACGGTGCGTTGATCGCAACGCACGACGGTGACAGTGTTCCAGGCTCAGCTGGCTCGACCAACTCCACCCGAAGAATCCTTGTCGCCATCACTATCTCCAGCCATCTTTGGCCAAAATTCGGCCATCTCCAGCCAAAATCCAGCCTTCTTCCACCAGAAGACAGGAAATCTCGGTCATATACACCGAAATCTCAGCTGTTTGCAATGAGATTTTAGTCATTTGACCGAGTTTACAGGTAATGAAATCTTATTTTTTGCAGCGAAATCTCGGTAGTTTGCAGTGAAATCTTGATATTTTGGGCTAGATTACTAAGTATATATATGCCAGATTTGGTTGATTCTAGGTCGAATTTGGTGTATTATTGCATACTGGAAGATGAACCATGCACATATATTGCATGAATGAATGATGCGTATATGTATTTTTTTTTGTAAATGGCATGAATGATCGATGAACCATGCATATATATTGCAGATTGTAGTCAACAATCAATAGGGCAGTGTATGAATAGTCGTAGAAGGGTGATGCATATTTTGCTTCGGTTCATTAGTGTATGCTCTTTACATGTACAATAACTAGCTAGTATGCTCTTTTCATATTTAGCATGTACAATAACTAGCTAGTAGCATGCATAACTTTAGCAATTCATAAATGGAGTGTTACTTATATAAAAGGGGACTACGAGTCTATGACTATCATCAGTAAAATTGACATGGCATTTCAGAATAGCATGTGTTAGTGGTACGTATGAGCAACAAGCACATGTTAATGGCTTAGTGGCATGTACGAGCTGTCGAGCTTATGCCCATTTCAATGCAATTTTTCAAGATGGTGTTAATGGCTACTTTGCATTTAATTATCTCAAATAATATTTTCATTGTTGATTCATTTCCTCGTTGGTATCTTTTGTGCTTTGTTGTAAGTTGATCATGTGGGTAACATATGGGAGCATGGGGAGCACATCGGATTGTCTGGGTCAAAGTGCAGCTACTGTAGGCATGTTATGAAGGGTGGAGGGGCAAGTCATCTGAAGGAACATCTTACTGGCTGCGCTGGTGATGTGAAGGCCTACCCAGGCTTGCCTAAAATGGTTAGAAAGGCTATGATCATGGATCTCCGTGGATGTCGAGAGAAGAAGGAGAAGGAGGTTGTGCGCCTCTGTAAAGAGGAGGTTTGCGATGACCGGACCACCTTGGCCACATACTACCGTATTGAGTAGGAGCAGTTCAAGATGGCCATAAAAGCCTTGAAAGAAGATGTGTACCTCATGAGTCAAGGTTTGACCCTAAGATCGAGGTCTAGGAGTGGTGTAGTGTGGATCTTAGTCCAATCCACTATCCCCTCAGAATGAGCAGTACCAGGAGACCACTGATAGTAGCTCAAAGAGACTCTGGAGGCGATGATGGGATGAATGCTGCCCGCTACTCCCTTTGGTCCCATTTATAGCCACAATCGCTAAGAGGATCGCAACAGGGGGTAGGGCGCAACGAATAGTGGGGGTAGGCGATAGGCAGGACAACCCTAGGATGACATAGGTTTATGGTCTAGCAACCAGTCTTCGAGCCATTGGGGCTTCTCGAATGAGCATCCTTTGTATGGTTCAATGCCTTACGGATGGGATTAGGGTGGGTACAATAAGAGACGGAGTTATGACAGATCGAACATGTTTTAGCCATTTGACTATACTGATCACTACGTCGATCCATATGCACGAGACATATCTGTCAGGTACCTTTACCTGTCAGAGAATTATACCAACTAGATGGCTCATTATGAATATTGGAAATCTGCTTGGCTACCGCAGGACTTGAATTGGGAAGAGTACAAGCAACATCACGAGAGGAGGTATCATGAGATCATTGTTGATAATGAGAAGGTAGAGTTCACACCACACGCGTACTATTACTCGTATGTACGTAAACGTATTGTTATCCATGCTTTACAAGATCCTACTCTTTCAATTATGTGTCTTTTTGCACTACATGCTCATACTGCATAACCATTTTTAAATTATACCTCTTACAAGTGGTTCGAGATGAGCGTTGCGTTCTAACATTTTCCGTGCTTTGGTAGTTCTCACTTTTATTAACCACCGTTGTATGGTCATATATGTGGTAAATATGCTCTTGTATGGTCATATTTGTGGTGTGTATGTGATGAATTATCATATGTATCAATTTTATTTCATACCTATCATTTTTTATGCCAATATATATTTATTGTTTCCAATTGTAACCTTAAAAATTCAAATATCAGTTGAAATACTGTTGAAATTTTTAACTTTATAGTTGCCTTCTAAGAATTTTATAAATTCACTAGAGTATGATCATATTCCAAAATTTTTAAGATAGCTCAAGCCTTGCCTTAGAACCCTTTTGTAAAAGATTGAAAAATTCTAAACCTTTTTTTTGTTGCTCAAACAAATCTATGTATGGATCATCAAGATTTTATCACGATAATACTACTGTCAGAAGTTTTTAAAATTCCTCAGGATTTATGATCATTTCAAAGTTATGACAAGACTAATGATGCATCAGTACCATTCAAAAAAATTCAAAATTTTGTAACATGTTTTGAAGCATTTTTCATTTGGTTCAAGTTTGTTGGTACGGCTTTTATTTGGACATCACCGCTGTGCAAATTTTTAAAAATTTCTCAAGATTCATCATTATCTAAAAATTTTATGAAAATATTAGTGATACGTTAGAACCATGCACAAAAAATTTAAAAATTTTCTAACGTGGTTTGTTCTACTTTTTATTCAGTTCAAATTTGCCGTCAGCGTTTTATCAGGACAATAGCACTATATGAATTTTAAAAAATTATTCAGGCTTGATAATTATCTAAAATTTTTATGGGAGAATTATTGATATGTTAGAACCATCCACAAAAAATTACAAAATTTTTCAATGAGTTTTACACTATTTGTCGCTTGTTTCATTTTACTGAAATCTCAGCATTTCTCACCGAGATTTCGGCAATTCCGAGCGAAATCTCGGAAATTTTGGTGCAAAAAATACCAGGTTTTAATTTTTTTTATTTCATCTTGAATTTATCTAAATTTCAAGATCTTGATAAAATTTCAGATTCCAAACCCCTTGAAAATATCAACCGAATATGAGATTTGAAACCTTGTGCTCATTCGGAGGATGGCCTCATCAGGGAGTCTAGAAACAGAATCGCTGCTGATCTGATGCACATCTACTACGGATTTGGTCGAAACAATGGTAGTTCAATTAATACTTATCGGTTGGTCCATACTTTGTTCTATGTAGTCTGTAGAAGTACATTTCACTGTACACTCCCTCCGTTGCATGAGCATCCTGTGAGGTAGCACTAGTTAGTAACATATAAATTTTTTTAAATAATATTATTTTAATTCGAAATTGCGACATTAATACCGTATTTTAAAAATTGCAGAAATAATATCCGTCGCCAAACCGTTTGGCGATAATAAGGTCGTCGCCAAGCGGTTTGGCGATAATAGGTAATCGCCACGGGTTTGGCGACTATCTGTAATCCCGTGTCGGCCGGTGTGACGGTTATCCATAAATCGGCGATAGTAGCCACCGCTCGGCGACTCTTGAGTAATATAAGCCGTTTGGCGACTACTAGTAATCGCCGAGCGGTGTGTCGACTACTCGATAATCGCCGAGCGGTGTGGCGACCAACTCAATGAATCTGTTCGAGGCGACGGCAATTCACAAGCCTTCATGAAAAAAAAAAGAAAGAAAGGCGGCGGTAATTTGAGGCAATCGCCCAACAGGAGAGGAAGAGAGGGAGAGGAAGGGAGGAGAGAGAGGCAGGGAGAGGGAGAGGAGAGGAGCGGGAGAGGGAGAGGAGAGGAGCGCTGGGAGAGGAGGAGAGAGAGAGAGAGAGATCGCTGAGAGAGAGAGAGAGGAGAGGAGAGGAGGAAGGAAGAAGGAAGGAGGAAAAAAAAAAAAAAAAGGTATTTTTTGTAATTTTGTTATTAAATTTGTGTAGTGTAAAATAATTTACATATTTTGTCATATTAGAAAATGTAGAAATTTTAGATATTAGAAAATGTTATAAATTTTAGATATTAGAAAATGTTAGAAATTTTAGGAATTTAGATATTAGAAAATTTTAGAAATTTTAGGAATTTTAGAAATTGTAGATTTTAGAAATTTTAGGAATTTGAGATATTAGAAAATTAAGAATTTAGAAATGTTAGATATTAGAGATTTTAGATATTAGAATTTTGAGATAATAGAAATATTAGATATTGATACAATATCGATGTTTATGCAATATTAGAAATTTTAGATATTAATGCAATGTCGATACTAGAGATTTTAGATATTGATGCAATATTAGAGAGTTTAGATATTGATGCAATATCGATATTAGAAATTTTAGATGCAATATTAGAGAATTTAGATTTTGATGCAATATAGCCATTTTAGATTGTTAGTACAAAATCTTTGGCATGATAATTTTCTTATTTAGGAGGAATCGTTAATTTAGATATTGATGCAATATAAAAATTAATTTTGTTTAACTAGTGATATTAAACGTTAGTGGTGATATAGAAATTAATTTTGTTTATGTAAATCATGATAATGTCGGATCTTGATGAAATTTAGGGTATATTATGGCGATGGTGAAATAAAAATTAGGCGAGAATGGTGTTGATTTGAGCGATTTTGCGGTCACAATGGCGGAACACTTATGTCTGATAGAGTTAGCACCGTGATATAAAGCTTTGATTGACCAAATATTTTCCCTGAATTCAAGTGTTTACTCTGTTACCATTCAAGTCGTATTCACGCGTAGTAAGGGTGACCCGACTCTGTGGGAGTTGAAGAAAATAGATCGGACGTACTTGTGGCGAAATGGTTAAGGTGGTGCAAGGATCTAGCCTTGAGTGTGTAATCTTTGGTGCGGCGTGCCCTAGAGAAGAGGTGATTATTAGCGGCGTGGTAGCAAGACGTCACTCTGTTGAACAAGTTCGAGTAGTGGTGGCGGTGAGGTAGCGGCGGAAGATGATATGAGGATGCAACCTGCGCGGAAGGTCGGGCGAGATGAAGGGAGGAAATCGAGCAAATTGTTGATCAATTGGAGTTGGTGGACCATATGGCGAGGCAAGATGAAGCTGAAATGTTGGAGTGTGATGATGACATCGGCGAAGATGAGGAAGAGGAGGAGATGATGAAATGCATAGTAATCTTGGAGACAGCGGATGTACCCATCCTGACGAGTGGAGCAGGAAAAACAAAGCTAGTATGGAAGTTTTGTGGGGGTATGAGTCGCGTTGGGAGTATGGTAGCAATGCCGTTAATTTGAATCAAGTTTTAAAACAATTACGAGTTGAAGTTGGCGGTGAAATTTGTGGGCACTATCGCGAGAGAGAGTTCGAGTTGTTTTGTCGATCGAGATAGATACGATGAAGTCTGAACCGAAGGATGTGAATTCAGTACATGCTTACAAGCGAAGTGCGAGACATTTTAGATAGCATCACGAGTAGATGGGCACACATGCGGACTAGAAAATGTTACGGTGAAACACCGCAACTTGAATCTTGTTATGTCGCTAAGCGTGATGTTTAATGAGATCATCGAGAAGCGGGACATTGAGTGTTCTTATATTGAAAGCAATCTTGAGAACATTTAAGTACGGATAAGTTACTCGATGGCTGGCGTCGAAGCAAAAGGCATTAGAGAAGAGGTTTGGCACATATGAGGCTTCGTGTTGTAACCTACCTCGTGTGCTTGATGTCTTGAAGGAAACCAACCCGACACGTACACGCTTTTGAAGAAAGTGAAGCGGATGGTAACGGGGTCTCGATATTCGTCGAGCTTTCTTTTCCTTTGGGTCCTTGCATTGCGTCATTCGTCTTCGCCGTCCATTCTTTGTCGTCGATGGTACATTCTTGGTGGGAAATACAAGGCGATTCTAACGGCAATTGCAATTGATGGGAACAACCACATACTTCCATTGGCCTTTGCATTTGTTGAGGTGAGAACTGGGATAGTGGTTGTGGTTTTTCGGACATTTGAAGTTCGGGGTAGTTCATGATCATTAACGTGTGCATCATCCATGACCGCCATAAAGGTATCATTTCGCAATTAAGACTCTCTGAGGAGGACCTTGATGAGCCTTTTCCATGGCGTGACATGCGAGCAATTGGTGCATGAGACATTTGGGAGCAAATTTTTCGAGCGGTTCAAGAGTAAGAAGTCGATGAACCTATTTAAGAGGTTATGCAAGCGAGAACCGAACACGTAAGTTCAACGTGATATTGGCGAGTTGGACAAGCACACTACCGCCTGATTGAAGAGTGAAGAAGCAACCAACAACGCCGAACGATTGCCCACCCAAAAGGCTATCACCCCTCGGGCGCTTCGATCCTCCAAATTTGAGGAGCGATCGTCAAGAAACATTAAGTGTTTCTCGCCTTTGGATAAGCGGAGCCGTTGGAGAAGTGGGCATTGCTCCATGACACTGGAGGCGCTAGGTTAGTATACTAAATTAACATAGCTGTGACGATTGAACAATTAGAGTTATCGTGGTAACTGATATGTTTGAACAGGTTCGGTGTCATGACAACGAATATAGCCGAGGTTTACAATTGGGTCATCGAGGCTGCGTCGCTACCACTTGTGGCCATCTGGAAGGCATCTTTGCACGGCATCGTTGGGTACTTCGAGAAAAAGGCATCGGAGGTATCTTGCATGCCACGACATTGCAAGCGCCGTCTTGTGTGCGGATGATGGCCTACATGGAGGAGCGCGCGATAAAGCTCACCGCATATGGTGCGTAACCGAGTCATTGAGTACCGCTTCGAAGTGACTCTCCGGTGTAAAGGGGGATTGGGAACCGACACAGCGGTTATTACACACGAGGTTAACTTAGGCCAAGGGGCCACTAGATGGTGTGAATGCACGCAACAAGCCAAGACTTCTTCATATTCCCCGCCGCATGTGATCGCGGCTTGTGGGCAAATTGGGATGAACACGGCGCATCGTGTCCACTTTCTACTTGAAGGGTCATCTTTGTCAATACCGGTCGGTGAGTTCCGTGGTTTTCGAGCACAAGGTGATTTCACCGCCATTAACACGAGATGTGCGCATATGTCTACGGATGCAAATTTGCGGAGATGTGCACCAGGCGGTGGCGGCCGTCCACGATCTAGGCGCGTTCGCAATGACATGGATGAATCTGAAGTGGGTGGCCTGTTAGGAGGTGTTCTCGGTCACGGTGAGTACGGGCACAAAACAACATAATGCCATTAGTGTTATGTATTGAATTATGTAATGTGTATTCAATTGTGTAATATGTACCATTTTATCCTATGTTAAGTATTTGCGAGTATGTTGGACCTTCCATCATGTTTATATAGTGAATTATGTAAGTTGTATTGAATTACATGCGTGTATCGTTTTATCTCTGATTGTACCTTTCGTCATGTTTTTCTATTGAATTGCGTAATATGTTTGTCGTTTGTTTATTTACGTCCAACTCTTGATCTTTTGAATTACATTACTAATCGTCTTGTTTTCTGTTTACTTGCGAGGATGGAGCACCCGAGCGAGTCACTCCTTGACTCTTCGTTGGACCGACGCAACACCGTGCGTTAAATCCACACCACACGGGCCTTGAGCACGTGCCTCTGCTGCGTTCCGTGTGCCGAGACCTTGGCGGCTCCACCCACCTTCTCGCCCGGTGAGTTGCACTACATTTACAAGTTTCATTGCTCGCACAATTGCATTTCTTCTAACAATTGAATTTACATGTCGATAGGTTGGCGCGTGCTGGGTTGCTTCCCCTCGCTCGCATGATCGAGGCCTCACCGAGGACGTGCCGAGGTGAGGTGAGGTCTGCGGAGGGCGCAACGATCGAGCGGTCCGGCGTTTTCCGTTCGGCCGAGCCTCTGTCTTGTCTGGTGGACCGTTGGCGCCGGAGACGCACACTTTCCACTGCTTGGGAGGTGGCGGTCACCCTGCAGGCGTCGCCATGCTTATAGGGTTGCCGATCATTGAGGCACCGATCGGACCCTCGGTGGCTCCGTGGAGTGGCGGTGACTGCGGAGAGGTTCGCGGAGTGGCTCCATCGACCCGGCGATACCGTCGCTAGGAAGAAGCACGGGCCGTTGAGGAGGTGGTCGCCCATTCGCGGTGAGTGCTTATGCGTGTATATGTTATTCTAATTTTTGTAACATTATTAACATATTACTATCGTTAATTGTCACGAGTGCGGCACATGGCGGCGGACCCCACGCCGTGCAGGTGGACCGACACCGAGGCCTATCTGCTTTGGTTGTTTGGGATGGTCATGTTCACGACCACGCCGCGGAGCAGCGTCGGCGCCGCGGTGAATAACCTACGCCGGGCTATCGCGACGCCGCCGACCGACCAGTCCCGCAGTGTCACGGGTTGGCGGTTCTTCTTGCACGCATCGCGCCCTTTGCGGCAGCGTGCGTGGTAAAAAGCAAGACCGCCAACTTTGGCCGATGCCTCTACTCCTCCGGCTTTGGTCGTTCGGCGCTTCCCGATGGGTCGACCCTTGGTCTTCCAGAGTGTACACCGCAAGAGATGTACGAAGCGGCGACATCGGCCGGCCGGCCGTGGGCTCGCTTTAGACTTCGGCGGCGGGTAATTATTTTCTTGACTTGCATTTATCAATTTTTATTTGCGATGCATGTGCTTCAACATATTTTCTTCCTTTTGCGACCACGGTGGGCGAGTGCGAGTGCGTTCGGCGTACCACTCCTTCCGGAGGCGTTCGACCACCTGCGGAGGCGGTGGTGTGGGACCTTATAGCGGCGCGTGTGCCGCAGCAGAGCGGTCTGGTGGGCTCTCGGCGCTTTGCTATAGGGACCACGATTCTTGGTCGACGACGAGGAAGATCGTCTTCGGCGTCTCGTGGAGGACTACGCGCCGCACCGTGTCCTCGAGCGATTCGACCTCGACAATGGTCCCTGTTCCTTGGGGGATCGTGTACGCCCGGCGATACACGTGAGTTAGCCGACCTAAAATATGTGAAATAGTTCGTCGTATGTCTAATAATTTCGATTTCTTTTGAGGTCGCCACCCATGGCCCTCAAAACACCCCACCTTGCTCTGAGAGGATGGAGCCGTGGGCGGCGATGGGGGCGGCGGCGAAGACGTCGTCGATGAGGCCACACCTTCGACGACTCGTCCCACCGATACTGCTGTGACGCGCCCGGACGCGTGCCCATCTCCTCTCGGTGGAGGAGGCTCGTGCGCCAGACGCGCTCTAGCGTGGTGACCTGCACCCGAGCGAGGCGGAGAGCGGCCATGCGGCATGGTAAGTATTAATTTTGTAAATTACATTGTGTATTCTTGGCGCTATGTCCATATGCATATCACTTTCTCGTGTGTGGCGGTGGACCACGCTAGGGAGCTGCACACGCACGGGTCCGATGTCTTGTCCGAGCTACGGGGGAGTTGCCATCTCATTTGGGCCGAGATGGCGAGGCCTGAGGGCGCATGGTGGCGGCTTTGGCGAGATCGTGGGCTGGGTTCTTGTCGGCGCGTCGGCGCTACCTACCTGCCACCTCGAGACCGCCGCGCGTGCCTACACACCCCACAATGACCCGGCTCCTCGTTACAGCCGGAGGCGAGTCGGCTTCCACACTCCTTTGCCTCCGGGCCCAGCGTGGTGGAGGTCCGGTGGCGAGCACCACAGCGCCACACCATGGTCCCCACGCCGTAAGTCGAGCTACTTACGTTGAGTTTTGCATCACGTAACTACAATTAAAAGGTATTATCCGAGCGCGAGCTCGTTGAGGTGGAGGCGATTCTCTCGATCCACGCACTCCTCCGCCACGTCGGCGAGAGTTCTTCGCGACCGATTCTTGGCGGTGCCAGATTCATCTTGCCTCTGCCGACGCGGCGGCCGCGGCCCCTGCCGCAAACACGAGCGCACCCTGCAAACCACGATTCCGCGGCGGAGTTCGGTACCTTCGGTACCGTTGCCTCCCGCGACCGTCGGCCGGTGCGGCGTTCTTTCCGCCGGACTACGGCGGCGGTGCCATCGCGAAGCGGCGGGGCCATCGCAGCGCTTCACCCTCGCCCTCTTGGCGATGCACCGGCCTCAAAGACGTAGGCGAAGAGGGTCGTCGTGGGAGGGTGGGGCCGACTAGGGACTCGTTGATAAGTCGCAATCCTACTTTTGTTCTTACTTTGTTCTATTCTACATTGTTTAGAGTGTTGTTCTCGCTTTGTTACTTTGTTCGTCTTGTTTTACAATGTTAATAGTGATGTTCACTTTTTTTACCTTCCGATATCAATGCGACATGACAACGCGAACATTGCGACTTTCTCGGACCGATTCGACAACACGCGCATCCCACTTTTTCAGATCGATTCGACAACACGCTCCTGAGCAGCTGCGCGGCGTCCTCGTTACGTCTTCTTTGGAGGCCCGCCACGTCCCGTGTAAAGGGGAGCGTGCCCGTCGAGAATGGATCGGGCGGGGGCCTAGGGGCGTCCTCGTGCGGAGGGGCGATGCCTATAAGAGGACTCTCAGAGGAGAGCCGAAAGCACCTCGATTTCCGTTGAACATTCTTCCCCAAACCCGCAATCGTTCCACATATCCTCGTCTTCATCCGTTCCTTGACCCCAAAGACTATGTCTCAAGCGGCGAGCTCAGAATCGGAGGGCTCGTGCACTTGCCAATGCAAGGCAGTCGAATGTCCCAAGCGCCACGTGCAAGCTAATGTGTTATGCGCTAACACTCGCGAAAATAATGGGCGAGTGTTCTACAAGTGCCCTTTTTTCTCTGTAAGTGAAAAGCTAGTTTGATTCTTTCTTGTGCACACTATTTGTTCTATTCGAGTTGTGTAGTTGTTCTGCGATATCTTATTTCTTACCACGGCACGAATGCTTATTTACGTCATCACGTGAACTGCAGGTGCCAATATTTCCATGGGCGGACACCATGGACACCTCGATGGGCGTCCTACAACCATTGTACCACAAAGGATGCAGCAGACCTTCTATGGTGGAGAGGATGGACCCTATGCTTGAGCGGAGGTGAACATCTTGATGTTCAAGATAGGCGCATTTTAGATCATATGAAATGGTTAGAAGATTGTATATGTGGCTATCGTTCTTGTATTGTACTCTATTCTTGCGAAGTAGTTAATTTCGTGCAAAGGCGAGTTGGTCACGCATGTCTTTCAAGTGGTTTCGGATATCATATCTTCATGTATCTGTATGTTACATGTTAAGCGAGCTTTAATTATAATATTTTAGTGTGATATGGTTTGTCCAAAGCGGGTTCCAAAGCTAGTCACACCAACATCTGTGATTACGAGTAATTCTAAAGGCATTTGAATAGGGTTAGTTAGTTCGGTTTTCTGCGCTACTAGTTCACGGCTTCGGTCGAGCGAGACGACAACACGCCGCACCACGCCGCTTTCGAGCGAGACGACAACACGCCGCACCCGCTTTTGGTGAAACGACAACCGCGCACCCGCTTTTCATCTTGAACGACAACACTCTGGACCACGCCGCTCTGGTGAGACGACAACACGTTGCACCCGCTTTTAGATCGAAATGACAACCGCTTGCACCACGCCGCTGCCGAGACGACAACACGCACACCCCGCTTTTGATCGAGGCGACAACCGCCGCACCCGCTTTTGATGAAGCGACAACACTCTGGACCACGTTGCTCTGGCCGAGACGACAACACGTTGCACCCCACCGGTGAAACGACAACACACTTGCACCACGCTGCTCGGCAGATGACAACACGTTGCACCCGCTTTTTGAGAGGGACAACACGCGCACCCTTTTCGGTAAGAGACGACAACACGCCGCACCGGCTTTTCGTGAAAGCGACAACACGCGGCTTTGATGATGGGTGACCGTCGTGCGGGTAACCCTCACCACCACTATAAAACATGGCGAAGGGTAGACATCCAACACGCCAAACCAAAGAATCAACGTCGGTGAATCTACACAAATTAGGACACAATGTCGTTCTCTGTCGCCTCTTGACAGCGAAGTCCTCCGCCCGAATATCCGGATGCGATGGCGTCGGCGCCCGATTCTGCGGAGTTGCCCCGACCCAAATCTGTTGCAACCTCTGCGGCGAAGATGGAGCAATCTACCCATGGAGCGACGGCGCGCGCTCACTCTTCTTGTGCGCACCTACAAGGTAAACCTCTTGGTGTCCACACAATGCGAGGTAACACTACTATCTCATGCTTCATTCTTTCTTTTCTCGGGACAAGGACGGTGTTGCTTCTTCCAATGGATCGACGGGCGGAACGACGCGACTTCTAATTTCTCTACAACCGCCACGACGCCAAACCCGCTTGCCGAGAACTTCACAGGTGGGAGGCCGCGGGATATGTACCTTTTCTAGATCGACCCGAGCTTAGGGCGGTGTGCAAGGGCCAACCGATCGGTGAGTTTCATACGACATACTCATGTTAAACTCACAAAGTAGTAGTGCTAAACCAGTTCATCGCACACAGGAGTTCAAAAGGACACTTTCGAACATCAACAAGTCAAAGGAGGAACCTCCTCCAGGGCCACCTGTCAGTCAAACTATTGGGATGTAATTTATAATAACAAAATTTTAAAAGAAATTTTCTTTGTTCTTTCGTGTCCTCGTCCAAACCGTTCTTAATTTTTCTTGTTACTATATTTTCTAATCCTCTGTTTTGCACTTGATTCCTTTTCTATTCTTCAATTTTTTTTCCTTATTCCTGTGTTTTCAATTCCTTCTAAACGGTCCTGAAAATAGATGGAAGTCCGGAACGGTATACGATGTTTCGATACCGAAACATTCCGTTCCAAACAAAAACTGGAACGGTCACCACAATGGAAATAACAGCTATGATTTGGATTGCAAAGATCATGTTTGTTCTATAATTTAAAATTTAAGTTAGTCCTAGTTTAAGCCCTAATCCATTTTTCATTGCGGTCTCATCACCGCTAGCCGCTATCCGCCGCTGCTTGCCTCCAATCCCATGGTCACGATAGTCGAAGGTGAGGAAGACACTACTCCAAAGCACGAAAGCTTATTAGGAAAAAAATGACTTATAAAATAGCAATTTAAAAATAAAAACACTACCACCATTTCTTCGAGGCCAACGTGATGTGTAAATCTCATTTTGAACAGTGCTTTATTGCTTTTCTTTCTGATACTAATAAACGACAGGGTAATAATTACTATGTACCCTTCATTTATTTTTTAATATGCATGTAACTGTAAAAAAAAATTAGCATGGAAGCAGCACATGGCAGTAGAAAGTAGGAGTTGTACGATTACGAGGCAGAAATACAGACGTGGATTGGTTTACAAGGCAGACCTCCTTCATTCCGGGGATCTGAATGCATCCCACCACGGCACTACTATTTACTCCCGGCCTCTACCTCTACACCTCCACCACGCACTCCAAAGTCGAAAGAACCCCACAAATAAAAGGCGCGAGACCTTCATTCCCTCACGGTTAAATCAACTCCTAGCTAGGCTCCTTCGTCATGGCATCCTCTGTCCGGTCTCCCCTGCCGCCGTCCGCCGGCGCCGCTGACCCCATCACCTCCTCCTCCTACCCCGCTTCGTCCTTCCTTCCCTCCATCCTCATCATCGCCGCCCTCCTCGCCTTCGTCTTCCTTGCCTCCATCTCCATCCACATCTTCCTCCGCTTCCTCTCTCGGTCGTCTTCACCGCCACTCCCTCGGGCGCACCGCGACGGGCTTGCCCGGACACTGGAAGCTGCGGCGGGGCCTGCAGCGGAGGGGAAGAAGGAGGAGGGCGACGAGAAGCAGCGGCTGATCGAATCGCTGCCGCTGTTCACGATGGCGTCCGCGCTGGCGGCACTGCCGAAGAGCTCCCCGGACTGCGCTGTCTGCCTCTCGCCGTTCACGCCGGACGCCGAGCTGCGGCTGCTCCCCGCGTGCCGCCACGCGTTCCACGCCGCCTGCGTGGACGCATGGCTCCGCACCACTCCGTCCTGCCCACTCTGCCGCGCCACCGTCTCGCTCACCCACCCCTCGCTCTCCGCCATCCTCGCCGCCGAACAGCCGCCTCCGCCGCCAGAACCAAGAATCAGAGACCGTTCCAGAAGCTTCCGCGTTGAGATGGGAAGCGTCAGCAACCACGCCTCGTCCACGGCCAGCGGTGTCAACAGTCGCACCACCTACTCGCTCGGTTCCTTCGACTACAATATCGACGAGGAGGTCGAGGCCGTCGTGTCCCGGGTCGCGGGCGCCGCGGCCAGGCCAGCCACTGTGAAGGAGGAGAAGCCAGAAGCCGAGGAGGCGCCGTCGCCTCCTGGCGAGGCGGTGGCTGAAGCGACAGGGTCATCGCGCGGCTGGCTGCAGGAGTACGTCGACCGCCTGGCCTCCTCGGCGTCATCGTTCTCCTTCTCCGGGCGGTGGAGCTCCCTGTGGAACCAGAGTCACCAAAGTCACAGGCAGGCCGAACCGTGGCTGTGGGACGCGGAGGCAGCGGTGATGTCTGCGCCGGGATCAGACGACGACGAGACGGCGTTCATGGTGCTGTACCGGTGGATCTCTGGGGTGTAAGCGTAATTACTGTAAGTACTGAGGGCCTCTGTGTCAAGATGTCAATTTTGCAGGGCTGGCCTTCAGGTGAATCCAATGTTTTGGAAGCTTCTGATGACTTCGGTACAAATGTTCGGCGTAAGCAGTTGCAGTCTTTGCACATAGTATCATCGGAGTTCGGATTTTGGAACCCGAGGAAATAAGAAGCCAGGGTAGAAACCATGCATGCAAAATTGTTCTTTTCCGTGGACTAGTTTCGTGTATCTTTCTTTTTCCTGGGATGTGGTTGTGTCATGTACTCATCTGTGTGTCACGACTCACAACGTGTCAGTCACAGGTGCC
The DNA here is from genome assembly GCA_036346375.1 of Guadua angustifolia. NCBI lineage: Eukaryota > Viridiplantae > Streptophyta > Magnoliopsida > Poales > Poaceae > Guadua > Guadua angustifolia. Next base: position 9,849,687 of record CM070507.1, on the reverse strand, counting down.
ACCATATAGTCTTTGCATGAAGGAGCCTGATGGAAAATATGTCATGCCCGGAGAGGAAAACAGATGATCAACATTACGTTCAAGCATGGCTTGGCATGTCGTGCATGGTGCTGAAAATTGAAATCCGTCTTTGGACTCGTTGTCCTTATTCAATGTTTTTTTTAAAACTTGTCCTTGTTCAATGTTGATGCTATCTATTTCTGAATCTTGAGTTAAAAGAAGATTGGTATCCATCAGACTGGCAAAGAGTATCCACTATCCTGGTACGGTGTCTTGCGTATGGATTACTCCCCGTCATAAATAATTATCGTTTTGGGTATAGATACAGTCAAACTTCAGAAACTTCGATTGTCAATGTCTTTTTAAATATTTAAATTAGATACATAAAAATTATACGTGTAGATTTATCTTTAAAATACTTTCATAGTAGTGTAATTTTATTGAGTTTATAAATATATTGCAATAGAAAAACAGTAGTCAAAGTTATGTTTTAAAGACTATGTCGATGTCTAAAACAACAATTATTTATAACCAGAGCGAGTATCACGGAAGAGGCATTGCATGCATTGAATGGTTAATGATCGCAGTCACATGGAAGGCTGTTGTGACCTAGCAGCAGCAGCAAGGGCAGCATCTGCACCTCAATTTTTGACGCTCCTCATTAACAATGCATTTCATTCCTACCTGCCTACCTGGTCATGAAAATATTAGCAATGCTTTCTTCTTCTTCTTCTTGATTTCAATTAAAGATGCAGCGCACTTGTATGTATCGGCGTATGTATGCAATGAGCAGATGCTGCGAGTTGCGACTGTGTATGACATAGCTGGCACCCTGCCAATTTCCATTTGAGCTCACAGCCTCGAGCACGTGATCAGCGTGCTGGTACACACGGCTCGATTATGAGCAAGCGGTCGAGTAAAAAGCAGGGGAGAAACCGTTCTCCCAACTCACTCAAGCCTGATCGTTCTCACCCGTTTCTCGTGTATATATTCAGTCTCCGAAAAAGCAATCAATCCAGTTGCAAAAAAATGAGCGTAGAAGCGGCGACCTGAAGCTGAAGACATTGCGCTGTTGATGACTGTCAAATTGCGTCCACCCGGTCTGGGGGGGATGTCATCAGCAACCTGCTGATGTGCTTTGGTCACCAACTCTTATCCATAACGAGAGCAGAATTCCCCTGCTATTTCAAAACACCGATCAAAACCACGACACAAGCATTGCTTTACGCAACAAACGGAGCTGCTCTGCCTTTCGATCCGTATGGTTTGGTGCAACGATTCCAGAGAAGTGCACTAGTCACCACTCAGTTTTACCGTCAGGTTTTTATTTGGTGCTTTCCTCTACCGGTAGTCCTGTTACTCCAGTACTGTTTATGTAACCAAAGCCGCATGTGCAAGAACTTACAAGATTTTGTTGGTCTGACCGGTAATGCAACTTTGGTACAAATTCAATTACTGGCGTACTACTAAGTACTGTCGACCGAGAAGTGCGGAAAACGTTTCAGTGAAGTCAACCCTGTATTAGTATATACTGTTCCCATATTGTACAAGCCAACAATAAATACGCTCTTAATATGAGGAAGCACACCTACTCCATGCCCCCTTCCTTGATACTGTCCCACCCCGTAGTTTCTAAAGCAAGAAGAAGGCTTAGAAGGGAGAACGAACAGTGCACGGACAGACACAGACATGTTGGAGCTGTTGAGCAACCTACAAAGTCTACAACTGTTCAACTGCCTCGTCTCGGCCTGGCTAAGAGTGTGCTCTGGGCTTGAAGCTTCAAACAGGCTGAGGCTACTGTTCTTCTCGGATTTTCGATTTTAGGCTTCTTGCTCTTGTTCGGGCTGACATTCACCGCATACTAGGCCTGGGCTTTGGTCCTTTTGTACTATTCCACGGTCTATCTGGCTACGTAAATGGCCCATATATTTGTAAATCCTCTTTTCATTTTTTATCGTACTCGAGGAGCGTAGAAACCCCTACCACGTCCAGCGAGCGCGAAAGCTCTTCGATACCGTAGTAGCTCATGTGAGTGTGGAAGCACGAGCTTTTGCACTGCTCGACCACGCACTCCCTCCCGAACTCGTCAGGCTACGCCTACCCCTAACCTCTTGTGCGCTACTGTGCTTTTCGGGCGCGGTAAGGGAACATATCACTTGCCGCGACTTCCGTTTTGGGGAGAGAGTTAGTTTTGTAAAAAAAATGTTACGAGCTAGATTTAAAAGAAAAAAATGACGTCTAGGATCTAGATATAATCCTTTTGTACTGGGCTCTCCTGAATCGCGATGAAAGATCGCAGCGGTCACGGCCGGGCCGAGGCAATGCCCGGGGGCGCACGCGAGTCGCACTTTGTTGGCTGGATCAGCCAGCGCGTACCGGGACCAGGAAGGCCGCGCGAGCTGGACATGGCGCGCCCGACAAGTACAGTGACGCGTTACACTTGTACTGCGCGGCTGGGGATCGAGCACTCGCCGGTGGCAGCCGAGAACGGCCTGTGCGGGGACGAGCATCGCCATTTGCCGACACTTTCCACGTCGTGGCTGCCGCCTGCGGCTGCGGGACACGTTTAAAGATCGACTGTTTAAAGATCCTAGGCTGGTGGGTATGTTTGGCCGTTTGGGTTCGACGTCGAAGTAAATAATTGAATATCATTAATTAGTTCGATATTAAAATAGTAGGATCGATATATATCTACTAAATCAAGCGTAACTACTAACTATATCTACATGACTACATCTATCTTTAATTATCTATATATAGTATATTTTCTTATACCAAAATACACTAAACATCCGCATAAACTCAAGGGGATCCAACCATGAAAACATGAAGCCTCCGCAAAATATCTCTTCATCTCGTCCTCCTCCTCTTTGTCGCTTCGTCTATGTCCGACGCTTTCATTTTAGAAGATGCATGCAAGTACTTTGCCGCTAGCAACACGGATATAGGCTACATTATTGCATAAAGCTCTTCCAAGCCGACTGGGGTCATGGGCGGATCTACATGCAATTAGTGGGGTCAAATGACCCCAATGACTTTGCTAAAATCACATATAAATCTAATTGTATTCTATTAGTATATAAATATATATAAGCTATAAGTTACTGTAATGACCCCAACGACCCCAATAACCTATTTTTCTGAATCCGCCCCTGACTGGGGTGTGTGCCTAGCCGTCAACTCCACAAACATCACCGGAGCAGCGCGCGGCCAAGAACACTGCCAAGCACATTGCCGCCCTGAAGGCCTTGGAGAAGGACAAAAGGAAGGGATGCCTCAGCAGATGCGCCGAGCTGTACTCCGAGAGGCTAGCTCCGAGAGGCGGCGAACGGCGCCATTGCCTAGGGCAATAGCTGGTCTTGTAGTAGGATGCGTTCACAAATCTTAGCGTTGAGTGGGATGCGTCCAAGCGAGGACGGATTCCGCGAGCTAAATAAGAAGTCTCCACTCGTCAGCGAGGACACCGAGTTCACGAAGGAGGCATCCACTGTTCTCGCTATAACGGCGGTGCTGTCGATGTCAAGGAAGTGAATCTGGGTAACATTTATAATCCTTTGTATCAACGAACTATGGGTTTTTGCAATGCAAAAACTTAGATCAATAAAACTTTGCAAGTATATTTGAATGCGTATTTTTTCGTAGATCTGTGTTGTGATGATCTCCAAGAGTGCTCAAGCAGATACTACTAATACACACAATTTACGATTAATGATTAAGAAGTTGAACATTACACATTTTTGCGGGGATGTTAGGATCGCTCATTGATTACCAAGGAGAGCGATGCCATGAGGTACACACAATTAATTTGTGTACAAAAATACTCGGAAGATATGTACAAATTAAGTTCAACAATTAATATGAAAAATTAATATACGTACCCTCTCAAGTCACAAAATAATATTATGCAATTGAACTTTCTAAATTTTGATTATTGATATGTTTTTAATATTTAAATCAAACACATAAAATAGTATTTTTAGATTTATCTTAAAAGAAATTTCATAAAAAATAATTTTATTAAGTTTTATAAACCTATTATAATAAATATTAATGATTAAAGTTATATTTTCAAAACCTTATCAATATCTAAAACGATATTCTTATGTGAATGGAGGGAATATATAGCCATACCAAGATCGATACCAATATAGCCATACTATACCAATCTTGAATATGACTAATTTTCACAAGTTTAAAACTAGTGTATCCTAGTACTCACTCTGAGGGTCTGTTTGGTTCAAGAGTAAAAGTTGGATGGGATAGGGCAATCTATTTTTTTTTTGCACCCATCCTGCTGTTTGGTTCAATAGATCAGGTGAATGAGGGTAGCCAAGAAACAGGAATATTCCTCATAGATGTTGGATCAGATCATCCAACGAAAATTGGTCAAATGAGGCCATTCAACTCTCATCCCAACAACCAAATATAAACTCTTATCCCATCCACCATCCAACTCTCATCCTTCCAACCAAATAAAAATTTGGCTTATCCTATCCATCTCTAATCTCTCTAACCAAATATGTACTTAGATGGCTTCATTCCTACCAGGGTGGATGTCCCCATCGCATCCATCATTTGCCCTTGAACCAAACGAACCTTGAGAGGACCTATAATTAATGCTACAACAACTATTTATTATTATCGGTTAGTTTTTTAATTTCTACTTACTTAGTACACTATTTATTATTGGCTTTCGAGCAATTGAGCTGCTCATGTTAAATCATGCCTTAACAATACACTAAGTACTTAGAAATAACACAGCATAACTAGGGGATGTAGTGAAATCATGTGCTGAAAAATTTGCTTAATGATGAAATTGACATTGCAAAGTGGTTGTGATCATGGCATATGTAGTGCTTGTGCATGTGCTATGTTAGATGTGTACTTAATATGCTTGTGATAGCATGGTAATGGTTTTGCTTGATACAACGCGCTCGTGTGAGTGGTTGCATGGATTGATCTTGAGTCAAGTTGTGGACTTGTGCTTGTACACGGTTTTAGTGTTTGTTCATGTACGCAGGTGTTGCTTAAGGGCGAACGTGATCGATGACGGGACCGGAACTAGATTCATGGAGGAATTGAGGTCCAGGGAGGAATCGAGATCTTGATGGTCAAGAATGTTATGCGGGACGTTCGAATTAAAGAACGGTGCACATGGAGATGGTTAGTCACGTGAGTACGGTATGTGGGCCGTACGCGTACAGAGTTATATTGGGCCATGTTGGGCAAAGTGGAGTTATATACAAATTCTTTAGGATTGCTCGTTATAAATAGGGGGTGTCTTTTGTTTATGGTGAGCTGGGCATTAGAGATTGTACTCTTTTGTTTAGAGTACTGTAACCAGACTAGACAAAAAAAAATAAAAATCAATTTCTTCCGCTAGCCAACTCGAGCATTGCCAGCGACGAAATTTTTTCGTGCTACAGCGAAATCGCGATTGCTATAGTATTTTCACAAAGCTACAGTACTTTGCTACAATAATTCGTGGTTTACTGTTTATGCGTGATTTGCTACAGTAATCATTTCTGATTTTGTTTGCCTGTTTTGGTTTTTATAGATTGATTCATTGTCTCTCTTGATTCAATGAGTTTAATCTTGATTTGATCCATCCAAAACCTTCTTAGGGTATCAACTTAGTGTTTCTCAAAGTTTCGTTGATTAATATTTTGTAGATTTTGATTAATCACGAAATTAGGATTTGATCAATTCTCGTCAAAATCTATCGCATCATGTTTTTGAGGTTTATAACTTTTGATCCGTAGATTCGATGAAACTATCTTTTCTTGTTAGATTCGTATTGGAATATAGTTTCTACAGTTAAAATTCTACATCAATCCAACTATGGTATCTTCGGGAATTAATTTTTTAGTAAACGCATATCAATTTGTTTTTGTCGAAACTGAAGCAATTTTTCATAATTTGTTTAGGGGTGTTTTAAAAATCATCAAAATTTTGATTTTAGTTTTTACGCAATCATTCACCCCTTCTGATTGCTAGTTTATTATATATCGATCCTACAAGTGGTATCAGAGTTAAAATTTTCTAATTAATCTTAACCGGTGATTAGAAATCGTATTGATTGATAGGTATTCGACAAAATTTTGTGTTTTCGATGGTGTTGATTTTCAGTTTTGGAAAGCGAAGATGGAGGCATACATTCAAGTTCAGGGCTTTGCAATTTGGAAGAAGGTGTACAAGCCATATCAAGTACCCGAGAATAATGAAGTTGGCGACACAAATAGAGCACATGTGGAGGCAAATAGCAAAGTGAGGAATTTGATTATCCAAGGATTAGGAAGGAGCGACTTTGAACATGTGATTCATCTCAAGTCCGCATATGAGGTATGAAAATCTCTTTGTGATTACCATGAAGGTTCAAACACGGTAAGAGAGGTACGTCAAGATATTTATAAGAAAGAATACATGCGCTTTAAGATGAAGCTTGATGAATCATTAGATGATTTCTTTGCATGCTTTAATAAAATTCTTAGCAATCTAAGTGATGTTGGAGTTAGCTATAATGATACTGCTAATGCTAGACAATTGCTTGGTGCATTAGACATGTCAATTTGGAAGATGAAAGTAACATCTATTAGATAATCAAATATTATGAGTACACTTACATTAGATGTTCTTTATTCTAAGTTGAAAACACATGAATTAGATTTTCTTGCTAGGAAGAATGGTCATAAGTCAATTGCTTTGATCTCTCAATCCAACATGTCTCGTGATTATTCTTTTTCGTCAAGTTTTATTTTGTCTTTCTTGTCTTCACTAACCAATGAACATATTGAGAAATTTTCAGAAGAAAACTTGGCATCACTCTTTTCTCGTTTTAACAAAGCTTTACAGAATATGAAAATGAGGAAGAGAGTTTGTGGTGGTCCTCCAAGATGCTATGAGTGTGGTGATCTCGACCATATTTGTCCAAATTATCCTAAACTTGCAGGTAAAGTATCAAAAGAGAAGAAGGACAAGGACAGAAAGAAAGAGAAGAAGAAGTTCTCTCCAAGTGATAGCAAGATAAGGAAAAGATAGTGCATCGTGTTCTCTCCGCAATTGAGCAAGTTGGTTTGAGCGATGTTGATTCTGAGAGCAGTGAGGATGATGCAATTCTAAGCAAGCATGATTTGATGGGATTGTGTCTCACGGCAAGCAACAAGGATAGCTTCACCGAGGATGATTATGATAGCAATTTTAATTAAGTAGAACCTTCTTATGATGAATTAGCTATTGCTATTGCTCGTCTTGGAAAATTGTTTAATAAACATAATAAGAAAATTAAGAAACATGATTTTGTTGTTGAATCATTGAATGCCGAATACTAGACTTAAAACTTTGATTCCTGATGATGATGCTTACAAATCATGTGACTTAATTTACAATAAGCTTACTTCACTTAGAAAAGAACATGCTTCTTTACTAGAGCAAGTTAAGAAAAATAAGAAACATGTTAAAAATGCTAGCTATTCAACTATTGATTTGCATGATTCAACTCCATATTCTAAATACTCCACACTAGAATTGAAGTTGATGATGCAAATGCTAGGGTTTCTCAAATGACAGATGCTTTGTTTACACATGAGATTCTTTCATGCTCAACTTGTCGCAAGCAAAAAGGAAAAGTGGACGTTCCCTGTAATAATTATTTAACTCTTTCTCGAAAGGTTGATTACTTGAAAAAATCTTTAGAACGTTTCACTAAAGGAAAGAAAAACCTAAATATGATTTTGGATCAATCAAGAGCTAGCACTCATAACAAAGGTTTAGATTTTGATTCTTATGCTCATCATGAATCACATGCTCCCACTGTTGTTAAGGCACTTGAAAGTGAAAATTTTGAAATTGTCAATGAGTCTAAGAAAACTGTTTTTAAGTCTGCTGGAGTTTTATCTTCTACTATGATGAACGCAAATGTTGCTTCTATTTCTAAAGGTAAACATCATGTTAAGTACACTTGTACTCATTGTGGTAGAGATGGATATTTAGTAGATTTTTGCTTTAGACTAGCTAAACAATAAAGAAGAGAAAGGTTTAATGCTAGATCTAATTTCAGAAAGGCACTCTTTACTCCTTATTTTATGCCTAGGGTGAAACAAACACCTTTTGTTGCTAAAAACACGAAAAAAGGCAAATTTGATTCTGTACATAACAATACTCATGTTGTGCCTACTGTTGTGCGTCGTGTGTCTCAGTACTGGATTCCTAAACATCTTATTTCTAACCTCAGTACCGAGGCCTCAGTATTTTCTGCTTTTATGTAGACTTCTCACGTGAGGAAGGAGAACATATGGATAGTGGATTCCGGATGCTCACGCCATATGTCCGTGATAAGAATTGGTTGTCCTCCCTCGCTCGTGCATCTCATACTGAATGTGCTACTTTTGGAGATGCTTCTTCCATTTCTGTTGTGGCAAAACATACAGTGAAGGTAAATGACAAGTTTGTATTTAAGGATGTGGCTCTTTTTGAAAACTTGAAATATAAATTATTTTCTGTCTCACAAATGATTGATAAAGATATCGAAGTGTATTTTAAGAAAAATGAATGCAAATGTTTTGTGTTGAAATCTAAAAATTTGGATAAATTTGAAGCAAGATTAACTAATGGTATTTTTCTTGGATATCCTGCTCATACACGTGGTTATCGTGCGTTTGTTTTGGAGACTAACAAAACTGTAAAAACTTGAGAAGTTACTTTTGATGAGGTTAGTCCGGGTACTAGTCCAATTGATGTAGGTACAGGTGCATATGTTCAAGGGGAGAGTATCTTTGTTCATGAGGATGATGATGATGAGGTATTGATTCCTATTGCACAACCAGTTGTAGCACCTTTAGGAAATATCACTACATCACTTACAGCTGAGTATCCTCAATGATGAGGACATCACCAACATTGATACGACCAGCGTGACAGCTACCCCTCCTTCCTCTCCAGCCTCTCCAATGACTACCGACGTTGCTCCATCTTCGTCACAAATGATCGACGCTGCGGCAACTTCGTCGCCGAGAGGCCTTAATCCAAAAGCTCAGCTATTCAAGCCCACATCAACAGACAAGGGCCTCAAGCACACACCCCGAGAACAGCCCACGCGTCAAGGAAGGCCCATATGGAAGCCCAAGATGCCAAAAAACCCGGTTCGGCCATCCAGCAGCATGCCAACTTCAAACGGGCATAAGTCGGGCTCCCGGACTCGGTTTTTAGTGTGCGACCACCCGTTTGAAAGCTTAGGATATAAACTTTCCAATGGATCCAGCCCCACTTCCAAATTCGATACAAAATGACGGAAAAATGCAGAACAATGTCACGGGCCAGAATTTCAGGGTGATACGTCACCTCACTTTTGGGCCTATGTCCCATGTATCTTAGGGTTTTGGTGGCCACTGCTGTTTTGGCTACCCTACACCTCCTGACCGTCGCTATATATATGGCCGCCATCGTTCTTCTATGCTTAGGTTTTGTTGTGTTTGGTAGACCCCGTGTGCGTCCCTCCTCGTGTTTGCGTGTGTCGACTAGACCGCCCGAGCCGAGAAACAGAACCTCAATTTGTTCTTTTGATTTCAATACCATATTTTCGGAGTGCTTCATACTTTGTTCTTGCGGGTTCTCGATTTCTTGCAGAAACTACTGTTCATTGGATCATGTATCTGTGTGGATTTGGCATTGCGATTGCGAAGCACCCGACCTGTTGGTAGGAAGCCCTAAATTCGGTGCCATCCACCCCCCCAAATCGACGTATCATCATCTCGGGATCGCCGTCCCCATCACTCAATCCACAACATCATCTGTATATGCTAAAAATGAAGAAGGAGAAGTAGCTGTTTCTGAAGTTATAGCTCCTTTGCACATTCAAAGGAGGCATCCACCTGAAAAGATGATTGGATATTTAAATGAGAGAGTCACCCGATCTAGGTTTATTGCTTCTGATTCTCATGCTCATTCTGCTTTTGTTGCTTCTTTTGAACCCAAAGATATATCTCATGCATTAACTAACGAATCTTGGATCAGTGCCATGCATGAGGAATTAAAGAATTATGAATATAATAAAGTCTAGAAACTTGTTTCACCACTTCCTAATTTTAATATAATTCGAATTAGATAGGTTTTCAAAAATAAACAAAGTAAAGATGGTGTTGTTATTAGAAATAAGGCTAGATTGGTTGCTCAAGGTTTTACATAAGTTGAAGGTTTAAATTTTGATGAAACCTTTGCTCCTGTTGCTAGAATTGAAGTCATTAGAATTCTTTTAGTGTTTGCTGCATCTAAATATTTTAGATTATATCAAATGGATGTGAAAAATGCTTTTCTTAATGACTATATTAATGAGGAGGTATATATTAAGCAATCGTCTTGTTTTGAAAATTCTATGTATCCAGATTACGTGTACAAATTGTCAAAAGCTTTCCAATGTGTGTGGGAATTCTTCTTGCCATTCTTTGCGCGGGCAGGGTGTTTGAAGAATTGCCGGAAAGAGTGCGGTGGCAATGAGATGTTCTACATACAGTGTCTGAACATGCATATTGATCTAAGTGTGCACGCACGCTTGCTTTGCTTTCCCAGGTTTCTGGTCTTGTTGCTGTGGCTGCACGCGTTCGTGTCTAGAGTTTCAGGCACCCCCGAACTAGGGATGAAAACGGAACGGAAACGGTCGGTAAATAGTTGTTCCGTTTTCATTTCCATATTTTTACCGGTAACGAAAACGAAATCGGAAACCCCGGAAACGGATAGTGACAGAAGCGGAAGCGGAACGGAACGGATATGGAAACGAAAACGAATAATTTCACAAGATAGTAGTACATGATCTATCCAAAGTTTCAAACATATCAATTTTGAATGGTATTGTAACTACACAGAACAACATCTTAATAACATCAGTCAACATTGAGTATGATATGAACAAGAACATGTAAATATTGTTTATCTTAAAACCAGCCAACACATCATAGTATAATACTAAACATAGCACACCTATGGTGTTCACGGCTATTTATAGGATGAAAACAATTTGATTTTCAATTTTTGGGCGCCATCTTCTAAATTTTGCATGCACCAACTCATTTTCTGGGAACACCCTCTCCTTAATGCTGTGTTCAAATTGATTTTTGCTCTAACCTACTGCTCCATGCATGGTCCTGTACTCCTGTACGCGCGAGGGCAATGTTCAGCGCGCGGGAAGAAAAAAATGAAATGCTTCCTGCATGCTTTGCTAACAAACTCAATTTTGTTTGAAGCTTTGTGAGCGCGCAATTTTCTTGTATGCTTTCATGCATGGTCTTGTGCGTGCGCGCGATTGCCACGTTCAGCACGCGGGAAGGAAAAAAGAAACGCTTCCATGCATGCTTTGCGAGCGCGCGGGAAGGAGCTGCACGAGCGCACGGCCGGGAGACGAAACGCTTCCTGCTTCGAGCGACGAGATAATCTTCGCATACATGCATCGTGTGTTTAATTAAGGGTAAATTTGGAAGAAACTACCTCTCACGTCTTTTTCTTGGTCTTGGTGAAAAAAGTTATGCGCCCTCTAAACTGGGACGAAGGGAGTACTAGATACTATCCCTCCAATCATTTGTAACTTAGTACAAACACATGGAGAACATCAAATAAATGTCATGCAAGATATAATAAAGTTAGATACAACCCTCATCTTCTTAATGCATGTTTTTGTTCTATCTTACTTTGGTTTGTGTATCCAAGTTATTTCTCATATAAGAAATAGTTTTTATCTCTCTTTTCTTTATCTTTCTCTCTACGTAAACATTAATCCTATATAATATATTGAAAAAACTATTAACATACGAGCATTGGGAGTGCCCTTGTAGATGCTCTAACCGCAGTAGGCATTAGCCTGCAAAGCGCAGTGAATGCCTGAGTACACATCCCAAGCTGCCGTAGAAGAACGGTGGAAACCGCGAAACTCTGCATGCTGCGCGAGGCGGAAACGATACACTCCGCAAGTCCGCATGCCGTAAGAGCGAGACGACGAAAGCGGCGCGAGCATGCGCTGGAGGCACAGCCCTCAGCGTGTGGCAGAGAAATTAACGGACGGACCACCACTCTTCTTCCACGGGTCTCCCCTCCCTCTCATCTCTGCATGCCCCCTCGTTCTCTCCACCGCGAAACGCGAGGCCTCTTAATTCTCTTCCCAATGCCGCCCTGCGTTGTCTGATCTCATCTCCTCCAGCCTCCTCCTGTCTTGGATCTCACAGAGTGACTGTTTCTCGAATAAAATGGCCGACAACAACAGCGGCAACAATAGCACCGCAGCTGCCACGAACAACGCCGAGGTCCAGATACAAATCCCAGGTCAGTTTGCTGGTGATAGTCATTGCTCGATCGTCACATTTTTGGTATTTTTTGCTCAGTTATTTGTTTGCATCTTTTTGGATGAATGATATGTGCAAATTTAAGAGGCCGATTCAGTGGTGAGAGTGAAGGGAGAATTCTTTGCATGGATTGAATTTCGCCATTTAGCTTTCCAATGTGTGTGGGAATTCTTCTTGCCGTTCTCTGCGCGGGCAGGGTGTTTGAAGAATTGCCGGAAAGAGTGCGGTGGCAATGAGATGTTCTATATATAGCATCTGAACATGCATATTGATCTAGGTGTGCACGCACGCTTTTGCTTTCCCAGGTTTCTGGTCTTGTTGTTGTGGCTTCGCGTGTTCGTGTCTAGTGTTTCAGGCACCCGTGAACGCTCATACGAATGGGATCATTTTTCTTGTATATTGGGTCGTGAAAAATCTCTTTCAAGGAAAAACAGCTAGTTGTGTTTCGCGAAAACGTAAATGAGAGAAAAGGACATGTTACAGAAAAGAACTGCACGTCTGAACATGATCTAGTTTCCGAGACATATATAAGTGGGGTATTGTTACCGTTCAGTGAAGTAAAATAAAAATAATGTGTTATCCAATGGCTTATTGATTTCTTGCCGTTATGTAGCATTGCAAGCAGTAAAAATGTAGTTATATGCATGTGCTAGGCAAACTCTCTTACAACATCCTCTGAAACTTTCTTAATGATACCTGCTCCCTTTAAAAAAATATTTAGAAAGTGTGGTTAATATCCTTTTGTCCAGAATTTTCTTACTTGTCACTGCTTTAATTTGTTATTGTCAATTTAACTTTTAGAGTTTCTCTTTATAAACCACAGCACCGGCCAAAATTGAAGGTTCAGCAACTCAGGAAGCACCATCACGAAACTCTGAAGTGAAGCATTGGCAATGGTGGTTGATGGTGACAACGGACGTTTTCTTCCTCATTGTGGGTCAGACATCCGCGACACTTCTCGGGAGGTACTACTACGATCAAGGCGGCAGCAGCAAGTGGGTATCAACGTTTGTACAAACTGCCGGCTTTCCTATACTGTTCTTTGCTCTGTTCTTCTTCCCAACAAAGTCATCTTCCATAGAAACGACAAGCGGTAACAGCGACATTCCCATCGCCAAAATATCTCTGATATACATTGTCTTGGGGCTTATCATAGCTGCCGATGACATGATGTATTCCAATGGCCTGCTGTATCTTCCAGTCTCAACCTATTCGCTCATTTGCGCTAGTCAGCTGGCCTTCAATGTTGTCTTCTCATACGTCCTAAACTCCCAGAAGCTCACCACTTTGATCCTGAACTCTGTAGTCCTGCTTACCTTATCTGCTTCACTCCTTGGAGTCAATGAAGAATCTCAGGGAACTACTGGTGTCTCAAGAGGAAAATATCTCTTGGGTTTCTTGTTGACACTTGGAGCATCAGGCACCTACTCACTGATCCTTTCCCTGATGCAACTCACCTTTGAGAACGTGATCAAGAAGCACACCTTTTCGGCCGTGCTGAACATGCAGATATACACGGCACTTGTGGCAACTTTCGCTTCTCTTGTTGGGCTCTTTGCGAGTGGTGAATGGAAAACTTTGAAAGGGGAGATGGACGGGTTCCGGTCGGGGCAGTTCTCCTACCTGATGATACTGGTGTGGACGGCCGTATCTTGGCAAGTCGCTTCTGTTGGACTGGTGGGGTTGATCTTCGAGGTGTCGTCGCTGTTCTCGAATGTGATCAGCACCCTAGCTCTACCAGTTGTTCCTCTTTTTGCTGTGTTGATCTTTCGCGACAAGATGGATGGAGTAAAGATCGTAGCCATGCTGATTGCCATCTGGGGCTTTGTTTCATATCTGTACCAACACTATCTTGATGACAAGAAAGCTAGGAAGGCGTCAATTAATAGTGAGCAGGGGGGTTCCTAGGTGGTCACTATGATCTTCTTGCGATCGGAATATGTCTCCGCCAATCTAATTTGTTGGCTGCGAGGTACTAGGTGCTGTTTTTATTGTTTCTTGCAGAATGTTCGTCAGAGAGATACAACATTTTTGTACTATCTATGTATTTAGCTTATACAATTTTGCTCAATTACTACTAGTTTCCTTCATCCTCATGTGCATTGTATAATGATGTATGCTGCGAATAAAAAGAATAAACATAGTTTAGATTGAAACTGTCTTATTTGCTACCATCCTGTTTCAAGCAAGCTTATCAGCGAAACATATATACTTTGGTTTGAACTTGAGATGAAACGGGCACTTCCTCCGAATATTGGGTACGTGCTGCTCAATAATTGGCAAGCCCGTCAGTTTCGCCTAATGGGATATAAGTTTGAATGTTTGATTCCGTCTGGATACCCCCAAGCGATCAACTTTGTCCCCACTCGGAATTTTTGGACCAGATATTGAATTTTCCTGGTGTTAGGGTTAGTAACACGGTATAATATTGAAAACAAAGATTTAATGTGGAAAAACGAAAATAACCACGGGAAACAATCCACTATAATACTTCAACATTACAAGTATAGAAGGTTAGCTTATATCGCAAAAGAATCCTAATTGTAGATGATTTGGACTAACAACCTATGGATTGACACGGCAGTTAGGATATTGAGTTATCTGCACCAGAGGAAATATTGATTCATGGGATCGAGGAAATGGCGGATTGTTCAACGGTGGTGAGTCAGGCTAACGTTGACATCAAATTTAGACCCTAGTGCCTGAGTTAATTTTTTGATTTGATTGATGAGGATCCCCATTTCTAACGGAGGAGGACGGGCAGGGCACGCATCCAATAGGCAACAGGATAAGTTCTGCAGTCACGACGTGAAATCTCGCTTGCTATCTTTGTTGTCTGCCTATTCATTTTCACGGCTTCCATATGGGCGATGCTGGTGAAATTCAGCTGCAGATCGCAGGTCTACCTCTCAAGAACGGCAAAATTCACACTTTTGAGCAAGATGTAAGATCGAACAACTTATCTGATGGACCGAATCAATCGTATGTGCAGGTATTCGAGGCCAAGAAGCTGAAGACGACGGACACGTAGCTGACAAGGATACGTCCCCTACAACTGCGCCACCGCTGCCGATATCGAAGCGGCTACAATGGTGGGCGGTGGTCCTCGTCAACATCGTGTTCCTCCTGGCCGGACAGAGCGTGGCTACACTCCTAGGCAGGATCTACTACGACCAGGGCGGCGACAGCTTGTGGATGGCGACGGTGGTGCAGTCCTGCGGCACGCCCCTCGCCATCCCGCTGCTCCTCTACTTCCGGCCGAAATCCTCCAAGGTGGTCCGGCCACCGATCCTCAAGATATCTGCCATCTACGCCGGCTTGGGCGTCCTTCTCGCCGGCGACAACTTGATGTACTCCTACGCCCTCCTCTATCTGCCCATGTCGACGTATTCTCTCATCTGCGCGACCCAGCTCTCTTTCAACGCCATCTTCTCCTACTTCTTGAACAACGAGAAGTTCACGGCGCTCATACTCAACTCCATCGTACTGCTCACCTTCTCGGCCGCGCTCGTCGGGGTGAGCCACAGCTCGGACAAGACTAACAGCAGCGTCCCGGAGGGGAAGTTCCCCGTAGGGTTCGTACTAACGCTGTCGGCGTCGGCGGTTTTCTCCCTGATCCTGTCCCTGATGCAGCTGACGTTCGATAAGGTGCTCAAGAGCGACACGTTCTACGCCGTGCTGGAGATGCAGTTCTGGAGCAACACCGCCGCGGCGTGCGTGTCGGTGGCCGGGTTGTTCATCTCCGGCGAGTGGAGCACACTGACCGGGGAGATGGATGGGTACAAGAAGGGCAAGGTAGCCTACGGGATGACACTGGCGTGGACGGCCGTCTCGTGGCAGCTCACCACTGTGGGCATGCTGGGGCTCGTCGCAGCAGTGTCATCGCTGTTCACCAACGTTATCAGCACGGTGGCGATGCCGCTGTCGCCGTTCATCGCGGTGATCTTCCTAGGCGACCGGATGGACGGGGTGAAGGTGTCGGCCATGCTCATAGGTCTATGGGGGTTCTTGTCCTACATTTACCAGCACTACCTTGATGATGCCAACGTTAAGAAGAAAGCCGAGAGAGCTGACGACAAGCACCAGACTGCGAAACACACTGAAGAATGAAGGGATTTCGCAACACTTCTAGGGCGGCGGCGCCGCGATCGCATTTAGAATGCTGTGTTGTACTATACGGAAAATCCCTATCAGTAACTCTCGAAAAAAAAAGTGGAAAGAAGACCAAGAAAGAATGGAAGATCCCATCAGTGCCCACTGTAGAATAATGGGAAAAGTTCATTAGACCAAAGTCCAAACATGTGTTTGAGATGACATCTTGCAATTGTGAAATGACGCTTCCCGGTTAATTTCCAACCTCAACGACAGCCTGTCCGTTTGTGTGATCATAGATTCAACCTTACGGAGCCGTAGAGGAAATTGTTAACGACACCTTTGTGTCTAATCCAACCGGTCAACGAAGGTTTGGACGACTTCGCTATTGCCGACTTGCACTAGCTATAGCTAGTAGTGAAAACTTCCACGGGACCCGAACGGAGCCTTGGCGCGTTGGCCTGTTCGAGTTTCGGCTCTTGCGGTCGTGCATGAGGCGAGAGCTATGCGCGTGTGTACGTGTGTGGGTGGGATGTGTGTACATATGTCATTCGTCTGTTGTTTCTCTTTTCTATAGTACATTGTCAGAGTTTTTGGTCAATTTTTTTTTTTGAAAAAAAACTTCCACGGGACTGGTCGAAGATACCGGGAATTTTGTCTTCACCAGAAAAAGAAACCTAAAATATAGCCGGCGGACGTTGCGTGCCAGCAAGCAGTGCTCGATACGGAAAGACACCGACTGGCAAAAACTGCAGCTTTCTTTTGGATCTTGGCTGAAATCTAGTGAAAGATGGCATGAATGGTAAGGGCTAGCTGCAATAGGAGGCGTAAACTTGTCGAACTAACTCTTTTCATATTTGAATCTAGAGGTGGGCACTTGGTCCGGATTCTTTTGAGTCGGTTTGAGGTACGACGGGTACGATATGATTCAAAGCCCGGCTTGGTACGATAATATAGCACAGGCCGTGCCTGGCTCGAGAATCGGGCATGATGGGTGACATGACACGACACTGTAGCTGTGTAGCAAGGGCTATGTCGGGCCCGATGACCTAGAGTATGAGGAAGAAGCCCAGTATAAAGGTCACTGACCCATAGAGCATGATCGTTATGGATGTACCTAACAGCATGAATGCCACTCCCGCCGCCAACACTTGAGAGAGACGAACAAGAGGGGAGAGAGAGAGCTGAGAGAGATTGAGAGACAATGTAAGAAGCTGCTCTCTCTTGCTCATCTATCTCAATCTCTCTCTCATCCGTCTCTCTCAATCTCGATTGCCTCTCTTTCTCACTCTCCCGTTGTCCCCTCCCTTGCTTATGTTCAGTACATCTTGATCTCTAACTCTAAGAATAAATAAATTTTAGTTCTTTTTTTGATAATATTTATGTCTAGTGTCTCAACTCCATATATCTCCGGTTTCTTTCCTCTCGGTATAATAGTGCAAATGAGCTGAGTTTGAGCTGACACGACACGAAGCAGGCACGAAGCGTAAATGGGCCATGCCTTCGCCGACGGTGAGCCAGGCCGACCCGCACACGGTGGACATGACAGGCTGTCGCGGTCCAGTACGATTCAGACATAAAGCACGATAAATCCGTACCATACTAGCCTGATACGGCGCCCACCTCTACAGTAATTTGATTGCTACTTGTATCAGAACAATTTGATGAACCTGCAGCGCAAAACCATTGTAGTCTTTCGCCCTCATCATCATCGTGACCAAGTGGTAAGTGTCGATTTCAGGTTGACTAGACTAATAATTGAGTGTACCTAGCCGGCATCCGCACATGGCTGAAGACTGAGGTGTATCTAAACTACATGATTGATTGACTAATTCAGGATCTTGTTCACCTTGAGAAATAGTACCATTTTGCCTTGAGAACAAACGCAGAACCTCTCTATCGAATAGTCCGGATTCCCGGGAGATTGAAAGAGGAAAATAGAGACACAAAGAGATTGGGGAAAATAGATTATTTCTAAATACGTGTACAATGGAGTGAACCCCTCCTCTATATTTATAGTATGCCTAGGGTTTTGATTGATGGACCAAAGTAGATCTTCATGGACCACTAGGTTTCTTAACAACGCCAACCAGGCGAACTTGCATCAGATGTGGACTATAAGTTTAGTGGACCTCGATTATTTCGTTGGAAAATGGAAATGGATCCTCTACATTAAAGTATCGGCTACTCAGCTCACGTGAAAGATCTGTTTGGGGCCTTTGAAGTTAACTGTAGAGCTAAAAAATCCTACCAAAGGAAATGCCAAATTGACTAAAGCAGCAGCGAAACTTGATTTTACTAATTGTTTGGAAATATATTAAGGTGTGTTTGGAATTTCATAGGAACCGAGTTTCACGGGGAACAAATCATTACCTACAGGAATTAGGAAAAAATAACATGTTCTAAACAGGGCTGAGCTCACCAGTTGTCTTGGTGGCTTGGTGCATTAAGCAGGATCTATAACCTCAATCATAGACGGTAGAATGGTCTACAAGATGCATGATGGGTTTGAGTGAAATGTGGGGCCATGACTTTTCGCACATGTAGCCCTTAACTGTTTACACTGTAGGGGTGGGGTTCTGAGTTCTGACAGAAGAGAAAAAAATCACCCTATCGTACTGGAAATAAATGTCTCTTTGCCAGCATTTTACAGTTAGATATCTACCACGGGGAGACGCTAAAGCACCGGCTTAGTTGTTGCTAGGTATCAAAACGGAATGAAAACGTTCATAAATGGTTGTTTTATTTTTGTTTTTATATTTTTTTATCGGTAATGGTAACAAAATCGAAAACCGAAAACGGTTGCGAAACTAACGGAGCGGATACGAAAACGAAAGTGAAAAATTTCACAAGAACATAGCACGTGATCATAATATACATGACTATAAAAATAATATAATTCATTCCACCTCCAAGACGGATATAAGAATAATGTTATGTTCACCGGTATCACTAGAAAGTTTTTTCTCAAATTTATAAGCTGAAGGCTCGTTATTTGTCATTCAGATCAGACCATCATGTCCTCCTCTATATTATTATTATTGACACCCTCTTGCTCTTCAACTATAAATGTGTGAACCCTAAAATTTGTATATTATTGTTCAATGTTCATTTATAATTTTTTAAGATTTATCCTGGATTTTCTGAAGTTTATAAATGTCACTTTGCTATTTTCACATTTATAAAATTAATATATTCATGAAAAGAAAAACTAAAATTATGCTAGAAATAATTTTTCTAGGTTCAAAATATTCCAAAGCATTTTTGAGATTTTTTTTTAAATTCTAAACCCTATTTGATATTTTTATATAAAGCCATTTGTATTTTTAAAATTGTTTTAATTCGAAAATAAATTTAAATTCGCTATTCTCTTTTTGGGCCAAGTTTCCGGCGGCATTTCCTGTTTCATTTATACGAAATTTCCGTTTCAGTTTTCGTTTTTGTCGGAAATGGCTCTCCCATTTCCGTTTTCGACAAAAAAAAATTTCTTGCTTCCGTTTCCATACCGACAATTTATGTTTCTGTTTTCATACCGATATTTTCTATTTCTATTTCCGAAAAAAGGCTTCTGTTTCTGTTTTCTCCGGAACAGTCGGAAATTCTGTTTATGTTTTCATCCCTAGATATTGCATCTTTGGTACTTTTATACTATCTATGGTATTATTTGTATTATCAATTTAATTAATTTTGTTTTTAAAATTTCTACATGTTCAGTTTTTTAGCTTTTGGAATACACCATCAATTATTAAGATATTATCTTTAATTATTTTCTACTTTAACTTTGTTGTTCCTTGATTTATATATTAATTTAGATTGCACATGATATTTAAATATGTTTTCACTATATTCACCTTAACGGTAGCTTCGCACCAGCACCCCTATTATTTTTATTCCGTGCACACTACTGGTCGATATATATGCTGCTAAGGAGCCAGGAGTCCGTTATTCAATAGCAAGGGTTTCAAGAACAAACCGGAGTGAAGTAGAAGCAGCCATCCTCTCGTCTGCTCTCGAGTTTCAGTCAACAATATGGCGCATGCTCAGGAAATTCAGCTTCAAATCAGAGGTACTTCCACACCCTGTCTCTCTTTTCGCGTTTTGTCGTGCTTAATCGCGTGTGAATGATTTGAATTAAAGAGTCTTGATTGTGAAAATAGTTTTGTTTACTTGATGTTTAGGTGGCCTGTGTTTTCTCTTTCTCTTTCTTGGCTTGAACACGGTTGGTCAGCTTATGAAGAAAACGGATAAGAAGGGATCGATTTCCGTTTTTCTAGGATCATATTCTGGCGCCTGGTAATCTTTATGCGTCTGAAAGTCCAGCTTGTGTTGTTCTTGCGCTGGTTGCTGTAGTCCTGAGCCAGCAAGACAGTAGCAAGCAACAAACAAGCATCGAGATCATCTATCCGTTCCATCTATCTAGGGTTCTTTCAAATTTGGCCTCCTAAACGTTTTTTTTAAAGAATATGCAAAGGAAGAACATTTGCTCAATAGAAGTACCTTTCCAATTGAAGAAAAAGCAATAATTGGATAAGGAATAAAATATAGATAAACTTCACTACTTCATGGATGGGCCATCTTATCTTCACAAAATTGAACTCAGCAGTTGAAGTGAGAGCAAAGCAGAAACAGGCAGCCCTTGCCATACAAATATACAATACTGCACTAGTACTGGAGCACTAAGTACCCAAGCTCATGCACAGTGATTTTGTTTTTGGGAAGGAACATACATAGTGGTTGGATAAGTGAAATAAAAGAGAGTTTTTTTAAAAGAAAAAAAAGGTGAGACAAAATATCTTTACAAAGCAGTGCTCATGTTGCTTTTCTGCAATTCTGCGTACGTACCTAACTTGTTTTTTCGTTACAAAGTGAACTTCACTAATACTCCGACAAAACTACCAAACCTTTTCTGTCCACTAAGGAATCCCGGAACAAGAATCCGGCCATGGTGAGAACGGCACGGGACCGAAAGCCGCCGAGCGTAGGTCGGCGAAAGGCGGCGTGCGGTGGTGGACGACGGTGGTGGCGGACATGTTCCTGGTGCTCTGCGGGCAGACTGTGGCCACCCTCCTCGGCCGCTTGTACTACAACTCCGGCGGCAACAGCAAGTGGATGGCCACGCTCACACAGTCCGGCGGCTCGCCTCTGGTCGCCATCCTTCTCTTCCTTACACCGGCCCCCGCTGCCGCGGAGCCCCAGCCGGCGGCGGGCAAGATGGTGGCAATCTACGTGGGTATGGGTATCATCATCGGCTTCGACAACCTGATGTACTCGTACGCCCTGCAGTACCTGCCGGTGTCCACCTTCTCGCTCGTGGCAGCTACGCAGCTCGCGTTCAACTCCATCACCTCGCGCCTCATCAACGCGCAGCGCTTCACGGCGCTCATCGCCAACTCCGTCGTCGTGCTCACCTTCTCCGCCGCCCTGCTCGGCGTCGGCTCCTCCTCCGACGAGACCTCCAGCAACGTGTCGCGGGGCAAGTACCCGCTCGGCTTCGTCCTCACGCTGACCGCCTCCGCCACCTTCGCGCTCATCCTGTCCCTCCTCGAGGTCACCTTCGAGAAGGTGGTCAGGACGACGACGCTCCGGTGGGTGCTTCGGGTGCAGCTGTGCACGAACATCGTGGCGTCGCTGGTGTCGGTGGTGGGTCTGCTCGCGTCGGGCGACTGGAGGACGATCCCGGGGGAGATGGCGGCTTTCAAGGACGGCAGGGCGAGGTACTTGGCGACGCTGGTGGGGGCGGCGGTGTCGTGGCAGGCGATGGCGGTGGGGTCGCTGCGGCTGATCACGAGGGTGTCGTCGCTGTTCGCCAACGTGACGGGCACGGTGGCGCTGCCGCTGGTGCCGGTGTTCGCGGTCGCGCTGTTCGGGGAAAGGATGACGGGCATCAAGGCCGTGGCCATGCTCATGGCCGTGTGGGGGTTCCTCTCGTACGTCTACCAGCACTACCTCGACGGCCGGTGCGCGGCCCCGGGGAAGGGGAGAGCGGCAGAGTGCTGCGTCTGCGCGGCGCGCACGCGAAGCGAGGCCGTTTTGCACGCTTGACTTCTGTCATGGCCAAGCAAGCTAGGTGGCACTGGCACTCCTCTTTTTTCTTTTTTTTTGAAAGATCGAATAGTAGTATAGTCCCCTCGAGCAATCTCAGTCCCACTGGATGTTGTACTGATGGCATTGTTAGTGGTAAATTAGTAGAGCCTGACATACGCATTGTGTGCATCTGTGTTTTGACTGTGCTTGGGGTGATTTTTCACCGACAAGGGGAGAGCAACCTCGCTAGATCCTTATCAACGGATTTCCAAGAGCGGTAAATCGTTCTTTGGAACATGC
Organism: Guadua angustifolia; assembly: GCA_036346375.1. Lineage (NCBI taxonomy): Eukaryota > Viridiplantae > Streptophyta > Magnoliopsida > Poales > Poaceae > Guadua > Guadua angustifolia. Next base: position 9,826,951 of record CM070507.1, on the reverse strand, counting down.
AGGCTGCAGGTAGCTTTTGCAAACGTGCAGCGCAACTAGCTAGCTTAGTACTAGTACACAAGACCAAGTTTCGGCCCGCACATCTAGATACACGTCATAGCTTAATTTCCTTGGACTCATCCTGCAATGCCCTGGCGGAGTCTCGGTTTCGACGTCGTCTTAGATAGCAGGGTTAATAGTACCGTTTTAAATTTAGATTTTGACGATCTAGCGGTATCAAAATTCATAAAAAATAAAACAGTTTGAAAAGTCAAAGAAATTTAACTACTGAGCAAATTTCGAATGAAATGGACGAAAATTGTTCAACAAGACATGAATTTCGAGTGTTTTTTAGCGAAAATCGGCGACAGTTGTAAAATTTGTAAAAACACCATTAAATGCCCAAAAAAAGGAAAAATAATATATAAAAAAGTATGAAAAACACAAAAAAATTCCAGCATGATCTTTCCTAAATATAAAAAAAATCGACATGACCTTTGTTATATTTTAGACAATCGCAAGTTGTAAAGTAGATATTTTGCAATAATATGTCAATAAATAATACTTCATTTCAATATTACTCACATATCAATCCAACAAGTGCAAAAATAGGCATTCACATAATGACATACCAATACCATTCACATAAAAACACCATTTACATTTCAATACCTTTCATTTGAAGTTGTAAAGTATGCATAGTTTCATTTTCTTCCATTGTCACAAATATGTTATGTTCGATCTACATGAACGAAATGTTACTAAAAAAATTGAGTTATAATGAAATGAAACATACAAATGAAACTAATTTGAGTTGCAATGAAATAAAACATCCAAACTTTGTTTTCTTAAAAAAAAATATTCGCACTATAGGTCATAAGCTATTAATACTAATTTTAGGGAATTTTTGAATAAATTTTTTCAAATTTTCTGATTTTTTTAATTTAAATTTGAACTTGACTGGTAAAGTGAGTTGTATCTCTACTACTTCTAATTTTGAGTTGGTGGTGGTCCATTCTCCACCACCAACCCACAAAATCTGTGAGCCTAAACTGATCCGGCGTAATACGGGTAGGCCTACGCTGAGCCGGCCCAATATCTGTGGGCCTTTTGGCTCCGCACACGTTCTTCTTTCCTTGTCATTAATCCACCGCTGCAACGAATTATGGAGTGCTAATTTGCAGTGTAGCGAAGTGAAGTGTTGGCAGATAGATGCAGAAACCGTTTCACACCGACAGATAATTTTATTATTCAGATCTTTTTTCCGGATGTCTTTGTTAATCACGTTTCAAAATACTTGTCATTGCATGTATAAGAAGGCATGATATTCAAGTAATAGTTAATTGAGTTAGATTATGCTAATATTTTTACCATCACATGTGAGGTATTTCAACCACCAAACATATTTGACATCGTTAATAGCATGGTAGAGAATGAAATAAAACTACAATAAATAAACTTTTGATTACAAACATTTCGAAATAAAGAATCCCGATAAATTTGATAGATATTTTGGAACTGAGGAAGGCTGTGTTTGGCACAGCTCCAGTTCCACCAAATCCGTGGAGCTGGAGCCATGGGTATCTCTACTACTTCTAATTAGGAGTTGGTGGTGTCACGTCCGTTCTTCACCACCAACTCACAAAATCGAACCAGACGAAACCGAACCGGACGAAAAAAGCGATCTATTCTTTTTTTGCTTTCGTTCCCCGCGATAGTTCTCGATCTCGTTCCTCCTGAATAAAACCGAACTGGCCCCTTCCTCTCCGGATAGCTACAAATTTCGTTTGTCCCGATCTATATGTGTCATTTTAAAAATCTGTAACGGCCGGGAACTAACAGCTAGAGCGCGACGTCCACCGGATGCCGTAACCCCAGCGCCGGCCAGTTGGACTTGAACAAAGCTACGACGCTTCGACGCGATTGCTCGGCGACACAGATGAGACGTCGTCAACGGGCATGACGAGAAGAAGAGGAACGCGAGTTAGTAATATAAATTGCAAAAAAGAATAAAAATGATTGATCGATTTTTAAGATTGGTAATATATATTGCTACGTACAATATATTTGGCTTTAATTCATACTGGAGAAGAAATCATAAAAACTTTTGTAATCAGGAGAAATAGATGTTTGATCTTGTAACATAATTTTCTTTTATTGCTTGGCCTTTATGTTTCGTTACTAATTTTATTTTTCGTAGCAACGCACGGGCATTGATCTAGTAGTTTTTCAAACCGGAGTGGTATGGACCGTTTTTAAATATGCTAGAGAGAGTACTTTGTACCCATCTTATTAGTTTTGTGTGGTGATCCATCGTGAAATTCTTTGATCGTAAGGCCAGGGGATTTCCTAACGGGCCTAAATTCTGCCTTTTCCCCTATTCACATGAGACCCACAGACTCGCCACTTCATTGACACATCGTAAACTGACCGAGCACAAGCAGGCCCCCATATTCCAATTCTTGTTTACTCCAAATCTCCCCAAGAAAGTTGCAGCTTTATCGTATTAACGTGTCGTGAAGAAGTAGCTATTTTACGGTATATTAAATTTAATATGAACTATTTATTTTTTACCTAATAGATTAGATTAGTTAAAATTTATTTAGACTTTCTTTAGTAATAGAGTAGTAGAAATACTCATAACAAATCAACGGTTAGATTTGATTTTTACTATCTACTATATACTATTAATATAACGCACCATAAAATTCCTCTAATGATATTTCTACACTGACCAGATAGGCCTGGGTTATCAGTGAGTGTTGAGTGTAACAAGCTGCACAGATATGCAAAAGGCCGGATGCAGTCAAAACCCCTTCCTACTCCTTACCTAATGGCCTGAACAGGAGCAAGATGATGATCTTATAAGTCCGCAGAAACGACAGCAGAGCTGAGGCAGACACGCAGCCCCTTGGTCCCGTGTGTGATCTCAAGTCTTAACTGTAGATAAGTACCGCTCCGTGATATTGACACGGACATGCAATGCTGATGGATTCAAAATACCTAACGAGTTCGATGCCACCTACTGTTTTGTCAGATTGTTGACAGTACATTCATCAATGTTGATAATCGCTTGGAGACTGGAGAATCTTGGATTGCCCGCTGTTGTCGTAATCTGATGAAGAACAAGAACTGAAGGGCAGGATTAATCTCAGTCGCCTGCACTGAGTGGAAGCAATGAGCCGGCCGGCATTATGAGATATGGGCCGTACCGGAGCACAGGCCAATGCTGCCATTCCATGTTTGGAGTCCAATGCCAGCCCAATTGGCCCCTCTCGAATCATTTTACCGCGTATAGCTCCCTCCCACTCAAATTTACAGAAACAGCTCCCTCGTTGACCATTTAGGAGCACACCATATCATATTCGCACACACGGAAAAATATCAGCAGACCACCTGTTGCGCGCCTATACTGCATCAGGTGGCATGTCTCGCTCCCCTACCGTAGTAAGTAGCCTGCTACGTAGCCTACCGCATTAAGGGAACATGGTAGAGCATCTGTTGTGCTATAGGAGCATATTAGATGGCCTGCTACATGTTTCCTGAGCGTATGAACCAAATGAAATACTATATCGTATTAGGTGACACGTGTCATCCACTAGGCCTGTCGCAGTGGGAGATGGCTATTTTTGCAATTTTAAATGATATAAAGCTATTTCTATCAAAACGAGTGAATAGGAGGCTAAGGCTCTATTTAGATGGCTTCCCAACTGGCTATGTTTATGTAGAAGTCAGTAACCATCTCAAATAGTAGGCTTCCTCGTTCGTAAAAGTCGAAAGCCTGCAACCACCCATAACATGGTAAAGTCAAAAGCTCACAAACGGACTAAGTTAGCTTCCTATGGCTTCTACAGGTATGGGTTTCAACTTTAACACTATAGTAAAACCTCACGTGTCAGGTATAAAAATCCCATTCTCCATCCCCAATTCCCCACCCCTGTTTGGGCGTGCTCGGACGGACAGCGGCACTACTGCACTAGGGTTAGCGACCTCATCCCCCTCCAGTAGACAAGACAGCTTTCTTCGCCCATGCGAACGGAGAAAGTTTTAATTTGGTTGGATATACATGCATACGTAATCTACGGCGTATTAGACTCTTATCTCAATCAGCTGATTCTATTTCCAAATATTGCACGACCGATTCTTTTTCTATATACTGCACGCATACAACTTCTAAATTACCATATGATTTTGAGTTGCCATATGCATCCTTTCCATTAAAATATTTACTTACATGTGTAGATAAGATCAACTTTTCTTTTTATTTAATCACGTATAGACTTAATTCCGGTCGGCTAGCAGCATGTGCACGGCTATGCATAACGCGACTAGATAAGTTTGTTATCTCTATCTCTACTAATTCTAATTAGGAGTTAGTGGTGGTATGTCAGTTCTCCACCCTCACCCCGACACTTATGCGCACCCGCGTGGCTGAGTGGGAAGCGGGCAGCGGCCACCCTAGTAGATTGGATTGGATCATCCCGTTGTGGGAGGTAAATGAATATGCATGACTCATTTATTGCTTTCCTTTCTTTCATTGATCTAGCATTCGAATCGGTGGTGATTACTCCCAGTGCTTTTCGGATTGGATTAATTGATTCCCTTTCGAAGGAAGCAAAGCTCCAATTTATGGAGTTGGGTCTCTTCTCGTCTCTTTCCCTTTTGTTGCCTTTCTTATTCGATGATTTCTTAATTTAGATTCCATAGAAATCTTCTTAGTTGCTGAATCTATATAACCTGATCGCTTCCTGCCTCTCTTGTAGATGTGTTGAGTTTATCTATTGAGCGGAGGTAATGGACGACTTTCTTGATCTCGTCGATACAGCGTAGGGGCAAGTGGTGGGTGGCGAGATAGGCTGGCGGCACTGCTGGAGCTCGCCGTGTTGGATGATGTCAATAGGTTGAGGGATGCGCTCGCGGGGGAGACGAGGAGGCGGTGGAGCTGGTTGATAGGGTGGGGCTATGGTATGATCGGAGTAAGACGTATAAGCCATGCACGCCGCTAATAGGGGCAGCCACATACAGATGGCGCCTACCTCTTCAATGACTTTGCGCCTATGGGACAGCAGGTGATGCTTTTTTCGATCGATCGATCGATCTCGAATTATAGCGTTACAAATTTACAATTCCAAGTGCTGTGATTTTATTATTTAAGTTTGTGAAATTAAATATAATTTTAAACTCGAGTTTGTAAACAGGTGTTTAGAATTTGTGTGCTTCGATGATTTGATTTAAATATTTAACCATTGCACATTCAGAGTGAACATTATTATTCAGATAAGGGTAGTACCCTTTGCAAATAAATTTTTATCGCAAATTGAGTTTTCGTTGTATCGCACGAGCACATGGCTAGTATCCTTTAAACATCATCAAACAAATTATCATTTGTCTTAGAGATATTTTAGACATTTCTAACTCAGAACAGCTAACCAGCCTTCCTAAAAGCTAGTCTAATGTTGCTAAACACCAAACATATTTGGCCTAGTAGTTTAGTCATGCAACCCTTTAGTGATACAGTCTAGCCATAGCCTATTTTCTAAGAAAGCTACAGTCATACTGGACAAGGCCTAATATATGATGAATCTTTTTTAATAATATTTGTAGAAATAATACGTCAAAACCAAAAAAATGACAACAATACCTACCTATCGTCCGTTCATTTGGCGACAGGAACCTATCGCTAGTAAGGCAGTTTTTTGTCGCCGTTTCATTTGGAGACAGAGTCCTAACGAAAAATGAATTGGCGATAGGTATTTTTTGTCTTTTTTGCCGTAAATTATTTGTGCAATTTTTTTGCTCAAAATTGTCGACATATTATTTATATAAATTTTATTGCTGTCCCATTTAACATAAAGAGAGTGTGTATTTTTTTTTAAATAGTAATTTGTATGAAAATATTGACGTATAATGCATTAGAGGAGGACACCATCGACGTTCGAAAAAAGCATGGAAAAAATTCATGCGGTTTTGTCGACTGATGATGGAATTGTTTTAGCATGATGTCACTTCGATGCGGTGGAACAAGTGAGAAATGAGAAATAAAAAGATTGGCAGCATCGGTAACAAGCTGGAAAGAAATGACAAGCAAACAGTAATAAAGAAAAGGTACAATAATAATAAATGAATAAAAGTCACGAGCATGCGAGTGTAATTATCCACAACAGAAAGTACAATTAAAAAGGAAAAAACAAATATTAGCCGTTATTCTTCCGCGGTGCAACTCTCCTATGGTGCCAGGTCTACTGACTAGACAGTGCTGCACATGCCCGATTGGGTACGTCAGCTAGTCTGGTGGCACTCCGCAAGTACTCTAGCAGGACGTACCAGTGCTGACAGAGTAACAAAGCCAGCCAGCGATGGTTGGTTTTGTTTAAACGCATCAAGGAGCTATGAGGAACCAACTGTGACTTATGGGTGATGTCGGCGAGCCAATCGTCCGTTAGGTCGTTGGCGTAGTTCGGGTCACCGAAGTGGGTCGTGGTGTCCTCCTGTGGTGCATCATCACCTACTGAAGAACTTTTTATATTAGTGTATAATAGAATGTACCGAATGTAACAGAAAAGGTAATACTGTGAAGGTGTACTTGGAAACATGTGGGCATACGGTGTCGAACGCTGCCAACTGGAGCCCTGACATGTCAGGATAAGAGGCGCTCAACGCATGTGATGTCCCAACCGCGGTGTACGACATATGTCAACCACGTACGGCGTAGGAACGGTAGTGGAACTGTAGCACGTCATCCTCCCTAGGCATTCAACAAGACGTAAGGTGGATGATGCGCAGCATCTTCTCCTTAAGATGCTACAACGCCCCTTTGAGATAGTCCATGGTCACCTCTAACCCGTTCCCTATGCCAACTTGATCGCTAAGTAAGGCGGCCTCCCTATAAGCTTCTCTAGCAAGGTCGCTTTACATACACATTGAAAGGGTTGTTGTTAGCTATAAGAATTGCACAAATGGTATCCTCCCCTAATTAAAGTTCGCAAGGTTCCGGCCAGGAGAGGCCATGCACGTGTCAAGCTCGCGATTTTGCGAAAAGTCCGTCTGTTCCTCCAAATTACGATAGGTCCTCTGAATTTACAAAATAGTCCTTTGTAATTTTTGTGAGGTGAAGAAAAATTTTCCTGGATTATGCTCGGGTCCTGGTTTGTTACTTTACTAAAAGATGCGCTAAATGCGAATCGCCATCGAGCCCTTTTCTAATTTTTCGGGATAGCGGTCGGGTCCAAAAATATAAAAAATAGGTCCCCGCTCTTTATGTACATGTCCATTCTCCGTTTTTTCGGGAAAAAATGTTTTTGTGTTCGCTTTTCCGGAAAAATGTTTTTGTGCTTCATTTTTCTCCGAAAAAACACAAATTCATTTTTCCCCGGAAAAAATGTTTCCGTGGTCCACTCTCCCTCGTTTTTCCCGAGAAAAATGTTTTCGTGGTCCGTTTTTCCTCGTTTTTCCAAAAAGATTGTTTCGTGGTCTGTTTTTTCTCCGAAAAAAACACAGACGCTGCACCTCAGACGTCATGGCAAAATATATGTGTGTATATATTCTGTCTACGATAAATATCGTGCCTAGGTATTCAAGAGTGATGCTTTTATATATTTTTTAAGTTACATAAATATTAAAATATGAATAAAGGGTAGATAATAATTAGTTATCTTTTTATTTGCTTTTAGATTTATACAACTTGTATTTAGGTTTATCACCGACGCTCTGTGTAAAATGGTGGCGCTAAAGACGGGATGCATTGCACGCCAGCACGTTGGAAACCATTGGTCTTTAGTACAGAGTATTACATAATTACATTTAGTTTGCGTTATTCTTCGACAAAGACTAAGATCGCACACACACATATACTACCTTTCCTATTTGTGGAAGAATTCACGGCCGTGAACAAAAAAAAATAGAAAGATCCTACTGAAGATTTAAAAAACGTCTTGTTCCATTTTCCCAAAAAACCGGAGACCCTAAAAAAAATAGAAAATACATCTCAACCTATTTTTCCTTAAAAAAAAGAGAAATCGTTTTCCGCTCACGCGCGCGGCGTGCGCCGCGCTTATGTTTCTAGTCATGAATTAAAGTCTGCAAGTTTTCTGAGAGGATAGCGTGTCCACGTGTCGTCGTACGTCACTTTGCAAAAAAAACCCCTGCATTTCTCGAAATTACGGATAGGTCCCTGTAAATTACGAATAGGTCCTTCACGATTTTTTGTGAGGGGAAGATTTTTTTTTATAAATCGCGTTTGGGTCCCTCGTGCGCCGTTTTACGAAAAAAACTTTTCGTTAAATTCAAATCGCGAACAAGCTCTTTTCTAATTTTTCAGGATAGCGGATAGGTCCAAAAACATAACATTTAGGTCCTTACTCTTTACGTTTAGGTCATTTCTTCGTTTTTCTCGGGAAAAAAAGTTTTCGTCACTAGAAAAATGTGTTCGGCTCTATCTCTAGACTTTTTCCCCACCGCCCCACCGCGGTTTTCCAGCTCGGTCTCCAATATTTCCCAAATAATTCATCGAAAGAGATATTTCTACGATTCTAGCTCTCTATTTTTTTCCCGTTACGCTCATTATTTCAACGATTTAAATAATAAAACGCCGATAAGCAAGAAAATATAAATTTATATGATATATGCTCGTATGAACTATGATATCGCTCAAAACGTTTGTCATCATCGATCTATTCAAAATGCGATCCGGTGATCACTGTAGATATGCTATCCTAACTGCTTGTATTGCATGACGTCTCACGATATTTCTTTCCATGTTTTTCCAGTTAAATCTTATTAACTACGGGCGCGGCGTGCCGCCGCGCTTCCTTATCTAGTATTATATGACATATGAACATAAGTACTAACCGAGCGAAGAAAAGTAGAGTCTGGCTACCCGTCTGGCTACGTAGGGTAGGTTTCCACTATAGAGGGGACTTGCCTCAGCGACTCACCTTGGAATCCATCGCGAGTCGATCCGCTATGCCCTTATCAGGGCATGCAAGCGGAGGGAGCCAAGCTTGATTGGCGACTCACCCCCCGTTGAGGCCAAGGTTGACAATCGGTTGTGGGGTGATGCGTTTGTCACTAGGGCCAACAGCTTGTATTGCGGTTGCACACATGCCTCATCGTCTGTTATACCTGCAATTCAAGCATTCACTTTTACTATGACAAAAAAGGTAACTACGAATGATACACAAAATGAGTTGTACATAGAAACGTAAGCATAAAAAATTTGACATTTATGACGAACATGTAAGACTATTGGTAGAATTATGTTCACAATAATAAATCATATATCTACACAACTATTATTATTCTACACAGCTAATTATATACAAATGTAATTAATCTGCTCGCTAAGTCATGTTACACAACTAGACCTGGGCATTGGGCTGAGCTTTTTTGGGCTAGCCTGTGGTATGGCAGGCACGACACGGCACGCATGCGCATGGTCTGGGCCGGCACGACACAAATGGCAGGGCCATGCCGAGCCTCACGATCGGGCACGTTAGGCAGTACGACACGATACTCCTGCATGGGCCAGCACGGTACGAAACAGGCCTGATGGGCCCGAAGTAGGCATGACACGTGGCACGGTGCTCTGTTGCGACATTGCATTATGTTGTGGCTCGCCCTACAGTCGACACCTCTTGCGGTCCTCGTCTACGGAGAAAAGGGAGACATCGGAGATGCTAAAAGATGGAGAATTGAGACTAGAGAGTATATTCTCACTCACATCAAGCACGCGTATTGAGCCGCTCTGTACTAAGTTACCCTTCACTAAGTGTAAGATTTTAATAAGGTAGTAACTCTGTATTTATTCAAAAATGAATAAAATTCAGTCTCATAATATTTGTGTCCACTGTTTTAGGTCCATATGTCTTCGGCTTTTTTCCTCCCATTATAATAGTGCAAATGGGCTAGGTCTGAGTCAACACGGCTCGAAGCCGGCACGGATCGCAAATGGGCGGTGCCTAGGCTCAAATGGCGATAGAGGCTGTTACCGTTGGCAATAGGTCTTTGTCGTCGTTTCAAATAGTGACAGAGACTCTATCGCCGTTTCTACTGGCTACGGAAGTTATTTCTGTTAATTTTTTGGGTGTATTATTTCTACAAATATTTGTTAAAATATATTATTTGAAAGAAAAAATCAACGTATGACGGCTTCCCATGTGTGCTATGACATCAACATCTGAGCGTTGCAGTTTCTTTCTTGTCAGGCTTCCATCAAAAGGTCAGGTTATACTGAAGATAGCCCTCGCGATCTTTTTCCTCCGACGAAACCATCAAAACAGGGTCGGCATTTGTTGGCCTAATTAATGGATGAAGTTGAGTGTTCATTCCCCCTCAGCCAATAGTATTTGACCAGTTGACAAGGACATGTGGAGTCTACAGCAAAGCAAACCAGCAGCCGGTCCGGGTCCGGCAGCAGAGTATCAAAGCTTCCCATGTTCCTCGTCAAAATACTACAGTGATCAACGGCCTTATTTTCCTACACCTTTGTACGCTACTCCATACATGGAGAAGTAGGAGAGCTAGCCACTAGGAAATCGAATAATCAAAAGGCGATCGCGTTATATGGTCCATGTAGGAGCAGTAGTATTGTGCAGTGCAACCTGCAATGAGCACGGCACACGGACGATCGCAAGACGGGCACCACTTCGTGCGCCCATCAGCCGCTCGCATTTCACCACGATTCGCAGAATCGCAACCTTTGCGAAGACCGCCGCCGCCGCGCTAGCTTTAGACCGAAAAAGGCACCGACCTTTTCCGGCCAAAGCGAAAACACCTGTCATAATCGGAGACCTTTTACGATCCGAGACATAAATAAAGCGAGTGCGCAACAGCAACCACCCTGCCAATTTCTGTCGAGACGTTCAGGTTCAGTCCAGAACTCAGCTCAACTGCCCATGAGATGGCGGATTCTAGCTAAGCACGCCCATAATTGCGAGCTTCCGAGCTCACTCATTCCATCTCCAGTTGTTACCTGAGGAAAGGAGAATAGATAAGAGGTTGACTTTTTTATAAAGCACGAGTAGGGGGAGGATGAACTGATGAAGACGGTTGACCTTGTCTTGTGCAGGTGCTCAGTTTTGGCAACGAACCCACCCCGCCCCCGCAATCTATTGCATGATTAGGATATTGTACCGGTCAGCTTGTACCATTTTCCCACTGTTTGTGTACTAATTTTGTGCAAACACAGAAGCTAGAAGCTTGTGGTTGGGGAAGTCACGCAACCTATGTTTATGCGAGAAACAATCTGAAGTTTTATTGTCCCAAGCATAGACCAATGCGAGTACCTTACGACGTAGCCAACGAACTAGTAATAATACTATTGTATTGTGCCACAGATTATGTGGTGAGTAATAAGTTTGCCGACTATCGTCTGATTTCCACGCAGAAAGGGGCATAAACGTCGCTGCTTCTGCCTTTAAAAAAAGGTTAACAGGTCTGACAAGAAGGAACAATGGGTTTTATCCTCAATAGACCACCGATTAAGATTCAGAACTATCCAAACCAACATGCTCGAGCTACAACATTCTTACCAAGAGAATTACCTTCTGCACATATTTTTGTCACTGGAACCATGATTCATCCACAAGACCCGCTTATCAACCAAAGATCATGAATGGATCATGAGGACATTTTTAAAATCGCACATGAGCATGATAGTACTCCAGAGACGTTAGCACGGTCCTTGAATCTCCCATTCACAACCCCAGCATTTAAAGCCTTGTTTGTTTTTATTTTGGATTTTCTAAAAGCTAATTCTAAACTGTGGTCATAGAGAAGCCGATTCTCTAAGAACTGAAATCCAAAATCGCATATAGAGTGAATTATGGATTCTAGTGTATATAGGTGGATTGGATTGTGAGAATCAATTCCTAAAATTAGATTGTTTGTTTTTTATTTTACTTTGGGAGCTAGAATCTAGAATCAAAAGCAATAACAAACAGGTCCTAATTCCACCACATGATTTCACTAACTCCCTACCAGATACAACACTAGAACTATCGAAATCATCACTTTTTTAGTTTGATAGTAAACTTTTAAAAAAATCTGACATCTTTTTAACATGATTGCAAAAATACCTTATACCTAATTGCGGAAGCTTTGAAAAGTGACCACACTTTCGTACTATGAAAACCCCCTACTATACTGCAGAACTCGGTAGCTTTGATGGCTTGTTAAGCTTTGGGAGTGCGGAAGGGGATGTTACCTTTTTGCTCTTTCGTGATCGAGGACGAGGTTATTTTTACAATTATATTTGAAAATAGACAAAATTTGTAAAAAAAAAAGGTTACATACAACGCAAAAAAGTAATGAACTCAAATCTATTAATCGCATAATCTTAAACACAAAAAAGAATTCCTTAAAAACACAAAAAAATTCCTCAAAAAAACACAAAATAATTCTGCATATAGATAAGCTATACACATACAACACAAGAAAGCTTTTTTACAATGTTGCAACTTGTTCAACTGACAAACAGCTATACCCTTGGAAATGTCGGTTGCCTACACGTCAGTGGAACAGCTTGCCATGGGAATAAATTCTTTTTCCACTTTACACGTAGAGGTAAAAGAAAAAAAAAAGTAGAAATCTCAAGCTAAGACTAAAATGGTTTTTTTTATATAAATAATTGGAACGCGAGAAAATATTAAAAAAGGGAATATAGTGGAGAAAAGTTCACCGGAAGCGGCCGCCGTCGGCTAGCTTCCAGGAGCGGCAGTGGTGAAGCGAGGTGCCGGAGGAGAGCCGGTGGAGCGGCGACGGCCGGAGCTCGCCGGCCAAAATGGGGGCATCTGGCGGGTGGCCTCCGCGGTGGTGCCGCCGTGGGCTGGGCCGCACGAGTGGGCTGATGCACACGGCGAAACCCGAGACGCCGGCACCACCAATTCCCATTCGGCGACGGCACGGGGTTTTCCGCATCGGGGATGGTGAAGGTCGCCACGGTGAATCCGCTGGCGAGCTGCTCTCCTCGCCGTCTTCGTCAGAGTACCTCACCGGCGAGAGCCCCCGGTTGCTGACGACGCGGCAAGAGCGCAGCGACGGGGATGGCGGCGAGGCGGTGACCGGCTCCTTCTTTCGGTGGACGCGCGGCATGATACTTGCGAGCCAAGATCGGTGCTTCCGAACCTTGCCACCGCCCTTCTCCGTTCTGTGGTGGTGGTGGCCGAAGAGTGCGGCGAGCACGGAGAACTTGCTGCGACGCCGCCAGATGCCGAATCCTATGTCGCCTTCCTCGAAGCCGGCGCCACTGCCGTAGGCTGGCCCCACTTGCGGCGTCCGGAAAAAGAGGAGGCTTGGAGGGCGCCTCCACGCCCCCGAGGCGTCGGACTTCCGGCGGCACACGCACGGCGACACGGACCTCGGGAATACCGGGATGGGCTCCGGCTGTGGCGGAGGCGGCGGAGGCAACGAGGACGCCTCGTTCTGCGCAGCGGCGAGCGCGAGCAGGCGGTCGCGGAGGCAGGGGGCGCACACGCCAACCCCGCCCTCGTAGGGGTGCCTCTTGCAACTCATAGTCCTCTCCTCGCTGCCTTCTCCATTACCATGCAGTTCTTGGACGCGGTAGTGACGTGAGGATTTACAGCCGGAGGAGGAGCAGAGTTCTTGTATATAGGCGGGGGCGCGGGGCCTCCCCTTCTTTTGTAGTTTTCGTTTGGTTTTGTTTAGAGAGATTATTTGAGACATAATTTCTCCTAATTTGACTGGTTTCTTTACACTAATCACTATACTTAATTAGTAAGCTAGGGCCTAGGAGAGAGTACTTAGATTAAACGTGTTAAGAATTAAGATCGGGTAAAATCTCTTCATCTTCAAAAGCGAAACGTAGGCTAACATAAATAGTGATAGGTTATTATATTTTGTAAACAAGATAATTAGAATAAAGAAGTGTCGACGTATTCCGCCTGACAGAACCCCGTCAACGAACAGGGTTGACTACTCTCAGGATGGAAGGTATGGTTCGGTAGAGGGCGTCTTCGTGGCTGGAAACCCTAATGGTTCTCTACGATGGATCCCGGAGATCAACAGATCGGTGGACACGGCGATGTACCCAGATTCACGCCCCCGACGCGGGAAATAGCCCTACGTCTTGCTAAGTCTTCGTTGAGGAAGTGTGGAAACGATTACAATGGTTCTCCTCTATGTCTCTCATCCACCCCCTTCTCCATGCACCGAGGCGCTCTTATATAGACGAACCGGCCCGGGTAGGTGAGAAGGTAACACTATACTGATCTACGACTCATTAATTACACCCATCATTGTTTTGTACTAGAAGAGAGAGAGAAATGGATAGAGGTAGAGAAAAGAGAATAAAGGAGGATGAAGAAGATTTAGTCACTAACTTTTGAGCCTATTGTCTAATTTCTTTTATATAAATTTAATTTTTTGAGTCGCTGTAGGATCAAGCATAACAGACTAGAGAGGGTGAATAAGAGGTTTTTAAAATTCTCTAGCTCTAATTGCAATAAATAAATAATCTAAGCAAGAATTACAACTTTGATAATTAAAGCTAGAATTCTATAGGTTTCACTAAGTGCACTGACAACCTAAGTCTAAACAAGAATACAATCCTAAGCATGAGACCAACACACTAAATATACTAGGAATGTAAATTGCACAAAAGGATTCAAGAATTTAAACCACAAAAGAGAATAGGCACGAAATTTATCTTGTGATCTTGGAGACTTATCGGTCTCCTCTAATCCACGTTGAGCTAGTTTGATCAACTTCAAGCTGGCTACTTTCCACACTTGAGCCTCCCCTCAATCACTTTGGTAGTTCATTCCCGCTCCGGGTAGGTGAACTCCGGCCTTCACAAATTTGTCGGGGCTTCTCACAAACTCTATTGAGAAGTTCACCGTACACGACGCCTCCAAGCCGTCTAGGAGGTGACAACCCTAAGAGTAATAAGTCTTGATGCTTACTTAAGGTCGAATCAAGTATCTAAAGGATCAAAACTAAATGCAACACTTGAATTGCTCCTAACTCTTTGAGAATTTAATGCACACAAGTGAGTTGGAGACTTGTTAGAACTCAAATATGTTCAATGAGGTCCAAGAGTTGCTCTAGTATGCAGATGTGAGGGTATTTATGGCCCTCCACCAACAAATTCAACCGTTGAGGCAAAAATACATAAAAAATCAGTATTCTCGGTGCTACCGCCCAGGCCCAACCCCAATGGATGGCTCAGGGCAATTAATACCCTGTCAGAGCCCGTTGCCACTGAGGTTCAGTGCTACCGCCCAACTAGGACCAGTAGCACCTGGCTATTTTCAATTTTGCTCAATCGAAAAGGCATTTTCTATAAAAAAGTAGACCAGAGTTTAGGCTGATACTACCGCTCAGTCGGTTGCACTAGCCCAAGAAAAACAACGTGCTGCCCCTTCTGTAATTTACACACTGGCTCAAAGGCTGGTGCTACCGCCTGGCTGGTAGCAGTGGCCTTACTGAGGCTTTTTTCTGAATTTTCTTTTTAAACTCACGAAAGAGATTTTATAAATGCAAGTATGCTCATTTTGAGCCTTTTAAACCTTGATCAACTTCAACCTACTAGGCAAGACCCCTCTTGATAGTATGGTACCTATTCTAGCAATCTGATCTTTCTCTAAAACTCTGAAATCAGCAAAAGCTATGAAAAGGTCTTTAAGTTTATACCTTGACAATTTAGCTTAACGCGTTGATCTCCTTTAGCTTCATTTTCATGCTTCATCACATGACATGTCTAGGACTAATCTTTTTTCAATATTCTTAAAGAAAAATAATAGTCCTTTAATCACGACTGCCATTAATTACCAAAATCAAAATGAATTGGAGACCTAGATGCTTTCAATTGTTGCCATATAATCAACCACGTCATCCATCACCATGGCAAAACCACCTCCAAAACTACCTCATGAGGTTATTTAGATGATTTTGCATAGTTTGGGAGGCTATTCAAATGGTTTTGTAGTTCACAGGCAGAATAGATGCACCTTGATATTTTAGGCGACCAAAATGTCAAATAGACTTTTTCCTTAGTTTAAATATGGTATGAGTAATTGGATCAAAACATTAGGCAACAAGAAAAGAAGCAAAACTATAAAATAATGCTACTAACTTAAATGCAATGGATAGGTTCGAAACCACCTATAGTCACAACTTAATAGCATTAACTTGCCACCATGCATCCCGCTATCATGCTTGTAGTGCTACACTGTTGCACATACATATGTACATTGTATTGAACATTATTATGTATGGTACTAAAGCAACCATTATTTAGCATGTGTGCTTGGAGCACAGAAGGATTTAGTAGATCAACAAGCATATTGGTTCGTACCCATTTATTGTCTTAAGCAGCAATAAGTACATTGTTTTAGCCCCTAAAGAAATGTGAAGTATGGCTAAAGTATATTATCGTAATATATGAATTTTTTAGGTTCTAAAGCTTCTCAAATTGTGAGTATATTTGTGCTAGTAGTTGAAAATTGCAAAATTCCCCACTGGGAAATGGGATAACCCACCAATTGTTAATGTCGTACAATTTTTCATACTACTGTATTAATAAAAGTCTTGCTCACTGCATATATTAACACCCTTATACGCGGAAGAATTCTGGCTCAACCGGCCTAGCCACGTGTCAGCCTCGCCGTTTCGCGAAAGAGCCCCTCTTTTCTTCAAATTACGGATATGTCCCTGTAGATTACGAATAGGTCCTTTGTGATTTTTTGTGAGGGGAAGATTTTTTTCCCTTCGTCGCGTTTAGGTCCTTGGCGCGCCGTTTTACGGAAAAAAACTCTCGTTAAATTCGAATCGCGAACAAGCCCTTTTTTAATTTTTCAGGATAGCGGACATGTCCAAAAACGTAACAAACAGGCCCTTGCTCCTTACGTCTGGGTCCTTTCTCCGTTTTTCCCGGAAAAAATGTTTTCGTCACCAGAGAAATGTGTGCGGCTCGACCTCATCTTTATTTTTTCGTTTCCAAAAAAAATCCGTAGTTTTTGTATTCACGGTTGGGTTCTCCATTTTTCCCGGAAAAAATATTTTCGTCACCAGAGATATGTGTGCAGCTCTATTTCTAGACTTTTTCTCTAACTCGATTTCCCATCTCGATCTCTGATATTTTTTTAAACATGTATTATTACTCAGTGAACGAGTAGAGTATTAGACTCGACAAAAGAAGGTTGTCATCTCTAATAATTTTTCGCCCTTTTTCCTCTAGACTAGTTTTCACCGGTTGGTGGTTTTGCAAACATGTATTACAGAAAGAACCCTATAGTTTCGTATATTCGCGTACGGGTCCTCCAACTTTATTTTTTCGAGCGCATGCTATCGAAATTCAGCCGGCGCAACGTAGTGCTCACTTCTTGGTAATAATAATATCTATATTATGTCTGGAAGATTTGGAGGGCATGCAAGCCTCTAAGTACTGCTTTTTTGCGAATCTATATATTATGTCGCAAATTCATCGACGGCTCCTAGCCAGCCAATTTTTTTAAAAAAAACACCGCCAAGAAAAATAAAATTATATTTTTTGCAGAATGATTTAGGTCAGATTTTTTCACCGGGCGTGGCATCGCGCGCCTCCCTATCTAGTAATGAATAACCCTCAAAGATTAGTTCATATTGAAAGAATGAAAAATTTCCCACATAATATCACCTCCATTGCATACATCTATGGGCCTTCACTAGTAGTTGGGGATACATGTTGGATATGAAAATTCCATTAATCTTGTGCCCATCGTAGAGGAGTTTTGTAGTATGCTATTAAAAAATATATAATCTCAGCATTAGGGGGAGAGAAAAGCTCAAAATTATCAAATGCCTTGACATTTTATGAGTGCAAAAGATCTTTAGTATCAAGATTCACTCATTAACTAAGCTCAAATATATGTTTACTTTATCCTCTTGTAAGCTAGAAGCAAGAGTGTGCCATATAATTTTTTATAAAATTATAAAGGAGTGGCCAAGTTATGTTTACTTGTAGTAAACTCGTCTCTAAGAGTGGTATACCCTGGATTTTGAATAGTATGTCCACCTAAGTGAAACAACTTGTTGGTCAATGATCTAAATCTATGGAGACACCTACACGTTCTATGATCTAATGAAGCTAGTTAAATAATGGTTAAACATTCCTTAGGACTCTTGGAGAGAATTCACCTAGAAGGCGAGAAAGACCTCATGAAGAGGCTTAGCATGAAGATGAACCAGCAACATAATTAGCGCGCACATACTAGAATGTTTGGAATGCAAAACAACCAAGAATCTTTCATTTTGGAAATGATAAAGATTTGGGTAATAGTGAAATAGCCTCTAATTATGAGGATATGGGAGAAAATAATAGTTGTCAACAACGTTACCTCTATAATTACTAATGTTTCTTTAATAAGAACCGGATCCATAGCCAAAGTCTATGGCAGAGATAGTTGAAGCACTCATATCGGGTAAAATGAAGAAAGTAATTGAGGCTAAACCTTGATAGCTAAATATATCCTGGAACCAGCAAGTTTAGACTTAATGAAGACCAGTACTATCCTATTATGAATGAATGTACATTCCGCTACATTGTATCTCTGGCAAATGGCTTGAATGAATAAAGAATATGCAGTTAAAGGATTATGAAAATCCATACAAAAAGATCGATGAAGGACTCAAAATTGTTACTAAGAAGGAATGAAAATAGCAATATATAAAAATCTTATACCTATGAATAGGTGTCAATTCGAAGAATGGGCATTTCCTTCAAGGATAAATCACATTAATGACTACATTGTCCCTAGAATCTGACAGAGACTCATATAGACGTGAGAGGATAAAATGAGGAATAACCACAAGACCAGGTGTGGAATGTAAAGCACTTATTTGTGCGTCTCCATCGTGAAGATAATGGAAGTGGTGGTACCCTCTATTACCATGAAGTAAGTATATTGGTGATATTGGCAACATGATTAATCCCATATATGCCAAAATTAGACTGGTTAATTTTACTTTGTAGTGGTACAAGCCCATTCTTATATCTTCAATAAATAGATTAACTGGTTGTAGTTTTTATAACTCCATTCAAAAAGAGTTGAAAAGTATTTTAGCCTAGATAAAGAGGCTTGATAAGTTATATCCAGAAGGTATGTGACATTACAACTAATTTTACCATATAATGCTAGGAAAGAATAAAATTGCTTGTGTTGCGTAGTTGTTTATTTAAGTTTTAAGCACATTGCTCCTAATTATTTTATCCTCACAGTCTCTAAAAGAATAGTGAGAATGAGTGTCTAGAGGACTAAACATTGTAATAATGTAGTAGATTTGCTCACAATATCATTAGCGATGATTATTTTTGAAAAATATAATTACAACATTAGGGCAAGAAGACTCCAACCAAAGTCGTTTTGAAGGAGAGCGTATATGCTAAACTTTGATCGTCATACTTAGACTATGAAAGTCTTAATTTTAGTTTACGTAGAAGGAATGAATTTGATGATTATTACCTAAATTTACTTCGTAGGTTTTCAACGTAATTGTTGAAGATCATGCATAGATCATGAAGATCAATAATTATTCATAAAGAGATATATTCTACAAGATTGTAAGATCAAGAATATAAGTGTTGTACTCATTTCCTTTAGTGAGTTTTTACTAGAAGGTTTATCGCACGAAAGTTTTTAACGAGGCAACAAGTGTAATACAACTTGTGTATACGATACCACTCTATTTTTAACAAGGCATGTGTATGTCGCAGTATTCGCCCAAGGGAGAGTGTTGTATAACCGACACCTCTAAAGGGTGTTCGCGCACTCCATTTAGGCTCTGCGGTTCCAATTTTGCCTCTCAGAAAAGATGTGGGCATATACTAAAAGGACTCTTAGGCTATAAATATTAGGGAGAGATTATTGTATTTTATACAAAAGATAATTAGAATAAACAAAACTGCCGGATTGCTTGCTCTACATCTTTTGTCCATTTGTTCTTTTACTTTTGCATTATCCAATTACATGATTGTTTTTGTTTCTATTTGTATTGGTTGATCCTGTAGATGGCTCGACGACACAAGTTGTTTAACAGCCGCAGCGCGTGTAGCCACTCGGGTGACGGAGAGGGAACCGTGACACCTGGTTAGCATTGATTTTAATCCAGTTATACTCAAAACTACTATTGCTTTGCAAAATGTTACTATACTCCGGAATGTAATGAGATCACAGTTCTCGGAGAGACAACCATAGATTTTAATATCTGGACATGTACTACTCGTAAGCTCTACAGGCTATCTCGTTCATACTAGAAATCGCTCTCTTTGTATTGATTTGAACGGGCAGTACGCATCTAAACAGAGAATGACCCAGCCAGCTTATCATAATCCGTAACGCTGCATGCAACGGCTAGGTATCCATCTCCAGCGTCGAGCCTATGTGCACCGCCATTAAA
The DNA here is from genome assembly GCA_036346375.1 of Guadua angustifolia. Classification (NCBI taxonomy): domain Eukaryota; kingdom Viridiplantae; phylum Streptophyta; class Magnoliopsida; order Poales; family Poaceae; genus Guadua; species Guadua angustifolia. The sequence goes on along the minus strand of CM070507.1, from coordinate 9,806,581 downwards.
CCGGCGAAAACGAGGCGTGACCAAAGCTTCACCGCGCGCCGGTCTTCACGTTCTTCCGTTCGCACCGGCGTGTGCAGCAGCAGCTTCACACAGATCGACTAGTCAGTCACAGGCAGCCTCGCACCAAAAGTTTTTACGTACCCGAGGAGAAAAAAAAGAGGCCTTGGTAGCGTAAACGAGGACAGAAGCTACAGAGTTTCTCCTCTGCTGATCCATCCGACACCCAACCATTTTGTCGGATCCTCTTTACTACTTCCATTGATCCTCCCAACCACCGGTAGAAAATGCAGAATCGGCCGACAACTACTTAGATTCCTGAAGGTCCATTCTTGATTCTACAAGCAAGAACTGGCTACGGCTGGTTCGACAAATCTTTGCAGCAAGCAACACACAATCTTGGCTTCGTCGGTAAGCGACATGGACGTATGGACATGACACACGGTCTTGGAGAAAGTGGCAAGAGGTGAACTGTGCAGCCGTCTAGAACACAGTAGACAACTCGTTCGATCGAGGAAGGCTTGACTCGTCCGTCGAGGTCAGCATCACGCTGCGAGTGTAGCGCTTTCTCCAACTCGACTGTCGATTTGGCGTGCTCGGTCTCTGATGCGCCTGGCTGGCTGGGTCTGCACTGCAAATACGATTGGCCATTTCGTGTGCCTGATGAAGAAGAACGCGGCGTCTTCAAAGCAAAGTTAGAAGAACGGAGACGATCTTTTCTTCGACTCAAGAAATCTGAGCAGAATATATGTGGTTCACTGCAGATAAAAAAATCATATTGAGTCGTTGTGATTGGTTTGTATAGTCCATGCCCTTACCTTTCTTTCCATGCTTGGCTGGGTCGCGTCTTCGCGTTCCCTCCGCCTCCGCACATGGAATAGCTTCGCTCCTTTTTTTTTATGGTATTTTAGGGAATTTTTAGGGAAGTAAAATTTATTTGTTGGTGGTTCGCTTTTTATTGTTTCGTTAGAGATTTCTCTAGAAAGATGAAAAAAAGAGGTGGAAGGGAGAAGGTATCACCTACCAACCTTTTTTCTAAGAAGTAGAGATAGGTTTTTTTTTCTTTTTTTAAGAGCACTTTAAGGGCATTTTTTTGTCATGAAAAATGGTTCTTTACTTGGGAATTCGAATGGTAGGTATTTTAGATAGGCCGTGGCCTATTGTTTATGGGCCATGGGAACATGTAACAGTCTGAAGTACGCACAACACTTTACAGCCACTTTTTTTTTTGTTCTGGAAAATGGCTCTTCAGCTAGGAACTTGAATGGTAGGTACTTTAGATATATCATGGCCTATCGTCTGTAGGTAGGGGTGAAACCGGGTTGGATACGGGCCTATATTGCTCGTCTCGTATCCTAACCTATATTTCTTTTCGGGATTCGGAGTCGGATACGGATGTCCCGGATCTGGATCTGATCGGATTATTCGGGATTCGGATACGGAGCGGATACCTGACGGATTCGGGTCGGGATCGGATATCATAATCGGATAGTAGTATAGTACATAATTGTGTACGTAAAAAGAACGAATGAAGCATTAACCTTACAACATTTGCTTCAAGTCATAATTATTTCAACGTAGAATAGTAGTATAGTTAGAGGTGCAATTTAGTGATTCAACTAATTCCAGTAATTTGAATAGAAAAGAAGTTTATCAAATAAGTTGAACAAATCAATTTAGGTAAAAGCATTATGTCATCATTCTATTTGTTTGTTGATAGATTTGTTGAAGTTCATGCTTAATAACAAAATAGTGTTTTTAGTGCCGATCAAAAACTATTCTATCTATCCAATAATGAACTAAATTAATGGAAGAATAATCGATTTTATCCGGATATCGGTCGGATATTTACCGGATATCGTCGGATATTGCTCTTCCCATATCCTAACCCATATTACATGAGATTTTTCTTGATACGGATCGGATATTGCTCTTCCCATATCCTAACCCATATTACATCGGATTTTTCGGATACGGATACGGATAACATCGGTACGGATTTTAAACGGATTCGAGATCGGATCGGGCGGATATTTCCTGTCCCGTTTTCACCCCTATCTGTAGGCCATAGGAACGTGTAACGGTCTAAGGGTCTGTTTGGTAGAGTTTCAGATTTTAATTTCACCTAAAATCTGAAACTTGTAGGCTAAAATAAAGTGAATTAAGTTTATATTTTTAGTCTAAAATATAAACAGGATGATTCATCTAAATACTCTTAGGCCTGCTTTGCGAGCTCTGCTCCCAACTTCATGCGAGTGAATCTGGAGCTCGCCAAACATCGCTTTTCGATAATCGCTCCTGTGGTGATTCCCGTGAAGTGATTCTCCAAATGAACTAGGGCCGAGCTGAAAAAAATCGCTTCTCCCGATTCACTCCCAACAAAGAGTCAGTTTCTTCGTAGAGTTTATCCTATAGATTCGTTAGAGAATCACTTCTCTCGGAGAATCACTTCTAACAGATAATCAGAATCAGAGGGAGCTATACCAAACAGGCCCTTAATGTACTTACAGTTTCAGCTTCACCAGATTCACGAGCTAAATCCTGCCAAACAGGCCCTAAAGTACACATAACACTTTACAGGCCATTTTTTGTCTTGGAAAATGGTTCTTCACTTGAGATCTCAAATGATAGGTATTTTAGATAGGCCGTGGCCCATCGTCTATGGGCCATGGGAACTAACGTGCCGTTTTTTATCGTCAAAAATGGTTCTTCAATTGGAACTTGAATGGTACGTATTTTAGATAGGCCGTGGCCCATCGTCTATGGCCATAGGAACATGTAACGGTGTGAAGTCTTTACGGGACGTTCATTTTTTTCCTCTTCCCCAATGAAAAGCTGTTGAGGCTTGGGAGCAACCATATTTTGCTTCTGCCGATTCATTAATTTTGTTTGTAACTTGTTCTAACAGAGCCTCTGTATGGGCATATGGCGGTATTTTAATGCAGAACAAAATTCTTCAAAAAAATGATGAACAAAACTACCGTTTCAGGTGAGGGATAAAGAATGCATTATAGTATATTTTGTTCGATCCAGTGGGAACTGGGAATTCAAGGGCTAGTGGTTCTTGTTTGCTTGGTAATTGGCACAGGGATCAGTGATGTCTTGGCACGTGCTAAGGTAGGGCACAGTGAATGCAGTTTCCCATTTCAACTGCCTACTCATCAAAATTGTGTTCTTCCAGAACCATCTAGCCAGGTCACACGCTACACTGTGTTATGTGAAATTTGGTCGTATAATACTATGTTGTGTGATTTTTTGGAAAATTCGATCGCGTGATGCTGCGCCAAGCGAAATTTGGTCCGACAGATATTTTTAGAAAAAAATTGCGTAATTTCAGTTTTCTTGTTCTTTTTTAAAAAATAGGTTATTAGGAGCCGTCGGCAAATCTATGGATTTTTGGAGAAAAACACGGAGGGACCTAAACGTAATTTCAGTTTTCTTGTTTTTTAAAAAATGGGTCGTTATGACCCGCTGGTGAATCTGTGGACTGCTATAAACCGTCGGCGAATTTGTGGTTTTTTTTAAACCGCGGAGGGACCTAAACGTAATTTCATTTTTCTTCGGATCCAATCTTCTAAAAACCAATTTTGTAGGACCATCAAAGGACCTAAATGTAATTTTGATTTTTCGGGTCCTTTCTGTTAAAAACCGACTAAAGGATCTAGATATAATTTTAAACTTTTTGGAGGACCTTTTTCACAAAATCGGTGATATGGCACGGCTGGTTGAGCGCTGATTCTCTCCGCTTTATATAAAAGTATACATGGGACTTTCAGGACTATCAACATTATTACCTAGACTATAATAATCCTGTATAGCTTTTGTAAAAGCTATGTGCTAGATAACACAAAGAAACTATGTAGACATATCCTGTTTTACAGGGGCGGAGCCAAGATTTTGAGATAGAGGGGGCCACGTGGATCAAAAAAAATATCATAGCACCCATCTAAAAATGTCATAACAATATATAATGTATTTAAATTTAAATATAGTATAACCACATGTCCACGTAAGTAAAATATGACATACTTTTTAGAATAAGAAACTTTTGCCTGGATCTCGCTCATATGGTGTGGTTATAATTCTAGCTTGCTCTGGAATTTCTAATGATACCGGATTATTTTGATTATGATCGGTTTGCACTTCAATTGGATCGAAGCTTACAAATCGCTTGGATTGGAATTTTCTACGTGTTGAGAGCTTTCAACTCGCTTAAAAAAGAATCAAGGGTTTTCTTCCTCTTCACGCCTATAAAGTATCAACAACTGATTCTAATTAATACAAATTATATTAGTGCTAATTTGCTAAATTATCTAAGGGCTAAGGTAGCGGAGATTCATAGAATCATACCTGATACCTTCAGACTTCAACAATTGATCTCCGCCGCAGCGTGAAGCCGAGGAGGATCGCGGTCTGCACAAACAAGAATCGCGCGATGGTCCACGGCGGACGAAAGGCAGGATCGCAGCGGCGCAAGGCGGCGAGGCGCGATGCCGATGCCGTGAGCCTGTTACAGTTATAAAGTAAGTATCTGCAAAGAAGCCTCCATTACAATTTCCAGCATACGGGTTAAATAAGTCAGAAGCACTGCTCATACAATTTTGTGCTGATTTCAAGTTGATGACCAAATCAACAGGTTAAATAAGTCAGAAGCACTGCTCATACATCATTACTAGATGGAAAAATTGGTAAATGGTAAGGCACGGATAAGTGCGGTCTTTGAAAGAATCTAATTATATACTAATAAACAAGCAATCGCATGGCACCAATATTGCAGATTACATGCGACGCGTAACTCGATAGCAGCGACACCGGCCACCAGAGACGTGTTTCTTGGCGCGGCGGTTTCCTTGCGACGTGTTTCCTCATTGCCGATGTCGCACTGTTGGCGGACCTTGAGGCGGCGGAACGGCGCCACGCGCTCCGCGATCCTGAATTTCAGAGTCGAGACACGAATTCCAGAGACGGTTAACGCTTCGGTTAAACACCAAATTACCTCGTGACTAGTCGATGCGTTCCTAGCCGGTGGGCCTCATTCTATATGGGTACTGGGCTTCTCATGGGCCATTAGGAGGGGGGGCAGCCCCTGCCAGCCCCCTGTCTCCGCCACTGCTGTTTAATCTACTTAGGTGCTTGTCACTGGCAGATAAAAAATGTAATTTTCATTTCCCACACCAAAAGTGTAAGGAAAATACTGTTAACCGCCTTGGTAAAGTCAAAAATCATGTTTACAAGATTTCATTTCTATTTTTTATATTTGTGACCTTGTTTTGATGATTATATTTCAGAAAAAGCTTATCGTGATTGTATCAGCTGCAACTCTTTCGACGATTCCATTGCCGAGGCTTCTAGTTGAGAAGGTAGCAGAGTGTGGTGGTCTATTAGATCTGACAAATATGGATGTACACTCTATTCGAGAGCTGAGAAGTTCCCGATTGAAAGTACAGGCTAAAGCCGTATATATGTTGTATATTTTTTTCTTTGGAATGTAGTGAACACCAGGGGTTCAATTTCGCGAAATTTCACTGAATTTTGCCAAAATTTGGTTATTTCAGTGGGTTCTGAATTTTTTATCCGGCTACATTTTGGTGGGTCAATTTGAATTTTATCCAAAAATTCAAATTTTGGTCAAATTCGTTCAAAAAATCAAATTTTGGCCAAATTTTGTCAAAACTTCAATTCCTTAGACATCCATTTTGTCCTGAAATTCCACCAAAATTTCTGAATTTCGGTAATTTCGGTGGGCACCGAAAAAATTCTTAAACTGAAATTCGAAACCTTGGTGACCATAGCCCAGTTTGATCGTGCTGTACAAGTGATGGTTCCTGTGTAGAAAGGTATTAGGTTTTTTTTCCTCCTTTGTGTAATTATTGACATACGTTGGCGCAGCATATAAAATTTGGAAACATGGTGCTTATTACACTTGATGTGATGAAGGAGCGAGGGTTTCTGTCATCCAAAATTTGACCCTTGTGAACTGATTATTTAGTGCTAATTGCTTTCTCAAGGTAGTAAATGCGAGATAGGTTGTAATATATTTTATTAAATTTCAGTAAACCATACTACGATAATAGAATTAGATAACTTATGGATGCCTTTTACTTTCTCATCTCGTGGATGTCGTCCGGAGCCGTCCGATTTGTGCAACAAACGATCCAATCACCCAATAAAATTTTGTCCCGGAGCAATGCCATACGTGAGATCGTCAAATTTCCGCTAGACACACCCCGACCTCGCACCCCCCACAACCGAAGTCTTCTTCGACATCACACTCTCCATGCCATTGCTCGCACGCAACTCCTCTTGCCACTGGTTGCTCGTAACTCATCATCTGCCCAGACTTCTTCCTTCCCTACTCTCTTGCATTAGGAGGGGGCAGCCCTGCCACCCCTGTCTCCGCCCTTCTTTGTTTAATCTACTTAGGTGCTTGTCAACGCGGATAAAAAATGTAATTTTCATTTCCCACACCAAAAGTGTAAGGAAAATACTGTTAACCGCCTTGGTAAAGTCAAAAATCATGTTTACAAGATTTCATTTCTATTTTTTATATTTGTGACCTTGTTTTGATGATTATATTTCAGAAAAAGCTTATCGTGATTGTATCAGCTGCAACTCTTTCGACGATTCCATTGCCGAGGCTTCTAGTTGAGAAGGTAGCAGAGTGTGGTGGTCTATTAGATCTGACAAATATGGATGTACACTCTATTCGAGAGCTGAGAAGTTCCCGATTGAAAGTACAGGCTAAAGCCGTATATATGTTGTATATTTTTTTCTTTGGAATGTAGTGAACACCAGGGGTTCGAATTTCGGCGAAATTTCACTGAATTTTGCCAAAATTTGGTTATTTCAGTGGGTTCTGAATTTTTTTATCCCGGCTACATTTTGGTGGGTCAATTTGAATTTTATCCAAAAATTCAAATTTTGGTCAAATTCGTTCAAAAAATCAAATTTTGGCCAAATTTTGTCAAAACTTCAATTCCTTAGACATCCATTTTGTCCTGAAATTCCACCAAAATTTCTGAATTTCAGTAATTTCGGTGGGCACCGAAAAAATTCTTAAACTGAAATTCGAAACCTTGGTGACCATAGCCCAGTTTGATCGTGCTGTACAAGTGATGGTTCCTGTGTAGAAAGGTATTAGGTTTTTTTTCCTCCTTTGTGTAATTATTGACATACGTTGGCGCAGCATATAAAATTTGGAAACATGGTGCTTATTACACTTGATGTGATGAAGGAGCGAGGGTTTCTGTCATCCAAAATTTGACCCTTGTGAACTGATTATTTAGTGCTAATTGCTTTCTCAAGGTAGTAAATGCGAGATAGGTTGTAATATATTTTTATTAAATTTCGTAAAACCATACTACGTATAATAGAATTAGATAACTTATGGATGCCTTTTACTTTCTCATCTCGTGGATGTCGTCCGGAGCCGTCCGATTTGTGCAACAAACGATCCTATCACCCAATAAAATTTTGTCCCGGAGCAATGCCATTCGTGAGATCGTCAAATTTCCGCTAGTCACACCCCGACCTCGCACCCCCCACAACCGAGTCTTCTTCGACATCACACTCTCCATGCCATTGCTCGCCGCGCAACTCCTCTTGCCACTGGTTGCTACGTAACTCATCACTGCCGCAGCTTCTTCCTTCCCCTACTCTCTTGCATCCGCCCCTTTCCCGTTCTTGAGTTGCCAACGAGTCTCCTCGTACTCAACACATCCACCTCACTTCCCTATTGTCATATTCCACCAAGCCTCCGTGCCGTCGAACTGTCTTTCACACGTCATCACCATCGAGTCGCTCGGTCTGGAGGAGCCTCCACATCCGATGCATTGTTGTCCTTCCCCTTCGCCACGTAATGTGTCGACATCGAATCTAAGGAGCCACCGTCACCATACTGTTGATCGCCTTCCCTGCTGCCGAATCTGTGCCACCATGTGTCCACTCGCTGCTCCCACCACACTGTCGCAAGGCGTCGGATTTTATTTATCGTTTTTTAAAAAAATTTAATCCATTTTTTCCTCATTTTTTCACCGGAATTTTTTTTTTTTGAAGAGTAATGCTTCTATGCATCATTCTCTCAACACAAGTTGCATAAATCTTGGGATTAATTTCTCATATGCCACTGGAACTTGGGATAAATCCATGAAGGTTCTAGACATGTTAACTTAGTGGCATAAAAGGAATTGTCCCTAAATATTTGTATTTTAATATTTATGTAACTTTCAAATAGTAAGTATAGAAGCACCTCCCTTTTTAATGGAATTCCCCACATTTTTTAATTTTTTCTTCTGAATTATTTTTTGTCGAATAGATTTTTTTTTCACATTTTTGTTTTTTCCTTAAATTGATTTTTTCTCATTTTCGATCTCTTTTCCTGAATTGGTCTTTTCCTCATTCGATTTTTTCCGTGTCTTTTTTTCTCACCTGATTTTTTTAGTTTGCAACTGATTTTTTAGCCAAAAAAATTCAACGTGAAAAAAATCATTTTTTCCCTAATTTCATCTGGGCGTTCGTGAGTTACACTAGTCACGTAGGCTTTCACTGGGATTGTCAAAGCTATAGAAGAAACGCACTTCTAATGATATGAACCATACTTCGTCCAAATGTTTTGCAAAACATCATCTCTAGCCCACTAGCCAGTCCCACGGCCTCAGAACGGTCTCATTTGCTAACGTCGAATGTATTTGACACGCTGTACGGAGGCAACACATCATCTATTTGGAATGACGGGAGTGTGGTTTTGCGAAACGTTTAGCCAAATGAAGTGTGGTTCTGTGATATACACTTCCTTAGAAATGCGATTCTGTGAGAGTTTTATCGATACTAGTGTGGTTTTGTGAATTTTACTCTATTTTTGAATCTCATGTTGTGAATTTTGGCTTACTAATCATAAACTGCGTATAAAGAAATCTTACCACAATAACTTTGAGCAGCTAAATGAAACCTCACCATGTTCACTACTGGCTAAATGGGTGTGTATCACAGTACAATGTCTTGCGTTGGCTGTTGGCCTCACTGTCCCAGGTAGTCAATTACTCAATTGTTGCGATTCCACAGCAAAGCGAGGCCCTCGAGCGTGGAAACAACTTTGGGCCGTCGAAAGGCTGGTTGCATTTGGGCTAGGCTTAGGACCAGCTCAAATAACTAGTTGGGCTACGCTTATGCTGGCCCAATCAAATATGGGTATGTCTATACAGTTGCAATTAATAGTATATCAATAGGTTTATCAAGTTCCAGGAGGTTTTATTAAAATATTTACAAAAGTTTTAGGTTTAATGAGTTTTACAAGTTTCTAGAGGTTTCTAAGAGATTTTGAAAAAGTTTTGAGACAATGTACCAAAAAAATCTCCGATCTTTTAGCTGAAGTTTTAACAAGCTTTGCCAAAAAATTTTAAGAAATTTTAGCAAATTTCAATAGATTTCGTCAAGTTTCAATCCAAAAGTTTCAACAATTTTCAATAAAATTCATCAGAAAAGACAAACAAAAATAGCAAAAATCCACAGCATCCTCACCTACGACCACCACTCCGCCCTTGCTACTCGCTAATACCACCGTCTCCGCCCCCTACTCGTCCAAGGGGTAAAGCCAGAGCTCAAAGTCGTCTCATCATGTGCTCAACAGCGAAGTGGAGCCACAAGACTATGAAGATAGAGTCGACTGGACTACTCAATGACCCAAACGAGTAGGCATGTGAGTGTCATAAGATCTGACGAATCCCTTCGCCGGCGATGAGTAAGATGACTGCATCCCAAACCATCTAAACCCAAATATCTGGAACCTTCTAGAAGCTTTCCAAATAAGAGGTAGCACATAGGTTAGAGCCAATCCACAAATTGAATTAAGAGGCAACAAGATAAAGGAATGAATTACAGCACACCAACAAATTAACGGCATCATGTGTCGAACATGGCAAAACTAACAGAAAATCATGGAGGAAACCAGGAGGGGAGGAGAAGAGCCGGGTTAACAATATTGATTTCAAAAAACTGCTCGAAAATCAAAACTAAAAAATTGGCAATATCGAGCCGAAAATCAATCAAAAATCATTAAAAACTGAAGAGTATCAAAATCAAAAATTTTGAACAAAAAATAAAAAAATCAACCGGTTTTCACTCAAAACCGGTCGATTTTCGGTAAAATCGACCAACCAATTGATTTTTTTTGTGGACGATTTTTTGAGCAATTTACTGATTTTTGACCGGTTTACGTTAAATATTTTTTCTAAATTTTTTTAATTGGAGAGATTTACCGTTCGATTTCTAATTCTGAACTAGCATGATACAGTGGATTATCACGATATTCAAGCGATAATCGTCGATAACGTGAACTCTAGAGAAGAACATGGGTAAGAACCGATAGTAGTAAGCGGATGAACACGACAACGAGGCGAACCAACCATGTAGTATAAATAGGGGTCACTAATGCACGCCTTCGCCACGAGCCATTATCGTGCATCCACACATACATACATTTACAACAGTGGAGAAGTTCTGCTCATCTCTTCCATGGTAGATGAGAGAGAGAGATGGAAGAAGAGGGATTTGGGGATTTTCACCAGAGCCTGTCAAGTAGAAATTGGGGGTAAAATTGGTATCCCCATGCTGCAGGGAGGAGGGCTACGACTGATGATGACAAGATCGGTAGCTGCGACAATTGATTTGAGGCGGCGGTAGCAAGGTGCTGCGGATAAGTAGGAGAGGTGAGGGAGAGTAAGAGAGAGAAGAGGGAGGCGCTGGAGGTGATGATGCAGTAACAAAGGGGAGAATGAGTTGGATGTTACAGAAAGGGAGAAGTGGAGCAGCCATGGAAGAGAGGAAGGAAGCAGCGCGTAGGAGAACAAGAAGAAATTAAGGAAGAAAAGAGAGATGATGATCCAACGGTGAGATGCTATTTCGTTAGATTGTGAGTGAACCTACGGCATTTGTTAGTTTTTCCCTTCTTTTTATCACCTGATTGATTCTGTGAAAACTGTATAGCATATATAGCTAATTATAAATTTGCAGTTGGTGGCAGTGGTCCATTCTTCCTAGCCACCCCCCGCGCCATATCTCCAATAATGGCCAGTTATTATAGCTAATTATTCTTTCCTGATTTACAGCCAGCCATATCTCTCTAAATATGGCTGATTATTATAGCAAAGTCCCTGATTATTGCTGGTAATTAATAGTTGGCCAATCATTTCTTTTGTACTCTATATATGCTGTATAGTTTTCACAGAATCAATTAAGGGAATTTATTCAAGATCTCCCATGTGCTACCGCCGCGGCGAATGAACTCGACGAACTGATCAATAAGTGACGGACCGACGTACATGGTCGCGAGGCGCAGGAAGCCGAGCGCCGTAGTCAGTAGTAACTGCGGCCAGAAGGACAGCCAGAGCGCGACGCCCACTGGGTGCCGTGACCTCAGCGCCGGCCAGTTGGACGTGAACAAAGCGTACGATGCTTCGGCGCGGTTGTTCGGCGACACTGGTGGGATGTCATCGGTGGTGAGAGAGTCATTGGCATACATCTTGGAGATAAACGAGTTGATCCAGCTGAATGTTATGAGAGAGAGGAACGACGCGGCGGCACACGGCGTGGCAGGCGGCTCAGCGTTGGTGTTTTCTGGTTCACCTTCATGGGCTCCAGCATCATGGCCGGTGAAGCCAGTGATGGCTAGGTACGCTAGAGGCATTGAGACGAGTAGGTCGGCAAAGGCGAGAGGGTCATCTGGGAAGAGCAGCGAACCGTCAGTGCAGCAGACCATCGCTGAAGCGGAGAAGAGCGCGGCGCCGAGGACGGTGGCGACCCAGAAGACGCAGTGGTGCAAAGGCTGGGTGGCGGCGGCGGCCCCTTTCTCCGAGGCAACTGACCATGCGGCCATGGCGTGCGCGACGAAGTGGGCGGTGAGGAAGGCAGACTCCACAGCGCGCCATGGCGTGCTCAACAAGAGGAAGAACGCGAGCGTGAGGAGGACGACGGGCGCCACGGTGAAGATGGCGGGCGCCTAAGCGCGACAGCGTGGCGCTGCTGGTCTGCGAATGGCGTTAACCGGCGGCGCCTCGCTCGGGAAGCCCCATGTCGCCCTGCGGCGGTGGATGACGAGGACAAGCGAGGCGATGAGGAAGACGAGGTCGATGACGCCGAGGAGTGCGCGCTACGAGCATGGCGAGAGGAAGAGGAACGCGAGTTGGTAATATAAATTGCAAAAAGGGATAAAAATAATTGATTGATTTTTGAGATTGGTAATATATATTGCTACGCATAATATATTTGGTTTTAATTCATACCGGAGAAGAAACCATAAAAACTTTTGTAATCAGGAGAAATAGATGTGTGATCTTGTAGCACAATTTTCTTTTATTGCTTGACCTTTATGTTTCGTTACCAATTTTATTTTTTGTAGCAATGCACGGGTATTAATCTTGTGTGTGTGTGTGTATATATCCATGCCCGTGCGTTGCTACGAATTAAAAAATCGTATGACTCCAACATATTTAGACTGGGCTTGAACTGCGCCACACCCTTAGCTTCACCGCAGTGTCGGTGACCTCCTGAGCTTCATCTCAGCACATGTCGCACTTATACCACTATGCTCAGCTACACAATACCTTCACCTCCGCCATGACAACCCACGTCCCACCATCACTGGGATTGATATGCGTCATGCCCTTGGCTCCGCCACGGAGCATGCAACTCGTGTCAATCCGCTCGCATGATCCCAATGAACCAAATCACAAAGTTTTTTTAAAAAAAATAGAGTGTGCTATTAGGAAATACATCACACTGATAAGTAAAATGGAATGTTCCGTTGGATATTTGATAAAGCTCATGTACTCCCATCTTCATAACATCATTATAAAGATGGGATGCGAATAATATTTCTCAAGTATATTAAAGTTCTTTTTTTATATACATCAAACTATCACTATCTGTAAAGAAATTAAGACTACAACTCATGGAGACTACAAAAACACTATTGTCAATAGTTCAGAACAAAGGTAACAATATAACCTCAAAGTTAACCTACTTGAAATGTGACCTCATATGCATTGCAATGAAGGACAGATCAGAAACAATGAGCTGCGGCTTCTTCATATCCTGTTGTTCCATTAACCTGGCCAGACAAGAATAAGCCCTCAAACTTCTTCGTCATAAGTGATCTTGAACACTAATAAGCAGGCAAGTAATCATATTCAATATCATTAGCTAGCCTCAGCATCACACAGTTCTCCAGCCCTGGTAGTGTTCTCAAAAGTGATAATTGCAAATCTCAAAAAGTAATGGATATGCGTAGTTCTAGAAAGGGATTTTATCACCTTCAGGACACATGAGATTAGAAATGAAAGATATACATTTCTGTTTTTTTTCAAGAATCTTGTTATTTTTTTTTCAGAGATTAATTCCCCAGACCATTTTCGGGAAAGGCATTGCAGTAGCACCTTGTTTTCTTGGTAAAAAATTGATGTATAGGATACACACCCTTTTCCTGTTTCCGTGCCATCAATGCGAAGCAACGCTGATTTTACTGAGAATTCAATTTAGTGTGTCATTTTTCTTTGCTGAACAAAAACCAAAATGGTGACATGCATGATGTGCATTCTGCATGAATCAATCGCATAGTATTCTTGAAAAAAAAAGACATGACATCAAATAACAACGGCAATGTGCACCGCTTAAAGAACTGATAATGGTATACTGCTATGCATCATTTAATTAGCAGTACTGCTGGAGTATAGCTAAGGAGTAGACATGATGAGAGACGGGTACGTAGGCTTCACACAAAAATTTTGAGCGTTACCCGTATTTCCGTATTGCCTTGCATTGGGATATAGAGTTGGTCAAAAAAGCAGCACACGGCGCGATCGAATATAAGCCTTCGAGGCGATCGACAGCGCATTAACTCAAGCGAATTAGCGAACCAGTGCCCCAGACAGTGCAGCCTCCTCACGCCGGAAACTATATTTAGTCTCATACTGTTCTTGCCTTTCAAGCTCATCCTCTTCCTTCGACACCTCCTGGATATCATCCAGGTAGAACTTATTCTCCTTCCCCAACTCAAGATACGGCCTTATTCTACACATAACTTACTATTGTCATGCACGTGTTATCATCAATTTGCATGCATGCGGTCCGATCAAAAAGTGACGGTACATCTTCGATAAAATACTATTGCAAGATTATTGAGCCAATTTTGATTGTAGTGAGTGACTATAATCATTTTTTTAGCCGAGTCGGACCGTTCATTGCATCGATCGGAAGGCCTGCGCCCACGGAGATCGCTTAAGTTGGAATCTCTAGGGGACTAAATGGGAACCGTGTCCAACTTGCATATGCATCCACAATATTTATTTTCTTTGTGTCTATATATGGGCGGTCTACAAGAAGCGTGCATGAGATTCTAGCTACAAAGTGTTCTTATCATAATTTCGTTGGGCTGACGCCAATCGTTTTGTAGATCACAAACGATTTTGGCAATTATGTCGCATCATCCAGACCAATCATCACGGCAAGGGAAAGAAGGTTGCTATATTGCCATCCCTTTAAATTTTGGCTTATATTATATTGTTGTAACTGCATGATATTAACTGTAACTGCATAATATTATTTTTTGAAATATCATTTTGGCAGTGATGGATGCACATCATGCTCCAAAGAGACTTCGCACTACTATTTTGCCACAAGCATCTGCTAGCTTATTTATACGTGATGGAAACAATATTCAGAGTCGAAGTTTTTCGTCTTCGAAAGAAGAAGATGAGCATAATCAAACACCTATGCTATACACAATTCCACCTCGAAGTACCCCCACAATGGGTGTATCGCTACAAGGAGATTGCTCAAATGGTACAAGTTGCTTTTATCCTATGATGTGTGTTCTAATCACAAAAAGTCCTGCTCCTCAAAATAGCTCATTATTATTACATACGTTGTACAATTTAGGTATGATGAATTGTCGTGATGTTCCTGAAAGTTTCACTGCCATGACAGAGGACCAAACACAGTTGAATTTTGGTCAAGTAGTGGCTCACATTACACCTCAACAAAGTATACCAAGTCATGGTGGACAGCTTGTAAGAAATGCAAACCTTACAGAAGAGCAAATACAATCAAGACGTCAATGACAAAATGCTAGGAATGCAGCTCTTACACTAGAGCAAAGGCTAGCGAGACGAGAACGTGACAGAGCACGTCGTCAAAGTTTAACACCTGAACAAAGGGAAGAGATTAATGCCCGTCGAAGAGCGTGTAAGCAAAGTTTGGCTCCTAAAGAAAGGCACGAGTCAAATGCTCATCGAAGAGCGTGTGGAAGAGAGGAGAGGGATGACATTAACGCCCGTAGAAGATCAGCCAAGCAAATAATTACACCACATAATAGGCAAGCATTGTTACATGAATGTAATGCAAGCTATGCGAGTAAGAGAGACACCCCATGCTCTGAATCAATTGCAATGCAATGCCCACAGTCAGATGCTTCAGTGGTGGCCGATCCATCATCGCATGGCTTTGCTATTGCAGTCCTCAAAGACGATCATTCATTACAGATGATGGTAATATTTATAATTATATTTACCTTTGTAACTACGTAACCGTTATTAACATGTACTCATGAAAAATGACAGGTGGTACAGAAACAATCGTAGAGGAGGATATGGATGAGTACTACATGTTCGCCGGTGGAGGTAGTACAGATGTCATTTATCTCTTCTTTATATGGAATTCAACAACTATCATAATCCCCTCAACTTAAATCCATCCAGATGATGATGAAATGGAGAACAGGGACTTTGATGAGCTAGCAGATAACTCTCCAGCGGCCTCGAATGTCCAATATCCCTACGATCATGTGTATAGCAACATGCCTGATAGCACACATGTGCTGAAGGCTGAGCCAGACTGCAAGCATTGCGGTGCAAAGAGGTTTCAGTATGAGACGAACGGGTTTTGTTGTCGCAACGATAAAATCAGGCTATCGGATCTAGAGCCAATTCCCGAACTCCGCAGGCTTTAGTCGAGTGCAGATCACGATGCTAGGCATTTTCGCGAAAACATAAGATTCTTCAACGGTCACTTCTCCTTCACCAGCTTAGGCGTGAGTCTCGATGAGAACTACACCAACATGAGATCTGGAGTGTACACATTTCGAGCCCACGGACAAATTTACCACAATGTCCTTTTGCCCGAGTGAATCCAGTCCAAATCATTTGGAGCTCTATTTCTATGACGATGACCCCAGTCTGAATCACTGGTTTCGTTACTCACCTAGCCTCGACCAGGAAGTCATGAGGAGGTTGGTCAATATCCTCCAGGACAACCCCTACTCTCAAACTTTTAGGAGCCTAGGCCAAGCCGAAAGTCTCTAGGAATATCGTGTATCACTTAACACCGACTTACAGATGGATCAACGAGTGTACAACAGGCCAGTAACGTCAGAAGTGGCCGCTGTGTGGGTCGAGGGCAACGAGCGGCACAAAGAATTCAATCGCAGCATAATCCTATATGGCAACAACAATGAGAAGTACAGTATAAAGCCGCACTATGGATGTTACGACCCCCTATCGTATCCACTCTTCTTCCCAAGAGGAGGACTAGGATGGCATCCACATATCCCCAAGCATGGTGTGCCCTTTGAAGCCGTAATTCGGGCATCAGAAAATAACAATAATAACAGTCACTACGAGAATCAAGGTGAGTATTGTTATGAATGTGGTATCTCATCGTTATTGATGTCCTAATTATTTACACATCATCTGACTATGTCTCTCGTTTGTGTAGATTTGAATAATCGGCTTTGTGTTACTGTAAGGGACTACTACTGCTACAAATTCCAGATGCGTCGTGGAATATTCAACGCTTTGTTATACTGACAGCGCCTATTCCAAAGAAAGACGCTGGTTGACATGTACATCAAGGTGGAGAGTGCAAGGTGGACTACATCGAGCACCATCAAAGGGAGATCTGAGCGATCTGCATGCAGGCGTGGTTGATAGCATAGAGTCTAGAGAGAGTCATGCACAAGCTGTGGCAAAAGGATCGTGCTTCGGCTTCATTCATTGGGGTGATAGAGATATGCAACGAAGGTACCGGATGCTATGGCCTTGGTGCGAAATGCGGAAGCCGGATATCTTCTTAACTATGACTTGCAACCCTAAGCGGGAAGAGATAATACGAGAGCTAGAGCACAGGATGGACCCACAGATCGCCACGATCTCATCGTTCGGGTATTCAGAGCCAAGCTTGAGAGCCTTAAGGAACAACTATTCAAGAGGCATATCCTTGGCACGATGGCTGCTATGTATATGTCATTGAGTTCGAAGAGGGTCTTCCGCATGTTCACTTCCTTCTTATCATGAAGGGAGGGTACAAGCTCACGTGTCCGGAGCGCTTGATTTGTCTCATCTCCGTGAGCTCCCGTGACAGAACAAGTATCGAGTTATGCGAGATGGTAATTAAGCATATGATGCATGGCCCATGCGGGTCCTAAATCCGAAGAACGTGTGCATGCAGGAGGGTAGATGCAAGAACTACTACCCACGTCATTTCAATGCATCTACAATACAAGGCAATGACTCATATACCTTATACAGGAGAAGGGATAATGGCCGCCATGCAAAGGTTCGAGGCTTAACGCTGACAATAGGTGGGTAGTACCATACAACCCTTACATTACGAGGAAGTACAAGCGTCATATAAATGTGGAGGTTTGCTCAATCATAAAAGTTTGTAAAATACCTATTCAAGTATATTTACAAAGGTCACGACCAGGTATACAGAGCTCTCAATGAACCCGATAGCAATGGAAACATCGACAAGATCAATCAGTTTAGGGACGCTAGGTGGGTTACCCCACCAGAAGCTCTATGGAGGATCTACAGCTTCGACTTTAGCAAGATCTCCCCACCCGTGTTGCAATTGCAGCTACATCTACCAAACATGCACATAGTCTCGTTCTCCGCAGGTCAAGATCTTCATGATGTTGTTGCCCAGCATGGCATCGAGAGGACCATGCTGACAGAGTATTTCAACATGAACCAAACATGCGAGGAGGCTCGAGGATCTTGTCTGAGGATTTTCGGTGCATTTATTTGGCGGCCGTGACTAAAGCGATGGAAGAAGAGGGTAGAACGAACACAAGTTGGCGAGAATCGTGTCATTGGCCGTCCGAACGAGGGGGAGCATTACTATCTAAGGGTTCTCCTAAACCACGTACCTGGTGCCACCTCGTTTGAAGAACTTAGGACTGTGAACGGTGTAGTCTACCTGTTCTTCCGTGAAGCCGCTGAGAAGAGGGGACTAATCGAGGCTGACAACACCCTAGAGGAGTGCCTTAGTGAGGCTGAGCTATTCCAGATGCCATCATCGCTCAGGAGGCTCTTTGCAACTATACTTGTATTCTGCGAGCCAAACGACGTGTGTGGGCTATGGGAAAGGCATCTGGAGGGAATGTCAGACGACTACCGCCGTTCCCATGCATGCTAACAGACAGTTGAGCAGATGGTGCTATTGGACATCAGAAATATCCTGCAATCGATGGGGAAGGACATAACATCATTTCCTCTCCCTGTTATAGATGAGTCTCACGACAACGCCGGTGTAGAGGTCAGAGAGATATACGAGGAGTCAACAATCCAGGTCGATGATGAGCATATATCTCTATCATCCTCCCTCAACCCTGAACAAATGGCAGCATACGTCGACAGATTATCTGCGGTTGATAGTGGCGATGGAGGTGTCTTCTTCGTAGATGGCCTGGGAGGAACCGGAAAGACATTCCTATATAAAGCTTTGCTTGCGAAGATCCAAGGTGATGGCAAGATAGCGAAGGCAACATGACGTCGGGCGTAGCCGCATCCATCATGCCTGGAGGTAGGACAACGCACTCAAGGTTTAAGATCCCACTCAACGTTACCAATGGGACGGTCTGTAGCTTCACAAAGCAAAGTGGGACCGCTAAGCTTCTTCAGCAGGCGTCATTGATAATATGGGACGAAGTCTCCATGACGAGGCGACAGCGATGGAGGCCCTTGTGATAGCATGCGGGACATCATGGACCGGCGTGATCTGCCGTTCGGTGGAAAACGATCGTGTTTGGTGGAGACTTGAGCGGAGTTCTACCGGTGGTTCGTAAGGGGCGAGGCCACAAATAATTGGCGAAGCGTTATGTAAGTCATACCTATGGAATTCTATCGCGCGGCTAAGGCTCGTCGTAACATGAGGGCCCAGAGTAATCCCGAGTCGCAGAGTACTTATTGCGGATTAGGAATGGTATCGAGGAGACTAATGAGGATGGCTGCGTCGGCTTCCGATCGAGATCTGTGTTCCATATACGTGAAATGGCACGGACATCGATAAACTTATCTGAGTGTTTTTCCTATCTTTGAATGACAACCTATCGGATGCCAACTATATCACATCTCGAGCCATCCCGTCGACCGGAACGAGTACATTGATACGATCAATATGAAGATGATTGACATGTTTCATAGGGAGGAGATGGTGTACCATAGCCGATTCTGAGAGGATGATCCCCATAGCTACTACCCTCTGAATTTCTAAACACCACGACCCCTAATGGTCTACCTCCGCATATACTCAAGCTCAAGATTAAGCATCGTGATATCAAGCGGAACATTGACCTCGCAAATGGACTATGCAACGGGGCGAGGCTGGTAGTCCGGGCATTCCAAAAGAATACTATAGATGCCGAGATTGTGCTTGACCAACACGCCGGGAAGAGAGTGTTTCTACCTCGAATACCTCTATGTCCCTCTGATGACGAGATGTTCCCATTTAGGTTCAAGAGAAAGCATTTCCCTGTCAGGCTCAGCTTCGCAATGACAATCAACAAGGCGCAAGGGTAGACCATTCCGAATGTCGGTGTCTACCTCCCTGAACCGGTTTTCTCTCATGGGCAATTGTATATTGCGCTATCTAGAGCCACCGCTAGAAGCAATATCAAGATACTTGCCGCCGCAAATAAGGAGAAGGATAAGGGTCGAAAATCTAATAAAACTCACAGAAACCTCACAAAAAAACATTGTCTACAAAGAAGTACTCACATCATAGGCAAGATTTTAATCGAAATGATATCCAAATCGTGTTATAATATAACTGTTTATTTTAAGATCTTTCGGAATGTATACCAAGAATATCATCTTTACGTACGTTCTAATCGAGAGAAACCATAGAAACTTTTGTAATCGGAAGAAATAGATGTTTGATCTTTTAGCACAATTTTTTTATTGCTTGACCTTTATGTTTCGTTAGCAATTTTGTTTTTCATAGCAACGCATGGGCATTGAACTAGTTAAGGAAGAAAAGAGAGATGATGATGCATTGAACTAGTTAAGGAAGAAAAGAGAGATGATGATCCAACGGTGAGATGCTATTTCGTTAGATTGTGAGTGAACCTATGGCATTTGTTAGTTTTTCCCTTCTTTTTTTTCCTTCAAAATGGGTACATATCGAACACACTTTGAGGTTTCTACCACCATTTTGTTAGCTTGCCAACGAGTGATCTGATTTGACGCCGATGCATTTGAAGCGGATGCCCAGCAGCCGGGCCGTGGCACAACGCATGGCAAGGTTTTTGGTGTCTAATACTGTCAATACACCTCCATTTCGGTATGAGATGAGAGAATTAACGAAAAATTAACGTCCTTGATGCATGCATGCATGCTCCTGCTCTCAGAATCCGGCCGGGTGAGTAAACCGCACGGCCTAGGTGTCGCGCGCGTGGTGTTCCGGTCTTCCGGACACAGATGTTTCGCACGGTTCGGGATGAAGGCAGCTACTCAGCTATGCACGGGCAAAAAAATTTCGGTTCGGCACGCTGCATGCCCAGGTAGGCTGCACCGCGGCGGTGAAAGCGACGCCAGACGCCGGTGACCAGTGGCGTATTTAGAGGGGGGCGTAGGTGGGCTGGAGCCCACCCGCCCCCTCAAGTAAGATAAATTTTAAAAAAATTATTTACAAATTTAAAATAGCTACCGAGTTAAATAATCAGTTCAGTGAATCTTCAATAGAGCTTTTGAGATGTATTGCTTGTCTAGATCTAAGAGATTCATTTGCAAATTTTGAATATGGTAGGCTTCTTCGGCTTTCAGAGATTTATTCAGATGATTTCTCATCATATGACCATGTGGTTTTGGAAGCACAACTTGACTTATTCATTGATTACTTGAGAAGAGAAGAATTTTCAAGTTGTGATGATTTTGTTAGTCTCGCGGTGATGATAGTTGAAGCAAAAAAGTATGTTGTTCATCCATTAGTCTATAGGCTTATTGAATTAGCATTAGTTTTATGTGTGGGCACAGCTGCAGTTGAAAGGGCTTTCTCGGCAATGAAGATTATCAAAACAGATTTGCGTAATAAGATAAGTGATGGCTGGTTAAATGATCTCATGGTATGCTACATCGAGCGAGACATATTTTCTAAGATAGACGTAGAAGATATTTTGTAACGTTTTCAAAACATAAAAACCCGTAAATATCAACTATCAACTCTTAAGAAGTAATGATCGGTCGTTTTTTCTTTGTAATGTTATGTATTTATATTATATGCAATCATTAGATAAATATTGGTATTTTTATATTATATATCATTCGTCATATTCTATGTTCTAAAAAATACTATATATATTATTATATATATTAGTTTGGAGGTCTCAATTTTAACCCTCTTCTTCGTAAGTTTCTGGATATGTCACTGCCGGTGACTGAGATGAGGCTTCTGCGGAGGCGGTGAGGCCCACATGACTCTGGTCCAGGTGGATTTAGCCAGGCCGTGATGGTGGGCATCTCATACAGCAACAAAGGAAAAAAAAATGGGGTTTGTTTGTGTCCGACTCCACCAACCCTGACTCGGCGACGACTCCAATCCGCGCTCGCACCAAACAGAACGGAATACTACCCTTACCGGCCTCCGGTTGCTTTGAGCCCAGCCGGCGGCTTGGCTCGAGCCGACCCGAGCCTCAAAAAAAATTATGTTTTGATCTTTTTATAAATTACGAATAGACCCTTCGTGATTTTTTGTGAGAGGAAGATATTTTTCTTTAAAATCGTGTTTGGGTCTCTCGTGTGCTATTTTACGGAAAGAAACACCCGTTAAATTCAAATCGCGAACAAGCCCTTTTCTAATTTTTTATGATAGTGGAAAGGTCCAAAAGCGTAACATTCAGGTCCTTGCTCTTTACGTCTAGCTCCTTTTCTCTGTTTTTCCCGAGAAAAAATGTTTTCGTCACTAGAAATATGTGTGCAGGTCTATCTCTAGACTTTTTTTCCTATCTCGATCTCTAAATATTTTTTAAAACATGTGTTATTACTCGGTGAACGTGTAGAGTGTTAGATTCAGCAAAAGAAGGTTGTCATCTCTAATAATTTTTCACCTTTTTCCCTCTAGACTTTTTCCTTGCCGCGGTTTCACAGCTCGGTCTCCAATATTTTCCAAATAATTCGTCGAAAGAGATATTTCTACAACTCTATCTCTCTATTTTTTCCCCTGTTTCGCTCATTATTTCGATGGTTTAACAAATAAAACGCCGTCGAAAATAAAGAAATTTTTTCTACGAAAAAACGACGCGCGTGGCGTGTTACGCCGCGAAAAATTTTCTAGTATATACTACCGCTACTAAAGTTGAAAGACTTCCCGGGAGGAGAGCACCCCCACGTGTCCCCCTTAGCGATTTTGCAAAAAAAACCCCTTCGTTTCTTGAAATTATGGATAGGTCCTTATAGATTACGAATAAGTCCTTCACGATTTTCTGTGAGGGGAAGATATTTTTTCTAAATTGCGTTTGGGTCTCTCGTGCGCCGTTTTACGGAAAAAAGCTCCCGTTAAATTCAAACCGCGAGCAAGCCCTTTTCTAATTTTTCAGGATAGCGGATAGGTCCAAAAACGTAACATTCAGGTCCTTACTTTTCGATAGGTCCTTTATTCGCTTTTCTCGAGAAAAAATGTTTTCGTCACCGTAAATATGTGTGCAAATCTATCTCTAGACTTTTTTCCCAGCTCGATTTCCCATCTCAATCTCGATATTTTTAAAGCATGCATTATTGCTCGGTGAATGTGATTTTAAAAATAAAACGCTAAAAAAGGAATTTTTTCTCTGAAAAAAAAGCGACACCTTGCGTGTGTTACTGTAAAAATTTTGTGTTCTTCCAAATTGCTTAGCTCATCATTTTGACGATTTAAAAAATAAAAGCGTCATTAAAAAAAAATTTTTTCTCTGAAAAACGATCTCGATATTTTTAAAACATATATTATTACTTGGTGAATGCGTAGAGTGCTAGACTCGACAAAAGAATATTGTCATCTCTAATATTTTTTCACCATTTTCCCTCTAGACTTTTTTCCCACCGCGGTTTTACAGCTCGGTCTCCAATATTTTTCAAATAATTCATCGAAAGAGATATTTCTACAACTCTATCTCTCTATTTTTCCCCATTTAGCTCATTATTTCGATGATTTAAAGAATAAAACACCGCCGAAAAAAAAATTCTACGAAAAAACGATACGCGCGGCGTGTCACGCTACAAAATTTTTTTCTAGTATATATACTACCTTTTCTAAACTTGAAAAACTTCCCGAGCTAGGAGGGTCTCCACGTCGGCAAGAAATCGGAAATCGGCGCACGTGAGTCGAGCCAAGCCGAGCTTCGCGCGAGCCTGCTCGCGGCTCTAGCTCCTACGTCGAACTCCGGATGCCTGAACGCGACCGAGCCTTCCACGTCGCGCCCTTCTCAGGCCTCCGCGTGGCTTACGGAGACTTCCGCGCCGCGCGTCGTCCTTAACCTAGTAAATTGGTATTTTGCCATCCTCTACGTCGCGCTTTGCCAAAATGCCATTAGTCACGTGAACTTCGCCATAATACCATCCCGAACGTGAGTCTCACCGCTAGAATGCCATTTTATATTTTCTTATATATTTTCCTTTTCTTTTCCCTCATTTTGCCACATGAGTTGACTCTTTTGCCTTTGCGAAATGAAAGAATGAGACCACGGAATTCATTAAATTTAGCTAACAATTCAAGTTGAAATTTTTTGAAACTTTTTGACTGAGATCCGGAGATAGGCATTGATATCCAGAAAAATTGGTGGATTAAAATCTTGTCCAGAAAAATCACAGTAATTCTGACAAGGCTGCTGCATTAAACTTAGTTTTCAGGTTTTTATTTTTATTAGATAACAAATAAACTTCATTTTATATGAGACTTTTTATGTGAAATAATAATGATTGTTGGGAACTAACGTAAAATTTTCAGACACTTATCAGTTATATTTATTTTTATAAAATTTCTAACATTTGCTAATGTTGCTTTTGAATCCATTCTGTTTTTGATTTTATAAAATGGTTAATTCAACTTTATTATTTTTGAAACTTTTTGTTGAGGTTATTATGGCTATTATATTTTATTTGAATAATTTTAAGTCAATATATATTATATTTTATTTATAAAAATTCTGATATTATTGTATTTAGTTTGACCTCAAGGGCAAAAGAGTCAACTTATGTGGCAAATGTGGGAAAAGAAAAGAAAAATATATGAGAAAATATAAAATGGCATTCTGGCGGTAAGACTCACGTTCGGAATGGCATTATGGTGAAGTTCACGTGACTAATGGCATTCTGACGAAGCGCAACGTAGAGGATGGCAAAATACCAATTAACTCTCCTTAACCCTATGCTGCCCTTCCCGATTCGATCCAGACCAGCTACTGGCTGTTGAAGTATAAGTGAATTGCCCACTTTTCCTCATCAGCTTAAGCTTTTGGGTGAACTGGTTAGTGTATGCAACTCAATATGGTATCAAAACTAAGAGGTCTCGAGTTCAAGACCTGGTTAGCGCAATTTAAAAATAATAATTGCAGTCTATTTCTATTCCACGTCCTAGGTCTGAGGGACCCTGCACGTGAGGGGGAGTGTTAAAGTATAAGTGAATTGTCCACCTTTCCTTATAAACTTAAACTTTTAGGTGAACTGGCTGGTGCATGCTACTCAACACTGGCTTCTTCGTCTCCCTCAAGAGGAGAGCCGCATCGACCCCTTTGCTTCGCGCGGCGCCCCCGATTCCCATGCCGATCCCGTGGCGCTGCTTCCCCTCTCGCTGCTCGCTTGCCTTCCACCGCAAACACCGGCGATCTGGTCGGCGAGCTGGTACGTAAAGGCGCCGCCCCCTCCTCCTCGATGTGCCCCAGCACGCCTTCCTCTGCATAGACACTCAAGTCGGTAGTCGCACACCCCCCCAAAACCCCCATCTGCCACTGCTGGTGACAGCTCCTTATTCTTGAATTAGTCATTTGCGTGTATAGCCGCTGCTTTACTTTGATTGATCCAAGAATTTGATTGCTTTTCCTCTGCTATTGTGTCTTCGATCGGGTCCAAGTTCTAGAAGATCAAGATGCTGCCTTTGGGGACGCATTTCATTTGCTCTTTGGGCTCGTCAGCGGCGCTGGGAGAGGAGGTACCGAGGTTCGATCCAACGGCAGAGCAAAGAGCCGAGGTCGGCGTCGCCGCCGCTGCCGACGAGATCATGGACGTCGGCTGCATCACCGGCGACCGCGTTAACGGCATCGTCGACGGTGTCTCCGGCTCCTGGTAAGGAGGCAAATAGTTCGAGGGTCAGAGCGGACTTCTTAGTTCTTACACCAAGGGTTAGTTTATTTGTTTGTCTGTGTTTTAAGCATAGAAAGATTGGATTTTTTTGCAGGCCTCTTCAAATCATCTTTAATAACGGTTTACTTAGTGCATAGCGCTGGATCGAATGATTTGTCAATTTCATGTTCTCATCAAGGACTTGCACCAAACTTTGGTACATGCTTTTCGAATAATGTTTACAGCTATATTTTTGGTTAGCTATCAAATTTGCACGTAGATTGGCACTACTTGTTTATTAATCTTGCCGCTTTGCCTTTTTTTTGCTTAGTGCATGCTTAGACTATTATTATCGATGCCATGCCGTTATTAACCACCAATTTTTGCCTTTCGGGATAATTGCGTCGTAAAAGATTTCTCTTGCTATTCTACAATTCATTAGATTTCATACATCTTCCTCTACGTAGCGCATAAGTATAGACGCACCTAAAAGACTACATACAATACTCACCAGATTCCTATTTCATACCGCAATCTTTTTTGTGTTTGTCTTACGGATACCATTTCATCTTCCTCAAAATTTTCCGTCCATCATTTCTACAAAGGTACACGCCTCATGAGTAAGATGATTGTCGCTAAATCGGTTTTTATGTTGTATGCTTGGATTTGGATGACACGAGAATCTGACCGCTCTCGTGGTTTTTATGAGCTAGGCAAGGTGCCCTTCGATATGGCGATGAGGTTGCAGAGAATTTGGGTTCGGTTAAGAGAAAACCTGAACTAAGTGGTGTCTTGGGAAGTCCGGTTTTAGCGTGTGATCGATTTAGGGAAACCAAAGAACATTGAATGATGATGTGGAGATTGTTTCTTCCAGCGCTTCATTGACTATACCAACCGTAATGGTGGTTTTTCAGATAATTCCCAAAGATCTTCGCTAGAAAATCCTCCCCATGTTAGTTCGGGTGAGTTCGTGACCATTCCTTGTGCTTTGCCTAGATTATTATGCTTGTGAATTCCAGATATACCATCCTTTATTTATGCTTCTCTAATGTTTACATTGGTTCGCTTGGAGGTGGAGTCATTAAAGGAAAACAATTACGTCAAGTGAAACCGATAAATACAGAGTTGAGTGCCCGCTTAGAAGTGGTTTTTTAATAGAATATCCCTTGTGATCAAAACTTAGATTGTTGTTCGATATTAAAAAATAGTGAATCTATGAGTAATTGATCTTTATTGAAAACCTGAGGCTTTCAGAGTAGGCTATATTATGGGTAGCATGAGAATAGCCATGCACAATGCTCGCTTTGAACTCAAGCTTACGAGCTCTGAGGTTGCATTGTCGACAACACCAAAAAGGGGTAAAACTTGATTTACGCCATGCCGATTGCCAATACTATCATAGCCTAAATGATTCTATGGAGCAATCTGAATTCTTTCTATAAATGTCCAACCTTTAAATTTCACAACTAAAGATCATGATAGCTGAAATAATCTATATGCCACTTCTAGGAGATTTTGTGGTATGTCTGCCTCAATATTTTTAAGTGTATTTTTGCACAAATTGTACTTTTTACCAATAAACTTTTAGCTAATTTGTTGGCCATGTTGTAGAAACATCCACATTAGCTTAGAATGAACGTAAGAGTGGTTTTTTGTGAAATCTTTTGTACCCGTCCAAATTAATTTCCAATCAATTTTTATGCTATAGGTCTATTTTACAGATGTTTGTACTACGCATGGATTTGTTTTTTTTGTTGCTCCGTGTGTGAATGTGAAAAGGCACCAATGCTTTTGTCCTATCTTTAAATGAGATCCTTCAGCCACTTTTAATAATGAAATATAAGAATCTCAAAGATCTAATATTGTTACTCATTACACTTTCATGATTTTCCACTTCGTATCCTGTATTTCATAGTAGTATGAAATTGTAAGTTGGCAAGGCTTATGTGTCATTGGATCACGTGTTTTCTGTTTTTGTCCATGGAAACACATGAATGTATTAATCAAGTCTATGGTATGTGCAAAATATACACCACAAAATTCTTTGTTCTAAGTTCTAGCCAAAGAAGACCATGCATTTTAAAGTGTGTATGCTTAGAGAGGAGTGATTGAGATTGCGTCCACTGCACTTGATCCTTGTTTATCTTATCATTGCTACTTTGAAATTTGCATTCATTTTGTTTACAACAGCATACATGTACACTCCAGAATCCCTATGATTTCTTATTACTACATCATACCATGTTCCATGAGTAAGATGATTGCCATGTCTCCATTTTCGTACGTCCTTGATTCCTTCATGTAAGTGCTTTTTAGATATCTTACTTATACATGTCTTTAACGAGATCATGAACTTACTAGCATCAATAGATTTAAGCTAGATAAAAAGCAGTACGATCTCATAGCATCTGATCTTTCCAGATACAGATAGATTTTGCAACGATAGATCATAATAGATATATTACATACTCTCTCTTCTTAAACGTTATTTGTTTGTCCTAAGATTCTGCCTTCCAAAGAACATATCACTATTTTTTTTCTAACATTTCACAGGGAGAGGAGGAAAGTTTTCTGGAGGATTTGATATTGCTTCCTTTGGTGTTGTTCAGAGCGTCGAATTTATGTTACCCTTCTCATCTCCTGTTACTCTATTATTGCTTTTGATTACTTAGTTATCCTTTTTTGCAAATCTCATCATCATTCACCAATCTTATAGCTACAACAGTAGAGCAACTAGAGGTTGTCTACATATCGATAGATATTCTGACTAACACTTTAGCAGGTATTTGATTTGTTCATTTCCTCTCTTGATTAATTGCTGTTTTTCTATTAAAGAATTGGATTAACTATTTTCCATATTGCCGTAAACACGTGCGACAAATCCATCAGTGTCTGCAATTGATGGTCTTCCTCTTGGTGGAGATAAGCTACCATGGTACTTGTCTGCCTTATCCTTGTAGGAATCATTTCAGGATTTGGAGGTAATTTTATGTACTTTTCCCTCTTCTATTTATGTAAGATGTGCTTTATGTCCTAGCTATGTATCAGACATAATTCGTTATTTCTATCCCTTCATACACACAATTAAGTGGCTCCTAAAAAAATACTTCTTACCGCTATTGTCTTTGCTTTCGTCTCATTGTGATTTATTCTTTTACCAAATCTTCCACAAAACGTGTATTCGCACAACTGCTTGATATAGCCGCGTAGACCTATGTAACTGCAATTCGTTTGTATAACATTCAAGACGTATAAAGCATTTTTCCCTATATTTAAATAGAAATAAACCATAGTTTTTGCTTTTGCTTTATCTTTTCCCTTATCTTATATGTACAGACATGTTTTCCTTATCGTCTTTTGTCGATACCAATTACCTATTTTTTATGTTCTTAAGCGAAGTGCTGCTCCTGTAATACTGACTATAGCGAGAAGTCAGCTGACTACAAAAATAATACAAAGTGATTATAGTCGGCTGTCTTCCTGTTGTTTCATATGGGATAGAACCATATAGGTAGCACAACAGTCTACCATTTAGATTTGCGCTAACCAAATAATTTTTTTACGCGCATGGAAAAGCAACTAATGCAGCAAACATGCATATATTTCTCACTGTTTTTTTTGGTACAACAAAGGATGCTCAGTATAGCTCTTTATTTTTTTCAATTCATTTTCAATTCTTCGATGTCTGCTCCACTGTAAATTATAAGACTCGTATGAATGATGTAAATGGAAGTGGTGTTCTCATTCTCTTAGTATATTCTTTCTTCTGACCGATTCACTAACTGCTCTGAACATCTGAACTTTGTTGTAATATCATTTAGTTTCTTATGTTGAACAGATCTGGTTCATAAGAGAGCTTTCTCATATCTCGTCGGAGTTTGATAATGTAAGTAATATATGAGTGTTAGTTCTTTTCTTGCCTTACTTTTCTGTTTTAAATGCTTATTCGACAATCTTCAGATACATCTTATTTCAATTCCTGGATGTAGCTCATGCATGGACTTGGACTACCATGTAATATACTCTATTGAAATATATGCCTGAGTAATGGCCTATCTAAATCCTACTGCAGCCAGTATAGGTTTTCTCCCCTTTATTTATGCATATGTATGCTAAACATCCATCACCTACCTCTCATTAGAGCTTAGCACAGAATTCATATAGTGTCGTATCCAAAATTGTTGCAAAGATACTGATATTACTTCTATGGAAGAAATTTGTAACTTGGTAATGCAAGAGAGTTTTTCTTGCTGATATTCATTTTGCTTAGTATCAGATTGTGGATTGCTTGCACAAGCAGATTGCAGTCCTAAACACTCCATCTTAGCTTTTCGTTTCTTTTTTTTTCATTGCTAGGTTGTTGAAGTAATACTGGAAAACTACAAACCTCAGAAGATGCAAATGGATGATCGAGATACCGAAGATCCAGACAACCAATCGGAGCAAGAAGTCCAAAAAACAAAGCATCATCCTTCCCCCATTGCCGTCTCTGCGGCACCCTCTTGGGAGGGCATAGTTAATGCTAAGGAAGGAGTTCACCTGCCTGAGTAATATAATCTTCTTTCTACTCTCTGTTGATTTGATTTACCATTTCTTCTTATTCAGTAGGTGGATTTTTAATAGAAGCTGAGGATCCTAAGTTCTGATCCAGAATCTATATGCACAGCATGGCCAAGCTTTGTAGGCTGGCAACAACTTTCCGCCGTATCTTGGAGTCTTTGTTTCGGTACTTTGGCAACAATACTTCATGGTCACCATGAAATGGACTTGCTCTGTGTCTATTGTTGGATATGCAATTGTTAGTTGAAAACTCAGCTACTTATTACGACACTAATATGTGTATAAGCCAGTAAGATAGCTGCTGCGCAATGCATCTCTTCCTTTTGCTGTTTTTTCCCGCTGTCGTTAGGAACAGCCTTCGCAAAAAACTCAATAGTGATTGTTCGTATTGGTGCTTTTTAAAAAATATCTGTTATACCGCATACAGAATGTTATTTTGCTTTTGTTTTCCCTCTCCAGAATAAACACATTGTTTCCCAGGTGTTTTCTGCAGCCGCAGTCCTGCTTCTGTTAGTGTATATGCTTTGTTGATGCTTCGATTATATAGAGATCATCAGTACAGTTAATAATCCAGAAAACATCATCTTCGTTGCTACGGATACTGAAATCTGAATGTATAGTATACAGTCGATCCGGCCAAAACTAAATTTTCTATCATTTAAAAACGCTTACCTCAGCGCTGCCGGATAGTCCGTGTACGAGTTTAGCTAAACATAGTTGCCTGTTGTCTGTCCTTGCGCTTCAAACTAGATATTCTTTCGGTTTGCTCTGAAGTGCTACTAAAAAAACTAATGCCGTTTGAGTTCTCTTATTGCTCGCACACAGTTCACTTATACAGAGTGATCCACTGGTATTTAGCTTATCTAGATAACAATATTTCCTGCCTTCCCATTCTATTAGTATCGCGTTGCATACAATTCCCATTTCATACGATTCTCATTTTACATTCATCTGCGTTTTGCGTCCATATCATTTAGATAAGTTTACATACAACCATACACCAGTGTATTCTACGCTAAGCAAATATATTTCCTACACAAATACTGAAATAGCACGCGCGACGTATAACGCCGCCGCGAAAACTTTCCTGGTGTTACGCAAGGAATGAAAAGATTTGGCTTATTCGCTCCATCCGAATCCGGCAAGGATTCACGATGCTTATAACTGGGACGTGCGCCCACCAGCCCACACCATCCACCTCTCTCTCTCTCTCTCTCTCTCTCTCTGTGTGTGTGTGTCTCCTCCCTCGTCCCTTTTCCCTTGGTTGCACCATCGATCCATTGCATCACACCGGTGCAATTCTTACCTAGCAGCCTAGATACTATGGAGTCCCGGCCGAAGCAGCAGCAGCAGCAGTATGGCGCCACGGAGCCCATCTCCCTGGTTGGCCCGGCGCCGGCCGACCTTGAGAGCACGATGCAGCTGGAGAAGCTCCTGGGCGAGGCGGGGCTGTACGAGAGCGCCGAGGAGTCGGCCGTCCGGGAGGGGGTGCTGCGCGACCTCCAGGGCATCGTCGACCGCTGGGTGAAGCGGCTCACCATCAAGTTAGGGTACCGCAAGGACGTGGTCGACAAGGCCACCGCCCTGTTGTTGCCCTTCGGCTCCTACCACCTCGCCGTCCACGCCCGAGGCTCCGACATCGACGCCCTCGTCGTCGGGCCCTCCTACGTCAACCGCGAGTACGATTTCTTCTCCGTGCTGAGTGGCGTGCTGGCCAAGACTGTGGGGGTGACGGAGCTGCTGCCCTTGGCCGGCGTGCGCGTGCCCGTCATCAAGATGAGGTTCCGCGGCGTGAAGGTTGATCTCGTCTACGCTAGCCTCCAGGTGGTGCCCAGGGAACTGGACCTGCGCGACCGCTCCGTGCTCCGCGGCCTGGACCAGACAACCGTCCTTAGTCTCAACGGCTTTCGGGTGGCCGACGAGATCCTGCGGCTCGTCCCGGACGCCGGCGCCTTCCGCACGACGCTGCGGTGCGTGAAGCACTGGGCCAAGGCGCGGGGCATCTACTCCAATGTCGCGGGCTTCCTGGGCGGCGTGGGATGGGCCATCCTCGTGGCGCGCGTGTGCCAGCTCTACCCCAACGCCGTGCCCAGCATTCTGGTGCCGCGCTTCTTCTGGATCTTCTCGCAGTGGAAGTGGCCCAACCCGGTGATGCTGCAGGCCATCGAGCACGACGGCGAGCTGGGGCTCTCCGTCTGGGACCCGCGGAGGAACCCGAGCGACCGGAGCCACCTCATGCCCGTCCTCACCCCGGCGTACCCGTGCATGAATTCAGCCTACAACGTCTCACACGCCACTCTGCGGGTCATCAAGGAGCAGATCGAGGTCGGCCACGGCATCTGCCAGGGGATCGTCAAGGCCGGCGGCGCCTGCGGGTGGGGCGCGCTGTTTCAGCCGTTCCAGTTCTTCGGGACGTACAAGAGCTACCTGCAGGTAGATGTGAAGGTGGCCGGCGGGGAGGACGAGCTCCGGGAGTGGAAGGGGTGGGTTGAGTCGCGGCTGAGGCAGCTAGTGACCAGGGTCGAGATGGCCACTTCCGGCATGCTGCTATGCCATCTGCACCCGCACGCCTACGCCGCCGAGCCGCGTGATCTGCAGTGCACGTCCTCCTTCTTCGTGGGCCTGTCTAAGCCACAGCAGCAGCCGCTCCAGCAGCCCATCGACCTCCGCGCGACGACGAAAGAGTTCAAGCAGGAGGTGTACATGTCGTACGTGTTCCGGAGGCCCGGCATGGTGCTGGCCGTCTCTTACGTCCGAAGGAAGGACCTGCCGTCCTACGTGCTGAAGCAGCTTCGCTCAACTGGTCATGAACTCAAGAGGAAGCGCGCCGACGATGATTCTTCTTCTTCGTTTGCTTCCGACAACCCCGAGTCGAGCTCGAGAAGCAGGGACGTCAAGAGAGCGGCGGCAGCCAGCGGGATCAGATCGTCATCTGAGGGCGAGAGGCAAAGCTGCTGCTTCCATCCACGTAATGTCCTTCCCAAATCCCAGCAGCAGCATTAATGCTTCAAGAGAAGGCGTCGTCTGACACTAACAGTCGATCAATTTGCAGCTGATCAAGGCAAAGTCTTCAAGCTAGATATAATCAGGCAGAGGCAATGATCGATGAGTACGGGAGGCCGTAAGATGTACGGAGATTGCATTGCATGCCTCGTCAAAGAGCCAAATTTGTACGATTACAGATTTGGAATACATAGGCCTTACAAGTATTCTGCATCAACTACGTACATACGGTTGGCACGTACCACCGAATAAAAACTTGTATTGTCCTTGTTTGATGAGCTTGCTATTCCTTCACTAAGTCTGTGATGTAAGTTTTCCAGAATTGTGCTATTAGTGAATACAAAAATCTTGTTAATGATTCCTCTTTATTTGTGCCCTTTTCCATTTGCAAATTAAACAAATAAACACCAAAAATAAAGTCGATCACCAGGTCTGGCCGGTCAAGCAAAGATTTAGCAGCAGTTGGATAGTATTACTTGTGAGTCCTATCTTTTGTATTCCTCGTCAACAAACCATAACAAAAAGCTTCCTTACCAACCTATTCAAAGGCTGAATGAAAATATAAAGGAAAAACAAGAACTTACTTTTGGGTTACCCCAATGGCATTTTTATTCTTCTCCTGTCAGCTACTCTTCCAGTAAACAAGGTATTCTCCTTTCTAGAATTACAAGCTTCCCCCGATTGAACTAAAGGGAAACACGCTGAAGGATCGAGATGGTGAACAGAGGGAGGTGAATGGTCGCAAACAAATTTTCCCCCAAAATACTCTAACTAAAACCTCGAAAGGATCGCGCAAAGGAAATCGTGAAAAACCTAAACAACTAGACAACTATGTGTACCTCTAGTTTGCATAGGTGAGTACCGTAGAATATGTGGGAATTTTTGAGTCACAATTCTGGTTATCTAGTGTCCAAAATAAGAAGGAATCAATTCAACTCTTGCTTTTAGAAAGGAGATCAATTCAAATCACAAAAGCCACTTTCAGAAAAGCAAAAGCAGAATTTCCAGAAGCTGTCCTCAATTAGAACAGGTGGTTGGTGGGCTTCTGCAGCTCAAGAAATTTTGAGAATTTTTCTCCCTATTAGAAGATGAGTCATGAAGAACTCCACAAAATTTCACTTCAAAACTCTCTACATAAAAATCAACAAAAATCAAAGAACACAGATAGTCAGAAACTTCGAGCAGAAAGTTTGGGGCTCGGTTTTCACCTCATGGTGCCCAAACAGTGCAACAAGTAGACACCAAAATTTTTCTACAGATGCATATGGGAGTCCTGCACCTTCTCCAAGAAGAATCACTAAAAAAGATTTTTTTAGATTTTTCTAAAAATCGAACACTATCTACTGCGCGAATAACAAGTTCTGGACAGAGTTGCACTTTGAAAGAAAAGATGATCTCTACTCAATCCAAGAGTGCAAAAGAGAAGTAAAACCATATGAACACACTCAAAACATCCAAGATCAGCATTTAGAAGGAGGGGAGGCAAATCGAAATTGCAAGAAAGTAAATTGTGTGAAAGTAAATTGCGGGAATTTAAATGCTGAATTTAAGACATAAAGTAAATGCGTAATGTAAATTCAAGCATGGATAAAAAGGATTTGTATTTCTGGAAGGAGGAGATTTATAAAGCCTCACAACAAGGTGAGCAAAGCTCAAAGGAGCACAAAAACCTCTAAAACCTTCAAGGGGAGAAGGCTACCCCTCCACCCCTATTTATACTACTCTTGGGCCACCTACCACCCTTGGATGAGTCCCTCAACCCTAAAGCACTCATCTAAGAGCTAGGATTAACCCACTCACACAGCCATGCAAGGGCTAACCCAAAACCCACACACATAACGGGTTTTCTTGCACGGTTTTCAAAGCATACTACCTAGACCCACACACATAACCCATCATGAGGAACCAGTCAGAAATGGAAAGGAAATCTTGACCTACAAGTGGTGTTAGATCCATCCACTCGGTTGGAATCCTACCAGATCCTTTGGACCGAATCGAGACAACCTAGCAAGATGAGGACATTCAACAGTGTAGGAAGAGACTGACAGATACCAACCCCTCAAGAGCTTCCGCCAAATAAACAAGGGATATTACGGCTCTATAACCATATATGTAAATAACAAAAATATAAGAGGATTGATTTTGACAAAGAAAGTAGCCAAGAATGTCCTATGCAGTAATATGTGTTGGAAGGTTAAGATTGACCCTCAGAAGATTGCTAGTCTATTGCAGCTCCCCTCCCCCAGACAGGAATTGGGATGAGATCGGAATAGATTTCCTCACAAGGATGTTCAAGGACATGACAGAGATTCAATACGATTGGACGACAACTGACAGATTGACCAAGATAACTCACTTCATTCCAATCAAATAAACTTTCAACCGGGACCGATCAGTAGGAATATACTTGACACCATTAGTAAGATTGCATAGAATTCCAAGGAAGGATTATGTCAGAACAAGAAACCCAGATCATACCCAATTTTGGAAATCTACATGAAACAATGAGGACAGAGTCGGCTTTGCATACCACCTACCACTCGCAGACTGACAGATAGACATAAAAGATCCACTAGATACTTGAAGACATGCTAAGGGCATAAGCTTTGACCTATGAAGCCTCTTAGGCCACATGCCTACCATTTGCAGGACTCTCCGACAAAAACAACTGTCAGGATAGTTGAGAATGTTACCCTTTTTAAGCTCCTCACAGAAGAAAGTGCAGAACCTCATTAAGTTGGACAGAGGAAAGAAAAAGGCAACCTTTTGAACCACAGGTTGTTCATGATACAGAAGCCCATGTGAAAGTCATTAGAAAAGACCCAAAGGCTACCCTAGAACACCAGAAAAATGGTGCAGTCAACCAACAAAAGAATGTCAGTTACCAGAGTGAAGACCTTGCTTACTTGAAAGTGATGCCCTCCGAGCCAATGCACAGATTTCAGAGTTAAGGAAAATTTTACACCCTGATATGTTGAACCGTATCAGATCCCCAATAAAATTGGTGGAGTGACCTACAAGTCATAGTTGAGCCCAAGATCAAATCAGGCACACAATGTCCTCCATGTACCCCAGTTAAAGAAATACCTTCGACAACTGACAGACCAAGCACAGTTAAAAGGATTTGACCTGCAAAATGACCTACCTTATCACAAGTGGTATCCCCAGATTGTCGAAACAACTGAAAGACAACTCAGGGACAAGAATGACAGAGTATGCCAAGTACTGTGACAGGATCACACAATTGGAGGAACCCACCATGGAAAAAAAAGGAATCGGGACCGCAGCAGAATTTCCCAACCTATTCCCCTAGGATGAGTAAATCTCGGGGACGAGATTTGTTTTAAGGAGGGTAGGTTGAAACACCCCAAAATTTCAAAACTTTGTTTTGTTTATTTATTTGGATTTTATTCGATTTTTTCGGATTTATTGGAATTTTATTTGGCTTGTTTTGCTTCCTTTCCTCTTCGGGAAAGATCCCTCGCTCGGTCACCTCCGCCACCAACTCTCCCGCACCGATCGCCACTCCGCCTGGTCCGAGTCCCGCCCCGGTGTCCTCCCCGTCCTCGGCGCAAAATTTCCACGCCTCGTCTGCGCCGCCCTCGCCCAGTCTCGTCGCCCACCTACCGCGCCGTGAACCCCGCTGCTCGTCGCGTCGCTTCCGCCCGCTCCCTTCTCTCTCCCCCACCCGGCAACTATAAAACGCTCCCCGAGCTCCATTTCTCCTCGCCTCGAGCCGGTGAGCACCCTTTTCTTCCTCCCCGTGCTCTCCTCTCCCCACTCCGCTTGCCCATTCCCTCTCCGGTCGCCTCCCCGCCCTGCACCACGAGCTCCTTCTTCGCTCACGGTGCCCGCCACACCCCTCCTCCGCCGTCCCCCTCCCCCATTTCTCTCCACCTCCGAGTCCCCAGAAGCTTCCTCTTGCCCCTCCGCCAATCCATTCCTGCCCCTGAGCCCCTGTTCGCCATGTCGCCCATTATCTTCCCCAGCTCCGGCGCCATTTCTTCCCGTGTGCCACTGTCGTCCCCGGTCTCGCTGACACCGAGCCCCGCCTCGTCAGTCCCTACCCTCGCCTCGCTGTCACACGGGCCCCCTTGACTAGTCGCTCAAGTCCCAAGCCTGCGTGTCAGTCCCTGCTTCGCTCACCCCGCGCCTAGGCCGCCGTCGCCGCTCATGGGCCGTTCACCGTGGGCCTCCCTCGCCAGGCTTGTTGCGCTTCTCGCCCGCCAATGGGCGAAGCCGAGTAGCCGCGACATCGCCAAGGCGTTATCTTTATCTTGCCCAAGCGAAAATCCTTCTCCGATTTATTTCAATTTTTTAGATTTTCAATTTATTTAAAATCCGAAAAATTCAAATAAAATTCCAGAAAAACCTCCAAAAATTTCGAAAAATCCAAAAATAGCCAAAAATACATATTCTTGATCAGTTCGAGCTGCTGAGTCCAAAAATGATCTCCGTTCCGCCAAACCAAGTATAAAAAAAATTCCTGAAATACTCTCGAACCTTGTTCTAGCCATTTTCTCTCCTGTTCCTTTTTTCTGTTTTCCTTTCTTTTGTTGTTTTTATTCGTTTATTTATTGGTTTTGCTTTTTTGCGCTAGATCCGACTTTGGAGCGACTCTCGGAGCAAATCCCAGAGCAGAAACAGTCGTTGGAGCCTTACTAGGAGCCGGAGCAGTTCGAGACCAAACACGACGTCGACTACGTCTCGTTAGGCAAACCCTCGACTCCACAAGACAAGCCACACTCCTTGAACATGTTGATCACATTGTTCCGTATAATTACTGTATGTATGTAGTTATTGCATTTATCTGTAAATAGAGTAGAAATCTAAAAAGGAGCTAATTTGGAAAGACTTGACTAGTTAAAACCACCCCTTTGTTAAGATCATATTGATTATGCCATATTCAATTGTTAACCCTAGGTTATCATTAATGAACCACCATAAGTTAGCTATAATAATAATCACTACTTTTCTTTTATTGCTCAAAAAACTCGTTTTCAAAAACTGCTACGGTTTGAGGGATAGCGTTGGGCGGACCACGGAAGGTGGATGCTAGCCCAACCCCCAACCGATGACAAGCCCGGGTGTGGTTTGGTGATGGGTACAGTGGTACCGGTGTTGTTATGTGTATTGGGCTGTGTCTTCGGCACATAAGGATCAACCCCTTGAGCAAAGTAAATAACTTCAGTCCTCTCTCAACCACAAGTTGGGCCGGTTAGCTCTGTTGACCTGATCCAACGTAGCTTGGTATATTGCTTTTCCCCTTGGAATACCTACAGGTGGATTACCATTTCTCAGTTGGGGGAATGGATTGCGAGTGTTTTGGGGTGGAACGGAATGGTGCGGCCATTATCGGTTCTCACAACAGTAGGTATCCACAGTATGACCAGATCGCGTCTCCCGCTTTGGCGATGGGTCCCGGAGATCATGGATCCAAGTAACCTACTGGGTAGGAGCTAAAGAGGGAAAATTCAATGAAATGTTATGTTAATCTTGGTCGGGCCGCATGCATAAAAGTTGCATATTAATCCGGTGGCACTAATGACCGCAGATATCTTGTGGGTAAAGTTGAGTAGCTCTGCAGAGTGAACTAAATGGTATTCGAATACGCCGTGCTCCCGGTTAATAAAGCTGGGTTAATTTAGGGTGATTCCTGTAACTGAGCTCGAGTAGTTTTAATAATAAATTGACCGTAATCTGGATTTTGTTAATAACTCAGTGGTGTTAGTGATGTGGATGATTGTTAGATTGTGTTCCAAGTATATTACATAATTTTGTTTTCTAAGTTTCATGCATCCACTAAATACTTGAAACTAGAGCCAATACCTTGAACTCCTATGCATGTAATATTCAGAAATTCCGTATGAGTTGTTGAGTACGGTTGTGTACTCACCCTTGCTCTTAAATCCCCCTTTTAGAATTTTAAGAAGACGATGGTTTCCAGAAGAGCGTAGATGGCGACGATATTTTGTTTTGAAGGCTTTGATCTATCTGCTAAAGCCTTTCCTATAGATCTTTTGTAATGTATTTGGTGCCTGTCGCATCCTTTATAAAACCCTGGCCGTTAGGCCCGTAATTTATCTATAAAATGTTCGCATTTGCTCTTATGTCAGACGATGTATACTTGGTTACCTACAGCTAAAATCCTAAGTAGCTGTGAAGGTATTTATACGCACCCCTAAAAAAGGTGGTCCGTTACAACGGAAGTGTGGTTTTGTGAAACGTTTAGCCAAATGAAGTGTGGTTATGTGATATACA
This sequence comes from Guadua angustifolia, assembly GCA_036346375.1. Lineage (NCBI taxonomy): Eukaryota > Viridiplantae > Streptophyta > Magnoliopsida > Poales > Poaceae > Guadua > Guadua angustifolia. Next base: position 9,767,183 of record CM070507.1, on the reverse strand, counting down.
CTTCCTTAGAAATACGATTCTGTGAGAGTTTTATCAATACTAGTGTGGTTTTGTGAATTTTACTCTGTTTTTGAATCTCATGTTATGAATTTTGGCTTACTAATCATAAACTGCGCATAAGAAATCTTACCATGATAACTTTGAGCAGCTAAATGAAACCTCACCATGTTCACTACTCGCTAAATGGGTGTGTATCACAGTACAATGTCTTGCGTTGGCGGTTGGCCTCACTGTCCCAACCCAGGTAGCCGATTGTTGCGATTCCACAGCAAAGCGAGGCCCTCGAGCGTGGAAACAGCGGCCGGGGACGAGAACGCTGAACGGGCCAACCGAACAAGCAGCTTGTGTGATCACCGGCCAGCGCCGAGGATAGTGGCCAATTGGCGGCGCAAATTGCCGATGGGCGACGGGCCACTATGCACCTGCGTTACCTACAGGACAGCGCGCGGGGGGCGGCCATCCGAGTTCCCCGGCGACGGTCCGATCTCCGGTGGAACGGACGCACGTCACGCTGTATAATCACACCGTCACCATCGATGCGATCGTACTCGTTCTTCTAGAGCGTGCGCCCTCTGTGACTTTGGGCTGTCGAATTTGGGCTAGGCTTAGGACCAGCTCAAAGAACTAGTTGGGGTACGCTTATGCTGGCCAATCAAATATGGGTATGTCTATACAATCGCAATTAATAGTATATCAATAGGTTTATCAAGTTCCAGGAGGTTCTATTAAAATATTTAAAAAAAGTTTTAGGTTTAATGAGTTTTACAAGTTTCTAGAGGTTTCTAAGAGATTTTGAAAAAGTTTTAAGACAATGTACCAATAAAGTCTCCGATCTTTTAGCTGAAGTTTCAACAAGCTTTGCCAAAAAAATTTAAGAAATTTTAGCAAATTTCAATAGATTTCATCAAGTTTCAATAATTTTCAATAAAATTCATCAAAAAAGACAAACAAAAATAGCAAAAATCCACAGCACCCTCACCTGCGACCACCACCCCGCCCTTGCTACTCGCTAACACCACGTCTCTGCCCCCTACTCGTCCAAGGGGTAAAGCCAGAGCTCAAAATCGTCTAATGATGTGCTCAACAGCGAAGTGGAGCCACAAGACTATGAAGATAGAGTCGACTGGACTACTCAATGACCCAAACGAGTAGGCATGTGAGTGTCATAAGATTTGACGAATCCCTTCGCTGGCGATGAGTAAGATGATTGCATACCAAACCATCTAAACCCAAATATCTGGAACCTTCTAGAAGCTTTCCAAATAAGAGGTAGCACATAGGTTAGAGCCAATCCACAAATTGAATTAAGAGGCAACAATATAAGGAATGTGTCGACGATCGGGATCGCCAACCGCAGAAATTGAAACGGGGGTTAGTGAGACTTGGGACCCGAGCAGAGCTTAGCTCAACGAAGGAAAGAACCCGACGTGCTGAAAGGTCGGAGCTAGGCGACAACGAGCGTGAGGCGAGGGTTTATACTGGTTCGAGCCCCTGTGAAGGTAATATCTCTACTCCAGTTGCCTTGCGGCGGTGATCTTTGTTACTCTCGAGTACAGAGGTGTGTTACAGCTCAAGCTCAACAATGGCAGTGTCTAATGCTCGAGCTCTGGTGTCCTGTTTCTCAGGCTGTGCATCCTTAGCCTTATATCCTCCCTACTTGTAACGGACGGGAGATATTCCCGGGCAGTGGTCTTCATGCGCATTGAGGGCTAGCAGTAACCGCTCCGGACTTGTTGCGTGCGCTTGCTTCACTCCCCACGATCCCACGTCTTGGTAACCGCCGAGTAAACGCACGTTCCGGAATCCAAGGGGACTCCGGCACGAACGAGAACCGACTCGAGCTCAAGGTCGTCGGGCGGTTGCGGGGGTCATACGCGCTCTAGGTCGAAGCCTCGGATACGCCTGTGTCGTGGTCGGGGCCTTTCCGAGCTTGGGAGCCCGTTGACCGAATGCTGGCCGGTCAAGGGACGCTCAGCCCTCGTCAGCTAGCCCCCGAGGCTTAAGGTTGTGGCTGGGACACAGGCCAACCTTGAGCCTCCACAGACGGGGCTGATTTTGAAACCTTCATGCTTGAGGTCGAGGTCGGGCGGAACGTAACGCCAAAGCCGTGATTTAAACGACACCGGCGCCTCTTGATCTTCAAACTCCGTGCAGTCGGACAATGAACCGTTCATAGAACGCCGATCCCGCCACAGAGCCTTAAATTGCTCCCGTCAGATCACCGACCGCACGCCCGAGATGTCCTTATCCACCGCCCGTAGCACCTCGGTCTTATAAAGCTTGCGACGCCGCCACTTCCCGAACTCTCGCTTCTTCGTAGTCTTTTGACCCTTGCTTGAACTCTCCTCTTCCTCGACCAAAACTCCTCTCAACCGCCATGGCTAAGCTCGGAAAAGCTCGACGGTGTCGAGGATGAAAGAGCTCGAGAGCCTAGGGTTGCTGGACCCATGGTCATGGCGACTGCCGGACGGGGAGACCGAGCCGCAGCCACAGGACGACGAGCTCGTCGGCCAGAGCGCTTCATGCTTTTCGGTCTGCGGGACGGAGAGCGAAGTTTCGCCGACGTTTCACCGTATGCGAGATCGAGTTGATCAATCTGCACCCAACTCCATCCTTCGCTTCCATCTTCTCTCATCTGTGCGAGGGGTTCCTTGAATCCTTCCCACCCCTCATTGCTTTTTCCGCTTTTCTCCCTTTTCCGCACCGTAAGGACCCGTGGTCGGATGCCTCTACTTCCGGCGGGACGGAATTCCGTGGTCCTTCCCCAAACGCGCTATCATGACTCCTTGGCCCGTGGTCCGAGCGATGGTTCTACTCAAACGGGCGAGGCGGCGTCTTGGAGTTCGAGGGTACCCCCCTCAGCGGAGAAGGAGACCCCCGAGTCGGGCGACCTGGAAGACGACCAAGAGGCCATCGCGACCATCCATATCTGCGCCACGCGAGGCCTCACCAGGCAGGCCATCGCCAACGACTTCCTGAGAAGTCGGGTGTTCCCCCTGTGGAGGAGGGAGCACCCTTTCTACAAGATCCAAGGTCGCGACGACATGACTCGCGAAGGGGCGATCGGTAAGTTACATTGCCTGAAGATTCGCTGCGGATTTGCTCCCTGGTTCCTCTTGATGATTTGGTCTTTCCAGCAGCGCCGAAGGAATCCTGGATCGCCGCCCGAATGAACGAAATGTTCGGGAAGGCCGCGAACGACTACACCCTCGACGAGCCCGTGCCGAGGAACGTGCTGCGCCGCAAAGCCGAGGTAGGCCACCCCGACCAAGTACTCAATTCGAGTGTCCACGAGGCCCTTCTTGAACCTCGCATGCTTGCAGGATCATCAAGAACTGACCGAGACAGCCAGGAGAATGCTCCCGCTGCCCGGCGGGGACAAGGGCAAGAAGGGGAAGAAGAGGCCTCCCCCGCCCGGAGCAGACCGCCAGGTGGTGAAGAAACCTCACGTCGAGTGGGGCGACCGCGCTACGGTAAGGATTCCCATGGCCGAGCCCCCGGGTCCTTTGCTCGCGTCCTTTGATGCCTGATATGTTCTCCTCTTTTCAAGAAGAGAGCGGCGAAGCCGCCAGACCTCGACCCCACCCACCAGGCGCCCAAACCCGGCCCCTAGGTCCTCGCCATGATGACGTGGACTGGCGCGAGCTCGAGGTCCTGTGCTAGTGGAGAGCGAAGCGGCGCCCTGCAGCGTCGGGGCAACAAGACCTACGCCGACCCCCGTCAAGGCGGAGGCCGATGACCCATGTAAGTTCTTGGCTTTTCAGTTCGCTCCGCCCCCTTCATGTTTTTCGGGCTTAGCGTCCGTTCTTAATCGCAGACCTTGAGCGCCCACGCTCGAGACTTGCCCGTTTTGACGATGGCTGTTGTCCAGGGCGAGTCCGAGTCCGAGGAGGAGGACTCCTTCGTGCTGGCTCCACGCCGCCCCTCGAGACGGGCGCGCACTTCTTCTGGCCCCCGAGCTGGGCCCCGGTCGGTGAGTTCGACCAAGGGCTCGACGACTCAACCGAGGAGATCCAGCTCGCGATCAGCGAGGCCTACGACTCAGCCGCTGCCGCCGATCCTCCCGAGGTCGACGCGGGGGAAGGCACCCAGAGCACCACGGTCGCAATCATGGCGACGCCTCAGGCTCTCCCAACCACGGTCGCTCCGGGCGTCGAGGTCGTGACGCCACCGACCGCCGAAGATGGCCACACCGCAAAGGTGCCGCAGACCTGCCCAACTGCCGCCGCATCAGGCGCTATAGTCGAAGCACCCCAGGCCACGGAGGTTGAGCGTGCCGCGGGAGATCGCGCGGCAGATCCAGCTATCGCTCCCCCAATGCCGGAGGCGAGCAAAGCCCTGACCACGGAGGTCGGGGCCAACGCTGCTGTCGCCTCCCCTCCCGCCAACGAGTTGAACCCGCCAAGGAGGCGACGGACACTGTGTCGCTCTGGGCGAGATCGAGGGTCTTGGCCCAAGCACGTCGGGGGTGGTCGCGGTCGGCTCCGGCCTAGAAGCGCAGGTTGATGAGGAGGAGATCTCCCGCAACCGCATTGACGAGCGCAAAGAATTCACCCGCGCAAGCCTTGAGATCCGTCTTCGTGAGGTAAGGACCCCATCGCGCACCTTGCTGCATGTCAGTTCGAGTTCCCTTGTTTCTACTCTCACTCTGCGCCACTCTTTCTGTCATGAAGGCGATTGGCAACATCTCCCAAGGGCTGAAAGGCCTTCAGGAGCACGCCGTCGTACTGAGGGGCCTCATGGACGTGGTGGAGGCGCGGGAAGCCGAGCGCTCCAAGTTCATCGTGACCATCGAGGTCGAGCAGGGGGAGCTCGAGCAGAAGACCAAAGAGCTCGACGACCTGCGCCAGACGATGAGGGCACAGGAGGTGGCCCACACGGTCGAGCTCAAGCAGGCCAGGACTTCCGAGCGCAAGTTCGGCTATAAGGCCGTGGAGCAAGAGCGCGCGCGGTCGGCCAAGGCGCTCGAGGCCGAGCGGGCCAAGGTCGGCCGACCGAGAAGGCCATCATGCGGAGCGGCGCCTTCTTGCCGAGGCGCCTCCCGAGCTTGAGGCCAAGATCCCGGGGCTCGAGGAGAAGCTTGATGCGCCAGCCGAGGCGCCGAGACCGAGCGGGCCAAGGTCGGCTGGAGAAGGCCAGGCCAGGGCGGCGTCCTCCACGTGAAGGCGTCCCCGAGCTCGAGGCCAAAATCTTGGAGCTTGAAGAGAAGCTTGGGCGCGCCAGCAAAGCGGCGAAGAGTGCCTTGGCCCAACTCAAAGATGAACGGCGCTAAGTCAGGATGCCTCAAGGAAGCCCTCCAATACCAGAGCGAGCTATCGACCTTGAAAGCCAAGGTAGCCGAGCTCGAGCAGGAGAAGCTCACCCGCGAGATGGCCGATCTGTAGATGAACTCGCCGGTCAACCTGTAAAAAACACTTAAAACAAAATGTTCTAACAGAGCTAGATAGTTTTTGGAGAACAAAGAAATCTTGTCTTGATTTAAATTCATAGTCGAGGATATTTGGAGCTCGCCATTTTCGCTTTTAGTTATGCTCCTTAGGTCATGCGCCGATAGGATATCCTCATCCAGCCCCCGTTGGGTCCAAGGTCGAGCAACGCCGGTCTTGGGCACAAGAGTTAGACGCAGGCAAACGGCCACGACCTGTAGAGTTGAGGAAAGGTGCGCAGGGAAAGAACGTGACAAAAGCGAGCTCGATAAAGAGATGGTCACACCCAAACTAACGTTTGAATCACGACCACGACCGTGCGCACTGCTCAATGGCCAAAACTGCGAGGCTTCGGCTCGAGCCCGGGCACAGGGAAGAGCCGGATTGCGAAGAGATTCGGCTTACGCTTAGCTTGACCACTGGGGGTGAACGTTAAGCTCGCGACGCTCAGACCAAGAGCGAGTGCGTAGGGCACGAAGGTCGTGCTCGAAAAAGTCTCGAACAATAATTACAGTGCATAGTCAACAAAGAAAAGAAGTAAAGATCGAGAATAAAAGAACAGCTTTATTGAAAAGTAAGGTATAGAAATTACACATAAAACGCCGAAGCTGATCTATGTTCCACGAGCTAGAGAGTTCTCTACCATCGGGCATCGCTAGCCGGTAAGCCCCCGTGCGATCTGTTGAAACGACTCTATAGGGGCCCTCCCACCGCGGGGATAGCTTGTTGGTGTTGGATGAGCCCTGAATCCGTCTCAGGGCTAGGTCCCCAACAAGGAGCTTCCTAGGTCGTACCGACCGAGACGCATGTCTGCGAAGAGCTAGCAGGTAATGTGTTGATCGTAGCAGTGCATAGTATCTTACTTATTCTGCGAGGGTAAGGTCGAGAGACCGTTTGTGCTCGAAGTCGACCTGATCGACTGTCGACCTCGGCAAAGCCAACAGAACCTCGGAGGCGGGGCGACTTCAAGACCAAACACGAGCCGAAGGAGTGGACCCTGTGGCTCGGCTGACTGTGGTACGAATAGACCATAAGACGGTAGGAAGTTCCTCAACCCAGGTCTTGCCGTAGCGTTCGAGCTCATCTACAACTCGCTTCTTGACGCCCTGGACGATTTGTCCGTTGGCGCGTTCCGCCGCTTCGTTGCTCTGAGGGTGAGCCACTGAAGCGAAGCATACCTTGATGCCGTGGTCCTCGCAAAACTCCTGGAATAACTCACTGGTAAACTGAGTACCATTGTCAGTGATAATTTTGCATGGAACCCCGTACCTGGTGACCATGAACAAGCGGAAGAAACGGATGGCCACCCAAGCAGTGATGGTCGAGACCGGCTTAGCTTCAATCCACTTGGTAAAAGTGTCAACAGCAACGAACAGGAACTTCTTGCCCCCGACCGCGTGAGGAAAAGGGCTGAGGATGTCCAGCCCCGACATCGAGAAGGGCCAGGCAAGCGGGATAGTTTGAAGCGCGTATGCGGGTTGACGCGACTTCCGGGCATGAAACTGGCATGCTCGACAGGTGCGGACAATATCACGGGCATCCTGAAGCGCCGAAGGCCAATAATACCCCATACAGAATGCCTTGCCGACCATTATCCTGTACGAAGAGTGCGCTCCACAGAGGCTTGAATGGATGTCATTTAACAGGTACTTACCCTCCTCCGTAGAGAAGCACCGCGTCAGAATGCCGGAAACATTCCGCCTGTAGAGCGTCCCCTCGACGAGCATGTACAAACTTGCCCGACGCTTGATCCTGCTCCTCTCGGCAGGGTCGGGCGGTAGGTGGCCCCTTACAAGGAAATTATGAATTGGTTCAGCTCAGGAGGGAATACCTTCGACCACGGCGAGCAAGACCTCCTGGTCGGTGATCGAGGGAGCCACCAACAACTCTAGGATGACATCGGGCGGGACCTCATCGTCGGAAGAGGCGAGCTTGGAGAGGAAGTCGGCACTCGAGTTGTCTCTCCTGGGTATGTGCTGGAGCTCCAGGTTCTGAAACCATTTCTCCATCTTGCGCACTTCGGCCAGGTACTTCGCCATCGAGTCTCCCGAGCACTGGTACTCCTTGTTGTACTGATTGACGACGAGGTGGGAGTCACCTTTGACGACCAACCGATGCACGCCCAATGCCTTGCAAGCTCGTAGGCCCGCCAAGAGAGCTTCATATTTGGCCACGTTGTTGGTCGCTGGAAACCCAAAGCGAATTACGTACCTCAAGTGGTCGCCGCGCGGGGTGAGAATGAGAATTCTAGCCCCTGAGCGTTTGAAGGACCTCGAGCCGTCGAAGAACATGGTCCAGGGCTTTTCCGCCTCGACCTCGGGCTCGGGCGCGGGTTGCGACGTCTGCTCGACCACGAAGTCGACAAGCACTTGCGATTTGATGGCCGTTCAAGCTACGACCTGGACATCGAATGCCACCAGCTCCATAGCCCACTTGGCGATGCGCCCGCCACCCTCTGGGTTCCGCAAGATGTCCCCGAGTGGAAAATTGCTCGGGACAACCACGGAGTGCGCCTGGAAATAATGTCGAAGCTTGTGCGAAGTTATATGGAGAGCGTACAGCAGCTTTTGTACCTGCGGGTAGCGCTCCTTCGGGCCGTGCAAGACTTCACTGACATAATAGATCGGTGTCTTCTGATCCTCGCCACCACCAGACAAAGACAGACACTGGTGGTGGCCGCAAGGTAGAGCGAAGAACCTCTCACCGGGTTATGGGTCGTAAGGCGAGTGGGGTTGACAGGTATACCTTCAGCATCGAAGGACCGCTGCGCCTCCGAGGTCCACTCGAAGCTCCCTTGCTTGCGCAGAGCCCTGAAGAATGGAAGCCCACGCTCGCCGAGCCTCGAGATGAATCTGCTGAGGCGCTATGCGGCCGTGAGGCTCGCGACCGCTTGACCGAGGTCGGGGGCACCATCTTCTCGATCGCCTCGATCTTTTCTGGGTTCGGACCAACCCCCGAGCCCCCGATCATGTAGCCGAGCACCTTCCCTGATGCGGTGCCGAACACGCACTTATCGGGATTAAGCTTGATCTTGTGCCTGTTCAGGTTGGTGAAGGTTTCCTCGAGGTCTCGAACGTGGTCGCCTTCGGAGGGGCTTTTGACGATGATGTCATCCACGTAGACCTCGAGGTTGCGACCGATCTGAGGGTCGAACGTCTTGGTCATCAGACGCTGGAACGTGGCCCCCGCATTGCGCAAACCAAACGACATAGTCGTGTAGCAGTAGGTGTCGAACGGGGTGATGAACGACGTCTTGCTCTCGTCGTCAACCGCCAGCTTGATTTGGTGATACCCTGAATAGGCATCCAAGAAGCTCAGCATCTTGGCGTTCACGGTGGAATCGACGATCTGGTCGATGCGCGGGAGCGGGAAGTTGTCCTTCGGGCAAGCTGAGTTCAACCCCGTGTGGTCCACGCATATTCTCCACTTTCCGCCTTTCTTCTGGACAATGACCGGGTTGGCCAGCCACTCGGAGTAGTCGATCTCACGAATGAAACCGGCCTTCAAGAGCTTGTCGAGATTCTCCTTGATGACCGCGACTTTCTCGGGGGAGAAACGACGCAGCTTCTGGCGCACAGGTCGAGAGTCAGGTCTCACCTGCAATTTGTGCTCGATCACCTCCCTCGGGACGCCAGGCATGTCCGCAGGCTCCTAAAGCGAATATGCCCTTGTTGGCGCGGAGGAAAGTGACGAGCTCGAGTTCCTATTTGGAACTCACTACCAAACATGGATGCATCCGCCGGTCGCTCTCCTCGAGCGCAAGACCTTTTGTCGCCCCATCGGCCGGATCGCCGCCTAACGAAGCGCTCTTCACTGTCGCCGCCTGGCCTCATTGGGCAAGATACGCAAGCAAGGGCCAAGGCCTTGGTCTCGCATCCGTCTTGCCGCTGTAGATCACCCCGCGACGGTTATGATGCCGTTGGGACCAGCGACATACACCGATGGCCATAGTGGTTGGCCGCCATGAATTTGATCGGCGGCCCGCCCAAGGATGGCGTTATGCGGAGATCCCCTCGACCACCTCAAGGTGATCACCAAGGCGAAGTTGGTCGAGTCACCGAAGGTGACGGCAAGACCACCCCCCCAAAGGGATGGTCGAGCTTCGTGGACGATCCCAAGAAGGGGACAGCGATGTTCTTAACCTTCGACCGAGGAATTTGCATCCGGTCAAGCGCCCACCAGAGCAAGTTAAGGAACTACCGCCATCGACCATGACACGACCGATCATGGTGTTGCCGATGGTCGGGTCACGACCAAGGCGGTCTTCGATCTCGTGCCATACCTTGGAGTGCGTCCTCTGGAGAAAAGGTGATGGTGGCCCCAGCCCACTTGCAATGCTGCTCGATGGGCTTCCCAGTGGCGACCTGGTAGATGGCCCGCGAGGCGGCCTTGAGCTCAACGATCGTAAGTCGATGAGCCACCGAAGATAACATTGATGCGGCGCTCGCCCTGCTGGAACTCCAAGTCGAGGTCGTCAGGGTCCGCCTCGGCGTTCACCCTATTCGGCCGGGCGTCTTCTTTCAAAGAGTACCGCATTTCCCTCGACCATCATAAAAGGCTTCGGCTTGCTTTGCCAAGCCCCGCAAGTTCGCGGTCGTGGCGGCCCCTATGAAACAGTACTCGATTCATCGTAGCTCGGGTGCCCTCGGCGCCTGCGGCCGCATCGACCGCCGGGGCCTGTGTCCGCCTCTCTGCTGGGGCGGCTCTGCGCTTGACGAGGTCGAGGCCGCCTTGACGAGGTCGGGACCTTCCCGAGCTTGATCTCGGACTTCAAGGACTCGCTGGCCGCTCACCAAACGATCACCGTGGCGGTCCGCGCCGTTCTGCGATCGCGCTTCCGCTTCTTGGTTGCGGCGCCATGGTGGCGCCCTTGGAGTTGGATGGGCGGCAAGATCAGGGGTTCAAACCAAGCTTACCTGGTCATAGTCGCGTTTCACGGAGACGGCGTCGTCGCATCGAGATACCGCTCCGCCATATGGAAAAGCTTGTTGACACCGAGCCTCGAGGTGATCTCCGTGTCTCGATAAGCGCCGTCGCGACGCCGAACTTGAAAGCTTTTATGACGGCTTCGTCGGAGATGCTCGGGATCATGTTCCTCGTGCGGATAAACCATCGCACGAAATCACGAAGCGGCTCGTTCTTGCCCTGGATGACGCGATCCAGTTCTTTCTCCCTCCCTGGCCGCTCATAGCAACTCTGGAAGTTGGAGCGGAGGGCGCTCTGGATTTGGCGCCACGACTTGAAGGAACCAGGCTTCTGGTTGAAGAGCCAGGTCCGCGCGGCACCGTCCAGCACGGTCGAGAGGTAATTCGCCATCACGAGCTCATCGCCTCCGGCCGCCAGGATGGCGGTCGAGTAGATAGATAGGAACTCGTCGGGGTTCTTAGTCCCGTCGAAGCGCTCTATCAACGCCGACTTGAATCGAGCCGGCCAGCGCACGCGACGAAGGTTGTCGGAGTACGCCACGCAGCCGTAGGCCGGGACAGGACGACGCCGGGTGTGGTCATCACCGACGAGGTCTTCACTGCTGCCGGACTCGGAGTCGAGGCTGCCTCGGCAGCCCGACCTTTGATGAGGATGACCACGACGCTGCGCACAGGAGTCACCTGGGAGGTAGCGCAGGCGATCCTGGACCCTGCGGCGCCTGGCGAAATATCTGGGGAGAGGCCTCCCGATTCACTGCTGGCCGTCGCGGAGCTCGTAAAGCTCGGTTCGCACCTGACCCTGCTCGGGTTGGTGCCTGCAGGTCGGTGGCGTGGCGGCGTCAAAGCCACGTCCCAAGACCGCTGCTGGCGGAGGGCCCTGGCGGGAGGCGGCCGACGCGGTCTTGGGCGACGACGTGATGAGTTGTCATCACTTCTCAGGGAGTGGGTCCCTAAGTGGTGACTTCGGTGCTGCGGAGGTATGACCTCGTCCGCAGCCCGATCGAGCTCTTCGGCCAGGGCTCGGCCAAAGAGTTCTGACCTCGCCCTATCGGGATCAACCATGATCCGGGCGATAGCGCGGAGGCGCTCTCCTGAAGGAGGAAGCCTGTGATGCCCAGAAGATGTGCCGGCCTTCGCCTGGTCCTCCCGCCGGAGGGCGGTTATGGCTTGGTTAATGGCGACATGCACCATCCAGCGAGCCTCCTCAGGGGTTTGCGGGTCACGACCGTCCGCAACCGCGCCCGCGCCATGACTGTCCGCCATCAAGACGTGCGGCTCGCGTGGCGGTGGCAAGGGCGAAAACAGGGACGCGGAGTCGGAGTCCGCGCCCGAACCCACGCTCGAGGAATGTCCATCGATGAAGCGCGCCATGCTCCCAAGATCTTGGTGCTTTTCCTGCGAATGAGCGAAGCTATCGGGCCCCACGGTGGGCGCCAGCTGTCGACGATCGGGATCGCCAACCGCAGAAATTGAAACGGGGGTTAGTGAGACTTGGGACCCGAGCAGAGCTTAGCTCAATGAAGGAAAGGACCCGACGTGCCGAAAGGTCGGAGCTAGGTGACAACGAGCGTGAGGCGAGGGTTTATACTGGTTCGAGCCCCTGTGAAGGTAATAGCTCTACTCCAGTTGCCTTGCGGCGGTGATCTTTGTTACTCTCGAGTACAGAGGTGTGTTACAGCTCAAGCTCAACAATGGCGATGTTCAATGCTCGAGCTCGTGTCTGCTTCTCAGTCAGGCATCCTTAGCCTTATATCCTCCTCGCTTGTAACGGACGGAGATATTCCTGACGATGGTCTTCATGCGCATTGAGGGCTAGCAAGAATCGCCGGACTTGTTGCGGCGCTTGCTTCACTCCCACGATCCCACGCCTTGGTAACCGCCGAGTAAACGCGCGTTCCGGAATCCAAGGGACTCCAAGACTAACGAGAACCGACTTGAGCTCAAGGTCCCGCGGGCCGTGCTCGGGTCATCTGGCGCTTAGGTCGGCGCCTCGATACGCCTGTGTCGTGGTCGGGGCCTTTCCGAGCTTGGGAGCCCGTTGACCGTATGCTGGCCGGTCAAGGGACGCTCAGCTCTCGTCAGAATGAATTAGAGCACATCAACAAATTAATGGCATCATGTGTCGAACATGGCAAAACTAACAGAAAATCATGGAGGAAACCAGGAGGGGAGGAGAAGAACCGGGTTAACAATATTTATTTCAAAAAACTGCTCGAAAATCAAAACTCAAAAATCAGCAATATCAAGTCAAAAATCGATCAAAAATCATAAAAAACTGAAGAGTGTCAAAATCAAATTTTTTGAACAAAACATAAAAAATCAACCAATTTTCACCCAAAACTGGTCAATTTTCGGTAAAATCGACCAACCAATTGATTTTTTTGTAGACGATTTTTTGAGCGATTTACCAATTTTTGACCGGTTTACGTCAAATAATTTTTCCAATTTTTTTGAATTTTTTTAATTGAACAGATTTACCAATCGATTTCTAATTCTGAACCAGCATGATACAGTGGATTATCATGATATTCAAGCGATAATCATCGATAACGTGAACTCTAGAGAAGAACATGCGTAAGAATCGATAGTAGTAAGCGGATGAACACGACAACGAGGCTAACCAACCATGTAGTATAAATAGGGGTCACTAATGCACGCCTTCGCCACGGAGAGATTTGGGTATTTGCCACTTTAAACATGTGGCTTCGCAAATTTGCCACTGGACCCATATTTCATTGATTCAGATGGTCCCATATGTCATTGACTCAAGTGGCATCATAATCCAAAGGGTCAATCTTTAAAGTGTCAAATAACCAATTTTCTCTTCACCACGAGCCATTATCGTGCATCCACACATACATACATTTACAGCAGAGGAGAAGTTCTGCTCATCTCTTCCATGGTAGATGAGAGAGAGATGGAAGAAGAGGGATTTGGGGATTTTCACCGGAGTCTGTCAAGTAGAAATTGGGGGTAAAATTGGTATCCCCATGCTGCAGGGAGGAGGGCTACGACTGATGATGACAAGATCGATAGCTGCGACAATTGATTTGAGGCGGCGGTAGCAAGGTGGTGTGGATAAGTAGGAGAGAGAAGAGGTGAGGGAGAGTAAGAGAGAGGCGCTGGAGGTGATGATGCAGTTAGGGATTAAAATTTGATGAAATTCAGTGAAATTTCGGATTTTGGGACTGGGCGAATTCTGAGTACCGGTCAAATTTGAAATTCTGAAAAAAAAATTAATTGCTATAGTAATTTCAGAAATTTCAGCGAAATTTTGGGTTTTGAAACCGGATTTTGATGTTTTAGGACTGGATTTGACCGGAATTAGTCCAATAACCCTTAAGAAAGTCATCTTACATGAAAATTTGTTGAAAAACTAATTTTTTGAGACATTTTAAAATTTAGGTAGAAATACTATCAGATTTTTATAAAATTGTACAAGCTTGATAATGATCTGAAAAATTTATGGCGCCATCCTTAGTAGTGTAGCATCATACATAAAAATTTTAAAAATAATTTAACTTCATTTGTTATCTTTAAAAAATCAAAAACAGAATGGACATAATTAGGACAGTAAACTTGTTAGATTTTTCTAAATTTTCTCGAGTGTGACCATGATCTAAAATTTTTATGAAAGATTGATAATTTCCTCAGTACTATTATATAAAATTTTAAAAAAAATTTAGTTTTTTTTGTTTGATCAATAAAATCTATAAAACCATTGAACTTCATTTGTTATACTATATTGCAAAAAACAAAAGAGAAAGGACATAAATGCTACTGTGCCTTGTAAGAATTTTATAAATTTACAGGAGTGTGATCATGATTCAAAATTTTTATGAGATCTTAAACACTTCCTTATCACTCTTATGTAAAATTTTCACAGATTTTAAACCTTCTTTTATCGCTAAAGCAAATCTATGTATTGATTATCAGGCTTTTATCAACACGTAGCACAATCAGAATTTTTGGAACTTCTTCAAGCATGATAATCATATGAAACTTTTACAAAAACATTAGTGATACATTAGGACCTCCCACAAAAATTTCAAAAATTTTTCGATGTGATTTGAACTATTTTTCATTCCGTTCAAATTTGTCGGTAAGGCTTTTATCAGGAAAGTAGCACTGTCCGAATTTTTAAAAATTCTTGAATTGAATCTTGATCACCATCCGAAAATTTTATTAAAACATTAGTGATTCATCAGCATCATGCACAAAAAATTTCAAAATTTTCTAACGTTGTTTGTACTATTTTTCATCTGGTTCAAACTTGCCGATCAACGTTTTATCTGGACAGTACCAATGTTTAAATTTTTAAAAATTCCACAGACCTGATAATCACCAGAAAATTTTACGAGAATATCTCTAATGTGTCAGGAACCTTCAAAAAAAATTTCAAAAGTTTTCGACATCGTTTGAACTATTTTTTTAGCAGTGCAATTTTGGCGAAATTTCAGCCAAAATTTTGGTTTTTTGGCCGAAATTTTGGTAGCAAAAAAACCGGATTTGAATTTTTCTTTTTGAATTTTGAATGGATTTCGTCCAAAACGCCGAAATTTCAGATTTCGGCCATGGGCGAAATTTTGTTCCTTCGATGCAGTAACAAAGGGGAGAATGAGTTGGATATTACAGAAAGGGAGAAGTGGAGCAGCCATGGAGGAGAGGAAGGAAGCAGCGCGTAGGAGAACAAGAAGAAATTAAGGAAGAAAAGAGAGACGATGATCCAACGGTGAGATGCTATTTCGTTAGATTGCGAGTGAACCTATGGCATTTGTTAGTTTTCCTCTTCTTTTTTTTCCCTTCAAAATGGGTACATATTGAACCACTTTGAGATTTCTACCAGCATTTTGTTAGTAGCTTGCCAACGAGTGATCTGATTCGACGCCGATGCATTTGAAGCGGATGCTGCACCGCGGCGGTGAAAGCGACGCCAGACACCGGTGACTGAGATGATGCTTCTGCGGAGGCGGTGAGGCCCACACGACTCTGGTCCAGGTGGATTGAGCCAGGCCGTGATGGTTGTTGAGCTTATTTTATCTCATGGTGGACCCATCTACTTGGGCATCTCATACAGCGACAAAGAAAAAAAAAGGGCTTGTTTGTGTCCGACTCCAACACTGACTCGGTGACTCCAATCCGCACTCGCACCAAACAGAACGGAATGTTACGCATGGAACGAAGGATTTGGCTTATTCGCCCCATCCGAATCCGGCAAGGCTTTGTAACACACTGCTTATAACTGGATCGTGCGCCCACCAGCCTACACCATCCACATCTCTCTCTGTCTCCTCCCTCGTCCCTTTTCCCTTGGTTGCACCATCGATCCATTGCATCACACCGGTGCAATTCCGACCTATAGCAGCCTAGATACCATATACCATATATGGAGTCCCGGCCGAAGCAGCAGCAGCAGTATGGCGCCACGGAGCCCATCTCCCTGGTTGGCCCGGCGCCGGCCGACCTTAAGAGCACGGTGCAGCTGGAGAAGCTCCTTCTCGAGGCGGGGCTGTACGAGAGCGCCGAGGAGTCGGCCGTCCAGGAGGAGGTGCTGCGCGACCTCCAGGGCATCGTCGACCGCTGGGTGAAGCGGCTCACCATCGAGCGAGGGTACCCCAACGGCATGGTCGACAGGGCCACCGCCCTGTTGTTGCCCTTCGGCTCCTACCGCCTCGGCGTCCACGCCCGAGGCTCCGACATCGACGCCCTCGTCGTCGGGCCCTCCTACGTCGACCGCGAGTACGATTTCTTCACCGTGCTGGGTGGCGCGCTGGCCGAGACGGTGGGGGTGACGGAGCTGCATGCCGTGCCCGGCGCGCACGTGCCCGTCATCAAGATGAGGTTCCGCGGCGTGCAGGTGGACCTCCTCTACGCCAGCTTTAGCCTCCCGGTGGTGCCCAGGGACCTGGACCTGCGCGACCGCTCCGTGCTCCGCGGCCTGGACCAGGCAACCGTCCGCAGTCTCAACGGCGTTCGGGTGGCCGACGAGATCCTGCGGCTCGTCCCGGACGCCGGCGCCTTCCGCACGACGCTGCGGTGCGTGAAGCACTGGGCCAAGGCGCGGGGCATCTACTCCAATGTCGCGGGCTTCCTGGGCGGCGTGGGATGGGCCATCCTCGTGGCGCGCGTGTGCCAGCTCTACCCCAACGCCGCTCCCAGCATGCTGGTGCCGCGCTTCTTCCGGATCTTCTCGCAGTGGAAGTGGCCCAACCCGGTGATGCTGCGGGCCATCGAGCACGACGACGACGGCGAGCTGGGGTTCCGGCTCCCCGTCTGGGACCCGCGGAGGAACCCGCGCGACCGGAGCCACCTCATGCCCGTCATCACTCCGGCGTACCCGTGCATGAATTCAGCCTACAACGTTTCACACGCCACTCTGCGGGTCATCACGGAGCAGATCGAGGTCGGCCACGGCATCTGCCAGGGGATCGTCGAGGCCGGCGGCGCCTGCGGGTGGGGCGCGCTGTTTCAGCCGTTCCAGTTCTTCGGGACGTACAAGAGCTACCTGCAGGTAGATGTGAAGGTGGCCGGCGGGGAGGACGAGCTCCGGGAGTGGAAGGGGTGGGTTGAGTCGCGGCTGAGGCAGCTAGTGACCAGGGTCGAGATGGCCACTTTCGGCATGCTGCTGTGCCATCCGCACCCGCACGCCTACGCCGCAGAGCCGCGTGATCTGCAGTGCACGTCCTCCTTCTTCGTGGGCCTGTCTAAGCCACAGCAGCCGCAGCCGCTCCGGCAGCCCTTCGACCTCCGCGCGACGACGGAAGAGTTCAAGCAGGAGGTGTACATGTACGAGTTCTGGAGGCCCGGCATGGAGCTGGCCATCTCTTACGTCCGAAGGAAGGACCTGCCGTCCTACGCGCTGAAGCAGCTTCGCTCAACTGGTCATGAACTCAAGAGGAAGCGCGCCGACGATGATTCTTCTTCTTCGTTTGCTTCCGACAACTCCGAGTCGAGCTCGAGATGCAGGGACGTCAAGAGAGCGGTGGCAGCCAGCGGGATCAGATCGTCATCTGAGGGCGACAGGCAAAGCTGCTGCTTCCATCCACGTAATGCCCTTCCCAGCAGCAGCATTAATGCTTCAAGAGAGAGCGTCGTGTGACACTAACAGGCGATCAATTTGCAGCTGATCAAGGCAAAGTCTTCAAGCTAGATATAATCAGGCAGAGGCAATGATCGATGAGGACGGGAGGCCGTAAGATGTACGGAGATTGCATTGCATGCCTTGTCAAAGGGCCAAATTTGTACGATTACAGATTTGGAATACATAGGCCTTACAAGTATTCTGCATCAACTACGTACATACGGTTGGCACGTACCACCGAATAAAAACTTATATTGTCCTTGTTTGATGAGCTTGCTATTCCTTCACAGTAAATCTGTGATGTAAAGTTTCCCAGAATTGTGCTATTAGTGAATACAAAAATCTTGTTAATGCTTCCTCTTTATTTGTGCCCTTTTCCATTTGCAAATTAAACAAATAAGCACCAAAAAAAAGTCGATCGGGCCGTGTGACATGGCCGGCCAAACGTACCAGGTCTGGCCGGTCAAGCAAGATTTAGCAGCAGTTGGATAGTAACTTGTGAGTCCTATCTTTTGCATTCCTCATCAACAAACCATAACAAAAAGCTTCCTTACCAACCTATTCAAAGGCTGAATGAAAATACAAAGGAAAAACAAGAACTTACTTTTGGGTTACCCCAATGGCATTTTTATTCTTCTCCTGTCAGCAACTGTTCTAGTAAACAAGGTATTCTCCTTTCTAGAATTACAAGCTTCTCCCGATCGAACTAAAGGGAAACACGCTTCTACTTCTTGTGATGCTATATTGTCAATATATCCCTGTCTCTTCAATGACGCCTGTTAAATAATGTGAACTGACCACCCCAGCAGATTCGTCATCCCAAGTTCACAACCACATAACCAAGACTCCAGACTCCAGCACACCCTGAAGAACACCCGGTGACTGGACAAAAGATCTAACTTTGGTTGACCCACCCTTTCTGTTCAATAATGCTCTGAACTTTTGATTTTGGAGGCATCCCAGATTCAGAAGTAGCCTTGTGCTTGCATAAGGATGTCAGACCAGATATATTAGTAGAAGTAGGAAAAGAAGAAGATGAAGCCCAATGAGAACCCTCGTCCCCTTCAAAGCAAGCTGCTGTCGCTACTCTGCCAAGATAAATATGCACAATTTGTCAATAAGTTCGCACTCCATAATATCGTTTGATAGAATATTTAGGAACAACTGAGCATTCAATGGCACAACATGAATTCCATAGTCAATTCTTTGTCTAACCATGTGAAGGAGAACGAAAAAACAGGCGGGCACAAAAACTCAAATCGAAGTTAGCGCTTACCTGAAATGATTCTCAGCACGTCTGTGATAAAAACTGGTTAGTAATGATCGTCCAACTGGCTCCCTGACCTGTTTTAGAGGTTCAGGCTCATATATAAACACATTGACTACTGATGGAAAGTCAGTATCATAATCAGATTGTTCAGTCAGGAAGTCTCGTTCTAATCCTAAATGATTGCGATATGATTCTGGATTGTTCATGCGATTTACTATTCCTGGACGCTCAACCTGAGCTTCTGCCAGGGCCTTCTTAACAAGCTTCACACTTGGTCTACAGTTGTCATGGATCGGTTTAAACTCAAGCTCCTGGGCTTCTTCACCTGAATAAAAATCCGTAACATGGCAGCAGAGACATTTTGACCTCCACACAGAAGAAAGTACAGTCGTGAAATGCTTCTGAAGAAGCAACTCATTATTAAGCAGCTCGCTGGTGACATTTAGTAGTATATGAACTTGATCCTGTAAGCACAGATAAATCATCAATTTATAAGAATGTTTGTTTTATATTAGAGAAGGCCAAAATACATTCCCCATCCCAAAGATCATTTATATTTGTTTATTTATAAATAGTATGGGACATCCTATTTCTTTCATACCAGAGCAGCCAGTGTAATACCCTACATTAAAAAATTAACTCACCTCGTATGCTTTTAAGGTGGCTTTCCAAGTCACATAAGAAACCTTATCAGAGTTTAAATTGTCCACTGACAATAAAAATTGTTTGCAGAATAGCTCTTCAAATCTCTCATAGCAATTCAGAGGATGGCGATATCTCCATCTGTAAAATCCACCACCCGGTATGGAATAAACTAAGTCGCTAGCAAGTTCCCAATGAGGACCATATTCGTATACAGCTCCGCAAAGAACATGATCTTCTTGTATTGTCCATGCATCTGAAAGGCAGTCTAGAGACCAAACCGGACCCTTCTTCCGCAACCTTTCTGGCTTAATTACCATGATGCATTTTACTGGTACACAAGAGATGTTTGTTCTGTCCTTGCTCGACACCTGCTTTTGATTCTGAATCATCAACTTCGACCCTTACATTTGGCTGCTTACTTTCCATCAAGTGATTTGACGACAAGGCCGCATCCAAAGTAGAATTGGATTTGAGTTTCTTGAACTTCTTCAATCTTTTGCTGTTGCTGTTTTCTTCTTCATGTGCTGATACCTTCTTAGGCTTGATAGAATAAATAGGCTGTGAGTCATCACCTTTAAGCTCAGGAGAAAATGCATTTTTGTCAGTGCTCATCATATCTATCGAAGTTTCCTCAAGCATGATCTCTGACTCAGATGACAAATGTCCCTTTTTCAAGGACTTAAACTTCGCTGACTTCTGCATTTTTTTTATTTCAGTCTGCCTTGCATGCTGTATATTCATGATAGAAGCAACCAAACTTTATTCTTCAAGGCAAGCTATTTAAGACATAGTGATTCACTCAACAAGTAACTGGGGGGAAAAATGAAAATGAAGTATGGCAGATGAGAAACTAATTGCTATTTATGAAAAAAAATGAAGACCACATCATTAGAAGTGTAAGTTGCCCACTACAATACCTGGTACTCTGGTTCTATTCCAACTCTTTGGCTGCTTCTTAGGCCTGATTCTCTTGTTCTTCCGTGAACTGCCAAATAATAAATCATGTTAGATCATCAACCACTGGCATAAGAGTATGAGATACAAGAACACGAGATACAAACAGACCCGCTTTTTTGCTAAGTCCTCAACATTTTGGCGGTATGTTCTGGTAGCAAAATCAACACCCCATCCTGTGATTGACATGATGTCAACATATTGAAGCAAAAAGAAAGGAGATTGTCGACCATGGGATGCTCAGGTGAAAGCTAGCTCCTGTTAAGTGATATTATTCAAGTAAAATGAGTGAGGAAGATGACATCAACATTTAATATCAAAAATGAAATGTAAATTATGCAAGACAATCTTCTGACGTTTGGTTCCTGTCTCACAGTCTAACTTTGGCCAGGGACTTTTTTGAGGCGATGGCTCTGCAATCTTGCATAGAATTGTCCCATGCCTTTGAGCATAAATAGCGATATGGAAGATCAACTCTGCATAACTGTTCTTGTAAGACGATAAGGAAGTGACATAAAACAATGTCTAGCTTTGGTATATATCTATTACAATATTAAAGCAGATGCAAAAGAAGCCACCACATTCGCTCTCAAGATTAGAAATTCCCATATTAATCAAAGGAAAAAAAAAGAAACATCTACACCATTGATCATGATGTATTCAGATTATAACAATCTAGATTAAAAGAAAGAGTTTGTGTGATGTACAATTAATACAGGAATTTGAGCCATGTACAATATAAGAGTTTATGTTATATACAATACAAAAATAACTGAAATTGAATACAAATAAAATAACATAAAATTAGAAATTTGATTTCCATACGATTAAAAGAAAGAGTCCAAGTACAATAAAACAATTTGAAACAAAAAAAGATAATTAATAATATAATTTCCATACGAACATCAAAATAAAATTGAAATTCAGAATATTTTTAAAAAAATCATAATAAAAACAAAATATAATTAGTAATTTGATTTCCATACGAACATCAAAATAAAACTTAAATTTAGAATAAAAATTAGTAGTTGGATATGTATACGATTTCCAATATAAAAACTGAAATTTGGAATGAAAAATAAAAAATAGGAATTTGATTTCCATACAATTAAAAGAAAGAGTCCAAGTACAATAAAACAATTTGAAACAAAAAAGATAATTAATAATCTAATTTCCATACGAACATCAAAATAAAATTGAAATTCGAATAATTTTAAAAAATCATAATAAAAACAAAATATAATTAGTAATTTGATTTCCATACGAACATCAAAATAAAACTTAAATTTAGAATAAAAATTAGTAGTTGGGTATGTATACAATGTCCAATATAAAAAAACTGAAATTTGGAACGAAAAATAAAAAAAATAGGAATTTGATTTCCATACGAACATCAAAATAAAGAGTCCACGTCAAGTACAATAAAAAACCAAAATTCTCTGTAAAAATAAAATAAAAGTAGCAATTCGATTTCCATATGAACATCAAAATAAACATTCAAAACAAAAATCAATTGAAATTAGGCCCTATTTGGTAGAGCTCCAGATCCTAACTTCATCTCAGATCTGAAACTTGTAGGCTAAAATAAAGTGAATTAAGTTTATATTTTTAGTCTAAAATATAAATAAGATGACCACCTAAACACTCTTAATATACCACAGTTCCCGCTCCGCGGATCTGGTGGAGCTAGGAATACCCAGCTCCATCAGATCTACGGATTTGGTGGAGCTGGAGCTGTACCAAACACAGCTTTAGTAATTAGATTTGTATACGAATATCAACCTAAAACTAAAATATAGAATACAAAACAAAATAAAATTAGCAATTTAATTTCCATACGAACTCTAAAGTAAAATCCCTAAATAGCTTAAGTCCAAAATAAAAATGAAATAAAAAATACCAATTGGATTTGTATACGATTCCAACCTAAAACTATATTTAAAAAAATCTATGTCATGCATGATCCAACAACACACAAAAAATAACTAAATTTGAAATAAAAATAAAACAAAAAGAGAAAGGCCAAAGCCCAATGAGCCAAAAGCCACGATGACGAGTGTTGTGTGTCTGCATTGTTGAAGAAGTCAGTAGCAAAAGAAGCTTGATGATAGGGAGGCTCCGGTAGAGAGGAGAAGAAGCTTTGCATTGAAGATAGGCTATAGAGAATATATATCCATTGGTTAGCTAGAAACATGGCATCGCTGCTGAGGGACATGGCATCACACACGACAGTGGGAAAATTCTTCGTATTGTTAGATAACGACAAAAGCAAACATGCTAGCATCATAGAAGATGGGAGGTCGCTTCGTTAATGAGGAAGCATCATCGTTGAGTTGGCAAACATTGAATAAGAGAAGCGACCGATATGGGACAAGCGTAAATCAAGCATGTATAATATCTTGTATGTGTATATGCATACATGAATTTGTTTAAATAAAAACAAATTACAAAAAACTCAGAGTAGAGATGGCGCTACTCTATGAAATAGGTTTGGGGCCACTGGTTAGAGCATGACAGGTGGCCCCGGTAGGGATAAACAATACTTGTACATGTATGCATTGCATGTTGATGTCGTAATGTTCATCATTAAGTAATAATTGAAGAAAAAATAGAAAATAGTTATACGATAGAGTGTTGCATTAAAAGGGTAGCGGTTGAGAGGGATTGATAAAAACATTAGACTTACTACTGGCAGTTGAAGTAAAAAAGTTATGGGGTGATCAATAAGAGATATAAGACATATGATTCTGCGGGGTAGCCAGTGTGTAACGAAGATACGTTCAAAGTCGCCCATGATGTATCAATTTATACATGAGTAATGTACTCTAATACCATGTAAAATAATCAGCGTATTAATTCAGATTAAATAGAGGTACATGTGTTGCATATATTTTGAAAAAAAAGTTACTAATGGAGAAAGAATAGAGGTATATAGCTATATGTTTCTATGCAAAATGAAAAATTGCTACGTTTCTAAGAACCCCTAAGAACTTTTTATTCTCAATGATTTTCTTCCATCAAGGTGACCTCAAGGTGAAACCATGTTCACAAGTTCACAAATGAAAATATCACGTTTGAATAAGTTGAGTGTCCCAAAAGGTGGAAGATAAGTTGGATGATATGTAAAGAAACCGGCTGAATATTGTAATACCGAAAGGCTCAAATACACTATAGCCTACTACCACTCACGAGTCACGATAGACCACTCATAGACTTTCATCCTCGCTTCACCCAAGGAGCTGCTACAGCTGGCTCCCTTGGGTTCATATGCAGCCCAAACTGAATTCACTCCCAACATGAGACTAAACCCCCACACACAACCACACCACCACATCTGGATGTTAGTGTGAATTTGACTGAAATTTTGTTCCATTGATTAGTTCATGGCTACTGATGTAGTGATATGAAATTAATTCACTCTTTGATGTTCAAATTGGTATGCACGTGTCTACGATGTTTGCTAGAAATCATGGAGCTATGGAACAAAATCTAGATCAAAACTTTAGTATTTTTAGCTAGTCATAAAAAAAATAGAGAAATGGCTTCGAACTATACAGTGGTGTTCTTAGTTGAGATTCAGAGCCATTAAGCTCAAAAACACAACGTGATCACCGATTGCGAGCACATTCAAACTCATCAAACTAGAACGCACTCACATTACCGCATCCGAGGCAAATCTAACCGATTTCAGGAAATTCCCAGATAAAAAAGCCACCAGAACCACTGAACCAGCAAAGTAGCAACTACATGCTTTAACCCCGCCCCACCCGAGCTGCATAAACCCACAGTACGGCACAAAAGCAGAAGCCCCAATCCACCACACCAATAGCAGCAGTAACAACAACAACAAGCGGGGCCAAATCAACTCACTCGCTTCCTCACCTTGCCTAAAGCTCTGGAGGCTAGCGCGAGGCCACGGCGCGGAGCCGAGGAATTTGAATCGGAGGGGAAGCACCTCCATGGTTCCGCCGGCGAAGACAGCGCCGAATGGCCGCTGCGGAGAGATACTGAGGAAGGCAGGATCCCCCGCGAGCGGCCGTGGCGGCGACGAGATCGACGGGATTGGGGACCGGGGAGGGTGAGTCGTAGGGTGGGTATTTTTTACACCGCAACCAAATAACCAACAACCGATTTAACTGCATATTTTGATTTTTGATTCAGCTTTTTTTTTATTTTGGTGCTATTTTGTTTGGCAAAATATCCTGTACAATTAAATATTTGGTGAATCACCGTGCAACTCTACTAAAAAAAATTTCAAATAATTCTGAAAAAAAATCATGGATGTACATCTCGACAAATTCATGATCAAATTCGACGAATTTGATCATGAAATTTTATATGTAGATGGGGTAAGCTGAGATGTACATCCATGATTTTTTTCAAAATTTTTTGAAACTTTTTCTAGTAGGGTTGCACGATGGTTTCATCAAACATTTAATTGCACAGGATATTTACCCATTTTGTTTTCAGGTTTCGATTCAATTTTAACTCTGTACACTGAATAGCTCAAAGAACCAAACTTTCATTTCACTTGCCCTCCCTAAGTGATTCCCATCTTCGTCACCGGCTCACAGCGTCACCTGAGCACCTCATCCCTAACCTCCTCCACTCCCTTTGACCCCCTCCTATTCCCATACGAATGCTCCCCACGATCACTCTCCAGTGGTCAGCCTAGCCTCTGCCACATTCACGACTCACATAGACTCCATCTCCATCCCTATTCCCCAAACTGGGTGAGGAGAGAAGCTCTCATGGTGGAGAATGTGTAGCAGTCAAGCGCCACTACCTCCCGCGCCCTCTATGAGTCAAGAAGGGAGCACATCGAGGAGGGCTTTGCCGACGATGCCAGTAGATTTGACAAAGAGCACAACTCTCTGGAAGGAGGGCTTGGTAGCGGCGACAGTGTGCTCATCCTAGCGCTTCTTGACCGCGCTGATCACACCTGCCCACCACCAGCTCATCGCGGTAGCCGACCGGTGTAAAACTTGACGCTTGGATGGATCGGCTAGTGGGAGGAAGGAAGGAAGAGGGAAGAGAGGTGAAGGAAAGGAAGGCTCAAGAGGGGCGTGGGGATCGACAGGAGTCGGTGGGGGTCAGCAGGAGCAGGAGGCGCAACGATCCAGCCATGGACATAAAGGGGCTCTTGGAGATGGCAGGCTTAGGGGTTGACACCAACTTCGTCATTGTCCACAGTGCCGCTATAGCTCGGAATCTAGATTGCATCTGGGCATCTATCTTGATGATTTTTTCGATTTACCAAAATAACTAAACCAATTTTTTCAGTTATTTTGGTTTAGTTTTCTATTTTAGACTGGGTAATTCGGTTGCATGTTTCCAAAAACCAATTTATTTTTAAACCGGACGCTTTAATCGAATTAACCGAATGCCCATCCCTAGTGAGTCGGGCAACGTTTCAAATTCAGCTCGATGCCTCACCTCAAGGGGTGTGCGGATGGGACGGGAGTGCCCCTGGAGAGGGTTAGCATGAGATGGCAACGACGTGTAGGGAAGGATCGGGGGTAGTCTTGAGATTTTGGGTACAACTAAGATTCTCCGATGCTTTTGGCCTTTTTGAATTGCTAGCGATGGTTGTGCTTCGTGGCTGGGAGGGGAGGCGCCGTCGCCTTGCCACTTTTGGGATCAATATGGGGGTGATTTGGCAGACTCATCGAAGGTTTTGAATTTTGTTTTTAGATCACATATTGGGTTGGCCAAAATCCAATTTCAATAAGATATTGGAATTTCGGATAAAATTCAGATGAAATTCAAAAGGTAAATTTGAAAGTGAGAAAAACAAAATTTTAACCGAAATAATTGAAATTTTAGCTAAATTGGCCGAAATTTCAGTGATTTTCAATCGATTTGTGAAATGGTCGCCTGAGGTTAGAAAAATTCGGGAAAAATATGAAAAAAATCATGTGAGTATTTATCTACATTTTCTATTTATTTGAATGTAAAATACTAAGTGTTTGCACATAAAATTTCCAAGTTAGGGTTTAAGTTTTATGTCAAATCTAAATTAGGGTTTAGCCCGAATACATCATTTAAGGTTGAAATCCAATTTGGAGTTTAGGATTAGGGATACATAATTTATATATTTTTTTACAAAATTTTCACATGTACTCCTCATAAAAGGCATTACAATTCTTCACAAAAAAATTGGTGCAAAATCCAGACCAAAAACCATGCAAAATGGTCCAAAATGTCGAAATTACCGATATTTGGTATAGATTTACTAAAAAATACTGTAGTAAACCCTAATTTTCAATTTTTTCATTCAGCTAGGATTTTGAATCTCAGCCTCGGCCGAAATCCGAGATTTCACAAAATTTTACCGAAAGTTTGAACCCTAGAGTCAACACACCGGTGCGCCGCGTTTTTGGCTAAGTTGGGTTTCGATGGTTAGAGCGTGTGTAAAGAGTAGCCACTACTAGTGTCTATATACTTCTCTATATCATCTAAAGACAATACTAAAGATAATTTTTTACAATAGATAAATTTTAAGGTTGTCTCTATTCCATATCGAAAAAAAAATTACCAACAAAGCTTGTAAAGGGCCATCGCCACAACATCATACATGCCCTTTGTGGCCCATTTGAGGTGTTGGGCAACAGTGCCGCGAAACGGTGGGCCTCCGTGGTACAACTATTGGGCCAAATATGGCTGCTCATTACTTGTATATAGGCCAGGAAGTCAGGAACCCCTGGATCAAACCTGCTCTTTACATGAATCATCACTGTTCCTGGCTCGGCCTGCGCTGCATTCATCTGACCTTCCTTTTAGAACAGACGGCATACATCTTACCTATCTCGCCCTGTTTATTCCCTGCCGAACAGAGCAAACAGAAAAGACAAGGATAAGACTATAAGAGTGTTGTGTGTATCGACTGAGTTGGTGTTTATGGTGTAACCAAAGCACGGACGTCGGATCGCACTAACGTCCGTCCACGTTGCATGACACCCCACATGAAAACGACGAAAACTTTGTAGCATTGATAAAGGAGACTTGACTTTAGAGACTTGACTTTAGTGGGTAGTACATTTATCTGCTCTACTTGCACCGCACGAATCTAGCCAGCTAATCTTTTTTTTTTTTGAAGAGCAGCGTAGCTGCGAAAAATATTAGAAAGAGGAAGTCGGAAAGTACAAGGTGTAGGATACTGCATCGGAAAGTAAACGCAAATCATTCCGAGAAACCGGAGGAAGGGAACAAGAAGGAGAAGGAAAATAAAAGAACTAAAATTAAGCTAGTCGGTCTAGAAGCTTTTTTAGGTGTTCCGCACCCGCGATGATCCAAATTCTGGCCTCATCTTTGATGGACTGTAAGATCTCCTCTATGTCATTTTCTTTGCTTCGAAAAATTCTATTATTTCGTTCTTTCCACCATTGCCAGCAAGTTAAGATGATAAGTGACTTTAGCCCTTTTCAAATTCCTGGATGTCTATTTATTAGGCGAAGACTCCAATCTTGTAAGTTTAAGGCCGTAGCTGGGTCCCACCGGTCTGGCGATAAAGACGGCAATCGAGCCCATGCAGCGATTAGTTCTCACAACTTTCGAACTTGTAGGCAGTCAATGAAAAGATGATGCACGCTTCTGTGTTTCGCAAAGACATTGGGCAGAAATATTGATTGGGCCAACCCCTTCGTTGTAGCCGCTGCGCAGTCCAAAGCCGATTTTGGCTAGCAAGCCATAGGAAGACTTTGCATCGCGATGGGGACCAAGCCTGCCAAATCGTAGTGTGGAAGGATTTGTAAGCAGCTCCTGTGAACTGCATGCGGTATGCAGAGGCAGGAGGCAGCCGAGTAGACCCCCGAGGCTGTTTGCGTCCAGGTTATGACATCATGGACTTGCGGCTGGAGTTGTACTATTTGTAATTTCCGCCACAAGTCGACATATTGAAGAAGAAGTGGGAATGTTAGATTCTGGCGGATATCTCGAATCCAGTTGTTGTTTGTTAGGGCATCTAGCACGGAACGTGACTTCCGCCTGGAGTGCCTGAAGAGCTCCGGCGTAAGCATGGAAGGTGCTGTACCGTCTAGCCACCTGTCAGTCCAGAATGCCGCTTTCTGACCGTTTCCGATGTTTATTTTTGTGGCCACGGAGAAAAGTCAAGTTTCTCTGTGTGGTCACAAGGTGTGGGCATACCACTCCATAGCCTCTCTGGAGCCACCCAGTGGAGCCACAGCCACCAAGACAAAGCGCTCTGGCGAACCTGTCGAGGTCGAGAATTCCTAGCCCCCATATTAAGCAACCAAGACACCGTCGTCCAATAGACCTTACAGTTCCCACCATGTAAGTCGACGTTGCCTGTCCATAGGAATTTTCTTCTCAGCCTGTCTAAATCAGAGATGAATTTTTTGGGCGGCCTGATTGCTGTGAGAAGATAAATTGGAAGCGAGGTAAGCACTGATTTGACCAAGGTGAGGCGTCCCCATGGAATAGCCAGCTAATCCTTGACTGATATATATATTTGTCTTCTCTTTTTACCATTTTTATGTAGCAACTAGTCGCCTGTTTTCTACAGTTGTACTAGATGACTTGGCTGCCAAGGCGCCGAGCAGGCATGCATGGGATAAACAAACAAAACAACTAGTAGGAAGTTTCTCTGATGTTTCAGTGTATAGGTGCGTTTTGGATAGTCGCCTGTGTTCGTTTCAAATGCAGCCCTTCACATCAAGCTGATTGACTCACGGTTAAGAGTGTCCACATGCATGCCGCGAGTTCGCGACAGGCATATATCAAGTATATATCATCACTTCGATTGTTCAGATCAATTTTGCTACATGCATGATGCATATGATAGGTTGCGTATTTAAGTCCTACTAGTGTAAGTCTGGGTTCAGCACTTCAGTGTTCAAAGAAGACGCACTGATATGCAGATGGTACTCAACGCAGGGGTGGTGGCAGCTGCTGTGATATGGCTAATTTCCCTTTTATATACTTCACAAAAGAAGACGCGCTGTTTGACTGTCTTACACACGGGTATGTAATACACAAAAGACGAGGATTTGGATTGGCTTGCGTGCGAGGATGACATGCATGTTCAGATGTTGTCCATTCGGTCATGACTAGACCTGTGCACTAGACGAGTTTCTTTAGGTGCAATTGGGTGTAATGGACGGCACGACATGTTTGTATGAACCGGCATGGTCTAAAATAGGCTCGATGGACCTAAAGTAGGCAAGGCACGTGGCATGATGCTCTGTCACGAGATTACGTTATGTTGTGACTCGTCTTACCGGCACTTTTTGAGATCCTCGCATGTGGAGAAAAAGGAAACAAAGGAGATGTTAAAAGGTGGAGAATAGAAACTGGAGAGTGTATGTTCACTGACATCGAGAACGCGCACCAAGCTATTCCGCACTAGGGTAACCCACGCTGGGTGTAAGGTTTTTGACAAGGTAGTAACTCTGTATCTGTTTAAAAATGAATAAAATTTAGTTCTTTTTCTTAATATTTGTGGTTGAAACTGTTCCTCAAAAAATGCCAATACGAAGAAAAAATTCTCGTGCTGCCAATATAATGGAGTATAAATAGCAATCTGACCCCTCATATCGACCAAAGACAACAAAATAATGTTGTAGTATCCACGTAGAAACAAACTCTTTTTACACTCCAAACCTTCATCTCAAACTGACATTGGAGCAAAAAACTTCAAAGAGTATAATACTACCAGCAGGGTGTTATCTAAATTCAGTTGTTTCCTCAATTGATATTATTATTATTATCCAAACAACAGCAAATAACAATGGCTAAAATATAGCACACACTGACATGTGATCTTCGTGTTCACCGTAAATGAGACCCCTCTAACTAGTTGTGAGGAACATGGATGTATAGTGTAAGCCATGAGCATTGAATCGAATTCAACTTCAGATCATGCACCGACTTGTTTCTGTTCAAGCTCCACTACCGATCGATTGACGATAAACTCTGGCAAGCCTACGAGACAACCGACAAATGATGAGGCCACTTCTTCTGGCGATGAGAAGGAAACAACGAATTAGATCATGATACACTGCATGTGACCAAGGGTCACAGGCCTTGTCTGGTCGGGGATGGCGATGGCCTCGCAAGAGATGGCACGGCTTCGGCAATTTGACGACGGAAGATGGCAACGGCGGTGCGGAGCGAAAAATCCCAACCAGGCCTGTAGATAGCACGGAGGCGAGCATCGATCGGGAGATGTGTCGAGGCCGACAGGGAACGCCGAAGACGTCACCGACGCGGAGGGTCTTGATGAAGAGCTTGTTGTCTGGGCCGGACGAAACAAAGCCGACGACGAGCGAGCCCTGGAGGACGTGCATCAACTCGGTGGCGCATAGGTGGATGTGCGACGGGTTGAGGCCGCGTGACCCGAAGGCAAGCCGCACCAAAGAGATGCCGAGCGTGTGGAGCCCTGGGATCACGTGGG
This sequence comes from Guadua angustifolia, assembly GCA_036346375.1. NCBI lineage: Eukaryota > Viridiplantae > Streptophyta > Magnoliopsida > Poales > Poaceae > Guadua > Guadua angustifolia. Next base: position 9,736,468 of record CM070507.1, on the reverse strand, counting down.
CGTTGCCGTACCGATGCCGCCCTCGTGCCGTTGAGGAGGAGGACGGCGCCTGGAGCGACGACTGCGATGAATATTGAAAATCCCTGGTATGTGCTCTAACTCTAACTCGGAAACCATTTGTTAGGGCTTTGATATACTTGTTAGAGTTAGAAGTACGATAAAATAATTAGAGACAAAATATAACGTAAGAAAACTCTTGCGGAAAAAAACCACGGAAAACAATCCAGTATAATAATTCAAGAATTATTTGTACACAGGTATGGCTTAAATAACAAAAAGAGTCCGAGTTCTTAAAGCCTTATAGTATCAAACTATTTGAATAAATCTAAGAGATATGATAAATTAAGATATTGATTTATTCTGACGGGGCACTTGGTTGAATGGCCAAGTACAGGATAAGGTAGAAAGTGGATAATGTAAGTCCTTTGGTTGTTAGCAGTGGCGGAGCCAGGACTTTTCGAAGCATCGGGCCAAAAACTAAACGAATAACTAATAAATAGCAAGTAATATAGGAGCAATACAATCAATAATCATTCAACTGAATTATCAACTATCATTCTATGAATCAATAATCATTCAACTGAATTAGCAAATAGCATAGCAATACAATCAATAATCGGGAGGGCAGCGCGCAGAAGGCAAGACTAGAGACCACCAGCACCAGTGGGCAGAGCACAGAGGGCCAGAGGGTAGGGGTGGCGACGCGGCATGGCCCGTGGCCAGAGTCGGGAGGCAGCAGTCCGGCGGGCGGTGGTGGGCCGGCATTTCGCGTCCAGATCTGTGAACCAGAGGCTGGAGTAGCCGACCAGGGCTAGGCGCATGCGGCGGGAGCGGCGGTGGCGTTGTTTCGCCTGGCGCACACGGCGGAGGCCCAAACGGCGGGAGGCGGCGGCGCTTGGCTCGGGGCCGGTGGGTGGCCGGAGTGGCAAGAAGCGTGGTCGGACGCTGGACGCCGGGCGCCGTCAGCCAAGTGACGCGGAGGTCGGCCGAGAGCGCCACAGTCGCTAGCTATTGGCATCGGCGGTCGGGATTGGGTGAGATTGGAACTGCTCGCTAGGGTTAGCTAGCTACGCTATTTGAGCTGGCCCCAGTGGCCCGAGGTCCAGCTCCGCCCCTGATTGTTAGTGCGATCTCCTTAGGTGGCTACTAACCCTAATGACGTGGCACCAATAATTGCACAAGGCGCCTGTCAGGAAAAGGGGGATGCAATCTCTGTCTAGTACAAAAGTGTGGATCTCAGGCTCTCAGGCACCAACTACTACATATACGGTGATATGATCGATCGACTAAAACTGCATCCACCACTACGCACAGAAAAGCAACACGGGGAAAAAGGTAGAGGTGTGCTTGCGCTTTCCCATCTCCAAATCCAATCCATCCCTGATACTGCACATTTGCGCTTAACCCCTATGTCCTATCAGCAGTGATGCAGCTGATGTGTTGCAGTTCTGTCCTGTCGGCACTTACAGGTTAATTACGCACTCGTAACTGGTCGATGAAAGCCTGGAGATGTCAAGGCGTCATATACAGACAGGGTAAACATCTGGAGCTGTGTACGTTGAGTTGAACTGATCGATTCCGTGATCCGTCGACCGTCTCATCAGAACATGCCAAGTGCAATTAATAGCTGCGTTCCTGCTCTGACAAGCTCGATCAGGAGTCGGGTCGAACGACAGATGAACCCACGTAGCTTGCACGCTGTTTGTTGTTGGAAACTTAGCGATATTTTAATTCTAGATTACGCTACAAGTCAAAAATCACAAATCATCTGTGATATATAAATCGATAATAACGGCAGACAATATATTACATTTTGAAATATACACAAGAATAGGGTTGTAACAGAGTTTGACCAATCACACGTCTGACTTAGAGTAGGACTTGATGAAGAACGGGAGGTAGTATAGAGTCAGTTGTGAAAGTAGACTACGTCGAGAAAGAAACTAACCAGTCGCATGAATACGTTGCATAGAAACCTTATTAGCGTCCTGTGTAGGTACTCTTTTGCGATGATGGTTCAGAGATAGCCACTCTCCTCCCTTCCTAGTGCGCATCGAGAAAGAAGGTCGGTGTGATACAACAGCTCAACAGTGTAACATAGTTTTTCAGAGGAGGAAGGTGATGTAAGAAATAAATAGAGAAATTCTTCTCTTAGTTTATTTTGGACGTCTCTAGTAAATGTTGTAATTAACCCGAATTAAGTCACTGGTAACTATTCATTCAAACCAAATAATGGCATTTATGCATAGTTTAACAACTCCTAACCAATTCAAACAAGAAGAGAGAAATGCACAGTTAGCAAAGTGGGCAGATGATAGCCATTCATAACCAGCTTGTAACTCCCGTACACCAGTTTGATTACTCACAACCAGCTCGTAACTTCTTACGATCAATTCGTGTCTGTTCACAAACTTATAGCAACCCTTTATAATTGATTGTGACTTACTCCAACCAGTACATGATCATACATGACCAGCTCACAAGGTGTTCTTAGCTCCAGAGAACCAATTGATATATGATCAATAGCTTTCCAGAGAACCAATTGAAATTATGTTGATGATCGAATAGCCTTTACGATTAGTCGACCTATAGCCACGCCAAAATAGGCAAAAATTTGACGCCAGGCTAAACTAATTTCCAATGAAAATAGGTTATTTATGTTGGCTTTTAACGAAAATAATTTATGAAAATATAGGTTGTTCTCGTAGTGTTTACGATTAGTCGACCTGCTTCCCACGCCAGGCTAAACTAATTTCCAATGGAAATAGGCCAATTTCGAACAGGTGTACGTACATCACACGGGCGTAGGAAGACGATACATTAGCATACAGCTGATACAGTGATATACGTCGACATGAGTTATCCTTTCGTACGCAGTTTGCGCGTTCGTACGTGCAGCACGAGCGAATGCCAGCTCGAGTGCGAACCGAGCTCGAGTTCGAGCCTCAACCCAGCTCGAGCCTGCTCCGCCGTGCAGCTTTGTTGCTGCATGCATGCTCAAGGATATGCACGATCCATGTCTACCCACCATGCATCGAGATGCATGGTGTCACCCACCATGCATCGAGAGGTCAATGTCAAGCATGTCACACCCACGGCCAGTGTTGATACTTGCCGAAAGTGATCAGGGTTTAGCTTATTAATTAAGTGGGAATTTATGTATTAATCAACTCATAAACCGCAACAACTGTGCGTTATTTCCGGACCTGTGGAGCCCACATCAAGCAATCAAACGAAATACGTGTCGCGATCGAGCCCGATCGGCGTCACCATATCGTGAGGCTGTGAGCGCTCGCAGGCTCGTGGTCTGGACTGAGCGGCTGAAAGCAGAGAGCGGACAAGAAACAAGAACTAAGCAGTGACATCATTACCTTCGTGGACATTCGAAGCTCTAGGCTTCTCGCCAGCACCGCAGATAAGCTCAGGTACCGCGGTATTTACCTGCCAAACTCGGTAGAACAAGATTATATTTACAGTTTCAGTGGTGATCGAATGCATGGTTTCTGCTTGCTGCTTTGTAGCATGTGGAGCTGCTCTGCCCACCGGCTTTTCCTGCCAGCCTTTTGGGCTCATCGGTTTGTACGCCGCAAAAGGGCTGGTCTCGAGCTGCCTTCTTTCCGCTGGCTAAGCTTTTTTCCCAACCATTTCTCCGTGTCCCTTTCGCTGCAACTTTCATGCTTCATCACGCCGACTTGACCTGCCAGCAGTGCAGATGGTCCGAGAAGATAAAGTATAAAAAGCCATAGCTTTAGGCTCCGGCATCACCATCTTGGATTGCATCACACTTAGTCTCGCTTAATCCCATTATTATTTCACTTGTCCAGTCCGGGCAGTAAATCTATCATCATTTAATCGATCTGTTCGCGCGCGTTAGGTGATCGATGATCGGCATGTGCCTGGATTGGAATCGGTGCAGCATCCTGTCGAGTCAAGTTTGTTCCATTCTGCAGTCTTTAGCTGTATGCGCACAGAATGGAGATTGGAGGCACACTCTCTTCTCTTCTCTTTTCTTTCTTTTTTAAACAAAACGTCGCTTCTCGCGACCATGGCACGACACCACGTGTGAAAATCCTCCGCTAATGTACTTGCGTGCTCAGATTTTATACTACCGTTACCGGATCAAAATCAATAGAACAGTGAAGGACTGAAGGGAATATATCGATTGATGTTATGATTCAAGGGCAATTTGTTTGCTACTTCTGTCCTTGCTCTCTTGTTTTTGTGCTTAATGTCGTTTTGCGCCCGTGGCGGAGGATGCACGCATTTGCCGTTTTCTTGCGTCAACCCAATTGAACCACTTCTCATAGACTAGAAATAGAGCGCTCCTTCACTCAAAATATATACAGAGAGAGAAAGAGATTGAATAATTTGTGTCCGACAAGTTCTTGAAAGGGCACAATGAATAATTTGTGTCCGACGAGTTCTTGAAAGGGCACAATACTAACGATGATCTATGGATGATCCAGTAAATTACGTTGTCTTGAGGTTCAAGATGGGCTTGCTGGAGACTAAATGCCACTAATTAACTTGAATCACTCTTTTTCATATATAGACTGCAATTGCACACGTAAAATTAACAAAAAGAACTCTTTATTTGAAAAAAAAAATATATCATCTACAAGTGTACAATTCAGTTGAATTAGTAAACCCAAACATCTTAGCAGCAGTCTAGCAGATACTACTATTAAAAAGCACCAACTGATAGGATACATATACAGATGCACTGTGATTCATGAGTAGGCATTTTTCCATGGGTGGGCTCTGGCCGGGCCTGCCGGGTGAAAGCTATATTTTTGGATCTCTGTCACTGTCCGTCTGTGCTCTATCTTACACGCCAAAACTGTAACTATTAGGATCTCAGACCTCTCCACCTCTGTTATATAACCATCACCAGTTCACCACCACCCCTCTCTCTCTCTCACACACACACATACACACACGTTGGCACTGTGCAATGGAAGGAGGAAGCCTATACTTGCCTGTTCTCATGAGGATTCCAAAAAGAGTGCAAGAGATGTTTCTCCACAGGGGCTTGCTCGATGATTCGCCAAGTAAGGCTTAATTAATCCCCTGCCCCAGCATGGAGAGTTGGAGACGATAGGTTCATGAATACGTCTGATTGCTCTCCCCTGGGCAATATCATATCCATGACGACCACGCTGCATGGCTTTCCTTTCCCCACCATTTTTCTCTTTTACTTTTCTGGTTCTGCAATGTTTGCAAAGACAAATAGGAGAACTGCAAGCAATGAATTTCATAAGAAATTTCGAGTTCTCTTAATGGGGGTTTGGTTATTGTATTCCCACATGGAGCAGAAGAATGCGCATAAAACTAAATATTTGTAGACAAGGACCAATATGTGGTTTATATTTTAGTTAGCACAAATGGTTTTGTGAAATGCATTCATTTATATAAGTGAGATAATACAGAGAAGGTCCAAACTTAATTTCCAAATAAAAATAGCTGTATAAATTAGCCTATGGTTTCAAACATTCTCGTCAAGGAAAACTTAGCAAACTGGGATGACAACAGTCAGATCATAAACAAACCAATGATATATTTTTCTCAACTTTTTCCCCTGCTGGTATCAGAGTCTCTTAGCATAACATAACTATAGATATCATAGTTGCAAACTACTGAATTAGAAAACATTCACGTGCCCTTAGGGAATAGGGAATATTCCTGTCAGCGCATGGAATTACTAGGATAATTTATGTTTTTAGCTTGTGTTGCTAGTAGAACTTTCTTAGAGAAAAACTATTCAATTAATCCGTTTTTTTAAAAAAAAGGCCAATGAATTGAAATTTCAAGGGATTTCAATTTTCACAAGAACTTATTTGCTTATTCTTTTCTTGAGAACTGATGGCATAATGGTAGCTCCTACGTTATATTCACAAGAGAAAGATGACTATTGGTCAACATAATCTGCTGTTGGTTTTGACAACCCAATTTGAAATGTTACATTACAGATTCCCCTACATTGCAATATCAGCAAAAATGGCTAGAGATATATTCACCTTCCTTCTGGATGAGCGCTTTTGCATTGATACAACTGATATTTATCATGAGTATCTTGGCTCAGTTTCTGTTCAAGAGAATCAGATGGTGCAGGCAGAGATTGAAGACTGTACCTCCTGAAAGCAATAAGCATGCACAACAGGAACAAAAGAATTCAGACATAAAGCTGGGTATCTCATATCAAGCAAGCAAAGCTTGTTGCCTGCTTATATTGGCCACTCATGTTCTCAGGATATTATTTTTGCGGTTACAAGAAAGAATAAGTGATTACAAGTATCTGACTTTTGTTCTAGGTGAAGGTTTACAAGTGCTATCCTGGATAATACTGTCGCTAGCAGTATTCAGTCTTCAGAAGACAAAATCTGCAAAACATCCATTGATAATTCGAGCATGGTGGATGTTTAACTTTCTGCAATCAGCTACCATTTTGGTATTTGATCTCAGGTCCATTTTATTGGATCATAAATTTATAGGATTTGAGGAATTGATTGACTTGTTCACACTTGTTATCTGCACTTACCTTTTTGCAATTTCGGCCAGAGGAAAAACAGGAATCACCTTAATAGATAGCAGCATAACAGAGCCACTATTGAGTCCACCCGCAGGACAACAGACAGAAACCAAAAGACCGTGTCCATATGGAAGAGCAAATCTTCTGGAGCTTGTCACATTCTCCTGGATGAATCCTCTCTTTGTCATTGGATACAAGAAACCTATAGATAAGAATGACGTGCCAGATATTGATGGAAGGGACTCTGCTGATTTGCTCTCTGAATCATTTAAAAGGATCATAGCAGATGTTCAATACAGGCATGGTCTAAGTACTTTATCGATTTATAGAGCAATGTTCCTATTTATTAGAAGAAAAGCAATAATCAATGCTGGATTTGCAATTTTATGTGCATGTGCATCCTATGTTGGACCATCATTGATTAATGACTTGGTGAAATTCCTTGGGGGGGAGAGGCAGTATGGACTGAAAAGAGGTTATCTGCTTGCTGTTGCTTTTTTAAGTGCCAAAGTTGTGGAGACGATAGCTCAGAGGCAGTGGGTTTTTGGAGCTCGACAGCTCGGGATGCGTCTACGTGCTGCTTTGATATCCCACATCTATCAAAAGGGGCTCCGATTATCCTGCAGTTCAAGGCAGAAGCATAGCAGTGGAGAGATCATAAACTACATGAGTGTAGATATACAAAGGATAACTGATGTTATATGGTACACAAACTACATTTGGATGTTACCCATACAGCTTTCTCTAGCTGTCTATGTTCTCCATCAAAACTTAGGGGTTGGAGCCTGGGCTGGTTTAGCAGCAACACTGGCAATAATGGCTTGCAATATTCCACTAACCAGAATGCAGAAAAGGTTGCAAACCAAGATCATGGCTGCTAAAGACAATAGAATGAAGGCAACGACAGAAGTTCTTAGAAGCATGAAAATACTGAAACTTCAAGCATGGGATATGAAGTACCTTCAAAAGATAGAAGCTTTACGAAGCGAGGAGTACAATTGGCTGTGGAGATCTGTGAGGTTGACAGCTGTAACAACATTCATATTTTGGGGGTCCCCTGCATTCATATCCTCCATAACATTCGGTTCATGTATATTGATGGGCATTCCTCTAACAGCTGGTACTGTTTTGTCTGCTCTTGCAACATTCCGGATGCTACAAGATCCAATTTTCACACTTCCCGATTTGCTTTCAGTGTTTGCTCAGGGAAAAGTTTCAGCTGACCGAGTAGCACAATACCTCCAGGAAGAAGAATTGAAATGTGACGCAATTACAGAAGTACCAAGGAATGATACAGAGTATGATGTGGAGATTGATCATGGAATATTCAGCTGGGAACTTGAGACCACTTCTCCAACTCTAACAGATGTAGAGTTAAAAGTAAAGAGAGGGATGAAAGTGGCAATCTGTGGAATGGTCGGCTCTGGAAAATCCAGTCTATTATCATGCATACTTGGGGAGATGCCAAAGCTATCTGGGACCGTGAGGGTCAGTGGCAGCAAAGCATATGTTCCTCAGACCGCCTGGATCCTGTCTGGGAACATCAGGGACAACATTCTGTTTGGAAACCCATATGAGAAGGAAAAGTATGAAAAGATAATACAAGCTTGTGCATTGACTAAAGATCTTGAGCTATTTGCAAATGGTGATTTGACAGAGATTGGAGAAAGAGGAATTAACATGAGTGGTGGACAGAAGCAGCGTATTCAGATTGCAAGGTCAGTGTACGAGGATGCAGATATATACCTCTTTGATGATCCTTTCAGTGCAGTAGATGCTCACACTGGAAGCCAACTTTTCAAGGTTTGGTTAGTTTCCATAAAGCAGAAAATGTTCTTATCTATGTATCTATGCCATTAATTTGAAAGTTTGTCTTTCAAGGTTTAGTGGCATATGGTTTGAACTAGATAAATATCACTAGTTTTCCTTATTTTTCTGTGGTTTTGGGACGTCAGTTGGAATAAATGCTAATAGTATGGAACAATTTCTTAATCTCTGCAGGATTGCATAATGGGGATACTTAAAGAGAAAACAATATTGTATGTGACCCATCAAGTCGAATTTCTTCCAGCCGCGGACCTTATACTAGTAAGTATTAAACCTTTTGGTTAGCAAATAGTACACGTATGTTAGGATTGCTAAGAATAAGTAAATAACCAAAAGAAATACAAAACAATAGGTGATGCAGGATGGGAAGATTGCGCAGAAAGGAAAATTTGATGATCTCCTCCAACATAACATAGGATTTGAAGCCATAGTAGGAGCCCATAGCCAGGCTCTTGAGTCTGTCATAAATGCTCAGAGTTCCAGCAGAATGTTCTCAACAGACAGCCAAAAGTCAGTGGACAGTGACGATGAGTTTCAGACAGAAGACGAGACTGATGATCAACTCCAGGGTATAACCAAACAGGAGTCTGCGCACGATGTCTCGCAAGATACCAATGAAAAGGGGAGGCTAACACAAGATGAAGAACGAGAAAAGGGAGGAATTGGCAAGAAAGTCTACTGGGCATACCTGAGAGCTGTTCATGGTGGTGCATTAGTGCCAGTAACAATTGCTGCACAGTCCTTCTTCCAAATATTCCAGGTAGCAAGCAACTATTGGATGGCATGGGCGTGTCCTCCAACATCCGCAGCCACCCCAAGAGTTGGATTAAGCCTTCTTTTCTTTGTATATATAGCACTATCTATGGGAAGTGCATTGTGCGTCTTTGCTCGGTCTATGCTTGTGTCACTCATTGGTCTACTAACATCAGAAAAGTTCTTCAAGAGCATGCTTCACTGCATCCTCCGTGCTCCAATGTCTTTTTTTGACTCAACACCTACTGGCAGAATCCTAAACAGGGTTGGTATTCATTTACTCCTCACATCATTCTGTACTGCCTCGCATACCCGCGCACCTTGAAATATTAATAATTGTGCACTTACACGGTTCTGACAGGCCTCCAATGACCAAAGTGTTCTAGATCTGGAAATAGCAAACAAGCTTGGTTGGTGCGCATTTTCAGTTATACAAATTCTGGGGACCATTGGTGTTATGTCCCAGGTTGCATGGCCAGTTTTTGCCATATTCATTCCAGTGACGGCAATCTGTTTCGTGTGTCAAGTAAGAGCTCTTAACAAAGATCTTTAGGCTAGAATTAACTTACCCTAGCATAACGTATACACCCAGTTACTTGTATGCACAATGAATTCCCAGAAGCTGTAAGTGCGGGTTTTCTCCTTGATAGTGATGTTCTTAATTTCCACAAACATTGAATCCAATATTTCCTCTATAATATGCAGCGGTACTACATACCAACAGCAAGAGAGCTGGCTCGTCTGTCACAAATTCAAAGGGCTCCAATTCTACATCATTTTGCAGAATCTCTTTCAGGAGCATCAAGTATTAGAGCATATGGACAGAAAGACCGTTTCAGCCAAGCAAACATCAGTCTTGTCAACAACCACTCCCGACCATGGTTCCATAACATTTCAGCAGTGGAGTGGCTTTGCTTCAGGCTAAACATGCTTTCTAACTTTGTCTTTGCCTTTTCTTTGACTCTGCTAGTGAGTCTTCCTGAAGGTTTCATAAATCCAAGTAAGCTTTTTGCATATAAACTGTCAGTGATTTGTTTTTACAGTAGCATACTCCCATGATCCCATCACTCTTTTTGGCGGTTGTCAAACTCACATAATCGTATGTACAGGCATTGCTGGACTGGCGGTGACTTATGCATTGAACCTCAATACACAGTTGGCATCTATAACCTGGAACATTTGCAACACAGAGAATAAAATGATTTCGGTTGAAAGAATAATGCAGTATTCAAGGATCCCTAGTGAGGCTCCTCTAATAGTTGAGGATCACCGCCCCCCAAACAACTGGCCAGAGGATGGAACTATAAATATAAGATGCTTGGAGGTATGTATGATATTGTTGTGAGTTATCAGTTACAAGCTACGACCTATGACCATACACGAGCACAAGTAAGCATATGAACATAATGTTCAACAATATAACATAAAATTCTATCGCTGGGGTGTGTCAGCCTAAAAACCTATCTTATGGAGTAAGTTTGAAATTGAATAAACATATGCTCTAAAGCAGAGTAAACCAACTTGCAGAAATGTGTTCCGGAGCAAAACTCATCTTACAAAAGTCCAAAGTTCATGATAGTTTGTTGTATGTTTTATCAAAAAGGAGAATAAAAAGATATATAAAAAAAAGATCAGAGTAAAATTGATAACATACTTCTCATGGCTTCTCTGGAACAAAACTTAATCACATGTTTGCATGAGAGAGAGAGAGAGAGAGAGAGAGAAAGCACATATTATCCAGCAGGAAGAAACATCAACAACAAAATTGACAGCTTTCTTTTGTAAAAGAATGTATAGTAACATATCAGTAAGGATAAAACCCTTTGTATATCCTTTATAAAAAGGGAAGACCTCTATTTTGCATTAAAGAAAGACTCCTTTTCTTTTCATATTTTCTCAGAAAATATGTGCAGCTCAAATGAAGCCATCTAATGTGGAAATTTGTTTTTACAGGTTCGATACGCAGAGCATCTCCCATCTGTTCTAAGAAACATATCATGTACAATTCCAGGAAGGAAGAAGGTGGGGATTGTAGGACGTACTGGTAGCGGAAAGTCAACTTTGATTCAAGCGCTTTTCCGGATTGTTGAACCAAGGGAAGGAACAATTGAAATCGACAATGTTGACATATGCAAAATAGGGTTGCATGATTTAAGAGGCAGACTTAGCATCATCCCACAAGATCCGACCATGTTTGAGGGAACAGTGCGAGGAAATCTCGATCCACTAAATGAATACTCTGATCAACATATATGGGAGGTAAATAAGTCAACAATACAAACCAGGGCCGTGTCGACAAAATAAGGGGCCCTGTACTAAACTCTAAAATGATGCCTCTCTTACTAAAAAATTAGAACTACAATAATACAAAAGTTATAATATATCATAGACCAATAGAATATATCAAGAAACATACCTATTCAACTCTTGTTGCATAATTTTTACTTGAACAACTTCATTCTTTTAGTGTTCCTTGAAATGAATTCTGCAATGATATGCTCATATTCAATTTTCTCTAACAATCCACTCTCAAGTGCTATTGTGGCCAAATCAGTAAGCCTCTGTTGTGTCATTGTAGAACGCAAATAGGACTTTAATAGCTTCAGTTTAGAAAAGCTTCGTTCCGCTGATGCAACCGTCACTGGAATGGTCAACAGAACTCTATATGCAATACTTGCATTAGGAAAAGAATCATGCCACTTTAGAAACTTGAGAATTTCCACAGGCCCCATCTTTTCATTTGGAATGATATACTTGCATTAAATCCTCTATTCTTTGCCTTTTCTTATGTTTTTTGGAACCAGAATCATATTTTCTAGATCGATTCGCAGAAGACATGAGGTTGATAGTTGGATCTTGGAATACTAAACCAATTGGCGCACATGTATAAATAGAACAAAATTATTTAATTAACAAAGTTGACAAATAATCATTAAAGAAGAGCTGCAGGTTAAAATTTAGGGGGCCCTGGGATTTGGGGGCCCTGTTCCACTGAACAGGGCGCACCCCCTCTCGCACGGGCCTGATACAAACCCTAATGATAAGAGAATAAATTATATAACATGTGCAAAAGAGATGCTACACCTCCTATCATTACAATTATTGCTAATACTCCATATTGCAAAACAAATTGTTCTGGATAATGTTATCCTTTTCTTGGAGTATACATATAACAGTATATGCCAAAAGAATGTGATGTCTAGTGATTGTGCCAATCTATCAAAGGTCAAATGTGCTAAAAGAGTAACCTAGGGTTGGTGTCTAATACAGTTGCACTTACAATAGAAAAGTATGCAAAGCAATGCTAAAAATACCCTTTTAACCTGATGTATTGTCTCACATCAAATGCAACTTGATCAAAATCCACAATTTAAATAAATCTATATAAGGAAAAAAACAAAAGGAGGAAATTACAGAAAAAAAAGTAATGACTAAAAGAAAGAAACATCTTACTTCCTCTACTTGATTAGTAATCTAGTACTTTTTCTTTGGCCAGATATTGGACAAATGCCAGCTTGGTGATATAGTTCGTCAAAGCCCTAAGAAGCTGGACTCAACAGGTAATGGAATTCTTTTTTGCGCAGTGGACAGGAAATAAAAAGTATGGCTCGGTGCTAAGAAGTCTAGTTACTATAGTATATTGATATGGGCATGTCCATTGAGATGATCAAATGAGGTTTCTCATGCAGTTGTCGAAAATGGGGAAAATTGGAGTGTTGGACAGAGGCAGCTGTTTTGCCTCGGAAGGGTTCTTCTAAAGCGAAGCAATGTTCTCGTCCTCGACGAGGCAACTGCTTCAGTTGACTCCTCTACCGATGCGATTATTCAGCAAACAATTCGCGAGGAGTTTGGGGATTGCATGGTGCTGACAATAGCACATAGAATTCATACTGTTATCGACAGTGATCTCATCCTTGTCTTCAGTGAAGGTAAGCCCCATCCTTCACAAACCCTCTGCATGTTATTAGACCTAGGCACCTAGGTGCCACATTACTAAAATATATACTCTTTTGTGATGAGCAGGAAGAATCATAGAATACGACACGCCATCGAGATTACTAGAGAACGAGAACTCTGAGTTCTCCAGACTCATAAAGGAGTACTCGCGGCGATCCAAGGGATTTAACAGTACGGCAAACAATTGAACGGCGACGAGAACAACATGACGCCAACTAGGCGAACTGCAGGATTGCAACACTCAACCACGCACCACGCAATCTCTCTCCATACGACAAGCGCGCACAAAAACCACAAAAACAGAGACGAAGGGATCTGCAGTGGATGGTACTAGACCTTAGATTCAGACGATTCAGAAAAATTTAGCCATGTAATTTACTATATAAGCTGCTCTGATGTGGGAAAAAAAATCAAGCCATGCAATGTCGCTATTCCGTGTGAATTTTTCCACCGAAAGCGTCGTCACAAGAGTTTCTAGTGGGGGAGCTTAAGCGTGTAATTGCTTGAGGAAAACGAACATTTTGCATGCCATTTCTAGTGGGGGAACTTACGCGCAGCGCGTCGGGTCAGGCATTCCATCGAGCAGGTGGCGCGCCGAGCCCTGCACCCGGAGTTCGGCCAGAGTCGTGAGAGAATTCATTGATCCGAGCGAAAGCATCAGGGTGAAAAGCCGGCGACACTTACTGATTTGCGGTATTTGCTGCGATTTCTCATCGGGGACCGAGGGAAACGCCTCAGTCAGGTTAGATTTCGAAGTCAGCTTGAGGCTAGCCGTAGCGGACTTCCACTCGTATTTTACCCTAAGTGCGGCGACGAGATATTGGAGTTAACGTCGAGGTCGAACCAAAACCCAGGGAAGATATTCTTTAAATGCAGGAAGAATGAGTAACATGTATGTGTATGCTTGTCTTTTGATTTTTGTACGGATTCGGTGTTACGTGCTGATGCGATTCATGGTTCTTGATCGTTGTAGATGCCCAACATATGCAATTTTTACCTATGGCGTGATCAATTCATGGAGTTTCTTGCAAATTCCGGCTATTCTACTCTCTGTGATTATGGTCATCCGGTGGAAGAAGCCGAAAAGCTGAAAGAAGGTAGTGGACGGGTGATAGAAGGTGTCCCCGAGTTAGTGAAGTTTGTGAAGTTGCTGATGTTGACTAATGTTGTTATCATTGTTTTGGTGCTGATATGTGTTGTAATTTTGCTTGGCAAATAATTTAGATTAGTTGTAATCCAGTTTGGATCTATAATGTGAACTGTTATTTGTGATATTGTGATAATGAAGTGAGAATTGGTTGGCAAATAATTTTGGTTCGGTTTTCTATTTTAGACTGGGTAATTCGGTCGCATGTTTCCAAAAACCGATATATTTTTAAATAGACCACTTTAACCGAATTAACTGAATGCCCATCCCTAGTGAGTCGGGCAACGTTTCAAATTCAGCTCAATGCCTCACCTTAGGGGGTGTCTTGAGATTTTGGGTGCAACTAAGATTCTCCGGTGCTTTTGGCCTTTTCGAATTGCTAGCGATGGTTGTGCTTCGCGGCTGGGAGGGGAGGCGCCGTCGCCTTGCCGCTTTTTGGATCAATATGGGGGTGATTTGGCAGACTCATCAAAGGTTTTGAATTTTGTTTTTAAATCACATCTTGGGTTGGCTAAAATCCGATTTCAATAAGATTTTGGAATTTCGAATAAAATCTAGATGAAATTCAAAAGGTAGATTTGAAAGTGGGAAAACCAAAATTTTAACCAAAATCACTTAAATTTTAGCTAAATCGGCCGAAATTTCAGTGATTTTCAATCGATTTGTGAAATGGTCGCCTAAGGTTAGAAAATTTTGAGAAAAATATGAAAAAAATTCATGTAAGTATTTATATACATTTTCAATTTATTTGAATGTAAAATACTAAGTATTTGCACATAAAATTCCCAATTTAGAGTTTAAGTTTTAGGCCAAAATCCAAATTAGAGTTTGGCCCGAAATACATCATTTAAGGTTGAAATCTAATTTAGAATTTAGAGTTAGGGATACATAATTTATATATTTTTTTTGCAAAGTTTTCACATGTACTCCTCATAAAAGATATTACAATTCTCCACAAAAAAAATGGTGCAAAATCCAGACTAAAAACCATGCAAAATGGTCCAAAATGCCGAAATTACTGATATTTGGTATAAATTTACTAAAAAATATTGTAGTAAACCCTAATTTTCAATTTTTTTCATTCAGATGAGATTTTGAATCTCAGCCTCGATTGAAATTCGAGATTTCACAAAATTTTACCGAAATTTTGAACCCTAGAGTTAACACACCGGTGCGCCGCGTTTTTGGCTAAGTTGGGTTTCGATGGTTAGAGCGTGTGTAAAGAGTAGTCACTACTAGTGTCTATATACTTCTCTATATCATCTAAAGACAATACTAAAGACAATTTTTTACAATAGATAAATTTTGAATTTTTTTATTGAATATTTATTTTAAATCTTTTTTTCAAAACTAATCGGCGGGAAAAAAATTGCAAAAATACCTCCTGTCGCCCTAGTACGGGGTGACAGGTGCCCTGCATGACGATTCTTAACGGCGAAATTCCAAAATTTAACGACAGAGCTAAAAAAATTTGAAAAATAGACTGATCGCCCCAACATGAGGCGATAGGATGATGTAGAATTTTTTTTACAATATTTGTTGTAAATTTTATACAATAATATTTGTTGTATTCAACCGAAAAAAATTACCTGATAAAAAAACTTCTTGTTATGTAATGAACGGGAAAAATTATTTTACTTGTTAGTGATACGCATCCCACTTAGGGATTTTCGTAGCCTCGTGGGGCCCGCCGGATATGGCCCAAAAAATATGGGAAAAATCACGGGCGACCTACGCAACGTGAGATACCACTTATGTACGGGCGAGATGGCCGGACATTGCCCCAGCACAAAGTTGCGAAAATCAAAAAAGACACTCGCGGCCATGAAACCGTGGAAATTGTGGTCACTTAGGGGTTTTCGTAGCCTCGCGAGGCAAGCCGGATATGGCCCAAAAAATACTGAAAAAATCAAGGGTGACCTACGCAATGCGGGCTACCACTTATGTACTGGCGAGCTGGCCAGACGTTGCCCCGGCATGAGGTTGCGAAAATCGGGAAAAGCACTCTCGGCCACAAAACCGCGGAAATTGTGGCCACTTAGGGTTTTCGTAGCCCCGCGGAGCAGGCCGAATCCGGCCCAAAAAGGGAAAAATCAAGGGCGACCTACGCAACGCGGGCTACCACTTATGTACGGGCGAGCTGGCCAAACATTGCCCTGGCATGAAGTTATGAAAATCAGAAAAGGCACTCGCGGTCACGAAACCGCGGAAATTGTGGCCACTTAGGAGTTTTCGTAGCCCCGCGGAGCAGGCCGGATATGGCCCAAAAAATACAAAAAAATCAAGGGCGACCTACGCAATGTGGGCTACCACTTATGTACGGGCGAGCTGGCCAGACGTTAGCCCGGTAGGAAGTTGCGAAAATCGAAAAAGACACTCGCGGCCAAGAAACTGCGGAAATCGCGGCCATGAAACGTCTAATTTTTGACTGCCAGTTTGCTTGTTTCGTATGGCATGTCATACAAACGGCACTTCACGGTGGAATTTTCAAATTTGACGGCGAAATTAGCAAATTTAAAAAAAATCGCCGGTAGCCCGATACTAAGGGGATAGGGCCCACCATATTTGTATTTAATATTTGTTTTAATTTTTTTTCATATAATAAACGAGAAAAAAATAACCTACTGTGAAAATGTCAGGAGGCATACTGCCCGAAGGTAAATATCACCCTAATATGGGGCGATCGCCCCATACCTAAGCGATGTCTACCTTTCATAACCTTCGTTCTCGCTCGTGGCCTCGCAAAGCCAGCAGCGAAAGAAGAAGAAAGAAAAAAAGAGAGAAGGGAAGGAGAGGGAGGAAAAGATAAGTAGAGGTTCAATCCAAAATGCCAAGGCGTGCAAGTGGAAAGGGAAAGAGGAAGGCGAAGGAAGAGATAGGCGCTTCGGCGTGGCCGCGCAACATCGCGTACCAGGACCTCTTCATACCTTTCGGGGTTGTCCCACCGATGTGTCTGTGCAGAGATCCTTGCAGGCTCATCCGCTCTTGGGATATTCCAACTTGGAAGAGGAGGTATTGGAAGTGCCGCAACTACGAATTAGACCCGCCGGAGAAGAGCCTGAAGAATCGCCAGCTGGTAACAATCATACGTGTTTCGTAATATTTATATGTGAAACTTTGCTAATTTATTTTTCATGCAGTCGCCTCCGCCGCTGTGTGAATTTGAGCAGTGGTTTGATATGGAGATCAATCCCGAAGACCAAAGGCTCCTTGATCAAAGCATCCGAGACGATGAGTTTAGACGGCAGCTTGAAGCGCAGCGTGACGCGGCACGCGAGGAGGCACGTCGAAAGGAAGCAAAGGAGAAGGAGGCCGAAAGAGAGAGGAAACGAGAGAGGGCACGTCGTGCCAGAGAAGCTCCACCGGAGGCATTGCTAGCATCTAGGCCCCCCCAATCTTTATCATGTTTTATCAAATTGTTTTGGTGTTGATGACCGAGTTAATAATTCTTGGAAATATAAAGAATGTATGCTAAAATCAAGGATGGAGCTAGTTGGACTAACAAGATTAAGATACTTTATCACTAGTTTATGACTTGGGAGTTGATTCAAGTCAAATAGCTAAGATTATTTTTCATTTAGTTGTACTATAAAGAGGGACTTTGCACAAGTTGGTAGTTTGGTTCATAAGGCTAAGTCAAAAACTAGACTGTTTGGAGTTAAAACTCTTAGTTATTATGCTCCTTGAATCAAAATTCACCTACATTCAAAAGTCCAAATATGTGACAGACTGAAATTCAGTTGTTCATTCTTAAGTCTGTCACGAAACAAGCCAAAGTCCTTAAACAGAGAAAAATCAGTTTAGTCCAATATCAAAATATCCTTTGTCAAATTCTGATCAAATTCTATTCATTCACGATGGACCAAACCTCATATTTTCACATACTTTAGTCTTTTGAGAAAATTTCTTTGAGAATTCCAGAAATCAGTAATTTCCATCTATGACGGACTAAATAATTTGGTCCGTGGTACACATAAGTTCGCGTTCTGTCTGCAAGACCAAAAACTTCTCAGACTCCCATGTATGGCGGACCAAATTATTTGGTCCGGCATACATGTAGAGTCATGTTCCTTCGACAGACCAAAAGTCTCTCTGATTTCCATATATGGCGGACCAAACTTTTTGGTTCGTCACACATTCAGAATCTCAGTTCTTGTTTCTTACGGACCAAACTTTAATATTCACATCTTAAGTCCGAAATACTTTCCATATCTGAGAATTTCTCATCTATGATGGACCAAATGTTGCTAATTCAAAGTTTAGTCCGTGGCAAATTCAAATCCTTTGATTAAACTCATTGTGTGTCAAAAATGGTCTATAGCCACTGATATCAGTTATTCCCATCTATGACAGACCAAAATATTTAGTCCGGCATGCATATAACCTTCCATTCCTTTGCCGGACCAAACTCGCTGAAATTCCCATCTATGACGGACCAAATTTTTTTGGTCCGCCATACATGGAATCTTTCAATTCTTCTGACGGACCAAAATTTTCAAGTCTTCCCATGTATGACGGACCAAATATTTTGGTCCGTCGTAAATGTCTGAATTTGGTCCGTGATACACATGATCAGTATCGCTAAGTCTAATTGTTTAGTCCACTGTAAACGTGTTTTAGCTCAAATTTGACACTCTGACACGTGCAACGGTCACTGTGGTAGGTACAATGGCTATTTTCATCCAGAATGTCTATATAAGCATTTCCTGAGCCATCTACCATAGAATTTTATGAACTCCTTGACATTTTAGCATTCAAAAGAGCTCTCATTCTCAAAAAGGAGTCTGTGCTTCACTCTCAACCACAAAATCCTCAACTTTTCTAAGTGTTTAGCTCCAAGCTTGGGTCTAGCAGTGTGTTTTCGTGAGTGAACCAAGAGACAGAATTTGTGCAAGTTCATTACTCTTGGATCGTGTGATCCTAGACAGCTTGGAGGAAGTTAAAAGTGCGACCTGTCCAAAGGAGATTGTGGAAGGCCACTTTTGGTTGTGAAAGGTTTGGAGCTCACCTCACTGGAGTAGTGAAAGAGCTACCCGAGTGATTACCATAACTACTGCGACTAGCTATGGTGAAGCAATACTTCGAGAGAAGTGCTTCAATGTGGAGTAGGAGAAGGGCTCCGAACCACAGGATAAATCTTTGTCTCATTCTGTGCTTTACTTCACTTTGTGTTGCTTTCGCTGTTAACATTGTTTATGATACACTCCTGTTACCTGTTGTTCTAAGTTATTCTCTTCTGTTAGAGTAATCTTCTGTAACAGTGAAGTTAAAATTTTGAAGAGTTGCCTATTCACCCCTCCTCTAGGCCAACTCATTCCTTCAAGTGGTATCAGAGCGGGTTTACCTTATTAAGCTTAACTAACTTAGGTAAATGGCCGAAGGAAATGGATCCGCAACTGTTAGTATTGGTAGAGTACCAGTTTCTGATGGTACTAATTATGCTTATTGGAAAATTAGAATGAGATGTTATTTAGAAGTTGTAGGGTATGATGTTTGGAGGGTTACAGAGAAGCCTTTGCCTCCACGTATCATGCCCGAAGGGCAAACTGTGTATGGCGAACCCACTCTTGGTGAGATTCAAAATATGCAATATAATACCCAAGCTAGAAATGCCATATTTTCTTGTCTTAGTTTAGAAGTTTTTGATAGAGTAAGTAATCTCACGTCTGCTTATGACATATGGACAACTTTGTAAGAAATCCATGAAGGAACTACTGATGTAAAAGAAGAAAAATATTATGTTGTCCGAGAGAAATTTAATCAATTTAAAATGCTCTCTCAAGAAAATGCTAATGACATGTTCTCCAGGCTTAATCCTATTGTTAATGAACTTAAAGGCCTAGGGACTAAAATTTCTGATGTTAAGGTTTGCAGAAAAATGATAAGAGTGCTACCTCGAGCATATCACAGTCTGATCACCTATCTGTCAAATAGTGGTGATCTCAAGAGGCTCACTCCCACTGAGCTACTTGGAAAAATCTCAGCACATGAGCTTACCTTGGCCAAAGAAGATGCTCCTAAGAAGAAATCAATTGCTCTCAAAGCCAAGGAGATTGTGCAAGACTCATCAGATGAGGGTGATGATGAGTCAAGTGATGTTGAGGATGAAGATGTGAAGAAATTAGCTCTACGCATGAGGAGCTAACAAAATTATGAGAAGAGTAAACTTCAAGGACAAAGGAAGGTCAAATTCCTATTACTCAAAGAAAAATCCTTTTGCTAATATTATATGTTTTGAGTGTAATGAAAAGGGTCACATAGCTACTCGGTGCCCTAACAAAAGTAAGAAGAATAACAAGTACAAAGGTAAAGATGATGAAGATGAGGAGAAGACTCATGACAAATCTAAGAAGAAGCACTTCAAGAAAAGATACTCTAAGAAATTCTCAAAGAAAGGAAAAGGAGAAGCTCATATAGGAGAATGGGTCACTGATGAGGACATCTCATGTGAAGAATCATCCTCTGATGATGAAGACTCAAGGTCTAAAGGGCTAGCTGGGTTTGCCCTGGATGAGTCAACTCCACCACCACCTTCATTTCCTCTATGTCTATGGCAAAAGCTGATGAGGAAAAGGTTAGTGGCTCACCTTCTTATGATGAGCTAGTAGAAATAGTTGAAGAGTTAAATAATGCTTTGCATGCTATAACAACTTCAACAAGAGCTCTTAAAAGGACTATTGCTAGCTTGACTAATGACCTAGAGTTGCTAAAAGACAAGCATGATAAGCTTATTCTTGAACATGAAAAGTCTATGCAAACTTATAATGGTCTAGTCTTAAGTCATGCTTTGCTTGTCAAGAATCATGAAGATTTGCAGAATAAATATTATGAGCTAGAAACTGAAATTGAAATGCTAGTCAACAAGCCTAAACATGTCTCTTTATGTGATGCATCAATTTCTTATGACTTGTTTAAAGTTGAAACTATGATCTCTAGTTCTTCTGGTGCCTGCTATGAAAATTGCAAGTATGCTTCCTTTGCTAAGGAGCTTAAGACTGAAAGTCTATTTTATTTTCCGCAGTAACTTCTGATCTAAGAAATCGTGGGCTAGCACTTTTCTATGGGTGACCTGGCCGGGCGTTGCCCCGGCGCGAAGTTGCAAAAATCGGAAAAGGCACTCACGTTACTAATTGGGAAAGATAAGCTAAAAAAATGCAAACACTGAGTTCAGACAGTTATACAATATGGTGCTGAAGATAAAGAAATTACAAAAGTACAACTGTACAAGAACTCAGTCACGACCACGCCTCCTGATCTAGTCGGTACTCCTCAACGCACAGGTCGAAGACGAGGACCCTATGGGTGAGCCAGACTGGATGGTCCCGCCAGCAAAGCTCGGAGAGCCCGTGAGGTGCTCGGACCTGGACGTCGTACGTGTTGTACGGCGTCCACCGCACGTCCTCGTCCTGGAGCCTGTCGAACTCCCGAACGAACTCGGGGTACGTCCTCCTAACCTGGTGGTGGGCGTACAACCGCTGCGAAAATAAAAAGTAATACATGTTATGAAAGTGTCAAAGTGGGGGATAAGATACAAGGGGGCATACCTGTCGCTGAACCCAGAAGAGGCCCATGGTAGGCTAGTCGATCGGGTGCTGGTGGTATAGAGCCTGTGAGTACGAACTTGGGTCAACAACAAGCCTACCGATGGCGAAGCGCTCCCAGGACCACAGCTGCAGTAGTAGGATGCAACCCATCAAGATCGCCCCCTGCAACCCCCGAGAGACAGCCTCGCAAAGACCTCTGTACGTGCACGCGAGCACAGCAGAGCCCCACGACCACTGCACCATCTGTTTACAACGAGAAAGTTAGACATGTCCTATCATAAGAGATTTTAATGGAATGTGTTACCTGCTCCGCTGGGGTGTCGGCGATCGACTGGGCAAACTCGATCATGTGTCGGTCCACCGTGTCCCCGTGTGAGGATGGGAACTACCAATCGAACAGCAGCAGCAGATACGCCTCGTGTGGCGTGCGAGTCCTCCTCGCTTGGCGTCCGTGGAGAAGCTCACCGCAAAGATTCGGTACAATATTGTCAGCAGCTTAGCGCGTATCCGTTAAATTGCAATGAAGGAATGGAGGAGGTACTAACCGTGAATTGGAGCAGCCACGCCTTCGTCGGTCCGTGCCGCTCTGCCAGCTTGAGGGGCACATACGGGGAGGCTGCGGGGTGTTGGAGCACCTAGAGGAACCGCGCCTCTATCTGCGCGTGCCACATCACGGGGGCATCGTGTGGCACAACTGGAGGACCCGCACAGGGGAGTCCTAGCAGGTAAAACATGTCCTGCAGCGTCGGAGCCATCTCTCCGCAAGGCAGGTGGAACGTATGCGTCTACGGTCTCCACCGGTCCACGAGTGCGGTCAGCAGGGACTAGTCGTACCCAAACCGTGGGATGTGCGGGCTTTGGCATGGCGCCCACCGCTTCCACCATCCCGCAGAATCGAAGTAAACCGCCGTAGAATCTGCACGTAATGTGTAGCGTCGTTAAAATTCTATTCATAGGTAAGTGCATGTACATAAAAGGGTATGAAAAATTAGCAGCTTACTGTGGAACCCAGCGTGGGTCGATGCGAAGCAACTTGTTCGGCACCCTAGACCGCAGTGTCGTCAGCTGTCGGCCTTGAACTGCGGACAACCTAGACCGGTGGGTCGAATCCACGGTCTTGTCTAGCAGCTCAGGGCAAGCGTCAGCAGCACGCTCAACTCCCGCCATCGTCGCATGTGCCTGCGTGGTTACTGTCGGGACCCGGATTTACCAAATCCGAACCCTCTGTGTTTCAACTGTGCTAGTCCAGGAACAGCTAGCACACACAGTCATACAATGATGATAATACAGACATATCATAAAGTAAGCAACAGTAATAAAGCAAAAGAGTGTAAACATCATCACATTATTACAAGTATCGAGCCTTACGGCTTAAGTGTGAAAGTAACAGCGGAAAATGTAGCAACAAAAAGAGCCACTCAATGTGCCCACAGCAACCGACTGCACGCCCCTAGTAGTCCGTGTCTTCCTCTTCAAAGTCTTCACCACGATGTCGAACGGAGGATTGCATACTCGATCTCCTCATCTCGCTTTATGGAATAAGCACCAAGAATGAAAGCGAGGTGAGTATGCAACATACTCAGCAAGTCTTGGAAACTTAATGCAATTAATTAAATGCAAGGCTTGAACAAAGGAAGCATATAGGGTTCATTTGCATAAAGCGAAATTTTAAATTTAAATACAAGTAATAATCTCATAAAGCAGCAGTTCACAAAATGTAAATAACATAATTAATTAAATTTGAAGTATAACAATTTTCTAGGTTCCAACTACCTGATTGGCTCCAACCGCCAAACTAAAATCCAGAAGCTCCAGCCGCTCACGGATTCCCAACCACATTTTTCATTTTAAATCAAAACCATCATTTTCCATTTAAAACCAAAACCAGAAAATCTACTATGTGAAAGCGTTCCACGCTTGCCCTTGTCCGTGGGCACGGCTACTCAAGTAGTTTTGACTCTGCAGAGTTTGTACACTTTACCCACACGACATGATCAGCCCTTGTCGCCATGCAATTAACACACTTCCTTTGGTGTGTCGGCAGGGAGATCATGACAAGGCCTTGACAATGCATAATACCGCTACCGACTCCACCCGCTGAGGTTTCACCGCTGTTAGGGCATCCCACCCAGTATAGAAGCCCCCTCTTGCGCCTTGTAAGTACCATCCCGGCAAACCGCACAACCCAAATGGCGAAGTCAAATAACGATACATGCAAATTACTTAGCCAGGTCGTACCCATAATAGACATGTGGTTGTACTGTATAGCATGGCCCATGGTGACACACGACCGGTCCTTAATTGACTAGGGCGGAACAATCACATTCCAAAATTTTGTGCATCCCGCACCCACCATTCAACCATCCGCCCCGGTCTAAACCATTTTTCACTTTTACTTTCAAATTAATACCAGCAACACCAATTGCCGTAATTTCCACAATTCATTTTGAATCAAATATGAAAGCATTTCCATAATGGTAAGGTACCGACGTGATTAAGCATGGCTAAGCATTTTCTACCGTTCCCATAATAAAATGTTTACCATTAATTACAGTAATTAATTTTCCTAGGGTGTCAAGGGTTGGCAAGATTAATACCAATGTGGGCATAGCAAAGTTGGAATTTAACTGAGCATTAAAATGACATTAAAGTACAGTACGCAAATTAATGAGCATGTAATACTTTAAAACAAAATAGCATTTCATAAACGTGGGTTCAATATGGTCAAGGAGACTTGCCTTCACCCTCTCCCGCTGCTGTAACCTCCGCTGGATGCTCCGCTTGCTCAACCGCTACGCCGTCTACACGCGAAACACGCAAAACGAGGCAAAAATAAATAAAACAGAAATAAATAAAATCCAAAAATTCATAAAAATGACACCAACAGATAGATCTTGATTTTAGATGAATTTAGAAATTTGAATCGTTCAAATCGGAGTTCGAACGGAGGAGAACGAGCCTTCCAAAGTTTAAATGGAGAGAAAAACAGAATAAATCGTAAAGGGTTGACACGTGTCAGGCTCGGGTTGGTTGAATAATCAGAAATTCGGTTTAAATCGGAAACAAAGAGAAATAAAATGTACGGCTGACATGCGGGGTCCACTCGGCAGTGACACTATTCACGGGGTGACAGTAGTGAGGTGGCGCAGACGTGGCGCCGCTGTGGCTGATACGTGGCTTGCACGTGGCATCGACGTGGCATCCACGTGACGCTGACGTGGCGCTGACGCGGCGTGCACGTAGCGCCACATGGCTGTTCGGGTGCTGACGCGTCGTGACACGGCGACGAGGCGTCGCCGACGAGGACGGCTACGTGGATCTAGCGCTGAGGTGGCGGACACATGGCCAGCACGTGGCGATGACACGGCGACATGGGAAGGTGACAAGGCTGTTGTGGCTTACCGGCAATACGTGGCAAGGATCTGGCCGTTGGGCGACGATCCGACGACGACGAGCTCCCGAAGGAAAGACGATGAAGCGGCGGCGCTACTCCACCGGCGTTGGAGAAGACAACACCGCAAACCGCGAAGGAGCGGTGGATCGGGCATGAGATTGAGTGGATCAGATAGAGCACCATACGACGAGTTCAACAGTACCAAGCACACGGGCAGAGACTCACCGGAGGGGAAGCAATATGGCGAGAAGTGCTCGGGACGGCTGCTTGAACTCCGGCGAGGGCTGGGGAACGACGGGACGTCCCGGCCGGTGAGAGATGGGGGAAAAGATGCGGCGCGGAGTGGCAACCCTAGAGACGGCGTCTACAGGAGCTTTTATAGCCTAGGGATGCGGGTCCGACACGGAAGTCTAGGGCGGCGTTTAGGGTTTGGCTGCACGGGCGGCGGCGCAAGTTTCGGGTGACGTGGACGCATCGTGTCCGTTGGATCGGTATCGAACGGCGAGGGAAGATTCGGTTTAGGGTTAGGGTTTTCATTGTTGGTGGTGTCAAGGCGGCGGGCGGGAACATGTTGGGCAGCGGAAGAATAGTAGTTTCGGCCCACACGGAGAGGAAATAAGATTTAAAATGATTTCCGATTTAATTAAAATACCAGAAAATCCAAATAGCTTCAATAAATCCAAATAAATAGGAAATAAATTCGGAAAAATCCCCAAAAATACAAAAAATCAAATGAAACACAAGGAACCCAAATAAAATAAGAAATAATTAATTTGAAGTTTTAATTAATCATATTAAATATTTTTTGACTTTTACAAATTCAATTTAAGCTGAAATTTATTCGAATAAAATGCAAGGGTTCGGATTTTTAAATTCAAGTTCCAGGAAATTGAAAAACGGAATGTTACAAACCTCCCCCCTAACAAGTTTCAGAACACTTTGCTTGTAGTAGTGGTGGGAGATGTACGGACGACATGATTGGTGTGTCTCAGCGGCAGCGGTAATCACGTGTGAGCATGGCAAGTGCAGCAAGTGTGGCTTCTAGCAGGAGCACTCGCAGTCAACAGCTCGGAGTATGCATAGATGGGAAGTCCTATCCCGGTGGGCACCTCTGCGACCCCGGTCACCGCAGTGCACGTGGTACCTCTATTCCACGCCACTCTCCGGTGTCAAGCGATGTGTCTGTGCCTTCCGTGTCTTGTTGGCCATGTACGTAGAGACAACCGTTGAGTAGGACAGGCGATTGCCCGACATACATGCAGCGGAGGCCTTGTACCGCTCAATGAAATATCTTTGAGTGTCTAGTAACACACCTTCAACAATGCCCACCAACGGAAGGCATCTCACGCCTTTCATTACCCAGTTGTAAATCTCCGCCAGGTTGGTTATCATTATTCCATAACGGGAACCGCTCTCGTCATGCAGAAGGGATCATTTCTCCAACGGCTCGTGTCTTATCCAGTCCGTGAAACTCTTTATGCTTGTCCCCGGCCTATGCCGAATGTTTGGTGCGTCGATCGGGAGCTCACACAAGGCTATGGGGTCATCTCCTTGCTCGTGGTAAACCGTAGGGTTCCTTGATGAACTAGCACCATTCCTTGGATTAAGTGATTGCTTCTTGGTTAGTTCATCCAACATCCTCCACAGCGCGTCGAACTTCCTCCGCTGGTTTTGTTTGCACAGCCGCTTGAACATGTTCATAAGCTCCTTGTTCCTGAACTGACGAAAAAAATTAGCACCCATGTGCCTCATGCACCACCTGCTCTTCAGGTCTGGCCACTTTGCTGCTCCCACGACGTCGGACCCTTGTTGCATATCCACGATCGCTCTCAAGAACCTCGCATGTCACCATGGATGACACATACATCGTATGATTCGGACAACCGCATCTTGACTCTTTCAAGAAACCAGTACCAGCTCTTCGTGTTTTCCCCCTCCACGAAGGCCAATGCGACCGGTAGAACCTGGTTGTTGGCGTCCACCGCGATTGCAGTTAGAATCTAGCCCTTATATTTCCTTATGAGGAATGTGTCGTCCATACAAATGACCGGGCGACAGTGTCGGAACGCATTTATGCATGCGCCGAGGGCGAAGAAGGCCCACTGCAAGACCCCTTACTCGCGCACACACCATCCGTGAGAAACTCCGCAAGGTCGATGGCCGTACCGGAATTCCTACGTGATATTGCCCTGAGCAAGTGTGGAATATTCTCTTAGGAAGCCTCGTACGTCCCGAACCGTATTTGCAAAGCTGTCCTTTTTGTTCTCCATGCCTTTCCGTAGCTAATCTTATACTGAAACCTCTTCTCCACGGCTCTGATAATAGATCGAGACTGCAGGTGCGGATTGTCCACGATCTGACCATAAAACACATTTACCACCTAAGTGGACGACAGATTGCGGTGTTCCTGGTCCGCTTCCTCCAGTTCGCAGTTATGCTCCACCACTATGGAACATTTCCAGTAGTCCGTCCACTTCCCCTTGTATGCATGCACCCGCCATGGGCACGAATCAACTATGCACTTCACGTCGTAGTCTTTTTTGCTGGACTTCACTACCCTGAATTGCCGCCGAAGAGATATTGACCAGTACTTCACCGCATCCATCACAGCCTCCTTGTCTTTATATATGGCCCCCTGCGTGACCCCGTTCTCATGAAACTCCCATGCATCTCTGTTCCCTTCATTCATTGTTAGGTCTTCGAAATTATAATTAGCCCATGCACCAGAGACATGCACCTCAGGAGTATTGTCCTCGTCTGAGTGTTCGCCATTAGGGACTTCCTCATCCGCACGGTCCTCCTCCTCCATCAAGTCAACTATGTGTCCCACCTCCTCCCCCTCGTCGGCCAGCCCCCGCGCCTCCACGACTGTCTCCTCACCCCCCCGATCCCCTCGCCACCGCCAACCTCGTGTCCCTTGTCTCCGGGGTCCTCGCCACCTTCATCATCGCATTCTTGTATATCTGTCTTCCCCTCCTCCGTAATATCTACCCCGACATCACGAACCTCTGACACCGATGGAGGTACCTGGTACCACTCTACCAGCAACATGAGCGGCTAGCCCCGCTCTACGACATACCCAACATAGCTCCTCCATGACAATGTCGCGTTAATAGAAATCAACTCTCCATAAAAACAAGTGTTGACGGTTTACTCTCGCTTCTAACCCACGTAACCAACACCTGGCATCTAAATTGAACATCCGAAACATCCACTCCAACAAACCCCTATATGTCCTATCTCTCGACCTAGATATGCCCCGTATGACTGTTGAAAATATTGACAAATCCCCTCCATTCGGCCCCTGTGCTATCTCCCCATCTACATAAAATATTTTAAAATACAATTTTTCCGACATGCTGCCTACAACGTCGGACCAAAAAATTCATCAGTTCTCCATCTAACCGCACCATATAAATGTTACATTATATTGTCAAATTTTTTTCTCCACTTATTTCTAACGGTGCCTGATATTTCTAAATTATTTTTACTCTACTAATTTCTAACGTATGGTGATCATACTAAGAAATCTGATTCTAAATATATCATACTTCCTTTAATTTCTACGTTCCAATTTTTGAAATATTACCCGCACAACATATAGCTAGCCTACCATGTTTCATTATAATATTAAATTTCTACCACATTACATTTCTAAATATTGCCTGATAAATTATTTGCATAACAAAATTTTTACAACGCAATCCTACGACATTAAATTCCTAAATATTGGCTAATATTTCTACTACATTGATTCTCAACATTTCTAAATACTAAATACTACACAATCCTAATATTTCTAAATACTACACTAAATCTCTAAACATTGCCTAATATTTTCAAGACATTAAATTTTTACATTTCTAAATACTAAATACTACACAATCCAAATATTTCTAAATACTACATTAAATCTCTAAAATTGCCTAATATTTTCAAGACATTAAATTTTTACATTTCTAAATACTAAATACTACACAATCCAAATATTTCTAAATACTACATTAAATCTCTAAACATTGCCTAATATTTTCAAGACATTAAAGTTCTACATTTCTAAATACTAAATACTACACAATCCAAATATTTCTAAGTACTACATTAAATCTCTAAACATTGCCTAATATTTTCAATACATTAAATTTCTACATTTCTAAATACTACACAATCCAAATATTTCTAAATACTAAACAATCCTAAATACTAAATTAAATTTCTAAATATTACATATAAAATTTTCGAACTTACCTCTTTTTTTTGCGACGAATCTATTTTTTTCCCTCTCTTTTTCCCCTCTCTCTTTTTTCTCCTCTCCTCTCGGTCTTACTTGCTCTCTGCCATCGCTTATCACTTAACGAGCACAGAGTGGCCAAGACGGTTTTAAAAGGAACTGTCGCCTTCTTCCTCGGCGATCGCCCACTTTCGAGCGATCAAGTGCACGTGGTCAAGACTCGCTGCTTGATACCGTCTCACAGAGTCATATTAGAACCTATCGCCCCAAGATGGGCGATCGCCTGCATCGAGGCGACAAAGGTATTTTTGCAAAAAAAAATTTCACCGATTAGTTTTGAAAAAAATTTTAAATAAATATTAAATGAAAAAATTCGATAAATTTTAAGGTTGTCCCTGTTCCATATCCGAAAAAAAATTACCAACAAAGCTTGTAAAGAGCCATCGCCACAAGGGAGATTGGCGCCAACGACACTCTTTAAAATTTGTGATTCACTTTATAACACCCTGGCCCACTGTCATACACTCAGATGGACCCACATGTCATAGACACACCGCTAAAAACCAACGAATTGAGTGTCATTGGACTAATTTTTCCATCGCCACAACATCATAACATGCCCTTTGTGGCCCATTTGAGGTGTTGGGCCACAGTGCCGCGAAACGGTGGCCTCCGTGGTACAACTATTGGGCCAAATATGGCTGCCCTTTACTTGTATATAGGGCAGGAAGTCAGGAACCCCTGGATCAAACCTGCTCTTTACATGAATCATCACTGTTCCTCGCTCGGCCTGCGCTGCATTCATCTGACCTTCCTTTTAGAACACACGGCATGGCATACATCTTACCTCTCTCGCCCTGTTTATTCCCTGCCGAACAGAGCAAACAGAAAAGACAAGGATCGGACTATAAGAGTGTTGTGTATATCGACTGAGTTGGTGCTTATGGTGTAACCAAAGCACGGACGTCGGATCGCACTAACGTCGGTCCACGTTGCATGACACCCCACATGAAAACGACGAAAACTTTGTAGAATTGATGATTTAATAAAGGAGGCTTGACTTTAGTGGACTAGTACATTTATCTGCTCTACTTGCACCGCACGAATCTAGTCAGCTAATCCTTTTTTTTATCTGGATGTCTATTTATTAGGCGAAGACTCCAATCTTGTAAGTTTAAGGCCGTATTGGGTCCCACCGTCTGGCGATAAAGACGGCAATCGAGCCCATGCACGATTAGTTCTCACAACTTTCGAACTTGTGGGCATCAATGAAAAGATGATGCACGTTCGGTTTTCAAGACATTGGGCGAAATATTGATTGGGCCAACCCTTCGTTAGAAGCCTGCATATCCAAAGCCGATTTTGGCTGCAAGCCATAGGAAGACTTTGCATCGCGATGGGGACCAAGCCCGCCAAATCGTAGTGTGGAAGGATTTGTAAGCGCTCGTGAACGCATGCGGTATGCAGAGGAGAGGCGAAGAGACCCCGAGGTCGTTTGCGTCCAGGTTATGACATCATGGACTTGCGGTTGGAGTTGTACTATTTGTAATTTCCGCCACAAGTCGACATATTGAAGAAGAAGTGGGAATGTTAGATTCTGGCGGATATCTCGAATCCAGTTGTTGTTTGTTAGGGCATCTAGCACGGAACGTGACTTCCGCCTGGAGTGCCTGAAGAGCTCCGGCGTAAGCATGGAAGGTGCTGTACCGTCTAGCCACCTGTCAGTCCAGAATGCCGCTTTCTGACCGTTTCCGATGTTTATTTTTGTGGCCACGGAGAAAAGCTGTTTCTCTGTGTGGTCACAAGGTGTGGGCATACCACTCCATAGCCTCTCTGGAGCCACCCAGTGGAGCCACAGCCAGCGAAGACAAAGCGCTCTGGCGAACCTGTCGAGGTCGAGAATTCCTAGCCCCCCCATATTAAGCAACCGGCACACCGTCGTCCAATAGACCTTACAGTTCCCACCATGTAAGTCGACGTTGCCTGTCCATAGGAATTTTCTTCTCAGCCTGTCTAAATCAGAGATGAATTTTTTGGGCGGCCTGATTGCTGTGAGAAGATAAATTGGAAGCGAGGTAAGCACTGATTTGACCAAGGTGAGGCGTCCCCATGGAATAGCCAGCTAATCCTTGACTGATATATATATTTGTCTTCTCTTTTACTACAAAAGACGATGATTTGGATTGGCTTGCGTGCGAGGATGACATGCATGTTCAGATGTTGTCCATTCGGTCATGACTAGACCTGTGCACTAGACGAGTTTCTTTTCGGTGCAATCGGTGTAATGGGTGGCACCACATGTCTGAATGAACCGGCATAGTCCGAAATAGGTTCAATGAACCTAAAGTAGGCAAGGCACGTGGCATGATGCTTTGTCACGAGATTACGTCATGCTGTGACTCGTTTTACGACCAACACTTTTTGAGATCCTCGCATGTGGAGAAAAAGGAAACAAAGGAGATGTTAAAAGCTAGAGAATGTAAACTGGAGAGTATATGTTCACTGACATTGAGGACGCGCACCAAGCTGTTCCGCACTAGGGTAACCCATACTGGGTGTAAGGTTTTTGACAAGGTAGTAACTCTGTATCTGTTTAAAAATGAATAAAATTTAGTTCTTTTTCTAAATATTTGTATCAATTCCGTGCATTTTCGGCTCTTTTCCTTTCATCGAAATATTGCAAATAGGCTGGGTCTGAGCCAACATGGCACAAAGCCGGTATGAATGACAAATAGGGCATGCTTGGGTTCACCGAAGGTGAGTCAGGTCGTGAGGCACGATACGCTTTAAGCACGCAACCCAACAGGGCCATGCCATGCCGATCCGACACGACACCCGCCTCTTACGCACAAAAATTATATCGTGTCATTTTATCACCATCTGTAGCATCCTAAAAATTTGCATATTTTTGGTTTAATTATTATTTAGAATTTTCTTGTAATTTCACTTATTTTTTTAATTTTATAAAGTCCTTTTGCTATTTTTAGTTTTAAAAAAGAATTTCTGTAGAAAATTTAAAATCTGAATTTTTTTGAAAATAATTTTATTGGGTTCCAAATATTCTTTAGTATTTAGAGAATTTTTCAAGATTTTTAAAGCTTTTTTACAATTTTTTACCAAACTCATTTATTTCTCTGCTCAATTAAAATCCAAAAATGACAGGTCATGTTTCTTCAACCTCCAGCCTTGTCGAGAGGAAGCTCGGTTCTCTGTCCTCCATTAAAACCCAAAAAAAGAAACTTCAAATCCGCGAGATTTTTGCGCCAAAAATTTCCAAAATCTTGCCAATCCAATTCCCGTCACTTCCTCTTGCCATTCATATCTAAATCTTTCCTAAAACCAAGCTAAAATTGCATTCTTCCCTTTTTTAGCCACCATAACTTTTGCACCGGATCTCGCCCCTCCGTTCCTCCTCTTACCCTATAAATGGAGCATCGGGTGCCTATCTTCATGAGCAATACATTTTGCTACCTCTCCTAAGAGCTTTCTCACCTTTGTTTCACCGGATTTCGCAAAGGTTTGAACTCTAGATGTAGCCTCATTTTCAACATGTGCAGTAAATCCGGATTTTCTTTTAGTAAAATAAATTCAAAAATTTAGAAAATCCATTTTCTTTCTTTTTTTAAAATTTTTGGGAAGCCGTTTTCGCTCGTTCGAACTCCATTTGACTCCATTTTTCCTTCTAAATTCATCTAAAATTATAAATCTCTCTTTTATTCCACACTGGAGAGTATATGTTCACTAACATCGAGGATCGATGATTAATAAAGGAGGCTTGACTTTAGTGGACTAGTACATTTATCTGCTCTACTTGCACCGCACGAATCTAGACAGCTAATCCTTGTACTGATATATATATTTGTCTTCTCTTCTTACCATTTTTATGTAGCAACTAGTCGCCTGTTTTCTACAGTCGTACTAGATGGCTTGGCTGCCAAGGCGCCGAGCAGGCATGCATGCGATAAACAAACAACTAGTAGGAAGTTTCTCTGACGTTTCAGTGTATATGTGCGTTTTGGATACGATATTACTGCCGTGTTCGTTTCAAAATGCAGCCCTTCACATCAAGCTGATTGACTCACGGTTGAGAGTGTCCACATGCATGCCGCGAGTTCGCGACAGGTATATATCAAGTATATATCATCACTTCGATTGTTCGGATCAATTTTGCTACATGCATGATAGGTTGTATATTTAAGTCCAACTAGTGTAAGTCTGGGTTCAGCACTTCAGTGTTCAAAGAAGACGCACTGATATGCAGATGGTACTCAACGCAGGGGTGGTGGCAGCTGCTGTGATATGGCTAATTTCCCTTTTATATACCTCACAAAAGAAGACGCGCTGTTTGACTGTCTTACACACGGGTATGTAATACACAAAAACGAGGATTTGGATTGGCTTGCATGCGAGAATGACATGCATGTTCAGATGATGTCTATTTCAGTCATGACTAGCCACGGCGCGTATACACATGGATCGGCACGGCACAAATGATAGAATCATACCAGATCTTGTGGTTGGGTATAACGGGCAGCACGGCGTGCCTGTATAGACCGGTATGGCACGACATAGATCTGATGGATTTAAAGCAAGCACGGCACGCGTCATGGTGCTCTGTCACGAGATTGTGTTATGTTGTGAGTTGTGACTCGTCTTACGACCAGTATTTTTTTAGGTCCTCGCATGTGAAGAAAGAGGAAACAGAGGAGATGCTAAAAGGTGGAGAATGGAAACTAGAGAGTATATGTTCACTGACATCGAGCACGCGCAGCAAGTTGTTCCGCACTAGGATACCCCACACTGGGTGTAAGGTTTTTGACAAGGTAGTAACTTTGTATCTGTTTAAAAATGAATAAAATTTAGTTCTTTTTCTTAATATTTGTATCAACTGTCTTAGTTTCGTGCATCTTCGGCTTCTTTCCTTTCATCGAAATAGTGCAAATAGGCTAGGTCTAGGCCAGTATGGCACAAAGCCGGTATGAATTGCAAATAGGGTATGCCTAGGTTCACTGAAGGCGAGCCAGGTCATGGGGCACGATACGATTTAGGCACACAGCCCAACAAGCTTGTGTCGTGCTGTCCCAACATGACACCTGCCTCTTACGCACAAAAATTAGGTTGTGGTCATTTTTTTACCATATGTAACACCATAAAAATTTTCATATTTTTGGTTTAATTAATATTTAGACTTTTCTTGTAATTTGTTTGATTTTTTTAATTTTATAGAGTCCTTTTGCTATTTTTAGTTTTAAAAAGAATTTCTATAGAAAATTTAAAAACTAAAAATTTTAAAAATAATTTTATTAGGTTACAAATATTTCATATTATTTAGAGAATTTTTTCAAGATTTTTAAAGCTTTTTTACTATTTTTTTACCAAACTCATTTATTTCTCCGCTCAATTAAAATTCAAAAATGACAGGTGGGATTGAACCCCATCGGTCATGTTTCTTTAACCTCCAGTCTTGTCGAGAGGAAGCTCGGTTCTCTGTCCTCTATTAAAACCGAAAAAAGAAAGCTTTAAATTCGCGAGATTTTTGTGCTAAAAATTTCCAAAATCTTGCCAATCCGATCCCCAGACTTCCTCTTGCCATTCATATCCAAATATTTCCCAAAACCAAGTTAAAACCGCGCTCTTCCCTTTTTCGGCCACCATAACTTTCACACCGAATTTTGCCCCTCCGTTCCTCCTCTTGCCCTATAAATAGAGCACCGGGTGCCTCTCTTCACAAGCAATCCATTTTGCCACCTCCCAAGAGCTTCCTCGCCTTTGTTTCACTAGATTTCGCAAAGGTTTGAACTCTAGATGCAGCCTCATTTTCAGCATGTGCAGTAAATCCGGATTTTCCTTTAGAAAATAAATTCAAAAATTCAGAAAATCCATTTTCTTTTTTTTATTTTTTGAGAGCCCGTTTTCGCCTGTTCGAACTCCATTTGGCTCCGTTTTTCCTTCTAAATTCATCTAAAATTATAAATCTCTTTTTTATGCTAGTTTGATATTTTATTTGAATTTATTTGAATTTGTATGTTTTTCGCGTATAGATTTCGAAGAGCCGGAGGAGTTCGCAACCGAAGATTTCGAATGCCGGCTACTATACGGCCAAGGCAAGTTACACATCATTGAATATGTTGATCCTAGTTTTTTTTAAAATTATATTTGAATTTAAATCATTGCATGCATAATTTTGGCAATATAGTTATAGTCCCATCTATAATTCAATAGTTAATCTCCAAATTGATTAAGACCACCTTAGAAATTTGAACACCTTATTCCGTTGTAACCCTAAGACATATATACAAATATCAAAATGATTAGAAATATGCTTAGACACGCTTGGAACCAAGATTAGGCTGTTTTGGAAATTTAAGCTAAATAAAGTTATATTCAAAGGCTTTATCATTTTATGTGAAATTCTATGTTACTTGAGACAGCAAGTTAAAAATTAAAAATATAGTTTGGACCGTGTGATAATGGTTGACAGGTGGGTGCATAAGACACGAGGGTTGTGGAAAGCTCGCCTAGTCAATTAAGAACTGATATGTGCTACGTTGAATGTAAAACCTTACCATACCACCACAAATCTGATATCGGACAGACCTAACTAACCATAATAAAACATACCATAGACAATCATACCATTAGGTTGAAAGTGGGGTGGGTGTAAGGCTGCCACTCAACGCAAGAGGGGGCTTCTGGACTGGGTGGTTTAACTCTACCGGCATTATAACCTTAGTGGGAATGACTATGTGGATGGAACTTTAAAGTAGTCTTGTCATGATTTTTTCTGCCAACACACCAAAAGAAGTATATATTTGGGCAAAAGGATAATTATATTTTGTGGGTAAATATGTACACCTCTATAGAGTGTAAAACTAATCGATTAGCCGCACCCGCGGTCATGGGCATACCGAGCAAATCTTTTACAGATTAGGTTTGATATTTCAAAAATGGTATACAAGTGCGTTAAAAGTTGAAAAGACTGCTGAACAAGGAGGATTGGAATAGTCAATCCAAATACTTAAAGTGCGAAAAACCACAAAGAGTATGAAAGATTAAAATAGTCTTATACAAACGCTCTGATGAAGCAAGATTGAGCAAACAACTAGTAGGTCAAAAGAAAGACTGGAATAGTCAATCTAAACACAGAGCTGTCAATAAAATAGACAAAAAAATATAGGTCTTCAAGGATTCATAGCTCCAGTAAAGTCTGAGTCTGTGTAACTACCTCCTAAAACAAATCATAACATGGTTGAAACTATTTCTCCAAAAATGCCAATACGAAGAAAAAATTCTCGTGCTGCCAATGGAGTATAAATAGCAGTTTGGCCCCTTATATCGACCAAAGACAACAAAACAACGTTGTAGTATTCACATAGAAACAAACTCTTCTTACACTTCAAACCTTCATCTCAAACCGACATTGGAGCAAAAAACTTCAAAGAGTATAATACTACCAGCAGGGTGTTATCAGATACTAAGGGGGTGTTTGGGACAGCTCTAGCTCCACCAAAATCTGTGGAGTTAGTGGAGCAGGGTATTTCTAGCTCCAGAAATTTGTGGAGCTGGAGCTGTGGGTACATTAAAAGTGTTTAGGTAGATCATCTTGTTTACATTTTAGACTAAAAATATAAACTTAGTTCACTTTATTTTAGTCTATAAGTTTCAGCTCTGAGCTGGAGCTGGGATCTGGAGCTCTCCCAAACAGGGCCTAAATTCAGTTGTTTGCTTAACTGATATTAATTTTTTTATCCAAACAACAGCAAATAACAATGGCTAAAAAATAGCGCACACTGACATGTGATCTTCGTGTTCACCGTAAATGAGACCCTCTAACTAGTTGTGAGGAACATGGATGCATGTAAAGTGTAAGCCATGAGCATTGAATCGAATTCAACTTCAGATCATGCACCGACTTGTTTCTGTTCAAGCTCCACTACCGATCGGTTGACGATAAACTCTGGCAAGCCTACGAGACAACCGACAAACGATCAGGCCACTTCTTCTGGCGATGAGCAGGAAAACGAAGATCATGATACACTGCATGTGACCACTTCTTCTGGTCGGGGAAGGCGATGGCCTCGCAAGAGATGGCACGGCTCGGCAATTTGACGACGGAAGATGGCAACGGCGGTGTGGAGCGAAAAATCCCAACCAGGCCTGTAGATAGCACAGAGGCGAGCACAGGGGCGGAGCTACAGGGTGGTCCCGGTGGATCACGGACCATCCTGACCCAGCTCATTAGCCTTTAGGTATTTTTCTGTAGGGAAAAAAATCGTAGGACTTCCTCAGCCGACTCCTATACGCGCGATAGTTGTTAAAGCTTTTTATTTGATCATATTGTGTTTGGTATTTTTTTTATTTAAATGTTGGTATACTGCACTTATATTGTTAAAAAAAGTTAAGCTGGACCACCCATGACTAAAATCCTAACTACGCCACTGGGCGAGCATCGATCGGGAGACGTCGAGGCCGACAGGGAACGCCGAAGACATCACCGACGCGGAGGGTCTTGATGAAGAGCTTGTTGTCCGGGCGGGACGAAACAAAGCCGACGACGAGCGAGCCCTGGAGGACGTGCATCACCTCGGTGCCGCGGTGCCGCATAGGTGGATGTGCGACGGGTTGAGGCCGCGTGAACCGAGGGCAAGCCGCACCAAAGAGATGCCGAGCGTGTGGAGCCCCGGCCCCCGGGATCACGTGGGCGTTGCCGTACTGATGCCGCCCTCATGCCGTTGAGGAGGAGGACGGCGCCTGGAGCGACGACTGCGATGAATATTGAAAATCCCTGGTATGTGCTCTAACCCTAACTCTGAAACTATTTGTTAGAGCTTTGATATACTTGTTAGAGTTAGAAGCACGATAAAATAATTAAAGATAAAATATAACGTGAAAAAACCTTTATGAAAAAAAACCACAGAAAATAATCCAGTATAATAGTTCAAGGATTATTTGTATATAGGTATGGCTTAAATAACAAAAAAGAGTCCGAGTGGTTAAAGATTTATAGTATCAAACTATTTGAATAAAACTAAGAGATACAATAAATTAAGATATTGATTTATTCTGACGGGGCACTTGGTTGAATGGCCAAGTACAGGATAAGGTAGAAAGTGGACAATGTAAGTCCTTTGGTTGTTACTTGTTAGCAGTGGCAGAGCCAGGATTTTTCGAAACTTCGGGCCGAAAACTAAACGATAATAACTAACAAATAGCAAGTATTACTGGAGCAATACAATCAATAATTATTCAACTGAATTATCAACTATCATTCTATGAATCAATAATCATTCAACTGAATTAGCAAATAGCATAGCAATACAATCAATAATCGGGAGGGCAGAGCACAGAGGGACAGACCAAAGACCACCAACGCCAGAGGGCAGGGGCGGCGACGCGACGTGGCCCGTGGCCGGAGTCGGGAGGCGGTAGTTCGGTGGGTGGCGGCCAAAGGCGGGCGCACGGCCGCGCGCCGAGATCTATGAATCGGAGACGGAGGCAATGAGCCGGGGCCGAGCACACGCGCGGGGAGACCAAACGGCGGTCGGCGGCAACGCCTTGGCTCCGGGCCGGTGGGTGGTCGGGAGCGGCGGGTAGGTGGCTGGGAGCGGCGACAGCGTGGCCGGGAGAGCGTTCCTTCACACAAAATAGAGAGAGAGATAGAAAGAGATTGAATAATTTGTGTCCGACGAGTTCTTGAGAGGGCACAACACGAACGATGATCTATGGATGATCCAGTAAATTACGCTGTCTTGAGGTTCAAGATGGGCTTGCTGGAGACTAAATGCCACTAATTAACTTGAATCATTCTTTTTCATATATAAACTACAATTGCACACGTAAAATTAACAAAAAGAACTCTTTATTTGAAGAAAAATATCATCTACAAGTGTACAATTCAGTTGAATTAGTAAACCCAAACATCTTATCAGCAGTCTAGCAGATACTACTATTAAGAAAGCACCAACTGATAGGATACACATACAGATGCACTGTGATTCATGAGTAGGCATTTTTCCACGGGTGGGTTCTGGCCGGGCCTGCCGGGTGAAAGCTATATTTTTGGATCTCTTTCACTGCCCGTCTGTACTCTATTTTACACGCCAAAACTGTGACTATTAGGATCTCAGGCCTCTCCACCTCTATTATATAACCATCACCAGTTCACCACCACCCTCTCTCTCTCTCACACACACACACACGTTGGCACTGCAATGGAAGAAGGAAGCCTACACTTGCCTGTTCTCATGAGGATTCCAAAAAGAGTGCAAGAGATGTGTGAGGACCCTCCCCCTTAACCCCCATTATCCATACATGTTAAGGCATAAACATTAAATTAGCATTAGGATTAAGTATTAATTTATGCATTAGTAAATGAGCATTAAGCTTAACCAGTCATTAGCCATAAACATTAGCAAGTCATGCATGGCATAAAAGTGCATGCCTACCTGGAGATTTTGCGGAGCAACAGTGAGTGTGAGAGAGAAGGGAAAAGGAGTGGTAACTCAGTAAATCAAAAGGCTGCAGCAGTAAAAAGTAAGACCAACCGATCGCCAACACCTGGAAACATCCATTCCCCCTCACCGAGCTCTGTCTCCAATGCAAGGAGTGAGAGCAGAGTGTTCCAGCCAAAAAGGAGACCAAGTGCAGCCCCCTTTTTCCATAGCCAGCAAGTTCAGCTTCCTTGCCCATTTTCCAACCGAGAGCACAGCTAGCTCCCTTATCCTTTCTCCATTGCAACCAAAAGCACTCCAGCAAGAGGCATTCGGCCAGGGAGCAAGAAGCAAGAAGCAAGGAGCAGAGGGCAAGGTGAAGTCAGCCAGGAGGAGTAAACCAGGGAGCAGAAGAGGAGAAGGCTGATTCCAAGAATCTGCATCCTCTACTTCCTCTACTCAACCGAGCTCCTTTAAGCCAAGAAACCAAGAAATCGTAGGACCTCTAGTAAGTGCATGCTGCCATTAGAGGAAGAACCAAAACGAAGTAGCAGTGGATCAAAAGAATGACTTAGTCTCAGATCTTTACTCATCATTGACATGGTCTCAGTGAGAAGAACCCTGGTAGCTCGCAAGAACGTGTCCTAGCTAACTAGTTTCAACATTCTTGCCACCTAACCTAGAGTTCCCTCAATTTCATCATAGACATCACCTGTAACTTACCTCCAAAGCATGAAAATCAGTAGATCCCAAACCATAGCAGTCACAAAAATAAAAGGGGAAGCCAAAAATCCCATTCTTGTTGAGCTAGGGTTAGCTCAAGAGCATATTAAATGCTTCGGTTTGGGGCAACCGAATGGGGAAAAGTAAATCTGCAGCTAAGAAGAGGGGAGGAGCTTATCCAGTAGGCGCCAGGAGAGGGAGGGGATCTCCTGTCGCCAGGGAAGAGGAGAGGCGCCAGGAAGTAGAGAGGAGGAGAGCTCCAGTCGGCAGTGAGGGAGAAATACCAGAGTAAAGCAGCCAGGAGAGGGAGAATAGAAATCGCCAGGTGAAGAGAGGAGACTGGGAGTAGTATCACTCGGCGGCAACAAGAGCTGAAGGGCTCAGTTCCAGTCAGCTAAATAAACCAATCGAAGCAAATAGCAACAATAGTCAGGCTCAATTAATAAGAAACAGCCTTAACAGAAACGGGACCAGCAAAATCTGGTCAAAATAGATGAGCTAATGAAGCGCTAATTAAGGAATAAAGACAGGCCGTATATCTGTATGCAGCAAGCATATAAAGAAAGAAATGGAGATTGGATTTACATATCTGCATACATGCATCATCCCTACTAGTATTTGCATTAGACATATATAGAATATATAAATAGACAGTAGAGCATGCATATAAATAAACACTGATCAAATTTGGAAGATTAGCAAAATTGGTTAATTGAGAATATTGGAATTGCTACTCATATGTAATAAAATGCAGTAGATTAATATAACTTAATTTTCAGGCTCAGAACAGAACCCGACAACCGATCAGAACTTATTTTCGAGCGAGGCCGAACTTCTAAATTCTACTCCAGGCAAGCGCATTTCTATTGATCATATTTATGTAAATGTTTTACGGTTTTCTGATTAAGTTCATCACTGCATTAAAAGATATATTTTAGAAAGAAAAGTATGAATTGAAGGGTGGGAGTGTAAGAATGGATATTTGGTAGTGTTGGAAATGAATTGGAGGAATGGATGATGGGAATGAGTTAAGTATGAATGAAATGGAAATATGATGTCTGTAGAGAGTTTGGCTTGTCCGAGTAGGGGAGCCTTGGGGATATATTATTATGGTGGAGTAGAGGATGCCGATGAGAAGGTGTTTGCCGGTGGGGTCCTCTACAATAGGTTAGCATATAAGATTAATAACAGCCTAATATTGAGAAATGAGTCAGAAAATAGTGCCAACCGCAATGTGTGAAATCGGTCGAAAAAGGTTGTTCGGGATGGTATTAGTTACTCCACATTGGGTAAGGTGTTATATCGTCTGAAATTGCGGTATGACCCAAAGTGTGAGTGAGAAATGTGATTGGGCGGTATATTTGAAGCCGGTGGATACTTCTTGGTTGTATGCGAGTACAAATTGTCTTCTTTGGCGGTATGTTAGAGTATGAACTGCACCGGAGGTGGGGTAACCTGGGGCAGGTGAGCCCCATACTCAGTGCAGAGTGGAGGATTAATACCGGAATAGAATAAACGTTCTGGGGCATCTCTTGTGGGTAAAGTGGCACAAACCTGCGCAGGGTAAAATCTTGAATTCAAGCCAGTCTTCAGGATTGGAGACTACATGTGACATGCTCACTATTAGTAGAGTCTTTATAAGTATAAAACTTGCGAACCTTTCAACAAAAATGTATTTCTTTAAAATGAAGGATTTGGGTTGAGAATAGTTGTAGAAGGAAAAAGGGAAGAGAAGCTGAGAAGGGGAAAAATCATTTATTGCATTCATTATTATACTTGCTGAGTACCTAGTACTCACTCTTGCTAAATCTCCCCTTGTTTAGACGCTGAACCGAATGGATCGTCCTCCGAGGCATGGGTGGAGGACAGTCCGCAGGAGCAAGATCTTCCGGAGGACGGTTACTACTACTACTACTATCAGGAGGAGTAGTAGTGCTAGCCGGCCTTATTCCCGCGCTAGCGAGGCAGTCGCTAGTCAGCCAGCGGGAAATAGGAGGTTTTAGTCTTTCTTTTGTTGTAATATAACTGATGTAAGGTAAAGACTTGGATAATAGCCCTGCGTGGTTAATGGAATGTAATAAAGGATTCCGTTATCTGTCTCTAATTATTGTTCTGCTGCAATATTCTATATACAGTATAGTAACTAATAAAGCATTGGAGCTCCCGATGTTTTGCTAGTTACTGTGCTGAGGTCCACATAATTAGCTCTAGGTGACAGTGTTACCAGGGGTTAATTATGCGGGTCGCCACAAGATGTTTCTCCACAGGGGCTTGCTCGATGATTCGCCAAGTAAGGCTTAATTAATCCCCTGCCCCAGCATGTATAGTTGGAGACGATAGGTTCGTGAATACGTCTGATTGCTCTCCCCTGGGCAATATCATATCCATGACGACCACGCTGCATGGCTTTCCTTTGCCCACCATTTTTCTCTTTTACTTTTCTGGGTCTGCAATGTTTGCAAAGACAAATAGGAGAACTGAAAGCAAATGAATTTCATAAGAAAATTCGAGTTCTCTTAATGGGGGTTTGGTTATTGTATTCCCACATGGAGCAGAAGAATGCGCATAAAACTAAATATTTGTAGACAAGGACCAATATGTGGTTTATATTTTAGTTAGCACAAATGGTATTGTGAAATGCATTCATTTATATAAGTGAGATAATACACAGAAGGTCCAAACTTAATTTCCAAGCAAAAATAGCTGTATAAATTAGCCTATGGTTTCAAACATGCTCGTCAAGGAAAGCTTAGCAAACTGGGATGACAACAGTCAGATCATAAACAAACCAAGGATATATTTTTCTCAACTTTTTCCCCTGCGGGTATCAGAGTTTCTTGGCATAACATAACTATAGATATCATAGCTGTAAGCTACTGAATTAGAAAACATTCACGTGCCCTTAGGGAATAGGGAATATTCTAGTCAGCGCATGGAATTACTAGGATAATTTATGTTTTTAGCTTGTGTTGCTAGTAGAACTTTCTTAGAGAAAAACTATTCAATTAATCCATTTTTCAAAAAAAGGCCATGAGATGAAATTTCAAGGGATTTCAATTTTCACAAGAACTTATTTGCTTATTCTTTTCTTGAGAATTGATGACATAATGGTAGCTCCTACGTTATATTCACAAGAGAAATATGACTATTGGTCAACATAAGGCCTGTTTGTTTCAGCTTTTGATTCTCTAAAAGCTGATTCTGGATTGTGGTTGTAGAGAAGCTAATTCTCCAAAAGCTGGAATCCAAAAGCACATATGAAGTGGATTGTGGATTCTAGTGTATATGGGCGGGCTGGATTGTGAGAATCAGATTCTAGAATCAGGCTGTTTGTTTCTGCTTCTGCTTTTAGGGTCAGAATCCAGAATCAAAAGCTAAAACAAACAAGGCCATAATCTGCTGTTGGTTTTGACAACCCAATTTGAAATGTTACATTACAGATTCCCCTACATTGCAATATCGGCAAAAATGGCTAGAGATATATTCACCTTGCTTCTGGATGAGCGCTTTTGCATTGATACAACTGATATTTATCATGAGTATCTTGGCTCAGTTTCTGTTCAAGAGAATCAGATGGTGCAGGCAGAGATTGAAGACTGTACCTCCTGAAAGCAATAAGCATGCACAGCAGGAACAAAAGAATTCAGACATAAAGCTGGGTATCTCATATCAAGCAAGCAAAGCTTGTTGCCTGCTTATATTGGCCACTCATGTTCTCAGGATATTATTTTTGCGGTTACAAGAAAGAATAAGTGATTACAAGTATCTGACTTTTGTTCTAGGTGAAGGTTTACAAGTGCTATCCTGGATAATACTGTCGCTAGCAGTATTCAGTCTTCAGAAGACAAAATCTGCAAAACATCCATTGATAATTCGAGCATGGTGGATGTTTAACTTTCTGCAATCAGTTACCGTTTTGGTATTTGATCTCAGGTCCATTTTATCGGATCATAAATTTATAGGATTTGAGGAATTGATTGACTTGTTCACACTTGTTATCTGCACTCACCTTTTTGCAATTTCGGCCAGAGGAAAAACAGGAATCACCTTAATAGATAGCAGCATAACAGAGCCACTATTGAGTCCGGCCGCAGGACAACAGACAGAAACCAAAAGACCGTGTCCATATGGAAGAGCAAATCTTCTGGAGCTTGTCACATTCTCCTGGATGAATCCTCTCTTTGTCATTGGATACAAGAAACCTATAGATAAGAATGACGTGCCAGATGTTGATGGAAGGGACTCTGCTGATTTGCTCTCTGAATCATTTAAAAGGATCATAGCAGATGTTGAATACAGGCATGGTCTAAGTACTTTATCGATTTATAGAGCAATGTTCCTATTTATTAGAAGAAAAGCAATAATCAATGCAGG
Organism: Guadua angustifolia; assembly: GCA_036346375.1. Classification (NCBI taxonomy): domain Eukaryota; kingdom Viridiplantae; phylum Streptophyta; class Magnoliopsida; order Poales; family Poaceae; genus Guadua; species Guadua angustifolia. Next base: position 9,691,559 of record CM070507.1, on the reverse strand, counting down.
ATTTGCAACTTTATGTGCATGTGCATCCTATGTTGGACCATCATTGATTAATGACTTGGTGAAATTCCTTGGGGGGGAGAGGCAGTATGGACTGAAAAGAGGTTTTCTGCTTGCTGTTGCTTTCTTAAGTGCCAAAGTTGCGGAGACGATAGCTCAGGGGCAGTGGATTTTTGGAGCTCAACAGCTCGGGATGCGTCTACGTGCTGCTTTGATATCCCACATCTATCAAAAGGGGCTCCGATTATCCTGCAGTTCAAGGCAGAAGCATAGCAGTGGAGAGATCATAAACTACATGAGTGTAGATATACAAAGGATAACTAATGTTATAAGGTACACAAACTACATTTGGATGTTACCCATACAGCTTTCTCTAGCTGTCTATGTTCTCCATCAAAACTTAGGGGTTGGAGCCTGGGCTGGTTTAGCAGCAACACTGGCAATAATGGCTTGCAATATTCCACTAACCAGAATGCAGAAAAGGTTGCAAACCAAGATCATGGCTGCTAAAGACAATAGAATGAAGGCAACGACAGAAGTTCTTAGAAGCATGAAGATACTGAAACTTCAAGCATGGGATATGAAGTACCTTCAAAAGATAGAAGCTTTACGAAGAGAGGAGTACAATTGGCTGTGGAGATCTGTGAGGTTGTCAGCTGTGACAACATTCATATTTTGGGGGTCCCCTGCATTCATATCCTCCATAACATTCGGTTCGTGTATATTGATAGGGATTCCTCTAACAGCTGGTACTGTTTTGTCTGCTCTTGCAACATTCCGAATGCTACAAGATACAATTTTCACACTTCCCGATTTGCTTTCAGTGTTTGCTCAGGGAAAAGTTTCGGCTGACCGAGTAGCACTATACCTCCAGGAAGAAGAATTGAAATGTGACGCAATTACAGAAGTACCAAGGAATGATGCAGAGTATGATGTGGAGATTGATCATGGAATATTCAGCTGGGAACTTGAGACCACTTCTCCAACTCTAACAGATGTAGAGTTAAAAGTAAAGAGAGGGATGAAAGTGGCAATCTGTGGAATGGTCGGCTCTGGAAAATCCAGTCTATTATCATGCATACTTGGGGAGATGCCAAAGCTATCTGGTACCGTGAGGGTCAGTGGGAGCAAAGCATATGTTCCTCAAACCGCCTGGATCCTGTCTGGGAACATCAGGGACAACATTCTATTTGGAAACCCATATGAGAAGGAAAAGTATGAAAAGATAATACAAGCTTGTGCATTGACTAAAGATCTTGAGCTATTTGCAAATGGTGATTTGACAGAGATTGGAGAAAGAGGAATTAACATGAGTGGTGGACAGAAGCAGCGTATTCAGATTGCAAGGTCAGTGTACGAGGATGCAGATATATACCTCTTTGATGATCCTTTCAGTGCAGTAGATGCTCACACTGGAAGCCAACTTTTCAAGGTTTGGTTAGTTTCCATAAAGCAGAAAATGTTCTTATCTATGCCATTAATTTGATAGTTTGTCTTTCAAGGTTTAGTGGCATATGGTTTGAACTAGATAAATATCACTAGTTTTCCTTATTTTTCTGTGGTTTTGGGAATGCTAATAGTATGGAACAATTTCTTAATCTCTGCAGGATTGCATAATGGGGATGCTTAAAGAGAAAACAATATTGTATGTGACCCATCAAGTCGAATTTCTTCCAGCCGCGGACCTTATACTAGTAAGTATCAAACCTTTTGGTTAGCAAATAGTACACGTATGTTAGGATTGCTAAGAATAAGCAAATAACCAAAAGGAATACAAAACAATAGGTGATGCAGGATGGGAAGATTGTGCAGAAAGGAAAATTTGATGATCTCCTCCAACATAATATAGGATTTCAAGCCATAGTAGGAGCCCATAGCCAGGCTCTTGAGTCTGTCATAAATGCTCAGAGTTCCAGCAGAATGTTCTCAACAGACAACCAAAAGTCAGTGGACAGTGACGATGAGTTTCAGACAGGAGACGAGACTGACGATCAACTCCAGGGTATAACCAAACAGGAGTCTGCGCACGATCTCTCACAAGATACCAATGAAAAGGGGAGGCTAACACAAGATGAAGAACGAGAGAAGGGAGGAATTGGCAAGAAAGTCTACTGGGCATACCTGAGAGCTGTTCATGGTGGTGCATTAGTGCCAGTAACAATTGCTGCACAGTCCTTCTTCCAAATATTCCAGGTAGCAAGCAACTATTGGATGGCATGGGCGTCTCCTCCAACATCCGCAGCCACCCCAAGAGTTGGATTAGGCCTTCTTTTCTTTGTATATATAGCACTATCTATGGGAAGTGCATTGTGTGTCTTTGCTCGGTCTATGCTTGAGTCACTCATTGGTCTACTAACATCAGAGAAGTTCTTCAAGAGCATGCTTCACTGCATCCTCCGTGCTCCAATGTCCTTTTTTGACTCAACACCTACTGGCAGAATCCTAAACAGGGTTGGTATTCATTTACTCCTCACATCATTCTGTACTGCCTCGCATACCCACGCACCTTGAAATATTAATAATTGTGCACTTACACGGTTCTGACAGGCCTCCAATGACCAAAGTGTTCTAGATCTGAAAATAGCAAACAATCTTGGGCGGTGCGCATTTTCAGTTATACAAATTCTGGGGACCATTGGTGTTATGTCCCAGGTTGCATGGCCAGTTTTTGCCATATTCATTCCAGTGACGGCAATCTGTTTCGTGTGTCAAGTAAGAGCTCTTAACAAAGATCTTTAGGCTAGAATTAACTTATCCTAGCATAATGTATACACCCAGTTACTTGTATGCACAACGAATTCCCAGAAGCTGTAAGTGCGGGTTTTCTCCTTGATAGTGATGTTCTTAATTTCCACAAACATTGAATCCAATATTTCCTCTATAATATGCAGCGGTACTACATACCAACAGAAAGAGAGCTGGCTCGTCTGTCACAAATTCAAAGGGCTCCAATGCTACATCATTTTGCAGAATCTCTTTCAGGAGCATCAAGTATTAGAGCATATGGACAGAAAGACCGTTTCAGCAAAGCAAACATCAGTCTTGTCAACAACCACTCCCGACCATGGTTCCATAACATTTCAGCAGTGCAGTGGCTTTCCTTCAGGATAAACATGCTTTCTAACTTTGTCTTTGCCTTTTCTTTGACTCTGCTAGTGAGTCTTCCTGAAGGTTTCATAAATCCAAGTAAGCTTTTTGCATATAAACTGTCAGTGATTTGTTTTTACAGTAGCATACTCCCATGATCCCATCACTCTTTTTGGCGGTTGTCAAACTGACACAATCGTATGTACAGGTATTGCTGGACTGGCGGTGACTTATGCATTGAACCTCAATATACAGTTGGCATCTATAACCTGGAAAATTTGCAACACAGAGAATAAAATGATTTCGGTTGAAAGAATAATGCAGTATTCAAGGATCCCTAGTGAGGCTCCTCTAATAGTTGAGGATCACCGCCCCCCAAACAACTGGCCAGAGGATGGAACTATAAATATATGATGCTTGGAGGTATGTATGATATTGTTGTGAGTTGTCAGTTACAAGCTACGACCTATGACCATACACGAGCACAAGTAAGCATATGAACATAATGTTCAACAATATAACATAAAATTCTATCGCTGGGGTGTGTCAGCCTAAAAACCTATCTTATGGAGTAAGTTTGAAATTGAATAAACATATGCTCTAAAGCAGAGTAAACCAACTTGCAGAAATATGTTCCGGAGCAAAACTCATCTTAGAAAAGTCCACAGTTCATGATAGTTTGTAGTATGTTTTATCAAAAAGGAGAATAAAAAGATATATAAAAAAAAGATCAGAGTAAAATTGATAACATACTTCTCATGGCTTCTCTGGAACAAAACTTAATCACATGTTTGCATGAGAGAGAGAGAGAGAGAGCATATTATCCAGCAGGAAGAAACATAAACAACAAAACTGACAGCTTTGTTTTGTAAAAGAATGTATAGTAACATATCAGTAAGGATAAAACCCTTTGTATATCCTTTATAAAAAGGGAAGACCTCTATTTTGCATTAAAGAAAGACTCCTTTTCTTTTCATATTTTCTCAGAAAATATGTGCAGCTCAAATGAAGCCATCTAATGTGGAAATTTGTTTTTACAGGTTCGATACGCAGAGCATCTCCCATCTGTTCTAAGAAACATATCATGTACAATTCCAGGAAGGAAGAAGGTGGGGATTGTAGGACGTACTGGTAGCGGAAAGTCAACTTTGATTCAAGCGCTTTTCCGGATTGTTGAACCAAGGGAAGGAACAATTGAAATCGACAATGTCGACATATGCAAAATAGGGTTGCATGATTTAAGAGGCAGACTTAGCATCATCCCACAAGATCCGACCATGTTTGAGGGAACAGTGCGAGGAAATCTCGATCCACTAAATGAATACTCTGATCAACATATATGGGAGGTAAATAAGTCAACAATACAAACCCTAATGATAAGAGAATAAATTATATAACATGTGCAAAAGAGATGCTACACCTCCTATCATTACAATTATTGCCAATACTCCATATTGCAAAACAAATTGTTCTGGATAATGTTATCTTTTTCTTGGAGTATACATATAACAGTATATGCCAATAGAATGTGATGTCTAGTGATTGTGCCAATCTATCAAATGTTAAATGTGCTAAAAGAGTAACCTAGGGTTGGTGTCTAATACAGTTGCACTTACAATAGAAAAGTATGCAAAGCAATGCTAAAAATACCCTTTTAACCTGATGTATTGTCTCACATCAAATGCAACTTGATCAAAATCCACAATTTAAATAAATCTATATAAGGAAAAAACAAAAGGAGGAAATTACAGAAAAAAAAGTAATGACTAAAAGAAAGAAACATCTTACTTCCTCTACTTGAATAGTAATCTAGTACTTTTTCTTTGGCCAGATATTGGACAAATGCCAGCTTGGTGATATAGTTCGTCAAAGCCCTAAGAAGCTGGACTCAACAGGTAATGGAATTCTTTTTTGCACAGTGGACAGGAAATAAAAAGTATGGCTCTGTGCTAAGAAGTCTAGTTACTATAGTATATTGATATGGGCATGTCCATTGAGATGATCAAATGAGGTTTCTCATGCAGTTGTCGAAAATGGGGAAAATTGGAGTGTTGGACAGAGGCAGCTGTTTTGCCTCGGAAGGGTTCTTCTAAAGCGAAGCAATGTTCTCGTCCTCGACGAGGCAACTGCTTCAGTTGACTCCTCTACCGATGCGATTATTCAGCAAACAATTCGCGAGGAGTTTGGGGATTGCATGGTGCTGACAATAGCACATAGAATTCATACTGTTATCGACAGTGATCTCATCCTTGTCTTCAGTGAAGGTAAGCCCCATCCTTCACAAACCCTCTGCATGTTATTAGACCTAGGCACCTAGGTGCCACATTACTAAAATATATACTCTTTTGTGATGAGCAGGAAGAATCATAGAATACGACACGCCATCGAGATTACTAGAGAACGAGAACTCTGAGTTCTCCAGACTCATAAAGGAGTACTCGCGGCGATCCAAGGGATTTAACAGTACGGCAAACAATTGAACGGCGACGAGAACAACATGACGCCAACTAGGCGAACTGCAGGATTGCAACACTCAACCACGCACCACGCAATCTCTCTCCATACGACAAGCGCGCACAAAAACCACAAAAACAGAGACGAAGGGATCTGCAGTGGATGGTAGTAGACCTTAGATTCAGACGATTCAGAAAAATTTAGCCATGTAATTTACTATATAAGCTGCTCTGATGTGAGAAAAAAAAAATCAAGCCATGCAATGTCGCTATTCCGTGTGAATTTTTCCACCGAAAGCGTCGGCACAAGAGTTTCTAGTGGGGGAGCTTAAGCGTGTAATTGCTTGAGGAAAACGAACATTTTGAATGCGATTTCTAGTGGGGGAACTTACGCGCAGCGCGTCGAGTCAGGCATTCCATCGAGCAGGTGGCGCGCCGAGCCCTGCACCCGGAGTTCGGCCAGAGTCGTGAGAGAATTCATTGATCCGAGCGAAAGGATCAGGGTGAAAAGCCGGCGACACTTACTGATTTGCGGTATTTGCTGCGATTTCCCAGAGGAAATTGGTTATATGCCACTGTAAAGAGGACCGGTTCCTGGTTCGTCCTTCCCCATCCTCACCTCCCACTCAGCAAGGAAGATGACGGCGCAGATGGCCTCCTGTCCCCTCCGGTGAGCTCCTTCACGGCGATAGATGTCGCAAGCAAGCTTCTCGTCGGGGACCCGAAGGAAAGCCCCAGTCAGGTTAGATTTCGAAGTCAGCTTGAGGCGGCCAGTAGCGTACTTCCACTCATGTCTTGCCCTAAGTGCGGCGACGAGATACTGGAGTTGACGTCGAGGTCGAACCAAAACCCAGAGAAGATCTTCTTTAAGTGCAGGAAGAATGAGTAACATGTATGTGTATGCTTGTCTTTTGATTTTTTTGTGCGGATTCGGTGTTAGGTGCTGATTCGATTCATGGTTCTTGATCATTGTAGATGCCTAGCATATGTAATTTTTATCTATGGCGTGATCAATACATGGAGTTTCTTGCAAATTCCGGCTATTCTACTCTCTGTGATTATGGTCATCCGGTGGAAAAAGCCGAAAAGCTGAAAGAAAGTAGTGCACGGGTGATAGAAGGTGTCCCCGAGTTAGTGAAGTTTGTGAAGTTGTTGCTGCTGACTAATGTTGTCATCATTATTTTGGTGCTGATATGTGTTGCAATTTTGCTTGGCAAATAATTTAGATTAGTTGTAATCCAGTTTGGATCTGCAATGTGAACTGTTGTTTGTGATATTGTGATAATGAAGTGAGAATTGGTTGGCAAATAATTTCGGTTCGGTTTTCTATTTTAGACTGGGTAATTCGGTTGCATGTTTCCAAAAACCGACATATTTTTAAACGGACCGCTTTAACCGAATTAACTGAATGCCCATCCCTAGTGAGTCGGGCAACGTTTCAAATTCAGCTCGATGCCTCACCTTAGGGGGTGTGTGGATGGGACGAGAGTGCCCCCGGAGAGGGTAAGCATGAGATGGCAACGACGTGCAGGGAAGGAGGGGGGATAGTCTTGAGATTTTGGGTGCAACTAAGATTCTCCCGTGCTTTTGGCCTTTTCGAATTGCTAGCGATGGTTGTGCTTCGCGGCTGGGAGGGGAGGCGCCGTCGCCTTGCCACTTTTGGGATCAATATAGGGGTGATTTGGCAGACTCATCGAAGGTTTTGAATTTTGTTTTTAGATCACATCTTGGTTGCCTAAAATCCGATTTCAATAAGATTTTGGAATTTCGAATAAAATCCAGATGAAATTCAAAAAGTAAATTTGAAAGTGGGAAAACCAAAATTTTAACCAAAATCACTGAAATTTTAGCTAAATCGGTAGAAATTTCAATGATTTTCAATCGATTTGTGAAATGGTCGCCTAAGGTTAGAAAAATTTGGTAAAAATATGAAAAAATCATGTAAGTATTTATATACATTTTCTATTTATTTGAATGTAAAATACTAAGTATTTGCACATAAAATTCCCAATTTAGGGTTTAAGTTTTAGGCCGAAATCCAAATTAGGGTTTGGCCTGAAATACATCATTTAAGGTTGAAATCCAATTTAGAGTTTAGGGTTAGAGATACATAATTTATATATTTTTTTGCAAACTTTTCACATGTACTCCTCATAAAAGACATTACAATTCTCCACAAAAAAATGGTGCAAAATCCTACATTACAATTCTCCACACAAAAAATGGTGCAAAATCCAGACTAAAAACCATGCAAAACGGTCCAAAATGCCGAAATTACTGATATTTGGTATAAATTTACTAAAAAAAATACTGTAGTAAACCCTAATTTTCAATTTTTTCATTCAGATGGGATTTTGAATCCTAGCCTCAACCGAAATCCGAGATTTCACAAAATTTTACCGAAATTTTGAACCCTAGAGTTAACACACCGGTGCGCCGCGTTTTTGGCTAAGTTGGGTTTCGATGGTTAGAGCGTGTGTAAAGAGTAGCCACTAGTAGTGTCTATATATAGGGGTGGCAATGGGGTCCCATTCCCCGATCCCCGATGGGGAATTCCCCTATTAGGGGATGGGGATGGGGAATTTTCTTTCCCCACGAGGATATAAATGGGAAAAATCTATCCCCATCGGAGAGTCAGTCGAGGACATTTCCGGACACCCGTCCCGATACCGGTCCCGTCCCGTTAGTCGATGTCGGTCCCGCTCCTCCGTACCAGCCCAAACTCCCGTTACTCCCGACGCCCAAACCCTTAGTCTCACTCTCAAGTCTCAACCCTAGGCATCAGAACTCCCAGTTCCGCAGCCAGCCAGGCATTGCCGCACGCCCGCACTGCTGTCAGCCTGCCGATACTCCCTCCAGTCTCCACTCTCTAGAGACTCCCAAGTCCCGATCTAACGCCGCGCGGCCAAATCAGCGTGGAGCGGCCCCAGCCAACTGCTCCCCGTCGCCTCACATCGCAGATTCGCCGATCGCCATCGGGCCGCCTCAGCGTCGCTCCAGTCCAGGACTCCAGGTCGACCGCCGCATCACTTATTCACTACTCCCTCCAGAAATCCAGATCCGTCGCTGGGCCTCCTCAGTTTCACTCCAAGTCCCAGTGTCGCTGGCACTAATCTTTTGTCTGTGCAGATCGGTCGCCGCCACCACCCACCAGGTCGGCTGCCACCAGGTCGCCGCCACCAGGTTGGCCGCCGCATCAGTACTCCCTTCAGATCCGCCACCAGTCCTCAGTTTCGCTCAAGCCAGCATCCTTCAACAAAGTCTTTTCACTCTTTTGTCTGTGCAGAATCCCAGCGTCGCGGCCACCATCTTCGTATGTGCTTTGTGTTGCTTCTTTATGCCTGTATTCTACATAATAATAGCTCATTATTTTTTGCTCATTTCTTAGTACATAAAACTAGGAATGTTGAATTATAATTGATTAATTGTTAACTGATTCAAAATCATGATTCATGAATGTGAAATGGTCAGGAGGAATTATAAAACGAACTTTTTTAACAAACTTTTGGTGTATTAGCTTGCAATGTTCAGAATGAATTAGCATGCAACTTTCACAAAATTCTGGTATTTCAATGTGCTTTGTGAACTAGCACTAGCACTAGCATTTCATTTGTTTCAGAATGAATTAGCATGCAATGTTGGACTGCATATGCTCTATGTTAACAATACCTATGATTGATCTTTTTGGCATGCAAAGTCTGCTGGTGAGCTGGTCCATCAATGTTAACGGTATACATTTGTCCCTCAATGCTAGATTTATAATGTCGACCCCTCAGACTGAAAGCAACAGCCAAGACTTACCTGATTCACAGGCTTCACAATCACACAGAGAGTCCATACCTGAGTCGGTTAATGACTCAGAGGCAATTGGGGAGGGAAACGAGGAGATAGAAATTTCAGATGATGAAGACGAGGATGTCAGTATTGGCTCCAAGAGAAAGTTGACTTCAGTTGTTTGGAATGAGTTTAAGAGAGTAAAAGTCATGGGTCGAATCAAGGCAAAATGTAATCATTGTTTCAAGAAGCTTGGGGGAGAAACAAAAAATGAAACTAAGTATCTTCACGATCATTTGAAGGTGTGTCCATATCGCAAGAGCAAAATGGTATCACAAAATAAGACATTTTCTCAATCTTCTTTGAGGTTTAGTTCTAAGGAGAAAGGGAAAGTGTCGGTTGAGAACTATACATTTGATCAAGAAACTGCTAGAAAGGAACTTGCTGCGATGATGGTGTTGCATGAATACCCCTTATCCATGGTTGATCATGTTGGTTTTCAGAGATTTGTTAGTGCGTTGCAGCCCCTATTCAAAATGGTGTCAAGAAACACTATTAGGTATGAAATGTCTTAATTCTTATTTGCCAATTGTCATGTCTCTAGATTTGGATTCAGACTTTGTAGATTTGTTTTGTTGCTATGTCCAACAATAATCCTCCTCATTTCTAATTGCTAGAAAGGATATTGTGGACCAATACAAAGAAGAAAGGAAGAAGGCATTGAGTATATGGCGGCGAATAGATCAAGAGTTGCTATAACTAGTGACATGTGGACGTCTGACAACCAAAAGAAAGGATACATGTCTATCACAGGCCATTTCATTGATGACTTATGGAAGCTTAGGAGCATTGTTATGAAGCTTAGGTGCATTGTCATGAGGTAATAAGTAATGACTTTCATTATTGTTTCTTATGAACCTGCTATGTAAATATGTAACCCATTTCTAACTTTCACACTTTCTTTAATTCTGTAGGTTCATTTATGTCCCAGCTCCACATACTGCAGAAGTTATTGCTGAAGAAATTTTTGAATCCTTGGTTTCTTGGAATCTTGACGAGAAGCTATCCACCGTGACTCTTGACAATTGCTCCACAAATGACAAAGTAATTGATTTACTTGTGGGCAAGATAGGGCCAGCCAAGCTTATATTGAAAGGTACTTTGCTTCACATGCGTTGCTGGGACTCGTTATCCTACTTTGAGAATGATTGCACGCGACATCTTTTCTATTCCAATAAGTACAGTGGCTTCTGAGTCCGCTTTTAGCACAAGTGGGAGAATTCTTAGTGAGCATCGCAGCCGTCTCACTTCTGAGATGTTGGAGGCATTAATGTGCTCACAGGATTGGCTTCGAAACAAATATAAAGGTATGTATATAGAAGAATTCGACTCATATTTATTTTGTCAGTTGTCAACAATAGAAAATAATATTTACATTTGTATCTTATAGATGAAGAAAAGGGAGACCCTTCAAGCTTTTGGACTTGTCTTCAGGATATTCAAGAAGGGCTACAGGTGGAGTAATTGCAAAATAAATCTCAATTTCGTAGAATCATATATGTATACATGTAGTAGTGTGCTTATATTTCAAATGGTGAACTATTTTGTCTTATACTCTTATATAGGAGATGGCACTGTGAGTTTGACATGCTACAATTGTTGTGTTCTGAAGACTCAAACAGAAATGTGCAATTCATGTAATGCTTATTGGTGGTCACTAGTACTACCCACTATGTCCTTCATTGTTGCTAGTTGGTTTGTTTGGTGACTTGGTATGTGTACTATTTAAGTGGTTGTATTATGTGATTTGTGTTGGAATTCGAATTCTTAGAAGCTATGCATTGCTTGTGTACTATTTAAGGGGTTGTATTATGTGATTGTGAACCATTGCCTATTAAGTGATGTTAGATGAACCTTTTAATCATCTATTAATTGTTGAAGCTGTTTGTGCTGTGTTGAGTGCTGCTGGCGGCTGCTATTGTGTTGAGTGCTACCATGCTGGTATGCTGTAATAATCCTTATTCTCTTCTCTTTTGTGTTGAGTGCTACCATGCTGGTATGCTGTTATGTGTTGAGGCCACTAGCTGATTCACTGGGATATACAGGGCCATGAGTATTAGAATTGGACCTACTCAAAGGACTGAGAAGTCGATATTCAAGGTAGAGGATATAGAATATTATCCTATTTGTTATCTATGATTTCCTTATCAGCAAAAATGCTTTAATTTTGTAATGAGGTATTGTCAGCAATTTCCTTCTTTAATCAGACATACATTGATTGCCTTCACATAAAGAAGACAGACAAGTCTAGGCTTCATGTTGAGGACTCCATGGATACCGATAACACCAATGCTAGCAAGTCTTCTGAAGATGATTTTCTCAGACATAAGGTCTATTTCATTCTCCTAGCCTCTCTAGGATAGTAGGATGGCACTATGTGGAGATCTTGCTAATACTCTTCTTTTCTGAGCTGCAGGTTGAGAAATTAAAAGAGCTTTCAATGTTGCTTGATATCTATGACAGATTAACTAGATCATTGGCTCCAAACATATGGGAGCTTAATGATGTTAAGAGGGGCCTCCTTTGCCAGGTAAGTTCATGCAATATTTAGCTGCCCTTTTGAAAGTTGGTGTAATAGCTAAACATTACGTCTTCAGAACCGTCATGTGTCCAACTTTTGGTGGCAATCCTTTAAGGCTTCCATCCGGAGCTAGCTTCCGAGGTGACATCAATATTTTGCTTGTTGGTGATCTGGAACAAGTAAATCCCACTTCTCCAAACATACATAAACTATCTCCCGTGGTATTTACACAAGTGGTAGAGGCAATTCAAAGATTGGCAAGGATCCTGGCCCGGTGAAACTGTAAGTTTACCTTGATCCCTTTTCACAAAAGTTCTTTGGTGCCTTTTCGTATGCAACTTAATTGCTCTGAAGGCTTTAAACATGACATGGTACCTTTTTAGATTCTTGAGAGTGGAGCACTTGTTTTGAGTGATAAAGATGTTTCCTATATCGATGAGTTCGATAATATGTCTGAATTGATGTCACCCGGGCCGGGTATAGCTCCCCACGGGGACCCCATACCTGGATCGGGGCCGGGGAACGGGGTGGGGTGGCCCCCGAAACCGGGGTCGGGGCCGGGGAGCGGGGATTTTTTCGTTATCGGGAACAGGGACGGGGGGTTTCTCCCCACCGGGGAATGTCTCCGTTGCCATCCCTATCTATATACTTCTCTATATCATCTAAAGACAATACTAAAGATAATTTTTTTACAATAGATAAATTTTAAGATTGTCGCTGTTTCATATCCGAAAAAAATTACCAACAAAGCTTGTAAAGGGCCATCGCCACAACATCATAACATGCCCTTCGTGGCCCATTTGAGGTGTTGGGCCACAGTGCCGCGAAACGGTGGGCCTCCGTGGTACAACTATTGGGCCAAATATGGCTGCTATTTACTTGTATATAGGCCAGGAAGTCAGGAACCCCTGGATCAAACCTGCTCTTTACATGAATCCATCACTGTTCCTCGCTCGGCCTGCGCTGCATTCATCTGACCTTCCTTTTTGAACACACGGCATGGCATACATCTTACCTATCTCGCCCTGTTTATTCCCTGCCGAACAGAGCAAACAGAAAAGACAAGGATAAGACTATAAGAGTGTTGTTATGTCGACTGAGTTGGTGTTTATGGTGTAACCAAAGCACGGACGTCGGATCGCACTAACGTCCGTCCACGTTGCATGACCCCACATGAAAACGACGAAAACATTGTAGGATCGATGATTAATAAAGGAGGCTGCTTGACTTTAGTGGACTAGTACATTTATCTGCTCTACTTGCACCATTTTTATGTAGCAACAAGTCGCCTGTTTTCTACAGTCGTACTAGATGGCTTGGCTGCCAAGGCGCCGAGCAGGCATGCATGCGATAAACAAACAACTAGTAGGAAGTTTCTCTGACGTTTCAGTGTATATGTGCGTTTTGGGATCTCAATTCTCAGGCCTCTCCACCTCTATTATATAACCATCACCAGTTCACCACCACCCCTCTCTCTCTCTCTCTCACACACACACACGTTGGCACTGTGCAATGGAAGGAGGAAGCCTACACTTGCCTGTTCTCATGAGGATTCCAAAACGAGTGCAAGAGATGTTTCTCCACAGGGGCTTGCTCGATAATTCGCCAAGTAAGGCTTAATTAATCCCCTGCCCCAGCATGGAGAGTTGGAGACGATAGGTTCATGAATACGTCTGATTGCTCTCCCCTGGGCAATATCATATCCATGACGACCACGCTGCATGGCTTTCCTTTGCCCACCATTTTTCTCTTTTACTTTTCTGGGTCTGCAATGTTTGCAAAGACAAATAGGAGAACTGAAAGCAAATGAATTTCATAAGAAAATTCGAGTTCTCTTAATGGGGGTTTGGTTATTGTATTCCCACATGGAGCAGAAGAATGCGCATAAAACTAAATATTTGTAGACAAGGACCAATATGTGGTTTATATTTTAGTTAGCACAAATGGTTTTGTGAAATGCATTCATTTATATAAGTGAGATAATACACAGAAGGTCCAAACTTAATTTCCAAGCAAAAATAGCTGTATAAATTAGCCTATGGTTTCAAACATGCTCGTCAAGGAAAGCTTAGCAAACTGGGATGACAATAGTCAGATCATAAACAAACCAAGGATATATTTTTCTCAACTTTTTCCCCTGCTGGTATCAGAGTTTCTTGGCATAACATAACTATAGATATCATAGTTGTAAGCTACTCTGCTACTGAATTAGAAAATATTCGCGTGCCCTTAGGGAATAGGGAATATTCCAGTCAGCGCATGGAATTACTAGGATAATTTATATTTTTAGCTTGTGTTGCTAGTAGAAGTTTCTTAGAGAAAAACTATTCAATTAATCCATTTTTGAAAAAAAGGCCATGAGATGAAATTTCAAGGGATTTCAATTTTCACAAGAACTTATTTGCTTATTCTTTTCTTGAGAATTGATGACATAATGGTAGCTCCTACGTTATATTCACAAGAGAAAAATGATTATTGGTCAACATAATCTGCTGTTGGTTTTGACAACCCAATTTGAAATGTTACATTACAGATTCCCCTACATTGCAATATCGGCAAAAATGGCTAGAGATATATTCACCTTGCTTCTGGATGAGCGCTTTTGCATTGATACAACTGATATTTATCATGAGTATCTTGGCTCAGTTTCTGTTCAAGAGAATCAGATGGTGCAGGCAGAGATTGAAGACTGTACCTCCTGAAAGCAATAAGCATACACAGCAGGAACAAAAGAATTCAGACATAAAGCTGGGTATCTCATATCAAGCAAGCAAAGCTTGTTGCCTGCTTATATTGGCCACTCATGTTCTCAGGATATTATTTTTGCGGTTACAAGAAAGAATAAGTGATTACAAGTATCTGACTTCTGTTCTAGGTGAAGGTTTACAAGTGCTATCCTGGATAATACTGTCGCTAGCAGTATTCAGTCTTCAGAAGACAAAATCTGCAAAACATCCATTGATAATTCGAGCATGGTGGATGTTTAACTTGCTGCAATCAGCTACAATTTTGGTATTTGATCTCAGGTCCATTTTATCAGATCATAAATTTATAGGATTTGAGGAATTGATTGACTTGTTCATACTTGTTATCTGCACTTACCTTTTTGCAATTTCGGCCAGAGGAAAAACAGGAATCACCTTAATAGATAGCAGCATAACAGAGCCACTATTGAGTCCGTCCGCAGGACAACAGACAGAAACCAAAAGACCGTGTCCATATGGAAGAGCAAATCTTCTGGAGCTTGTCACATTCTCCTGGATGAATCCTCTCTTTGTCATTGGATACAAGAAATCTATAGATAAGAATGACGTGCCAGATGTTGATGGAAGGGACTCTGCTGATTTGCTCTCTGAATCATTTAAAAGGATCATAGCAGATGTTGAATACAGGCATGGTCTAAGTACTTTATCGATTTATAGAGCAATGTTCCTATTTATTAGAAGAAAAGCAATAATCAATGCAGGATTTGCAATTTTATGTGCATGTGCATCCTATGTTGGACCATCATTGATTAATGACTTGGTGAAATTCCTTGGGGGGGAGAGGCAGTATGGACTGAAAAGAGGTTATCTGCTTGCTGTTGCTTTTTTAAGTGCCAAAGTTGTGGAGACGATAGCTCAGAGGCAGTGGATTTTTGGAGCCCAACAGCTCGGGATGCGTCTACGTGCTGCTTTGATATCCCACATCTATCAAAAGGGGCTCCAATTATCCTGCAGTTCGAGGCAGAAGCATAGCAGTGGAGAGATCATAAACTACATGAGTGTAGATATACAAAGGATAACTGATGTTATATGGTACACAAACTACATTTGGATGTTACCCATACAGCTTTCTCTAGCTGTCTATGTTCTCCATCAAAACTTAGGGGTTGGAGCCTGGGCTTGTTTAGCAGCAACACTGGCAATAATGGCTTGCAATATTCCACTAACCAGAATGCAGAAAAGGTTGCAAACCAAGATCATGGCTGCTAAAGACAATAGAATGAAGGCAACGACAGAAGTTCTTAGAAGCATGAAGATACTGAAACTTCAAGCATGGGATATGAAATACCTTCAAAAGATAGAAGCTTTACGAAGAGAGGAGTACAATTGGCTGTGGAGATCTGAGAGGTTGACAGCTGTAACAACATTCATATTTTGGGGGTCCCCTGCATTCATATCCTCCATAACATTCGGTTCATGTATATTGATGGGGATTCCTCTAACAGCTGGTACTGTTTTGTCTGCTCTTGCAACATTCCGGATGCTACAAGATCCAATTTTCACACTGCCCGATTTGCTTTCAGTGTTTGCTCAGGGAAAAGTTTCAGCTGACCGAGTAGCACTATACCTCCAGGAAGAAGAATTGAAATGTGACGCAATTACAGAAGTACCAAGGAATGATACAGAGTATGATGTGGAGATTGATCATGGAATATTCAGCTGGGAACTTGAGACCACTTCTCCAACTCTAACAGATGTAGAGTTAAAAGTAAAGAGAGGGATGAAAGTGGCAATCTGTGGAATGGTCGGCTCTGGAAAATCCAGTCTATTATCATGCATACTTGGGGAGATGCCAAAGCTATCTGGGACCGTGAGGGTCAGTGGGAGCAAAGCATATGTTCCTCAAACCGCCTGGATCCTGTCTGGGAACATCAGGGACAACATTCTGTTTGGAAACCCATATGAGAAGGAAAAGTATGAAAAGATAATACAAGCTTGTGCATTGACTAAAGATCTTGAGCTATTTGCAAATGGTGATTTGACAGAGATTGGAGAAAGAGGAATTAACATGAGTGGTGGACAGAAGCAGCGTATTCAGATTGCAAGGTCAGTGTACGAGGATGCAGATATATACCTCTTTGACGATCCTTTCAGTGCAGTAGATGCTCACACTGGAAGCCAACTTTTCAAGGTTTGGTTAGTTTCCATAAAGCACAAAATGTTCTTATCTATGTATCTATGCCATTAATTCGAAAGTTTGTCTTTCAAGGTTTAGTGGCATATGGTTTGAACTAGATAAATATCACTAGTTTTCCTTATTTTTCTGTGGTTTTGGGACGTCAGTTGGAAGAAATGCTAATAGTATGGAACAATTTCTTAATCTCTGCAGGATTGCATAATGGGGATACTTAAAGAGAAAACAATATTGTATGTGACCCATCAAGTCGAATTTCTTCCAGCCGCGGACCTTATACTAGTAAGTATCAAACCTTTTGGTTAGCAAATAGTACACGTATGTTAGGATTGCTAAGAATAAGTAAATAACCAAAAGGAATACAAAACAATAGGTGATGCAGGATGGGAAGATTGTGCAGAAAGGAAAATTTGATGATCTCCTCCAACATAACATAGGATTTGAAGCCATAGTAGGAGCCCATAGCCAGGCTCTTGAGTCTGTCATAAATGCTCAGAGTTCCAGCAGAATGTTCTCAACAGACAGCCAAAAGTCAGTGGACAGTGACGATGAGTTTCAGACAGAAGACGAGACTGATGATCAACTCCAGGGTATAACCAAACAGGAGTCTGCTCACGATGTCTCACAAGATACCAATGAAAAGGGGAGGCTAACACAAGATGAAGAACGAGAGAAGGGAGGAATTGGCAAGAAAGTCTACTGGGCATACCTGAGAGCTGTTCATGGTGGTGCATTAGTGCCAGTAACAATTGCTGCACAGTCCTTCTTCCAAATATTCCAGGTAGCAAGCAACTATTGGATGGCATGGGCGTGTCCTCCAACATCCGCAGCCACCCCAAGAGTTGGATTAGGCCTTCTTTTCTTTGTATATATAGCACTATCTATGGGAAGTGCATTGTGTGTCTTTGCTCGGTCTATGCTTGTGTCACTCATTGGTCTACTAACATCAGAAAAGTTCTTCAAGAGCATGCTTCACTGCATCCTCCGTGCTCCAATGTCCTTTTTTGACTCAACACCTACTGGCAGAATCCTAAACAGGGTTGGTATTCATTTACTCCTCACATCATTCTGTACTGCCTCGCATACCCACGCACCTTGAAATATTAATAATTGTGCACTTACACGGTTCTGACAGGCCTCCAATGACCAAAGTGTTCTAGATCTGCAAATAGCAAACAGGCTTGGTTGGTGCGCATTTTCAGTTATACAAATTCTGGGGACCATTGGTGTTATGTCCCAGGTTGCATGGCCAGTTTTTGCCATATTCATTCCAGTGACGGCAATCTGTTTCGTGTGTCAAGTAAGAGCTCTTAACAAAGATCTTTAGGCTAGAATTAACTTATCCTAGCATAATGTATACACCCAGTTACTTGTATGCACAATGAATTCCCAGAAGCTGTAAGTGCAGGTTTTCTCCTTGATAGTGATGTTCTTAATTTCCACAAACATTGAATCCAATATTTCCTCTATAATATGCAGCGGTACTACATACCAACAGCAAGAGAGCTGGCTCGTCTGTCACAAATTCAAAGGGCTCCAATGCTACATCATTTTGCAGAATCTCTTTCAGGAGCATCAAGTATTAGAGCATATGGACAGAAAGACCGTTTCAGCAAAGCAAACATCAGTCTTGTCAACAACCACTCCCGACCATGGTTCCATAACATTTCAGCAGTGGAGTGGCTTTGCTTCAGGCTAAACATGCTTTCTAACTTTGTCTTTGCCTTTTCTTTGACTCTGCTAGTGAGTCTTCCTGAAGGTTTCATAAATCCAAGTAAGCTTTTTGCATATAAACTGTCAGTGATTTGTTTTTACAGTAGCATACTCCCATGATCCCATCACTCTTTTTGGCGGTTGTCAAACTGACATAATCGTATGTACAGGCATTGCTGGACTGGCGGTGACTTATGCATTGAACCTCAATACACAGTTGGCATCTATAACCTGGAACATTTGCAACACAGAGAATAAAATGATTTCGGTTGAAAGAATAATGCAGTATTCAAGGATCCCTAGTGAGGCTCCTCTAATAGTTGAGGATCACCGCCCCCCAAACAACTGGCCAGAGGATGGAACTATAAATATAAGATGCTTGGAGGTATGTATGATATTGTTGTGAGTTATCAGTTACAAGCTACGACCTATAACCATACACGAGCACAAGTAAGCATATGAACATAATGTTCAACAATATAACATAAAGTTCTATCGCTGGGGTGTGTCAGCCTAAAAACCTATCTTATGGAGTAAGTTTGAAATTGAATAAACATATGCTCTAAAGCAGAGTAAACCAACTTGCAGAAATATGTTCCGGAGCAAAACTCATCTTAGAAAAGTCCATAGTTCATGATAGTTTGTAGTATGTTTTATCAAAAAGGAGAATAAAAAGATATATAAAAAAGATCAGAGTAAAATTGATAACATACTTCTCATGGCTTCTCTGGAACAAAACTTAGTCACATGTTTGCATGAGAGAGAGAGAGAGAGAAAGCACATATTATTGAACCAGAGACAATAGGGGAAGCCCCTATTGAGATTTTATTAACAACAGGAAAAGGAACAGAACAAGAACAAGAAGAGCTGGTGAGGGACCAGCCAAAACAAAACAAAAACAAACAAAACAAAACGAGATTAAGAGAGTTTAGCACCCCAGGCTAACAGACCATCTTTACAAGGACCAGGATATCTAAAAGATTGAAGAAGAATTTCAGCAATTAACCACTCTTTCCAAATCCTAAAACTAGGGGGCTTGGCCCTAAAGATCAGGTCATTCCGGCACTTCCAGATGCCCCAAGAGGCCAGCATGAAAACATCAATGAAGAAAGGATCACTAGCAACCAAAGCCGCGATATTAATCCAGCAGAAAGCACATATTATCCAGCAGGAAGAAACATAAACAACAAAATTGACAGCTTTCTTTTGTAAAAGAATGTATAGTAACATATCAGTAAGGATAAAACCCTTTGTATATCCTTTATAAAAAGGGAAAACCTCTATTTTGCATTAAAAGAAAGACTCGTTTTCTTTTCATATTTTCTCAGAAAATATGTGCAGCTCAAATGAAGCCATCTAATGTGGAAATTTGTTTTTACAGGTTCGATACGCAGAGCATCTCCCATCTGTTCTAAGAAACATATCATGTACAATTCCAGGAAGGAAGAAGGTGGGGATTGTAGGACGTACTGATAGCGGAAAGTCAACTTTGATTCAAGCTCTTTTCCGGATTGTTGAACCAAGGGAAGGAACAATTGAAATCGACAATGTTGACATATGCAAAATAGGGTTGCATGATTTAAGAGGCAGACTTAGCATCATCCCACAAGATCCGACCATGTTTGAGGGAACAGTGCGAGGAAATCTCGATCCACTAAATGAATACTCTGATCAACATATATGGGAGGTAAATAAGTCAACAAGACAAACCCTAATGATAAGAGAATAAATTATATAACATGTGCAAAAGAGATGCTACACCTCCTATCATTACAATTATTGCCAGTACTCCATATTGCAAAACAAATTGTTCTGGATAATGTTATCTTTTTCTTGGAGTATACATATAACAGTATATGCCAATAGAATGTGATGTCTAGTGATTGTGCCAATCTATCGAAGGTCAAATGTGCTAAAAGAGTAACCTAGGGTTGGTGTCTACAGTTGCACTTACAATAGAAAAGTATGCAAAGCAATGCTAAAAATACCCTTTTAACCTGATGTATTGTCTCACATCAAATGCAACTTGATCAAAATCCACAATTTAAATAAATCTATATAAGGAAAAAACAAAAGGAGGAAATTACAGAAAAAAAAGTAATGACTAAAAGAAAGAAACATCTTACTTCCTCTACTTGATTAGTAATCTAGTACTTTTTCTTTGGCCAGATATTGGACAAATGCCAGCTTGGTGATATAGTTCGTCAAAGCCCTAAGAAGCTGGACTCAACAGGTAATGGAATTCTTTTTTGCGCAGTGGACAGGAAATAAAAAGTATGGCTCGGTGCTAAGAAGTCTAGTTACTATAGTATATTGATATGGGCATGTCCATTGAGATGATCAAATGAGGTTTCTCATGCAGTTGTCGAAAATGGGGAAAATTGGAGTGTTGGACAGAGGCAGCTGTTTTGCCTCGGAAGGGTTCTTCTAAAGCGAAGCAATGTTCTCGTCCTCGACGAGGCAACTGCTTCGGTTGACTCCTCTACCGATGCAATTATTCAGCAAACAATTCGCAAGGAGTTTGGGGATTGCATGGTGCTGACAATAGCACATAGAATTCATACTGTTATAATCTCATCCTTGTCTTCAGTGAAGGTAAGCCCCATCCTTCACAAACCCTCTGCATGTTATTAGACCTAGGCACCTAGGTGCCACATTACTAAAATATATACTCTTTTGTGATGAGCAGGAAGAATCATAGAATACGACACGCCATCGAGATTACTAGAGAACGAGAACTCTGAGTTCTCCAGACTCATAAAGGAGTACTCGCGGCGATCCAAGGGATTTAACAGTACGGCAAACAATTGAACGGCGACGAGAACAACATCACGCCAACTAGGCGAACTGCAGGATTGCAACACTCAACCACGCACCACGCAATCTCTCCATACGACAAGCGCGCACAAAACCACAAAAACAGAGACGAAGGGATCTGCAGTGGATGGTACTAGACCTTAGATTCAGACGATTCAGAAAAATTTAGCCATGTAATTTACTATATAAGCTGCTCTGATGTGTAAAAAAAAATTCAAGCCATGCAATGTCGCTATTCCGTGTGAATTTTTCCACCGAAAGCGTCGGCACAAGAGTTTCTAGTGGGGGAGCTTAAGCGTGTAATTGCTTGAGGAAAACGAACATTTTGAATGCGATTTCTAGTGGGGGAACTTACGCGCAGCGCGTCGAGTCAGGCATTCCATCGAGCAGGTGGCGCGCCGAGCCCTGCACCCGGAGTTCGGCCAGAGTCGTGAGAGAATGCATCGATCCGAGAGAAAGGATCAGGGTGAAAAGCCGGCGACACTCACTGATTTGCGGTATTTGCTGTGATTTCCCAGGGGTTGTGGAAGGTTGTTGGTCACGAAACCCCTTCCATCCCGCGCCGCAATTCAAACCGCCCGCGCAACGGGGGCAATTAAATAACGAACATATGTGCGAGATAAGGTCAACTCCAAGAGCTTTCCTTTTCCATCCTCTATCTGAACAAATAGAGAATCCGTACGAGCGTAAAGTGAAATGAGGACGTCAACAGCTTCCCGAATCGTTTCCTTACTTTTAGATAATGGAGAAAGAATCTTTATTTCTCAGGATCCTCTCTCTTGTCCCGATCTCGTTCCCCATCTTCCCCCATCGAGTCTGAAGCAACGGTCGGTCGCTTCCGCACCCGTGAGGATCACCCAGGGGGCCAGCGCCGCGAGCCGTAGCTCTGTCCCGCAACGTCCAGGAGGTGAGGCATCGCTCCGCCGCTCTGTCGCGCACCGCGGAAGAGGCGAGCCGACGCTTCACCGGTTGGTCCTACGCCCTCGAGGAGGCTAGCTGCCGCTTCGTCCCCTGCGCGAAGAGACCCAGGCTGCTTCCCTCTCGCCAGATCTGGTCCCCAACTTCGTCATCAACCCAGGCCGTCTCACATCATCCTCTTCAATCTCAAGTGCTGCGGGATCAAGTCGATCTATAAGGTATGAACCCTAGTAATCTTAGAAAAGAATAGATTTTGAGGTGTCGGTGGGAATGTAAGAATATGGTGATGGTTCCTGACTAGATTTCGTGTTAAAAAATGTGTGATTTGTTCTTGCCTAGTTTTCTTTTTGTGGTTTGAAAAATGTCGCTTGGGGTAAATTATCCAAGTAAACAGGAGATATTTCAGAAGAACCGTCTAATTTCTCATCTATGCCTGTTCGAGAAGAATTCCTTCAACGGGGTTACAGCCTATCGCATCAATTGTTGGATGAACATCAGAGCCTTAAGTTCTAAAAGCTATGAAATAAAGCAGGGCCTCTAAAAACAGTACAGCAAAAAAACCAGTCTAAAATTTTCGTTGTGATGTTTATCTGATGCCGATGAGAAAGATGCCAGTTTAAAGTTCCCAATAAGAGGATGAATAAAGAGTTATGTTGTTAAAATGGTGCATGTGAAGTACAGGTGCACAAGAAATAACCTGGGAAACGCTTGGGCATCTCTAACAATTACCAAAACTTATTCCCAAAACCTTTTTTTAGGAACAAATAAAAAAATTAGCGCTCAACAGTAACCCTATCAGATTCCCCTTCTTTCCGCGCACCCAAAAACTCCGGCCGAAGTCGCTAGATATTCGCCGCTCGCGTGCTTTCCCAATCGCGATTGTTTCCATCTCCTACGTAGAGGATTTCATTCGCGCCATCCAGCCGAGCTTCACCCTCCACCCCATCCGGCGTTCCCCTCCGTCCCGAGCTCGCGGCACCTCGCGCGCAGAGAAACCACCGGCGCAAAGGTCCTTGTCTTCTCTCTCTGTTGTTCTCGTCGTCTCCAGCTCCTGCGCGACCTCGCGCTCACCGCCGGAACCCGACCCCGCTCCCGCCTCGGCGGCTCCGCCACGGGCTAGGTACAGCTCTACTTCCCGATTCGGGCATCTTTGATTTGGTTGGTTGGTTCATTGTGTTGATTTGGTGTTTTGGTTTAAGTGATGATTCAAGAGTCTGCTGCTGGGAATGCTCAGAGTAGAGATCTCGGATGGTTTGACCAAAATTGATCCTATCTGTGTGAATTTTGCCTTTCGGTGGATTTTTAGGTGCTTGTGATTATTAATTTTTCTGGCATTGACCTAAAATGGAGATAACTAAGCAAAAGAGACAACATATTCGCCAATTTTGAGTCAATGAAGCAGTCACTCGAGACTAGTGCTTGGTATTATTCTTTACGTGTAAACTGGGACGATGTGCAATAATGGCGTTGCAAATTACGCTTTGCATTAATCTTTTGTGCTTCTGTCGATGCAGTTTTATTGTGTCTAGTAATTTTTGTAGGGAGAAAAAAAAACCTGTAGATGTGCTTTTGCCTTGAAATGAGTAATTAGGAACCTCATGTGAAGCAATAAGCTCCTTTTTCCAGATTTGTTCTTCAATGGCTGGTGTCATAAGCATAGAAAATTCAGTATTCTGACAGGAAATTCAGTTAAACCGGAAGCAATTCCTTTTCAATTGTGCTAATCATACCAGAACTTATGGTTGCAAGTTAGTCTTAGTATAAAACTTAAAATTAACATTGCTTTCTTTTGTATAACTCAGTCTGATTATTTGCGGAAGATTTCTCTGAAAATGCTTTCTATGGAGACAAAGACACAACAAGCTCCTGGAAATGCTCAAGTGATTCCAAATGAAAATCCCTTCGGTCCAGGTATCATATGCAATAAACTGAGTGTTTCGCATCCTACATGCTATAATCTTCATCTTTTGGTTATATGCTGCTACTTTAGCTGTGGCAACCTTGTGAGTGATGGATGATGAAAATTGCTGATTGCATTAAATGGTAACCCTATGCAATAGTGTGCATTTTATATTGATGATCATGGGAAAACCATCTGATGGATGGAGCTATCATGTATAAGAATTTTGCATCTAGCTTTTATGAGCCATTATCACCTAGATGTTTAATTAATGTTTTGTCAAATGATGCACTGATTAAATGATTATGCCATGGTAGCTTACATGTATGTGCCCATATATTTATTGTATCATAATCAAAAGGATGTCTTGCTGCAAGCAAACACATGATACATAAAAAAACCAATTCTTGCTACCAAAGAAAATTCGTTGCAGTATGTGCATAAATTGAGAATGGTACCACCATGCCGCCATTTCAGTGCCGAGGTAGGATTGGACGAGGTGGTCGCATTGTCTTTGATCGATGGAACCCTCTTCTCCGAACACCAATTGGCCAGGAAACCTCCTATTATGTACCATATAGTCATAGGCCCCCCTCACCAGAAGGTTGAAGCAATTAGACGTCTGCACTTGCTGCTTATGTGACCAATACTTCTAGCGAGAGGTGAAGTGCTGGAGCATTTGTTTTTGCCTAGGCGCCGAATTGGCCCTTGGACTACATCTGCGACTGCCTGAGTTATGAGCTCTGTGGATCTGATGGAAAGATCAGAAAGCTCTTGGATAAGTGGCAGCTTCAGTGAAAACTGGGAATGTCTGGGCTATATCGGGCAAAATTTCTCATCAGATCTGGTTCAGTCATCTTTTCACAGCTGTTGTAAAATTATTACAGTGTAGGTGAAAGAGTATAGTTTTTTTTGGTCTAATCTTGGCTTGTAGGTCGGTATCTAGTACCATGCTCTCATTGATTATTTATTTGGAGAAGAGGAAATCCTCATTGCTAGATCAACCGTTTGTATAATATTTCGACACTTCTGTGCATTGTATTCAACCAATGTGCACGCGTGTATATACTGAAATCCTCTGTCCATGGGCATGTGATGGCAAATGTCAGTAGGTTAGGTAGAACATGGAAATGGAATAGGTGAAACAATGTTGATTGATTTGTTATTGAAGTGTTCGTGTTAGCTTACTTTTTTTAAAACTGTTTCAGAGCAAAGGTTAAAGATATTATGATTCTATGATCACACTTTTTCAGAAGAAAGATCATTTCTTTTCAATTCTTCATGGATATCTTTATGATTGCTGCATGGTTAGCAAGATATTTTATGATTTTAGAGCTATGATCACACTTTTTCAGTGAAGAACTGCTTCTAGGCTCTTAATTTCTTTTTTGCTCTCACCAGCCCTTTCTTCCTGCTCTGTTTCCTTCTCTTGGTTAATATATTCCAATAGGGCTTCCTATTGTTCTTGCAGGGAGCTGCTTATGAGTAGCTACTTGAATCATGAGTAATCGAAGCTAATTTTCGTGACCAAGCAACAAACAGGTTGTGGCCTTGTGGGTCAATCGATCCTGTTTCAATTGGAGTTGCTTGGGCATATAAATGCCGGAGATGCTTTGTTCTTGTTGACAAGCCAAGCTGTTTTTCAGAAGGCACGTTTTTTACCGCGCTATGTGTGTGACGCTTCAGGAAATGTTCCTCGGCATAGACAGAGATCTGAAACAGCGTGCAGATTGATCTAAAGAAGGCAAGCAGAAGGCACGCTGTGAAAATGATAGCAAATACATACCTGATCCGTCGTCTTGCGGCGAAGTCTTCACGCTGCGTGCGTCCGTGCGTCCCGTCGTCTTCAACTCTTGCGGCGACAACGTCCTGCCACGCCCCGTCGTTGCCTCGAGAAATTGGACTGCATGGGCACGCCCCGTTGTTGCGTGAAGAAATTGGACTGCATCCGTGCCGGGCCGAACGATGAAGAAAAGCGTCCGTGCGACGGGAAAGGGCCCACGGTAACAGATTGTTTTGGGAAAATGAAGAGAGCTGTTGGAGGATGGCTGTTTTTTTTGGAAAAAAGATTTTTGGGAAAGTCTCGATTAAATGTATTGGGAGTTAAAGATATTGGACACTGGAGATGCTCTTATAGTAGATTTTGTTGCATAAAAATAGCTACCTATACACTGGTTTTAGGAAAGAAAAATAGATGGATGTAGGTATTTATCCCCTGAAATTTCTCTAACAAGTGAAATTCCGAATGTTGTGTTGTAGTAGGTAATTTACCCCTCGCCATCTTGTAGACCATCGCGCCCTTCTCCGTGCGATGCAAGCTCCAGGCCAAGCCGCTCCCTCCCCACCCGAGCCTGAGCCTCCACCGCCTGTACCTCACTTGCTTCAACGAGTACAAGGTTTGTGCCCCACAACTTTAGAACAATGGTTGACGTACGTCTTTAGCAAGAGATTTAGTATTTTGCCACTTCAAATATGTGGTTTCGCAAATTTATTACTGGACCTACATTTCATTGACTCAGATGATCCCATATATCATTAGCTCAAGTGGTATCATAATCAAAGAGTTAATCTTTGATGTGGCAAAATACTAAATCTCTCGTCTTTGGCTTGGCATGCCTGTGGTTTCCACGCTCATTCCAAATCGAAGTGAAATAAGAGCATCTTCAACAGTACATTAAATCTATTCTCAAAAACTAATTTTAGGTTTGATTGAAAAAACATACTTCAACAGTTCCTTATTCTAGGTCCCAAAATTTTCGCACGCCCAAATTAGCACCCGTCGTCCTCATTTCTCCGCCACCGCGCTCCCAATCGCGTTTGCGCCCCTCCTGCGCCAGCGGGTTTTTTCGCGCCATTCCAGCTTCGGCACCCAACGAGCCTAGGGCTTCTTTCGCAGTTCCGTCTGCAGTAGGATCATTGCTCCGTTCCGTGACTTCAGCATCTCACGATCCAATCTGTGCTCTCCTCTCGTTGATCCCCTCCGTCGAGGTCGAGCTCCCGGGCGGCGCCTCGGGCCTCGTCCTTGTTCCTCTTCCCCGGGCATTGATGCCTCCATCCGAGCTTTGCTTGGACTTCTATCCTTGGTAAGGAAGACTAGCCTGCTTGGGTTGCTGCTTTATTGTTTTGTTTTGTTCTCGGAGATCATTTTCTTCTTCCTAGCAATCATTCTAATATAAATCTTTCTCTCTCTAATCCAATCCATGCTGTTTGTTGCGGATTTGTTGGCTGTTTGTTGCGGATTTGTTGGCTGCGTGGTGTACACGCTACGGATCTACTACGTGCAGGGCTTCTACCTGCTGAACCTCCTCATCGGATTCCTCTCCCCTGTGGTCGACCCGGAGCTCGAGGTGCTCGACGCCGGCGCCGCGCTCCCCACCCGCGGCTCCGACGAAGGTTTCCAGGTTTAGCTTCTTAGAATTTTTCTATTTGTCCAACTTCTCTGATTTTACTCTATCAAGCTTTGTGAGGGGTCTTTCAGTTTTAGCAGAGGACAGAATGCTGGGGTCTTGCAAGGGAGTGGCTTATCCCTTTTCTTAATGTGCTCATCTCAAGCAATAAGCTCATTTTTGTAAGTGATATTTTGTCACTAGAAAAACAAAATACAATTGTCCATGGTTATCAGTTTGTTATCCTCTTAATAGCATTGCTCGTCATGTTTCTAAATAGCTTCGAGAGAGAGGTAATTTTTTTACTAAATCTGTCTACAAATGCTACACTGTCTGTCATTGTCAGATTCTACAATTCTCCTTCATATATATATGTCATTGTAACAGAGCACTTACTTGGAAAGAAATGGTTAAACTAAATGTTCTTTGAGATCTATAACACAACTGCATTGTGGAATTATCAGGTTCTATGCTAGTACAGGTCGCTTGCGAGATATGGAGCATGCAGTTTGCCGGAAGTTGGATAATGGCATGATCTTTATGCACCCGGAGGACATTGAGGCTGTTATCTGTTCATTTTTTCGTCACAAGGATATTGATAGGTTGGATTTGTTCTTAAATCGAATCCAAAGTTTACAGAGACATTACACTCGTAAGAAGGTCGATGAGAGGTGGATTGGGCTGAATAGTTTTTAGTCACGACATGTCATTTAGGTACTATGTCGGTATGTATGATATCTAGCTTCTCTCGGTGTTATCATATTTCTCCTTTTTAGGTCTGAAGTTCTTCTGACAAACCCTCTGTCCAAAGTCATACTGCTGAAATATTGAATAACTCACTTGCATTCTTTTTCAGGTCCTATCTGATGAGTCAACAGTGTCTCCACTTAACCAAATTAGCAATTTCTTGATTAGATAATACTGCTTCTGAACTTAACCTGGTAATAAGAGCTTTGATCACAGTGAATCTCATTATCAAATGATGTTCAGGAGTGCTTTGTACCTTTTAGCAATGTTGCCTAAGAAGACTTTTATCATATTAGGTCTTTTTATTTGTATGGCTTGTGCCTCTGTGGTTTTGTTCACGCCACTCTGTTGTGTAGCCTTCGGATCGCTTTCTTTTTAAAGTAAACCCCATTTTTGTATAAATACATGAGATCGAATGAGCCCTGAATCCATTCTTCTTCAGAAACGAAAATAAAACAAGTGAACAAGCAGCGCAACAAACAAACCTCAAAAGAAGCAAGCTGTGGACCAATTCAAATGTGTTTTTTGGGAGAAAATATGGGAACTGTTGGAGAACAATGTATTTTGTAGACCCAAAAATTTTTGGGAAGGTCCCAATCTAAAGATATTAGGAGTCTAAATATTAGGAACTGTTGGAGATGCTCTAAGTGGCTTACTGCGACTACTTGGGAAATGCTATTTTTGCCATTAGTAAATTGTGATATAACTACCAGGAATTGAAGCATTTTCCACATCATATTGTCGGTTTTTCATCGGTGCTGCTCAGTAAGATATGGGCTGTAGCGCCTTGCTATTGTGTTTGATCTTGATGAGACCCTCATTGTTGCTAACTCAATGAATGTAACGGACCGTTCTTTTTAGGGGATACATATAAATACCTTTACAGCTACCTAGGATTTTAGCTGTAGGTAACCAAGTGCACATTGCCTAATATAAGAACAAATGCGAATATTTGATAGATAAATCAAGGGCCTAACGGCCAAGAGGTGCGGCTAGCACCTGATAAATTACCAAAACTCCCACAGGAAGGACTTGAGCAGATAAATCAAGGCCTTCAAAACCAAATATCGACGCCATCTACGTTCTTCTGGAACTCATCAACTTCATTGGAATCTAAAAGGGGGATTTTGGAGCAAGGGTGAGTACACAACCGTACTCAACAAATCACACGGAAAATTCTGAATATTACATGCACGGATAAATAAAGGCAGGCACAGGTTTTAAGTATTGTGGATGTAAGTTGTAAATATCAGTTTTCATTTTACATTTGAAACACAAACCATAAATAGCAATACCATGGGGGGTCATTTGAAAAGTTCACAATTACGACGAATTCTATTTATGAAAGCTACAGGGGCGCAGTTACAGGAATCACCCTAAATTAACTCAGCTTCATTAACCGAAAGCACGGTGTATTCGAATACCATTGATATCACTCTGCAGAGGTGCTCAGCTTTACCCACAAGATATCGTCAGCCGTTAGTGCCACGCGTGAACAACATGCAACTTAAATGCATGCGGCCGGGCTGGGATGATCATAGCATTTCGTTGAACTTCCCTTCTTTAGCTCATACCCAGTAGGTTACTTGGGTCCACAGCCTCCAGGAATCCCACGGGCCAATGCGGGAGGCGCGATCTGGACGTGCTGTGGATACCTACTGTTGTGAGACCCGGCGAATGGCTTCCCCATTCCCGTTCCACCCCGGTCGCTTCGCGGGCCATTCTCCTCAATGGCAGCTACTTCCTATAGGCATTCCAAAGGGAAGTACAATATACCGAGCTATGTTGGAACAGGTCAATAGGGCTTAACCGACCCAACTTGTGGTTGAGCGGGAACTGAAGTTATTTACTTTGCCCAAGACATCGGTCCTTAAATGCCAAAAACTCAGCCCAATGACATACCACAAACCATTGGTACTAACTGTACCACCACCATACCACAACCTGACTTCGTCATCGGTTGGGGGGTTGGGCAAACATCCACCTCCCGTGGTCCGCCCAACGCTGTCCCCCACACCGTAGCAATTTATGAAAATCAACCGAGCCATCTCTCAGAGATTTTAAGCAATTTTAACTAAAGGTGAAAATTATATTAACTACTAGTCTACGATGGTTCAAATTTTTATAGCCTAAGGTTACAAAGGAATTTAGGACATAACAACAGGTTAATCATTGGGTTGTATCAAATCATGTCATTCGAAACTACCACATTTTCTAGTTTCCTAAAATACCAAAATAATGCAATACAAAAAATATATACATATTATTGTAACAGAACTGGGTTCAACATGTTCAAGGAGTATGGCTTGCCTTGCGGAGTTGAAAGTTCGCCTAAAGAGAAAGTGTCGACGTCGTGTCTGGCCCCGAACGGCTCTTGCTCCAGGTACGACTCCAACGTCTGCTCCTGCTCCGAGATTCGTGCCAATGGTCACTTCGACGTTGGATCTAGCGCGAAAAAACGCAAACAATAAATAAACGAATAAAACAAAACAAAGAAAGAAAAACGAAACAGAAATCAGAGAGAAAATGGTCGGATTAGGGTTCGGGGCATTTCAGGAATTTTCTAGAATTTGGTTTGGCGGAACGTAGGTTATTTTTGGACTCTGCGGCTCAAACTGATCAAGAATATGTATTTTTGGGCATTTTTGGATTTTTTTTGGAAATTTTGGGATTCTTTTGGTATTTTTTTGGAGATTTTTCTGAATTTTTATTCAATTTTCGGATTTTAAAACAAAATTTAAATTCGAAAAGAAATAAAAATCAGAATTAGATTTTAAGTTGCACGCATGCTCTCGGCCTAGCATAACAGAGCCGCTTCTTCAACACCCCTACACGGCTTGCCCGATTACAGTAGCGTGGCCCATGGCACTGAGTGCGGCCCAGCAGCGAAGCCAGCAACCAGTAGCGTCTGAGGCAAGAATCGGCCTTGGGCCCAAGGGAGCGCAGCGACTGGCAAGCGGGCCCGGGATGGCAGCGAGAGGGAGAGAGCGACTAACGGGTGGGGGCGAGCTGTCGGTGGGAGGGAGCGATGCGGCGGCGAGTTCGGCACCGGAATCGGGGAAGAAGCAGGGCGAACTGGCGAAATAGCACACGGGAGGAGGAATGGAGTGGCGAGGGAGGAGGAGGAGCTTAAGGCGAACTCGGGAGGTGGAGAAATGGGAGAGGGTGCGAACAGAGAGGCACGACGATGGAAAGCAACCGGAGATGGGGAAGAAGTTGATAGCGCGGCGTGGGGAGGCTGCCGGAGAAGGAATGGACAGGCGGGGAGGGAAAGGAAAGCCTTTGTGCGCTCGGAGCAACGAAAATGGAGGCTCGGTGGGGGTTTTTATAGCGTGCGCGTGAGGAGGGAGAGAGGGCGGACGGAGGGAGAGAGAAAGGGGGCACGGCGGCGATGGGCGCGGAGGGAGACCGGGGTGGGTGGCGCGAGAGGCGATCTGGCGGCGCCGTCATGAGCATGGAGGTGTGGGAGGAGGGGCTGTAGGGTGGCGGTGTTGGCGGCGGCGGAGTGTGCCTGTGCAAGCGCGCATGGAGCCGGGCTTGAGGGCGATGGCGTGAGTCATGTGGGTGGGCCGAGCCATGAGCAGGTCAGGCGAGCCGGGCATGAGCTGGGAGGCCAATGAGAATGGGCCGACGCGAGGGTCTGAGGTAGGGCAGTGGGCCGGAGAATTTGGCCGTGTGGAGGGAAAAGAGTTGGGCCGGGGAAAATTTGGGCTGGGGCAAGGGAATGCAAATCGGGCCGGCGGAGGAAAAGAACTGGCCAAAAAAGATATGGCTGAAAAGGGAATGCGCCCAAAAATGGAAGTTTTCCCAAAAGGGAAAAGATTCAAAGCAAAGCAAAATAAGTCTAAATAAATTCGGGGAAAATTTCAAATAAATAAATAAAGCCAAACTTTGAAATTTTGGGGTGTTTCAATGAAGTCCTTTGAAGACCTGATTGAGATGCTTTCCCACAGGATGGATGTTGAAGATGACACTGTCAGGGTATCAGGGATGTAGAAGCTATATATTTGCAGGCTTGCAGCCTTCAATCAAAAAAGGTTCTATCGAATTTCTGCTTAATCATTCACCTTCATCTTAGTTATACATGTGCTGCTCTAGGTTCTGTTTAGTAATGAAAAAAATAGGAATTGGCATTGGAAAAACAAGAGATGAGGAAGTGCAACCAAGAAGCACCTACAACTTGTTTTCATTTACTCTAGTTGCAAGTGTCATATTGTTCAAGTTTTACAAAGAGAATGCTGTTTTCATTTACTTATTGCAACTTATTTTCATTTACTTATTACACTGGTTATATGCGCAGGAAGGCTGGAAGAGTGTTTCTTAAGTATTTGCTTGTGTCTTCATCAGCGAATCTGAATGGTCACAGCCTGCTTATGTAACATTTAAAGACTAACAAGGAGCAGATGCTGCTGCACTTATAGAATTCAGCAGTTTGTTATTAGTTTTTAAAATAGGTTTTTGTGTGTTCCGATAAATTGTGGAAATATGGAGTCAAGAATTGAGGAAAGGTTATGGCTTGTTTTAATTTAGCTTGATGGATGGAATATAGTCAGTAGATAAGAATAGCTAATTGGTTGCATAATCATGTGCAAATTGTCAATAAGAAGGCAAAACTTGTAAAGTTAATTTGCATATACAGGACTTCATTTAATTCACTACCCATCTCGACATCAGAGACTGATGCTGCACCTACCGATGCTGCCTAGAAAGGTTCTGATAACTATTTAGAATTTGATTTCTTTTAGCGAACAGAAGATTTTTCCATTTGTGTCATTAGAAGTAGTAGGATTTTTGCATTTATGGGCCTGACAGATGACTGGTATGTAGATTTTTGTCTGTCAACCTGTTTCTGTTCTAAGGGAACAATTGGATTCCAATTTGTATTCCTCTAAGTACTGAAATGGTTAATCTTCTACTAAGTCAAAAGCATCTACTTTTTTGATGTGCAGAATTAAGTTCAGTCTTGTTGCAGTTTATATTTATCACAGTAATTTCTCATAGCATTTGTTCTGTTGCATGGAGCATCTAAAGATTAACGTATCTATACTAGCTTGGTCATTATATCGTTGCTGGCCTTGTATTTGATGTCTGTATCATTATTTGTAATATCTGGGTATTGCCTTTCAATCGATGGATTAAACTAGAATGTCTAATTTAGTTTATGTTAGAAAAGATTGCTGATTTGCAGGCATGGAGTCATAGACTTCTTTATTTAAATATTTCCATTACAATACATATAAAATATAAATTAGTACATAATTGAAATACTACTGAATTACACCACTCCATAATGCTACCATAAGTGCTTCACTAGATCGTCTTCAAGCTGGTGGTGAGTTTACCTGTTCCGAATGGAATGATGAGTTTGAATAAACTTAAAGAGTTCAGGTGTATGTTCTTGTGACACCGAAACTGTTTCTCCCATTCCTTCATAATTGTAGTCAAGTGGTCCTCCGTCTCGCTCATCTTCAACTATCATATTATGCATGATGATACATGTCATGATATCTCTTAGTGTTTGTTGATCCGAGAAACGTGATGGTCCTCGAACAATTACAAAACGAGATTGCAGAACTCCAAAGTCTCGTTCCATATCCTTCCTAGCTGCCTCTTGAGTTTGGGCGAAATATTTCTTCTTATTCCCTTGGGGAGTTAGTATTGTCTTCACAAATGTTGCCTATGCAGGATATATCCCATCTGCAAGATAGTACCCCATTGTGTAATTGTGACTGTTGATAGTATAATTCACTTCCAGCCCTTGTCCTTCGGCTAGCTTTGTGAAGAGAGGAGAACGGTGAAGGATATTAATATCGTTGTGAGATTCTGGTAAATCAAAAAAAGGCATGTTAAATCCATAGATCTTGTGAAGCAATGGCTTCTAGAATTATTGTTGACATGTGTACATGCCTAGTATACAAGCCTTGCCATGCTGTAGGACAATTTTTCACTTTCAGTGCATGCAATCTATGCTTCCTAGCATTCCAAAAAAACCTTTTTCCTCACCGATTGCAAATAATCTAGCAGTATCATTCTTATTTGAAAATCTCAAATACTTATCTCCAAAGAGGACAATAATAGCTCGCGCAAACCTTTTAAGACTCTCTATGGCAGTACTTTCTACAATCCGTAGACAATCATTAATAGCATCTGCTGGTACTCCATAAACTATCATCTGGAATACTACAGTTACCTTCTGTAAAGAAGATAACCTGATAATTCCAGTATAATTCCTTTTTTGAACAAAATAATCATTATGAGCTTTTATAGCATGCAATATGCGAAGAAATAGAGAACGACTCATTCTAAACATGCGTCGAAAAGAAGAATGAGCCATAGACAAGATGATCAATAAAAAATACAAAGAAATAAAATATTTCTCATTGTAAACCTACGGCGAAAGAAGGTTATGCCATAGACCGGAGGTTCAACAAAATAGTCTCGGTATAGCCAAGCATGCCTTTCCTTTCTATTGCGATGTATGTATTGATGACCAAAAATAGAACCCCATGACATCGAGCATTCACACATTCATCTTGCTCCTATGCTAGGTATGCTACTGTAAGAAGAGATTCATCGTCATCATCCGGCGATGAGTTCTCTAAGAGGAAATGTTGAACTAAGCTCTGATGATTAATTGAGATATACTAGATAGTGAACATTCAGAAATAGACAAGATTTAGAAGTGCAAATGGCTATGTATATATAGCCTAAAAATATAATTGTTACAATATAGTCATTATAATATAGCTGTTATGCTAGCCGTTACAATAATTTCAAATTTTAGATTCCCGCAATTAAAAATAGCCAGATAAATTTTTCCCAAAAAATAAATGTGGAAATATCATTATAATATATGAGAGAGAAAATAGAGAGTAGGATTTGGAGAATGTTGTTGGAGAGAGAAGAGATATAGGGAAATAATCTTTTTAGGGAATTCTGTACATGAGAATATAGAGATCCAGATTTAGGAAATACTGTTGAAGATGATCTTAAGTTAGCTTTTACGCTATCTTTAACGGTACCACTTTAATTATCTCTTAACTATACCATGTCAATAAAATTCTATATGGAGAAGAGGGTAGATGAGGAAAAAATTTACTATCTACGCAAATATTAATAGGGGTGTGAGGGGAAAAGTGTGATGAAAATAATATAAAATAGTTAGAGAAATGATTTTAGAGGTGAACTACAGGAGATAGAATCCTTAGAGACAATATTGAGATGGACTATTATATGAACCCCACGCGTTTGAGACAAGAGGAAGATAGCTAATAGTGCATACTAGCCAGTGTCACGCGCTACGCCGCGTCGCGCAAAATTTCGTAGTTGCATTACGTGCTGTGCGAAATTTGGGATATTCGGTCACGATGTTGCTTCGCGCGAAATTTTGTTTGACGAATATTTTTGTAAAAAAATTGGATAATCTCGGTAAAATTGGATAACCGGTTGAATTTCGATAGCATTCGCTCGGTAAAATAATAATTTTTTTATTTTCGAAAAATCACCCACCGGTCAAAAATAGTCTAGAGAAAAAGGAAAAAATTATTAGATATAACAACCTTCTTTTGTCGAGCCTAATACTCTACGTGTTCACTGAGTAATGATACATGCTCGCAAAACCATCCACCGGTGAAAAATAGGCTAGAGGAAAAAGGGCGAATTTTTTTGATGAATCTGTGTTTTTTTGGTGACGAAAACCTTTTTTCGGGTTTTTGGCGATGAAAACTTTTTTCCATTTTTTGTTGCGTTTGTTAAAAAATGGGTCGTTAGGACGCCGCATACCCTCTGTGTTTTATTGGTGACGAAAACTTTTTTTCTGGGTTTTTTGGGCGATGAAAACCTTTTTTCCATTTTTTTGTTGCGTTTGTTAAAAAAATAGGTCGATAGGACGCGCCGCATGCACTCGGGGAAATAACAATTTTTTATTTTCGCAAAACCACCCACCGGTCAAAAATAGTCTAGAGGAAAAAGGGGGGAAATTAACTTTCGATGAATCTATGTTTTTTTGGCGACGAAAACATTTTTTTCCGGTTTTTTTGGGTGACGAAAACATTTTTTTCCGGTTTTTTTGTTGCGTTTGTTAAAAAAATGGGTCGTCAGGACCCGCCGGCGAATCCACGGGTCACTACAAATCTTCGAATGAATCTACATTTTAAAAAAAAACCGCGCTATGACCCGTTGGCAAATTCTGGCCGCTATAGACCTTCGATGAATCTGTGTTTTTTTGGTGACGAAAACATTTTTTCCGTTTTTTTTTGTGGTGAAAACGTTTTTTTTTTTTGGTGACGAAAATATTTTTTCCGGAAAAACGGAGAAAGGACTCGAACGTAAAGCGAGGACTGTTTGTAATTTTTGGACTGTTCGCTACCTCGAAAAATTAGAAAAGGGCTTGTTCGCGATTTGAATTTAACAGAATCTTTTTTCGTAAAATACCGCGCCAGGGACCTAAACGCGAAGAAAAATAAACTATCTTTGTCTCACAAAAAATCGCGAAGGACCTATTTGTAATCCGGAAGGACCTATCCGTAATTTGAAGAAATGGAGGGACTTTTTCGCAAATGTCGCAAGTTGACACGTGGGAGGGCTGGCTCTTCTCCAATCTTCAGCGCTTTAAAGGGGGTACCTATGTTGGGCCGTCGCCGATGCGCCAACTGAGATCTTAGATTTCCACTGGTCAATCTGGAGCGTCGATTAGTTAAATAAAATACTAAATGAGAACCTAATCATACGTCTTCTATTTTCGGGAGACTTTCGACCTCCTCGCGCGTTTGAGCCGAGCCGCGGCTCAAAAGTATTTTTTTGCATTTAGTTCCCTCCAAAAATTTGTAATTACATATAGGTCATTCTCGCGGTTTTTAATAAAGAGGATCTTCTGGTTTAGAAAAATTACGGATCTTTTGTGAGAGGACCCTAAATAGATACAAAAAAAAACGCAGTGCCGTTTGGATCATTTTGGCTATTTTTCACGAAAAAGGACCTTTTGATTTAGCGCAATAGCAGATGGTCCAGAAAAATCGCGGATCTTTTGTGAGAAGACTCTAAATAAATACTGAAAAAAGACGTAGTGGTGTTTGGATCATTTCATCTAATTTTCACGAAAAGGATCTTTCGATTTAGCGTACTCGCAGATGTGTTTGTATCCTTTCAACTGTTTCGTGCGTTTTTCGATGATTTTTTTAAAAAATGTTGACGGAAAAAAACGAAATTATTTCCGCGAAAAAAAAATCGGCCGGCCGGCTCGGCTCGTTTTTTCCTTTTCACATGTAGGTCCCTCAAAAAATACATAATTACGTGTAGGTCCTTCCCGCGGTTTTTTACAAAGAAGACCTTCTAGTTCTGAAAAATCGCAAATCTTTCGTGAAAGGACCCTAAATAAATACCGAAAAAATATGTAGTGGCGTTTGGATCATTACATCTATTTTTCCCTAAAAAGGACCTTTTGATTAAGCGTAATCGTGTATCCTTTCAACCGTTTCACGCGTTTCCTCGATGATTTTTAAAAAACGCCGACGAAAAAAAACGAAATTATTTCTACGAAAAAAACAACGCCTGCGACGTATTACGCTGCGAAAACTATCCTAGTAAATCCAATGACTACAATAGCTGTGTCAAGACTGTTGGAGCAGTGGAGCCCACGCCCCCACGGTAACCATCAAATCAAATTCTAAGAGGTTGTTTGCTTTTGCTTTTGATTATGAATTTTAGCCTCAAAAGCAGAATAAAATAGTCGGATTTTAGAATCTGATTTTCATAATCCAGCCAATTCATATACACTAGAATTCACAATTCACTTCATATGTGCTTTTGGAGAATCAACTTTTCTACAACCACAATCTAAAATCGCTTTCATAATATATAACTACTTTTTTAAAAACAACATATTATCATTAAAAAATGATGGTCAACGTGTAATCTTAGAGATCGTAGAAATGTCCAAACGATTTATATTTAGAATCATAGATAGTATGTCGTGATTGATCTTGAGCAACGTCGCCATATCATGGGTCGGGACCAAAATTTATATCCAAATCTTCTGTGTATCTCTACTACTTCTAATTACAAGTTAGTGGTGGTGGTCCGTTCTCTCCCACCCCACCATACCCACGAAACGAAGAAAGTTTTAATTCGGTTGGATATGCATACATGCGTGATCTCTACGGCGCATCAGACTCTTATATCAATCAGTCGATTCTATTTTCAAATACTGCACAGCTGATTCTTTTTTCATATATTGCATGCATACAACTTCTGAGTTACCATACGCCTTTAAGTTGCTATATACATCCTTTCCATTAAATGTTTACTTGCATGTGTAGATAAGATCATCTTTTCTTTTTATCTAATCACGTATGGACTCAATTTTGGCCAGCCAGCAGCATACGTATGGCCATATATGACACGACTAGATAAGTTTGTTATCTCTATCTCTACTAATTCTAATTAGGAGTTGATGGTAGTACGTCTGTTCTTCACCCTCACCTCGACACATGTGCACACCTGCGTGGTTGAGTGGGAAGCGGGCAGTGGCCACCCTGGTAGATTAGATTGAATCATCCGATCGCGGATGGTAAATGAATATGCATAACTCATTTATTGCTTTCTGTTCTCCCATTGATCTAGCATTCGAATCGACGGTAATTGCTCCGGTGCTTTTCGGATTGGATTGATTGATTCCCTTCCAATGAAGTAGAGCTCTGATTCATGAGTTGGGTCTCGCCTCTTTCCCTTTTGTTGCCTTCCTTATTCGATAATTTCTTAATATGGATTTCATAAATATCTCCTCGATTGTTGAATCTATATAACCTCACTGCTCCTTTCCTCTCCTGCAGATGTGTTGAACTTATTTATTGAGTGGAGGTAATGGGCGACTTTTCTGATCTCATCGATGAGGCACAGGGGCAGGTCGCCTAGTGGTGGGCGGTGAGATAGACTGACGGCGCTGCTGGAGCTCGCCGCAGTGGATAATGTCAATAGGTTGAGGGAGGCGCTTGCGGGCTGAGGCGAGGAGGCGGTGGAGCTGGTTCATAGGGTGAGGCTATGGTATGGCCGGAGCAAGTCGTATGAGCCACGCACGCTACTGGTGGTGGCAACCACATACGGACGACGCCTACCTCTTAAACGCCTTTACACCCATAGGGTAGTAGGTGATGCCTCTCTCGGTCGATCAATTGATCTCGGATTATGGCATTGCAAATTTACAATCCCAAGTGATGTGATGTTATTATTTAAGTTTGTGAAATTAAAGATAAATTTAAGCTCGAGTTTGTAAACGATCGGTGTTCAAAATTCGGTACTTGGCGGCGATATTGCCGCCGATATTGCGGTTGGCGGCTATAAATGTAATGAATTCAGCTCTTGGCAGCCTGTTTGGTGGCTAGACCGAAATTGCGGGCCTTGGCGGTCCTTGGCGGTCCTTAGCGGGTCTTGGCGGTCTTTAGCGGTCCTTGGCGGCTGGTACAAAACTATGAGAGAGACCATTTTAATCTATTGTTTACATGACCTGATAACCATGATTGAAAGATTTACGTCGTCACCCTCAAAATAAGGTACACTAAGTTACTAACATAGTACTTACTACTAGTTTATTACTTGATTAATTGAGTAGTATTTGTTCAAGTATTTTAGTTTAATATTCTACTTTAATATTTGATGTCTTGCAATTTGCAAATAACTAGAAAAGAAAACTAAAAATTTTTATTCATAATAAAATCAATGATATATATGAATTATATTAATTCTCGTAGAGGGCCAAACGCCGAGACTGTAATTGCGCATAAATACGGTCTTGGCGCTAAGCGTTTAATCAAGAACGAATCATGAAGCGGACTCTTGAACACCTAAACAGATGCTTGAAATTTATATGTTTCGATGAATTGATTTAAACATTTAACCATTGCACATTTAAAGTGAACATTATTATTCAGATAAGGCTAGTGCTCTTTGCAAATAAATTTTTTATTGCAAATTGAGTTTCAGTTGCAACGTATGGGCACATAGCTAGTTCTAAGCTATTTCCAAGATCAGTTGCTAGCTTACGCAACACAATTGGGCCTGTTTAGTAGAGCTTCAGATCCCAGCTTCACCTGAGATCTGAAACTTGTAGGCTAAAATAAAGTGAATTAAGTTTATATTTTTGTCTAAAATATAAATAAGATGATCCATCTAAACACTCTTAATGTACTTATAGCTCCATCTTCATAGATCTAGTGGAGTTAGATCCACGGATTTGAAGCAGCCGTAAATAGGACTTATGGATGGGTCTTACACAATGGGCCGACATGCCAAATTGGTCCAAAAGAAAATAACAGCTGAAGGTAAATAAACCAAAATAGCTCCATAATAGTCGCTAAATTTACAAATACAATTCGTACATAAAATCAATACTACTAGTCTACAACTACGTGATCATCTTAAAAAAAAAAAAAAAAAAAAGACAACTACGACCTGAAGGTGAAGGGATCGTGAACTAATTGTAAGTATGCCCTAAAGTTGAGGTGGCTTTGTAAATATACCCCATATGTGTCTATGACATATGGGCCCGGCCCATATGTCACAGGCCCATATGTCATAGACACATATGGGACATATTTACGAAGGGCTTCTCAACTTTGAGGGTTATCCTCGCGTTGGCAGAGTCGGCGCTGACACCACAGGCAACCTGGAAACGGGCGGAAGAGAGCAAGCAGGACCAGGCGCGGCAGGTGGCGATGGACTTGGGCGAGAGCTGCAGGAAGATGTCCGCCATGGTCTCGTCCGACAGCTTGGCCGTCAATCCCGGCGCGCTCACGCTCGTCTTCAACCTCCCGCGTATCTCACGTCCATGCCTCGGATAATCGTGCAGTGGCATGGCCAGGCCTCAATGCAAGACATTAACGGCAGGAGCAGGATACATGTAGATTGTAGGCTATGTACGTGGCTTCGTTTGTTCCGATATTACTTTTCTATCTGGGTTCGGTTCAGTCTCCCAATCCTAATGCGACGCACGTATGGCATGCGGTCGTTAAGCATCCTCACAATGCAGCCCACCATACGTCATCAACCAGAAACCAGAACAACAAGCACTGTCGCGGCGCGCTTGTATCTTTTGGCTTCCGCTGCAACAGTAACAACTAGCTCATACGCTGCATTGACACTGGACGCATACAAAAATTTTCTTTTATAGCCCTAAAAAAATTCTTCTGTGAAAATTTCATCATCACTTGATCTATCAAAGGTTACGACTGTAAAGAGAACAAACGAATGTGCAAGAGTGAGGGGAATTCCACACACTCTGATCACTCTTCTCTGCATTATATACATGCGTGCCGTATCGGCTACAGGAATTAGCGAAGCGACAGAATAGGGCAAAGAGGTTACAACGGATGCAAATGCGATCCGGAAGAATAGCTCAAGGCCTAACAAACAATGACTAAGTTAGTATTCTTAACATGCCCCCTCAGTCTCAACCTACGTCTGTTAGGTTGAGATTGCGCTGAAGACTCAAATGCTGCTGCCTTGCCAGAGGTTTTGTGAGACCGTCAACAAGCTGATCTCGCGTAGAGATGAACTTGATCTCCAGCAGCTTCTGTGTTACTCTTTCTCGAACGAAGTGAAAATCAACTTCTATATGCTTAGTCCTGGCATGGAATAAAGGATTTACTAAAAGGTAAGTGGCTCCAATGTTATCACACCGTAAGCTTGGAGGTCTTGACTGAAATATTCCAAGTTCACGCAGTAACAATTGAATCCATATCAATTCTGCAGTCGCATTCGCCAATGCCTTGTACTCCGACTCTGTACTGGACCGGGACACTGTGGCTTGCTTCCTGGAGCTCCAAGAAACCAAATTTGGACCAAGGAAGATCACATACCCACTTGTGGACCATCTGTCAATTTGACAGGCAGCCCAATCTGAGTCAGAGAATGCACTTAGAAGTAGTGAATTGGATTTCTGAATTCGAAAATCTATAATGGAAGTGTGTTTGAGATACCGTAGGATTCTCTTCACCGCTGCCCAGTGCTTGTTAGTAGGATGATGCATGAACTGACACACTTTGTTAATCGAATAAGCTATATCCGGTCGAGTAAGTGTAAGATATTGTAAACCCCCTACTATACTTCTGTATAATGATGCTTCCTCGGTTGTTAAGAATTCACCTTGTTCTGGAGAAAGCTTTTCTGTTACTGACATTGGAGTAACAACTGGTTTACAGTTTTGCATTCTCCCTCGAACAAGTAGCTCTGCAATATACTTCCTCTGCGTTAAAATGAGTTCATCATCAGAATTCTTCCAAACTTCGATGCCCAGAAAGAACTTCAAACTCCCCAAGTCCTTGATTGCAAATTCTTCTTTTAACTTCTCCAACAGGCTGTGCACTGCTTGTTCAGACGAGCCTGTGACAATGATATCATCTACATAAATTAACATGTAGATTACAACACCTCCTTGATTAAATACGAACAGTGAAGTATCAGTTTTGGATGGCACAAAACACAGTTCTTGAAGCTTGGAACTGAGCTTTAAGTACCACGCCCGAGGGGACTGTTTTAGGCCATAGAGAGCCTTCTCATGTTTGCAAACATGATTGGGATATTTCACATCTTCATATCCAGGTGGTTGTGCCATGTAGACCTCTTCCTCTAATATGCCATGGAGGAAAGCATTTTGAACATCTAGCTGTTTCAAGCACCACTGTCGCGACACAGCAATGCCAAGAACCAATCGGATTGTGGCTGGCTTGACTACGGGACTAAAAGTCTCCTCATAATCCAATCCGTAACGCTGCTTGAAACCCTTTGCTACCAATCTAGCCTTGAATCTGTCAACCGTTCCATTTGCTTTGGTTTTAACTTTAAATACCCACTTGTAGCCCACTAGATTTCTTGCCGCTGACGGTGATACAAGCTTCCAAGTCTTGTTCTTCA
This sequence comes from Guadua angustifolia, assembly GCA_036346375.1. Taxonomy (NCBI): domain Eukaryota; kingdom Viridiplantae; phylum Streptophyta; class Magnoliopsida; order Poales; family Poaceae; genus Guadua; species Guadua angustifolia. The sequence continues at coordinate 9,648,383 of CM070507.1, read as the reverse complement.
TCAACGCTGAGTACTCTTCATCCATTGCTGCCTTCCATCTAGGGTCAGACAAGGCCTCTGTATGGCATGTCGGAGCCTCAGGAATTGAGCTGTGTATGGTACTGAGTTGAGCATGGCGAGGACCTCAGCGTGGATCATAGAACATGGTGCCATCTGTGAGCTGCTTGGGTTTGTAAATATGTGACCTGGACCGTGTAACTGGACCAGGCTGGACTTCGGCTGTTTGCTGATGATAGTGAGCAGTGTCTTCGCTGTCTGCTGACACTATAGCCTCATCTTCTGAACGTGGAATCTCCTCATCAGTGTTATTCCCTGTCATGTTAGTGTCTCCCCCTGACTGGGAAGGATCTGCAGAAATTACATCAGTCTCGGCACATGGTGAGGCAACAAGCGTATGGTCAATTTGAGCAGATGGGACAACTGGTAGAAGAAGAGAGTCGACAGTAGGAGAAACATAAGGTGCAGACGATAAGGAAGCAAAAGGGAATTGGTGCTCATCAAAGACTACATCGCGTGAAATATAGATTCGGCCAAAAGGGATATGAAGGCATTTGTACCCCTTATGGCGAGAACTATAGCCTAAGAAGACGCACGGTTTGGAGCGAAAATCCAGCTTGTGAGAATTCTAGGCTCTAAGATGTGGCCAGCACGCACAACCAAAGGTTCTTAGAAAGGTATAATCAGGTTTAGAAGAGAAAAGACGCTCAAGAGGTGTTTGGTTGTTGATCACACGGCTTGGGAGTCGATTAATGAGAAAATAGGTTGTAGCAAAAGCTTCATCCCAAAATCGCAAAGGTACCGAGGCATGGGCCAGAAGAGCAAGATCGGTTTCTATAATATGGCGATGCTTTCGTTCGACAACCTCGTTTTGCTGATGAGTGTGCGGACAGAAGACTTGATGTCCAATGCCCTGGCTAGTAAGATAAGAGTTGAGCTTTTGGTATTCTCCTCCCCAATCTCTTTGGACAGTGATGATTTTGTGGTTTAAGACATGCTCGACATGTTGCTGGAATTGAATAAAAATTGTCAACACATCTGCCTTGCTCTTGAGAGGAAACAGCTAGACGAATATACTGAATTGATCCACAAAACTTACATAAAATTTATTTCCATTCACAGATGTGAGAGCGGGACCCCAGACGTCTGAAGAAACAAGTTGTAGAGGTGCTGTGGAAGTGCTTGTAGAAATAGGAAAAGGAAGTTGGTGACTTTTGCCCATTTGACAAGTATTACACACAACATTATTTGAGGAGGAAATACAAGGTAAATGATTATTTTGTAGGACATGGTGAACAGTTGCAGGCGATGGATGACCAAGGCAATGGTGCCAGACTTCAGAGGATAGCTTGGCACTGTGAAAAACATGTTTGGATGAAGATTGTCGTTCTGGGGAGACGACATAGAGTCCACCTTTGCAGCAACTTTTAAGCAGGATTTTCTTCGTGTCCTGGTCCTTGACAAGGAAGAAGTTAGGGTGGAATTCTAAGAAAACATGGTTGTTATAAGCTAAGCGTTGAACTGACAGAAGATTACGGGCGGTGGAAGGAACGTGCAAAACATTGTTTAGATGCAAGGTTTGGTTACCAGTTGCAAGAATAGAGCGACCAATATGCTTAATTGCCATACCTGAGCTGCTGGCAGTGTGGATCTGATCCTTCCCCGCATACTTCTCCTTGGTGTTCAGCTTGTCGAGTTGGTTGGTGATGTGGTCTGTTGCTCCTGTGTTAACGTACCAGTTTGGATCAATGTCGTAGGAGGAGTTGTTGATCATAACAGCTGTTTTGTGATCTTCCGGTTGATATGAATGATCAAAACGGTGGTAACATCACAATGCGACGTGACCTGTTTTTCCACAGACTTGACACACATGTCTATTGCTTCCTGTGATTGGCGAGGAGGATTGTCCACTTCCTCGTCCAGAGATGTTTCCTCCTTAAAAGCTTTGCCTGCCACGACCGCGACCATGGCTGCGGTTTCCTCCGATTCCCCTGTTTCCTTTCTGCGCCACATTTACTGATGACGTCGAAATCTGGACAGAGGTGTTATGATGGTCTTGTCTCATTTCATAGCTGAGAAGATGAGCATAGAGATCATTCAAGTCCATGGGTTCAGCTCGAGTGGTTATAGAGGTGGCAAATGGATCATAGTCAGAGTCTAAGCCAGCTAGCAGATAAGAGATGATCTCTTCAGTCCGCAGAGGCTGACCTGCAGCTGAAAGGCTATCGGCAAGAGCCTTGACTTTATGAAAATATGCAGAGGCAGTGAGATCTTTCTTTTGGATGGTGGCTAATTGCATTCGGTACTGCATAATTTTGGCTCTAGATTGAGAGAAAAACATGCGTTCTAGAGCTACCCAGACATCATGAGCTGTGGTGTAGGACATAACCTGAGAAAGTAAATCAGGAGATAGGGAGGAGAGGATAGTACTCAAAACCATCTGGTCTTGTTGCATTCATGCGCGATGCGCTGGATTGGGAACCTGCGTCAGCCCAATTGTCGTCATCTCGGTGATGGTAGGTTCCAACGCGACAATGGTGCCGTCGACGTAGCCCATGAGGAGCTGGCTACGCAGGTAGGGAAGGAACTGAGCCTTCCGTAGAAGGTAGTTATCGATGTTTAGTTTCACATTGATGAGGTGGCCGAAAGATGGCATAGGAAGAAGACCTGCAGTGGTGGAATTCATAGCAGAAGTGGTTTGGGAAGAATCGGCGCTAGTACTGGACATCTTGCAGATTCGTTTCTCGCTCTGATACCATGTAAAGAGAACAAACGAATGTGCAAGAGTGAGGGGGATTCCACACACTCTGATTACTTTCTCTGCATTATATACATGTGTGCCGTATCGGCTACAGGAATTAGCGAAGCGACAGAATAGGGCAAAGAGGTTACAACAGATGCGAATGTGATCCGGAAGAATAGCTCAAGGCCTAACAAACAATGACTAAGTCAGTATTCTTAACAACGACTATGCGACAGCTTAAATATCAGGATTGCAACGCACAGGTCATAAGTGCTATATGTTTTTCTTTTATCTGGATGAAAACTTTGCTTCTGAAGATTCTTGATGCAACATTGCCAATGCAGGGTCCTAGCTCTGATCGCAATCTACAAGATATTTTTCTTTGTTGGGCAAAAGATTCTACATACAACATTAGCATTAGAGCAAATTTTCCACAAAGTAACGCACATTCAAGAATTGGGGTGACTACAACCATCCACAGCGCGTTCTACTGTACATCGTACAGCGACTAGGGGACTTGCTTCTTTTCACAGATCTGTTGGACTCAACTGGCCTTGCAACACTGCCAGGGCGAAGCTCATTTCCTATGGACGGTGAAGTGAAAGCCCATGGGTTCCCGATATTCACCTGTTCCATGGCACCGGTGGCAGTAATCTAGCCCGCTACCACCACATATTCGGCACCTGACAAATGCAAGTTATGTCAAGAGGTACGTCGGTGGCACCAGCATCAACATGGTAGACGAGTTAATATGTCCTCACCACTGTGGCCATTCACCCTTGGGGAGCATGATAAGATCGACATGATTTGTTCTTCCTGCAAATTTCAGGCCCAATTTTCATAAGAAAACTGGTAGTACAGATCAATAGATCATCATGTTAGCAAGAGAAGATAACATGGAGTAAAGGAGAGACCTCGACCAAAACAGTTGCGGCAATCTATTCTCCCTGTGCCTTTGCAGATGGTGCATGGAGGATCTGGTCGTTTTGGTCTCTCCCTCCTAACATTTGACTGCGTCATGGTTACAATTAAGACATCAGAAACTGGCGTACAAACAAGCAAAAAAATGGCACAAAATCTTTGTTCATTTATATCTCCTAACGTATATTTGGTCTGAAATGTTGGTGTCCTATTTGTCTGGCAAGGCGAAGACCTCCTATTCCCTGAACTTGGTGGAGGCACACAACGGAAGTGCGAGATAATGGCATTAACAAACAAAGAGCATGGATCACTTAGCTCATCTTGATTATTTGGCAAAAACGGAAAGAGTTGTGCTCCAAGTGCAAAGGCTGCTATCTGGTATACCGTATACAGGAGTTTCTCTGAAAGCCAAAGTTTGGATGCTGCCCCAATTCATAAGGCTAGTGCAGAATTCAGCAAAGAGCTGAAGTATCACCTGTGTGCTGGAGCCTGTTGAACTAAACCATGGATTTGAAATTTGGAATTGTAGTAATTGTCTGAACATCGCTGTTGTACATTCCCCTTCTGTCACCTTCCTAATGCTGCCCAAGCCGCATCCCTCTTTTCTCCTCATGTTTCTCTAATTCTCTTTCTATGAACTAATTTCACTTGCTTTCTCTTCCTTCATTGTACTTCGTTTAACTTTATTCAGTGTAAATCATGATTACGTTCTGTCTTCTGTGATTCTGTCAGAAGAACCACCGCACCAAAAATCTAAGGATTATACACAAATCAGTTTTTCTGGCTGTAAAAAGAATTTGAAGCATAAGATTTGCACCGCGATATTTGCAGATGAAGTGGCCGTTGTTTTGCGTGAATGAATCAGCTACAATGGTGCTCACCCCGTGCAATCGGGCGACATGTGCAGCATCCAATTCTCCATGTTTCTCAGACCTAACATACACCCCAAAGTCCCAAACCTACTTGGAAGCAGAAACACATTTTCTACCTCACTGTTTGATAATGTTGCAAGAACAAATATTCGAGATTTTCATAATGTTATGTCCCTCCACCTAATTATTCTGTTTTCGGTATTTAATTTTGGATTCCTTCTGTTTCCACCCTTTCTTCTGCAACCTCTCCTTAGCGAAACGCTGTCCACTGCCTTAATCAACCACACGAACAATTTGCAGATGCCTTTGCCCCCACTCTGTCCCGTGACCGAGAAAAAAGCTACTGAAACTTAAGGTTCAACCACGCCGCTTCTCGCCTATCAAGTGTTCGACGAATTGCAGGCACGAGAACGAAAAGGAACAGGGCAAAGGGAAAGATCCCGCTCACCTCGGTGCGGACGATCCACGACGGCTTCGATATGCCCAACCGCCACGGCGCGCCTTGAACTCCGGATACTGAGCTCGACGGAGCCTTCGCCGGCGGCCCCAGGCAGCCGTGGCCGGCCGCCGGCGTCTCGGGCATCGGTAGCTACTCTTTACAGTACGGGTGGATTCTGAATTTTTCCTTGTCTCTCGAACGTCGACACGACGACTGCCTGGTGCGTTATCCACCAACGATTGGATCTCTTTGGGCGCTCGTTAATTGGGCTAGGCTTAACTGTTTGGGCTTTTCATTTATTTATTTATTTATTTATTTTTTGAGAGAGAAGTGCCTCGAGACGTATACGAAACACAACTACAAGCACAATCTCGGTATTGAGCTTTCAAAAGTTCAAACTGCTGAATTCTTATTTAGATAGAGATGTTGTTACATAAGAGTTAGGACATTAACACGATTCTCAAGGGAACCAAGGTCCATTCACTAATTGCATTTCCTAGTTACCGCTCACGGGTGTTTCTTCTGTTCTTAACCACGTGCATTCTCTTGATTCATTAAATTTATGTTCAAAAAATTAAACGAGTAAACGGCAACTCGCAGCAGTTGCCAGAAAACATCAAAACATATATGAGAACCCATCAATGGTCATGCAAACCTTTGCTGTTACACACCACAGTTACTATCGTACGTATTAACTAGCATTTATCTACTAAGTGCAAACAGTACTGACATGCAAAACGATCGAACAACCATAGATGCACACAGCCAGCAGTCCAGCACCTGAGCTTGGCAGTGAGGGCACCCTATAAATAGGCTTCCAGGCATCAGTCTCGGTCCAAAAGTCCAAAGCTGACGCAGCTAAGAGCTACCAATACAACCATGAGGGCCTTGCTCTTTGCCGCGCTCCTGGCCGCGTGCTTCGCGCACGGCGCCGAGTCCACCGCTCCGCGGCGGTCGCTTACCTTCGACATCTTCCCGGCCGGCCCGCGCTCGGACTCGGGCAAGTGCTGGGAGTCGCTGCTGACGCTGGGCCTGTGCAAGCACGACCTGCTCGCGTCCTTCTTCACGGGGTGCCCCGTCCCGCGCGCGTGCTGCCGCGCGGCCGACGAAGTCGACGTCCACTGCGGCCCCTTCACCCGCGCCTTCGTCGGCTCCCTCCTCCCGCGTGGCTTGCTGCTGCAGTGCCCCGCAAGAACCGACCGCCCCAGCGCGAGGGCACCACCACCACTACAAGCCCCCGCCGTTGCAGGAACTAGCCCGAGAGCTTCCGGATCCAGTGGTGCACGCGCGGGGGCGCCAGAGGCGCACAAGAAAGCGAGCTTCCCCCCACCGCGCGCGCCGCAGGGACCAGAGGCGTACACGAGCGTACGCTTCCCACCACCGCGCGCGCCATACCCACCGAGAATTTCCGGTGGCAAGCACTCGCCCCCAAGGGCGTACACGAGTGTGTATCTTCCACCGCCATACCCCCCCAGAGCTTCCCGCGGGACGAACGCGCCTCCGCCGAAGGTTGCTAGTGGCACGCACGCGCCGTCGGTGGGTTCTGGCGCGCGCGCTGGCGTGGTGCGTGGCGGCCCGGCCGTGCCTGTGTATGGCGGTGCAGGTGGCTCGAAAGCGCCCAGATCGAAGATTATTGGTGGTGGGAGTGCGCCCTTGGCAGTTGCCGCTGCGCCAATGGCGAGCCCGAGCCCGAAGAGTTTGCCTTATGGCACGCCGATCTAGTCACTTCCCGGCCCGCGCGCGGAGGCACCGTGGCAGCACGTGACGTTGCCATGCATGCATGTTTGGTTTTGGCGAGTCGTGGTCGTTCGTTTTGTTCTTCAAGTGTAACGCGGGCCTAATAAAGTGAGGGAATGTTGTGATTTGCTTTTCTTATTGCTTGGTGATGCCATAATTAATGGATGTTACGTTATTCTGATTGCAGTCTGGCAGTGGCAGATGCGTGGTGTTTGAGATGGATGAGTGGTGTTTTCAAATTAATTAGCAGTGAAATGCAGAGTTTATAAAGCTTATTATTTAAATAGTCATATCTATAAATATATGATGTATTTCATATTATAATAAATATTCATCTTTACTATGTATTCTCTACATGCATGCATTTGAATATATTATTTAGTGATAACAATTAGGGGTAACATACTTGTTTTCAATATCTTCTTAGTCTATACGATAAAAAACTAGGAACTAAGAAGTGCACGTATGGTTCGACCAAGATCCATAAATCCAAGAAACCAAGCGACAAACACAGTACAAATCAATAACACAAGGAGTACATGATATCCGAAGCTCGAGATACCCAAATCACACGGCAATCCGGCGCAAACGTAGATAGACACATGGGGATTCGGAGCACTTACCGGAGAAGGAGAATGGAAACAGGGGAGCTTTGGCAGCTGAAAGAAACGATAGGGAGACCGGATGGACGGGCAGACGGGCATTTCCTGTCAAAAACCGGTTTTTCGTGAAACTGGTTTTTAGCTGTTGAAGTTTATGAAAGAAATAAATTCATTTCCTGTCTCATATTACTGGATGCATATGCTTTCGCGGTATATATGATCAGCCGTAGAGTTGTTACTGAATTGCTCGTAGTACTTTTCGTTCCTAACGAGATGCTTAGGAGTTACCGGGTGCTGTTCAATGTGGGAATGGTTGCTTTGGTAGGTGCTGGGGAAAGGATTACTTAAGTAGTAGTGAGGCCATGAATTTGGCAAAGTGCAGTATTCATCTATTATCCTGACTTCCTTCATAAGGTAATTCTTGTCTTTTAGTCTATGGAACCGGAACTATATGAGTAAATAGTAGTAATGCACAATACCTAAGACCTCTCTAAACTTTTTTTGCTGTATCTGCTGCTCTTCAGTTATTTTGTTGTTTAGCCGATGTTTGGTATTGAGTTAGCCATTTAGGATTGATCAGATGTCATAAAAAAAACTACAAGGGGATGATGCATTTCTATTACTGAATTTTGTAACTCTTATTAATGGATGCGAGATATGATGCTTTTGTAACGATATGTCCAAGCCACTAAGTATTGAAATCTTTTTGTTTGACCATTTGTTTTGAAACCTAGTAGCTTTCATTTTTAACCAGTTTAGGACGAAACTAGTTAGAAGCAGTACGAAATATCATAGATATGCCATATTTTCGGGAAAAATATATCATATCTGCCCAACCCTAATGTCTGGTTTTTGTAGCCTAAGTCTATGCGTCCAGCTTGAGTGAAGGTTCATTCTCCTATTGGAATTTCATCCAGTAAACTCTGCGTCCAATTTTTGTTGATATAAATTGCAAGTTAAGATCCAGAATACAATATGATAGTTTGGTTCATGATGTCCTAGTCATTTTGTTCTGCACTTCAATTCATAACAGTTTAAACTCTGTATTATTGACAAAAAATACCATCTTTCCTGCTAAAAGTGTTCAAATGGGTGCATCACTCAGCAATTACGTACACTCAAATTGAACTTTATGTATGCTCCACTCAAACTGAAAGATTGTACTTCCTTAGAGATACTCAATCAGAGCATAAGTATTTCGTTTTAGCAAAGGTTTCCTAAAAAAGCGTGCAAAATGAGTGCAGCACCTAGCAATTGCAGCTCCACCCAAAGTCTCAAACTAAACTCTACGTGTGCTCCCCACAAACTGAGTGATAGTATTCTCTTAGAGATGCTCAGCTCAACCAGAGAAGAAGATATTTAATTTTAGCAAAGGTTAAAGGATGAAATTTCCCTTTCTGTATTAGATTATTATGATGGATGTACGCCATTTTTATATACCTTAGAAACCCTGTTGCTTGCAGAAAATTTATGAAAGGTAGCGTTTTCCCTGTGCCTGTCTAACTGCCTAGTTTAGCTCACTCTCGGGCTCTTGGCTGCTAGCCATGTGGACAGTGTATCCAAGATTTCAATACATATTTCTTTCTATTCGAAGTCTTGAGAGCTGTAATGACAAACCCTCTCACTTGCCTGTCGAATTTGTCTTGCAGCCTTTGGTTGATGGCCTCACCTGCAGCAACACCAACAGAGTTCATGCAGGAAGCCGCCCGTCAGTTTCTCATCGCGATCTCCGAGTCTGTTCCAGAGGTAGGAGCGGCCTTGAACGTCAAGACACCGAACAGCGGCATGGCAGACGGCCAGGACGACTGGGCAGAGAAGTACAGATCGAATCTCATCTCGATCTCCAACCTGTCGCCCGATGCCCAGCCTACGCCGTGCCCTCCCAAGAACGCCGCTGCTTAAGCTTTAACACTGCAGTGTTGCTTAATGCTTACTCCTGCAACTGTGGATATTGTGTACCGGCGTGTGTTGTTAAGCTATAGTGGTCAGGACTCAGGATCCTTGGCCTTGATAATTTCCATGCCTGTGTGGAGTATTATTTAAAAAAATCAATTCCGGAGACCGCAAGAGGCCGTATGTTGAACGCCAAATGGGCCGAAAGTGCGATCACCTCTAGGCTCTTCCAGAGTTACAATCCACCGAAAGGCCTGTGCCCACCCGACCAGACTCACCCGGTCCCAGAACGGTTGCACGAGCCGCCTCGTGAGGGATGGCGGCGACGGGAGGAGTCGCGGGCGAGTCGTCGGGGACGAAGACGAAGCAGCTTAGGATCGCCGTCATCCATCCGGATCTCGGAATCGGTACGCTTACGCCCTCTCTCGCTCGCTCGCTCTGATTGAGCCCTAGACGCATTTCGTCTGAGCCCAACTCGCGGGTAGTATCTCGCCGAATAGGGAGAATCATGTAGATCCAGTGACATCGTAACCTTCGCCGGTTAGCAGCTCGAGTCGCGGCGTCGGTAGTGTTGATAGATTCAAGGAGGAAGTGCTGTGTCTTGTGCTTATTTGATGTCATAGCGTGGAATCGGATCATTGGATGCTTCACTGGGCGTCTCAGCTTGTATAGCCTACAGGAGCTCCTCAATTTTGTGTCAGATTCGAATATGCTAAAACGCAATAAGGTGGAGTAAGAGTGTTTGGGAGAAATTTTGATTTTTCCCAATACGGAATCGATGCTTCTCGTGATGTCCTAGAATTAGCTTATCCTAGGATGTTAGGAAGCAGATGCACGAGTTCACTGTAGGACTGCACGCGGCAATGTAATACTTACGGAAACATCTCTAGAAACATGTAGCAGCAGCACTGCACCACTGCTGTAGCCGTGGTATAACATACGAGCAAAGTATAATAACACTTCTAACATTAAGGATCCAAATTACTTAAACAAAGTGGAATTTTGATGTAGGTGGTGCTGAGAGATTGATAGTTGATGCGGCATGTCAGTTTGCTGCCCATGGACACGATATTCATGTTTTCACATCGCATCATGACAGAAATCGGTGCTTTGAGGAAACAGTTTCTGGTAAGGCTCTACATTCAACCTATGGCGGACGTTGATGATAGCCAAGGCACTGTAGTTTATTACTATTCCAGTTACATTTCATTGTTGTGTTACATTCATGTTTTATATACACTTATGGCAGACTTGATCTGGAGTAAATGTTCAAAGTTGTACTTGTACCTATGTCGATTCAATTCCTGAGAAACTTCCCAAAGATAGTTTCTTTCGACATCTTATGTGTGCATCGTTGGATAGTGTATGGGAAAATGGCGCTTATGTCAATACAAGCTTTACTTGATTCTTCCCTGATTGTTTTCCAGGTACATTTCCGGTTACTGTATATGGAGATTTCCTGCCTCGCCATCTGTTTTACCGCTTTCATGCTGTTTGCGCTTATGTTCGCTGCATTTTGTTGCGCTGTGTGTGCTACTTTGGTGGCCCCCTTGACGTCATATTGGTAGATCAGGTTTCTGTTGTGATTCCACTGCTTAAACTGAAGGCATCATCCAAGGTATCAATTTCTTGTTTAAATTGCTTAGTGTTCTCTAATTGCATCTATTTGTTGACAATCGTTTTTTTTGCATATTCAGATAGTATTTTATTGTCATTTCCTGATCTATTGCTTGCACAACATACTACCATGCTTCGGAGGTTATATCGCAAGCCAATTGACATGATTGAGGAAGCCACTACTGGTATGGTCTTCTGCATCTAAAATTGTAACCTGTTATGTGTTTTTCCTTTCCTTTGTTTAATTATATGTCTACACATCTAGCAGGCATCCTAATTGTAGCGGTTATTCTTTTTTATATACATCAGGTATGGCAGATTTGATTCTAGTCAACAGCAAATTCACTGCAGCAACTTTTGACAGGACCTTTCGTGGCCTTCATGCTAGAGGAATCAAGCCTTCTGTTCTATATCCAGCTGTCTCTGTTGAGCAGTTTTATGAACCTCATGCTTATAAGTAACCATACTTGTATATCTCTTTATAACTCAATTAGGTTTCATTTGTTCAAATTTTAGCGTACTATAAGCAGATTTTTCTCTCACTTTGTCCTCATCCAGGTGTAGCTAAACTGAACTTACATCTTTTTGTCAGGTTGAATTTCCTCTCAATTAACCGGTTTGAGAGAAAAAAGCATCTCAATCTAGCCATTTCAGCATTTGCTTTGCTCCGTTCTGTTGCTTGTACACCACCTGGTGATGCTCTGAAGGAAGCAACCTTAACAGTGGCAGGTAATTTCTGTTTATTTATTCTTTTCCATCCAGTTACAGGACAGGTTCAAACGTACTGCATCTTGGGTTATTGAACAATATGAAATTATCAACTTCTGACTGCTGTTTTCTTGCGGTTCCCATGCTTAAGGTGGATACGATAATCGTCTCAAAGAAAACGTTGAATACCTTGAGGAGCTGAAAAGATTGGCTGTTACTGAAGGGGTGTCTGGACAGGTTAAATTCGTGACATCTTGCTCAACATCTGAGAGAAATGAGCTTCTCTCCAACTGCCTCTGTGTGCTATACACTCCAAAGGTAAATGTCTAGCATGTGCATAGCAATTCCATCAACGATCAATCTAAGCATTTTACTCTTAACATGTCTATGTCTGATACTTCATCCAGGATGAACATTTTGGCATTGTTCCTCTCGAAGCTATGGCAGCCCACAAGCCTGTAATTGCGTGCAACAGTGGTGGCCCAGTGGAAACAGTTATAGATGAAGTGACAGGGTTTCTCTGTGATCCCTCCCCCACAGAATTTTCAAAAGCCATGCTGAAGCTCGTGAACGATCATGATCTAGCAATTAGGATGGGCAAACAAGCACGGAACCACGTGGTGCAAAAGTTCTCAACCAAGACATTTGGTGACCTTCTGAACAGCTATGTCCTTAATGTCTACCATCAGAGGATTGAATGATCTAAAATCCGGTGTCAGGAATGCCATATGGAGACACTTTGAATAGCACAACATCATTTTTTGTTTTGCTTTTTTGTGACTTCTGACTTTGATGTACGCACTTGGAAGTGAGTTGTAGTATTGTTTTGCATGGTGATAATGACTTCATATAATGCCCAGCAGCAAATTAGAGTGACTTGTCAATCTGTTTATACACTTGAGACTTGGGTATATAATCATCTACCAAGGCCATCCTCAGATAGTCCTTGGGGCATGTGTGGTGCACTTCATTTTTCCCCCAACAAAAGGGGTAAGCAAGTGTGGTGAAAAATTTGTTGAAATTATAATGATTTGACGGGTCAAATGATTAACTCTAAACTGTCTTATCTATTCTCGCTTGCAGGTTGCAATGTACGAAGAACAATGTTTGTAAAGTATCATGTAGGTCTACCAGCCGAAATTTCGGATTTCGGGACTCCACGAAATCCAAACTACCGACCGAATTTTTTTTAAAAAATTTTGCTACAGTAAAAAAGAAATTTCCAATTTCGTGAATTTTGACCGAAATTTGAACTTTTAGGGCCGGATTGGACCGGATTTGGTCCAATAACCCATAAGAAAGTGATCTTCTGTGAAAATTTGTTGAAAAAATAAATTTTTGAGATATTTTAAAATTTTGGTAGAAATACTGTTAGATTTTTATAAAATTATTAAAGCTTTATAATGAGCTGAAAATTTTATGATACAATCTTTTCATCCAGTAAACTCTGCGTCCAATTTTTGTTGATATAAATTGCAAGTTAAGATCCAGAATACAATATGATAGTTTGGTTCATGATGTCCTAGTCATTTTGTTCTGCACTTCAATTCATAACAGTTTAAACTCTGTATTATTGACAAAAAATACCATCTTTCCTGCTAAAAGTGTTCAAATGGGTGCATCACTCAGCAATTACGTACACTCAAATTGAACTTTATGTATGCTCCACTCAAACTGAAAGATTGTACTTCCTTAGAGATACTCAATCAGAGCATAAGTATTTCGTTTTAGCAAAGGTTTCCTAAAAAAAAGCGTGCAAAATGAGTGCAGCACCTAGCAATTGCAGCTCCACCCAAAGTCTCAAACTAAACTCTACGTGTGCTCCCCACAAACTGAGTGATAGTATTCTCTTAGAGATGCTCAGCTCAACCAGAGAAGAAGATATTTAATTTTAGCAAAGGTTAAAGGATGAAATTTCCCTTTCTGTATTAGATTATTATGATGGATGTACGCCATTTTTATATACCTTAGAAACCCTGTTGCTTGCAGAAAATTTATGAAAGGTAGCGTTTTCCTGTGCCTGTCTAACTGCCTAGTTTAGCTCACTCTCGGGCTCTTGGCTGCTAGCCATGTGGACAGTGTATCCAAGATTTCAATACATATTTCTTTCTATTCGAAGTCTTGAGAGCTGTAATGACAAACCCTCTCACTTGCCTGTCGAATTTGTCTTGCAGCCTTTGGTTGATGGCCTCACCTGCAGCAGCACCAACAGAGTTCATGCAGGAAGCCGCCCGTCAGTTTCTCATCGCGATCTCCGAGTCTGTTCCAGAGGGAGGAGCGGCCTTGAACGTCAAGACACCGAACAGCGGCATGGCAGACGGCCAGGACGACTGGGCGGAGAAGTACAGATCGAATCTCATCTCGATCTCCAACCTGTCGCCCGATGCCCAGCCTACGCCGTGCCCTCCCAAGAACGCCGCTGCTTAAGCTTTAACACTGCAGTGTTGCTTAATGCTTACTCCTGCAACTGTGGATATTGTGTACCGGCGTGTGTTGTTAAGCTATAGTGGTCAGGACTCAGGATCCTTGGCCTTGATAATTTCCATGCCTGTGTGGTGTTTTCTGATGAACTGCCAAGTGGAATACTTACTTATATGCAATTGTGAAGTTGCCTCTTGGCCTGAAAATCTTATGATGTGCAAGTTAAAAGAACTGTCATGGCCTGCCTGAAGGTTTGCTGATGCAGTGATCACCGTTGATCAGATGCAGTGATCACCGTTGATCAGTGGTGGATCACCATTCCTCGTTCGTTCTTCGTTTGACAAGTATCGGTTCTTGTTCCATTACGTGCTAGTAGTATGTTGTTTTCAGCGCTGGGTGAGTGCACCTTGCTGACTTGCTGTCTACCGCTGATACGAATTCCGGAGGTTTTTTTTAACGACATATTTTCAAATAAAATTACAAAGAATATATCAAAAAATAATTACATAAATATACCATTGCAGTCTATTTATTTGACGCTAAAGCTCCTATTGTCAAATGAATTGGTGACAGTTACATATCATCTGACGCCAAATGAATTGGTGATAGAAGGTTTCCATCGGCATGTTAGCGAGACAGCGACCTAAGTCTGATGCCAAATAAAGTGACAACAGTATTTTATTTAGCTAACAATTTTGTCGTTGATTGATTTGGCTGCTAGATCTATTTGAGCGGTAGGCTTTTATCACCAAATGAAGTGGCGACAGAAGTCATAACTTTTGTCATCAAATAAAGTGGCGATAGAAGTCATGTTATTAATTTATTTGGTGATAGTGCTATGTGAATTAGCGACATAGATATTTCTATATTTTTATTTTTAAAATGTATTATTTAAAAAAATCAATTCCGGAGACCGCACATGACATGGACTGCAAGAGGCCGTATGTTGAACGCCAAATGGGCCGAAAGTGCGATCACCTCTAGGCTCTTCCAGAGTTACAATCCACCGAAAGGCCTGTGCCCACCCGACCAGACTCACCCGGTCCCAGAACGGTTGCACGAGCCGCCTCGTGAGGGATGGCGGCGACGGGAGGAGTCGCGGGCGAGTCGTCGGGGACGAAGACGAAGCAGCTTAGGATCGCCGTCATCCATCCGGATCTCGGAATCGGTACGCTTACGCCCTCTCTCGCTCTCTCGCTCTGATTGAGCCGTAGACGCATATCGTCTGAGCCCAACTCGCGGGTAGTATCTCGCCGAGTAGGGAGAATCATGTAGATCCAGTGACATCGTAACCTTCGCCGGTTAGCAGCTCGAGTCGCGACGTCGGTAGTGTTGATAGATTCGAGGAGGAAGTGCTGTGTGTTGTGCTTATTTGATGTCATAGCGTGGAATCGGATCATTGGATGCTTCACTGGGCGTCTCAGCTTGTATAGCCTACAGGAGCTCCTCAATTTTGTGTCAGATTCGAATATGCTAAAACGCAATAAGGTGGAGTAAGAGTGTTTGGGAGAAATTTTGATTTTTCCCAATACGGAATCGATGCTTCTAGTGATGTCCTAGAATTAGCTTATCCTAGGAGGTTAGGAAACAGATGCACGAGTTCACTGTAGGACTGCACGCGGCAATGTAATACTTACGGAAACATCTCTAGAAACATATAGCAGCAGCACTGCGCCACTGCTGTAGCCGTGGTATAACATACGAGCAAAGTATAATAGCACTTCTAACATTAAGGATCCAAATTACTTAAACAAAGTGGAATTTTGATGTAGGTGGTGCTGAGAGATTGATAGTTGATGCGGCATGTCAGTTTGCTGCCCATGGACACGATGTTCATGTTTTCACATCGCATCATGACAGAAATCGGTGCTTTGAGGAAACAGTTTCTGGTAAGGCTCTACATTCAACCTATGGCGGACGTTGATGATAGCCAAGGCACTGTAGTTTATTACTATTCCAGTTACATTTCATTGTTGTGTTACATTCATGTTTTATATACACTTATGGCAGACTTGATCTGGAGTAAATGTTCAAAGTTGTACTTGTACCTATGTCGATTCAATTCCTGAGAAACTTCCCACAGATAGTTTCTTTCGACATCTTATGTGTGCATCGTTGGATAGTGTATGGGAAAATGGCGCTTATGTCAATACAAGCTTTACTTGATTCTTCCCTGATTGTTTTCCAGGTACATTTCCGGTTACTGTATATGGAGATTTCCTGCCTCGCCATCTGTTTTACCGCTTTCATGCTGTTTGCGCTTATGTTCGCTGCATTTTTGTTGCGCTGTGTGTGCTACTTTGGTGGCCCCCCTTTGATGTCATATTGGTAGATCAGGTTTCTGTTGTGATTCCACTGCTTAAACTGAAGGCATCATCCAAGGTATCAATTTCTTGTTTAAATTGCTTAGTGTTCTCTAATTGCATCTATTTGTTGACAATACGTTTTTTTTTTGCATATTCAGATAGTATTTTATTGTCATTTCCCTGATCTATTGCTTGCACAACATACTACCATGCTTCGGAGGTTATATCGCAAGCCAATTGACATGATTGAGGAAGCCACTACTGGTATGGTCTTCTGCATCTAAAATTGTAACCTGTTATGTGTTTTTCCTTTCCTTTGTTTAATTATATGTCTAGACATCTAGCAGGCATCCTAATTGTAGCGGTTATTCTTTTTTATATACATCAGGTATGGCAGATTTGATTCTAGTCAACAGCAAATTCACTGCAGCAACTTTTGACAGGACCTTTCGTGGCCTTCATGCTAGAGGAATCAAGCCTTCTGTTCTATATCCAGCTGTCTCTGTTGAGCAGTTTTATGAACCTCATGCTTATAAGTAACCATACTTGTATATCTCTTTATAACTCAATTAGGTTTCATTTGTTCAAATTTTAGTGTACTATAAGCAGATTTTTCTCTCACTTTGTCCTCATCCAGGTGTAGCTAAACTGAACTTACATCTTTTGTCAGGTTGAATTTCCTCTCAATTAACGGTTTGAGAGAAAAAAGCATCTCAATCTAGCCATTTCAGCATTTGCTTTGCTCCGTTCTGTTGCTTGTACACCACCTGGTGATGCTCTGAAGGAAGCAACCTTAACAGTGGCAGGTAATTTCTGTTTATTTATTCTTTTCCATCCAGTTACAGGACAGGTTCAAACGTACTGCATCTTGGGTTATTGAACAATATGAAATTATCAACTTCTGACTGCTGTTTTCTTGCGGTTCTCATGCTTAAGGTGGATACGATAATCGTCTCAAAGAAAACGTTGAATACCTTGAGGAGCTGAAAAGACTGGCTATTACTGAAGGGGTGTCTGGACAGGTTAAATTCGTGACATCTTGCTCAACATCTGAGAGAAATGAGCTTCTCTCCAACTGCCTCTGTGTGCTATACACTCCAAAGGTAAATGTCTAGCATGTGCATAGCAATTCCATCAACGATCAATCTAAGCATTTTACTCTTAACATGTCTATGTCTGATACTTCATCCAGGATGAACATTTTGGCATTGTTCCTCTCGAAGCTATGGCAGCCCACAAGCCTGTAATTGCGTGCAACAGTGGTGGCCCAGTGGAAACAGTTATAGATGAAGTGACAGGGTTTCTCTGTGATCCCTCCCCCACAGAATTTTCAAAAGCCATGCTGAAGCTCGTGAACGATCATGATCTAGCAATTAGGATGGGCAAACAAGCACGGAACCACGTGGTGCAAAAGTTCTCAACCAAGACATTTGGTGACCTTCTGAACAGCTATGTCCTTAATGTCTACCATCAGAGGATTGAATGATCTAAAATCCGGTGTCAGGAATGCCATATGGAGACACTTTGAATAGCACAACATCATTTTTGTTTTGTTTTTTGTGACTTCTGACTTTGATGTACGCACTTGGAAGTGAGTTGTAGTATTGTTTTGCATGGTGATAATGACTTCATATAATGCCCAGCAGCAAATTAGAGTGACTTGTCAATCTGTTTATACACTTGAGACTTGGGTATATAATCATCTACCAAGGCCATCCTCAGATAGTCCTTGGGGCATGTGTGGTGCACTTCATTTTTTCCCCCAACAAAAGGGGTAAGCAAGTGTGGTGAAAAATTTGTTGAAATTATAATGATTTGACGGGTCAAATGATTAACTCTAAACTGTCTTATCTATTCTCGCTTGCAGGTTGCAATGTACGAAGAACAATGTTTGTAAAGTATCATGTAGGTCTACCAGCCGAAATTTCGGATTTCGGGACTCCACGAAATCCAAACTACCGACTGAATTTTTTTTAAAAAAAATTGCTACAGTAAAAAAGAAATTTCCAATTTCATGAATTTTGACCGAAATTTGAATTTTTAGGGCTGGATTGGACCGGATTTGGTCCAATAACCCATAAGAAAGTGATCTTCTTTGAAAATTTGTTGAAAAAATGAATTTTTGAGATATTTTAAAATTTTGGCAGAAACACTGTTAGATTTTTATAAAATTATAAAAGCTTTATAATGAGCTGAAAATTTTATGATACAATCTTGAGAAGTGTAGGATCATACAGAAAAATTTTCAGAATAATTTAAGTTCATTTGTTATCTTTAAAAAATCAAAAACAGAATGAACATAATTGAGATAGTTACCTTGTCAGAATTTTATAAATTTTCTTGAGTGTGATCATAATCTAAAATTTTTACTAGAGATTAATAATTGGCTCAGTATCATTATATAAAATTTTCAAAAAATTTTAACTTTTTTTGTTTGCTCAATCAAATCTATGTAAGCACTGAACTTTATTTGTTTATTATATTTCAAAAATCAAACATAGAAAAAACATAAATGGTATTGTGCCTTGTAAGAATTTTATAAATTCACTGGAGATTGATCATGATTCGAAATTTTTATGAGATATTAATAATTTCCTTATCAACCTTCTATAAAATTTTCAAAAATTTTAAACCTTTTTTGATTGCTAAAGTAAATCTATGTATTGATCATCGGGCTTTTATTAGGACGTAGCACTGTCAGAATTTTTAAAAATTATTTAAGGATTATAATCATCTAAAACTTTTATATAACCATTAATGATACATCAGGATCATCCAAAAAAATTTCAAAATTTTATGACATGGTTTGGACAATTTTTCATTTTGTTCAAATTTGCCGATAAGCCTTTTAACAGGACAGTAGCACTGTTTGAATTTTCAAAAATTCATGACATTTGATCATCATCTGAAAATTTTATTAGAATATTACAGATATGTCAGAGCCATTCACAAAAAATTCCAAAATTTTATAACCTCGTTTGTTCTAATTTACATTTGGTTCAAACTTGCTTGCCATTAATTTTATCAGGATAGTAGCAATGTTTGAATTTTTAAAAATTCCTCAGATTTGATAATCACCTGAAAATTTAATGAGAACATCTATGATGTGTCAGTAACCTTAAAAAAAATTCAAAATTTTTCGACATCGTTTGAACCATTTTTTGGTCAATGCAATTTCGCCAAAATTTCGGAAATTTCGACTGAAATTTCGGATTTTTGGTCGAAATTTCAGAAATTTTGGTAGCAAAAAAACCGGATTTGAATTTTTCTTTTTGAATTTTGAATGGATTTCGTCCGAAATGACAAAATTTCGCCGAAATTTTGTATTTCGGCCGTAGGCAAAATTTTGTTCAAAACGAAATTCAAATCCTTGGGTCTAGGTAGTTGTGCCAATTTGCGGTCCTACGTTTGTGCATCACTCAACCAACATATTTCGACGATCTGCAGTCCTACGTTTGGAAAATGTTACCCTTCATAATATTCAATTTGGATGCAAAAACAAGCAATATGATTCATGTCAAATGCTATGTACTGAATTAAAGTTAAACTCTGAAGCCTTCTTGAGAAGAAGCAGAAGTCTGAATAGGTAAGTTCTCAATGCCCACTGTCAATGCGGTTGTCAGCGGTGAAAATGTTGCTTTTGTTCACAGGAAACCGAGTTTAAGGTTAAAAACTGTTGAAAAGAAAAGGGTACGAATCAAGTATGAAGTCTTGGCACTACCACCTGCAACTCAGCGCTGAACAATATATATCCCATTAGTCGATGACAGTTCTAATTAGGATGCATATTTCAGATCACTTAGTCAGTGGATTTAGCGGTTTCTTGATGACCATGAGCAACTGCACTGATTGCAGCATTGTTCAAAAGAAAATGCGCCACAGTCAAATCGATCAGGAAGCGTTTGTTGGAAGATATGCCTAATTTTGTCAAATCATATGGCTTAGCAAATGCTTAAAGTGACAGAACGATGGCAGTGAAATATATGCAAGTATTCGTAAACATAAATTTCATGCAAGCTTTATATTTCTGTTTTTTAAATTGCATCTTCGCTAAATGGTGGTGCACTAATGGACAGCTTAAGGCCAACCAATCTGGCTTGCGTTAGCAAAATAAATAAAGCAAAGCAAAGCAACCAGGTGATCCTTTCATCCATGATCAGTGTTCTCAATATCTTGTGGTCATGCTCAAGCCTGCGACATGCAATGAGAGTTCCTTGGCAACTCCCCTATGAAGATAGCCTATGTTATTCTAGGCTGGATTGGCTTCTTCTGATTTTGGATATGCTTCCCAAAGATGAGAGTTGCAAGCTTGTCTTTCTTCTCTAGCGTACTTGGCAAATCTACAATAACATCACTCATGCTAGAGGACCTGTCTCTATTGTGGGATCTATAAAATTCCTTAGGAGTATCAGTGTACATTGTTCTCCATCCGACACTCTGAAGATCTAGACTTGAAGGGGAAAAACATTGGGTCTGTAACATCCTGTTAGTTATGTGAAGCAAAGGAAGCTGGTGAAGTGGATTCCACTAGATGAGGGTTGGGTGAAAATGTAGATGGGGCTTTCTCTGAAACTTCAAAAGATGGTGGCACTGGTGTGATAGTCAGAGATGGAGTTGGGAGGACTTTGCTAACATCTTGGCACTACCTTGTGTCTCTAGCACAGAGGACGTTGAAATCCTTGCATGTCATGTAGGTTTTTGCCTTGTTGCAAAATGGATTCATTGTCCGACGGTGTGGAATCAGATTGCAATGTTGTAGTTAATATCCTTAATTGCTAGAATAGTCATCGTTCAAGGTTCCAGTTCTTAGCTTATGAAGCACCGGAGTACACCGACAAGTTCGTCCTTTACTGTCAGGCACGTGAAGAGAGAGAGAGAGAGCAAAATGCAGTTGCACATGAGCTCGCACAACTAGCGAAGCGATTGTGTCATAACATTGTGTGGTGTTAGTCCTGTCCTACCTGTGTTGAGCATTTTATTGCTCAAAACCCAATTATTGAGTGATCAATAAAGATCTCTTTTCCTCAAAAAAAATGGTGGTGCACTAATGGACAATTTAGGTCCAAGCAATTTATCTTGCGTTAGCAAAATAAATAAAGCAAAGCAACCAGGTGATCCTTTCATCCATGATCAGTGTTCTCAATATCTTAAGCTTGATCTGGCCAATTTAATCATTAAGAAAATGTTTTGCTCGGCAAATTAAGGCAAGCCAATGACAAGTTGCTTACTAATTAATTGAACAAGAAACAGGTTCTTGTGGTGAAATAGATCCTCATAACTCATGTATGAGCATAGTGAGCGTTTTGTCAAATAGTGTTTTAGTTTGAACTGTATTGTACTAGTCTTGTTTTGGTGGGATTGTTTCCATTCATTTCAAGAGTGGGTGAACAGTGCATGACAAAGAAAGATACCATAATGACACCAAACTATTATCTAAACCACAATAATATTGATTTCTAATATCCTGGCACACATAATGTTCACAGGGGAAAATATATGAGCGGAAGTGGGCACCAGCAAGACAAAGTCCTTTGAATAGATGAAAGAGAAAATGTATAGCCTATTCACCTTGGGTGACCATTAAATCATTTAACATCGACATTAAGATGTTTGAATTTTACATAAGTGGCATTAGATTCTACTACCTGCGATGAGAAAATTTCGTTGAAAGGAAAGATGGGAATGTGGGTCGATATAATTTGGATTAGGAGAATGCAACAGATCATAGTCAAAGGAAACGCTCAACCACTTGCAACTTAACTAAAAAAAAGGAAGCGAACAATCAAAAGAAGAAACAGAACCATTAATTAACAATTCAAGATCCCCGCGTGAGGCCATCTGGTGGCCATCTTTGTGTTGTGATGTCTAATTGACAAATGTGAGATGAATTTCAGGTACTTGCGGTTTGACCATCCAAGATGTGGCGGTCTGACTGGTGTTGCACAAGCGGTCAAACTGGCTTGGTGCAAGCGATTAGACCAGTAGATAGTCTAATTGCTAGGTGTGTCCGTGTGTGTGTTGTGTGTCGTATTGAGTTGTGATCTCAGTGCATATGGGTTGCATGTTGCGCATTTAGGATTGTTATGGATCAAGTTGAGAAAAACTTGTGCCCTAAAAGAGTTGCTTGGTCTATTATTGTGTAGGTGGATTGAAGTCAACTATTATCAACGGATGGAAAACTAAAATTTGATTAGAGGAACCAGGATTCAGAATGGTCGAGGAAGCCGGGTGAGATGGTTGGGCTCAACCAAAGCATAAGATGGGCTAGGACCATGAAAAGCACAAGTGGTGATTGGCATGTGACACGCCAAGTGACTTGGCTCGTGTGCAAGTGAGGATTGTTTGGGGATCCAGACACATGAGAGGCTTGATCAGGAGTCATTGGAGCAATGTGGGAGATGATGCTTCGAGGTGAAGGAAACTATGAAGAAGTTGGTTGAGGGGTAGAATGGTCTACCTAAAATACTAAAGTGGGTGGGATGCAAAACCATGGCGAGGTGGTTTGCTAAACCATGCCACTGGCATAGGTGGTTTAAGTCAAGGAAACTTCATGGAGGATAAGATGGTGGATTCAGGCTCGTGGAGTGATGCTTGAATACACTGCTTTGAGAAACGTGCATGTGAGTGCATAAAAGCCTTGTGTGTCGAGTTAACGGGTTCACTTACGTGAGAGTGGATGGAATCCACTTTGTATCATGACTGTGAACTTGTAATAGATATATACAAGTAAGAGAGGGAGAGAAGGGAAAGGAACACACTAGAGTTCAAGAGAGAAAAACTAGTGTTTGTAGTGAGAACCAAGTGTTGTGCCCTTGGCACTTTATAGTTCAATTTGAGTGGTTGTAATCCTTCCTCATCAAGTGGAAATCAAAGATCAAATTGCTCTTTAATGTTTTGATTTTCTTGCCTTTTTGAGTTAATCTTGATTATTCGAGTTTTCTTCTTGGTCTAGCTGATTCTAAGCCATAGGATAGATTGCTAGGACATGTTAAGCTCATCTTCATCATCTTCTCTACTGAAGATCTCTCAAGTTCTTGAGTACATTTAGGTTTTTGTGATTTGTCTGGTTCTTGAGCCATCTTCTAAAAACATGGATGAAGGTTGAACCTTGACAACGATTCTTGAAATTGTTGGGTGGAATAGATTTCATACATCCATGAGAAGCTATGTTCAAGATTTTGGGAGCTTTGGTTCACTGGATCAAAAGTTGGCCAAGTTTTAGGGTTATGCTCATACAGTTTTTGGTCTATCAATAGAGGAGCAGTCAGATTGCTTTTCCTCTGCTAGTTAGATCAGCTAGTGGCCAGTGGTTAGACCAATCCCTAGCCAGTGGTTAGACTAGCCATGAAGTAGGATGGAGGGTTCGATATTTCCTAGTGTTTCTATTTAATTGTTGTAGAGTGAAGGTTAAGTCCTTCTTAGTTTTTCATGGCTGCTGGAGTAAATTGTAGTCAAAATCTTGGGAAAATGTTTTAAACATTCATTCACCTTTCTCTAGCTACCTACTAGGTCCTGCACCGCCTCATACTTGGTCAACTCCTCTCCCAACTCCATTTAACAACTCCAAGATGCATTTGATGCTTGAAAAATTAAACCTCTTCTCTATTTTTAAGTAGACATCTCTTTCTTTTGTTTCTGACAATTAGCATCGATCTCACCAAGTCGTAGGTTAATACTACTCATTGTTTGCCTCCAAATCCACTTGCGAACGAACACCTTATTCTTTTTTTTGAACGAAAAGAGCAGGAGCTCTGCCAATTGCATTAAGAAGGATAGAACACGGATCGGTTTACATGGAGGAAGTAGATCACGAGAAAGAAAAAGACAACCTAAAGGGACGGAAGGAGAAAACTCCCGGCTGAAAACCGGAGCCGGCCTAGGAAGGTAGAGAAAACCGGATACAAAAAAAAACTACAACACCCCGAAAGCGACTTGACGGTTGCCGATGTCCTGAGTGATAGCACCCACCACCTGATGCACCGTACGCCCATTAGATTGCTCAATCGCTCCAGTCGATGCCCATCATATCCATGCTGCAAAAGTCATAGTTTCTCTCATCAAAACCTCGAATTGTTCTGTGAACCTGAATAGCTCTAGGTAAGGAATGAAGTCTCTAGTTAAAAGGTCCAGTGCGGCACTTTTATATTTGTCAAACTTGCACCCATCAACATGCAAGCATCTCTTACTATTCTGGCCATTTAACTTTTGACTAGAGCATATTTTATGTATATACAGATCCATAGAAATCAAATAGATACGATACTAATACTGCAAGCTATACTTTTTAACTTGTTCGTTTAGGGGCTTTTGGTAGAATTTTTAAGTTTCGTTAATAAATTGTAAAGATGTAGTACATGGTTTATACAATGTGTTTAGAGTGAACGCTAAATTAAGAATCATTGCATGTGCATTTTCCCTCTTTCTACAAAACCTGACTACTACATACACATTTGCAGTTTTGCACTCTACATACGCATGCTACTATTGTGATATTGGCATTGTGCTATGGTTTTCATTTAACCCACTAGGAAATCCATCTTACACATAACTTCAATAATTAAATTTTTCTAGCCCTACAATTTTTAATTAATTATTTTCATTTGTTTAATTGCACCCCTTTTGAATTCGAGTTCATCTACAGGTTACCATGACTTAAGCATTACGCATGCAAAGATCGTAGGTATAAAACCAGTATCCTTGGGTCCTCATCTCTCACCCTCCTCAAACAAACCACATTGTTTTGTCTTCAGACAAGAAATTAAGTTACTTGATTGGGTGATTGCCATTGCTTTGGTGCTGATCGAGGTTAATTCTAGGTGATAGCCATGGAGCCTCCCTAGCTGTTCCTCTGCCCCATCTCCATGGAGCTAATGGAGGACCTTATCATAGTTCAACTGATGTCATGTACGATCGTCGCTTCATCGAGTGGTGGTTCTTCAAGTACGCAAGATGACGTGTCCCCCAACCATGCAACACCTCGCTTCCTTCAACCTCATGTCTAGCCACATCCCTGAAGTGTACCATCACCAGCTGTCTCAAGCACAATTCATTGTTGTTGTCGAGCAGGATCGACATGCCGACACCGCTGGCAAGGGAGAGGCTTTTGTTGGTGCTCGCTGGAATTGATGAGACGCCATTCGAGGTGACCACCCTCAAGAACTTGAAGTCCTGCATGGATGGAGACGAGGTAGCGCATGACGACTTCGTGGCCTTGTGCATCACGCATCATGACGCAGGTGCTAGTGGAGAGCAGAGCTTGTGGGGACTTCTTGGTGTTCCGGACGTGCGAGGAAGCTAAGGTTGGAAAGGAATTGAGACGTATCAAGATAGTTGGCTTGCCGTGTCAACTTGTTTTTTGAAGTTATTCTACAAATAGTTCTATATATCTCTACCACTTCTAATTTGGAGTTGGTAGTGGTCATCCGTTCTCCTTCGAAGCGTTCGATCTATTGGATTTGACACGAACGGTTGAGTGGATCCGTCGTACTGCTCGATCCCACAACCACCACCTCCACGCTATGTCCTGCACCTTCCCCTTCCTGAACTCCCCTCTCCCTTGACTGCCTCGCACCCCACCCCTTTGCCTACCCCACGCCCATGCCGCCTCTCTGCCTGCACCAGATCTAGAAACCATGTCGCCCATACCAGTCGGTTGCCCTCCCCGCGGCACCCCTCTGCTTTCCTCGCACTGCCTTCTGCCTTTCCGGTGCCACCTCATCGTCTTTAGGCTCCCTACTCCGCTCCATAATCCCCATCGCCGCTTGTGTCTCCCCATGCCGCTTTGCCTCCACACCGCACTGCCTCTTCATGCCCTCAGCCTCCTCCTTTGTTGCTGCATGCAGATTAGTTGTTGGCTGGCAGCAGCATAGGTCGGGTTTTTTGGCTGTAGGCGGCACAGGTGTTGTCAGCGTTGCAGTTCGAGAAGCACGCGGGGTGGTGTCGAAGAACCAGAATTCCCACATCTTCCTCCCCAATGGCACCTCGCTCTACAAGCTCTTCCATGCACTCAGGGATGAATTCGACAATTAGCTGATTAATTGAAAAAGTACTTGCCAAAGTGATGAGTTGTGTTGTGTAGATTGGTAAAATTATATCTCCTTGCAAGGTTTGTTCCAATCCTAATGCTTCCTTTTGAGCAGGGCAAGTAGTTCAGCGACTGAGTCGGATCCTATGCACGGTGTTGAAGGGTCGTTGTAGAGGAGATTAAGAATGCAGCCGATGTTGACCATGCAATGCCTCATGCGGACGAGATAAGGAATGCAGCTTGTGAGCAACCTAGGGATAGTTGTTTGTCGACAACCTAGGGCAAGTAGTTGCTTGATTTAAAATCAGATTGTCAGCATGGAATACAATAGCTTTGATTTTGGCAATAACCCGTTCAGTCTAAGTGGCCTTAGCAACGGTTGAAGAAATGCCCGCTTCAATATTAGAAATGTTGAGAAGGAGAGAGAAGTAGAAAATGCTTCTATTCATCTTAATTTACAGTTTTCAAATTCTGTAGATGCATTGCATTCGTTGTATGCTGTTTCCTTAGCCATATTACTGGATAAGAACTGCATGTGACTCATGTGCACTAATACTTAAGTGTGTTCAACTATATCAGCTTTAACACCAGGAAGAGGATCTACGAAAGAAGAAAGAAGTTGTGCCTGTTTTAGTTTGCCTTTAGCGACTCTCTGATAGCGGGCATTCTGATGATTATGCCCTTTAGAGTTTAGAGAGCCCTACGTGATCAAAATCTGTGATCTGTTGGCTTCCAAAAAAAGACCTAAGAAATCATATAGGAATAAGAGAAGCCTGAAAGGCAACAAAATCTTAAAAAAGGTTGTTTCTCAATGAGAGGATTTTTCTGGAACAGCAGAGGTCTTTCAGACTTGGCTAAATTTAGGTATATTTCTGAGGCTGTTAGTGATCATAACTTAGATTTCATCGCTATAATGGAGACCGGAAGCGTGATATGTCAAAAAGAAATCTTTCTCGCCTCACCGAGGCGCCGATTTCGTTGGCAACGCTTTCCTCCTCGTGGTAGATCCGGTGGCATTCTTTTGGGTGTTAGAGTTGACATCTTGAATGTTTCTCAGTATTGTCGAAGGTGAATTTTTCATTAAATTCCACCTTTGTAATAAATCGATAACTTCAAATGGATTTTGATGGTCATTATGGACCCGCTCAGATAACTTTAAGGCACCTTCCTAGCGGAATTGGTTCAGCTTGTCAAGTAAACTCAACGCCTACTCTAATCGGAGGGGACTTTAATATCATGAGATACAAGAAGGAAAAGAACAATAATAGATTCAATTTATCGCCGGCCTTTTTCTTCAATGTCAGTAATTGATAGCTTCGATTTAAGGGAAATTGTTTTAACGGGACGGCAATTCACTTGGGCTAACTCATTGCCCAATCCCACCTATGAAAAGTTGGATCGAGTTCTCATGTCTTCTGATTGGGAGGTTAAATATCCGTTGGTCACTGTTCAGGCTCTAGATAGGGGGGTATCGGATCATACCCCTTTACTACTGGATTCAGGAACTCCGACCTTCACAGGTAAAAATAAACCTTTCAAGTTTGAACTTAGCTGGTTCCAAATGAGATGAGCTTAATAAATGTTATTGATATCTGGAATAACACTTATAAGGGAAAGAACTCTGTCCAAAGATGGAATAATAAACTCAGTGCTTTGCGTAGATCTCTAAGAGGGTGGGAGGCTCAAACAAATAGTGAATATAAGAAAAAGAAAATCGATCTCCAAAATACCATCTCAGATGTTGGATACCTTCTTTGAAGCTAGAGACCTTAATGAGATTGAACAATGCCTCTTGGTTCGGGTCTCGGTTCAAATAGCTAAACTCCTTAGAGAAGAGGAGATTAAACATTTCCAACGGGCCAAAGTCAAGGATATTCTTCTAGGGGATAATAATACAAGATACTTTCATATGGTTGCCAATGGCAGGTATAGGAAGAAGAAAATATTCTCACTTGAAAATGGGGATAGCATGATTGAGGGACATGATAATCTAAAAAATTTTATTACTGGATTTTACAAGGATTTATTTGGTGAATCGGAAGATAACTCCTTCACTTTAGATGAATCGTGCAATTTGGATATCCCCCAAGTGTCGCAATGGGAAAATAACCTCCTCACTGCTGATTTTACGGAATCTGAAATAAAAGATGCTGTCTTCTCTATGGACCACAACAGAGCACCAGGACCTGATGGTTTCCCAGCTGAATTTTATCAGTTTTTTTGGGAAACTATTAAGGGGGACCTAATCCGAATGTTCCATGATCTATTTACTGGTAACCTACCTCTTTTTAGTCTCAACTTTGGCGTCATTACTCTAATCCCTAAGGTTCAAGAGGCTAACATTATCCAACAGTACAGACCGATCTGTCTGTTGAATGTGTCTTACAAAATTTTCACCAAAGTAGCCACTAATAGATTGAACTTGGTGGCTGACAAAGTGATTAGCCCAACCCAAACGGCTTTTATGAAAGGAAGAAATATTCTTGAAGGAGTGGTGATCCTTCATGAAACGGTGCATGAACTTCATCGGAAAAATCAAAACGGGATTATTCTCAAATTAGATTTCGAGAAAGCCTATGATAAAGTGCGATGGCCCTTTTTGTTTCGTGCTCTTCAGATGAAAGGTTTCTTCCAAATGGATATCTTGGATTAAGACCTTCATATCGGGGGGAAGTGTAGCGGTTAATGTCAATAATGATGTCGGGCATTTTTTCCAGGCTAGAAAAGGCCTACGACAAGGAGATCCCTTATCTCCTTTGTTGTTTAATATCATAGCAGATATGCTAAAAGTGCTAATATGTAGAGCTAAACTGGATGGGCAATTTGACGGCATAGTTCCTCACCTTGTTGAGGGGGGACTTTCGATCCTTCAGTACGCGGATGACACCATTCTCTTTTTGGATCATGACCCGGATAAAGCTCGTAACATGAAACTCCTCCTATATGCGTTCGAGCAGGCATCGGGTCTTAAGATTAACTTCCACAAGAGCGAGGTCTTTTGCTTCGGGTCAGCCCAGGAGTACTCAGGGTTCTATACTAACCTTTTTGGTTGTAATGCCGGAAATTTTCCAATTAATTATCTCGGAATTCCAATTCATTACAAGAAGCTTAGAAATGGTGATTGGAAAAAGGTTGAAGAGCGTGTTGAAAAAAGACTCAGCAGCTGGAAAGGGAAGAATCTCTCTATCGGAGGGCGCCTAGTTTTGATTAACTCGGTGCTTAGTAGCCTTCCGACGTACATGATGTCCTTCTTCTCCTTACCTAAAGGAGTGCTTAAAAAACTGGATTATTTCCGTTCCAGATTCTATTGGCAAGGAGACGAACATAGGAAGAAATACAGACTCACCAAATGGAGCATACTGTGTCAACCAAAAGATCAGGGAGGACTCGGGATCCATGACCTAAATATAAAGAACATTGCCCTCCTTAGCAATTGGTTGCATAAATTACTTACCTCGGATGGGCTGTGGCAACAAATTCTCCGTAACAAGTACTTGGGCTCAAAGCCTTTGGTCCAAGTCGAATGGAAAAATGGAGATTCTCACTTTTGGTCCTGCCTAATGAAGGTGAAACGTGACTTTTTCCGTTTTGGAACCTTTATTGTGAAGGATGGAACACAGATTCGCTTCTGGGAAGACAATTGGATGGGTGGATCACCTTTGAAAGATCAATATCCCTCCCTTTATAATATTGCTAGACCAAAATTTATAACGATTGCTGAAGCCTTAAGCTTGTCACCTCTATGCTTCGCTTGGCGCAGAACCCTCATTGGTCCAAATGTGGTTGCTTGGGCTGATTTGTTAAATCGCATTGAGCAAGTTGTTCTATCGCATGAGCAGGACATCTTTTACTCGAACTTAACCTCTAATGGCCAGTTCTCGGTTAAATCTCATTATGCTGCCTTAATGATCAGAAATACTCCCTACGAGAACAAAAAATTGTGGAAACTTAAAGCTCCGTTAAAAATTAAAGTTTTCTTGTGGTACTTACGCCGGGGGGTGGTGCTAACAAAGGATAACTTAGCTAAACGAAGCTGGAGGGGTAGCTTGACATGTGTTTTTTGCCACAAAAATGAGTCAATCAAACATTTGTTCTTTGAATGCCGCTTCGCTCGGTCTGTTTGGCACATCCTTCAGTTAGCAACCGGGTTAAAACAACCTGTCTGTGTGGAACATCTGTTTGGGAACTGGCTCCAGAATTACAATAAAGATTCAAAATCCCTGCTTCTGCTTGGAGCGACAGCCTTGTGCTGGTCACTTTGGCTTTGCAGAAACGATGTGATTTTTAAAAAAAAAGGCTTTGTTTTCTCCCTTACAGGTTATCCACTCAGCGGCTTATTGGCTCTCCTGTTGGGCTATTCTACAGCGGGAGGACTTGCAGGCGTGGGTAGTGCAGGGGTCGCAACTTCTGGTGCAAGCGGCCAAGGCATTTTTCTCCCAGGCGCATGGATGGCGGTCTAGTCTTCGGATTGCGGACCATTAGATTGTTTTTGTTTTCTTATTTTCTTTTGTTCCTTGGCTGTGTGTTCTAAACAGAAGCCGGAAGTATGCTAAGGCTTTGTATCCTCTCGATGTACTGTTCTTGGTATTAATACAAATGCTTCCTTTATCGAAAAAAAAAAAAAAATCTTAGGGTCGTCCAATGAACTCCTATATAATAATTCTTCCACAGTAACTTATAAATCGTCAAGATTCTTATCAACTTATCCTATTTATGTAGAGCCAAAAGAAGGGTTGCTGAAGACAAAAAATCGGCGAGAAAGATGGGACTTGGAGACGGCTTTTTCCACCCTCTGCAGAAGATGCCGTTGCAGCAGCAGTTTGCATCAAAATTTGAGAAGAGCAGAAAGGGCAAAAGAGCAGCAATGAAGGCCTCCTCCATCTTCCTAGAGTCAACAAGCACAGCTTCAAAGAACAAACTAGATCTTGCACTGAAGAGGCGAAATATACAAAAGCCGGGGCTGCCTCTACACTGATGGTAGGCAAGGTGAAGCCGTCCTCATGGCAGAGCGCCGGTTCAGGAGGCTCAAGGACTCGTATGCCAATCATGGCAACACACAAGTAAAAACCCAACGAGTTTTGACGTTGTAAGAAAGTTGTGCTTGTGCATTTAAAAGCTTAGCTGCTTAGGTACTCTAAAACCCATTCATCGTGGTAGTTTCGTTGCTCTATATGAATGTGTATATAACTTAAGCATGATTTGGGCTATATACATTCTGGTTTCCTGCTGGTGCGAGCGGGGTTGTGACATTACAATCAATAAAAAAAAGAATTTAGTTTTGTTCTATATATATACGATAATGGTCGCGTTGTATGCTTGCAGACAGCAACGATGTGCTTTTCGTATCATGAGATGAAAAAATGAATTGCTTTATGGCAATT
Source organism: Guadua angustifolia (assembly GCA_036346375.1). Classification (NCBI taxonomy): domain Eukaryota; kingdom Viridiplantae; phylum Streptophyta; class Magnoliopsida; order Poales; family Poaceae; genus Guadua; species Guadua angustifolia. Next base: position 9,616,722 of record CM070507.1, on the reverse strand, counting down.
GATGCTGAACAGGCTATGAACTTCCCCGCTAATTGTTTGCATAATTGAATTGGCACAATTCTCTTTTAACTAAATTGGCAGCAATCATTTTGGGAGCAAATGAAAACATGACAAGCCTCCAACAACTGCAACTAATGGAGACGACACTAGTATGGCATTGCGTCTCGTACCTCCAGTTGATCCAACAACAAAAGGTTCCCTTGAACAACTTGCATCCGTTCATGTTCATCCATACCAAAATCGAGCAGTCCCAAGCTTCCAAAGAAGAAAAGTAATCAAACAATCCCGGCGGTGACTCACGATTAAGGAGCGGCGGACCGTTGGTGGCGTCCCTGTCCCCTTATGCATGCAGTGGCGCACAACGCTTCAGAGCGGCGGTGGGCTGCTGGCGGCGCCCATGTCCCCTGATGCATGCAGTGGCGCACAAGGCTTGATACACCTACTGCGACGCTGATCCGCTCGCGACTCGCAGGCATCCAGTGCACATGCTTCGACGCGATGACCATCTTTACTGGACTGTGCACGAGCACAACACCGGTATTTGCCACGCGGGCACACGCGTGGCAGCTCAGCAGTGCGCCACACAGCCCGAGGAGCAAGCTCCGTGCCACCTCACTCTTGCGACGTGCAGCTCCCGCTGCTCGCGAACCTCGCATGCGCGCCACCTATACAGCTAGCTAGCATCCCGCAGCTTGAAGCCGACGAAATGAGACGGCAAGCGCCAACACCGCCATTCCAGCTAATCATCGCCTATATATACTCACCACCAACACCCCTATACGACACACGATCGCAACTCACGACACAAACCAAGTGTCCATCCACGCTGAAACACAGGCATATATTGGCGCTAGGAGAAGGTACGTACGTGTAACTTGTAATTAACCTTCGGAGCGATGCAGACGGCGAAGGTGAAGGTGAAGGACATGGTGAGCTCGGCGAAGGAGAAGGTGAAGGAAGGGTCGGCCACGGCACAGGGCAAGGCGGGCGAGGCCACGGCAACCACGCACGGCGAGAAGGAAATGGCGCGGGAGGAGGCCCACGCCAACAAGGCCCGAGCCAACGCCGACAAGCACCAGGAGAAGGCCGAGCACCGCGCTGACGCCGCCACGGGCCGCCTGCACGGCACGCGCGTGCCCCTCACCGGACCGCACGGCCACCACCGCGCGGCGGGCGCGGCAGTCGACCCCGCGTACCCGTCCACCGGCACGTACCCGGCGTCCGACAAGTACATCTAGATCATCAGGGATCGATCGGGAGCGTATTGTTTTTGTGTAGCGATCGAGCAGTGACCCAGCCCGTCGATCGAGTTGGTGTATGCATGTATGCTTTGTGCACTTGCATGTGCCGGAATAAAACATATCAGTTGTAAACATGGGATTTGATAAACATCAACCGGATGTTTTTTTAGTTGAAATCACCCAAATCTAGAACCATTGGATCATTGTTGAGATTCGGGAGTATCGATTACATTCGATCCTATGATTTGATCCAACGCCCGGTGAATTTGGATCCGATCCTATGATTTGATCCAACGGCCCGTGAATTTGGATGTTCGAGTATCGATTACATCCGATCGTATGATTTGATCCAACGGCCGGTGAATTTGGATCCGAAACCAATGGTTCTAGATTTGGGTGATTTCAACCAAAAACATCCGGATGATACCTATACACTCCCTGTAAACATATCAGCCATGTCGTGCTGTTTTATGAAGTTCCATGTGTGCTGCTGTTTTTTTTACTTTGCTTAATTTTCACTTTGTGTGCGCGGCAACAGGTGCATCTGGTTTTTAATTCACACAGAAGGTCTTCGATTCTATGGCCCTTTCAATCGACCTTTCCTGATTTATTTATCATTACCCCGTTCTATCTCCAGGGAGGTTTTTGAGTGGTCTACCGTAAAAAAAAACTCTTTTAAGTTGAAATATTAGAGCACCATTACTCTTTCTTCTGCGAAGATTAGAGCACAAATTTGTAGAATTATGTCTGCCTGTATTTGCACCTCACAGAAAAAGAATGGATAATTTAGAGCACCATTGTTAGTTTGTAGAATTGTACCTCTGTACCTCATCGATTTTAACGTGAAAATCAATTGCACATTTGCACCTCAGAAAAAGAATGGATAATTTAGAGCACCATTACCTTCTTTTTTGAAGATTAGAGCACCATTGAGTTTGTAGAATTGTACCTCATCAAATTGAATGTGTTAATCAATTCCACATCTTCACCTCATGAGAAAAGAATGGTTTCCCCTAATAAAATGGTTCTTTTAACACTCGTCGTCCCACCCACCCCCTTTTTTTTTTTGTTGGGCTCCTGCTTTGAGTAACTATGACTGCCAACCAGTTCTCTTGAAAAACGGAAGGAAGACTGCGGAGACAGCTCGTTAACGATTGTTGATTGATCATGGAACTCTCGCCTATATGCCCCAAATTTTAAGTCCGCCAAAGTAGATTGAAAATACAATTATACAGCAATGCCCACCCCGGTACGAAGCTACATGGGCCAAGTGCGAAGTTACACCCGTGTCCTGCATTCCGTTTGTTTCAGCAGGTATGGTCCCTACGGTGTTGGATGATTGTTGATGCGAGTTCAAGCTTTGTCTCCTATATATCTTAAAATCAATCATATAAAGACAGGTGGTGTGATATAAAGACAAGTTGGGGCCTTTGTCTCCTCAGTGACCCAGCCCTCCAGTGATGACTTAGGCCAATTTTAAATGAGTGCTATCTATGTCATATATGCCTGGGAGAATTATTCATTTGCCTTATTTTACTTAGTGCAATTAACTATTTATCCCGTTTGTCTTATTGACATATAACCCTAGAGTCCACATATCAGTGAGATATTACGGAGCAAATGATCAATAGCACAAGTAAATAAGGGCATTTCATCAATTATTTCTTTGTAGATTTCGGAACATTTACTTTTATGTGGTGACTTAGATTGCCGTATGCTATATATAGAGGTGTGCAGTGCAAGCATGGTATACGTAAAAAGATCAGTGTTCAGTGCACACCATTTGCAACATCATCATACTACTGCTGGCTAGTATAAGATCAGTGTTCAGCAGTGGCGGAGCCAGGATTTTTATACGCCTAGGACCGAAAATAAATGACTATTACTATTATCAAAGACTATAGAAATTTAGGTATGACAAAAGTACAATACAAATATACAATTAAAAATAAATTTGAATTCCGTACTGTATATATGTTGGAAATCTAGGTATTATTTTAATTGCAAATTTGAATATTAAACATAATCCCAAAATAATCAAACACAACAGGCTAGACAGAAGATACCACATATTTCTAAAAAGTAGATCTAGAAATGTTGTGTACGAGATGAACAGAGGGAAAATATGAGAATTCTTACGATGGGCTTGATGATGCAAAGGAAGCAGCGCAGTAGCGACCGGCCGTAGAGGAAGTAGTCGACGTCGTGGATCGTCTAATAGCTAGAGCTCGAGCGGTCGCGTAGTTGCGCTGCCCAGAAACCTTATTGCCGCTCCCGTGCAGGTTCTCGCAGCGGCAACGGTTCGGAGATCCCGCTCTCCTTGCCTCGCGGTGCACGCCGAGAGGAAGGTCGGTGAAGAACGAGCGCAGCACGAAGACGCAACACAGGTCACAGTGAATAAACGCGAGCGCAAAAGCCAAAAAGCTCCATCTGCGGGCGCTCGAATTTATAGTTTGCACCAAGAATAAATCAATAAATTGACCGTTACAGCACCATTATACGCTAGTAACTGTAGGGCATTCAAACGACCGTTTTCTATTAGAAACTGACGCCATTACGCTGTTTGAATACTTAGTTAATGACCCAGTAATGTAGAGAAACTGAAGATTAAAAAGGGTTTAAACGTGCCAGGAATTTAATCCACGGCACGGCGACTCGCGATGTGACTTTAGCCATGCTCCACACCCTCCATATGCCTCATTACAAGGCATGGTGGGAGCTCGTCCTTTTAAACTGGTGTTCTCCTCTCTCGGTTAGCAATATGGTACTAATCTTTGTAGCTTTGGCATTAGAGATAAATGGGCCACTTGGACCTCATTTCTAACAATATATACCTGAACAAGTAAAATAAATATGTAGAACAATGAACTAGAAATCCCAATACCATAAAAGATTTAGAAGGAAGTACTTACTATTCAGTGGCCAATGAAAATTGAACCAATTCAGATTTAATCAAGTGCTTTGCATAGTGGATAGTTATTTCTGCATGGGTTTGCTGATCCAGTAAACCAAAACAAATTATTGAATCAAAACGGCCGCAAATTAACAAGAGCAAAAAGGAGAAGTTAAAAGTACTATTTACTTAAATAGTCCATATAAAGGATAAGATCAAAAATTGATCACGTTATCTAAATTTTAGAAAATGCTACAAGTAGCTTAGTTCAACGTTGCATCATCATTTATTAGTAGTTTCTATGTTGTCATGTATGCTTCTTGGGAAAATGCAGAAAGCAAGAAATGAGATCTTGCAGGAGAACTCCAATACACTACTAGACTATGTCAAAATTAACTGGGAGTTTGGGACTGCTTACAGGAAGAGAAAGGGTGTGGCAATACAAAACAACACCAAACGGGAGATTTATGGAGCCTGGTCTGCAGGCGGAGGCGGTGGCCGACGGGCGCGTTGCAGGCGGTCGAGGCGGAGTGGGTCATGGGCGAGCAGCACCGATCGTGTTGGAGCAAAGACGTGAGCCGAGCCGAGCCGCCGAGCCACTCTACCAGACCACAGGCGCGGGAGCAGGCGGTGTTGGGGTAGGAGGGGCCAACGGCGCCAACCATGCCGCTTATCGGCCGATCGGCTACTCGGTGGATCTGCGAACACGGGCGCCGGCGAAGCAGCAAGCAACAATGAAAGCAATGGAGGCGCAGCGACGAGTGTGAATAGCCAACGGAGTAGGGGCACCAGCAGTGGGGCGGACACGAGTTCGAGAAGCGGACGGACGCGGAGCTTGAGCAGTGAGCACCGGCGGGGTCGGTGTTAGGAGCGGCCGAGCGACGGCCGGTTGGTGGGGACGGGCGTGGATCGCCAGACGGGCGCAGAGCATCATGCGGCTCGCAGAGAGCGACAGCGTGGCCTTTGTCCGCCCTCCTCAGCTTTCACAAAGAATGCTCTAGGCGTTCGCAAAACTGGACCGGCTGCACCTCGGACCAAATACAAATTAAACAGTATGCACTGTTATTTGGGCCAGGCCTGGGGCCCGGCCCTGCTTGCCCCAGGCCTGGCTACGCCCACTGTTCAGTGAAGTCGTCCTTCGATTCCTAGTTTTTGCGTCGATTTTCACCATGTTTGCAGCGCATAAAGCTAGAGGTGAACAGGACTGTGACTATGATAAAGCTGCGGTTTTTCCCATCTGCCATGAGCAGCATCAAAAAGCAGGGCAACTACGTCCTCCCAAACCTTGTCCTGCCGCCGCACCGTGAGAAAATCGGACATGCCTTGCGTCTGCCGCACCCTCACCGCGTTGGACGATGAGGAAATAAGCACGGAGAAGCCCGTTCATGCTGTACGTGACGGCGGCAAGAATTTTCCTTTCGGGAGCCAATGCGGAAGTGTCTAATGCTACCGGGAATTATTCTGAATAATGACGACCACAATCACTGAACTCATCAGTTTCATCGCCGAACGTAGAAAGCCTGAAGTTGGAAGCGTGATAGGTTAATGCAGACAAATTAGCCGCTTTGGGCCAGATTATTGCAATCTTACAGCCCAAAACGGTCACTCAGGCCTTATTTCCTACCTAAAGAACCACAGTTCCTACAGTTTTCAAGGCTACAGCACTAACGAATAACGATGCTGGCCTTTCCATCGGGGGACATATCCAGTGTAATCAGCATTTTGGTACAATCACCGTGCAATCCAACTAAGAAAAGTTTCAAAAAATTCTGAAAAAAATCATGGATGTACATCTCATCTTACCCCATCTACATATAAAATTACATAATCAAATTCGTCCTATGTTAAAAGTAATAAAAAAGATAAATTTCTGACAAACTTGAATAGTTCAAATGCACTCTAAATTTGTCTTTTTTGTAACTTCAAGCACAGGACGAATTTGATCATGAAATTTTATATGTAGATGGGGTAAGATAAGATGTACATCCACGATTTTTTTCAGAATTTTTTGAAACTTTTCTTAGTTAGATTGCACGGTGATTGCACTAAAGTACCTGATTGCACTGGATATGTCCCCTCCCATCGGCATTCACAGATGGCTGGGAATAATGCAACAGTCACTCGACTCACGTCACAACGAGAACTCGGCTTTTACATGTCGTCGAGACGAACGAAACAAAAACCATTTGCTTAAACAGATATACATGGGATGAAAACACGACCATATGCAAATAAAAGCATGGCATTACAAGATGAACACTCGTACACGCCGATACTAGAGAAATACAAATCCATGCATATGAAAATCGTACTACCAGATTGACATAAATAACTCCAGAAGGCAGGCTGCATAAGCTACTGACAGTTAAAGCAGGCAAGAGATACAAACTAACGACTACCTAACAGGGCAAGGCGTGTCCTGAGCTCTTCCTTCAGGCTTTCAGGCTCTGATTACTGCTAGCACACCGGATTATTGGCCCACACTGCCGCTGGCACTGGTTCAGGAAACCCTACACTAAGTCAACTACTAAAAACAAAGCTGCCAAACTGGAGTCATCAGTCGGTCACCATCTTCAGGTCAGGATCGTAGCGGCCTTGGTTCCCAGATAATGACCAGGCTACAGGAGCATATGCAGAGTGCATGGGATGGCCTGAGCTGTTGTTGAACGTGCTGCCATTAGGTCCCATGGGGCTCCCTGGGTCATCAGAGTGCTCGCTTGATGTTCCATCGGATGGAGGAGTAGCAGCTGAGGCTGCACCAAAGACAGCTGGGTGTGTTGGCGCAGATGTTGGCTCACGTTTCAGTTGTTCTTCCTTGGGCTTTTTACCTTCGGGGATGAAACTGCCCACCACAACCTGAAAAATAAAATGGTAACATGCCACCGAAAGGCCTCACAATGCTGATTTGGGGGCATATGCCAGTTCAAAAACAGAGCACAAGCAGCAACAGACGAACGACAAACCTGGACAGGCGTCGCAGCCATAAGCATTCCAGCAACACAACCTCCTACTATACGTCCATCACTTCCAGCCAGTGCCACACTCAAGCCACCTGTCCTGCTACGAGTGTCACCATCCTCTGCGAGCAGAAATGAACCCGACAGAGAGAGAATATCGAAGTGGCCCTGTCACACATCACAGAATTCATTTTTTTGATATATTGATTTGTATGATAAATAACAAGATTTTTTTTAAAAAAAAAGTGGTGTGCTTCTTAGTCTGTCCACATGAAGGCACCAATAAACTAACACATGCTCGATAAAGAATTGACTCCAAAAGGCCTGATGCCTTTAACATCATATTTAGTTATTTGCACAGGATTGGGGAGCGAGAGCAGGCTATATTTTTCATTCTGTTTTTCCTGTAACCTGCCTAACAGAGATGTAAACTTAAAACTACATATTACTATATTAGCCATTTCTCCTCTATGGTCAAAAACCAAGTTGTCATGAACAAACTCCAATTAGGTACACAAAGTCTGTAAGCGAATGGAGAAGCTTGTTACTGGCAAAACTAGGAAGAAGTGGCGAGAGGAAAGTAACGGAAATCCAGTGGTGTAAGGTTGTTGGTTGACACTAATTAATAAGCAAACATTTGGTAGCCCAAAGGTCAATAGAAAGCATGCTACTAAAGCCAAGCTCTTAGCAAGTTGGGCCTGAGCATACCTCATATGTCACTATGCCACCGGAGGTTGCTGGTTGACGTAGTGTTGCTGTGCACAGAGCACCATTTGCTGAGATTATACATGTAGTACGTGGACCTTGTTGAGAAAAAGCCATTATTTTTGAAGCAACATCCTGCAAAGATAAATGCATAAATGTTCATTGTTTAGATAGTCCGGATTCCAGCTACAAGAAAGGAACAGGCTCAAGAAATATCCATTCAGAAAGTAGATTGGCACTAAAATTGTAAACGACTGGCAATTAGCCAAATATATGAATAATGCCAGGAAAAAGGAGCTAAGACAGAATCAACAAATTTTTATTCATACAAATAAACACATTCCTAAATTTGTAAAAATATTCTATAAGCATCATGTCATGTATCCTATGGTTTGAGCAACAAGTTGAACATATGTTTACTCAGTATGCAGTAGTGGCGCGGAGAACATGGGAAAACTAATAGCAAGAAAAAAAAAGTCAAAAGGATAACAAATTTAAGGATGCTGAAAAACCATTTGATGTCATGTTTTCTTTGTTCTAGAAGGCACATGATATACAGCTCTCTTCATAGCTCTCCCATGGAGGTGATTGTCATCACTTGGAAGTTGGAACCACATCAGGCTTCAGCTAATGATTTGCAAACCACGAGGCGTGGTCCACAGTATTTTACCACAAAACAGTATGTTAACGAATATCTAGTTATGTTCTCAACCAAAATTGGTAGGTCAGTCTACTCAATCCGGACAATACAAATATTCTCCAAATGCAACTTAGGCACAAACACAACCAGACCAACAAACAAATGGATGTAAGTGTGCAGACAACAAAGTGGAAACATTTTTCAAGTACCTCATTAGGCTTCACGGTTATTATGTGAGGAGTAAATGATGTCCCGGAAGAACCTGAAAATCAGCACACAAAAGATCGCAGTGAGTATTTTCAAAATAGGCACACCAAAAAAAGGCTCATTAGAAGGTGATCAAATTAAATTCAAGTGCTTTAATTTTAGTTGAGATAGAAAGGCACCGAACAACCTCAGGAACGTAATGGACGATATTGCCATTAACATTTTGACAGTGCAACATGAGAAAGAAGCAAATCGAGTAATTGGTAAGCCAAATATCTACTAGCCATTTTATGTTGGCAAGTGCAAAACTTATCACAACTTGAGGCATGACAGAAAGATATGAGCCAAAAAAAATCCATATTTGGTCAGTATAAGCACATTCGTTCGAAAAATTTTAATAGAAAAAAAAGCAAACCATGAATTGTTCAATATTCAAAGACTTAAGCTCATGTTTGAATGAATCCTAATTTTCCTGTTTATACTGTGCTCTGTGCATAACTAATATAAAGCATATGTGTACTTTCCCCATTATTTAAATGCCTGCACTATTTCGTCCTATTTTAATTCCGTTTGAATGTGGAGGAAACCTTTAAAAAAATCCCACCCATGCCCTTTAAACGTTGTCAGACAAAGATATGAATTTATTCCAAGAATCACGCCATACTCGTCCACGACCACGACCACAACGTTGCACCATATTTTCCAATGCTACAAGCCAAGCCGCTGCTAAATATGTGCTAACATTTGAAAATTCAGATATAAATCCAACACAGAGAACTGATGCAGGCAGTATTACCCAAAGCATCGAGTTGTTTCTTTTTGCCGGACCCTGGGGGGCGCCCTTTGCGCTTCCCGTCAGGGTTCGAGTTGGACCGTGCACCACCGGACTGCCCGCCCGCCTCGGTAGCCGCTGCGGCTGCAGGCTTCAGTCCCAAGCCGATGCTCCCGTCTGGCCCATACTTCCTCGGCCTCCCCCTCTTCTTCTTCACGAGCTCCCCACCGCTGCCGCTGACCACGGGGCCACCGCCGCCAGCGGGCTGCTGCATGCCCGGCGCGCCGGAATCGGCGCGGTACATGGCCCCCGGCATGTCCGCCGGCTTCATGGGCGACGATGCGGTCGGCGACGCCATGGGGTTGAAGGTGAGCGGCGTCCCGTGCATAACATTAGCCGAGCCCGGCGGCATGGCCGGCGGGGCACCGTAGGCGTGCTGCGGCATCATGACGCCGCCGGCCGGCGGCGGCGAGCTCACCCGCGGCGGGTGCTGCTCCCGGCCGTCCATCCCGAGGCGAAACCCTAGCCCCGAATCCGATGCTTTCCTCACCTGACTTACGCGTTTCGCCGAACAGTTTCACATCCGCCGTTGGCGGCGGGCGTATACGTGAGCTCTCTGCACTCGAAAACTTACACCGAAATCGAATAAAATACAGAGGAAATGGGGAAAGCGGAGGCAGAATTTGTGCGTGCAAAGAATAAAAATTTTGGGGGAAAAAATGGCGAGGTGGGGAGGAGTTACCTGACCGAGGGGTCGGATTCAGATCTAAGCGACGAGAAAACGCGAAATATCGAGTGAGAAATCGCTGCCTGCCCCCCTCGCTTGCTGCTTCGACTGGACAAAAATAGCCCCGGGCACCCTTTTCGTTGGGTAACTTGCTTTAACCCCACGACTGAATAATTAGACTCTCCATTTAAACATTCTTTTATTCTCTCAAAAAAATAGCTAGATGATTAAACGTTTACCACGTTTGCTCTCTAAAATATGTAGGATGGAATCATGGAGGAGCTCTTTCTTTTCTTTTTGCGAGTTTAGGATCGAGGAGCTCTATGTACTAGTAGGCAGTAGCATACTTTTGGTACTGAAGAACCATGTTATCATCTGCATCAAAACTTAGAAGAAAATACATTTCGCGCGTTTCTGCTCAAATTCCTTTGTCTAGTCTAGTGCCGTTTTCATTCTGATGTAACAAACGTATCAACTTCCCACGGGTGCGAGCCTGACCTCTGACGAGAGTTTGGGGCTCCTGCAAGCGACCGTCCGTCACACAACATTAAAAAGGCCGGGACCCATCCGTCACGTCGTGCACGAGGGTACTTGCTGCTGTTGGTGGGGCTCAGCGGAAGAAAACAGCACGGGCAAGGCCCAGCAACCCCAGGGCAGGCACGCACGGACGGTTCGGCAAATCGGCATTTACGTCGAACGCAGGTGGCAATCAAATCCCAATCCAGTCCGTTTAGCAAACCACACGACGGCAGCCGCCTGCTAGCGGCGACGCGGCTAGGGTCCTGTTTATGAGCTTTAAGCCAACTTCAGTTCTCGAAATATTAGTAAACTCTTCTGTACATCTTACCTTTTAAATGGTTTTTTATAAGCTAAAAGTAATATATAACTAGAAAAAGTCAAATACTAAAAAAACTAGATTGGATTTTTTTAGCTTATTAATAAGAAAAATTAATTATTTGTCAAATAGTTTCTTATAAAAAGCTACCATCGCTTTGAGGCCAAAAAAGCTAAAAAGTAGCTTTTAAAAAAGCTACAACTCCTCGGTAGGCCCTAGAGGTTATTGGATTTTTTTTTTCAAATCTAGCTCCGGCAATTAAAAAATAACCCTCTCTCTATTGTAGAAACATAGGTACATATTAAATGCTACTGAGCTAAAATAGGACAGCAAAAATATCTACCACGTAGGGGCACCACGACTAGTCTTGTTGTTGAGCTATCCTACTGTGCTCATGGTGCTCCGCATTTGGCTTACCGTGGCTCCTCGCCCTTCGTTGTGATACATGGACATTGCAGATAATACATATTACCTATTGATACTTCTGTGGTTAAGAGATAACTATTTTTGTAATTATGTGTTTATTAGAGCTATTTAAGAAAAAAAATGGTACATGGGGCTAGACTGATTTCCGCGAACACCACCAAAACCGTGGTTTGTCACGGCGCGCGGCTCTCTTGGTGCTACGTGGGGTGGGGCGGACAAGGCGGGGATCGCGTCGCGTCATGTTATCCGCGCTGGCTCACGTGCGAGGCTGTGCGCGCACGCCGCACGGCACGCTGCGCCCCGTTGATTCTTTCTTCGCGGAGCGCATGGCATCGGTGGCACCGCACGGCGCAGACGCGCGGTGGGGGCTTTCTGCTCGTTGCGCCGGCGTGAACCGTACGTAACGTAAGTAGTCGTGACGCGTACGTACATACAACGCACTCCTAGCGATTTTTATTTTTCCCTCCTAGCCTGAGCCCCGGCCCCCGAGGGAAGAAGGGTTGAGTTCCGGTCGCGCCGTGCGCGTGCGGGCCAATGTTTGAAGGCCCATCTGCTATGGGCTATGCGCCTAATATTGCTTGGTCTGTATGAAACTTTTATCCAATCAGCCTGCTCAGTTTTTCCCTTCGCGTTTCTGTCTCGTTCCGCTTTTCTTTTCTTTTTTTCTGTTGGACTTGGATGCAGTTAGCCTGCACGAAATGTCAAAATGGATGAACTTGTTCAAGTGTAATTAATAGTTAAAAACTTCTCTTCTATCCGTGCGCGCTGATCGTAGGGTGGACTTGAAAACTGTTAATTCTTTCGTTTATCGGACGAGTTGTCACACAAATGTCTATTTGTTTAGGATTATGTTTTTTGTTTATAGCTTAAAAGCAATCAGCTTTTATACACGATAAAGATGTGTAAGTTTGCCCTAACTTCAGTAGTATTAGTCTAAGACCAACCATCTATAAACTAAAAAATCTCTCCCATGGCTTTTAGCTTTTAATTATACAGAGGCCCATGGATTTTGAAAAAAGCCTAGGTAAAAAGTTATATATTTATTTAGGCTTTGATTTTTTTTTAGTTTTTAAGCCGGTAAAAAGTCGAAACAAATGGACCAGAGTGTACATAAATTAATCTCCTTTTCTACGAATTGACCCAGTAGTCAGTCAAACAACTCGACCACTTCGGGAAACATTCTTGATGAACCGTGAGTTTGGATTGACAAAACCACGGCACAACGTCAAGTCCCAATTGAAAAGTTCTGTGAATTGTGTAAGTAGATCTGGACCTCTAGCTGCTTTTCTCAGCCATCAAGTGAACCACCTTCAACAAATCTCCAACAAACTCCTGCACCTGATCTGGTTCAGTTAGTTTTTCTGTTTTGATTTTTTTTGTTGTGACTGCGATACAAACTATTGTAATTTTGAGATTATATAAGATAAGAAAAATCTAGAAAAGACATGAGTTGGTTTGCATGTCGCAAAAAGCTTCCATTGTTTTTCTTCTTCCATCGTAATTGCTCAGCTCTATTCTCACAACTTTACTCTGAAGAATTGCAGCAGTGCTGCTCTGTATTTGGTTCAGGCTTTGCTCTGTTGTCGTAGCTTTGTTCTGAACTTCCAGGGATTGCTTTTGTATTGTCGTGTGGAGTTTCATGTATTCCTCTATCCGTAAAGTACACTGAATGTACAGAAATGGCTATAACAGAGTTTCTGTTATTCGTATTAACAGCTACTTTGAGGGAATGTTTTTATATGATGCTAATGATTTAATAACTATTTTTGTAGCTCCAGAATATTTCAGTTTATGTTCCTACCTATTATCTGGATATACCAAGAGAGATCTACGGTCTAATGAGGCTACTATGAAATATTTACTCATGGGTGGGGCAAGCTTTTCTATTCCGGTTCATGATTTCTCTTGGCTATATGGTTCATCTGGGGGGAGATCGAGCTTCAAGAAATTGTGAAAGGTCTTATCAATACACAAAATGTATAACTCCCTGGAAATTTCAATTGTGCTTATATCCATCATTGTGGGACTTGGGTTCAAACTTTCCCCAGCCCCTTTTCATCAATGGACTCCTAACGTCTATGAAGGAGTGTGATTCGTTCGACAAATTCCTACCTCTATATATATCATTGAGATGTTTAGGTTTTGCAAAACTCCATAGACATGCAGAAGAGAAATGCTATCCCCACTCTGACCAAGACAAAAAATTTACCAAAAAGGTCCAGCACCAATAGTACCAACAAGTGGTATCGAGCCGGTGATCCACACGACGATGTCAAGCGATCAATCAATGTCTGGTGATCAACTTCCAGCGATGGTGGCGCTGACTGATCCATCAACAGCCGGCGTTAAGATGGTGGCAAGGGGAGCTCCAATTCAATATCCAATACTTGATGACACAAACTATGACCTTTAGGCTATGAAGATTAAGATCATCTTTTGTTTGCTTGGAGTATAGGGAGCAAATTGAGGGCGGAGCATTGATCGGTGAAAAGATAGATCAGGGTGCCCTAGTTGTAATCTCTCAATATATCTCAGATCACGTCATGATGACCTTTGCCGGCAAGGAAACGACAAAGGAGGCGTGGGAGGCTATCAGATATATGCGCGTTGGGGAAGATTGCTTCTTCAAGAAAGCGAGAGTGCATGTACTGAAGCGTCAATTCGATTGTTTGGTCATAAGCGATGCTAAGAGCATCATGGACTTCTCCCAAAAGCTCACCGCCACAGTAGGGGAGATACGTTCTCTCAAAATAGAGTTGAAGGACAGCATGATAGTTGAAAGATTGTTCAGTGCAGTGCCTGATCAATTCTCACAAATCATCAGCACAATCGAACAATTCGGAGACGTTGAAAATATGTCGCTACAAGAAGCAATTGGATGCATGAGGGTGTTCGAGGAAAGCAACAAAGGGAGACACCATGACCACAGCGGAAAAGAGGGAGAGCAACTCTTGCTCACCCGAGCCCAATGGGAAGTCCTAACCGTGAGTGAAAAGAAGCACGGGGAGGGGCCAGGTTCGGGCATGAGGAAGAACAGCAGCCTTGGCCATGGTTGAGGCCGTGTTCGTGGCCGTGGGCATGACTGTGTATGAAGTCGAGGTGAAGATGGTGAAGAGCGAAAATTCAAGAAATTTGATAAGTCAAAAATCAAGTGCTACAATTGCGACATGATGGGACACTTCTAAAGTAAATGCTGCAAGCCCAAACAGGAATGAACTCACTATATCGAGAAGAAGGATGACCCTGAACCAGCACTACTCATGGACAAAATTTGTGAGCTAGTGCAGACTACTCGGGATTAGGGAGCTGTGGTAATGCTCAATGAAAAGAAGGTGATTCCAGAACTTAGAAAGGAGAGGAACATATCTGGCAGCACGTGGTATCTTGATACCGGTGTAAGTAATCACATGATTGGTTCCAAAGAGCTCTTTGCAGAACTTGATGAGACAGTACTTGGACTATAAAGTTTGGAGATGGGTCTTTTGTGGATCTATGTGGGCGTGGTTTAGTGCTTGTCAACTGCAAGAACCATGAACAAAAACTGCATATTGACATATATTACATTCCACGGCTCAAGAATAGGATACTTAGTCTCGGTTAGCTTGATGAAAATGGGAGCAAGATAGTTGTGGAAAATGTACTCATATGCATCTATGACCGAGCTAGGAAGCTCTTGGCACAAGTGAGAAGGTCCCAAAATTGATTGTATGTTTTGGATCAGAATGTGAAAGAACCAATGTGCTTATTGTCACAAGGACCTGACATGGCATGGCTATGTCATGCTAGATGCGCCCACTTGAATTTCTGAGCTTTAAGGAATCTCGTAATCAAGGAAATGGTGGAAGGAATGCCAACAATTGAAACAGTTCTGTGAAGGATGTTCTCTAGGAAACCAACACCATTGGCCTTTCCCACAGACTGCAGCATACCAAGCGAAAAAGAGTCTGGAACTAGTGCATGGTGACTTGTGTAGCCCAATGTCACCAATCATGCCTGCAGGTAATCAACACTTTTTGTTACTTGTGGACGATTACAACAGACATATGTGGGTTGAATTGCTTAAGAGCAAAGATGAAACACTTCAGTGCTTCAAGAAATTTAGAGTAGCAGTTGAAATTGAGAAAAACTTGAAAGTGAAAGCACTCCATATAGACAAGGGAGGAGAATTCACTTCAATTGAATTTCGATCTTTTTGTGATGTAGGTGGAATTAAGAGATACACTACAACTCCTTACTCACCATAACAAAATAGGATCATGGAATATCTAATCAGACTGTGGTAGAGATGGCTCAAAGCATGATGAAAAGCAAGTTAGTACCCAGGCAATTTTAGGGTGAGGTAGTGAAGACTGCAGTTTATACACTAAATAGAGCACCAACCTAGATCCTTGATGGAAAAACTCCATATGAAGCATGGCATGATTGAAAACCGAAGGTAAATCACTTCAGAACTTTTGGTTGTATAGCCCATGTCAAGATTGTGAAACTAGGGCTCAGGAAGTTGGATGATAGAAGTATTCTTATGGTATTGTTTGGATATGCCGAAGGATCCAAAGCATATCGAGTATATGATCCGAAGAACAAGAAACTTCATGTGACTCGAGATGTCATAATTGAGGAATATAAACAGTGGCAGTGGGAAAATGACAGAGGTTGCAAGAAATGAATCATTTGTTTGGCATCATCCTACTGTTATTGAGGAGTCTCAAAATCCTAGTGTTGATGCAGCAGAAGACAGTGCCACACACATCGAGCCAACTGGGCTCAGTCCAGTTCAGTCAACAAGTGAAGGAGGAACACCACATATGGTGATAAATGCTAGAGATGAATAAGAGACCGTAGCAGCTACCTCTCCAATTCTGCACTAGAAAACTCGTTCACTACAAGAAATCTATGAAGTGGCTGAACCCATTGAACTAGAAGAGATGGGATTATGTCTATTGAGTGCAGATGAACCAATGAGCTATGTTGAGGCTGCTTAGCATGAATGTTGGAAAAAGGCAATGTGAGACCCCGTTCTGATGAACAGGAACCTCCATGTGATTACTGTGCTATTCCCTGGATCAGTAGCTAGCACTCACATGTTTACAACAATTGAAAAATCACAACCATACAATAATAATTAAGCGGAAACGATTATACAAATAATATTACAACTCGAGAAATATAGCAAAAAAAGAAGCAAGCCTTGTGGTTTACCCATCCAATCCCGCAGTAACCCACTGCATAAACTTCAGATAGAATACGGCGAAGATAAAAATCCCAAGAACTTACGATGGACAACTTCGCTTCGCTTTCTAAACCACCTACAATATAATTAGGCAAGGGTGAGTATTTTACATACTCAAGAAGACTTGAGCAAAACCTATCATACATGCAAAGCCACTTCAAAGGAAAGGTTTCTCTGCTTAATTTGCATAAAGCGATTTTGAATTTGTAAATCAAGTTATTTGCAAACGGAATTTACAAAAGCAAGATTGATTGATATCAAATAGATAAAGCATATGTAACACTCACAATCCTCCATGACGTGAGCGATTTAATCATTCACATTCCTGAATTTCCATCAATGTCACCCTTTGACATAAAAACACGCTTTGCAAAACAAAATGATACCAACCCTTTTGAAATAATAAAACATTTAACATTGAATGACATCACTGAGTGCTCATGATCATGAAGCGCTGCTAATCGATTAGATTTAAACTCGCAGAGGTGTACAACTTTACCCGCAAGGAATGATCAACTTTGCTCGACACACTTCCTTAGGTGTGACGCCAAGAAGACCATACATAGTCATTACGTTACCTAGACGTGGCTTTGGCCCAGCCCGGACGTTAACCCCGCCAGAGAACTAGAAACACACACCAAGCCAGGCCCACATTCACACACCCAACACAACGCTTCTAAACACTACAGTATGCATACCGTTGCATTAGCAAGTAGACTCGACCGAATACCCCGTCAGGTAGTCCCGACCGAAAACTCGTGCAAAGCTCCGCCTACCAATGAACAAAGCCATGTCTAAATACATAACAAGCTATGGCTAACCCATCCTCACCCTTGTGGTTTGCACGAAATCTCGGATCAATAGCGCCCCATTGCTCGGCCTAATCCGACACAGGCGATACTCCACCCTACACTACGTGCAATTCCTTTCGCACAACCGGCTATTGCCAATAATCGCAAGATCAAAGCATAGTTTCATTTTGGGTTTTAATCAAAGTACCGCAACCAACAAAGGACATTTACAATGTTTTCGAAACAACATCGGTTTGATCATGTACATCAATGACTCTAAAGCATGGCTAAGCCTAAGTTAATATGATCGTAGTATACCCAAAATGACATTAAGAAATGTCTAACCTTAATCTATGGTTATCAAGGTTCACTTGTTCATAATCATCAACGGAGGATCACGAGACAACAGGTATAATTACCAAACCACAAAATAGCAATTTACATAAAGTAAACGCATGCATAAAAACAATTTGATGCATAAAAGGAATATAAAATACTGGGCTCAATATGATCAAAGGATGCTTGCCTTGCTTAATTGACGCTTACGATGAGGACGAGGGATTGCGGATGACGACGACGACGACGAAACTAGAGACGTCGGGTTCTACTCGTCGATCAACGGAAAAACAAGGCAAAAACACTAACTTCAATAAGAGCGAAAGAAATAGATAACAAGAACAAATAAGAACTCATCACAAGAACAGGGATTGCTCTTTTACGATATTATTAATCTTAATTTATGAATTCAAGATGCAAAGATTGTTTGGATTAATAGAATTAATCGTTAATTGCAAGCTCATTGGTTTTACTATGCACAATATGAGATGTCTGCCAATCCTTATTGCTTACGGTTTTGCTCTATTAGGATTTAGAGGATTTAGAGACAAAGCAAGATAAAGTAAGAGTATTTCCTTAGATTGCTGTAGATTATACCTTGAAGATCATTTCTAAGTTGTTCTTCATTGAATTGGGATTCGATGAGTTGCTTTATGAAGTTAATGAATAGGCTTAAATGGCCATATAAGAGTATGAGTGATTAGCTCTTTATCTTTAATTAATTTTGCTTAGAATTAGCCTCATGCAAGCTGAATCTATTGATTTAGGCTACTGACTTAGCTTACATGATATTTGAGAAGGTTCTGGTGATAAAAACAACTTAACTACGGATTCCTTCATTATTACCTAAAGTTTATTCATTCCCATTAAGGCCTAAAGCAATGTGATAACTTAGGGTTATTAGGCTATTATGATTAATATGCAAAACATGATGAAATATGGTTATTTCTTCATAATGAGATGATTTATACTTTGCATAACAATCCTAAGTTGATTCCATAAATTTTTGGCTTTAGCTGATACATTATAATCATTGCCGAAAAGGCTTAAGTGGCATTGCTAAATTGACGGTATTCGGAATCGGCCAAAAATGAATCAAAAGGTTATCGCTTAAGGGTTTTGATCTGATGAGATTAATATGCGAACCTTAATGGAATATGATTCTTTTTACAGATTTTGGTAGTATAAACTTTGTACAGTGTTTCTAAACTAGTTTTACATATTTTAGCATTTAGACAAGTTATTTTATCTATTGTTGAAATAGCCTAAATGATCACAATACAAACGCTAAATCGGCCAAGTTTCGAACTTGATTCCCAACCAACCTATACATGATCCTTGATTCATTTTTCGTATTAACAGTAGCAATCCTAGAAAGGTTATAAAGTTGATTTTGCATTGTTTTAACTTTCATTGCAATAGGTTAACAAATTATCTATCGTTACGATTAACATTTCCTTTCCTTAAAAGAAAGCTAATTGAGTTTGATTCTAAGTAGTTATGCATACATGGGTTCTTGTCTGCTCTGTGAACCAATTGCAACCTACACTATCATTTGTGAGCCATGGAGTTATTATTTGTTAATGGCCATAACAAGGTTTATTAATGATTTATGAAGCAATTATGTTAAACTTGGTTCTAAGATTAAATATTTTTGCATGATTAGGTTTATTACAATCCTGTATAACATAATCACTTCTTATATGATTTTATGCCATATAATCTTCATGGGTGCCATAATGTTCATAATAGTGTTTATTCTATCCTTGACTTTAACAATTGTTCTATGATTCAAAGAATTGAATATTTTTGCATATTTGAACTTATCTCAAAGTCGATCCACACATATGGATTTATCTTATCATTTTATAGCTCATGGTGAATAACTTTTATTTAAAGTTCCTAATAGTGTGTGTTTGTTCCTTTCTTGATTTCAATAATTGTTTCTATAACTCATAAATTGGTTATTTTATATGTTTGAATTCATTCGGACTTAGAATCACATGAACATTTATTTTATCATTTTATTACTTATTATACACCAATTCTCATTAAAACCCATGTTAGTACCAAAATAAAGGTTTAAATTAAATAATTATACAACAGTTCAAAAATTAAATATTTTTATATATTCAGATTCTTTCTCATTTTAGATGATTATACAAATTTGTTTTATCGAATTGAAGCAATATTGCAAAAGATATTAAATGATGAAATCTACTCTACCGAAATGATCGAAAATGGGAAATGTGTTTTCTACCACAGAGGCGCTTCTGCTCTGCTTCTTCTTCAACCTCACCGATGGTTCCAAACAAGACAGGACAGAAAAACAGGGACTCCTAGGGCTGGTCAAGGAAGGTGTTCGACGGTCTTCCCAAGGCGACAAGACTGAGGAGGATTAGCACGGCAAGGAGAGCTCTGGGTGAAGTCGATTCTACGGAGAGGACGCAGTATGCAAGCAGCAGAGGAGGGGCGGAAATGGCGAGAGGACAGAGAGAAAACAACGTGTGAGAGCTTGAATCGGTGGCTGGTGAGCATCAGGGACACTGGGAGTCTATTTTTGGGGCTTACTCGAAGGAGAAACTCGAGGAGCTACTTACCTACGGCGCTGGAGAAGAAGGCGAATGCGGGTGGCACTATTTCGCATGGAGGAGGCCCGAAATTGTTGAGGGCTTCGATCGCTGGTGCTCGGTGATGCTCCAAAGACAAGTGATTCAGAATGGTTGGCTCTATGGCTTGGATTTTTCTTCGCGCTTTAAGCACAGAGCATGCTGAAAATGGCGAGTTGGGGCGTAGTTTCTCATACGCTGCTTGAGGAAGGTGAAGGGACCGAGGGGAATGAGAGAGGGCTTCATTGCGGATCGGGAGGAGTGGGTTATAGCCGTGAAATTGCAAGTGGGAGTGGGATTCGTGGCATCATCGCTAGCTTTGCTCCACTCACCAAGGCTTCGCCAAAGGAAGGAACGGGTTGGGGACGATGCATTCTAAGCAAAGAAAGACCGGGTCCACTATCGCTGATTGTAAATTCTCCAAGGTGCCAACGAACGGAAAATCAACGGATGGCCCACGCTTCGGTGGCAATTCAATTTCTAATTTCATTTTGATTTTCCTTTTGAGATCAATTGAAGTCTAGTATTTTTCAAATTTTGTTTTTCAAAAGTATTTGATCTCAAGATACTTCTATAAATTTTTCAATTCCATTTGTGACTCCATCATTTTATGTGAATTCCGACAATACATTATTTTGGATTTAAAAGTTATCTTTTCATTTTACTTCTTCAATATTTTATGCATAAAATCTCAATTGCTGATAAAAATGATTTAATTGAATGATCAGGGTTCTCGTGGCAATTTTCTAAACTTTTATTTTTTTGTATTCTTGCCTTTTTCTATTTTTCCTTCTTTATTTTCCATTTATTGAATTTCTCATGCAATGCAAAACTCCAAAGGAAATCCAAATAAAATTCAATAATGCCAAGAAACTCAGAAATAAATATTTTCAAATTTAAAATATTCATTTTCACTTTATTGAATTTTCAGGATGTTACAGCAATGCAAGATGAGATTGACTCCATACAAGACAATGACACATGGGAATTGGCTGATTTGCCAAATGGATAGAAAGTCATTAGCTTGAAGTGGATTTTTAAAGGAAAGAAAAGATCTATAAGGAAATATAGTGAAACACAGAGCTCGTTTGGTAACTAATGGGTATGTGCAAAGATATAGAGTTGATTTTGATGAAGTATTTGCACCTTTGGCGAGAATTGAAATAGTGAGACCGTTAATTGCCTTGGCTGCACAGGAATCATGGGAAGTGCACCACATGGATGTGAAATCAGCATTCCTTAATAGTTAATTATCAGAGGAGATATATGTGTCTCAGCCACTCGGTTTTGAAGAGGAAAAGAAGAAAGCCAAAGTGCTTAAACTCAAGAAAGCGCTCTATGGGTTGCAATAGGCTCCTCGGGCGTGGAATGAAAAATTGGACAGAGTTCTTGCCTCATTAGGTTTTGAGAGATGTCCTTTGGAGTATGCAGTTTATAAAAGAAGCCAAGGTGAGAGCAATCTGCTTGTAGGTGTATATGTGGATGACTTGTTCATTACCGACCCAAATACTTTGGACATTGTAAAGTTCAAAGGCCAAATGAAGAGAATCTTCAAGATGAGAGATTTGGAATTGTTGTCCAATTACCTTGGCATTAAGGTGAATCAAAATTCAGAAGGAATTTCCTTGTGTCAATCAAATTATGCAGAAAAGATATGTGATAGCCTGGGGGTTATCTGGGTTAATAAAAATCATTAAGCAACTAAAACAAGCAATAAAAGTAATAGACAAGATAATAAAAATGTAAGGATTTGAGAAGTGTCGTCAGTCCCGCAGTAAAAGTATCGCTTATTAAGGTACATGACCTGTCTGGGACCCAGACAGGCACCTTTCGCTAGACCAGGGTTTATCATTTGGCGTTTAGTATCTTACCTGGTACGGTTGTGGGTACCATTAATTTTTTTGGAGTGAGAAATGACAGTAGAGCCCTTAGTGCCAATATACCTCAGTAAAAAGCCTGAGGGTAGGGTGGTCTTTTGACCACAAGGGAGGTAAATAAAACCAACCTCTTGCCAACCGAGAGCCAACACTTCCTTTCTGTCATTGCCACACAAACCGAGGGAGCCAAAGCACCCAATAGCCAGTGCTCTCACACCCACACCACCAAGAAGTCAAGAGCCAGCAAGCTTCCAATCAAAGTGAGGAGCCAAGGAGGGGAGCATCCAGAAGAAAAGGAGTAGCCAGAAGAAGGAAGAGGAGTTCCTAGAAGCCAGGAGGAGAGGTGGTTTAGAAGGCACCTGTAACATCCCGAAATTTTAAATAAAGTAAAAGTAAATATTTTAAATTTGAAAATATTTATTTCTGAATTTCTTGGCATTATTGGTTTTTAATTGGATTTCCTTGGAGTTTGTATTGTATGAAAATCCAACAAATGGAAATAATGAATGAAAAAGAGAAAAGGGCAAAAATGTAAAAAGTAAAAATTTAGAAAATTGCCATGAGAATCCTGATCATTCAATTAAATCCTTTTAGCCAGTAATTGAAATTTGTCACATAAAATAATGAAGAGACAAAAGAAAAAGATAACTTTTAAACCCAAATAATGTATTGCCAGAATTTACATAAGATATTGGAATCTCAAATAGGGCTGAAAAAGTTATCATGAGAACCTCAATGCAATATCTACCTTTGGCAAAGATATTATAAAATTATAATGTCATTTAATACTTTTCCAAAATTTAAAAACAAAGACCCTGAAAATAGGGAAATTGCAATGTCAGAATTTTTATAAAATACTGGAGCAATATCTTCAGCTGGAAATTTTACATAAGAGCAAATAGCTCCGAATAATTTGAAAAACAAAGTATCAAAAATTTATAAAAATATTTGAATTGTCTGATAATTCAAAATATAGAATTTGAAATCTTGTGCATTGTATAGTGTCAGAATTTTAGTAAATAATCTACAAATTATTTCGATCTAAACTTTTTACTGGAGATCATCTACTTCCAGAAGAGTCTACGCAAAAAGTATGAAAAATTGTCGACAAGGATTAGCAAAGCGAAATTAATGCAAGTTCAATGCCTTTGCCCGAGTCCATCCTGTCAATTCTTGCCTCTCTTTCTCCTCACCGCTTTGCGGTCCCAGATTGCAGCCACTTCTTTTCTCCAAAGATCTTCTGTCGGTGCCAGAAGCCCCTGTGTCCCACACGCCACCTTCAACTGCACACATTGCACCTTGGGAATCACAGAGGTAGTGCTCCACTTCTCCCTCCACTACCTCTTTCCTCCTCACCAAAGAAGAAATCAGATGCCACCGAGGTCACGCCACGCCAAAACGCTGTAACTTCATCCCCATCCTCACCTTGTGCCGAACCTCCTGGAGCTCAAGCACTCTCATGCCAATTTCTTCAGAGGAGCAAGTGTGGAGCTTGGCCATTTGCCCATCCCCCGAACCGGTCACAAAATCACCAAGGCCCCTTCTTGTTTTCACCGAAGATCAAGCTTTTCCCTCCATTGCGCAAGTGAGAAGGGGGGAGGTAGAAGATCAAGCAAATCAAGAAGCCATTCTCAAATTCTCGCAACCGTAGCGGCTCCAAGTATCACCGAGCCCATCTAGCTTCTTAATTTTAGTTCTTTCGCCGATCACTGCCGCCACGCAAGACCTCCCCTGTGGCTCCTCGGTCGAATTGATCGCAGCTCGATGCTCCTTGCCGTGCCGATCCTCCGGTGTGGTCGCCACCGAGCTTCACGGTGTGCCTTCGCTGCTTCAGCCCTAGAAGCTCGTTTTCCTTTCTCGCGTAAGGGGCCAAGAGCCAAAGCGCTGTGTGGTTGAAGAAGAGCAGCCGTAGGTGTTTCTCTGTTAGTAAAGCACATTCTTGATTTGCAATCAAATTGCTGGTCAAATACATTTAGATATTAATAACTTGTGCATTTGTAGTCACAAACCAAAGTGAAATAAATTTGTATATTTATCTAATATTAGGAAGATTATAGATATGCAAAGATATTAAAAGTTTGAACTGCAAAACAATTAGTTGGATTAAACTTTGATTTATAGCCTTAATATGCTCTCCATATTAAACCTATGGTCAATAAGTCATAAAACAATAAAATGAATTTTTATATGATGCTAAGATCAGATGAATTCAAATATACAAAAATATTCAATTCTTGAGTTACGAACAATCATTTAAACTTAAAGTGGGATGAACACACTAGTATGGACAATATTGCTCACATGAAGAATATAACTTACAAGATCATAAAACAAATGATTATGTACTTCTGGAATTATGAGAAACTCGTACATGCAAAAACATATAGTCATTGATCTCGCGCTTAAGTTACTTATCTTGCAAACATTGGTAAGCCCTTATATGACCTTATATAAGAGTAAGTGCATAATAACTCATAAAAGGATGAAATAAACTGTATGAAATACCGAAACAAAGAAGGACCCATGTATGTGAAAATATATATAAAGTAAGATTCAATTGCATGTTCTTAATGAAAGAAAATGTTAAGGATAACAATCAAGAATAGATAATCTTTTGCAATTTAAGTTGAAATAATGTCAAAACAACTTTATAACATTTCTAGGATGATATTCTGTTGATGCCCAAAAATGAATCCAAAATCATGTATAGGTTAGTTGGAAATTAAGATTTAAACTTGGCCGATTTAAGGTTTGCAAATATGATCATTTAGGCTATTTCAATGATGGATAAAATAACCTGCTTAAATACCTAAATCAGAAACTAGTTTAAAACATTGTACCAAGTTTATACTACCATGATCTATAAAAAGAATCTTATTTCATTAAGGTTTGCACATGAATCCAAATAGCTCAAAACCCTTAAAGCGCTAATCATTATTTCTTTCTTGCCGATTTGGAATAGTATAGTCCTTAAGTATAGCATGAACCATTTTAGCGATAAGATTATAGTCTCGCCCAAAATCCTAAAACTTGTGGAACTAGTTTAGTAGTGTTCTTTAAAGTGTAGACTACCCTATTATAAAAGATAATCTCATTTTGCTAAGGTTTACATATTAATCTTAATAGCTTAATGACCCTAAGTAATCACATTACTATAGACCGTAACATGAATGAACGAACTATAGTTGCAAATAAGGAAACCTGTAGTTAAGTCATTTTATCACCGTAACCTTCCCAAATATCATGTAGATTAAGTTAAGCAAACATATGATCTCAACCCACTAGCCTTAATACATCGGAATCAAAAGGCCTTTCATCCAATTATGCTCACGTTTTATTATCAATATTTTCATTATGACAAAATTCACCAATGTGCATTTCACTAACTTGTAAATTGGTTAAACAGGGAGAATATCACAACTAACTTGTAAATTTGTTAAAGCGGGGAGAATATCAAAAGCATGAATTACACGATGTTGCTGCTATCATAGTGTGTGACTAAAATATATGAACCACTCGTATATGATCAAATAAGTTCAATGATCTTGAAATGATAAAAACAAGCCATTTTGGTTTCATCCAAACCAAAGTGGCAATTAACACTAATTACAACAACTAATATACCATGAAAATCGCCTTGTAGGAACGTCTTTCAAAAAGGGCACGGCCAAATATACATAATGGGTTGGCTATTATTTCCATTACTTAGGAGCAATGTTGTGCTTTTCATTAAAGCTCTTTATGTTCCTAAATAGGAGCTATGGGATAATGAAAATGACATGAAGACTTAGCAGAAAATCACACAACCAGTTGTTTCTACAACAAAAGATGAAGACACCAAAACCATATCTAGATTACATTGCATGATTCCTTTCAATTCAACCAAATAATCAACAGAGATGTAGCATAGCATATTTTAGTAGGAAAACAACTAGAGAGCCAAGTTCTCAATTTCACAAGTATTTGCTTCCTAGTATGGTGATGAAAATTAGGATGACGAGGACAGCTTTTCATGGTTGCAAAAGAAAAAGAAAAGAACAGCAAGATCAGTAGATCACTGATGTGGAGTATGAATTTAATCACTAGTTTCTGCGAAGAGAAAGATGTTGATATTTCACCACTCTTTCAAAAACATATTCCAACACAACAGCTATAGTTACTGAAAGGAACAACTGATCCTGATCTCACTCTGCAATTTAGATGATGAGCCAAGGCTATGCATGTTCGGGCATCTGGGGTATAGTAATTGGGTTTGGCTCAAAATGCTTATACAAGAGTACGTACAATTGATGAAATGGCTTAATGATTGAGATTATGCTTGCTTAACCGAAATGAAGTCTAGGGAATGCAGTGCATTAATATTTGCTATAAGTCATGAATGTGTGTGTGTACACATATATATGGAAATTTTGGTTCTTATATTTGTTCAATTCAGATCTGCGTTTCTTCTGAAAGTGGATTTTTTATCTAAAAAGGTGAAAATTTTGGTTATGTTGTGATTCATGCAGAGATTGGGTGTCTAAAATCTGAAATTAATTTCTTTGTTGGTTGTGTTTTGGGCCAATGATAGTGATTGTTCGAATAGTTGAATTTATGTTTTGTATGTCATATTATCAAGAAGGAAGTTCATAGGCTTGTGTTTAGTCTCGGTCATTAATGATATATTGTGAATTTGAGGTCAAAGGAATGCCATAGCATGTTTTCGTTCTAGCTAATGGTCTAGTAAATTCAGCTCAATAATGCAATTTGTGTTGTATTGGCTGAAATTATAGTTCGATGTGGTGGAAGTTGAGTAAAGTTTGAAGTATTTGTGTGTCGAGCCTCCAAGGTGCAAACTTCCTCTCTAGTATTTGGTGTAGTTTCTCCAAATTTATTTACTTTGGAATCACTACATAGCATCCTAATACTTGTCATGGAATCATCTGCAGTTGTGACTTGTCCAGACCGGATATAAAGAAAGGTATTCGCCCATTTCAAGTTGCACTGCCTCAATTCTTTCAAGGCATTCAATTGCCTTTTCTCTCTCTGTTAAGTACAAGGGCTACCACTGCACCACCACAGTGTTACTAATGAAATGGCCAATTAATTTAAATGCAGTGATTCCTCAATTGCACGAGGCGCTTTACCATCAGCAAATATATATATATGTATATATACATATGTGTGTGTATAAGTGCATATGGATTAATCCACTTGTTCTGGTTACCCCAAGTGGAAAAGCTAGAGTGGAAGTTGCAGGTTTGCCAGAGATCTCTTTAATGTGTTAATGTATGATGGTGCTTTTGGCTTTTTCATATGGAATTATTTCTGATGTATTATTTCTTATGTATGGTTGTGCAATTGGTTCATTCCCACTCCCAAGAGATCGATTTATTTCATTTTTTAGAACATGAGATATTGTTGCTGCTTATTCTTTAAATCTCCTAATTCCAGGGAAAATAGAGCAATCAATAAAAGATGAATGCCGTGAAGTTTTTGGTCTCTAGATCAAGCTTGTATGTCTTTTCTCGCATCAGATCATATTACTACAAATGCTATTTACATTTCAATTGTAAATAATCCAATCGCATGTTTTTAGGGTCATGATCTTTTGAAGCGGTGAGCGCTCTCGATTAAAAGGTTTGTATTGAATTTGCGTTCATCGCATATCAATCCTTTTGCTACGTTTTCAACTTGCTTGACCCATTACATCCTTGTTCATCGCAAATATATTTAATTCAAACAATTAAATGCCAATTTCTCCTTTTATTCTTACAGAGCTTCACTCAACTAACGCCGATGATCAATCGGGGCTACTCCAAGTAGTGAAAATCCTTTGGAAATTACAGCCCCAGACGCGATTTCTACACCAGATGAACTCTTGTGAGAAGCCTCATTCCTCCTATTCAAAAAGCATACGAATAGATTCTATTGCATCCGCATCACAAGAATTGTGGGGCTCGCTTACATCATATATGAGATCAAGTCAATTTGGTCCAGTGTTAGCAAGTGATGCTGGTGGTCATCATCATCCTAATGCGGCAAGTATCTTGTGGATATTTGGTTGCATGCATCTTATTATTGTGGTGAATGCAAAAGGGCCACCAATTCTTTTGACTTGGGGACCTTCTTGTGGGCTTAGTGTTTGATGATGATTTTGGGACGCAATAGACTAATTGTGACAACAAATCTTATCGACTATTAAATATTGGTGTATACTTGATTAGCTCAATTGATATCCTGCGTTTATGCTTAGATAGTGAACATTTTGCTTCATGCTCGCTCTTCATGCCTGCGATTGCTCCAATATCTTGATCTCGTCAAAGATAGCCCGACTTTGATTAATTGATCTCTGATAGAATCACCAAAGCATTCATCTTAGAGATGTTCTGTCAAGAAGCCTCGTTAGCTTGATTCACTACTCTTGTGCATATATAACAATCAATTGAGTAGATTAGTTTTATTCGTCAAGTAATAAATCTGTAATTGAGGTAAGGTTGTCACAATTTGTCTATTTCTCGTCCCGTGGTGAGGAAGGCCTTTAGGCAACCCGACATCGAGAACACTCAAATAAACAACTTGAGCCTTATGCTAGTTGATTTGTTAATGATCATGCCATTGTTGATATCTCTCGATTGGAGCGCATTCAATATGATACACTTTGTTATTATAAGTTAGTATGATATCTTGTGCTATTTTAATCATTCGCTTCATGGTTAATCCCGGTGCTTGGAATTATTGGATTGACTCAGCTTAGATTTATCTTTTGACCTTTTTAACATATTCGTAGCCTAACTTAGAAGATCTAACTTATGTAAAACTAATTCCAAGCGAAATCAATTAAAGATAACTAACTAATCATTCATAGTCCAATGTGATTGCTTAAGCCTATTCAATAACTCGCAGCGCACTCATCTAAATCTGAAATTAGTAAAGAATAGTCTAGAAATGATCTCTAAGATATAACCTACCATAATCTAAGGAAATATTCTTATTTCGCCTTGCTTTGAATCTAAATCTGTTAGAGCAAAACTTGTAAGTAATAAGAATTGGCGAAACTCATATTGTGAATATTAAAGTATAAAGCTTGCATCTAATGATTAATTCTATCAATCTAATCAATCTTTGTATCTTGAATTGTAAATTAAGATTAATAAATTCATAAAGAGCAATCCCGCTTTCTCGTGCGTAGTTTTATTTGTTCTTGTTATCTATTTCTTTCGCTCTTATTGAGTTTATTGTTTTGCTTCATTTCCGCTGATCGACGTAGAACCCGACGTCCCTATTCTCCGTCAGTCAGCCGCCAATCGCAATCCTCGCCTTCGTCAGTAATCAGCGATTAAGCAAGGCAAGCATCCTTTGACCATATTGATCCCAGATTTTATATTCCTTTTGTGCATCAAATTGTTTTATGCATGCGATTACTTTATGTAAATTGCTATTTTGTGGTTTGGTAGTTATACCGTTGTCTCGTGATCCTCCGCTGATGATTATGAACATGTGAACCTTGATAACCATAGATTAAGGTTAGACATCACTTAATGTCATCACGGGTATATACGTTCATACTATTCCTGCTTAGCCATGCTTTAGTATTTGAGAACAGATGATCATGATTAAAGTGGTTTTTGAAATGTTTTATACAGAACCTGAATGATCCTTTTTGGGAAAATGGTTGCTAGTACTTTGATTAAAAACCCAAAATAAAACTATACTTTGATGTGGGCGATTATTGGCAATAGCCGGATGTGCGAAAGGAATTGCACGTAGTGTAGGGTGAAGTGTCGCCCGTGTCACATTAAGGACCGAGCAATGGGACGCTATTGATCCGAGATTTCCGTGCAACCACGAGGGCTATTTATGGGGTAGCCTTAGCCTATTAAGTTGTTTGGACATGGCTTTGTTCATTGGTAGGTGGGAGCTTAGCACAGGCATTCCCGTTTGGTCTGTCTGGAAGGGTTTCCACCCATGCAACGGTGTACGCTTTGCTATGAACAGTAAACGGGTGTGTGTTGTGTATACGTGAAAGGGCCCACGCCATGTGTGTGTGTTTCTCTCCGGCAGGGTTAACGCCCGGGCCGACTAAAGTCATGTCCAGATAATGTAACGTTTATGTATGATCGCTTTGCCAAGACACCTAAGGAAGTGTGCCGAACTGACGTCTAGCAAGAAGGTGGATCATTCCTTGTGGGTAAAGTTGTACACCTCTGCAGAGTTTAAATCTAATCGATTAGCCGCACTCGCGGTCATGAGCACTTGGTGAAGTCATTCCAATGTTAGCTTTGATTTTCAAAAAGGTTTATTTTTACAAGTTACCTTACCCCCACAGATGACCCAATGCTATACCCTGTGTGGGCAAGTGTTTTGTCACCAAGTGCCTTGTGGGCAAAGAATCGATATATGCCATGCGATGGCAATGATTGATTCGTCGCTCACGTCATGGAGGACGGTGAGTGTTATCTATGCCTTACTTATTTGCTATCAATTAATCTTGCTTTTATAAATTCCGTTTGCAAATAACTTGGTTTACAAATTCAAATTCGCTTTATGCAAATTAACTGTAGTAGCCTTTCCTTTGAAATGGCCTGCATGTATTGTAGGTTTTGCTCAAGTCTTGCTGAGTATGTAAAATACTCACCCTTGCTTAATTATATTGTAGGTAGTTGAGTTAGCACGGCTTCGAGTCTCTTTTCGTCGCAGGTTGCGGGTTTTTCTTCGGCGTGTTCTATCTGGAGTTTATGCCTGGTCAGTTGCCTGCGGGATTAGTTGGGCAAACTACGGGTTATTGCTTCTTTTGCTGCTATATTTCTCTGAGTTGTAATATTATTTGTATAATCGTTTCCGCTTAATTATTAAAATGTATGGTTGTGATTTCCAATTGTTGTAAACATGTGAGTGCTAGCTATCGATCCAGGAATAGCACCGTAATCACATGGAGGTTCCTGCTCATCCCAACAGGTCTCACAAAGACCCTAAGGAGAAGCATGGTGGAGGCATCCTGAAGAAGGAGGCCAAGATCACCATCTTCATCTACCACCTCTTTAGCTAACTTCATCACCCAACCCAAAACCCTGTGTGCTCACCGCTTTCATGCTAGTAGCGGCCATCAGGCAATGTAGCGATCCAGAAGTAGATCAGGCAATATGCAGCCAATGGGGTATGATGGAGGGTAGATCAGTCATCTCGTGGTTCTCATCATTGGGAAAGCCATTAGTGTAGCATCTCTCGTTTTGTATTAGTACCACCCCAACGCTCATCATAGAACCATCATTCTTAAGCAACAATCATTAAAATCTCAAGCAAAATGTAGCAAAAGGAAATCAAAAGGGTAGAAACCATAGCTTGAGGAGGTAGAAGAAGGGGTTGGCCTGCGGGAGAGCCAACTAGGTCGGCTGCAATCGGGGCTGTGCGCGGCTGGGTAGAGTAGCTGGCCAAGGGAAGGAGTGGCGACGCCATGTGCAAGCGTCATTCGGAGAAGGGCGGCTGAGCCGCCAAGACCAGCCGAGGTGCAAGACGGGAAACTCAGGCGCCATGGCTTTGGCACGCCTAGCCGCGAGGGCTAGGCCAGCTCCGAGCAGAGGCGAGCCGTAGGGGAGAAGTCGGAGTTGGCACCATGCGCAGAGGAGCTGCCCGATGGAGAGGATGCGCAAGAGGAAGAGTAGAGGAGGAGGCGGGGTAGGGTTGGCACCAAGCCGCAAGCGGGCCAAGGTGCAAGTCGAGGCCGCTCTGGTGGGGAGGAGCCGCGAGAGGTGAGGTTGACCCAGTAGAGAAGTTGGTCTGATGGAGAGAAAGAGAAGGCCGCTTCGGCATAGGGAAGAGGAGGAGGCTGGCTCAGGAGGGAGAAAAGAAGAGGAGGAGCAGAGGAACCGAGAGCAGAGGAGTTGGCCGAAGAAAGAAAGAAAAAGAGAAGAGGAAAGAAGGAAAAAAGGAAGAGAGAAAATAAGAGAGGAAAAGTGAGGGGAAAAGGGTAGAAAAATAATTCGTTGCGACGAACCGTGTTGATTTTGTTGATCAACTTGCGGATCACTTAAAAATCACCAACATGATATTAATTAAATAGTGCCAAGATAAAATATGTACGACAGATCAGAAATTGGTTGGATGCCAGAATAAATTGTTCACCTTAATTGCCCTAGTTAATGTTGTATGCTTTCAAGGCTAAACCTAAGCATCCCAGCCAACCAGATCTAGTATATGGGCGAGGACGATCCTTCCTCTTTTATACCAGGCTCTTTGATCAACTTTTAGTAAATGATTTTCAATGTTTTCGTATAATAATCATAGCATCGCTGCATCAAAAATTTACTTTCAAATGGAAATGTTCAACCGGAAGTGAATGATGGAAGTGTGGTGAATGAAATGAAGAATTTGTGATGTGGTTTTGGAATTGGTTGAGTTGGAGTTTAGCGTCCAAAAATGGAGTCGTGGATTTGTATTAGAAATATTTATGGTGGGTAGAGGGCAACGATGAGAAGGAGAGTAGCTGACGGGGTCCTCTATATGGGCTATAATATAAGGTCAACCAACTGCACTCGGGCAATAAGCCGTATTTCATCAGTATCAACCATAGTGAGTGAAATCGGTCAGAAAAGGTTGTTGCTATAAAGTCATTATGATTTCCACATTGGTGGTTATGTAGATAACTAAGAGTGTGAAGCTGGGTATGCCGGAAGTCCCAGTGAAGGACACGAAAATCAGCTGCGGTTGATTAGGCGCTATATTTAAAGCCTAGGGGAGTATCAATGCTGCTGCAATAGCATGGTACGACTGGTATGCTGAGGGTAAGTGAGGAATAGTCGAGGACACCACTGCCCATCAGCTACCAGAGTTGGAGATCTAATGCTAGATTGGTGATAAACGTTATGGGGCCTCACAGATGGGGGCACTATGGCTAAAAATGATACTGAACTCACTAGTAGGTTAAAATCTTGAATTCAAGTCTGTTTTGGATTGGAGGCTACTAAGCTAAGTTCCGCTTCATATACTGTGTAGTAGCTATTTTTATATTTAAAATATCCAACCCTTAAAGAAAACCAAAAATCTATTTTCTGTAAAAATGGATTTTGAGGGAAGGTAAGAAAATGGCTGGAGTTGAGAGGAAAATTCATATTTGCATTTGATATTATGCTTGCTGAGTACTTTTGTACTCACTCTTGCTGAATCCCCCTTTTCTAGAGTTTGGCTCCAGTGTTCAAGCAGATGGTTGGGTGGATAAGGCTGCAGAGTTATACCAGGAGGATAGAAGGGATGAGTAGCCGCAAGGGCGCATACGTAACTAAAATAGAGGGGGTGCTCAAGCCTAATTTGTGCTTCTCAAGCCTTTGCCACGTGCAAACCGTACTACCCAAATATGCAATCAAAATTCAGAATTCTACAATCCTAAAGTCCTAAGGATTCCATATTCCATACTAAATGTTTCATTGACTTCAAATAAACAACCAAAGTAAATGAATTGCCTAATTCTATTGCATAGTTAACAATCAACAAATAATTAAAATATAAAAATCATAAACCTTAGTACCTAACCTAATTACCTCATCCGCTGTCGATTGCCAAAGGAGTCCTCGCTGCTCACAACCTCAGCGGCTCATTCCCCATTTCCTTCGACTACGCCCGGCGGGCCTCTCCTCCGTCGCCACCATACATACCGATCAAGGGCCGCACGAGGGACCTCATGCCTCCAAGACTTCCCAAAGGTTCTCCTCTATCGCAGACAATCAAGACAGAGCAGCGCGCCGCCTCCGTCATTGCCGCACAAGAGCCGATTGTTAACCTCACGGCCCGCCTCCACGCAGATGACCCTCCTCACTCACACAGTAGCGTGGTTCTCTTCGCCCGGTGCATGCGCGGCCGACCTCGAGCCCCGACTCTTCATCCCGACGCTGGCTGCCCTCCTTCACCCGGCAGACGGCGCGATGTGGTGAGCCCCCATGATCACGGCAGCATTTCTCCTTCAACGGGTGGTGAACGGCAAAGCAGTGAGTCCTCTTTCGCCAAGACTAGCTAATTAGAGTCAAATCTGTGGATTTGAGGATTTGAAGGAATTGGGGATTGAGTTAGGGTTCAAGTTAGTCTAGTGACGTGGTCCGGTGCCACCACACTCAAACACCGAGACACGGACATGCGGTCCCCTTCTCTTCTTCAACTTGCTCTCTCTTGCTCTTCTTCTTGCTTGATACCTCGCCTCCTCCTCGCTGCCCCGCCTGGCAGCCTCGCCAAATGGCAGCTCGCTAAGGCCACCGCCACCGCCAAGGTGACATTCCTATGAGGTTCGGGGGTGCGACGGGCAGAGCTGGCGCTTAGCCTCACAAGCACCTCTGCGTCCCCAATCGGTAGCTGCATCGGCTTTGCTAGTCTTTTGGTGTAATAGTATTTATGTTATATCCTTTTGTTGTACAGGATCAAGTATATCTGTAATATTCCGATTTTAGCTCTTCGTGAGTTGAATTTCAAAATCCGAATTGTGAGATTTTTCTCTAATAAATTTCACTTTAAATTGAATTTTTAAAGTCAATAAGGATTTAATTTGATTAATCCATACTTCAAATTAATTATTTATTATTTTTATTGGGTTCCTTGTGCTTCATTTTATTTTTCTGTATTTTTGGAGATTTTTCCGAATTTAGTTGCTATTTATTCTCGATTTATTGGAGTTTAATCTGATTTCTAGAATTTCTTTAATCTTTAAAATCCTGTTCTGGGCCGAAATTACTGTTCATCCAGCCCGCTTCCCAAGACAAGAAACCCTAGCTCATCTCACCAGAGATCCTTGATCCAATGCGTGAAATTCGCCGCCACCGCTTGGCTAAACCCTAAACCTAATCGTCATCGCTCTCGCCGCTGATTTCAATCGAACGGCCCTGCAAGGCCCACGCTATCCCGAATAGCGCCGCCACCCGCACAAAGGCAGCCGCCGACCAACCTCACTTTCCGTGCTATTTCCGCAACCCTAGGCTATTTAAGGCCCAGAGATGCTGTTCCTAGGTTTCCCACTCTACCGCTTTTTTCCACTAAGTCTCGGCCACGAGACGCCTCCGGCCAGAAGACTCGCTTGAGTACGCCACGAGACCGAGCCATTCCGCCGCTTTTTTTCCTTTTCCGTGAGTTTCCACCGATTTTCCGCACCTTGTGTTCATCTCGCTTTCTCCTCCGGATTCGTAACTTTTGGGTCGATCCGCTATCTCTCCGCCGATTCGGTGCCGTTTTCTCCGACCGGCGGAAGAGCCCAAATTTCACGCAACGACTCAGCCAGTAAGCTCGCCGTCAGATCTACCTCAACGCCGGATTCGAGCCACAGAACCCGGTAAGCCACCTCACTTAGCCTTAGTTGGTCGCCCCTGCTGGCCGCTGTTGTGCCGCGGTCATCGCCTGTTCCGCCACGCCAAAGACTATTCGCCTGTTCGCCACGTGGTTGCTCTCAGAGCGCCACCTCACCGCCGTAGCCTTGCCACGCACACGCCGCGGGTAGCCACGCCATGCCACATAAACGCCACGCCACCAAAACCCGAAAACCGCCACATCACTGCCACGTCTTCGCCACATGTGCCCTAGTGCCCATGTGTCCACCACGCACGCTTTGTCACCGCCATGTGATGCCACGGGCTGCCTCAGAGCGCCACCTCACCATCATGCGATCCCTAGCGCTATGTGGTTGCCACGCAGAGCCACGCGTACGGCCACATCTTCGCCATGTCATCGCTTACGTAACGCGTGGTCCGCCAAATACCGAAGCCATGAACCGAGTTCACCTCGCCCGTGTCAATGACATCTGGGACCCGCATGTCAGCGACACGATTTAATGCGTTTAATCGCTGATAAATCCGAAAATCCGAAATAACAACCAATTACCTGCTGACACGTGTCACTTCCTTTTATTTTTCTGATTTTCTCCTTCAATTAAACTTCGGAAGCCCCGTTCTCTTCCGTTCGAACTCCGATTCGAACGATTCAAATTTCTAAATTCATCTAAAATTAAGATCTATCTGTTGGTGTCATTTTTATGAATTTTTGAATTTTATTTATTTTTGTTTATTTATTGTGTTGCCTCGATTTACAGATTTCGCGGTAGACGATTTGCACCTGGTTGAGCGAGAGGAGCATCCAATGGAGGTAGCAGAATGGAGAGATTGAAGGCAAGTCTCCTTGACCATTTTGAACCCAAATTTATGAAATGCTATGTTGTTTTTAAATTATTGCATGCTATTTAATTTACGATCGTATTTTAATGACATTTTAAATGCCTAGATAAATGCCACATTGTTATACCCACATTGATATTCATCATGACAGCCATTGACACCCTAGGAAAATTAAGTACTGTTAATGATAATCATTTTGGTATTATGGGAACCAGAGAAAATGCTTAGCCATGCTTAATCACGCTTGTACTTTACCATTATGGAAATGATTTCATTCTTGATTCAAAATGAATTGTGGAAATTATGGCAATTGGTGTTGCCGGTATTAATTTGAAATTAAAAGTGAAAAATGATTTAGACCGCGGAATTGGTTGAATGGCGAAAGTGGATGCACAAAATTTTGGAATATGATTGTCCGCCTAGTCAATTAAGGACCGATCGTAGGACACCATGGGCCATGCTATACAAGACAACCACATGTCTATATGGGTACGACCGCTAAGTAATTTGCATGTATCGTTATTTGACTTCGCCAATGTCAGGCGAGTTTGTCAGATGACACTTGCAAGGCGCAAGGGGCGTGAGAGCTAAACCTCGCCGGTGAAGCTCGTGAGCGATATGCATTGTAAAGGCCTTGTCATGATCTCTCGCCGCACACCAAAGGAAGTGTGTCAATAGCTTGGCGCAAAGGGTTGATCATGTCGTGTGGGTAAAGTGTACCACCGCAGAGTCTTAAAACTACTTAAGTAGCCGTGTTTACGGATAAGGGCAAGCGGAACGCTTTCACATAGTAGATTTTTCCGTTTTTGGTTTTAAAATGGAAAATGATGGATTTGGTTTAAAAACGAAAATGTGGTTAGAATCATGCTGCTAGAGCTCCCGGTTTTAGTTTGGCTATTAGAGCCAACCGTAGTTGGAACCGGAAAATTGTTATACTTCAAGTTTGATTATTTATGCTATTTACATTTTGTTAAATGTCGCTTTATGAAAGTATTACTTGTATTTAAATTTCAATTTCGCTTATTGCAAATGAACCCTATATGCTTCCTTTGTTCAAGCCATGCATTTAGTTACTTGCATTAAGTTTCCGAGACTTATGTAGTATGTTGCATACTCACCCTCGCTTTTATTATGGGGTCGCTTATTCCATAAAGCAGATGATGGGCCGCTCGACATCTGTGGAGAGGTCTATGAAGAGGAGGACGACTGATCTTCTAGGGAGCGCACCTACTTCGGCTGTTCGTGGGCTAACCGATTGGCTCTTTTTGTTCTACATTTCACAAGCATTTTTATACTTCAAATTGTAAGGCTTCATACTTGTAATAATGTGATGATGTTGTTACACTATTTTGCTTATTGTCGTTATTTATTTTATGATATGTCCGTGTTATCATCATCAGATGTCAGGTGCGCTTAGTCGCTCCTCGACTAGCGTTGAAACATTGAGGGTTCGGATCAGTGATCCGGGTCCCCACAATATCTATGTAATGGACATATAGCTCTATGTGGCTTGATTTGAATATATTTTCATTCAATCTCTAATTATTGTTCTGCTGTAAAACTCCGAATACGGTATACTAATTGATAAAACATTGAGTATGCTCGATGTTTTGATTAGCTAGTATATAAGGATTCGTGTAATTATCTCGAAGTAATGATAGTGTGATTGTCGTTACCCTAGGCTAATTATGTGGGTCACCACAAGATACTTGATAAATGCGGTATGTCAAGCTGCAACTCGACAAATACTCCCATGGAGGCAAGATTGAAGTTAAGTAAGGTTAGTGCAAATTCTCTGGTTGATTCAACCATGTTTAGAAGCATTGTGGGTAGTCTCAGATATTTGGTGAATACCAGATCAGACATTGCATATGTTGTTGGGATGGTTAGTTGCTACATGGAAGCACCTACAACACAGTATATGGCAGCTGTGAAGCAAATCCTGCAATACGTGAAGGGCACACTGAATTATGGATGCATATATGTAACATCCTGAAAATTCAATAAAGTGAAAATAAATATTTTTAATTCGAAAATAAATGTTTTTGAGTTTTCTTGCCATTATGGATTTTATTTGGATTTCTCGATTTATTCTTTGCATGAAAAATCTAACTAATGGAAATAAAGAATGAAAAAGAGGAAAAAGCAAAAATATAAAAAGTAAAAATTTAGATAAATTGCCATGAGGACTCTAATCATTCAATTAAATCATTTCACCAAAGAAATTGAAATGTTATGCATAAAGAAATGAAGAGATAAAAAGGAAAAGATAACTTTTAAATTCAAATAAATGTATTGTCGAATTTACATAAAATAATGGAATCACAAATGGAGTTGGAAATTTTACATAAGCATTATGAAATCAAATCCTTTTGAAAAACAAAGTTTGAAAAATAATAGACTTCGATTGATCTCAAAAGGAAAATCAAAATGAAATTTGAAATTGAATTGCCACCGACGCAGGGCCATTCGTCGATTTCCTGCTGCTGGCACATTGTTGAAACTCCTAGTCATCGACAATGGGCCCGAACCTCGCCTGCACTCTTCCTTCAACCCCCGCTCTTCCCACTCCGCCTTCCATCTGGCGAAACCATCGATGCCGCCAGCAAGCTCAAGCCATATGCCTCGGATATCACGCCACTACCATGCATTTCACCTTGAAAGACCACCAATGGTAGTGCTCCACTTTCTCCTCCCTCATTCCCCTCGGTCCCCTTCACCTTCCTCGCCAGCGCAAGAGAGCCTCTCCCATTTCAGCCATTGCCGCAAGCTTTAGAGCTCCAAGTCAAGTCAATCCGATCAATAGAGTACTCCATTCTCAAATCCTCTTAGCTAGAGCATCTCCGTGCTTCAAGGATCAAGTCCCTCAAGAATATTCGAGCTCCTTCATGCGAGAAGTCACGCAGCTGCGGCGCCTTTCTTCCCCATGGCCGGCCACGGCGGCGGCCCAACCCGCCGCTTCCTCAATGAATCAACAATCAATTGAGTAGATTAGTTTTATTCTCCAAGTAATAAATCTGTAATTGAGGTAAGGTTGTCACAATTTGTCTATTTCTCGCTTCCTCGTGGTGAGGAAGGCCTTTAGGCAACCCGACATCTGAGAACACTCGAAATAAACAACTTGAGCCTTATGCTAGTTGATTTGTTAATGATCATGCCATTGTTGATATCTCTGATTGTGAGCGCATTCAATATGATACACTTTGTTATTATAAGTTAGTATGATATCTTGTGCTATTTTAATCATTCTGCTTCATGGTTAATCCCTCGGTGCTTGGAATTATTGGATTGACTCGCTATAAAGATTTATCTTTTGACCTTTTTAACATATTCATCTCATTGCACATGATCGTGCATCATAGCCTTCACTATAATGCATGCCTTTTCATTACCATGACATCCAAATTATCAAAATAAGAATTGTGAACTTTTATTAATCGCACTTGGATTCAAGTGAATTTCAATGTAGAATTTTCGTGAATTTATATATTTTTTTAAAATTTAAAATATTATTTTAATAAGTCGTAGTATGACGAAATAGGATTTTTATATTTTTTAAATTTAAAATACTATTTTCGTCGGCCAAGGCCATGTGTGCAAAAATAGCATTTTCATATTTTTTATAAATTTAAAATACTGAAAATAGCATTTTAATATTTTTTTAAAATTTAAAATATTATTTTCGTTCGGCCAAGCCCTAAAAA
The DNA here is from genome assembly GCA_036346375.1 of Guadua angustifolia. Classification (NCBI taxonomy): domain Eukaryota; kingdom Viridiplantae; phylum Streptophyta; class Magnoliopsida; order Poales; family Poaceae; genus Guadua; species Guadua angustifolia. The sequence continues at coordinate 9,576,655 of CM070507.1, read as the reverse complement.
TGAAAATAACATTTTCATATTTTTTAAATTTAAAATACCGAAAATAGCTTTTTCATATTTTTAAATTTAAAATATTATTTTAACTCATCCAAATACTACCTCATTAAAAATACATATGCCACGTTTATACTACCAGCGTGTTCCGTGCATCGACTAGTAATTTCGACGTTTATAAACTCATGGCCGATAGTGTTAAACCCTTAAAATAACTTTATTTTAAATGGGTTCTTGATAACGTTAAATTAAATCACTATTTTCGTCGTTTTGTTCCGTCGGCCAAAAGTTATATTAAAATACAAAGAAAACCGATTATAAAATAGCTATTTTCGCTTTTAATAGCCAAATAACCTAATTTAAGTTTTCGCTTTTGGCCGATTGAAAATAATGCGGATTCTGTAGTGTTAGTAGCCTAACTTAGAAGATCTAACTTGAAGTAAAACTAATTCCAAGCTAAGTGAAATCAATTAAAGATAACGAACTAATCATTCATAGTCCAATGTGATTGCTTAAGCCTATTCAATAACTCGCAAAGCAGCTCATCTAAATCTGAAATTAGTAAAGAATAGTCTAGAAATGATCTCTAAGATATAACCTACCATAATCTAAGGAAATATTCTTATTTCGTCTTGCTTTGAATCTAAATCATGTTAGAGCAAAACTTGTAAGTAATAAGAATTGGCAGAAACTCATATTGTGAATATTAAAGTATAAAGCTTGCATCTAATGATTAATTCTATCAATCTAATCAATCTTTGCATCTTGAATTCGTAAATTAAGATTAATAAATTCATAAAGAGCAATCCCGGTTTCTCGTGCAGAGTTTTATTTGTTTTTGTTATCTATTTCTTTCGCTCTTATTGGAGTTTATTGTTTTGCTTCATTTCCGTTGATCGACGTGTAGAACCCGACGTCCCTATTCTCCGTCGTCGTCGTCAACCGCAATCCTCGTCTTCGTCGTAATCAGCGATTAAGCAAGGCAAGCATCCTTTGACCATATTGATCCCAAAGATTTTATATTCCTTTTGTGCATCAAATTGTTTTATGCATGCGATTACTTTATGTAAATTGCTATTTTGTGGTTTGGTAGTTATACTGTTGTCTCGTGATCCTCCGTTGATGATTATGAACATGTGAACCTTGATAACCATAGATTAAGGTTAGACATCACTTAATGTCATCACGGGTATATACGTTCATACTATTCTCGCTAGCCATGCTTTAGTATTTGAGAACGATGATCATGATTAAAGTGGTTTTTGAAATGTTTTATACGAACTGAATGATCCTTTTTGGGAAAATGGTTGCTAGTACTTTGATTAAAAACCCAAAATAAAACTATGCTTTGATGCGGGCGATTATTGGCAATAGCCGGATGTGCGAAAGGAATTGCACGTAGTGTAGGGTGAAGTGTCGCCCGTGTCACATTAAGAACCGAGCAATGGGACGTTATTGATCCGAGATTTCCGTGCAACCACGAGGGCTATTTATAGGGTAGCCTTAGCCTATTAAGTTGTTTGGACATGGCTTTGTTCATTGGTAGGCGGGAGCTTAGCACAGGCATTCCCGTTTGGTCTGTCTGGAAGGGTTTCCACCCATGCAACGGTGTACGCCTTGCTATGAACAGAAACGGGGTGTGTGTTGTGTATACGTGAAAGGGCCCACGTCATGTGTGTGTTTCTGTTCTCCGCGGGGGTTAACGTCTGGCTGGACCAAAGTCATGTCCAGATAATGTAACAGCTATGTATGATCGCCTTGCCGGCACACCTAAGGAAGTGTGCCGAACTGACGTCTAGCAAGAAGGTGGATCATTCCTTGTGGGTAAAGTTGTACACCTCTGCAGAGTTTAAATCTAATCGATTAGCCGCCATGGTCATGAGCACTTGGTGAAGTCATTCCAATGTTAGCTTTGATTTTCAAAAGGTTTATTTTACAAGTTAGCTTACCCCCGGATGACCCAATGCTATACCCCCGTGTGGGCAAGTGTGATGTCATGTTGTGCCTTGTGTGGGCAAAGAATCGGATATATGCCATGCGATGGCAATGATTGATTCGCCGCTCACGCCATGGAGGACGGTGAGTGTTATCTATGCCTTACTTATTTGCTATCAATTAATCTTGCTTTTATAAATTCCGCTTACAAATAACTTGGTTTACAAATTCAAATTCGCTTTATGTAAATTAACTGTAGTAGCCTTTCCTTTGAAATGGCCTGCATGTATTGTAGGTTTTGCTCAAGTCTTGCTGAGTATGTAAAATACTCACCCTTGCTTAATTATATTGTAGGTAGTTGAGTTAGCACGGCTTCGAGTCTCTTTTCGTCGCAGGTTGCGGGTTTTTCTTCGGCGTGTTCTATCTGGAGTTTATGTCCCGTCATTGCTCATGGATCGGTTGGGCAAACTACGGGTTATTGCTTCTTTTGCTGCTATATTTCTCTGAGTTGTAATATTATTTGTATAATCGTTTCCGCTTAATTATTAAAATGTATGGTTGTGATTTTCAATTGTTGTAAACATGTGAGTGCTAGCTACTGATCCAGGGAATATCACCGTAATCACATGGAGGTTCCTGTTCATCCGAACGGGTCTCACAGCACCCTAAGGAGAAGCATGGTGGAGGCATCCGGAAGAAGGAGGCCAGCATCACCATATTCATCTACCACCTCTTTAGCTAACTTCATCACCCAACCCAAAACCCCAGGTGCTCACTGCCTTCATGCTAGTAGCGGCTACAGTGCAATGTAGCGCATCCAGGAAGTAGATCAGGGCAATATGCAGCCAATGGGGTATGATGGAGGGTAGATCAGGTCATCTCAGGGTTCTCAGTCGCTGGGGAAAGCCATTAGTGTAGCATCTCTGTTCTTGTATTAGTACCACCCCCAACGTTCATCATAGAACCATCATTCTTAAGCAACAATCATTAAAATCTCAAGCAAAATGTAGCAAAAGGAAATCAAAAGGGTAGAAACCATAGCTTGAGGAGGTAGAAGAAGGGGTTGGCTCAAGGAGAGCCAACTAGGTCATTTCCTGCAATCGTCAGGCGTCTTGGCCGGGTAGAGTAGCCGGCCAAGGGAAGGAGTGGCGACGCCATGTGCAAGCGTCATTCGGAGAAGGGGCGGGCCAGAGCCGCCAAACACCTAGCCGAGGTGCAGACGGAAACTCATGGCGCCATGGCTTTTGGCTCGGCGCCTAGCACGGGCTAGGCCAGCTCCGAGCAGAGGCGAGCCGTAGGGGAGAAGTCGGAGTTGGCACCATGCGCAGAGGAGCTGCCCGATGGAGAGGATGCGCAAGAGGAAGAGTAGAGGAGGAGGCGGTGGGGTAGGGTTGGCACCAAGCCGTGCGGGCCGAAGGTGCAAGTCGAGGCCGCTCTGTGTGGGGAGGAGCCGCGGTAGAGGTGAGGTTGACCGGGTAGAGTAGTTGGTCGGATGGAGAGAAAGAGAAGGCCGTCGGGCATAGGGAAGAGGAGTGAGGCTGGCTCAGGAGGGAGAAAAGAAGAGGAGGAGCAGAGGAACCGAGAGCAGAGGAGTTGGCCGAAGAAAGAAAGAAAAAGAGAAGAGGAAAGAAGGAAAAAAGGAAGAGAGAAAATAAGAGAGGAAAAGTGAGGGGAAAAGGGTAGAAAAATAATTGCTATGCGATTTAACCGTGTTGATTTTGTTGATCAACTTGCGGATCACTTAAAAATCATCAACATGATATTAATTAAATAGTGCCAAGATAAAATATGTACGACAGATCAGAAATTGGTTGGATGCCAGAATAAATTGTTCACCTTAATTGCCCTAGTTAATGTTGTATGCTTTCAGGGCTAAACCTAAGCATCCCAGCCAACCAGATCTAGTATATGGGCGAGGACGATCCTTCCTCTTTTATACCAGGCAAGATTCTTTGATCAACTTTTAGTAAATGATTTTCAATGTTTTCGTATAATAATCATAGCATCGCTGCATCAAAAATTTACTTTCAAATAAATGGAAATGTTCAACCGGAAGTGAATGATGGAAGTGTGGTGAATGAAATGAAGAATTTGTGATGTGGTTTTGGAATTGGTTGAGTTGGAGTTTAGCGTCCAAAAATGGAGTCGTGGATTTGTATTAGAAATATTTATGGTGGGTAGAGGGCAACAATGAGAAGGAGAGTAGCTGACGGGGTCCTCTATATGGGCTATAATATAAGGTCAACCAACTGCACTCGGGCAATAAGCTGTATTTCATCAGTATCAACCATAGTGAGTGAAATCGGTCAGAAAAAGTTGTTGCTATAAAGTCATTATGATTTCCATATTGGTGGTTATGTAGATAACTAAGAGTGTGAAGCTGGGTATGCCGGAAGTCCCAGTGAAGGACACGAAAATCAGCTGCGGTTGATTAGGCGCTATATTTAAAGCCTAGGGGAGTATCGATCTTGCTTTGCAATAGCATGGTACGACTGGTATGCTGAGGGTAAGTGAGGAATAGTCGAGGACACCACTGCCCATCATCTACCAGAGTTGGAGATCTAATGCTAGATTGGTGATAAACGTTATGGGGCCTCACAGGATGGGGGCGCTATGGCTAAAAATGATACGAACCTGCGCAGGGTTAAAATCTTGAATTCAAGTCTGTCTTTTGGATTGGAGGCTACGGAAGCTAAGTCTGCCTCATATACGGGTGTAGTAGCTATTTTTATATTTAAAATATCCAACCCTTAAAGAAAACCAAAAATCTATTTTCTGTAAAAATGGATTTTGAGGGAAGGTAAGAAAATGGCTGGAGTTGAGAGGAAAATTCATATTTGCATTTGATATTATGATATACACACCAGGAAGAAGGAAGATGATCCAGGTTTAGTGGTAGACAACGATCTTGTAGGGGATCTGGATGATAGGAAGAGTACTTTTGGTATAACATTCTTCCTTGGAACCAATTTGATTAGTTGGGCATCACAAAAACAAAAGGTTGTAGCTCTATCGTCTTGTGAAGCCAAGTATATATAGCAGCAGCAACCAATGCTTGTCAAGAAATTTGGCTTGCAAGATTGCTGGCAAGCTTGATGAATGAGGAGGTGAAGAAAGTGGTACTCAAGGTGGACAATAAGCTGGCCATTTCTTTATGCTGCAATCTAGACCATCATGACCGAAGCAAACACATTGACACCAGGTATCATTACATACGTGAATGCATTGAGAATGGCAAGATTGATGTTGAATACATCAACACACAGAGTCAAATTGTGGACATTTTAACCAAGGCACTTGGGAGAGTGAAGTTTGTTGAAATGTGGCAAAGACTCGGTGTCGATGAGAGGGAAACAAGATTAAGAAGGAGATTTGTTAGTTTAATCTTGTACGTCTCTAATTTTCAGACTTAGTTTGTTTCAGTCTTCATAGTCAGTTTATTGAGAGTTTGTCTAGTTGTCGAAATAGCTACAGTATCTGTGTCGTATCTGGTCTAGTTCAGTTAGTTTTTCTGTTTCGATTTGTTTGCTGTGATAGCGATACAAACTCCTGTAGTCCTGAGATTATGGCCCTGTTCGTAACAGCTTATGCACAGTTTCTGCTTAAAAGAAAAGCAGATTATTTGTCGAACGGAAGGATTCTAGACAGCTTCTCCCACAATCAGAATCTGATTTGTACACAGAATCAGAAGCTGTTACCTACTTGATTCTGCGGATTCTGACTCAGATTCTGTGAGTTCCTCCTCCCACGAGTCGTCGCAGGCACAAGGGTTTCCGCCTCGTCCCTAGGCGCCTCCACCACTCTCATCTGCTCATCCGTCACCGATGCCGATCAACAATCAGCACAGACAATCATGATTATCGAACGATTAGATTCTCCAATCAGCAGATTGTTCAAACAACTGCTTCTCCAACAGCTGACTACAATCCAAAATCTGCACAATCGGAAACTGTCCCGAAGAGGGCCTATATAAGATAAGAAAAACCCAGAAAAGACAGTAACCTCTCTGAAAGGTGAAAACCACGTTGTAAAGTTAGTGTATATGTTGTTTCTATATATGCAGATAGATGCACTGAAATAGTTAAACTCCTTAGTTTTCATGGATGAGGATGACTGCGTAGCACACCTCAATTTGTTGGAGTCGCTCGTTAAAGTCACCTGTGTATTTGCGCCAGAATTTGTATTAGATCAGCGGCAAAGAAACGAAGTTTCTGTCGTTCCTCTGTCAATGCGACGAAACAAGTTTCAGTAGCGCTGCTGCCCTGTTGTCCAGAAATTCTTCAGACAACAGAACAATCTTCAATTCATTGCTCAACAAAATTCAAGAATTTTTTGCTTTTCTATCGATCTGCCTCTTATGGTGTTTATTCCACCTTTTAAAGGCTTTGTGCTTACACTGGGACGCGGTTTACAACTCAATTCGACTCGACTTCAGACAGCTTACCGAGTTGCGCTACTGTTCCGATTCCGACACTCTACCTGACTAGTTTTACTGGACTCCTTCTTCTATTCAAATCTGCTACTTCGAACCAAGAGTACACAAATTACAACCAATGCTCTTCCACTAAGTCAGGATTACAACTATACAATTTTCTTGGGGTTTCATTTATCTGCATCGTTGATTTCTTTTGTTGACAAAATCAGACGACAATTCCTATGGGCAGGTAATGCACAACCACAAGGCGAAAATTGCAAAGTTCAATGGCCCACAGTCTATCGCCCGATTGATATGGGCGCCCTAGGTATATTGGACCTGGAATGATTCGCGCGAGCGCTCCGCCTGTGCTGGCTATGGCTCCAGTGGACCGCCTCAGATAGGACATGGGTTGGCACATTGACACCATGTGATCCAATCGATCTGCAACTGTTTCAAGCAACAACCAAAGTAACTATTGGAAATGGCTGAAAGGCAACCTTCTGGACTTCCAAGTGGCTTCAAGGTACAGCCCCTTGCCAGCTAGCACCACTGCTTTTCAAACACTCTAGACGGAACAATAGATCAGTGGAAAATACCTTGCAGAACAATAACTGGATTCGCGATATCCGACACAACCTGACCCCGGAGCTCCTCCATGAATACACCAATCTATGGGCTAAAATTCAGCCAACCTCCCTGCAGCCTGATACATGTGACGAGATCACCTGGACACTCACCTCTAGCGGACAATACTCAGCTCGCTCGGCATATCGGGCACAACTCATCGGGTGCCTCCGCAAGCCTTTCCACGCCTTAGCCTAGTCAGCATGGGCACCATCACGATGCAAATTCTTCTTCTGGCTTGCCTTGCACAATCGGCTCTGGACGGCTCAACATCTCCAACTCAGAGGATGGCCAAACCCATACTTCTGCCACATGTGCTGTCGAAACCTAGAAACCATCCATCACCTCTTCGTTGAGTGCCCCCAAGTTCAGCGCTTGTGGTCGTCCATTGCCCGCTGGATCTGTCTTCCTGCACTACTACCAGCACGATGGCAACCATCCACACACCTGGAACAATGGAGCCTCGACCGAATGAACTCCCACGCAAATTTTCGGAAAGGAGTGAAATCGCTCGTCATCTTAGTGTGCTGGCAATGGTGGAAAGAGCGCAACAATAGAGTCTTCGAGCACAAATGGCTGACCCACGAAGCGATCGTTGTTTCAATCCAAGAAGCGTCAAACTGGAGCCTCGCAGGAGCAGTCGGACTCAAAAAGCTACTACAACGGCTTCACGCGCACACCTGACATCCCCCCCTCCTTCTTCTTCCTTTTGTTTTTCTCTTTATGGCCTGTACATAATTCCGATGCACTCTCATGCACCATACGTTTCTCTGCCTTCCTGCTAATATAACATAGCACTCTTTTGCCTTAAAAAAAATTAGTGTGCCGTAAGGGTCAAAACAGATTCTGCTTGATACAAGAGTAATTTTTCCGCGACAGTTCTTCTCTCAATCCAATTAATTGGTACAGTCGTATATACACGCTAAATTATTTTCACTTGCTAATACAGGTTTTTACGTGGCCATGACAGACCTCGGCAAGAGCACGTGCGTCGTCGAGGGCGTCATCGACGAGAAGAAGCTCGCCGAGTACATTTTCCAGAGAACACGCAAGCACTGCATCATCGAGAAGTTGGAGAGAAGAATTGCTTATCATGGAGGAGAAGGCCACTACTACAGATCAGACCTTCCATACCGGCCGATCAGTCCCGATTGGATTTGAACCCGTACTGATGAGGGCTTCAGTACCGGTTCATTGGCTACAGGACTGTCGTGGGCTTTCAGTACCGATTCGTAACACGAACGGTATCGATGTTCCCATCGCATCGGTTCGTGTTATGAACCGCTACTAAAGGTGGAGATAGTACCGGTTCGTAACACGAACCGCATCGATAGAGGCATCGACGGTTCATGTTACTAACCGCATCGATGAGGGCTTCACTGCTTGAGGAAAGTTCAAAAGGAATGAATATTCTATGTATATCAAGACGCGATGGTGGGTGGATTGGTTAGAAGGGTGAGGCAGAGTCACGAGGTTGCGGGTTCGAGTTCCGCTTCCCATACACCTTCGACATATTTTAAAACATTTATAATCCTATCGACGGTTGGTGGAACTGCATCGATGCATCATGGCATCAGTCCCGGATCGCTATTCGTTCAAAACCGTACTAATAGCCCTTTTAACCGGGACTGAAGATCCTTTTTGTAGTAGTGGGCCGAGGTGGAGAAGAAAGAGAAGGAGAAGGAGGTTGTGAAGGTGGTTGAGGCCGTACGTCAAGAAGAAGGTCAAGGAGGTTGTCGCCCCCTACTATATACATTCCCTGCACGCGCCCACAATTCATGGCAATGCGGCGGTGGTGGTTACGGCGGCGGTGTCTGTGGGTACCCTTATGGTGTGAGCTACACACACATTGAGCTCAAAGGATTCAAGGGCACATCGTTCTTGCATTGCTCACGCCCTAATGAGTTCCTCAGTGAGGAAACCCGTATGCATATGCTCTGTGATGTAGGCTATCTGCAGGTAGATTTATGGCAAATATTGTTCAAATATTAAATAAGAACAGTACCAAGCAGCTTAAATCTGCTTCAGATCAGACTTCAGAATGGTTGCGTAGCTTGTACTATGTATGCAACAAATCTAAAGTCCGCCTACGTTGCGTCTATCAGGTTCAAATGCTAACTGGATGGAACACTACGATCAAGTGTTTGATGCTTTTTACGAGATATATTGTTTCGGTGCAGATCAATGTTTCTTGAGTGTACGCAAGTTTTCAGTTTAGCACCATAAAATCAAAGTGACACGAAGAGCAAAGGGAATAACTCAAAGTATATATTGGATCAGAGCATGCGCAAAGGTCTGATACTATTAGTGCTTGCAATTTGACAACTAATTATGCTAAGTATTTAGTTCGTTGTGACGCTTCATATTATGGAAATCTATTCACACATATTAGGCACTACTTTGTCTAGCTTGCTCCATGCATGTATACCAAACTGAATGAAACATATAACCAACATTGCAATTCAAAATTCCAGTTAATCTAACCCGTTCAGTAAAGATGATTTAATTTAGGTTCATGAGGAAAATTTTAGAAAGCAGTGTTGTTTTACTCTTCAATTCATGCAAATATGCTCACTGGTTCATCCTTTTATACTTAATTAAAGAAATTGCTCCATCAATCCATATATGATGTACCTAGGGAATCTATTTGAGAGAACAGGAAAAAAAGGCTAGTCGTGCAATATAAGGAAAAACATATGGATCATGCCAACATGCAATAGAACTGGCCACTCGGTTGAAGGACAAAATTAAAACAACAATATTGGAGTTTGCGAATGAAATTAAACTTTATCAAAAGTTTGATAGTAAGCATTCTTGTTTCAAAGACACAGTTCATGTGTAATATAAAGCATGCTTACAGAAAGACTGAATTGGACAAGATAGGCTATCAAATATATATAGAATGAACTGATTGACAACCAGTGAAGTAAAAACTTCATCCAAATCATACTAATCTCTACAATCTATCACTTAAACTTCAAGTTGAATTCATGGTTAATCCCTTGTGGCTAAACAGGGTAACCAATAAATCGACTATCAACAGTAATTTAGTGCAAATCAAATATGGATGCATTTTGAACGACTATGCAGAATGAAATAAGGAACTAATATATCTCAATCGATACTCAGCTTAGCACGAACATGTTTTTAAAGAAAAACTGGTGTGAGAAAAGGTGCATATACCATCAAAACAATCCTACATAAATAATACAAGGGGAGAGTTAAGCCATGCATGAAACACTATTGCCAAGATGAGCAGTGCTGCAAGGCAAAGAGGCCATATATAGCAAACGTAACACATGTCGTCAATGGAAACCTTAGGAATCTTTTAATGTGCCAAGTCCCAAGAACATGGGGAAAACTAGTCTCTGTTCTTTCCATTACACACATAGCATCTTACGATCTAGGCATATAGGACAAGAAAGAACATGAGGGAAAACGTTAAGTGGTAATAAGAAACATAGACAGACGGTGAGGATTCCCCATGAGCTAGCTAGCTTGTTTTGGGAGGATGCAATTACTAGTAGTAGCTTTTGTGAATTTTAGACAATGGCAAGCACTTACACGTGGGAGCAAAGAATTGTAACTTGTGATGCGGTTAGAAGCAGAAGAACTGAGATGATATGATTATGTTAGCACAGCTGAGCTTTCCTAGTGTATAATATGACAGGCATCACTAGTTATTACACATAGGCATCTAACACGTTTGCATCACACAAAAACAATTACCCAAAGGCATGCACAGCACATCTATCTGATAAAGTAATAATTTGCACCTTAATCCACACGAACACTAACAACACTAATTTTTTCTTATCAATTTGAAGCGAAACTTTCATCCACAAAAACGTAACAAACAAGAACAAGAAGCCCATGCATGCTCGAACAAATTAAAGGCTACTTATTAAAATCCAGATTGAAAATTAAGAAAAGGTTACACCACAAATTAAGGTTCAAGACAGACAAGAAAAGAAAAGAAAAGAACAACGAAAACACAATCAGAGATCGAGCAAATATTAGGAAATTGTACAGAGAGATAGAAATAGAGCGGTAGATAGCCTTGAGTCGTGCATGCGTGGGTGAGCTAACCTTTTGCAAGCTGCCCTGAATTTTGTGCTGTCAATTCCTTTCTTCTTGTGATCTCTCATCCTCGCCTCACACCTGAATTACACCCCCATGCACCTGTCAGAACGGTGGCCGTGCGCCGGTCCAGGCGTGGTCGTCTGCGCCAGGCGGGAGCTGAGAGCTGGCGCCGGGCATGTTATTGAGCGGCAAGTTGAAGAACGGCAGACCGGCGGCCGACGGGTCGGGAGGGAAAGGGGCACCACCCATGCCGCCCGCGGCATCGGAACCGCCGAGCTGCTGCATCTGCAGGCCGGCTGGCGTAGCTGGCCCCTCCTCCTCCTCCAGCGGGAGGCGCTCGTAGGCGACGTTGGCGAAGGACGCCGCAATGACGATGACGGGTCCCGCGGCGTAGAGCGCGCCCACGACGTTGCCACCGACTACCTGACCCTGGCCCCCGGAGAGGAATATGGTGAGGCTGGTGGCGCCGGGGGGAGCTGGCGGTGGAAGGAAGGAGCCCGAGAGCGACAGGATCTCGAACCTCCCGTGCAGCGACACGACGGCGCCCGTGGGCGCCGACGGCTGCCGCAGAGTCACGTTGGTCACCACGCCGCTGCCGCTCAGCACGCAGACACCGCGCTGCCGCCGGCGCGCGTACGTGGAGACGCACTCAAACACGTCGCAGCCGCTCCCCACCTCCAGGATGTGCGCGCGCAGAGTGTTGGCGCTCTCCCGCGTGATGATCACCGGCGGCTTCGGCTTGTTCTTCGAACCCGGCGGGCGCCCGCGGGGCCGGCGAGCCACCATGTCCCCTGGTCCACCACCCGCGCCATCAGCGGCAGGGCCAGAGGAGGGCGAACCGCCGTCATGCTCGCCGTACTGCCCGCCGTTGTTGCTGTTGCCGCCGCCGCTGCCGTTGAGGTCGTCGTCGGACGGCTCGTGCTGTTTGGCGTAGTTGTGCTGCAGCTGGAGGTCGGGGTGCTGGAGGTGGTGGATCTGGTGCACGTAGCGCGTCGCGGCGGTGCCGAGGTCGAGGCCAGCCATGCTTCTCTGCTAACTCATGTACTGATGTAGCTGTAGCTAGCCAGCAAAACTTTTAAAATTAAAAAAAGTAGGGGAAAAGAGAGAGAAAAAACAAATTGAAACAAGGTGAGGTTTTGTTTTTAGAGTTAAAAGGAAGTGTTGGAAAAGGAAGAGATGATTTTTAATGTGCGGAGTTGTTTATGCTAATGCTTGTTTTTAAATTTTTGGATGCACAAAGAAGCAAACAGGGAAGAAATTAAAAAAAAGAAGAAGCAAGAGAGTGTTTGCATGGAGGAGAGAACACCAACAGAGAGCTCTGTGACATGAGAGGGAGAAAGGGGAGGAGAGGAGAGTGGAGGAGAGGAGAAAGGCAAGCTATGAAGAGAGGCACAGGAGGAAAGAGGAGAAAGTGAAGGGTTTGAGAGGTTCTTCCAACTAGCAGCAGGAGGTGGAACACATAAAATAATACGAGAGAGGAGAGAGAGAAAGTTAGGAGAACATTAAGTAAACTTTACAAAACTAAAGATTTATTGTACAACTATCAGAAAACTACAGCTTTAGTTTATAATCGCGAAGCTATAGATTTCAGGAGAACTTTTATCAGAAAACTATGGTTTTTAGAATTGATCATATCTTATAACAGATATGACAATATAGGCCACATAGCAGCCTCACACGTGAGTGAAAAAGGAAACGGAGGTGTGTGAGGTTACTATATGGGTCCACTGTCAAACCCCTTATTAGGAAGGTTCAATTCTAAAACCTGTGGTTTTGTAAAATAAGAGTTTAAATATATAGTTTTTTATAGTATGTATGAAAAACCTATAGTTTTGTAAAACTTACTCGAAAATGAATTCTTGCGTGTTGATCCTTCACAGCTATATATGCGTAAGAAATAAAGATGAGAGGTGCTTTCTTACTTTTCCTTTTGACGGTTACACAAATATTAAAGTATAAATAAATAGTATAGATGGTGATTATTTATCGCTTTGTTTATTTTAAGATTTATACAACTTATATTAGCAGAGAAAGTATTGAAGCACAGCTTAATAAAGCTATGACATGTGGGATCATGTGTATAAGTGGGTCCAACGTGGCAGTTTCGTAGGTATACTAGCTGGTTACTGTGAGGAGACTTCGGAGAAGGGACGGGGAGCGGGATGAACTACGATGCAAAAATGTGACGCATGGCGATGGTGATGGCTTAGCGTGTTCGTTGTAAGCTTAATTTATGCCAATTAACCTGGGTTAAGTTCTTAAACCTGTGGTTTGAGACCACTAATCCAGGGTTAATACGACTTAGGGTAGGGGCCGGGCTGTCCATATTGCGCTCCCGTGGGACCCACACCAGCGCATGCTGCGCTAGGATCGTTTGCCCTACGGGTAGGTATATATGGCCCTTGTGAGGGGTATACGTACAAATCGGTGCGGAGTACCCATAATGTTCTACTATACTCGAAATACTGCAGATCACAAGAGTAGTATATTTTCGAGGAACCATATTTTGATAGAGTGGAAGAGTTGTGGTAGTAGTCAGAACTTTGCAATTTCACGAATTTATCCCTAGAGGTTTCGATGAAAAATTTTCACTTTTCACATGAGGTGCAACAATCGTTTGCATGCCACTTATTTGTCCACTCTTAATATTTTACCTAGTCGCACGATATTAATTTGGTGGTGATCACGATCATGACATTGGCTTAGCGTTAGCTAGCTACAGCTAGTTAGCTTTAAAATGGGACGAGCTAATAAGCTGAGCAGCGGTTACTTCAATATATACTTCCTTTAGCTAGCGATACCCACATTGGTTCGCAAATACACGATTCGTGCATGCGTGTGATCGACATGTACAAGTATATATGATATGATATGCACATCTCTCTAACATAAAATTTTAGTTCCACGAATTGATTGATGCCTTTTTAATTGCCCGTTGTCCTTCGGCAATTATGTCAAGTCAAATGGATGACCCACATCATCCTCGCTCTAACTGATTTTAATATGCTATATGTTATCAATTCGTATAACCGTAACTTGCATGCCAGTACTTTCACTACGTGTGATGACATGAAAACTTTGGACACTAGACTACTTTTTACCATCTTTTCATGAGACCAATTAACATGAGTAACCTCACACCGGTTCGCCCAAAGATGCACATCTTGTTTAATGTTTCTCTTTGATCTTTTGGAGGGAAATCTATTCGACCACGCACACGGTAGTTTTCAACTACAAAGACATGGAATGTATAACTTTTTCACGGAGGAAACGAAACAGGCTATCGGGAGGAAAGAACAATACTTTATGTGCTCTGTAAAGTTGTATTAGCTTCATTGTTTTTGTAGTTAAAATATAATCAGCTGTCAATCATGTAACTTTATGATAATGAGGTCGATCAGGTCGTGCAACCATGCCCGGTGCTATTATATAATAGACAGCAAAAGTCTAGAGCGAATGCAATCTGCTCTTTATGAGCCAATAGATGGAGTATATATTGGTCGATCTTGTACGCGTGGTTCTATATATTCAAGTTACAATATACCAATAATAGTATCTCAATATTATATGTTTCAATAAGGTCGTACATTTTCTTACTACAAAGTTTTTTCTCAGCAACTTGCTTAATTTAATTTTAACAAAAGAGTAACATGAAAAAGGGTAGGTCTAGATCACAAAATCTACCGGTAGTGTAAGGATAGTATAATTTAACAAATCTTAAATTAACTAATAATTCAATTAGTTAGTACTACTTATATGTGCACCGAAAAATCCGGAGATCTTTGTGTTGTTAGTAGTGATCTTCGGCCACTACTAAAGATCCAGAAAATCAGGGCCATAATTAAGATCCGAAAAATTAGGACTAATGACTAGCGCATTGATCGGGAGCGCTCTATTAATTTTTGGTTCGGTCCCGTTTGCTAGCGCAATATTAATAGGGAATCGCTGGCACTCGTTTTGGTGTAGAGAAAAATCTCACGAGTTTAGCCTTCCCGAAATTTGTTCCGATCAAAAGGTTGCGCCTAGGCAAGCGAAGATCCGACCCATCGCCAAGACGATCTTGGCGACTTCACTACGCTGGTGTTCATCTTCACCGACCAACGCTAACACTAATGGCTTCTTCACCGGGTCAGTCGATTCTTCTAACGATTTATTTCCGCACATTTTAGTGATCATTCTTTAGGCTAGCTAATGATTCATGTGCTTATTTAAGTCTTAGAGTCTAGCTCATCATGTTCATGTTTAACTTAATCCTAACACTTTGAACATCTCCTCTTCTTTAGGCCACTTGTTTCTCAAATTTCCGTTCAACTTAGAATTTCAAATTCCTTGTTCTGTACACACATAAACAAAGTGAATATCATACAAATTAATTAGCTCTGTACGTAAATTAGTGAGATTATTATGTAACTTAAGCTTCTCAACATATGTATATGTTCGTGTGTGCGTGTGTGTATCAATATCATTTGCTTAGATCTTTCTTCTTCGAAAGTTTCCATAAACTACCTGTGGACATCACATTTCTTTCTCATATACGAAATTGATAGTTTATGGTTTTGTTCACCATCTTTTAATTATTTGATCTTGTGGTCTGAATTTGACGTTTGACAAGGTATTGTACAAGGTCTATTAGTAAAATCATTGCACTGGTAGCATAGTAATTGAGAACTTAAAGAGAAAAAGGAATCATATATACTGCCTCATTCCAAGTTTATAAGGCTTATTTTTTTAATGGTCTTATTTATAAATATAAGGTGTATTTCATATTTCAATGCAAATTAAATTAATTAGTGTGATATTACCTTTATATCCCTAATAAATACTCATCTTTACTTTGAATTGTCTATATGCATGATTGAGTATAGTGCTTAGTGATAATAATGAGGGGTAATCTTATCATTTTCAATGTCTTCTTGGTTTATGTTTCAAGAAGAAATACATCTTATAAATTTCGACAGAGAGAATATATGTTTTCTAACTTGCTCGTCACTTTTCCGCACTGATCAAAATCTTCTAAGTTTCATGCACATAGCTAGAGAGCTAGTTACCCTACATTTGATAGAAAAGTTTTATTAGTCAACTTGTACTAATATTTCCCTTTAAAGAACATGCATTTGCATTTCCTAGAACATATATAGCCAATTGTATTGATATCGGTGCAAGATATTTTATGTAAATGATCAACCTGGGTAGAAAAACATGGGGTACAACACTTATCAGGTGCTGGGGTGACAAGTTAATTCCCCCAAAAATGATCAACTGTGTGGAGTGCTCTTTGTTGTACTTCACTACTTCCATGAACCTTCACATTTCTCCCCAATGCAAAACACTCCCAAGTTTTCACTCGCACATCAGAGAGTGAGGCAAGTGGCCTTTTCTACTGCACCTCTTTACGGCTTTAATTTACCTCTCCAACATCAACACCGGGAAGTGTGCTTGGCTAATCAGCTCTCGGCAAGTACCCCCATCCAGGAGCCGACTGAGCGGCGCGTACTCCCAAAGCGAGCCGACGCAGCCGAGCCAAGCTTCGGCTCTCCGCAGGTGCCCTGTCACGTGCGGCCAACTGCGGCCGCCCCCAGGCGGTAACTCGGCGTGGCTGTCGGTCATGGCCGGGCAGCGCAGAAGCTCGCTTTCCTCGGGAACGGGTCACGCTCTGCCCACTGAAACCCCATGCGTGCCACTGCACATGGGGCCCATCACACAGACCCACGCTGCCCTGAGCCCCTGAAGGTAAGTATGGGAAAAGGAGTGAAACCCTAACCCTAAGGATGCTCCAAAAGTTACTCAAGAGATAGACACAAGAGGAAGGAGACAGGAGATGTGCGCGTATGCCCTTGGTAATTATGCATTCATACACCTCATCTCCTTCCATAATGCTAGCTTCCGTGTTTCACTGACAGCTTCGTCGTGTTCGTATTAATTCGATAATTTCTCTCTTCCACAGGCCTCAGTGACAAAAAAAGTTTCTGCATCGTTGGCACTCCAACACAAGGGGTGTTAAATTCCCTCCATTAGATAATTATTAAGGCAATAAACTAAAACCACTTATCAGAAGTTAGTTAAGACAGTTATTACAGTAATGCTATTTTTTTTGGCTATATCCTATATTGTGTTGTACGGGTACATCTGTAGTTTATGAAAAGAACATATATGGCATGATCGACTACTCTAGTTAGTAGTATCAGATTATTTTTGTCCAGGGTTAGGGGATACGATATCTATCCTCTCGATCGGAAAGTAAGAATATATATATTTGAAGGAGCATATCCGTAACAGTGCCTCGTACTTCCGCTAACTCTGGGGATAAAAATATGATTATTTCGTGTTTTGATTAACAAGACGTTCGTGGTTGGAAAGATACATGCATGTATAGATCGGAAGAGATTTGGATAAGTTTTGTAAGTACAATTCACGGTGTTTTCTGCTTCACCTTCTCATTACTTTCGGGTATCTTAGGTTACTTGTAACCACCACTTTTTTAAGTCTGCAATAAAATAATGTTGGCTGTTAATCATAGGTACGGTGTAGGATTAAAAACATGTAGGTTTCATGCTATCCTGACCTCTTACTTGGAAGGTGTGTGAGTGCATAAAGTATTCATCTTATTAATCATTAACCATGTTCACCTTCCACACCGATATATAGTAGTATAACACTAGCTCAACTTTGGATACCTTATACTAGTAGTTAGAGGACTAGGGTAGCTAGTAATGATGATGCAGTTTAGTTCCTCTCCATGCATGTTATTAACTTGAAATAGAAGTTTAGTAGTAACATGATGTAGCTGTACGTATATGATGTCATTCTTTGAAATTCCAAAGGGTGTTGTTCATAGGTTGGATTTCTATCGTTCTCGGTTTTTTTGGCAAGGCAATAATGCTAAGCGAAAATATCGTCTTGCTAAGTGGGATATTCTATGTTGTCCTAAAGATCAAGGAGGTCTGGGTATTATAGATCTTCAAAGTAAGAATAAATGTCTCCTTAGTAAATAGTTATTTAAGTTGTTGAATGAGGAGAGGATTTGGCAGACATTGCTTACAAATAAATATTTAAGTTCCAAATGTTCGTCTCAAGTGAAAACTAAATCGGGGGACTCGCATTTTAGGAAAGGTCTCTTGAAGGTCAAGGATGATTTCCTGCGTTGTGGGTCTTTTCGGATCAAAGATGGATCACAAGCTAGGTTTTGGGAGGACTCTTGGGTGGATTCGACACCACTTAAGGTTCAATTCCCAAGCCTTTATAATATTGCCCATTACCCACACGATACTGTTTAAAAGGTTATGACCCAGATGCCACCGAATATCATCGATCACTTTTCGGAGATTATTAGTTGGTAATAAATTGACGGCATGGTATAATCTTGTAACAAAATTAGCTCATTATCACCTTACAAATGGAAGGGATATTTTTCACTGGGATTTACATAGAAATGGGCAGTTCTCTATACGATCTATGTATGTGTATTTCATGAACCAGGGTACTCCTTTTACCTGTCAGGTCATTTGGAAGTTGAAAGTTCCTTTAAAAATTAAAATTTTCCTCTGGTATTTACAACGAGGAGTTCTTTTAACAAAGGACAATCTAGCTAAACGGAGTTGACAGGGGAATCAGAAATGTTGTTTCTGTAATTGTAATGAAACAATACAACATTTATTTTTTGATTGCCATCACTCTCAGACTATTCGGCGAATTGTGAGCGTTGCTACTAGTTTATCACCGCCCAAATCTATTGTTCATATGCCTGATAGTTGGTTAACAGGCATGGACAAGTGTGAAAAAAGACTGATTTTAGTGGGGGGTGCTGCTCTTCTATGGGCTATTTGATGCATACGCAATGATCTAATCTTTGAGAGAAAACAATATTCTTCCTTTATACAGGTCATCTTCAAGGGAACATACTAGCTGCGGTTTTGGGCGCTATTGCAGCATGAGAACAACAGGGAACTCATCCAACTGGCAAGCAGGGCAATGGATCGGAGGTTGTGGCTTTAGATATCTTTGCCAAGACTGGATGGAGGAGCAATTATAGACTTTGCTTTTAATTTTAAGTTCCCTTTCCCTTGGCTATTTTTATTCATTCATGACTATGGCTATGGCCTTTGTAAAACTCGGTTGTGTGCAATCGCAAAGGCCGGATTTTTATCCTTTATCAAAAAAAAAAGTTGTACGTATATAACTTGCATATATATTGGCCACCGTTGGTTAGTCCAAGTGGTGTGGCGCCCAGTTTTCTGCCTAAAATTTGTACATGTCCGATTGTGAATTATCTATGCATATTTTCTGTAGTTTGATGACCTATGGGCAGGGGCGGAGAGAAGGGGGGGCAGGACAGGGCCTGGCCCCCCTAACGAAAATAAAATTTAGTAATTAGTAGTAATTAGTTAACATTAGTAAACACTAAAAAGTAAATAAAGGCCCAGCATTAGTAAACACTAAATAGTAAATAAGTTCAACGAGCTCGATTAGAGAGTCAATTACCACTCTTTCAACTTGATGCATGCAACCATCCGGAGCTGTAATGCTTGGCTACTCTTGCTGATTTGACAAGTGAACTATATAAAATAGGTAAAGCTTATATTTTTCTCAACTTGATGTATGTAATACTTGATATCTCTTGCTAATTTAACAAATGGATTATATAAAACAGGTAAAATTTCCCATTATTTAATGACTAAATAGGCTGTTACGATTGTTCATAACTCTTCCGGTGCCAATAGCAACCACAGAGCGAGCATTTTCAGCTATAAAACTTGTCAAGATCCGCATTCGAAATAAAATAGGAGATGATTTTCTTTGACACTGCATGATAGTTTACATTGAAAAAGAACTAGCAGCGAAAATTAGTTCAGATGAACTTATTAACTTATATGATTTTCTAGGTATTTGTAGAACTAAATTTAAGTTAATAGAGATGTAAGTTTCTTATTCTAAAAATATGTCATATTTTACTTATGTGGGCATGTGGTTATGCTATATTTAAATTTAAATGCATCGATATTAATATGATATTTTTTTATGAATGCTATGATAATTTTTTGATGATCCACGTGGCCCCCCTTAACCCAAAATCCTGGCTCCGCCCCTGCCTATGGGTGCCAAGTCCTCGAGATAATTCTGCTAACCAAAGCGCACATCTGCCTCAAAAGTATGCTCTTTGTATTTTGGATATTTATTTTTTGAGAGTATTTCGGAGGTATATTTAGAGCTATCTCTTTTTTATTTTCCGGATATAATAAGGTTCATGAAAAACATATGAGTAGTGTTTCTATACATCACCTCTTAACAAGTTTTTACAAACCTTGAAAAAGCAAAGTGGTAAGTAATTATTTTCTACCATTCGTTCATGTTTAATATTTGTGCAATTTTCAAAAAATAATGCATAGAAACAACTTCAGGCACATTGGAACCGCATGAGAGTTCACCGGAGTGAAGCACTGTCCGCCAAAATCGGCCAATTGTGTGTTTGTGTGTGTTTTTTCGGAGTATATAGGTACTGATCGAGTCTGCGCATACACATATAAAAGTCAGTGATTATATTATCATATAGTACATCGCCGTTTGCATATGGTTTCATCACTTTACGTGATTACATTTGCCTCCGTTGATGTGCGCGCGGCTAGCTAATCCCAGCGCATGTACACCGGCCAGCCTGGTCTTAGCTGAAAGTGCCGTACAATTCTTCTTCTTCTTCTTAGCAAATCGAGCAATAAGATCTTTTAGTCTACATTGTCTTTTTTTTACTTGCATTTCTTTTAAAAAATCTTTAAGATGTGTTAAACGTTTTCATGTTCACATTGAATTTGTAGCTGATTGACGTGTAAGGATGCACATATATATACCATTTGCATCTCCCTTCATGGGCGCACGCACCGTCCGGTCGGGGAGCTCGTTCGATTGATCGTGCGCTAGCTCAAGATCTCCAGCGGGCGACCTAAATTTCGTTCTTTTCGCCATCTTTTGACCGGTCCGTTGGCGCCGTGGCTGTGCCGATCGATCATCGATCGAGATGCCTTAGATCTTGGGCAGCTGCGTGCAACCAGTGGTGGTTCCAAGGACGGTGACTCGTACCAGTCGCCATATTTTAACCCTTGTGGCAACTTTAGCTTTAAGAAAGCCAAGCCATGGCCGGGCTTAATTAATTGCTAATTGAGTACACTATATATTGTGCGTATCATGGTTCCTAAACCCGACAAGCACGTCGCCTTTGGGCCAATGGAGGATAAGCTCGAGGCTAGCCAACGCTAATGGATTGATTAAACCTAGCCTAATCCCTCGTTGAGTCCGAAAGACAAAAGCAAATTAAGCGAGCGAGGAAGAGGCCGCCCCCACCACGAGAGAGGCCGGTTTGGTAAAGCTAGCTAGCTAATTTGCGAGTTCGTATTAGCTCGATCCTTCAATTCACGCACTATACAAACAGGTCAGATTATTCGGTTTCGTGCCAATATATTTTCGTCTTTGATCGCCATTGGTTGGTTGGTTGGCCTGTCGCTGTTCTTGGCCTACACAAGCTGAAAGCAACAACGAAAAAGTCCAACTTCCGGGATGGCATATGTAGCCCATGGTTGTTCGTGATTTCGGATATGTCACCGAGAAATGCTGTCGGCTAGTAGCGTCCGAATCGTAACCCCCTTTGGTTTGTTGCAACCTTTGTATGTTTGATACTTCTAGCTAGCTAGTGTTGGAAAAATATATGTATATTGCAATGTGTGCATCTTGCACTTTTAAACACACCCAATTAGCGTCCGCATAGTTGGTCTGTTGCAACCATTGTCTGTTTGATATTTCTAGCTAGCTAGTGTTCGAAAAAATATATGTATATTGCAATGTGTGCATATATCTTGCACTTTACCACACACAATTAAGTTTGTAGCGTCGTAGCGTAGATACTAGAGATTAATCGGTATGGTAGGTAGTGTGATCTATCGATATGGCACGTACCGTGTAATAATTTGGCGTTAAGATTTCTTGTTGTTACATAAAGAGTGATATGTTAGGTCTTCGAAATGCAGCGACTCGATGCATATGTACTTTGAAAGTTACGTTGAAATATTATTGTGTGTGGAATTGTGGTTGAGTGTAATATTGATACGGCATGCAGGCATCAGGGAACATGCACATTCATATATAGAAAGATTTGGCTGAAATATATGTGTCGTTTTGGCCTCCTTAAATTTATGATGGATGTACGTCCTTTCCCTAGTGATTTCTATATATTAGACTCAATGAGTAGTGAGTGTATGTAAATCCCCGAAGGATCGGAAGATTCTTTTATTCAATCACTCAATGATGAGAGACTTGTACTTAACGTATTGTCACCAAGAAAGTTACAAGTAAATTAACGCAATGGATAATTTTACACTAACTCGCATGTTGGTACTAAAGTAGCTTCTAATTCTTGTTTATTTTCTTGACGGTTCTTTCTATATACTTGCTTTAGTTGCTTTTACTAGTAATTAGTTGTCTAGGAAAGAATAGGAAATAAAAAAAAGAACTAGTACAAACAATTCGACCATGACCCCATATATTTCATGCAAATGTATTCCTCGAATTAGCAGCTAGCACCATATATTACAATTTATAAACATCACATAATATAACTCCAATTCAAGTCAAATAATAGATTAATTACTTCTGCAAAATCTATAAAGGGATAATGTTAAGTTATAAGAATTAAGTCTAAACAAATCAACTATTATCAGACAACAGGAGGGTAACATGGAAATTAAGTTAGTTATAGTTAAACACCTTTGTATTGTTGAGTACATAATTAAATGAAAAACACCAAAAGTTCATTTTTTAGGTTACTAGTAATATTAAAACTTAGTAAGTACTTGATCACAGGCCAACATCAACATCATTTGTTGCATCAAATCTTTATAGTCCCTGTACTGGCCATTCCTTTACTACCCCACCGTGAATGTGCTGTAGGTGCATGAGGGCAACTTGATATCCAAGTGTGTGTGAATTCAACATCTAAATGTTTGTTTTTTCATAGGTGAGGTACAAGTGAGCATCGGTAGCTAGCTGCTGAAAGTTACTTTTCTTCCTCTCTTGTTGACAATATTCTGAGTTCACATAAGTATCTCGAAATTAATGCAACGTACGTAACATTTTTCAATTTAATTTGCAACGTTGTAGTATATATGTAGGTTTCGTTCAATCGATCAATGGTCAAGGCACTTACATAGCCTTGAGCCATGGTTTGTCAGTCACAAACAGCTAGGCGATCGATCACGCGCATTCAAGGTGAAAACTTCAGAGATACAATATATATGGAAAGAGTTGCAACAAAATCGTTTTGCAATAATGATTTGCAGGGCATATATGCATGCATACATATACTTCACAAGTATATACATCTCATATCTAAAGTTGAGTATGAACCGAGATGAATCACTTGCATTCAGGAAATAGTAGGGGAGGAAGAAGCTAGACGACAAAACGTAGTCTCACTAATCAACATGCATAAACATCCCAATGTGACGCAAAATAAGAGAAAGCGAGAGCACATGTACACAGCACACGATATAGTTTATTGCGACAACCAAACAAGAAAAAAAATAAAGATTAATTTCGCATAGACTTTGTTTGCTGGTAAGCGCCTCATCTAATCATGTCGCCACTTGAAGCTAGCTGGCCTCTCTCGCACCCACAATTATTACGATCGAGCCAATGAGGGATTAACTCATACTAATATTTTAGGGCTAAACGGCATCTTGCCAGGGTGGAAACCTCTAACAAAATTAATGGCCATTAAAGATAAGCACTACACCTATTAAGACCAATATTGTACTTATCTAATAGTAGCATATGGACCCCTCCGATAAAGTGACGACATATCAGACGGCAAATGTGGATGCAAATGAGAGGATGGAGGCTCTTATTGCAATAAAGGATGTTGACCTAAAGGAGATGCGTGTGTATAGGAGTACTTTACAAGGACGAGAGAAAAATATTAACCGACCAAGAGTTGTTTGGGCATACTCAGCCCCTTGTGATTGATATTGATTGATTTGTTACCCTTTCAACTCCATAATTTAGTGGCTTAATTAAATGGTTAATTTGTCATGTCAAATCTATCTCTCCTCCTCTGTCATATCTAGCTAGATATATCTCACATATTTTATACCTGGCCCCAGTAAAATGTAGCGCTTGATATTGTTTACATATGAAAAGTAGTACTCTGGTTTGGTGTGTGTATATATATATGGTCAATTAATTAGTATATGCTCTCTCTGAGAATAGGGTTACTGCTCAGCAATCATTTAAGATCCAATTAATTTCATTGACATTCTCTCTCCATACATCATCTCAAGTACGCATAAATAATTCAGGGCTGATTTGATCATGCTGAAACACGCAATTACTACTGATTTGACTCTTGGGGTGCAGCTCGATCTACCTGCCGCCAGATCCGATGGTCACGGAGATGCATGGACTGCAATTTAAGCACGTGGATCGATCTTTTAGAAATGCTACTAATAATATTGTATCGATTTTTACTGTAGTAAAGCGATACATAAGTCGAATCAAATAATGTTAAGGACCGAAGACTGTTTAAATTACATGTGTTTTGGTTTTGGAATAGCCCAGCAAACCGGCAATCAGATTCAGGCGTTGCTGCAATGAGCCTGCTAAATTCTGGCTTAGCGTTAAGCATGCAAGCAGATCAGTGGGGGGATTATAGGTCGTACAAGTGATGGAATGGCGTTTGCATGCGTTCACGTGCGCGCGCGTCCCATCCGAACCAGCGCATCCATGGCTGCCGCCCGGCCGCTGCTCTCGAGATATTCGAGAGCCTACGCGCAGACGCACGTATGCATTTGGAGCAAGCATACATACATGCGGTTTCATAGAGAGAGAGGTCAGTCACACTGTCGCACGTGCGGCAGGCAGATGGCTCGGCCGCCGAGGCGGTCGCATGTGCTTCCACCTCATGTTTGGAGCCACCGAGCCAGGTTTCACTTCTTCAGATTCATGAATACGATGAAACTGAAAATTCTAACTTCATCAGATTCGTGAAGCTGAAGCTATGAGTACATTAAGAGTGTTTAGATAGATCATCTTGTTTACATTTTAGACCAAAAATATAAACTTAATTTAATTTATTTTAGCATACAAGTTTCAGATTTTTGGTGAAACTGGAATCTGGAGCTCTACCGTACCAAACAAGCCCTTAAACCGCACAAAATCTATGAAATTAGCTCCTCCCGTTCCGGTTCAGAAAAGGATTTCATTCGGTTTACTACTTAAGTTCAATTTAAATTTAAAAAATTTAGAAAATTTAAAAACTATTCAAAAGTTTTCTAAAATTAGTATTAACTAGTCGTCAATCCGTGCATCTATATGACTAGCAATTTTTATAAATAGGTCTAATCCGTAACACATGCAATATTGTCTTCTCATCTTCATTTCTATTTCCAGATCATTGTTTGTCTTTATTAGACGCTTGAAGATAACGAGTAGATAAGAAAAGCAAAACTTCTCTTCTATATGCTACTCCTCTGATTTACTATATATCTTTTATGAATAGATAAATAGGTCTAAACTATGGATGAAATGATTAAGAAGATTAGACGACCAAGATTTTCTCTTATTTTAGAATAATGTGGGATTTTATAGCATTTTTTCTTTTTTTAGATAAATGTGGGAATTTCTTGAATTTTTTGATTAACGTGGGGGCTTATTGGAAGGCCTTCAATTAATATATAAAAAGATAAAAAGATAGCTTTAGGACCCCTGGTGTGAATATTTTTTGAAAAACAACTAAGTTTGAAATTTTACAATTTTTTTTTTTGCAATTCTCCTGACTTTTTCCCAACTTTTCAACCTGCCACCGATTTTCGTGAAAACCGCTCGAAAAGCGGCAAATTTAGAGCGGTTTTCAATCTTTTCATTCAAATTTTGCTTCAATTTTAAATTCATTTGACTTTTAAAACTGTTTGGGTTTTCACGAATTTTATTCATTTTTTTTGTGAATTTCAATACTACTGATTCATCGAAATCTAAGATTGAAATGGTACCGTTAACCTGCTTGGAGCCATAGCTCATGGAAGCGGATGCCAGATGGCGTGCACAACCCGGGCACCAAACATGCAGTAGCATCATCATGGTTAGTAACGGACGCGGGACTTTATTTGAGCCGGTGCTCATGGAACCTGTTTAGCGAACTCTGCCTACCTGTTGTCCGTCTTTGCCAACTCCGGCGCCGAAGGGTGCTCTAAGATATGCGCAACATAGGCTGCATGCTTTAGCCTATTCTATATATGCATGGAGTCGTCATTGATAATGTCTTGACTGATCAAATGCGCTCATTTTCTATACATGCGTCGAACGTGGAGTCACTACTTCTCTTTGTTGTACGTGAAATCTGTCTCTTTTTCGTACTCTCGAGATAACATGCTCCTAACTTCCAATATATCACTTAAACAAACCTGTTATATCTCTTTATAGTTGAAAAAATTCATCGGAGCTTTTTATTTTTAAGTATATATCTTTTTCATATTAAAGGAACTATATACACAAATTATACTATAAAAAGTGGAATTTCATGAAATTTTTTATGGCTCTCAGTTTGGAGTATCTTATAATCATTATTAGAGTATACTCAAAAGCATAAAAATATATAACAACATCATTTAAGCGATATACCGAAAGTAAGAATGCATACTCGAGTATGGAACCATTTCCCTATAGATATGATGCTAAAATAGGATATCATGTTGTAAGGGTACTATGATTTTAAATGCGCGAATTCAAGCCAAATTCGGGTATATTCTTTTAAAAATTTCAGTTTAAGGTATATACCCATCTATGACAATTCAGTGAAACACATACATTTGAAAAAATATACTCGAATTCAAAGATTTTGAACGAATTTAGATCCATTTACATATAATCAGCACATATCTACAATCAAACTACCGCATAAAAGGCAACTCTGGTTTGAATTTTAATTCAAACCTTTCAAAACTAGTTAAACTTGACATCCAAAAAAATTCAAGCGTTTTCATGCGTAATACATAGGAGAAATACCGGTTTTATATCATAGTGCCGGATATCCCAGTTAATTATAATATATATAGGCTGTTATCATTCGATCAACCCTGCACAAATCCTAAAGCATCAAGTCTCCAACACGTCACTGGCTCTTCCTTCCCACATACGTCCGCAAATTCCACCTGCGTCGTCGCCCTATTTGCCCTTTTCGCCTATGGATATGATGGTTTGAGAGTTGAAACCACATAGCCTGCAGCGGTGACGAGGAGCTACGGCGAGGGCAGGTGAGCAACCACAACGCACGCGCGGAGGCAGGCTGACGGGGTGCAATGGCAGTGAACGGTGACTAGCTCAACGATGGGCGTTGCATGCCCCAATGATGAAACGGGCTCGGCGGCGATAAGTGTGTGAATTTTTGCTTGAAACTCAGTTTTTTTTTTCATGAAACTGTAGAAAAGAGATAATTGTATAATGCGTGGGATGATGTATTGCTGAGCCCTCAAGCTGTTTATATAGGAGTACATGGCTTGGAAGGCAAGATGCCTCTCCTAGAGATAAGGAAGGTTATCACGGGATTACAATCAATCCTAAACTAACCATATCTGGTGCTGCCTAATATACTCTAACATCCCCGATCCAGCCGAGTGGCGCAGACGATGAGATCAGAAGAAGTAGACAGTGACATCCCCGCATCGTAACGGTCGATCGTCCACAGATCTTTGTGGGCTGGAGTGGAAGCCGACGAGGTTGCTCAAGCAAAGCGGTAGCCCTTGTGCCCATGTCGAAGTAGCCAAGCACGAGGGCGAGAAGCCGTGTCGAGGTGCCGTGGCGAAGGGTAGTTGTGGTCGAGGGAGCCGTTGAGGTCGCCGAAGAGGAGGAGCCGCACAAGTCGCGGGCGCGCAAGGGGCGCCAGGGTGATGAGGGCGCATAAGAGGGAGCGCCATAGACGAAGACGGCGACGCAGTCGATGAAGAAGAAGGTCAATGCCGAAGTCGACACTGTCGAGCCGCCATGGACGAGGCGTGCGCCGGGTTTGCCAGGCCCGAGAATGCGTCGAGAACGAAGGCACGCACCGGTGTTGCCAGTACCGGACGTAATAGGCAGAGGGCCCCAACCATGCGTCAGCGTCTAAAGGGACCAGCAGAGAAGGCCTCCACGACGGTTGCGGTGCGCAAAAGAACGACGGGGAAGAAGGTGCCGATGCAGCCCGTGGTTGTCGGAGTGGACGAAGTAGGCGAGGACGAGAGGCGGCAATGGCGACGAGGTTGTGGTGAACGAAGTCGAAGAAGTAGATGGGCGACGCACCAAGGCTCGGTAGCGGCGGCGGCGAGAGAGCCGTAACGCACGAGGAGAGCCACGGTGGCGCTGGAGTGTCACGACGGCGGTGCTTTCGAAAGTCGGCGAAGAACTTCGAACAATGGGAGAAGACCATCGCGAGAGACGCAGCAGCGGCACGTAGTCGGCAATGATGGAGGTGCAACGGCGAGGACGACGATAGGCGGCGGCTATTCTTTGCCGAGGAAGCGACGCAATGGCAGCCCTTGTGCTTGGAAAAGCGGCGTAGTAGACGCAGCGAGCGTCACGGGAGGATGGTCGCACGTGATCGGTTGATCGGCCGAGGCGTCGCGACGGAGTCGAAGGTGGAGCCTCCGACGGTGGTGGCGACGACAAGCGGCGTAGGTCGATGTGCGAGCAAAGAGGCGCGGCACACGCAGCGTTCCGCATGCGCCGCGAGCCATGCCATGCCGCCTGATCGAAGAAGATGAGAAGCGGTGTTGTCGATGTCGATGTCGAAGATGCGCGAGGCCGATGGCGGTGGAGTAACGCAAACCCGATCTCTGCTCGGGAAAAATAAAAGGTACTGGCGGCAGCAGATCTGGTACCCATAGCCCCATCGTCTCATGGTCCAGCGAACCATCGGCGGGCGGGCGTGGCCTGCCCGGCTGAGCCGGCCGGCGGAGGGGCCCAGGCGACGGAGCCATGGGCGAGGCCCGACCGTGAGAGGGGCTCGGTCGGCGGACGATGACCAGGTGACGGAGATGGCGCGGCGAGGCGAAGTGGAGGAGGACCCGTAGAACCACGGCGGCGTGGAGCGCGGAGGGGCAGCGGCGGCGGAAGCGGCACCTACAAATCAAGCGTTCCCTCCTCGGTAATCAACACGGCGGCGGCGGAGAAGCTTGGACGCAGCAACCAGCCCACAATTGTCACTACGATAGCGTGTGGGCCGGATGAGCGAGGCATGGCGTGGCGCAACCGGCGACGGAGAAGACGACCACCACGATGCGGATCCGGGAGAACTCGATCTTTCTTTGCCGACGACGTGACGCGACGACGACGGACGTGGCGGATCAGAAGGATCGGCCACGCAACCTAACTACGAGGGCGCTGCCCCCGGTGGAGATCGATCTCCCCGGGGGCGGCGCGGTGGCGGCTGCGGAAGGCTAGGTCTAGGATGAGAACCCTAAACTCGTGATACCATGTAGAAAAGAGAGAATTGTATAATGCGTGGGATGATGTATTGCTGAGCCCTCAGGCTGTTTATATAGGAGTACATGGCTTGGAGGGCAAGATGCCTCTCCTAGAGATAAGGAAGGTTATCACGGGATTACAATCAATCCTAAACTAACCATATCTGGTGCTGCCTAATATACTCTAACAGAAACTAGCTAAGTGAAACATGTGTGTGGAACTCTGCAACCTTCTTAAAACTCTGCTGAAACTTTCTCTTGCTCTAAACTTTGAGACTTTTTTCCCTAAATTTCCGTGAAACTTGCCCTAGAAATGCGAAACTTGTGACAACAACCACCGTTGCGCCCGGTGTCAACCACCGTTGCGCCTCGCCACGGCCTCGATCGAGGTGATCGAGTTTTCACGGGGACATTCGCAAGGCTAATTAAGCTGACGGTGGATGGGATTGAATTGGGAGAGGAGAGAGAAGGAGCTAGCTAGGATTGTGGAGAGCTCAAGGGAACACGAAGGAAAATGAATGGAGAGGAACCGTTTGGAGTGGATATATAAGAACTGAAGGATGGATATCAATTTGGGGGAGGCGATCCGACGGCATAGTTCCTCGTAAAAAAGCATGGGATCACTGCATGCAGTACCATGCAGCACGCCAATGGGGAACCGATGGAGCACTTTTGTTCCAGCAGAGACATTAGTTTTGCTTCTCTTTTGAAGACGACCTATAGCATTCTTCGTTTCTTCTACATTTGAAGCGAACTGCTTCCCTGCCAGGTAAAGAGAAGAAGGCGCGTGGCTGTGGAGTTGCGCGCCGTTCGTGAATGGGTATTCGATTTGGCCCAATTTGTAGGCCCGACTCTGTACTTGGACCGCGGCCTCAGCTGTAATGGGCTGCTGCACAAACAGCTTTTCCTAGTCTTGATCTTTTTTGAAAAAAAAAATTATGGTGCATTGTACCGTTAATATACATTAGACTGTTCTAATGTAAAAATCAGATATAACCATTGATTGGTTAAGATTATTTCTATTACTTTACTACCAAAAAGTATAAATAAATTCTAGCTAACCTAATCCATTAGAAAAAAAAAGAATTAATAGTTTATATGGAACTTAATTAGTGTATATAAAAGAATTTTTTTGGAGGTATTAGCGTGAACTGGCGTACTGGTTGTGTACTACCTAGCCGTCCAAACTTTGGGATATTCGTGCCGTATAAGTTGATTGAAGATATCTCCTAGCTAGCAGCTGTAACTCTCAATTCCATCGAACCTTCTCCATGCCTACTGGTCGTACGTGATAAAGGGTATAACAAATTATTTATGACTTCTATGCTCACGCACATTTGTTCAATGCCTCCTATTATGTTTTGCGTAAGACATGTTTGATTAAGTAACGACAGCGTTTGCTCTCGCTTAATTTTACACTGCATCAGCATTTTTCAGGGAAATATATCAAAAGTTTTACAAGCATTAATTAATATCACATGATCATCTAGATGAAAAAAAAGCACAAGCTCGTGGAGAACAACGATGCAGTACGTACGGATCCTCCCGAGCGATTGAACGCAACACATTAGAGCAAGAAAAATACCCCTTGTTGTGTGCTAATTCGACAGTAAAGCGGCATAGTTTCTCGGCATATGCCCCTAAAATTATATATGCAGCTACGAGGGCGACAAAAACGCACCAGTTGTTGGACTCTGAAGCCACGCACGACAGAGATGTTTTGACTCATGACAACACCTTAGTTAATTGCAGGTACGACGGACGACGTGCGTATCGTATACATATGTATGCATGTGATTCCTACGCGTGTGATGGAAAAACTGGAAACAGATTCTGTAAACTTTGCTGTTACATTCGTGCAAGGACATGTAGGCGAAGGAGCCGAGGACAATAGTCCCTGACTGTCTAGGACAAGATGAAGCAGCTAGCTTAGATAATATATACTGATCATAAGGAGCGTACGATTTTGCCTGTAGTTAGTGTGTCGTTTCCTGAAGGAAGATTCACTCAGTTTGTTCCAACTCTCAAGCCAATTAATGACAGCTCAACAGTCCTAGTTTAACGATAGAATCGGACTGTTATTTAGGGCCTGTTACAGCTCCAAATCATAGTCATTACTTGTCACACGCTGGTATTGTTCTTGTCGCCATGTTCAGCTATTCCAGACGTGACTACGTACTGTGATAGCGATAAAGCGTGACTATCTTTCTCCCCCACCATTGACAGCCTGCTTCTCCATTTTTCTCATGCTCGGTAGCTCTCCATGACCGGCAACCCTGTGCCAACGTGTAGAATCAAGGATAACCGACTAGAAGGAGGTGAATAGGAGGTTTCAAAATTTCTCAACTCTAATTGCAATTAATTAAATCACTATGCTTGAATTGCAATTTTCTACAATTTTACAACTAAGGTCTTTAGTGATTTTCAAGTTCTCTAGCAATTCAAGTATGAGCAAGAAGATAATTAAAGCACAAATAATATACTTGACAAATAAAAAGAATAAATTGAGCACGATAAATTGTAAATGCAAACCACAAGAGAGTAAGAGACGAGATTTTCATCCCATGGTCTCGGAGACTTGTCGGTCTCCACTACTCCACGTTGAGATGACTTGAACTTCTTCAAACCGGCTCAACCCGCTTGAGCTTTCCTCGATCACTATGGCAGTTCTTCCCCGCTCCGGGTAGGCGAACTCTGGCTTTCACAACTTGCCGGGGTTTCTCACAATCTTCGTCGAGAAGCTCACCGCGCACAAACTCCTCTAAGCCGTTTAGGAGACGGCAACCTCCAAGAGAATAGAGCAATGACGCTTCTTTGAGGATGAATCAAGTGTCGCTCAAATCTATATGCAACACTTGAATGCTTCTTACTCATTCAAAATGAGAATTTAATGCACTAGTGAGTAGGAAAAATTTGCTAGAGCTCAATATGTGTTCAATGAGTCACCAGAAACCTCTATTGTGTAAGTGTAGAGGTATTTATAACCTTCACCCACTATTCCAACCATTGGAGGGCAAGATTCTGAAAAATTAGGAAATCCGATACTACCGGTGTGTAAATAATGGTAGTACCGCCCCTCTTCCAACAGTCGATTTTGAGCATTTAATGCGGTGGGAAAGAGCCGTTGAAGGAGGTTCGGTACTACCGCCACACAAAGTGTGGTAGTACTGACTTTTTGAGTGATTTACTCAAAAATGACTCGTTCTGGAAAAAGGGTACCGCCATACAAATCCCGGTACTATCGGATTTTAGCCTGCGATAGTGATAGCATCTAGGCCTCCTAATTTTTCATCTTAAATATTATATGATTTTGGTGTTGATGATCAAATCGATGACTATTAAGCAATGAGGATTATTGTTCAGGTATTCAAGAAGGCATCAATCAAAAAGTCAAGATTAAGAATCTTTGTTACTAGTTTTGGCTTGGAAGATGATTCAAGCCAAGTAGTTAGGACAATTTTAATATGATCGTATTATAAAGGGGGGTTAACTACTAGATTTCCAACTTTTACCGAGTGTGAAAAATATGTCAGCCATTGTAAAATACCATAGGCCATGTATATGGCCGAGCGTAAACCGTCGGTAACTTCCCCTCGGCCACTCATGGTTGGCCATTCATGGGATTCCCGACGGTACCCTCTGTTATTAGTTTAACGAGGGTTTTCATAGCACTCGGTAAATACATGGGTGAGAGGTTTTTTCTTCCTAACGGGGTATAGAAACCCCCAGTAATTTCTCACAACTATATATGGGATTTTTTGTGTAAAAAATGTAAAAATAATTTCAAATCTAGGGACTAACCGCACAACTTGTTTGCACCACAATCCCTTAAGTCGAATATTTTTTATTTTCAAATTAGAAATACGTGATGCCTAGGATTCAAACTCACAACCTCTTGAACACAATCTCTCCCTTCTAACCAACTCACCTCAACTGTCTTCTTGCTAGAAGTAAGATAAGTACTTCTTTTAACTCTTGTTCTCATGATACTTTATCAATTATTTAGTCAAATATATGACTTTAAATGAAAAAGTTGTCAACTACAAAGTTGTAGATTTCAATGAGAGCTATATTTTTCATATATACATCACCTTCATCCAGCCTCGTATGAATTTTGCAATAGCCCAATGTTTGATTTGTACCATCGCTAAAAGTTGTACCCTGTCGGTAAATCATTGCAATAACCGAGTGTTATCTTTACACACACTAAATGTATTTTCACTCGGTGATTGTTTGTAACGGTGATTGTTTGTAAGGAAGATTTTATTAATTTCAAGAACATTACATCAAGATGATACAAGTCCTTAAATTTCTCCTACCGCTAACAAAAGCACGACGGTTAGCATTACACTCACACCAGAATTGTTGTACCCTCTCGGTGATTTCATACTATGACTAAGGGTTTTCCACCAACCGTCGGTTTGTGGTAAGCCCCATCGTAAATCTTCTAATAGCCGTCCGTTTTTGTTCTACCGTCGGAAAAAAGATGCACTGTCGGCCACCTTATTTTTTTCCCGACGGCCCGTAGGCCATTACATTTCACACTAGGTAAAAGTTAGATTTCTAGTAGTGTTGTGCACAAGTTCAAGTTTTGGTTCATAGGCTAAAATTAATTAGGTTGCTTAGAGTCAAGATCTTCCGAAAGTATTTTCTCCTCACTAAATTAACCTTTCACCCAAACAAGATAGTATGTGTTTCGTCGAACTCAATATCATTATTCTCAAATTTAAGTCCGGAACAACCTTGGCCAAATTTCTTCTCCCACTAGACTATCCATGATCTTCTAAAAATTCATCCGGCGAAAACTAAAGTCCACACCGGACCATTCCTTTTCAGTCCGGCGCTAAAATCTTCTCAATCAAATATTTAACTGAGTGCATTCCATTCACGATGGACCAACCTTGATTGCTCAGCAAAATTAGTCTGGTGCAAGTTTTGTCTTCGCCGGACCATACCCTTATTTGTCCGTCGTTAAAAGCCTTCTGAACAAAAGTTTAACCGAGCGTACGCTTTTCACGCCGGACCAACTTCTACTAAAGCAAAATCTAGTCTGGTGCAAATGTATTCCTCTCAGCTAAACATGTCTTGTTCTTCCAAAAGTCCGCCGGTGCAAACTCTTTTGAATTCCTTCTTCGGCGGACCAACTATTTTCGGTCTGGTGCTTATGTCCAAACTCTCATTTCCTCGTCGGACCTAATTTTTCTCAAAACCCATGTACGACAGACCATACTGGTTTAATCTAGCACTAATACTCTTTCCAACTCTATTGGTTTGGAGTATAAAGAACTGATTTTGAAGCCTAATCTTTCTAAGTCCGTTGTGGTTGTGTTTAGGCTATTTTGATAGTCTAACATGTTCCAACGGCTCCTGTGGTAGATGTAACGGCTAGATACAGTTCAAATGGCTATATAAGCATTATCTGAGCATTCCTTTATTATCTTTTGATCTCCTTAACACTTTAGCACCCTAGAGCTTTTATTTCTTCAAGGAGACTGAGCTTCAACTCTAAACTCAAACTCTACACTTTCTAAGTGTTTGGCTTCAAGTTTAGTCTAGTTAGTGTTGTACTGAGTGAACCAAGAGACAAGACTTATGGATAGTCTATTACTCTTGGAACAAATTATTCCTAGACGGCTTAGAGAAAGGAGTTGGTGCGACCTGTCCAAAAGTGGAAGGCCACCACTAGTTGTGAGAGGTTGGAACTCACCTCACCGGAGTGGTGAAAGAGTCACCTTAGTAGAGACTAAAGCTACTGCGACTAGCTTTGGAGGAGCTATACTTCGTGAGAAGTGCACTAACGTGGAGTAGGAGTTTGGCTCCGAACCACGGGATAAATCTTCGTGTCTCTAATTCTTCTTCTGGCTGTTGAGCTTTGTTGTAATTATTTCTTGCTGGTTTTGTTGTCTGTGCTCTTGTTGATCTCTTGAATCTTTGTATGTGCTATGCCTATATGTGGTACCTATTTTCGCATGATCCGACAAAAAATTTCAATATTGTATCGATTCTGCTCTGTATTCTCTATGAATTTGTGACCGGTATTATCCGTGTTGTATTTGTATCCGGTACTAACTATATCCAACTCCGATTTTAAGAAAAAATATATGGTTTAGGATACACAAAGAAC
The DNA here is from genome assembly GCA_036346375.1 of Guadua angustifolia. Classification (NCBI taxonomy): domain Eukaryota; kingdom Viridiplantae; phylum Streptophyta; class Magnoliopsida; order Poales; family Poaceae; genus Guadua; species Guadua angustifolia. Next base: position 9,541,011 of record CM070507.1, on the reverse strand, counting down.
GATGTTCGGCCGAATACGAGCCAATTGCACCCATAGTAGCAAGTCAGTTTCCTGTTAGGAATATTACTTATGCATTACATTAACCAGGTTAATTAGCTAAGGAATAAGCACCCTTCAAATCGAATCTGGATTCTAACCATGTTTAGTCTGAAGTTTATTTTTGAACATACGGCGTGATCGAACATTTTGCATGGATGAACAGAACACTACATTCAAAGGGGATTACATATTTTGTCGTCAGGTTTTTATTGCAGTACTAGTTGCTGTATGTGTGTGCTATGGTCACGCAGAAATGCCGCTGACGATCTTGCCATATTGGCTAAGGTGTGGTTCTAGATTAACTACTCCTTGGCAGTACTTCACGCAGATTCCAGACCTCATAGATCCCAACCTTGAAGTTTTGGAACGCAGCACTGATGAAGCCAGTGCAAACACAACTGTGGCATAAGCTTTGCCTTAGCAGGCTATTGCTTTCTTAATCAGCTCAGCTCCCAGCATTCACCACAGCAACAGGTGATGCAACCCAAGCCAGTTTTGCACTACCTTCTGTGTGTCTCGTCCTTGCAGACATGAACAAAAGCACACTACGCGGCGACATAACCGATGCTCTCCTCCGTCTGTCTCTTGCTAAACCCCACAGCCATTGTGGTATAAATACTCGGCAACGAAAGCGCACGCATTTCTCGACAGATCAGTCCTCGAGTGCAAATTAAAAACACGGGAGCTGACACCTCCGATCGTGATGGCGCCGACGAGAAGCACCGAACAGATGAATCACATAACGCTGCACCACTTCTCGAAGCAGCAGCGCCTGCTGCATCAGCGGCTCAAACCCGCGGAGGTGTGGAGATGGCCGGCGGTGTCGCCCACCGGCCGCTCGGCGCCCGACGTCGAGGCAGCGGTGGACGACGACTGCCTGGGAGGGGCTGGGCCGCCACGCTCGTACACGTGCGCGTTCTGCCGCCGCAAGTTCCGGTCCGCGCAGGCGCTGGGCGGGCACATGAACGTGCACCGCCGCGACCGCGCCAAGATGCGCGGCCACGGCGCCGCCGTGCACCTGGGAGACGCGGCGTCGGCCTCCGAGGCGCCGACGGTGTACACTGTGATGTACCCCATACTGAACTCCAATGCGGCTGGCGCAGTGCTCATACCCAGCGGCAACGTGCTGCTCTCGGCGCCCGTGGCACTGGCGGCGGCTGCCCGTCATGATCAGCAGTGCCACGCAAGTGATGACGAGAATGACAAGGAGATCGACCTGGAGCTTCGCCTTTGATGGCCGTGACCGACAAATTAATCATCTAGATATGTTTTGATTCTTAATGATGTGTGATTTTTTCTCCCATTTTGATTATTTTTCATCAAATAATTAACCCGAATGTGAAAGATCTACAGTTTGCCATGCATTGGCAAATTAAGAGACAGAAAAGGTTGTACGGGAAGGACAAGCCTCCGAAGGAAGGAAAGACTGAAGTCTGAAATATCAGTCAAATATAGAGGCCTTTGGCGCCTCGATGTGATCCGAGATTTTTATTTCTATCATATCATTTACTCCGGCGAACAGGTTGCATAGATTTCCGACAGTTTTGAGGCGGCGCCGAGGATGCATGCCTACTAGAAGCATAAATAAGTCAACACTGCTCAATTGTTTTTGTTCCTTTCGATTTGTGACCTGTCATTAATTTCATTTCATTGACAAGCTTACAAAATTTCAGTTACAGCATGTGTGATGTAACAAAAAAAATGAATTGACGATTTGACATTTGTTGTCCCCAAATTACAGAAATATCTTGAATGGAACGAAAAGAATAGAGTAAATTTCATAAAACTATAATTTTTTTATAAACTATAAAAAAACTACAAGTTTTAGCCTAGGTAACTTCATATTTTATGAACATTTAAAACTACAGATTGTAACATCTATTATAATTTGTTACCACTCTTACATATGGGACCCACATCATAGCCACATAACCCCATTTTCATATTTGGTTTTGGCAAGTTGGATTGTGGAACTGGTATGTGGGACCCATATGTCATAGTGGTAAAAAAAATTACAATAGATGCTACAACATATAGTTTTGTGAAACTGGTATGTGGGCCCCATATGTCATAGTGGTAAAAAAATTACAATAGATGCTACAACATATAATTTTGTAAAACAAATATTTCTAAAATCTTGAGTTCTCTGAAATAGATACTAAAAGCTCTCACTCTAACGTGTGGGCCTATATAGCAGCTACACAACTCCGTTATCTATTTGGTTTTGGCCAAGTCAGATTGTGTGACTGCCATGTGGGCCCGTATATTATAGCGGTAATAAATTACGATAGATGCTACGGCATGTAGTTTTGTAAAATAAATATTCCTAAAATCTAGAGTTCTCTAAAATAGATACTAAAACATGTAGTTTTTATAGTTCATAAAAAGAAAACCTGTAATTTTGCAAAATGTACTAAAAAAGAATAAAGGTGCCCAGGCCGCCAAAGAACTATGTATCCAGTAATCCACCCCATGCAGGAACAAAATTTTGCCCACGGCCGAAATCCGAAATTTTAGCATTTCGGATGAAATTCGTTCAAAATTCAAAAAGAAAATTTCAAATCCGGTTTATTTGCTACCGAAATTTCGGCGAAATTGCACTGATCAAAAAATGGTTCAAACGATGTCGAAAAATTTTGAAATTTTTTTAAGGTTCCTGGCACATTAAAAATGTTCTCATAAAATTTTTAGGGGATTATCAGGTCTGTGGAATTTTTAAAAATTCAAATATTAGTACTATCCAGATGAAACATTGACCAGCAAGTTTGAACTGGATGAAAAATGGTACAAACAATGTTATAAAATTTTGAAATTTTTTTTCATGATGCTTATGAATCACTAATGTTTCCATAAAATTTTTGGATGGTGATCAAGATTCAAGAATTTTTAAAAATTTGAACAGTGCTACTATCATGATAAAAGCCTTACCAACAAATTTGAACGGAATGAAAAATAGATCAAACCATGTCGGAAAATTTTGAAAATTTTTGTGAAAGGTCCTGATGTATCACTAATATTTTTATAAAAGTTTCATATGATTATCATACTTGAAAAAGTTTCAAAAATTCTAAAAGTGCTACGTGCTTTGATAAAAGCCTGATAATCAATACATAGATTTGCTCTAGCGAAAAAACAAGGTTTAAAATTTGCGAAAATTTTAAAGAAGAGTGATAAGGAAGTGTTTAAGATATCATAAAAATTTTGAATCATGATCACACTTCAATGAATTTATAAAATTCTTACAAAGCACAGTAGTATTTATGTTCTTTCTCTTTTAGTTTTTGCAATATAGTATAACAATGAAGTTTAATTGTTTTATAGATTTGATTGACCAAACAAAAAAAGTTAATTTTTTTGAAAATTTTATAAAATAGTACTGAGGCAATTCTTAATCTTTCGTAAAAATTTTATATCATGATCACACTTGAGAAAATTTAGAAAAATCTAACAAGTTTACTGTCCCAATTATGTCCATTCAATTTTTGATTTTTCAAAGATAACAAATGAAGTTAAATTATTTTAAAAAAAATTCTTTATAATCCTACACTACTAAAGATAGTACCATAAATTTTTCAAATCATTATCAAGCTTGTACAATTTTATAAAAATCTAACAATGTTTCTGCCCAAATTTTAAAATGTCTCAAAATTTTAGTTTTTCAACAAATTTTCATATAAGATGACTTTCTTAAGGGTTATTGGATTAATTTCGGTCAAATCAGGCCCTAAAACATCAAAATCCAGTTTCAAAACCGAAATTTCGCCAAGTTTGCTCGAAATTTCTGAAATTACTAAGCAAATTCAAAAATTTTCAAAATTTTGCATTCGGCCGGTACTTCAAATTTCGCCTTATCCCGAAATGCAAAATTTCGCCAAAATTTATTTCCCTGTGCAGGATAGCCCACGTTACCCGAATTCCATCGCACTACCCATGTAGGACCTCTCCCGTCTCTCCTCATTCCAGGCCCAGGTGCAAGCTGCCACCGCCGGCCGGTCCTCGGGTGGCATCTCCTGTGCCACCGCCCACCGCACACGAGAGCGTGCGGCACCGCGCGGTGGTGGACGCGGCGCACGAGCGCACTCGCATATCTCCGGTGCCCGTGCGATGGCGCGGTGATCGACACCTCGCGCGGAGACGCTCGTCAGCGATGGGGGGACGCCCGTGTGCCGGAGCTACACCTACGACGAGCGCTGCAAGAAGTTTTTTGAGCGGGAACACGGGACTAGGAGCGCTGCATCGAGCTCCTCAGAAGCCAGCGGCAATTCGTCGTCCAGAAGCTTGCTTTGCTGGGTTGGTATCGTGCAGATTTACGCCGGCAGCATCACATACGGGAGAGAAGTACCCAAATTGCACGGTTTCGCCGTGAAATGCTTTCGCTGAATTGGGATCAAACTGCAGTAAGTAGTGGTGACGATAACTTTAGCAATCACACTACCGGCCGTTGGATCAAAACGGATGATCCATATATTGGAAGAATGCTATTCACCACAATACTTCGAAGAATGCTATTCGCCGCAAAGTATTGTAACATCCTCTGTGGCAAGTACTGTTTTCAAGCATCGTAGTGGGATCTCGATTATTCGTTCCGATGATCAAACGATACTGGCTGGTGCTAGCGATGCTAAATTTACAGGCACCATTACCACTGCACCATATCTCTTTCCGCTTTCGATTTAGGATGTGTTTGGTAGGATTCCAGCTTCATTGCTAGGTATTTCTAGCTTCACTAGATCTATGAAGCTATAAATACATTAAGAGTGATAGATCATCTTATTTACATTTTAGACCAAAAATATAAACTTAATTAACTTTATTTTAGTCTACAAGTTTCAAATCTCAGATAAAGTTAGAATCTAAAGTTCTACCAAACAGGCACTTAGTATGACTCCATGTTCTCTACTTTTCTTTCGGAAATACTACAGTGTGTCGCATTATGACATGGTACTGCAATCTATGTCATGCGAATTTCCTCTTTTGTCCTTTCTAGATTAATATATTATATATAGCATCAAATAGTCGTGGATTAGTCACAACTGAGGCCCACCATATGGGACTCTAGATGTTGCATGTTAACCACGACATTGGCTATTAGTACACAATAGATTCAGAAAATCATACGCCACTAAGTTATTGAGGCCATCAGTTCTAAATTATCCAGTTTTCGTGTATGTGTTACGACCAAGGGTCCTTCTCTGTGGCGGCAAGGGAGGCAACGGTGGTGCTGGTCCTCTGCTCCGCAGATAGTGATCGTCGGCGGGGCGCCTCCGATCAATGGTGGCAGCAAGGGGGAAGATTAGACAGAAGTATAGGTAGGAGATAACTCAATTCTTGCTTAACTTCATCAATGCCTTGCGGCTTACATAAATAGGCTGCTGCCTTATGCATCTTTCCTAATAAACACTCTTTAAGAAAGGAAACCCAAAATCCCTTTATTTATCTTTCCTACTAAACCTTCTTAAGAAAGGAAACTCAAAAGACCAAATCCCTCCAATTAGAACCATATTGCCATCCCCTCTAACCTGCCTTTGGCCGGCGGCTATAGGTTCGGCCCCACATAACATCTCTCCCTCCCTCGACAAGCAGGTTGTCCTTAAGCTGCCAAGTAGGGTAGCGGCGTCGGAAATCTTCCACATCTTCCCAAGTGGCGGCCGAAGTCGGCTGATCTTCCCACTGAATGAGCACTTGGCGAACTCCACGAGCAATCCGCATCTTGACAACGGGCCGGAGTAGCTTGGGCTGCACCAAAGTGTATGGGCGGCAGAGATGGAGGTGTTCTTTGGTGGAGTACCGAGAATTTCTTGAGGAGACCCACATGGAACACGTCATGGAGACGGGCTTGTGGCGGGAGTGCGGTTTATATGCCACCTCATTGACCACCGCTATGACCTTGTAAGGACCATAGAATCGTGGTATGCACTTGCCTTTGGGTAGAGCCAGTAGCGGCGCCGAGCACGATGGCGAACGCGAGCCAAACCCGATCACCATCGCAAAGGACACCGGACGATGCCCACTCGTAGTACTTCTTAGCCATGCTTTGCACTGCGACAACCCTAGCAGGACATCCGCCAAGAACGACTCTCTCGTCCTCCATGGCGGCGGAGCGATCATGGGCACCCTCGATCCCTCGCTTCATAGGACCGAATAGCGGGGGTCCGACCATAGACCACTTTGAATGGCGTCTCCTTGATGCGGAATGGAAGGAAGTGTTGTAAATGAATTCGCCCAAGGAGCCATTTCACCATTGCTGCGGCCGATCACCATCATGCAAGATACATGGCAATAGCTTTGTTGACCTCCTCCGTCATCCATCCGATTCTTGGTGGAATGCCGAACTCATGTGGAGCTTGGTACCTAGTAGCGAAAGAGGGCTTGCCGAAAGTGGAGGTGAACACCGTGTCGCTGATCGGAGACGATGGGCGTGGGCACTCCGTGGAGGCGGACAATGTCGGCGAAGAATCTTGCACTCATCGACTCACCGAATATGGGTGTGCCAGGGCAATGAAGTGCGCATATTTGGAGAATCTGTCCACCACCGTGAGGATCACCGACTTGCCACCCACCTTAGGAAGGTGCTCGACGAAGTCCATGGAGATATCGGACCAGATGGAGGATGGCACGGGAAGGGGCAGCAGCAGTCCGGCCGGGTGGAGATGCTCCGTTTTGTTCCTCTGGCGCCGGCAGACCAAGCAGTGGCGGACGTAAGCTTGGATAGCCACCCTGTCGCTCGGCGTGTGGAAGTCACGGCGAAACCGCCGCAAGGTCTTCTCAACGCCCTCATGTGCCGTGTCGTGGACGCCTTGGAGCACCTTCTGGAGTATCGTGGAGCCCGGCGGAAGATAAAATTTGCCACCATGCAGCAGGATGCCGTCCACCACAGCCCAGGGGGAGCCGAGCGAGCCATCAGACACCTGGGCGGCTAGCGTGATGATGGCTGGGTCGCGGTTGGCCTCCTGCCGAAGGTCCTGGACGATGTCGAAGCTAGGCCCGGAGATGGCCATGAGAGCGCCCTCATCCACGTCACGACGGGAGAGTGCGTCGGCGACGATGTTGGTGCGGCCCGGCTTGTATTCCACGGTGAAGTCAAATCCCAGCAGTTTGCTTACCCACTGGTGCTGCGGAATCGTGGCAAGACGTTGATCTAGCAAGAACTTCAAGCTGTAGTGGTCGGTTTTGACAACAAACGGACGTCCCCATAGGTAAGGCCGCCAATGGCGACGGCTGGACAAAACCCGATCACCAGCTTCGACGCCGCGAGACCTCGATGGCGAGCCATCGGCCATTGAAAAAGCCACGGGCGGCTTGTTGATGTAGCACGCGCCCGCGGCCGCGCCGTCGTCGCATTCCACCACGAAGGGCAGGGTGAAGTCGGGCAGAGCGAGGACGGGTGCCGACGTCAGGGCGCCCTTCAAGGACTGGAAAGCCGCTGCGGCCTCCTGTGACCAGGCGAAGCTGTCCTTGCGGAGGAGGGCGGTGAGGGGAGCGGCCAACGCCCCGTAATCCTTGACGTACTTGCGGTAGTACCCAGCCAATCCGAGGAAACCGCGGAGGGCACGCACCGTCCGCGGGGTCGGCCAGTCGACCACGGCCTGGACTTTGCCGACATCCATAGCAACACCGTTTCGGGAGATGACGTGGCCCAAGTAAGCGACGGAGGACTCACCAAAGAAGCATTTAGATTTCTTGAGGACGAGGTCGTTGTCGCGGAGCGTAGTGAAGACGGCGCGGACATGCTGGAGGTGTTCGGACCACGTCTTGCTGAAGATGAGGATATCGTCGAAGAAGACGAGGACGAAACGGCGCAAGAATGGCCTGAGCACCGCGTTCATCAATGCTTGGAAAGTTGCTGGTGCGTTGGTGAGGCCGAACGGCATGACCAGGAACTCGTAGAGGCCGTCGTGGGTACGGAAGGCCGTCTTCTCGATGTCGCTGGTGAACATCCGAACTTGATGATAGCCGGAGCGGAGGTCGAGCTTGGTGAAGAACTGGGCGCCGTGGAGCTCGTCGAGCAGCTCGTCCACAACCGGGATGGGGAACGTGTCGCGCACCGTCTGTTCATTGAGCGCCCGGTAGTCGACGCAGAAGCGCCAGGAGGCGTCGGGCTTCTTGACGAGCAGCACCGGGGACGAGAAGGCGGACGTGCTGCGACGAATGATGCCGCGGTCGAGCATGTCCTTGCACTGGCGCTCGAGTTCGTCCTTGTGCATGGCGGGGTAGCGGTATGGCCGGACGGCGACGGGAGGCATTCCTGGCAGGAGGTGGATGCGGTGGTCGCACGGTCGTGGAGGAGGCAGTCCACGTGGCTCGGCGAAGATGGCGTCAAACTCCTGGAGTAGAGCCGGCATAAGGTCAGAGCCCAATGCCGCAAGTTGGGGGCGCTGCGGAGGACTGCCAAGCCCCTGCCAGCGGACCTTGTGATCGCGAAGCCAAAATTGCATCGTGAGGGTGCCGAAGTCCCACAAGATTGGCCCAAGGGTCGCCAACCATCCGGTGCCGAGCACCAGATCGTAGCCCACGAGTGGGAGCACGAAGATTGTCTCGCGGAACTGCTCGTCGTGGATGGATAAGGTAGCGCCAGAACGCCAAACACGCGAGCCGTTCCCCATTGGCCACGGTAGCCTGCAGCCCGGTGCGGAAGTCGTAGGAAGCGCCCGTCCGTGTCGCAGCGGCCTGATACCAAGATGTTACGACCAAGGGTCCTTCTCTGTGGCGGCAAGGGAGGCACCGGTGGTGCTGGTCCTTTGCTCCGCAGATAGTGATCGTCGGCGGGGCGCCTCCGATCAATGGTGGCAGCAAGGGGGAAGATTAGACAGAAGTATAGGTAGGAGATAACTCAATTCTTGCTTAACTTCATCAATGCCTTGCGGCTTACATAAATAGGCTGATGCCTTATGCATCTTTCCTAATAAACACTCTTTAAGAAAGGAAACCCAAAATCCCTTTATTTATCTTTCCTACTAAACCTTCTTAAGAAAGGAAACTCAAAAGACCAAATCCCTCCAATTAGAACCAAATTGCCATCCCCTCTAACCTGCCTTTGGCCGGCGGCTATAGGTTCGGCCCCACATAACAGTATGTTTTGGAGCTCATGCGCGCAAACGACGAAGAGAATATCGGCAAAACGCAGAGACATCAAATGTACTAACTACAAACACCAGAGTAAATGGAACTACAGCTTACACACAGGAAAGAATGTCAAAGGAAATGGCATTTCTTGTTGTAATCATTTTTTATGCCACCAATTGGTTTAATATAGCGTCCAGCCACTCAGTTTGCGCCCTTAAATGTTTCCTGCAATTTCAGTTCCATAAGGTTCATTGCTGACTATACATTTTTCTATTTGGATACCTTGATATGTGAATTCCATGGTCAGTGACTCACCTGGCGAAGCTGCTACCCATGAATTGTATTCGTTATTTTGCACTTTCGCCTTGATCAAAACCATGCTCATTAAAGTTTTCCACCGCATGCTCATCCTCGTTCAGTGAGGATATTTCAATCTGCAAAATTAAGGATTTATTAGTTTCCATACATAAGCTTGACAGAAATAATACTCATACGCAATACCATTGAACAATTTATAATACTCTCTCTCAAAAACTCATATTTCTAGCAATAACATGTAGTCTTGTAAAGAACTGTTTTTTTTTCAATCATCCATTTGAAGAGCCTTTACATTGACTTGTACAGTCGAGAGTATTAAGGCACAAGTCAAAACGCTATGTTTGCCAAGAAAATATTACTTTACATAAAAAAAATTATTATTCAGCAAACAAAATACTTTGAAGGTACGGTTTCTAGGATGGTTCTACTTCTGTTTCATCATTAACAGCCTCCTTTTCCGCATTGCCGGTGACACGTCTCAGCCGGGAGGCAGCTTTGTCAATTGCCAGGTTCAGTTGGCTTATCTTGTCGCCCAGTGTTTGACGAGTTTTCTGAATCAAATCCACAAAGATTTAGTTGTCAAAATAATGCCTTTCAAAAGTAAGGCAACGAGTTACTGAATTAGGTTCCTTACTTCTAAACCTTCATCATAGTAACCTGGCCTTGGTACCCTTTGGCCGCCTTGTTCATCAGGCTCACCATCTTGTCCATTCTCATCCAACAAAGAATCTAAAGTTTTGCTGATCTGCTCAAGGACGTTAAGTTGTTAACAAACAGTTCTTAAATGGAAAAAAAAAATTACCTAGATTAGTGCAGAGTGCAGACCACGTGACCAACACAAAGCATTGCTTCATTAACAAGGCTAGTTACCAACGAATAGTAACTCAAAGTTTCTCAACTCACAATGTTTGGTTACAGTTCCACTCCAGTCAATTAGAAGTGGCTGTCTAGATCAGAATTTTTTGTTTTGCTCTTCGAGAAGATACTAGATGCTGCAGTTTCTATTGGCTAGGCAGAATATCATTAAGCAAAAGATGGTTTATATTTCCTTTTCAGAGGGATTTCCTGACTTCACATATGCCAGCGCAAAATACTTTGAAGGTGTTTGGCAATACCTGCGGAGCAAAGACATATCCCAGTGTTCCAAAGATTGCTCCCCCTATAAGAAATCCAGCCAAAAATCCTTCCCCACCTTTAGAATCTTCACTGTATAAGCAAATCAAATCACAGAAAAAAATGTAAGAAAAAAGCATATAAGCACACAACTGAAAACATGTCACAGTACACTAGTGATTACAAGATATCAAACGTGGCAATGCTTTATCCAAATCCAAAGTATAGGGAAAAAAAGGTCATTAGGGAAATACCCCAACTCTTATGTTAAAGTAATTGATAACCCTACTTGAGACGTTAGCATCTCAACAAGCGAGACAGACTACCAGTAAACACCACTGTAACTTAAGCTATAAAACACTACGTGAACTGGGCCATTTCTGCCTATGCCAAACAACTTCGAAACTTTTAGTGCCCCAGCTGTGATCATTCAAGCATCAGAAGAACATAAACAATCGAGTAGCGAATTGAAAGCAAAACCTTTGTGCTCTGCAGATGGTTAACTTTCCACAACGATTTGCATTTTGTGAACTTGAGGAAATTGCCAGCTGCAGGTGATTTCTGTCCGAGTTCAGCTTGTTGGGCTTGCAGCCAAATGCATTGGTATGCGCCGCACCTTTGACAGAACAAAAGGAAACAAACAATTTAGGAGTGGCAACAGCGTGATACAAACTTCTACACAATTCATAAAAGTAGCATGCTCCACTTATTCATTAAGCAAAAACACAAGCTCGTAATGATTTAATTTCATAAAGGGGGGAACGGACCACTTTATATTATTTACACTAAAGAATAAGGATGACTTTCTGGAAAGCACACAGGGCAGATCCAAGTATATTGGCTGGGGTCATGCGACCGATGACCTTATGCACAATCCATAATAGCACACTATAAATACAAGAACTTACTCTATAGACTCGAGTAATCGTTAGTGTGTGATGTACCCCAATGACCCCATTAACTCATTTTTCTGGAACGCCCCTGAGCACTGTTACTCTGACCATACCATAAGTTGCACCACGAGTCGCAGAAGCGGCAGTTGTTCATGCAGCCATGCCACATCAAAGACCTCGTTTCTTCAAAGAACAAACAAAATGCATTTCTCTTCGCCTTACCTGACTTGTTTACCAGAATGTTCATCGTTTTTTCTTTTTTCCTTTAGATTTTTTTAAATAGTTTTTTTTCTTGGACTCAGTACACAACACAGCACAAAACTAGCAATATAGACCCAAAGCTAGGAAATCTACTCATAGATCCTTTATGAAAAACATCTCGGTGGCCAACTAATTCTAGAGAAGTGGTGGTTGCCAAATGCGTCCCCTTGAGAGGAAAATCGAAAGAAAGGTCCAAGAAAGACTCGAGAGTTGAGGGGGGCAGGGAAGGGGGCTTACCGGAGATGGAGAGGGTGGCGGAGGGAGCGGCCATCGCCGCCGAGCAGGTGCGGAAGGTTGTCCGCAAAGGAGAGATGAACTCGGCGGCTTCTCTTGCTTGCCGCCGGCTTCTAGTACCGTGCGGTGGGATAATACGCACACGACATGTGGGCCCATCTGTCAGTTCGACAGGAGTGTAGTTGGACTATATAATAGGCCGTGTGTTCCGGCTTCGTACGGAAGCCAATTGGGCCAGAACGAATTATTTTTTCGGCCCAGTGAGCTTTGCTAATTCGTACACCAACGCCTTCCATGATTCCATCTAGTTATTTTCCAACATGAGCACACCCTCATAACAAAGGGATTTATCTAGTGCACAGAGCTATTCAGTGCTAAAATATTAATATCCATCATAGGCCATAACAAATGTGTATATATGCTCTACTTGAATATGTAGATTAGTTTTTTTGTTACAAAAAAATGTAGAATATATTTTTAATGCCAGGAAAACACATGTAGAGTACGTTTCTTTTTTGCAGATTTTAAAGTAGGTTCTGATGCAACCAAGATGCATGACTTGTACATTAAAAAACACAGTACATATAAACATTGCTTCCTGCCAAAAATGTACCGCTCCATTTGCATTGAGAACTACTTCTGATTTCTGAAGCACGAAGCCTGGGAACTTCATATCACGTTACATGTCCAGGGAAATATCATTGATGGATAGTCATAGTTGCCGAGTTGCACAAATATCTTATCCATTCATCGATCCATCACTACCGTTCGTGGCGCCACGTCGTCAGGTAGCCCTCAGGGCCGACGAGAGCGGTACACCGCTGCACTGACCAGCACGTGGTTCTGACAGAGCTGGATCGATCGTACGTGTGCGCCAGGCCGGGGCCATGGCATGCATGCTGGCTCGAAGCGCCATTGCAACGCATGTCATGCGTGCAGATCGCACAGCACGCGCTCGCACAGTGTCCTCCTCCTCCACGGCCGGCCGCGGTGCCGACGGACGTCGACCGTTCCCACATTCGCTTCCGATTGCGCCCTGCCGCGTTTGCAGGCATCGACGCCCCCGTACAGTTCGTGTCGCTGTTCCCAGCCAGTTGCTCCCCTTTTCATGAAGGAATCGGCGCCAGTCGGCTGGCGGGATACGCACCACACACAAGCATTATTGGCGATTGGCGATGCACAGCACAGGCCATATGTGCATGGGTGTACAGCTACATGCGTCGCGCTCAAAGTACAGAGATCGATCGATGCGTCGCTGTTGATGAGGCTTGAGAGAGAATCTCATGTCCAGGACCTGCCGGCCGGCCGGTCATCAACGTCATGGCCAATCGAATTCCTCACATTTGTTTGCGCATGAATGAACCCGTCCTTCATCATATCCATCGGATCAGATCGACTACACCCTTCTCATAGTCCCACTAGATGTTGTACTGATGGCATTGTTAGCGGTAAATTAGTAGAGCCTGACATATGCATTGTGTGCATTATTTGTGTTTGACTGTGCTTGGGATGATTTTTCACCGACAAGGGCAGAGCGACCTCCGCTAGATCGTTTTCAACGGATTTCCAAGAGCGGTAAATCGTTCTTTGGAACATGCATGCTGCAGGTAGCTTTTGCAAACGTGCAGCGCAACTAACTAGCTTAGTATGGAATGACTTTAGTTCGGATATCGACGTCTAAAATTTTTGGACACGTTGAAAAAAATATTACACGTATCAAAAAAAATATTGCAAACGTTATAAAAAAATATTATAAAAAACGTTCGATAAAATATACAGTAATCAAACGTGCGAGCGTTAGTTTTTCTTAGCTTAGTAGGGGTGGGCATTTTTAAACCAAAACCGAATTACCGAACCGAACCGAATTAACCGATTATTTCGGTTTATTCGGTTTTCGGTTCGGTTTTTGTTTTGATATAATTCGGTTTTCGGTATTCGGTTCGGTTTTTCACTTTAAAAAACCGAAATAATCGAATAACCGAATAGCGCATATACAATACTACTTTTATAATATTCTTCCTAAAGCCACTAAATAATTCTTATGTTATAATACATTTATGTATATGTTTAGTATATTCATATGTTCTATTATGCTTATATTGTAATGACATATGAATATTATATGGATTTATCCATACTCTATGTTGCAATATGAGAAAAACTAAATCTAATCTACTTAGTGTTATTCATATTTCGGTTAACCGAAAAACCGAATTAACCGAACCGAAATATTTCGGTTATTTCGGTTAATTCGGTTCGGTTTTTTATTTTTAGCCAAGAAATTCGGTTTCCAGTTTTCAAAAGCCAAATTATTTTAAAACCGAAAAAATCGAATCGATGAAACTGAAAAAACCGAATGCCCACCCCTGTAGCTTAGTACGCAAGGCCAAGTTTCGGCGCGCACATCTAGGTACACGTGAGCTGCTGGTCTGCCTGTTCTGGCTGTGTTGGCCGTGACCCTCTGTTGCCGGTCCGGTCATAGCTTAATTTTCTTGGACTCGTCCTGCAGTCACCAGCGCGCGCTGCGCGCACGGCCCCCGCGCGTCAGCCAGCGAGCGCGCGCATCCGCCGGGTGTGTGACACGTACGTGTGGCTTATGTACGTATTAACGTTCTTCGTGAAGAGTGTACAATCAAGAAACTGTACACTTCTTGAATTTAGTGTAAAAAAATAACAGTGGTGCGTCCGTACTCTCTCTTTTTTAAGGTAGATACATCTTAAATCATGAATAAAGTATAGACCATGATTACTTACTTCTTTGATTATTTTAAAATTTATGTAAGTTACATTGAAAGAAAACGCATAGAAGCACTCCTTAAAAAATAAATAGACCATATTAAATTTAGTATATTGTGACAATGGTACGCTTCCGACCGACGCATGTAGATGTAAGAAGTAATTTCTTTGCTATACATGTGTCGACGGTTGGGGTACGGGTCCTCCGCCGAGTTTACTTGTTGAATGAGGGATCAACTAGGGCTCTTTTTTCGCGAAGGGTATAGCGTCTGAGGGCCTACCGAGCTAAGGAGGGATGGTCAGATGGTTGCCAAGGAGGCAGCAGACAAGAGTCTTTTTGTCCTGGTTCGGGCCTCTCATGGAGGAGATAACAGCCCTACGTCCAGTGGTTTCACTAATATCCAAGAGTGAATTACAGGGTGCTTGCTCGGGAGTGTTGAGCCTCTCTCTCTCTGCTCACCACTTCTTACAGGTGTGTTCGAGTGCTTTCTTTCTTCTTTACAATATCTCCTATCGAGGGTCGTCTGGTAGCCAGCCTCTCTCTCCTCTTGAACGCTACATACAACGGGGTATTTATAAACGATTACAGTCTTACATCTTTTATTACAGAATGACATGCCACTACTGTGCCCGGACGTGGGTGTAACTGCTCCTTTGCTTTTCGCCATACCGCGACGTGGGCGTAGTGGGTTTGGGACATGACCGTACGGTCCTTCGAGCCGCCGAGTGATTAATGTCACGTCGTTTTCGAGGCTATGCCCGACCTGCCAATCATGCCCGAGGACTTCCTTTGATTTTGGTCGTCTGTCGTGCCCTTCCGAGCAGGCATGCTCGGGGCAGAGGGGCATACGCTCGGGGACGAGTTTGGTTGAGGTCGGGGTAGACCCATAGGTAGATCCTCCAGAAGTTCTTCCTCGGAAACACTATCCAAGGGTAATATGGTCGGCCGAAGATTGGCTGTCGGGGTACTATGGTCTTTATGGAAGTTACCCAATCCCCGACAACATGGCTACCATAGCTTACAAATACTGCAAAAACCACTACGAAAATCTCTTCCGAGATCGGTTGATTCCAATAGTCATAATAATTAACATAAGAAATACACACACACACAATTACCTAGGACACCATGGTGCCTGGGCACTATGATCTAAAACAGGTACTTTTCCTATGTATTTCCATGCGAAAATATTTAAAACTTTTAGGATGTTGAGTTTAACCCGTTTACTAACTAGAGTTTCCTTTTTGTGATAGTTTGATTGTAGTTATGTGCTTGTCGGGGACTGAGGAACTTCTGACAGGTCAACGCGTGGTCAATAGGGTCCCTAGCTCGGGGCTGAACAGTATGGTACTTCGACCACGACCTAAGTTGCACCGATCCCCGCACGACCTCAAGCTTGGGGAGTGGGGATTCAACTCCCGCACGACCTCGACCTTGGCTCAAAAATTGTGCACGTACCCGACGGTTACCAAGTTCGGGAATCTCGGAAGTTAAGGCGGACGTGGGCGTCAGATCCGGAACGGTTGCAGCACGTTCGCCATGGCGCCATGCACTACCCCGTGGATTTCTCCCGGCCGTTTCTGGTAACGGCTAGGAGGGGTATAAAATCCCCTGAAGCAGATCGACAAAGGACACGACATCAACACACAAGCAATAGGCCAATAGACACAATCAGAACGCTCAGGCTCGAGCTGTAATCCACTCTCCGTACTCAAGAATAGTGAGTTCCTCCGCCTCCGGAGAAGACTGGAGTAGAGCTATTACCCTCACGGGGGCTTGAACCAGTATAATCCTCCGTGTCTTGCTCGTTGACGCTTCACTCGACCAACATCCGTTCCTCCGTTGAGCGTAGCTCGTTGAACCAGTATAATTCCTGAATTTAGCTTGAGTTTACATACCTGGATTTTTCAAAGGTGGTATGTACATTTTTTAGGCATACTCCTTTGCAATTTTTCATGTAGTTCATCTTGAAATATCTTATATTTAGTATATGAGTGTAGCTAAAGTGATCAATGAGTATTTCAAGTTCGTTTAGGTGGCGTATATATAGGAAAAATATCTTTAACTCCCTGGAGTAGTTACTCCTACCTTTAAAATACCAACTAAACGAACTTGAAATACTCCTTTATCACTTTAGCTACACTCATATACTAAATATAAGACATTCTAAGCTGAATCACATGAAAAAAATTGCAAAGAAGTACATAGTTTTTAGCGTATTTTGCAAATACCTTTATATATGAACTAAAAAAGAGTATGCCTAAAAAACTGTACATACCACATCTTAAAAAATGTAAATACTACCTAACTAGTCTTATATACTCGTATACTACACGTACATACCCTCCTTTATGCGGGATACTCCTTAAATTGTGAGATATGATATAGGGAGTAACTATTCCCGGAAGTAGAAAAGAGGCTTCCTCCTATATATATATATATATATATAGTCTAACTAGTCTAATTTGTACATGAATCTTTATTTTCTTTCTTTTGGTCATAATTTTTTATTGTTCATAAACGGTTTTCATCAGTAACTTATGGATGACAAAGTCAATATAATGATATAAGTCTCGCTAATAAACAACCATTTTACTATCTGATGACAGATTTTACTATTCATATAGATAGATTGTACTACTCGCATATATAGATTTTACTATCATGCAGAGAGTTCAGCAACCATTTACTACTGTATGATCTCTATGTTTACTGTATTGATGCATTAAGATTCGGAACAGCAACTAATTTCTGGAGATACTGAGGACGTTGGACACGTGGACCATATACCTGACCGACAACTTTACGGCGAAGATCTCCGAAGCACGTCGCAGTCGACCTAGACTGATCGACGCCGGACGACGGCGTATGCGCTAGCTTGATCGCGCCCGTATATGTGCGCATTCCTTCGCTTGTGCATGCGTTGAAACGAGTGTGTACAGATTCTTTATTTTTACTTGTGCAGTGCTGATTGATTCTAGTTAATTTTACTGTGAACCACTGCAAGCCCGGGGATAGATTTTACCGCATTGCACAGCTTGAGATCAGAGCTCACGATCCAGCTAGTAAACATGTGCTCATGGGCAGTGCACTGTACGCCATTCTCGCGCCAATATATGTACCGATCAAATACATATCTGAACTTAACAAGCAGCGAACTTGAACCCTGGGGGAAGCCTAGACTCGATCTCTCTCAATGCCATCCCAACTATATATATCTGAACTTAACAAGCAGCGAACGAAAAATCTATGTCAATTATAGGATTGATATGTCTTTGTGATGATCAGTAATGTTCCTAATTAAGAAGCAGCTTGCTACAGATATGAAATGAATGGCCGTTCTGATATGAGACCTTTTTATAGAGGAAACTGAAGAAGATAGGCTTTACCTAAAAACGCTGTCGTGTGCCTGGGCCGTGTATCCGGTATTTAGCCGACTGGTCGTAAGCTAAGCAAGTCCCTATCTCCTGTGGCAGAAACTAAAACTAATCAATCAGCAAAAGCACAAGTATAATCTAGTGTCCAAAACAAGAGTACAAGGCAATTTTATCAGTGAATGAGATTTTTACTGCTAATCCACCGAATGTGACATAAGATTTTATTGATGCATAGGCTACTGAACCCTATGATATAATAGTAAAATCTATATATACAGATAGTAAAATTTATGTATACGGATAATATGTTGCTCTCGTCATCAGCAAGTTGCTGGTGAAAACCGTTCGTAAATTAGAGCTGTCAATAAAAAGTTATGGATAATCAAAGAAAAAAATCCACGTGTGCAAATAAGAGACAAATTTACTAGCCAGTCATGGGGCGTAAACTAATAATGTGTTTTCTAGTTTGTGTACTAATCTATTTTTTCTTTTATTTAGTTATAACTTTTTATTGACAGCTCCGATTCACGAACGGTTTTCACCAGTAGCTTACTAACGACGAGAGCAATATAATGATATAAGTCTCGCTAATAAATACATCATGAATGAGGTTTTATTGCCAATATACAAATATGTTGTAAGAATTTACTACTGCACATACTACTAAACCCACTGACATATATTATAGTAAAATCTATGCATACCGATAGTAAAATCTATGTATACAGATAGTAAAATCAGATTTTATGCGGTGAGACTAATATCAACACTACTACAGAACCGGCTACTACTAGCGGTTCGTAACCCCCTTTAGAAGCGGTTTTATAATCGCTTCTAAGCAATCAAGTGTGATACATTGGGTATCACAAGCGGTTAATCGAACCGCTTGTCTTTGTGACACGAAGCGGTTGGGAAGGTGTTCGGGAGGACCAAAGGAGCCGCCACGTGGGACTCCTGGCGGTTCGTGTTATAAACGCTTGTAGAAAAAATATCGAAGCGGTTAGTCTTACCAACCGCTTGGAGAAGCAACACTCGAAGCGGTTGGAGTCACCAACCTCTTGTGGAGAGAGTTTTCGATTATATATATTTTAGAATATGTTCTTCTGTGTTTTTGTATATCGTTTTTGACCATAAAATTAAATATGAGGGAAGAGTTTTTTATGAATTAAATATATATTGCATATGCATCTTGATACACATGTTCACAAGCTAGCTAGCTAGCTCACTACACTAAAAACGAACTTAATAGTGTAAAAATGGACAAGTACATAGACGCAACCAACGTTTACAATTTTGAATGATGAAAAAATGATTATCGAACTCATTTCTTGCATCGTCACTCTTTTTGTCCTTGGTCGACGTGGATGTCGCCGGCAGTTCATCGGTGTTCAACTCGAAATATTACGTGGAACTCGCCATTTCGAGATACAACCTCGTCGACAATGAAGCCGATGAGTTGTTCTTGGAGTCGCAGACCGATGAGGCGGGAGCACGTTAACGTGCTCATCGATGTTGGGCTGACAATTAATTAAGCGGGAAGTATATAAATATCCGATCACATGCAATTAATTAAAATGTAAGTTGTAGCTAACAAATTGACATGCATATACGAACCTCGGCATAATGTTCGGCAAATGCGCCATGGATAAAACTTTGAATATAGTGGAACACGTAGTAGCCACATAAGTTGTTTCCAGCCGTCTGGCGTTTAACCTTCGCGGGGAGAAATTTCAGAATATCAGATGAAGAACTGATATGGCGCATGTATATTAATAATAGTTTTTGTAGTACGTACCTGAGTGCTTACTATGACTTCGAATTCTTTCTCGAATTCTCCTTTTTGCTGCTTCTTGAACTTTGCAAATGTCCTGTTCAGGACGTCAATGAACCATTGGTATTTTTGGACTGGATTCCTTCTTGAGTCATAAACTGTAATCCTGCTGTTGTCAAGCTCGATGACTAGAAGGATCCAGTGAAACCTATTCGTATATTGCAACATATGCGTAAGTAGCTACTCGTACTATCAATGGCTTAAGAAATACAAGAACAAGAGGTTTGTGAGAACACGTACTTGAAGTTGAAGGGCAGAAGTATGTACGGTTTGTAGTGCTGTTTCAACAATGCATGCAAAAGGTATCCCTCAAGTAACGATTTTTGCTTGTTGTATGACCAGATTTTCTCGTTGACAATCTCTGGGTCGATGAAGCCAACGTTCTGTTTGCCCAGTCTTCTGCATCGTTGTATCTCCATTCTACATAAGAAGGGATAACTAAGTTAATTAGATTTTCAATTTTGTGGTGCGGGAGGAAGCAAACGGTAAACTTAGTAGATCGACACTTACAGACACCAGCAGGACATGAAAGACACGTTGACCTCGTCTCCTTGGTACACATGGTACAAGTCATCGAATTCCAGCCATAGTTCTGTGTTGTTCCCGCGGAAGAAATACTCATCTTGGAAACGGAGGAGGAACATTTGATATCCTTTAGATGCCCTTTCCATGTACCATTCATGCATTTGACGCATCTTGGTTGGGAGATCTTTTATATCCTTTGGATCAATTAGCGCTTTGCCGAACTCATACTTCCATTTGATTGGTGCCATTGGAAGATCCTGGTCTAATGATTTGAGTCCCGCCTCCTTCAGGAATGCCATTTTCCTCAAGTCCTCAAACTCTCTGATCTTTCACTTTCTTCTTCTTTCCCTACCGAAGGAGCCCCTCAGATTTTTGCAATTTGTAGCATTTCTTATTGTCCTTTTGTAGTCGCCATCACAGTGGCGCGCCGTTCGCATGACCGAAAGTGCTTCACGCTTTTTTATCTATTTTAAGCTTGGGCTCGCTTCTTTGGCGCAGTTGCAGCCACATCCGTCTTCTGGATCGGCTAGCTCCTCATGATCGATCATATGGCCTCTTTGGCGCTTGCTTTGACATTCTCTCGTCACGGATGCCGATTTCGTGGGAGGAGGTGCTAGTGCGGATCTCTCCTTCGACATCGAGCTTCTTCCTCGGGAGATCTTTGGGCGTGGTACCGCAGATGTTGGGTGCTTCTTACTTTCAGGCGGTGGCGGTGGCGGCGGAGTCGGGCTTCTTTGTGGAGCGGGAGGTGGAGGAGGCGTGGCCTGGACCACCGGGGAAGCATTCCGTGCAGGCGACGCTGGAGGAGTCGTGGGTTGTCGATGTGGAGGAGGCGTGCTTGCTCCTGGAGCTGGCTCAAATTGCGGGGCCTCTCTTGCTGGAGATATAGCCTCCACACCATCTGGAAATATGATGTGCTTTTTGCGCCAGAGGATGAATGTGCCATGGAGGGCCTGTCCAAGCTTTGTCACGTCGTCGCCCCCAGCAATCTCGAGCACGAGATCTTCGAAGCCCCCCACCACCTCTTCCACCGTGACCTTCGAGTATCCGGAGGGTATCTGGTTGCAGTGGAATGTCTGGCCCGCCTCCACCGGATAAGCCATGCCGTAAGCCACCTTGAAGGTGAGGTTACGCATATCAATGTGTAGCTCGCACTGGCGGCGAACCTTGATGCTGTCCACGGGATGACGGGCCTGCGGGTCGTCTGCTACAGGGGCCACGGCGGACGCGCAACTGCTCTTTGGCGCGTTCGGACTGATCACGGATTCCGGCGCCGCCTGAACATTGGTCGAACGTAGTGCTCCCTGAAGCTGGCTGATTGCTTCGGACACTTTTTGCGTGACCAGGACATCGATGGAAGCCTTCGTAGCTCTAAGCTCTTCCTCCAATCGGCCCACTCTACCGATCTCTCTTGCTTCGCCCGGCTCTGTAAGTGCTTGAGTCTTTGGCAAAGCCGTGCCTCCATGGCACCTTCCCGAAACCTCGTGTCCGTCCCGGGTGCTCAGGGTTTTGAAGGGCATATGTTAGCTCGTCATTCTCCCTGTCCGTCACCAAGTTTCCTGACCGAGTCTGCTCGATGGCTTCTACAATCCTTTCACCAACTTCTTGGACTGTCGGTGCCATCACCAAGCTACCAATCATCGCAAGTTTGCCCCGTGAGCCAAGAACCAATTGCGCAGCGGGGCTCCCAATCCTCGATTTGGGTAGAACATCGTCTTTGCCAAGTTCCTCTTCCCGCTTGTCCCATTTCTTTGCGGCCTTGATGTAACCACCGGTCCCGAGATGGTGGTGGTATTTCTTCTTCCGGCATTCACCTGTTTTTGTCTCTCGCGGCCTGTCTTGCATCCGACCGCTTGTATTCCTCGAAAGCATCCCAATGATCGGCCAGCTTAGGAAATTGATTGAAGTCCGGCCTTTCTCCTTTGTCGATGTACTTGCGGGTGAGGGACGACTTCCACTGCTGAAAGGAAGTTGCCATCTTCTTCAAAGCCCATCCCTTGGCCTTCTGTTCGTATCCTTCTGGAAAAGTGAAATTTTCCTTCATATCATTCCAGAGCAGTTCCTTGGTAGCTGCAGGACTTGACCCATTTCGGATCTTGATTGGGGACGTGATCCCTCACGTGGTAGCCGCAAGCGTTGTTGAAAGGGCCAATTGTCGATTCCGGCTAGCACACTCCGTCGTTGCCCACCGGTTATCACGTGCTTTGTCGGAAGGCTTCTTGTTAGGTCCTCGGTGCATTCCGGTTGGGTGGCCGATGAGGTACCGGGCTGGATACACAAACACATATAATATGAAAGATTTTATAATAATTAACATGTTTACGGTGATTTTATAATGGGTAAGAGTATACCTCGGTACCAGTGTTAACGGCCTCATCGTCAGCGTCAGCAGCACCATCGCGATTTTCCGTATCAGTGTTAACGACCTCATCGGCAGCGTCAGCAGCACCATCGCGATTTTCCGCGTGAGTGTTAACGGCCTCATTGGCTAAGGTGCTACCCAGTATAATGGTCTCGAACATCGATTTTCTCGCTCATCGAAAGCCGGTCACCACGTCTTGGTGTCGCCATCTAGAGTAGAGCAAATCTCGAGGCTTAGATTATATATGAAGACAAGATTGTTGAGAATTTTAACTCTTTGAGGTGTGAGGGAGCGCGGGAACTTACACATTTCACATAAACTTACACATTTCACATGATACATATACAATTGACAATTCACACATACTTATTTGCTTAATAAAAAAATACAATTGACAATTCACACATACATATACAATTCACACATATCGGATGCTCTCCTGCAGCCAGGCTTCTCAAACTAAAATGATTTTAAAAATAAGCCCTGCAAGTTCAAGAAATATGGATGTCACGAGCGTCAAATCCCGAGTAGCCATGAGAACATGCTTTCCAGATCGAAATAGACTTGGTTGTTGTCTTCTCCCGTACCACTTGTACCAAGAAGACAACAACTCCTCTATTTGAAGCTGGAGCACTTATCTCAAAGCTATCGGTGAGAGGTAAGTACTCGACGCCTCGTGACATCCATGCTTCTTGAACTTGCAGGGGCTTATTTTTTTTTGAAAATCATATTAGTGTGGAATAAGAATGATACATACTTATACATTTCACATATACTTACACATTTCACATGATATATATACAAATTGACAATTCACATATACTTACACATTTCACATGATACAGATACAATTGACAATTCACATATACTTACACATTTCACATGATACATATACAATTGACAATTCATATATTATTGCTTATTTGCTCAATAAAAAAATGAATGACACGGTACCACACTGCATGCCATCATTTACAAAAAAAATGAAATAACGTTATAAATCCATTATAGTTGTGGATTTGTAACCTTATTTCATTTTTTGGAAATGATGACATGCAATGTGGAAACCGTGTGATTCATTATTTTGTTTTATTGAGCAAATAAGCAATAATATTCTAAAGAATATATGAGTTGGGCCCCTGTATCTTGGGCAAATAAGCAAACTCAAGCTCCGCTTTTACCCTACCATCCTCCCTTGCATAGTTTTAAGTTTTAAGTTTCAATACAAACATTGCTAAACATTAGGCACTTGCTTAGGCCCCTTTTGCATCAGTTCTTGCTAGTGGAACATATATGTTTGATCTGTAGTGCACTGAAAGGAATCTGTCCGATGTGTAATCCAAGACAAAAGGCAGAGCCAAGCATCTTCCTTGAGGGGGGAAAAACACCTTGTCAAAAACATTACAATAAAAGTGGTTCTATCTTGCTCACATAGAAGAAGAAAACTACACTACTAAATATATGACCAATTAAAAGAGCATCCTGGAATCAAAAAGAAAAAGGATAATAAATTGTTAAATTAAATTCTACGGTTCATGTACAGAAAAGTAAACTTATGTGTAGCTAATGAGAAATCTAGCTTCTACTAGCTTGCTTGCAAAGAAAATGGGAAAAATGTTACAATTTAATTACAATTTGCAAATGCTATCCAATGTCATGTTATCACGAACTTATTGGTCCACAGAGCCCTCATGTTATCAAATCGCAGACCTTGACAGACACACAAAAAACCTTGTGGGCATTTAGTCGAACACCTTGTGGGCGTGAGAATAAAGAGGAAGAGGAGAGCGCAGGGGCTATACCACCGTCCTCCCGTGGAATGGTGGCATGGCGGCGCTTGGTGGTGGGACGCGCGCGCGGCTTTGTGGCGAGGCGTCGGCGAGGTGGGTGAGGCGGCGACGAGGTCACGCCACATGGGTCGAGTGGCGCGGGATGGTGGAGTGGCGCCGGGTGGAGTGGCGCTGGATGGTGGTGTGGCGACGAGGAGGCGGCAGCGTCGACGAGAGACGGCAAGGATCTGGACGCCAGGCGGTGAGACACGAGAGCGAGGTCGAGAGCGCCAGGACTTAGAAAATTTGTTGTCTGGCGCGGGACTTAGAAAATTTGGTCTGTGGGCGTCCTTATACTGGGAAGTCACCTCTAGCGGTTGGTATTAAAACCGCTTCTAGAGATGGGACTCGAAAGGGTTCGTGTCAAGAACCGCTTCTAGAGACCCTCCCGCCTGCTTTCCTTAACCGCTTGGCACGTAGAGCACAAGCGGCGCACTCTCAACCGCTTGTGATAGACCGCCAGGTTGTGAAGGGGGTTACGTAGTAGTGCAATGTACCGCTCTCGTCGTTAGTAAGCTACTGGTGAAAACCGTTCATAAACCAAAGCTGTCAGTAAAAAGTTATGGCTAAATCAAATAAAAAACATATTTATGTACAAACTAGGAAACACATTTACTAATCAGTTTGGCTATGTAGGTGATTGTTTTAGACAACACGCGATGTAGTGGGATGGTTTGCATGCACTTTTCTGACCAACTGAGGTTACGACCAGCGTGTAGGAGCACACACACGTAGAATAGCGCTACTATTTGTGTGTGCGTGTATATATAGTATAATTAACTGAGACATCATTTGCCTAGGCACCATGATCTAAAATGCTATTTTCCATATGTATCACGTGCAAAAAAATATGATTTTTTATGTAGTGTTTAACTAGTTCAAATTTGTTTGAACTAAAATTCAAACTAGAGTTGCCTTGGTAGTTTGATTATAAGTATGTGTTGATTATATATATATAGATGAGAGAGAATTGCTAATGTGCTCTCGAGAGCACGGATCCTTCCGTGCTCTCGAGTGCTTCTTGAAATCCGTGACAAAAATGTTTGATCCGAACCGTTCATCTTCTTCATCTTGTTGAAATGTAGCTATAGACAAATTTCGTATTTTTGAAATTTTTACTATTTGTTTTGCATTTTCTAAAATCAAGCTGATTTTAGATCAAACATTTTTATCACGATTTCAAGAAGCACCTTTCTTAACATTTCGATGATCCGTGGCTTCTCGAAGCACATTAGCAATTCTATATATATATATCGCAAATAATGTAATCTAAATTCGTTCAAAATTTTTGAATTTGAGTATATTTTTCAAAGGTACGTGTTTCATTTGAATTGTTACAGGTAGGTATATACCCTAAAACAATTTTTTTTAAAAAAAATATACCTGAATTTAGCTTGAGTTTACATATTTGAAATCATAATGCTCTGACACGATGGTGCCCTGTAACAGACATGTACATTTTGTGCATGGCCCCATTACATAGTAGTGCTCTCCTTTCAAGTCGGATTTTAGTTGCCGACAGATGCATAGTGGCCGGATTTGGCCAATTCGATGTCATCCCGCTGCTTTAGTCAACATCACTACATCAGGGAGGGGGATATGAGCGCGGCAAAGGTGGGCTGGGCTGGCGTTGGGTTCGGCCAGATACGGGAGCGGCAGGGCGTGTCAACATCGGGGGTGGCCGGACTCGGCTCGACAGGTTGGGGTGAAGCCAGGATAGGAGCGTTCAGATCCAGCTTGGCGTGGTGACGCGCTGCCAGGAGTGGCCAGATTCAGCACGCGGTGGGGCAGGGGCGCAACATCGAGGGTTGGGGGGATGAAGTGAGGGGAAGTGGACTGTCGGAGGGTTTTCTTGCAAAATTTATAGGTGTGAACAAGGATTTAAATTTCGTTTTGGATAAAATCTTGCTGGTGATCGAAATCCAAAATCTCGCCAAGATCTCGAAATTTTGGGTAAATCTCAAATGAAATTCAAAAACAAAAATTCAAATCCGGTTTTATTTCCACCAGGAAAATAAAAATTTTGGCAGAAATTTCCAAAATCTCGGCGAGATTTAACGAGTTTTCGGTGAATTTGCACCGAGTAAAAAAATAGCTCAAACGACGTTGAAAATTTTTGAATTTGTTTGTGGGGGTTTCTGACACATCAATAATATTATCATAAAAATTTCAGATGATTATCAAATTTAAAATATATTTAAAACTTTAAATATTGCTACAATCCTGATAAAAAGGTGACCCGCAAATTTGAACCGAATGAAAAATAGGACAAACCATGCTATAAAATTTTAAAATTTTTTGTGCATGGTTATGATGCATCACTAATATTTTCATAAAATTTTCAGACGATGATCAAGCTTCATAAATTTTTTAAAATTCTAAAAGTGCTACTGTCATGATAAAAGTTTTACCATCAAACTTCAACTAAATGAAAAATAGTCCAAACTATGTCATAAATTTTTGAAAATTTGTGTGGATGGTCCTGATGTAACATTAATATTTATGTAAAAATTTCATAATATTATGAAACTTCAATTTTTTTTTTAATTTTGATAATACTACGTCGACCAATACATAGATTTTCTTTAGCAAACAAAAAAGGTTTAGAATTTTTAAAATTTTACAGAAAAGTGCTAAGGAAATGCATAAGATCTCGTAAAAATTTTGAATCATGATCACACTCTAATGAATTTATAAAATTCTTACAAGGCACTGTACCATTTATATTCTTTTTTATTTTGATTTTTAAAATATAACAAATGAAGTTCAATACTTACGTAGATTTGATTGAGCAAACAAAAAAGTTAAAAATTTATATAATAGTACTGAGGCAATTCTTGATCTCTCATAAAATTTTTGAATCATGACAACGCTCGAACAAATTTATAAAATTCTGACAAAATTATTGTCCCAGTTATGTTTATTTTGTTTTTGATTTTTTTAAAAAATAACAAATGAAGTTAAATTATTTTTAAAATTTTTTATGTATGATCCTACACTACTAAAGATAGTATTATAATTTTTTTTATGACACGAGATATCTAGACCTTTGATACACAATGCAACAACTCAGATCAAAACTTTTAGATTTTCAGAGAGAAAAAAAAAGTTGCATTTGCACCTGGTATGTTTCCACTCTCTTGTACTGGCGTGACGCATGTATTTGGTGAGCAAAATCTCGTAGCTGACACAGGAACGGATCTACAGGGTATGCCGGGTGGGCCACGGCATACCCTGTAGATTCGGCCTAATACAGTTCATAATACCATCATTATCTTATACAATTAGCTTATGAAGGTTATAACTTTAGATCCGTAGATCCGATTGAGCTGATTCTTATTGATTTAGTTTTGAAATTGAATATAATTTCTACAGTTAAAATTTCACATCAATCCAACGGTTGGATCTTTGAAAATTACTGTTTTAGTTAACATATGTCAATCTGTTTTTGCTGAAACCGAAGCAGTTAGCTTGTGAAGGTCATAACTTTAGATCCGTAGATCCGATTGAGCTGATTCTTATTGGGTTAGTTTTAAAATTGAATCTAATTTCTATAGTTAAAATTTCACATAAATCCAACAATTGGATCTTCAGGAATTACTGTTTTAGTTAACATATGTCAGTCTATTTTTGCTGAAACCGAAGCAGTTTCTTATATTTTGTTTAGAGGTGATTTGACAATCAATAAAAATTTATTTTAGCTTCACGCAACCATTCACCCCTCTAATTATCATATTAGTGTATATTGATCTTACATATAATTTGAGTGTAAGAATGCTAGTTGATTTATAGAGTAAAACAAATATAATTGCTACTTTGCTAGAGACTAGAGAGTTGCTTGTTGATGCATTGCTTTTTTATTTGTAGAGTTGTTGAATTATGAAGAGGAACGGAGACATTGCATCTCTTTTAGGAAACATGCAACAAAGAAGGTCATTTCTTGCTTCATCTCTTTTACGGAAACATTGCAAAACGAGAAGCAAAGAAAGTGGTTGTTGCTTCATCTCTTTTCCGGAAACATTGCATCTCTTTTCCAGAAACGTTTATTGAGCGAGATATTTTCTTCTAAGTTGATGAAAATAATATAATCAAGAGTTTCATGGCTATTAGAAGGCGGAGGCCAGACAAGAAGGACAAGAAGTAATATTGTATTCTTTGAACTATTGTTGGTGCGTAAGCTTCTTTTATGCATATTTCATACTTAAAATGTTCGGACTATTTATATTGTAATTTATACTTGTATTATTATGTTTCTAGTTATTTTATACTCGTATACCAAATTTCTCGACAATATTTGTAGTTGTTTACCGAATTGTTCATTGGATTTTACCGAATTATATATTATAGTATTAGATCGGTATACCCTAACTTAAAATCCTAAATCCGCTACTGAGCTGACATGCCCAGCATCACCATCAGCGTGTCGCTCGGCCGATGGTGCCTTTCCACGTCGCGGATTGGCGCCTGGCTCTCGAGATTAATTAGCGACAGGCCGGCTGGCAGGTTGAAGGGAGTTGACGGAGGCTCGAGCTAGCAGCCTAGCACATCAGAACACGGAGGTGAGCCCAAAGCGGGCATTAACTGCCGATCTTACGCCTCACTGCCCTGAGAGATTATGCCAGCGATTCGCTAACCGGCCTCCGGCCCACTGGGTCGATCTCTGTTCGTGTGGCACCAAAACACATTCATTTCGCGTTTGGCACGAACCAGCCGTGCGCGCTGATCGATCGGCCATGCATGCTTCATCCTACTTACAGAAGCCGAAGCTTTTTTTAGCCCCTTAAACTAATTTTTTTTCCAAATCTAGGCCTCACATAAATTTTTATACAAAAATAGTTTCCTTCCCGACTGCAAAAAATGCGGTAGACGACCGTGTTGGTGTAAACTGTTATCTGCCGACGCTTCTGCCATCGAGAAAATGAGTATTTTTTGCAATTCTATACAAATGAGACATTTTTTTTTAAAAAAAAGTGTCAATCAGCCCATTAAGCTTCGGCTTTTAACTTGCATGGGCCTGTGTTTCTTAGACGGACGTCAATCATGTATGCATGCGGCTAGCTCATCCGATCCCGTCCACGCGTTGCGTCCATCCAAAACGGCCGGGCACAGCCGCACATGCTTGCCTGCCTAGCTGCTCAGTTAAGTATAGGGCTGTTTAGTTGACCGCATTCAAAGAGAATTGCATCTACAGATATAAAAGATATTTGTTTGGTTGGCTGCACGAGGGTGGAGCCTGTCCCCCGAGATGCAATTGCATGAGTTGAGCTAGGCTGTGGGGAAACGTAGATTTTGGTCGTTTCCTGTGGGTCTAGCTGGTGGGATGAAAGTTAGGGTGCATACAAGGCATGAGGAGGCACATAAACAGTCAACCAAACACATTCTCCCCATTCTTCTCACAGCCTGGCTCAACTCATACACTCAACTAAACATCATCTCTTTCAGATCACGCAACGCAGCTCACTAACTGGTAGACTCGTGCAGTCGAAAATGAAATGAGAAGACAACCAAACAGGCTCTGTGCCCCCCAGCCGACCGATCGATGCATAGATAATTTACCTCATCATCGATCACATGCATGGCACGCGCGCATGAGGGACAGAAATACAACTCCAGAGGGATAGGGCAACAGTGCATTAAATGTGATTTCTGCGAGGATGCATGAGTAATGATCGAGTGACGTCAGTAGTACTGGCTGGCTAGGGTGTGAGCTAGTCTGAGGTGCTCGCATGCCAATTGCAGGGAGGGCTAGCTACAGTATACAGGACACGACCGCGTAGCATATGTGCTTGCCTTGCCGTATGTATGTACGTATATATTCTTTTCGATCGGCAGTTCTTGCAGGACTAGCTAGCTTGAGATAAATGGCGGATCCAAAACTAATTCATTCCCGTGGATTAATTTACACACAGATATAAATAAAAATAATTTTTTCCAAAAAATGTGGGGTCAGTTGGACCTATCCTTCTTTACTCTAAAATCGACTCCTACCACAGCATCCCCTTATTCTACGTCGCCTCTAAAGCGGTAGCCATCGTACCAAATTCAATTAAAATATCAACCGCTTGGATCATAAATACTGAAGAGATGCATTGTTTAGCGGTAGCCATCAGACCAAATTCAATTAAAATATCAACCGCTTGGATCATAAAATACTGAAGAGATGCTGAAAGATTAGATTTATATAATTAAAAAAATGTACAGATGGCCAGATAAGTGAAGAATTCAGGTTGAGGAACATATATAAGACCGGTGTCTCCTAGTACACATTCAGATTAATTAAAAAATGCTACAAATATAATTAATGAGAACGTTACAAATATACAATTCGGATTGATCTGAGCCTTCTGGCTGATCTTATTCGTGTGGGGGACCTTAAGGTTAACGACAACACAACCGTGCCAATTGGCTCATCTGATAGCAAGTTGGCGAGGATACATGCACAGGACATACGACGAGCGCTGGAAACATGGTTAGCCTTGGATGCGTAGCATACGCTGAAGGGGACACAGGCCGTATCAGTGTCCAGGTCGAAGGTTAATTGTACTAGGCAAGGTTGCGTGCTACTGCACGCCGTGTTGTGTGAGCGTGGGAAAAAAATCGACGAAACGATGCAAACGCGATTTTCAACATATTTCTCACACCGGAAAGCAATGATCGAGTTACGGGGAAAAAACAAGAGTTAGAGTTGTAGAAATATCTCTTTCGGCCAAATTATTTGGGAAATATCGAAGACCAAGGTGGAAAAACGAGGTGGGAAAATAGTCTAGAGGAAAAGGGCGAAAAAGTATTAGTGACGATAACTTTTTTGAGTTGTACACATATTTACGATGACAAAAATATTTTTCCTGGTAAAAGCGGAGAAAGGATCTAGACGTGATGACAACCTTCTTAGAGATGCACATATATTTCCGGTGATGAAAACATTTTTTCCGTGAAAAACGGAGAAAAGACCTAGACGTAAGGAGCGAGGACCTATTTATTACGTTTTTGGACCTGTCCGCTATCCTGAAAAATTAGAAAAGAGCATATCCGCGATTTGAATTTAGAGGGGGCTTTTTCCGTAAAGTACCGTGTGAGGGACCCGAACGTGAAAAAAAAATAAAAAACTTCCCCTCACAAAAAATCGCGAAGGACCTATTTGTAATTTTGAGGGACCTATTCGTAATTTAGAGAAATGTAAGGGTTTTTCCGGAAAATAGGCAAGGGTGACGCGCATGGGCCATGGTTAAACCTGTCACGAATCCATATTATCAGCAACCCTACCATCCTCGAAAATCACGTCGGGAACAATGATAGCTGGAAATCTCTCTCTCTCCCTCCCCTGTAGACGCGAACAAACCTGCTAGTGTAACTGTGCCATGCAGCAGCACTTTGGAACAGCTCGATATCACCAAACTTTATAGGATTTTGCCTTTTCTTTCTAAGCCTACACACAAAAAAAAAGGTTTAAACGCTTGTCTAGAATCAACCCAACCCGTGCATGTTTTGTACGCACACTTGGTATACTAAGTGGCACTAAATGTTGGAGTACGTAGAAGAAATGTGTATACTGTATATGTACCACTACTCCAGTATTCTTTTTTTTTTTTGCACCAAGGTCAAGGTCAAAACATATATACTTAGTTTTTTTTATATTTCAGAAGCATAGTAGTAGTACCCCCATTTAAGTGAGAATTAGTTAATCCTGCTGAAATGGAATAATACATACATGCATTTCTTGTGGTGCATTTTATTGGAGAGTATAGCTCGATTAAGAGAAAGTTGGATTGAGATTAATTAGATGAATATGCCGGTGTAGGTGTACCAAAGGTTGGGGCCTGTTTGATTTGGGTGTCTTGGATTCATTGCTCCGGAGCTTATGCGGACAACTGGTCATCTCCGGCAAACCCGAAAGTGCACTAGTACTCGTCGTTTTGTGGCCTCCCTTGTCTCCTTGCCGACTTGCCGTTCTGCCCACTGTTAATACATGTGGCTAGATACCTTTGTCCATCATCCTGTTTCGTATCTGCTGGCATGTGATGGTACTAAATTCACATAAGCAACTCCAAACTGAATCTCAATGTTCTTCCTCGAGTCACAAAATAGTCTTCCTTTTAGACATAAATATAATCAAACTTTCAAAATTTTGATTGTCAATACCGTACCTCTTAAAATATTTGAATTGGTACATGAAAACTATATGCGTAGATTTGTCTTCAAAATACTTTAATAATATTATAATTTTATTAGGTTTTATAAATATATTATAATATAAATTAGTGGTTAAAATTATATTTTGAAGACGTATGGATGTTCAAAACAATAACTATTTATGATCGGAGGGAGTAGTATATTACCAATTGACAGTCACTAAAAAAATAACATTAAATCTAAAAATGGAAGACATTGATTATTTATAAAGGAGTACACATTGTCGATGATTGGGATTCAGATGTTCCTATCGAACCAACAGAAAAATAAAATAGGAGAGTACAACCAAGTAAATACTTTATTACCATAGAAAGAGTGTTACAAAAATAAGACTATAGTTAGATTATGTGTTTTGAGGTACGTTGGCTACACTATTTATGTCCACCTAAAAGGTGGTAGTTAATTCTATGTCTATCGTCTTCATGCACAAGTCTTCACTAAGTCTTGAAACGTCTCATGCATTGGTCAACCGTCAAATTCCTTGACCAACTATCGTAAGTTGCTAGATGCGTCAATAACCATTCTCATATTAATCATGTAGAAAGCTGTCATGTCATCTAACCAACTTGCATGATCTCATCACTCCCTTGTCATCTTTTCATCTTAACTAGTCATCATTAGCTTCTAACCAGTTTGCTACTAATTGAATCGTGGTTAGACACAACAATTGTGTCAAATAAGCCTGCTTTTTAAAAGAGATTTTGACAGTAAATATTGCCTTGGTCAATAATCCTCCTTACACGTTATGGTAAAGCTAAATAACTAGCCATATCATATCCAAAGATAGAGCTCACTGGGGTAGATGTAAAAAATGAGGTGGCCGTGAAATATTCACTTATTTGTAAAAATAGCCTACCTCTGTGGTATAGTATTAGAAACACGAAACCTCCCTTTTCCTTTAATTCTTCTACGGTAGAGAAGAGAGCTATTTTTTTTTTTTTAAATAGAGCTATTTTTGAAAAAGAAAAGAGGAGAGGACCAAATAGGTGATGAATTCGTGGCGTCGTCTTTGCGAAGAGAAGAAATTCGAAGGAGCGAGGTGAAATATTTGGAGAAGCAATCAAGCAAGTGCGGTGGCTGTAAAATTCACTCAACCGCCAGACTGATTCCCTATCAAACCCTAACGTGACATTTGGCAACCAAGCAGGGACATCACGACACTCCCAAATATCGAACAAAGCAAGAAAAGAAAATCACAGCACAGAGTGAGAATCTATTTCAAAAAAAAGCGGAAAGAGAGATGAAAGATGAATGACCTATGGAGTGAGACCGCACCTCTTTCATCTGCTCCTCTCCCTTCCCCCACTCACACTTTTATGTGTTCAGCTGAAGCAGCAGCAGCAACTAGCTAGCAGCAGAGAGAGAGAGAAGAAATCACCTCTCTCCTCGCATTTAAGGCATTTCCAACCCTCCACCTCAGCTAGTGTCTATAGAATTAATTACGCTGCCAACTAAGCAAAAATCTGATGTGGCATAGGAGTTAAGGAAGGGAGAGAAGGAAAAACGAAGAAACCGTGTCTCATGCAAGAAACTGCGTCGACGCTTGGTACCAAGACTCAAGAAACTAGCAAAATCGGGTTGGACATTTCTGCGCTTACTAAAATTGTATTTGTGGTGCATGCATTGGTTTATTGCTCTCATGCATTGCTTTATTGCTCTCTCCTCCGACACTACTCATGAAAACCATGAGTTGAGAAACTATGCATTGATTTATTGCTCTCTCCCTCTGACACTACTTCATAGACACCATGGGTTGGGACTGCCTTAGACCTCCGCCCCCGTCCCCCCGAATATTTCACCGCAATGTCAAAAGAAAGCGAGCTTTCGGTGCCAATATCTTGGAGCACTGCGTGGTGAGGGAGATCGATGATCCATCTATCTACAACTGCCACGGCACAGCCCACACATCTGCGCCGCTGCAGCAGCTACCTGCAAGCCCATTGCCCAAGCACAAAGCGCTCTCTCTCTCTCTCTCTCTCTCTTCCGCGTCCACTGCGCGCGTCTCTCACGGCCCACTCCTATTATTATCGCACAATCTTATGCATGTCCTAACTTCCCCCATATCGCGCTAGAAACACACGCATAGCACCAACGCGAGCACCGGCTGGTCTCGGGCTAGCTCTCTTCTATTCTTTCTAGGAGAAGTAAGGCAGCAAGAAGGAAGGAAGTGAAAAGGGTAGACCGCTCATAGGCGTAGTGACACAGACAAGAGGCCACGTATTTACGTGGGTACGCGCGTTAATTTGTTCGATCGACATGACACTGGACGACTTGTGCTCGGCCAGCGACATCCTCATCTACAACACCTTCAACGCCGCCGCGAGTGCGTCCGCGAGTTTCCTCTTCGGCAATGCTGGCGCGGCGGGCGGCGTCGCGACGACGGGGTCCGCAGTGGCGGCGCCGGTGACGGCAATGCCAGTGACCGAGGGGGAGGGGGACAAGGCGCTGCAGGGGAGGAGGAAGCGGCGGCGGCGGGCGAGGAGCTGCAAGAACCGCGAGGACGCCGAGAGCCAGCGGATGACCCACATTGCCGTCGAGCGCAACCGCCGCCGCCAGATGAACGAGTACCTCGCCGTCCTCCGCTCGCTCATGCCGGAGTCCTACGTCCACCGGGTACGTACAGTATCACACCGCACTCCTGATTCTGCATTTTGTTTCTTAAAGTTTGGAGGTGAAAAGTTTATGGTTCATTTGGATTGGATAGTGCTAAAGCGGCGAAAGAATGTTTGGGTGAGAAGTGGACAGCCCCACTGTTACTGTACGTTGGGGCGCCCTGTGACTTTTCTCCTTGTCAAATCTTGTCTAATTCGTATTAACCAGCTTTTGTTTTGTTTAGCATTACCATTGCTCTTGCTCTGCCGGATCTCGTGGAATTAATGCCGGTCTCTTTCTTTAACTACGAGACCTTGCATCCCAGTAATGGAATGAATCCTTCCTTCCTCCATGGGACCGACATTCCTCGGCCACTTTGTGCCATTAATGTGCCTCCTCTCCGTATCATTGGTTCACTCATAGTGGTAGCAATTACTCTAGTTTTTTTGTTCCTTTTTAGTATTTCCACATGCAACTACCTTTTGTAAGGTTGTAGCACTTTAATTCACTGGGAATGATCGATCTGGTTCTGTACTTGACTGTACGTAGCTCGCTTTTGAGTTCTGGTTGATCCATGTGTAGGGCGACCAGGCGTCCATTGTCGGGGGCGCCATTGATTTCGTGAAGGAGCTCGAGCAGCTGCTGCAATCCCTAGAGGCTCAGAAGCGCACGCTGCTGATGCAGCAGCAGCACAAGGCCAAGTGTGACGCGATGCCAATGCCGAGCACCACTAGCACCATCACGACCGCGGGCGGGGATACCATGAGCAACTGCAGCAGCGGCTGCGGCGCGGGCGAGGAGGCGGCCGCGGCGTGCGACTCGGCGGGGCCCCCGTTCGCGCGGTTCTTCACGTACCCGCAGTATGTGTGGTGCCACCCGGCGCGGGGCTGCGGCGCCGGAGCGGAGAACCACGCCGGGGTGGCGGACATCGAGGTGAACCTGGTCGAGACGCACGCCAGCGTCCGGGTCATGGCGCCGCAGCGGCCGGGGCAGCTGCTCAAGATGGTCGCCGGGCTGCAGGCGCTCAGGCTCAACATCCTGCACCTCAACGTCACCGTGTTCGACTCGCTGGTGCTCTACTCCCTCAGTGTCAAGGTACGATCCACGCACGCTGCTGCCTAATACAGCTGCGCTTATTTTTGCCCCCTCCTTTTTCTGAACACTCACGCGACGACAGGGGTTTACCTTTCCTTTTGCACACCAACCGTCGGATGTTGCGTCCTGCCTAAATGGAGCATTGGCTAGCTAATATTTTAGCGTACATTTTTAGAAATCAACAGTAATATTTAGTCTTGGATCTAGTCGTATTAATTTGTTAAGGGTATTTGAAGCACTTAACCACTAGGTCATATCCTGTGCAATCATCCATATATGTGCAAACGTACAATCAAGCGATCTGGAACACCTAATCTATATCCAACGCTGGCTGCTGGCAGAAGATATTCAACAAATTTCAAGGGCAGGGAGAGAAGAGATGGAGGATGAGGTGGGAGGGTTTAAACGTAAAAACAGCAGCCAACGTTGAATATATATTAGGTGCTCCAGATCGCTTGATTGCACGTTTGCACATATATAGGTGATTGCACAGAATATTTCTTCCTCAACCACATGAAGAAGTTTAAATAAAACCTATATAATCTAATCTATTAAATAAAAAAATGAATAATTCATTCTGAATTTAGTGTACGGTGCAAGAACACTAGATTGTGCTTTCTCCTGTATTATACCGCCGAAAAGGCTAGTGCCGTCAAATACCACTTGCTTCTGAGCCTGCGACAATAAAAAAACCCGTGTGTCAGCGAGAACACGCAGTTGGTACTGTAGCAATTATTTGTTCCGGCAGTGCAAAAAAAAAAAAAAGCTCGAGTGCTGTGCACAGCCCAATGTTTATATACAACTCCTGCTAGTACCTGATTTGACTAATCAACCAAGTTAGGAACATAACTAGCCTTCTGATACTACACCAAAAATTCCAGATTGATCATCATTTAGATGTCCAACAAAACGGACCATGTACAGGTGTTGTGCCCATACATTTGCTTGTACAATGTACACAACTCTGCGTAGATGTTCGTAACAAATCGTGAGGCTACTCACCAGGGAAACAAAATCATTTCCCAGCTCTGCTTGTCCGAGGAGAACAAAAATGTGTCAGATATTCCCTTCCCCTGTGTGAAGTAGACCAAAGATCCCGTGCCGCGGGGGGCGGGTTGGTAAGAGTATCTCCAATAGTTCCTAATATTTAGACTCTCAATATTCTTAGATTGGGATCTTCCCAAAAAAATTTGGGTCTACAAAATATCTTGTTCTCCAACAGTTCCTATATTTTCTCCCAAAACACTTTTGAATTGGTCGGTGGGCCATCTGAGTCTTGAAATAATGTTGATTGGGAGCGCAGAGCGCACAAAAATGAGGAGTCGCTACAAAAATGACAAAAATGAGGAGTCGGGGTGCTGTTTTTGGGCGTGCCAAAATTTGAGGAGTTAGAAAGAGGAACTGTTGGAGTACTTTTTTTTACAATCAAACCCAAAATCAGGTTTTGGGAATGGATTTTAGGCACCGTTGGAGATGCTCTAAGCTAATGCATCGGTATTGCAGAGGTTGGCAACTTGGCATATATCGCGAGAGAAGGACATATATAACTAATAAAAATTAAAAGCTAGAAGCTGGATTAAACCTGTTTTTATAGTTTATTGTTAAAAAAATTAGTTATTTATTAAATGATCTCTTATAAAAAGTTATACCTGTTATTCAGCTCAGAAAGCTAAAAAAACAGCTTTTCATAAAAACTACAACTCCCTAAACAGACCTTTTGGTTGATTGGCTCCAAATCCATATACCTCAGGGTCACGATCCGGGCGGTAGCAGAGTTAGAAAAGTTTATACGACGATAAATACTTTTGCATGTGCAATTATATAGTCTTATATAATAATTTTGTGATATTTAAATCTAATGCATATATTTGAAATTTGCTAAAAGTAGATACAAATAGTGCCTTAAAAATTCCAAACCACCGAAATCGAAACCAATTCAATCTATAAATTTGTCCCATTGAAAAGATAATCTTTTATAGCGCTTCTCAAAATTTTAAATGTGCCGAAGCAAAACCGGTGCCCGTTTTATCCGCCCCTGCCGGTCAGTACAAGCAAATTTTTGCAGACAGCCGGCCAGCCAAGCCATGGCCATTTGCTTTGACCAGAGATTCCAGAGAGGAAAGGCTTTTGCTCCCTTTGGTGCTCTGTGTGCTCGCTCTGCTCTCCTGCGCTGTAGCCTGTAGTAGCTCCGGACTTGACGTGCCTCCATATGCTGCTGCTGCTGCTGCACTATATCAAGCCATGACACCTCAAACTCAAAAGGAGGAAGAAAGATGTATAGAATTCTTTCTTTGCTAAATAGGTTAAAGAAAGATCGAGATCGACGGACCCTGTCATGGAGAATCTTTCGGCTGAGCTGGGCCGTAGATTGACACGGCGAAATCAGCAGAAAAAAGGGCGCAGAGTTGTGTGCGCTGCTGCCTTTTCTTATAGTAGTGTCTGTGCTGTGTGTGTGACCGAGCCGGCCCAACCGAGAATCTATTTTACAGGAACGCTTTTTTTTTTAAAAAAAAAATGGGCTGCTTTCTTGGCTTCGTGTAGTCAGAGTCGGCGATGATTCCCGAACTGTTCACCAATATAGCGCTCTAGCTTCCGTTTTTTATAATCTAGTCCTTCCAGCGAGTGTAGAAGAAGCCAGAAGGACTGAAGGAGACATCTGTCCGTGCGGCTGCGGTAGGGAGGAGCGGGCTGCTTCTACCGCCGCAGGCCTTCTCTCGTGTCACCATACTACCGTGATTGTATAGTGTTGCAGGGATAGATGTACCTTAGCCGTTCTTCCACGCTCGCTGGGAGTTAGATTTGTAAAAAAAATTTGTATGGAAGCTAGATTTGCAAAAATAACGACGTACTTCCTTTGTTCATTACAAAAATAACGAGGCTATGTATGTGAACACTTCATGATTCCCTCCCGGCCTTTCTAATGATGATAGCGATGTACTTCCTTTGTTCAGAAATATAAGAC
This sequence comes from Guadua angustifolia, assembly GCA_036346375.1. Classification (NCBI taxonomy): domain Eukaryota; kingdom Viridiplantae; phylum Streptophyta; class Magnoliopsida; order Poales; family Poaceae; genus Guadua; species Guadua angustifolia. The sequence goes on along the minus strand of CM070507.1, from coordinate 9,501,590 downwards.
GTATTTTGATATTGCATAACGATTAATATTGGAGTGAAATTGAGAAAGGTATAAGTGAAAATAAATTAGATACTCTAACTTCATTATCTTGAAAGATGAGAGATAATAGTTTATGTGTGGTGGTAATGAATAAATAGACGTAGTTAAGAGACTAGATAGGGGTGTAGTAGAAAAAACCTCATTAAATCTATATACAAATCTTACATTTATGAACAAAATCATTTAAACTATAGTTCTTCCATTTCTGAACAGATGGGTTACTATCCTGTTCCTGTCAATCACCTATGCATTCGCCTATAGCTTTCTGGGATCGCCGGTTTGCCTTGCATGTATTGGGTGGAAAACTTGCACGGAGTTATTTAAAGTGGATTCAAATGTAAATAGAAGTAAGTATTCAAACTTCCTCTTTTTCTGTGTGCGTTGCAGGTGGAGGAAGGGTGCGGCCTGACGGCGGTGGACGACATCGCGGCGGCGGTGCGCCACGTGCTTTGCATAATCGACGCCGAGGCGGCGTCGCAACGGCTGCTCGCCGGACCTTTAGTAAGCTAGAAGGGCGCACCGGTGCGCGATGCAGGCAAGGCGGGCTATGGCGCGGCAGCGCCGAGCTCGCCGTGTAACATTTGTAAAGCGTAGTGGACCTCTGTAGGCTGTAGCAGAGTTCAGTAATCTGTGATCGATGGCGTCCGCCGAGCAAAATGGCCCGTGTAACCGCAGTAGCTCGCATGTAGTGGTGCTGTCCTTGATCTTGCCGTTTCCGCCATCGTCCCATCGTGCAGGGGTTGGTTTGAGGTTTTCTGTTGTGCCTTCGTGTGTTTTGTTGCTTTCATGGCGGCCGGAGCTACTCGTGGAATCGGCGGACGGTGGTGCCACTGCCGGCGAGGATGGTCACTGCTTCCTGGTTGCCGTACGGCCTGGGTCATCATCCAAGCCGGCCCAAACGAATTTTTCCCGGTCCATTACGGATACCAAACCATTCGGTTTAACCTCCCTGCTAGAATGGGTGAAAACCAGGCTTCCAAACGGGGCTTTAGAGCATCTCCAGCGATTCACAATATTTAGACTCCCAATATTTTTAGATTGGGATCTTCCAAAAATTTTGGGTCTACAAAATACCTTGTTCTCCAACAGTTCCTATATTTTCTCCCAAAACACCTTTGAATTGGTCGGTGGGCCATCTGGCCTGAAATAATGTTGATTGGGGCCTTGACGAGCGCATAAAAATGAGAGTCGAGTCTTTGCTTTTGGCGTGCCAAAATTTGAAGAGCTAGAAAGAGGCTGTTGGAGTACTTTTTTTGCAATCAAGCCCAAAATCGGGTTTTGGGAATGGATTTTAAACCTTTATTGGAGATGCTCTTAGGTAGCACGTATTGAGAAAATTGGTTATTTGCCACTTTAAAGATTGACCCTTTGGATTATGATGTCACTTGAGCCAATGACATATGGGACCATCTGAGTCAATGAAATATGGGTCCAGTGGCAAATTTACGAAGCCACATGTTTGAAGTGGCAAATACCCAAATCTCTCCACGGTATTACAAAAGGGAAAAAAGGCGGATTTGATCATATAACCTATATTACTTGGTGCAATTGATAAAATATCTCGTTTATCTCATTGACATATGGCTCTAGGGCCCGTATGCCAGTGAGACATTACGTGACATTTTATCAATGACACAAGTGAGGGTATTTATCAATTAATCCAAAAAGGGCATGATCTCACTACTAAATCCACAGCCTTCTTGACTTGTTTCTCTTTCCTTTCCCCCGAATGCCACCATGAATCATTGAACTTTGAATTGTCCTAGATGCATGGGTGTGGCGCATGCCGCGCCAGCCACCATGAGCCCATGTGATCGGCGGAATTCATAATCTATGCAATTTTCAAAAAATTTCGGGGGCCTTATCAAAAAACATCAAAATCCAGATTTTTAGGACTTGGATGTAATTTTTAGAATTTTTGGAGGCTTTTGCAAAAGGAACCGGTGAATTTGAATTTATGTAATTTCTGGAATTTTATGTGATCATGGATTAGTCATCGACTAGTCGACGACTTAATAACAATGGTTGGTGTGTGGACTGCAAGGATTGAAATCTTGTTTCACTTGAAATCTCGGACATGGTTGGAGAACGAACTCTCGGCGTGATCTAAAATTTTGGACAAATTTCGGATGAACCACAAAAACAAAAATTCAAATACGGAATTTTTTTCAACTGGTAGGGCCGAGATCTCAGTCAGCAAAATTGAACAGAGTGAAAAATAACTCAAACAATATCATTTTTTTTAAATTTTTGGAAGTTTATGAAACATTATTGATATTCTCATAAAAATTTAATATTATTATAAAATCTAAGGAATTTTTTAAAATTCAAATATTGCTACTGTCCTCATAAAACGCTGATGTCAAGTTTCAACTGAATGAAAAATAAAACAAACTACATTAGAAAATTTTGAATTTTTTTGTCCATGTTTATTATGTATCACTAATATTCTTATAAAATTTTCGGATGATGATCAAGCCCCATGAATTTATAAAAATTCAGAGAGTGCTACTATCCTAATAAAAGTTTTCTGAGCAAATTTCAACCAAATGAAAATTAGTACAAACCATGTTAGGAAATTTTTCAATTTTTTTATGGTTTTGATATACCGTTAATGTTTCTAGAAAATTTTCATATGATGATTATATTTCAAGAAGTTTAAAAATTCTCACAATACTATATCCTAATAAAAGCCTAATGATCAATAAATAGATTTGTTTTCACCATAAAAAAGGTTTAATTTTTTTAAAATTTTTAGAAGGATTCTAAGAAATTAATAAATTTTATAAAAATTTTGGATCATGATCAAACTCCATAGAATTTATAAAATTCTTATAAATGCATCGTACTATTTATGTTCTTTACATTTTTTTATTTTTGAAATATAACAAGTGAAGTTCAATGCATTCATAGATTTCGATGAGCAAACAAATTTTTTTAAAAAATTTATATAATGGTACTGAGACAATTATTAAGCTCTCATAAAAATTTTAGATCATGATTACACTCGACCAAATTTATGAAATTCTGACAAGGTTACTACCCAATTATGTTTATTCAGTTTTTAATTTTTTTTAAGATAACAAATGAAGTTAAAGTTTTTTCAAAATTTCTATGTATAATCCTAAACTTCTTAGGATGGTACCATAATTTTTTTAGATCATGATAAAGTACATACTATTTTATAAAAATCTAACAGTGTTTCTTAAGTTTTTAAAAAATTCTCAAAAAATTGGTTTTTCAATAAATTTTCATAAGAGATGACTTTTTTAAGGGTTATTGATCAATTTCTGGTCCAATCCGGTCATAAAACATGATATTCTGGTTCAAAAATCTGAGATCTCGGTGGTTTATAGCGAGATCTTACCGAGATGTACCGAAATCACTGTAGCAATTCAATTTTTTTCACTCCGTCTGGCATTTCAAATTTCGTCCATGTCAGGTAAACGAGATCTCATGAGAAACTGGCAAGATTTTGAACCTTGGTGGACTGGCCTTTTGAGAGTTGATTTAGCTTTTCGGGCTGCATGTGTGGTACTACTGCGCTACTGCTATTTTAGTGATGCTGCTAGTATTTCCTTTTGAGTCTTCAGGTGCATCCATCAAAGTCTATATCATCGACCATGCCATGTGAGTCCACAAATTCCTTGTCAGTTAGTTGATTGCGATTCTAGCCACGGTGTGTTCATTGGATCCAATGTGGCCCACTCCTTTTCGCACAGTAGCAACTACCGTAGATCGTAGAAGTCATTATCACGTCGTTGCTTCTTTCTGAGCCACCTCCCCAAGCTTCTAAGGTCACCGTGCTTCTCTTAATGTGTTGTTAACATCTCGAGCTTTAATCTACGCTGCCATGTTTCTGCCTACCACTCTTAGGTTGATTTGACAACTCTCTCTTTGTGTCAACATCATCTTCTTCGTCGTGTTGCCACGGTCTACTTTACTCCCACGTACCTTTGCTTTCTCAGCCTCAACACTTTGTGCTTCATAGGCTGCCTCACTACCCCAGATGGGAGATCATTTGATACTCGATATATTTTCCAAGAGTTGTATACTACGACCACCACCTCAACACTAGGACCCATGTATCGTGTGTCCCTCATGTACTCGATATATTTGCCCCTTGGGCTATTGCAATACAATGAACATCCATCATCCATTCCTCTCCTACACTTGACATAACTAACATGTAGAACATTCAGTTCATCACAGATTTCACTTCTCACTTCTTTCATTGACAATCTCCAGGTGGCTATGCAGCCGGGTACTACAGTTACAAGGTAAATTATATTCTGTTACTTCGTCCTGACCTTTGGATTCCTTTGACATGCCTTGTGAATACACTAAAGCTAGTATTCTTTCGTGTACTTACAGTGGGCTGAAGTATTGTCGGCTGATGCATTCTCAGCATTTGAAGATGCTGGTTTGGATAATGAGAAGGTACTTATTTCCACCCAGGGGAAACCCTCTAGCATGTGACAAAATCACCTGTTCAGATTTCAGTAATCATTCACCCTTAAAACTTTATTTGATTATTTTGTTAAATCTATCCTATACTAGTCTCATGGTTGTAGTGTATCAAAGCAAAATGTGACGTGTAGATTATGAAAAGCATCAAATAGGAACAAATGAGATTGATTCTAGATACGAAGTGGCAGAATTAGCTTCACTTACTTACTTATAAACTGATGAATGCCTGTTTGTGTAGGCTATTGAGGAACCTGGCAGACGATTAAGAGAAACAGTTCTTGCACTTGGAGGCGGAAAGTCTCCGTTTGAGGTTAGGCACCTTGTAAGAATAGACTGATGCTGTTACTAACGCTGGAAACTAATTGCAGGGTTTTTTTTCCTCTTCCGTGGACGGGAACCTTCACCTGAAGCACTGCTGAAGCTGCCTAGCGTACAAGTCTCCCTTTGGAACAGTAACATGTTAGACGTAGTAACATGAATAATTTCATAATTTGTTATCATTACCGCTCTTAGTTGCAGTCACCCTTTTTTATTATACCTGAACTGGTTGATGCTCTATCATCCATGGATCCACCTGAGGCCAGTCCGCTGTGTCCACTACTGAGCAATCAGTGAAGCTACGGACTGCTGGTAACAGCATGTTTGTATTTTTTTTTTCGTTTGTTGAAGGGGGTGATAGTATGGTTGGATACTGGCATTTGATCCCCTGGAAGACACGATTAACCGTATTACAGCAGCATTCTTAATTTGTGATTATGACACTCGGATGAATAGACATAGGATTCAAGCGGTTGACATCTGTAGCCATCTTCCGTGCCCAAAGTATAACAGAAAAAAGTCTATAACACGTCGAACTTTAATCAAAAGTATATAGAACCTCAAACTATCAAATCAAATATTTGACTTCCTAAACTTTGTAATCTGGTTTAAATAACATCTTGACTTTGTTTTATACAGTGGTATTGCATGTGTGACGTAATAAGTAATTTGTTTTTGCCATGAAAGATAACATACTGGCTAAGTTAGGTCAGTAATATGTGAGGTGTTAGTTGTGATCTCTGGCATGAGCTAAAGAATCGGAGGTCTGTTAGGGCTAAACCCACCTCAACTAACCGCGCGTTCTGATCGGGAGTGCCCAACAGATTTTGTGGTCCCGTCAGCCGGTGCTAGAATATAATGGGAGAGGCTGGCGCTCGTGAGGTCACGTTCTACTCTCGAGTTGGCTCAATCCCGACATTGCCGATCTACTAAGCTAGCGCCAGGTTGCCGAAGGCTGCTACTGCCACCGAGAAGATCTCGGTGTTTCCCTTCGCTGCGCATCTACACCGGCGACCTTCTTCTTCACCGACACTCAACAACATCAACCAAACGCTAATGGCATCTTCCTCCTCACCGAGTCAGTGATCTTATGTTTTATTTCCGCATTATTGTTTCTGGTGATCGTGATTTAGGCTAGATAATGATCATGTTTTAAGCATTAGTTTAGCCCTTAGTCTATCAAGGTTTACATGGGCTTCTCCCCCTTTGAGCTTCCAATCATACTTCTATGGTTATCGGCCTATGTAGCCCCCTCCTCTCTATTTCAATCTGAAAGACAAGGCACTATGAGCCCCACGTGTCATTTAACTAGTCTTGTTCAACGTGTCATCCTATATAGCAAAACCGCACACTTATCTCGCAACGAGGATAATACTATATACGAAATCGAGTCAGGACGTTATTTAAACTGGATTGCAAAGTTCGGAATATAAAATGCCTAATTTCATAGGTTGCAATGTATAATGGATTTTTGAGCAATTTTTAAGTTGCTATAGACTTTTTCCTTCCCAAAACCCATAATATATAGCGTTGCAACCCCTTCGGTCGACACCACCCTGACAAACCATCAGGGAGGGGCGAATTCTTAGATGCATAAGTAATGAATAAGAGTAGCGACATTTGATGAGAGAACATATATTACAAGTACTTGTTCTGTTCGATCCGAATACCACCTGAGGTGCAGCTGATTATGTGGATTATCTGAAATCACTCTCATCTGCGAAAGGATTGGCAAAGCAGTGAGAGATATTAACAAGTACTCCCTTCGATCATAAATAATTATTGTTTTGAACATCAATATAGATCATATGGTTTTTAAAGCATGGCTTTGACTACTAATTTCTATTATAATATGTTTAAAAAACCTAATAAAATTATAATATGGTAATAGTACCTTTTGAGACAAATCTACACGTGTTAATTTTCATGAATCTAATTTAAATATTTAAAAAGATATTAATGGACAAAGTTTTTTTTTTTAATTTTGAACAGAAGCTCTGGCATTCGCCATTCAGTATGGAAAAAGAACAATAGCCTGGCTACACACGCACACGCACCCACACGGACAAAGTTTTGACAATAGCTATATCAAACATAGGTACAGAGGGAGTTGTTGAATATTCCTAAGGATCTTAGTGCCTAATCAAACACCTAGATGCGGGGACTTAGATAAATACCTTCGGGATTTGCATTGGACGATGAAGACGCCATCGTGCGTGACGAAGAAGAAGCAGTAGTGGCCTTGCGTTCGCCCGGAGAGGAAGAAGAGGCGGTGGCCTTCCCGTGCTTCCGTGCGCAATAGATCGGATAGGTGCTAAGGTTTTGTGGGAGCGAGGTGTAACCGACGAACCTTGGTTCGTGTGCCGGCCCTCAACCCCTCCTTTTATATGGCGCACGTAGCAACGGGGGGCCACAACCATAACGGTTGGTTGCGCCCCCGATCAGGGCGCGAGAGATCAACCCAACAGGAGTAGCTCCTACGCAGGTGGACTAGTGTCGGTCAGCAGCTCAGGAGGCTCTTCCTATACAAGTCTGGACTCAAAGCGGCGAGCAAAATGCTCGACGTTACTGTCGAGGCCAAGCAGCCTGAGCTGCCCATCTAGCTCTCTGACGGCTGCCTCGATCCACGGATGCGAGCGGTCGCCGGCGACAAACTCGCACGCCACGCCGTCCACCTCGACCATGCTGCATCCAGGCACCTTGATGACATTCTTGTCCTCCATCGTCTTCCGCACCTTGAGCACGTCCTCCCACTTGCTCGAGCACGCGTACATGTTGGACAGCTGCACGTGAACGCCGCTGTGGTCGAGCCCCAGCTCCGCCAACCACTCCACCACCCGCTTCCCGAGCTCGATGTCGCCGTGCATCCTGCACGCGTTCAGCAGTGCGCCGAGCACGTACGAGTCGGGCCTCATCGGCATCGCCCTGACCACGTCCAGCGCTTCGTCGAGCAGCCCGGCACGGCCGAGGACGTCCACGAGGCTCCCGTAGTGCTCAACGCCGGGCTCCATGCCGTACACCTTGGCCATGCTGCAGAATATCTCCTTGGCACGGTCGACGAGGCCCGCCCGCCCACAGGCGGTGAGGATGCAGATGAAGGTGACCTCGTTGGGGCGCACCCCTTCCGCCTGCATCTTGCCGAACAAGTCGATGGCCTCCCTGCAGCGGCCGTGGTCCGAGAGCCCCGAGATCATGGCCGTGTAGGTGAACACGTCCCGCTCCGCCATGGCGGAGAACACCTGCCTCGCCGTGTCCAGGCTCCCGCATTTGGCGTACATGTCGACGAGCGCGGTGGCCACCACCCCGTCCAGCTCGCCTCTTCCAGAGATGAAGGCGTGCACCCACTTCCCCTGCTCCAGCGCCCCGAGCGCGCCGCACGCGGCCAGCACACCGACGACCGCCGCCCTGTTGGGCCGGCCGCCGGACCTGAGAATGTCGTCGAACATGCCAAGCGCCTCGGAGAATCTACCTGCGCCGACGTAGGCGCTGAGCATTGCGCTCCAGGATACGGCGTTTCGCTGGGGCATTCCGTCGAACAGGGCTCGCGCGTCGTCGAGGTGGCCGGCCTTGGCGTAGGCAGTGAGAAGCGAGGTCCAGGAGCAGACGTCCCTGCAGGAGAGGTTGTGGTCGAAGAGGCGGCGGGCGGAGTGGAGGAGGCCGCGGGAGGCGTAGGCGTTGATGAGGCCATTGGAGACGTAGGCGTGGGCGTCATAGGCGAGGAGGACGGCGAGGGCGTGAAGCGATGAGACGAGGCACCCGGCGCCGCGTGTGGGGATGGGGAACCGGCTATGGATGCGGCGGCGGTGAGGAGGAAGGAGAAGGTGTAGTTGTTCGGGAGGAATGAGAAGGAGATGCGGCGGAGGCGGGGGAAGAGGAGGAGGGCGCGGAGCGGGAAGGCCGGGAGGAGGGAGCGGAAGAGGGAGTTGGGGAGGAAGCGGTCGGCGAGGAGCGAGGAGGTGAGCAGCTGGGCGTGGACCTGCCGGAGCTGCTCGGAGGTCAGCGACGGGTGCGAGAGCAGCTGCAGCAGCGCAGGACGCGCCGTGGCCGGAGATGGCATCTGGAGGAGGGGAGGGAGCCGACGTGGGCCGGGCCGGATCCACCACTCCAGCCCAACAGTGCAGTAAGTAGCGTGGCGCAGGGTCCAAAATCTCGCCGGGAAATCTTGGCCGGTTCGAATTTTGGTCTGAGATTCCAATTCTCATCGAGATAAAAAAAATTAAAAATTAGAGTTTGATATAGTAATTTCGGTAAATTATGGTGATATTTCGGTTAATCTCATCGAGATTCATGGTTTTTGGATTGGTTTTCTTTTTTTTATCAGATTTCAAGCCAATTTTTTTACGGCGAATTGTAAAGCTTTTTATAAAGAATACATATGAAAATTTTATAAAAAAATATATGTATAAATTATATAACCCTACCTAACTTGGATTTTAGCCTTAAATGATGTATTTTGGCTTAAACCCCAAACCCTAACTTAGATTTTGGTCTTATATTGTATTCCAGCATAAATCCTAAATTTTGACTTGGATTTGTTTTGAAAGATTTGGATTTCAGCTTAAGTCATTAGGTCTCTACCTTTTTTAAAAAAAATATTTGGATTTCGGATAAAGTCATTAGGTCTCTCTACCTTTGAACTCTGATAGCGAACCACAGCCATGCATGTTTATTTGCTTCTGGGAGGAAAGAAGAAGAACCAGCTAGGTATATAACCCTTCCAAATTTGTATGCATTTGTGCAGAAGCTACAACGAAGTGCAATTTAGCATCTTTGAACAAGAAGCTTGACATCCTGGAGCGGAAGCTGGAGGTGCTCGAGGTCCAAGTGTGCAGCGCAACAGCCAATCCTTCAGTTTTCACCTAGAAAACGCATATAAGGGCTTGTTTGCAGAGTTTTAGAGCTTTCGATGAATTCTGGTGTGTGCGTTTGTGTGTATCTGTCAATGTAGTGGCGTGCAAGGCACTGCTGAAAATTGACATCTTGTGCAGGTAGGTGCTTACAACTCGACAGGTTTCAAGTTTGTGTTGAGGTGATTAATCCATTGTTCTCTCGTTTCTCATGTGTCCGTGTACTTGGCGAGATTTAGTTGCTTAACTGCAATGTTGATTGTTTCCTAGAGTTGATAGTTGCATACCCTTTGGTTCATTTGCTAGCTTAGTCCATTGATGACCAAACCAATCCCATAATACTGTACTTCTACTATTGATTTCTTAGTAGTAATATAGATTTTTTTTCTTCAACTATGATTTTCTTCGAAGATATTATCAAGTTTGTGCCACGTAACCCAGTTTTGTGTCAAAAACTGACACCACGGTTGGATTTGATCAGATTGGAGTTGAGAATGAACGTCAGACCCTGAGAATAGTCGGAGATGTAAAGTAGATCTTTTCCCTCCTAAATTCCCGGCCCATCCATAGAGATTCCGGCTGGGAATAGGCCTCTTAAACAAGGACTTAGAAATGCATTAAGCAATCAAAAGTAAAAGGAAAAAATCGATTGAGTAGCCAAGAGCTGGAATTTGGTGTTCAGGGGAAGATGTGGCCAACCACGGAACAGAACCATCTCGCTCTGTCTGTCTCTCCATCCAAGTGTAGGCTGTAGCCACAAGTAATAAACAGCTGTTGTTCTTCTCTTCTCCCGGCCGGTTCCTGCTTTCTAAGGAGAGCTCCTCCTACTCCTACATGACAATTATCGAAGCGGTTTGGTTGCGCTCCTAGCGAAGCTCTTACACGGATTATTGCTAGCTCCTTCACCATTATTCATCAAACCCATACGCTTGCTTGGAATTGTCAAAAAAGGGAAAAAAATAAACGGACTAGCTTTTCTTGTTACAATCGAGGCAGGAAAAATAATGGTGAATTAGTTACTCTGCTTTCTCTCGTGTGAACTAATATGGAGTAGAAAGTAAAATAGATTTCTTTTTTTGCAGAAAGAAGAGGCAAAAAAAAAAAAAACAAAGGGGCATTCCGAGAATTGAACTCGGGACCTCTCGCACCCTAAGCGAGAATCATACCACTAGACCAAATGCCCTTTTGTTTCAACTTTTATTTTATTTATTTTGATATAGTTGTTTGTGGCATCCCATTGCTGTTGCTCACGAGTCACGAGTAGTATTCACCTTTATGTTTTTTAACGAGGGTGATCTTATGTTGTTAGATGTAAGAGACATCAAAACCACATGGCATGCGTTTTCTTTAGCGTTTATGACAACCTTTTTTTCTCCTGAAATGAAATCATAGTTAATGATAATAATCTTTGTTGCAGGAAGCTCAAGGTTGACCGAATATATATAGCCAACAGGAGGAGGCCTTCATTCCGTCCAGTTGTCGCCGCTAGAGCTATCAGATCGAGCAGTGGCACAGACGATGCCGAGGAAAATCAATGCAAAAAAAAAAAAGATGAGGTGCGAGTGCGATGCATCATGTGTTATATATGTGAATTACATACATGTTATGGAGAGCTAGAAATTAATGTGCTATATATATTGTGTCATGTTGATAATAGGCCAATTTGGAGAGCTTGAGCTTTTATGGAAAAAAAAACTATTTTTTTGCTATTTGGACTGGAAAACACAGCTATAATTTTTTAAATATAAGATGCCGTTTAATAAACAGCTAATTTTTCTTAACAATAAGCTGCAAAAACAGATCCCATCCAACTTTCAACATTTAGGTTTTGCTAGTTATATGTGCCTTACAGCTTATGTCAAAAACCGCTTAATTAAAAATTGAGCTATTTAGGGGATTTAATGGTTTTTTGAAAGGTGAAGTTGGCTTTAAGCCCCCTCCCAAACTGTGCCAATGTGTGAGCATGCGTGGCTAGCTGCACTAGAGCTGTCAAGGGAGGACTTGGAACGGGTAGGGATGAAAACAGGTCAGATAGTTTCCGGCTGATTCAGATATTTTCGGATACGGATTCAATTGGATCGGATATGGATAAGAATTTGGTAGCTCACTATCTGTCGGATACGGTTACGTTTTCGGATAATCTAGATATTGATGGGTCGGATATCCGGATATACATGTGGACTAGACCGATACTACTCTTTTGGACGAAAATGTTTCTTAGTTTTAAAATTATTTTCTAATTTAATTAATCCATAAAGCAAATTTCAATTGTTAAAATTAGCAAACCAACTCCAAAATTATGATTTTTAAAAGAAAGTTCTAGGCACAATCTATCATTTAAAATTATTTGCAATATTTTATCATATTTTAAATTTTCTCAAAAATTCAAACACTTGCTATTCTTAATAGTAAAATATTTTAAATAAGTCGCTAAAATGCATAAAAACTCATAAATACATAATTTATTATTTTAAACATAATTCAACAAAGAATATAAATCTTGGGTCAATACATGTAAGTGTTATATACCTTTTTTAGAGACATAGTATTTAAGTATTATCAAACTTTTAGTGTGTTATGTATTTGTTTTCATTTGTATTTCTGAGAAAGGATATTACCTTCATTTTGTGTTTAATCTACATGTATAATGAACTAATCGTATATGTGTGTGATAAACTAAGTCTTATATAATTTTATTTGCGACATGGTATCTAATTATTGTCTAAGCGAATGAAAATGCTTGTATTTGTTCAATTTTCAATAATTTTTTGATCAAATCAACTAGTTATGTGTTTTTGTTGATTTTTTATTAACAATCTAAGGGATTTTCATGTTCCATAAATATTCAAAACGCATCCGATTCGATTCGTATTAGATCTGTATATGTATTTGATATTATCTATATTCGTATTTGTATCCGGACTATCTGTATTCATATCCGTATTTGAGAAAAAATATATGAAAATAAATATGATAGAGCTATCTGATCTGTTTTCACTCTTAGGAACGGGTGGCAGGGCCGGGTCGATGATGCAAGGTTCAACGGCTTGGAGCTCGCGCGCAAACCTTATCAGAAACAAGTACGGCATGCCGCATGCACATCATACGATGTCATGCTAGTAAACAAGGTACTGCATGCTACTGTGCCTGATCTCTAGCTTGTATGTTGGGAATTAATCGCAAAGTTTAACGGAATGTTGTGTTCCTCTGGTAATGCATTCATGCATGCATGCAGGAGTTTATGGGAAGGAATCTGCTGGCGATGAATGTAATATTGTGGAAATACAGGGAGCACGTAAGCTGCAGGCATTTTTAATTCATTTGCCTTTCGGCTTAAATCTGAGCATGTCGTACGTGTTATACACTATTTTTATAAGGCTTATTTTTTAAATAATTTTATTCACAAATATAAGACTTGTATGTAAATTTAATGAGACCTTTCCTTCTATACCCTTATTTATTTTCTCTCATCCATATACATTTATTCATTACCATCCATACAAAGTATATCTTTCATCTTTCAAAACAATTAAGAGGGGGCATTTAAGTCATTTTCTTTTGTAGCTTTCTCAATTTCAATGCAACCTTAATCCTTGTGCAAAATCAAAATCGCCTTAGGCTATTCACAATGGGATGTATCTTGTCACAATATCCAAAGCATTAATATGATATTATAGAAATACAACTATCCCAATGCATGGTATCATGGATTGTTTCTTATCCCAAAGATAATTAAATGCTAGATATGTATGAGAGTATAAATTATGGGCCATTTCTGATTCAAGTTTCAATGTTTATGATTTAGGTGCCCAAGTGATATCTTCCTCGAAAATCTGAGATTTCTTGAGAGTCTCTTAACTCTCTTGAATCATCAAAAATCTTATGTGGTATGCATTAAATGGGTATGTTACCATGTAGTGTCTAGCCTTATAAAAGAAGCGGAGGGAGTATGTGTGTGTGGAATTCTTGACATGCTAATAAATTACTAGTTGGGAGCATGCATTTCACTGAAATTAAGGTATACCTAGCTACAGAATCACTCGCCGATCTGTATGACGAATTGAACGATAGCAGAGATGCATGGTTCGTTCCCGTTGAGGATCGGAGTACCTGGGCTGGCCTGCTGCGGCTGGACGACGCTGGCAACACGCTCAAGTTGCTGTTGGGCCTTCGCGCAAAGGAATAAAATTTCATTTTGAACAAAATTTCATCCATAGACGAAATCCGTTCAAAATTCAAAAAAAAAAATTCAAATCAGGTTTGTTTGTCACCGAAATTTTCGAAATTTCGCCGAAATTACCCAAATTTTCGGCTGAAATTCCCGAAATTTCACCAAAATTACACTGATAAAAAAATAGTTCAAACGATGTCAAAAAATTTGAAATTTTTTGAAGGTTCCTGACATATTAAAGATATTCTCATAAAATTTTCAGATGATTATCAGGTCTGTGAAATTTTTAAAAATTCAAATATTGGTACTGTCCAGATGAAACGTTGACCGGCAAGTTTGACCGGATGAAAAATGGTACAAACAACGTTAGAAAATTTTGAACTTTTTTGTACATGATGCTGATGAATCACTAATATTTCAATAAAATTTTTGGATGGTGATCAAGATTCAAGAATTTTTGAAAATTCAGAAAGTGTTACTATCCTGATAAAAGCCTTATCGTCAAATTTGAACGGATTGAAAAATAGTTCAAACCACGTCGGAAAATTTTGGAATTTTTGTGGAAGGTCCTAATGTATCACTAATATTTTTATAAAAGTTTCATATAATTATCATGCTTGAAGAAGTTCCAACAATTCTGACAGTGCTACGTGCTGATAAAAGCCTGATAATTAATACATAGATTTGCTTTAGCGATAAAAAAGGTTTAAAATTTGTGAACATTTTACAGAAGAGTGATAAGGAAGTGTTTAAGATCTCATAAAAATTTTGAATCATGATCACACTCCAGTGAATTTATAAAATTTTTACAAGGCATAGTAGCATTTATGTTCTTTCTTTTTTGGTTTTTGCAATATAGTATAACAAATGAAGTTCAATGGTTTTATAGATTTTATTGGCCAAAAAAAATGTTAATTTTTTTAAAAAAATTTATAAAATAGTACTGAGGAAATTCTTAATCTGTCATAAAAATTTTAGATCATGATCACACTCGAGAAAAATTAGAAAAAGCTAACAAGTTTACTGTCCCAATTATGTCCATTCTGTTTTTGATTTTTTAAAGATAACAAATGAAGTTAAATTATTTTTAAAATTTTTTGTATGATTCTACACTACTAAGAATGATACCATAAATTTTTTAGATCATTATCAGGCTTCTAAAATTTTATAAAAATCTGAAAGTGTTTCTACCTAAATTTTAAAATGTCTCAAAAAATTAGTTTTTCAACAAATTTTCATGTAAGATGACTTTCTTAGGGGTTATTGGATTAATTCCGATCAAATCCGGCCCTAAAACATCAAAATCCGGTTTCGAAACCCAAAATTTCTGAAATTACTGTAGCAAATTCAATTTTTTTCAAAATTTCAAATTCGGCCGGTACTCTAGAATTCGCCTAGTCCTAAAATCCGAAATTTCGCCGAATTTCCTCGAAATTTTGATCCTTGCGCGCATGCCAGAAACACCCTTGCGAAGCAGCTCAAGGCCGGAGAGGCCACGAATTGGCAAATTGTATGGGAGATCACAATTAAGCTGCATTAATTCTTTCACTATTGCACAAAAAGCTGATTACAAACGGTTTATAAACCTTATCGCGGACAGTTTTGTGAACCGTTTATAAATATATATCAATGATAAGAAGAGCACATAACAAACGGTTTCTGAACCGATGATTGAATTAAATATCACAGATGGTTATACCCTATAACCGTCTATGATAACAAAAAAACAAATGAATCTGCACCAAGCTAGATCAAACTATCTTCCATTCCTTCTTTATCAAGTTAGATCTTAAATATAATGCAATTAGAATCAATTACTACTTTAGATCGCAAAGAACAAATGAATCTACACAAAGCTAGATCAAAACCATTTTCAATTCACTCTTTACCAAACTAGATATATATTTAATATATCTAAATATAGAATCAATTATTAACCTAGATCACCTTACCATCTTCATTTCTCTCTTTAACTAACTACATCTTTATTATAATACAATTATAACTAATTACTACTTTAGATCACAAAGAATGAATGAATCTATACCAAATTAGATCTAAATTATCTTCATTCCCTTCTTTACTAAGCTAGATCTTGAATATAATGTAAATTATAACTAATTACTAGATCTACAATCACACTTCCAAATTCAGGGTCTTTTTTTACCAGATCGCCTCTCAATCGCAGCCACCTTAAAAATAACTCAGGAAACCCTAAAAACACAGAGGATGTCAGGGCTCTCCATACTTATTTCCAAGAAAAGCTCATCGCAGACTATTTTCATGCTTCCACGATCGCCGAATTTAGGATCAATCTATTCTCAATATACTCAAATGAAAATATTAGTCATTTAATCGTAATTATTATTAATTACTAAAACCCTAGAGGTCTATATGCTTTCAATATATCCCTTATCACAGACGGAGTTTCATGCTTATCACATATGGTTTTTGACAGTTTTAACAAAAAAACCGTATGTGATATGCATAGCACATCACAGATAGTTTTAGCTCAAAATCGTCTATGATAAGCGGTTTTTTACTAAGACTATCTATGATATAGTTCTCATCATAAACAGTTTTAGGCAAAAACCGTATATGAATTAAGGAATACAATGGCAAAGGCATCAGGATCTACTACCATGCATGCGGATTCTGAATCTCTGATGATCCATTCATTCGTTACAGATCGATCTTACTAGGATTACAGGCTATCTGCTCTTTCAATCAATATTAGGCAGGCTTTGCAACTTAATTGACGGGAAATTTGGCTGTGTGACACCTAATTTGATGGCAATTCACAGATTGATACCCTAATTCGCGCGGTTCATAAAATTGACACGAATCGACGATTTTTTGGCTCAGCGATACTCTCGGTATTTTTTCACATTTTCATTACTATTTTTGCACTGTTTAGGAGGTGCTTTTCCCGTTTTGCCCCTACCACAATGCGCGCCACTGGTATTTCTGTGTGCTGGCTCATTGATACATGTGATTTTCATAGAATTTACACCTGCTTACCCCGGGTCTCAGGTTCATGAGGAACCTGTCAAATATGACCAAAATTGTCGCATAGCAACACATGTTAGCTGGCTTCCCAAACTATGTCACAATCATAATATACAAGTGCACAAATTTTTTTTTCTCCAGATAGCATCAGCACAAATAATCAGCAAAGGAATGCAATCCCAGATTTATATCGGGCTTCATGATATCATAATCACATAAAATACATGACGAAATTGTGACTATCTGGCGACGACCGCGTGGCGAGGGCAAAGCGGAAAAGCACCTCCTAAGCGATTGCAAAAATAATGCGAAAATCTTGAAAATGTGGAAAAATACCAAGAGTGTCGCCGAGCCAAAAATTAAATCGATTCGTGTCAATTTTATGAACCACGTGAATTAGGTGTCAATCATGAATTGCCATCGAATTGGGTGTCACATGACCAAATTTCCCTTAATTGACAAAGCACTGGTCGGATCGGATTCGGCCAAGCGGTAGCCGATTAGATCACAAGGAAACGGGTGGGATCTTTCGTCTTTTGCTCGTGTACAGCACAACATAGGGATTTGGGTATTTGCCACTTTAAATATGTGGTTTCATAAATTTGCCACTGAACCTACATTTTATTGATTCAGATGATCTCATATGTCATTGACTCAAATGATATTATAATCTAGAGGATCGATCTTTAAAATGACAAATAACCAATTTTGAGTATGCAGTGTAGTTCTTGGCCTAAACCCTCCCCTCCCCTCTCGTCGACTCGAAGAATTCTCTCTCGTCTCTTCCTTCCCCCGATGGCCGCCGCCGCCGCCGCCCTCCGCCGGAGCCTCACTCCGACTCCAACCCCCACCCTCCTCCTCCGTCGCCAGCTCCTCCTCCGCCTCCTCTCCACCCGGCCCCTGCCAGTCCAAACCACCACCCCCGCTGAGCTCTCCCGCCTCAAGTCCTCCATCCGCAGCGCCGCCGCCACCCCGGACGCCCTCGCCTCCCTCTTCCTCTCCGCCCTCCCCCACCCCGCCTTCGTCGCCGACCGCCCCATCTTCGCCCTCTCCGTCCACCGCCTCGCCTCTGCCGGCCGCCGCGACCTTGTCGCCTCCATCCTCTCCTCCTCCCTCACCTCCCTTCCCGCGCCCCACCCCTCCGAGGGCTTCCTCATCCGCCTCATCTCCCTTTATGCTGCAGCCGGCATGCCCGACCACTCCCTCTCCACCTTCCGCCTCGTCAACCCCCCGTCCGACCGGTCGCTCTCCGCCCTCCTCTCCGCATACCACGACAACCGCCAGTACGACCGCGCAGTCCACGCCTTCCGCACTCTCCCCGCGGAGCTCGGCATCAAGCCGGGGGTCGTCTCCCACAACATCCTCCTCAAGTCCCTTGTTGCCGGCGGCGACTTCGCCTCCGCCCGTGCCGTGTTTGATGAAATGTCTGACAAGGCCAACGTCGAACCGGACATCGTTTCGTGCAATGAGATCCTCAAGTGCTACCTCAACTCAGGTGATACTGCCGCATTTCACCAACTGCTCAAGGAGATCACCGGTGGTAAGAGGAGGCTCAAGCCCAATGTCGGAACATACAACCTCCGGATGGCCGAGCTGTGCGCGAAAGGAAGGAGCTTTGAGGCTGCGGAGTTGCTGGATGCTATGGGGGCGAGGGGCGTCCCACCCAACCGTGGGAGCTTTAACACAGTGATTAAGGGGCTCTGCAAGGAGGGGGAGGTGGGTGCTGCCATGGCGCTCTTCAAGAGGATGCCGGAGGTGCCGAGGCCGAATGGTACAGGGGTGTCGCCCAACTTTGAGACCTACATTATGCTGCTTGAGGCGTTGGTCAACAAGGGCGTGTTCGGTCCTGCACTGGAGCTGTGCGAGGAATGCTTGGACAACAAGTGGGCACCACCATTCCAAGCCGTCCAAGGGTTGATTGAGGGATTGGTGAAGAGCAGGAAGGTGAAACACGCAAAGGAGGTTGCCATGGTGATGAGGAAGGCTGTGAAGGGCGATGCCAAAGAGGAGTGGAACAAGGTCGAGGCTGCGCTTTCCTTTGGGCTTGCTGATAAGAAAGCTTAACCACTAGGAACGACGCATGGATGGCATAATCGGATGAGTCATTGTTTTGAACTAATGGGAGGAACACCGTCGGTGGTTTACTCTCTAGGTCATGTAAGTTGAATTATCGATCACATACCATGCAACTCTATCTTGCTTTATACGTTGTGCTTTGTATAACTCGCGGTGCCATAATTTTGATCTGATAGACCTGAGCAATCCAAATGCTATATCCTAGCTGGTTGCGAATGCAGCCATTTGTTTTCATGATTCAGTGTGTAGGTTACATTTTGCAATGGAGCCACTGGTTATTCTGTATTGCATGAAATGCCACTCCGTTTTGCACCTGTTTGCATGGCCAGTTGAATTGTATCCCTTGAAATATTGCTAAGAAACTTTAGTGTTCTTGCTATAGTCACTGAAGCACACCATCTCATTGTTGGGAATAGTCTCACATTGGTTGTGGAGAGGGCTTGAGCATGGTTTATAAGGGTGAGGGAGCACCCCCTCATTGAGCTAGCTTTTGGGGGGAGATGGCCTAAAAGACTTTGGCCCGTTGCTCTGGTTGGGCCTGCGAGTGTATTGCAGCCCAACGACACAGGATCCGGACGCTTAGGTGTGGCGGTCCGGTGACAAGTGGTATCGAGCCAGTGTGGCCCTGTGGTTCCTAGATAATCTCGGCCCAATATGTGAGGGGGAGATTGTTGGGAATAGTCCCACATTGGTTGTGGAGAGGGCTTGAGCATGGTTTATAAGGGTGAGGGAGCACCCCCTCATTGAGCTAGCTTTTGGGGGGAGATGGCCCAAAAGACTTTGGCCCGCTGCTCTGGTTGGGCCTGCGAGTGTACTGCAGCCCAACGGCCTGGGATCCGGACGCGCTAGGTATGGCGGTCCGGCTGACACTCATTCTGAGAACACTGAAGAACCAAAAGCAACACCCCCTTATTTGCTGAAGTTGCTTAATCTACTGTTTGGCTACTCGGAATCAATCTGCAATTGATATTTCTTGCCTGAACAAAGAGGCCACATGATTTTTTTGTTTCATGACATACTTTTTATGTATTAATCTGCTGTGTAGAAGTGCAAGTATTTATCCTCATTTGCAATTTGTTTTTACCAGTTGAAGTCAGTTGAATTACAAGGTTTCTTTTATTTTTCTCTTCTCTTTCACCTTGAGAAGAATCAAGCACCGTTATCTTGTGACATGACCTAGGATATGTAGTGCTGAGGTTGCTAAGTTTGCAACATGGCTCTTGTTTTCTATCGTTTAGACCCAGAGCCCTATGCGCTCTCTTTGTGGAGTATTCCTGTCGGCACCATATGACAGTTTGTTTTATCCCCTAATTCGAAATTTCGATCGTTGTAGGGATGCCATGTTAGCGTCAGACCGTCAGCTGCATCATCATAGGATTTCGAGATTTCCAAGCATGCTTCTTAGAATCCGCCACTTCGACCAGGCCTAATTTGTGAGCTTTTTTTTTCCTTTTGACATGAGTAAATGCGCTAGTACACATGCACCATGTTACTGGGTGAATACCGAGCAAATGGTAACTGTTATTGAGCTGAGCACGAGACAATAAAGTTTTCGGTGAAGTTTGTTGTTAATGCATTGATGAATGATTATTTGCAATTCCATCAACTATGAGCTGATTCACTTCTTCAACCTTTGAGGCTGCGCCGGGTACTCTGATGCTACCTGCCCTTCCTTGTACTGGGGTATCGTTTTGTTCCTTTCGATGTTAATTGCTATCTGTGTTTCTTTATGTTGTGCAAGAGGACAAAGCATTGCCTTTCGGCAGTGTCATAATAAGCACCTTCCAAGTCTTCAACCGGCAGGCACAGCTTGCCGACTTACCTGTTTCTGCAACTAATTTCTGAACCTCAAGTTGAGAACTGACGTGATCCTGAAGTTGCCACTTGCAGTCAAGCTAGTTAGTGCTCAGGTGCGTCCATGGGTGCTGATTGGATTGCGCTGAAGTGTCTGCTACTGTTGGTGTTGGTGGGTGTCTTTGGGTGAGTGGATAACACTGACATATTATTTTGCCCTGTCTTGGTATGCAAATAAGACCTATGCATCCACATTTCCTTGATTGTTTTATTGGCAGTATATGATGGAGCTTAAAAATTCCTGTGCTTCTCATCGGTCATAATTCCTTGTTATTTTTTCCTTGCTGCTGGCTGAAATTAAGTTCCTAGCTAGCGTCCTCTCTCGACATAATTAGGTGGTTGTTTTGTACCACAAAATATTTGTTGGCCAGGGTTAGCATCTTGGCAACTTGTAGGTTTGCCCTATCTCTCACTTGGAGTGTTAGGTTGGTGTTTCCTACTGGTGACCAGTATTCAATTGTTTTGTTGGATGACGTACGTCGGCAACCTGCTCCAATTTGCTTGCGATGACTGATCTCCTCCTATTAAAGGGTGACAGGGGCTCGTCGTACTTCGGATTTCTCCTGTGTAGTTTTCGGCGTCAAATTGCACCTCTCCCTGTGGAGGCTATCCTTCTCCTTGCTTGATTTGCTTTCTCTTCTGACATATGAGCTTTACACCCCTCATGCATGCTTCTTCTGTGAGGCTCTTGCTGAGTCTCTCTTTGATGTTATTCGAATAATCTATGTGGTTTGTTAAGTTATATAGTTCATTTATGGTCTTCCAACTCCTTTTGATTTAGTGTCGTGCTAAATGGATTTTTGGTGCAATAACAATTGGTCCCTATTTGTACATACACATTGTGTTAGACATCGACATGATGTCTAATACATAAATTTGACTATTACTTTTAAATTATATATATAGTAAAATTTTAATTACGTGGCTGATAACATCTATGTACAAGCTGACATATTTTGGTGTATATCAGTGACAAAATTTTTAAAAACCATCTATTTAAGTAGGGATATGAGGCAGATCAGCTCGTCAAATCGATGTGAGTTGTTGTCCTCTGGAATAACGGCGAGCAGCAAGTCACGTTTTATTACGGATTTTGCTAAGAATTAGATGTACCTTGTTTCTCCTCAAAACCAGACTACAGTGGTAAATCCAGGATTTTCAAAATAGGTGTTCGGAGTTACAAAATTATTTAACAAATGTTTTCTTGGAACTTCCATTACTGGACTTCTTTAACACAAGGCAATGTTTAACAAATATCGACTCGCTATTAACATAACAGTCCACACTCTGTCCAATTTTAGAATGAAGCAAGTTTGTCAGGATGAATGTAAAAGTTGTAAACCACCTTGACTATAAACTAATTAAGTGAAACACTCTATTAGGATAATTAACACTTAAACATTTAGCTTCTTAGGGCAAGATCACAAGAAACCTATAGTTTAGTAAACAACAAAGACTGTGAAAATCATATTGGCACTGAATATACTGAAAATTTATGTTGTGAAATACACATTTTGGTTGTGACTCATACCAGGGGTACCTCACAGCAAAGTATACATCTATTTCAAGATCGTATCTCCCTCAAGTGATCCGGGTTCGAGTCTTGACCGACAAAGATACTGAGGTCAAGAGGGTATTGCAAGTCTTCGCCCTCACGAATAGGATTATCACTGAACATTGGATGTGATGTCAAATGGGCCGTGCTGGGCCGCGTCCTGATCGAAGGCCTCCTCTGGCCGTAAAGGGTCCCCGCCCTCTTACTCCGACTCGACCTCGAGTCGGCGCCCAGCCGCCTCCGACCTGAACCCGTCCGACCACAAAAGCTCAGGCACTGGTCTTGACCAAGGCCCTAACGAGCTCTAGCTCCGCAACCTCCGCCACGCCGACGGTCTACACCGAGCTAGTCACCCGTCTCACGGACACGACGGCCATGTTGGGGCGGATGGCTCCTTCCCAAGGCGACCAAAGGGCGGCCTCAGCCAAAGCACCCGTCCTCAAGCCGTCAACATCGTGACAAAGCGCAGAGGCGGTGCACACCTTCCCAATGGAGCGCCGTCCGTTGACTACTAACCCAAAGATGGGATGAACAAAAACTCAATCATCAAGATCGAAAACCGACACTGGGCATAGCATATCAATACTTCTTTTTCAAAATCCTGTAACCTACCCCCTCTGCCTATATAAAGGGAGGCGGACCTCGAGGAAGGGCACGCACCCACGCACGCATACACGCTCACTCGCCTCTCACTTAGCACACACCGAGCCTCCCGACTGCTCAAGATCCAACTTAGATAAGCCCTCCCGACCTCCTTTTTTAGATTTAACGCTAAGGGCCTCATCCTTAGCCTCCGCTTGTAATCTCCGGTGACCTCCGGCACCCGAGAGTAATACAAACCACCACCACGAATCGAAGTAGGGGCGTTCACCCGAACCAAGATACATCCGGACTTCCTTAGTCTCACCATTCGAGGAGAGGGACGCGACCCCTAAACTTACAAATTTACTTGCTTGTTATATGAAACACCGGCAGCATGCGCGCCAGTAGGGCCTTCGTCATTTTCGTGATCTCCGGATTTCCATCTCCTCCTCGATGGCTTTCTTCATCGACAACGACGCTGTCTGCGTCAAAGGGCCGGATTCGCCTCCTCGACTTCATCACCACCCCGGGAGAGTTCGTGCTCATCCTCACACTCCTAGGGCATCGCATCCGAACACAGACTCCGTCGCCGATACCCTCGGTGACCTTGGCTTGGGGACCCGTGCGGACCCCAAGAGGAGCCCATCAACGCCCGCGCCGCCTAGCAAGGCGCTGCGAGCTTCTTGCGGGCGACAGCTGTCGCCTCCCGAGGCTCGCACCTCGTGGCTATGGTCGGCCACTGCCGACCTCCGTCTCTGACTTCTTTGGAGAGCTCCTCGGCCTCGACTCGGCTCAACACCGAGGCGCACCTCCGTAGCGTTGTACCCTCGAGTGCAACATAGCGGGCGGACGACCGACCACCACCTCCGTCGGTCCGGGAACCGCCCGCCCGACCGAGGCGCGGAGGCGGAGATTCAACATGAAGGCTGAGGGCCTCTGCCCGCACTGTGAGCTCGATGCAACGCGAGCAATGGAGGCTCAAGAGGCCAAGCTTGACGAACTCTGCCGACACGGAGCAAGGTAAGCCCGCGCCATGCGCTTTTGGCGCGCGCAAGACGACAGTTCAACAACGACCGCAGAGGAGTCGCACGGTCTTCCGTACTTCCGCCACCGGCGAGAATGTCATGGCGGCGGCAATCTTTGCCATGGCATTCCCGAGCCAGAGGACCCGGGCCAAGGCCACCTACCGAACCTCCGGGGCGGTAGAAGCGTCTTCGCAATCAAAGACATGCGACCTTCCGTCTCCTTTAAGCAGGGGCCTCTTCCAACCACCTGCTGCTGCTGCTCTCGGATCGCCGGTCCGCGCCGACGATGCCGCCCCGAGCGGCCTGGCGAAAGTCGCGACGCTTCGCGGCACCGCTGAGACCGAAAGAAGGTGGCGGCGTGGCGGGGCCTCGGCCGTGGGCGGTGGTCGGCGCCACCACGCAGCCTCGAGCCCCGATGGTCCGGGGTCAGGGCGTTGGCCGGGAGATCCACCACGCGGACTTCCCCGTTAGGTTCCGGGCCCCCACCAACATAACCAAGTACACTGGGGCCACGAACCCCAATGTCTGGTTGGAAGACTTCCGCCAAGATGTTGCAAGTGAGGGGCCGCGACGATCTCTTCGTCATCCAGTACCTCCCCATCTACCTCGCGGACTCTGCTCGAGCCTGGCTCGAGTACTTGCCCGCGAACACCATCAGGAGCTGGCCCGACTTGAAGAGCCTCTTCGTCGGTAATTTCCAGGGCACTTACAAGCGCCTGGAACTCTGGACTGAAAAGTCGCGAACAGCAATGGGAGTCTCTCCGGGATTACATCCGACGATTCTCCCAACAATGCAACGAGCTCCCCGACATCTGCGACGCCGATGTTGTCGGGGCGTTCATCTACGACACCTCTTCAAAGCCCCGTGCATGCCGGGCCGCCAAGCCCAGACCACCAAAGAGCTTCTCGACATCGCCATTTAACCACGCCCCGTGAGGAGGTGAGGGCCATCTTCGATAAGGGAAGGCTAAGCGAGAGGTCGCCCGACGGCCAAGCATTACCTCCGATCGCTCTGACAGGAAGAAGCGGAAGGGAAAGTAGGGCCGCGAGGGCCCTGTGGTCGCGGCCGCCGACCACCTCGCCAAGCAAGCAACGTCAGACCCGACCACTTCGAAAAACTGATGGACAGCCCGTGTCCGCATCACGGGTACCCCGTCAAGCACAAGTACAGGGATTGCGAAACCCTGAAGCGCTTCATCTCCAGAGCCCCCACGCGGGGCAAAGGGAAAAAGCGCGACTCGGCACCGGATGCCGGCCAAAGGAGGCGGCCGACGAGTTCCCAGAACCTGATGGCTGCCTCATGATCTTTAGCGGACCGGCGAGCTATGTCGACAAACGGCGGAAGAAGCTCGCCTTCCGCGAAGTTCACACGGCGGCCCCCGCCGTGCCCAAATACCTTCGGTGGTCGGAGTCGCCAATCACCTTTGATCGGATCGACCACCCCGATCACGTCCCGCACCCGGGGAGATATCCCCTGGTCGTAGCCCCCGTCGTGGGATCAAAGCGCCTCTCCAAGGTGCTCATGGATGGCGGCAGCAGCCTCAACATCCTGTATGTTGAGACCTTCGATGCCATGGGAATCCCACGCTCGCGTCTCCGACCGAGCAAGGTGCCCTTCCACGGCATCGTCCCTGGTCTGCAGGCCCATCCGCTCGGGCAGATCGATCTGCCCGTCACCTTCGGGAACCAGGCCAACTTCCGCACCGAGACCCTCACCTTTGAGGTCGTGGGGTTTCCTAACTCCTACCACTCTATCATGGGGAGGCCATGCTACGCCAAGTTCATAGCGGTCCCCAATTACACCTACCTCAAGCTGAAGATGCCGGGGCCACGGGGAGTCATCACCGTGGCCGCGTCTTTTCAAATTTTGCTTACGATCATGAAAGCAAAGCGATTCGCGAGTTAACATCGGCGATCATTACGTCCGGCGAACTCGAAAACCTCCGGAGGAAAACCTCGAGTCCGCCTCGACTCCGGCAAGTCGGGGCCCGGATCCTTCAAGTCCGCCGAGGACACGAAGGAGGTTGGCCGATCCCAAGATCCGACCAAGACCGTGCGCTGCCGAGCCACGCTCCCGCCAAATAGGAAGGCGCTGCCGATTTCCTCCGTTCCGACCGGATGTATTTGCATGGAAGCCCTCGACATGCGGGCATCCATGAAGTCGTCGAGCACTCCACGAATATCCGACCGGCTCGAGGCGGTCGTTCGGCCATGCTTGCTTCGATGAAGAGAAGCGCAATATCATTAGTGAGCAAATCGCCAAGCTTTTGGTCATAGGTTCATAAAAGAGGTCCGCCACCCCGAATAGTTGGCCAACTGTAACATTCCGTTTTTCCATTTCCTTGAGTTTGAATTTCAAAATATGAACCCATGAAATTTTCTCGAATTAATTCCAACTTAAATTGAATTTTTAAAGTCAATCCGGATTTAATTTGATTAATCCATACTTCAAATTAATTATTCCTTATTTTATTGGGCTCCTTGCATTTTATTTGATTTTTCTGAATTTTGGAGATTTTCCGAGATTTATTTGATATTTATTGGATTTATTTGAGGTTTATTAGGATTATATGAATTTTCTTAATTCAGAAATTCTATTTCCTTCATTTGGTAGGACTCTGCTCATTCCTTGGCGTTCATCGTGATTCGCCCGTCCCACTAAACCCTAAACCTCCTTCACTCCTAGCCGCTGATTGCTGATCCAAAGGCTGAGATCGGCGCCGCCACCCCGGCCGAATCCAAACCCTAAAGCTTGCTAGCGCCGCCGTCCGATGTCGATCCCATGACGCGATGAGCCACGTCGCCAAACCCAGCGCCGCCGCCGACAAATCCAACCGCCTCGACCAACTTTGATATCCTGAGTCCGCCTCGACTCAAAGCAAGTCGAGGTCGGATCCTTCAAGTCCGCCGAGGACACGAAGGAGGTTGCGGTCGATCCCAAGATCCGACCAAGACCGGCGGCGTCGAACCACGCCCCGCCAAATAGGAAGGCGCTCGTCGATTTCCTCCGCTCAGCCGGGATGTATTTGCATGGAAGCCCTCGACATGCCAGCATCCCATGGAAGTCGTCGAGCACTCCCTGAATATCCGACCCGGCTCGAGGCCGGTCGTTCAGCGCTTGCGCCGCTTCGATGAAGAGAAGCGCAATATCATTGGTGAGCAAATCGCCAAGCTTTTGGCTGCAGGGTTCATAAAAGAGGTCCGCCACCCCAAATAGCTGGCCAACTGTAACATTCCGTTTTTCCATTTCCTTGAGTTTGAATTTCAAAATATGAACCCATGAAATTTTCTCGAATTAATTCCATCTTAAATTGAATTTTTAAAGTCAATCCAGATTTAATTTGATTAATCCATACTTCAAATTAATTATTCCTTATTTTTATTGGGCTCCTTGCATTTTATTTGATTTTTCTGAATTTTTGGAGATTTTCCGAGATTTATTTGATATTTATTGGATTTATTTGAGGTTTATTCGGATTATATGAATTTTCTTAATTCAGAAATTCTATTTCCTTCATTTGGGCCGGACTCTGTTCATTCCTTGGCAGTTCATCGTGATTCGCCCGTCCCATTAAACCCTAAACCTCCTTCACTCCTAGCCGATTCTTGATCCAAAGGTCGAGATCGTGCCATACCGGTACGAATCCAAACCCTAAAGCTTGCTAGCGCCACCGTCTCGATGCCGATCCCATGACCCGCGATGAGCCACGTCGCCAAACCCAGCGCCGCCACCAAGACAGATCCAACCGCCAGACCAACTTTGATATCCGTATGATTCTCGCCTCCTAGGGTATTTAAATCAGAGTGTGCTGTCTCTAGGGTTTGCCACACCCCGCCGCTCAATTCGCCCTAAGCCTCGGTGGCTAAGTCGCCTCCAGCACGGAGAACTTCCTCGCCGGAGTACCACCTCTCTTCCGAAGCCTTCCGCCGCCTCTATCTCTCTTACCGGTGAGTCTCCGCTGTGGTTTTGGGTACCGCCGAGTTCACCTCTTCCTGGTCTTTCCGTTCCGCATGGTTTGGTGGTTAACCTGTTCCTCCTCCGCCGTTTCCGGTGCTGTCTTCCCCAAGTCCGGCGCGTTCAAGCCGCAGCCTCGCCGTCGACTCTCTCCGTCAATCTCCATCGCCCGATCGACCTTCAACGGCCAGATCTGCGCCACATACCACTCGGTAAGCCACACCGTCGGACACGCCTTGTCATCCTCCACGTTGATGCCGTGTACACCACGTGTCGCCAGGTGTAGAGCCTGTGGCGCCACCTCACCGATATGTATGCGGTGGTCTTTACGTGTCATCCACGTCGTCGCCGCGTCAACCCCAAACCTCAAGTGGTGCCACGTGCAGGCCATGTGTCCGCCACATCACCGCCACGTAGGCCCTAGTTGTTTGCGTATCTGCCACGTGCTAGCCACACGGTGCCACGCCACCGCCATGTTAGCAAAAACCTTTAGTCGCCATGTCATCGCCACGGGATGCCATGTGGGTGCCATGTAGAGCCACGTGTACCTTAGTGCTATCGTCCGCCGTCATCGCCCGCGTATACGCCACGTGTTCACCACGTCAGCTCTGTTGCGCACCGTGTTGCCACGTGCACGCCACGTTTGCGCCATCTCAACACCCAGCGCCAAGCGGTACCACTGACAGGTGGTCCCCACCGGTCAGCCACTGTGAAATTTCCCGATTTAATCCCGAATTTCCGAATATTCAACCAATCGTAGCGCGACACGTGTCAACTCTATTTAAATTCTGATTCTCTCTATTTAAACTTCGGAAGGCCCGTTCTCCTCCGTTCGAACTCCGATTTGAACGATTCAAATTTCTAAATTCATCTAAAATCAAGATCTATCTGTTGGTGTCATTTTTATGAATTTTTGGATTTTATTTATTTCTGTTTTATTTATTTCTTGCCTCGATTTGCGTGTTTCGCGTGTAGACGACGCATCGGTTGAGCAAGCGGAGCATCCAGCGGGGGTAGCAGCAGCGGGAGAGGGTGAAGGCAAGTCTCCTTGACCATGTTGAACCCAAATTTATGAAATGCTATGTTGTTTTTAAATTATTGCCTACTATTTGAATTATGAATTGTATTTTAATGTCATTTTTAAATGCTTAGATAAATGCCGAATTGTTATAACCACATTGATATTCATGTTGACAACCATTGACACCCTAGGAAAACTAATTACTGTAATTAATGGTAAACATTTTACTATGGGAGCGGTAGAAAATGCTTAGCCATGCTTAATCACGTCGATTTTTACCATTATGGAAATGATTTCATTCTTGATTCAAAATGAATTGTGGAAATTATGGCAATTGGTGTTGCGGTATTAATTTGAAATTAAAAGTGAAAAATGGTTTAGGCCGGGCGGATGGTTGAATGGTGGGTCGGGGCGCAAAATTTTTGGAATGTGATTGTCGCCCTAGTCAATTAAGGACCGATCGTGTGGACACCATGGGCCATGCTATACTGATACAACCACATGTCTATATGGAGTGCGACTGCTAAGTAATTTGCATGTATCGTTATTTGGCTTCGCCAAACATCTTGAGGGTTTGTCGGGATCGGCACTTGCAAAGCGCAAAGGGGCTTCGGATGGCGGAGGTAGCCCTACCAATGTGAAACCTTAGCGGGTGAAGTCGGTAGCGATATATGCATTGTAAAGGCCTTGTCATGATCTCCTGCGACACACCAAAGGAAGTGTGTTAATTGCTTGCTTGGCGCAAAGGGTTGATCATGTCGTGTGGGTAAAGTGTACCACTCTGCAGAGTCTTTAAAACTACTTGAGTAGCCGTGCCCACGGACAAGGGCAAGCGTGGAACGCTTTCACATAGTAGATTTTCTGGTTTTTGGTTTTAAATGAAAAATGAAGGATTTGGTTTAAATATGAAAATGTGGTTGGGAATCCGCGAGCGGCTGGAGCTTCCGGATATTAGTTTGGCGGCTAGAGCCAACCAGGTAGTCGAAACCTGGAAAATTGTTATACTTCAAAGTCAATTAAATTATGCTATTTACATTTTGTTAAATGCTGCTTTATGAAATTATTACTTGTATTTACATTTCAATTTCGCTTTATGCAAATGAACCCTATATGCTTCCTTTGTTCAAGCCATGCATTTAGTTATTGCATTATGTTTCCGAGACTTGCGAGTATGTTGCATACTCACCCCGCATTTCATTGCGGGGCTGCTTATTCCATAAAGCAGATGATGGGCCGTTCGACATTTGTGCTGGAGACTTTGAGGAGGAGGACGACACGTTCTTCTAGGGAGCGCACCCCAGTCGGTTGCCTGTGGGCACACTGAGTGGCTCGATTTTGTTCTACATTTCTGCTGTTACTTTTACACTTCAGTAGTAAGGCTTCATACTTGTAATAATGTGATGATGGATGTTTATGTTGTTGCACTCTTTTGCTTATCTTCGTTATGAACTTTATGATATGTCTGTGTTATCATCACTGTATGACTGTGTGCTAGCTGATCCTGGACTAGCACGGTTGAAACACAGAGGGGTCGGATTTGGTAATCCGGGTCCCCACAGAGGTGGTATCAGAGCCATATCGATCGAGGTCGCAACCCTAGATAGAATGGTCGTTAGAATTTCAAAATTATTTTTGAAATCAAACCAACAAATTGATAGTTAATAGTTTGTCTCCTCTCTTACCTTATTCTTAGGTTCTCGACCTCTTTCCTCTTCCTAACATTATTTTGAAATTTAAATTTGATCTTATCTCCTAAATATCCTAAGTTTACGGTCTTCGCAAGAATTCCAAATGAAGAAGATGACGTTCGAGATTTTACTTCATGAAGAGACAACATCACCCAACAGAAAAGGCGGAAGATTAGAATATATTAGGACCTACCATAAGATAAACACCCTTACGTGTAGCATATTATTCCGCTCTAGTTATATAGAGCAATTTACGTTGTCGTTATGTTTCGCTACTTGAAATTGGTCTTTATTCTGAATGTCAGGACTAATTTATGTGTAAACTTAACCTCTTGGTTAAAGTTCCACAATAAGTTGTCCTTATGTGTGAACATGGAAAATTTAACCTATAGGATAACTAAGAAATTATAAAATAGTTTATCTCTTATCTCTATAAAACTTCCACAAAGTTATCTCCTTTTCATAGAACTTCTTACCAATTAACCATTATGGTCATCAACCTTTCTTAAAATAAATAAAATAAAACCTCAATGAGATTAGTAATACGGTCTCCATTACTACTCTTAGCTTTGCTTGAGATCACACCATTCATATATAAACCAAGTTAAGATCTTACCACATTAGCAACACCAAACTAGCTTATGCTGCTTTAGGATAGTTAAAACTTAATGATCCAATAATAATTTCTAATCATGTTTTAAAACTCACCTCATTGCTTATCTAGATTATATACCATAAAAATGAGCTAGAACCGTAAAAGTTCTCAGACTTGAATGGAAAGCTTGAATGGTTGTTTAAATGAAAACCGAAGAATTGAAAGTCCTATTTTTCTAAAAAGAAATATAAAGAGAGTAGCATCGGTTATACATATACTCTTTTCTAATCTATAGAATTTAGTCTCCTTATTTATATACTCGTTTCCCTTGTGTAGAACTTTCTTTCTCCACTCTTAAGTTATCCCTTTTAGAAGTATTTCTTTCCTTATTCTGTTTGCGAAAGGAAAACCACGAACAAATCTTTTGAAAAGAATTCGGGTAACAAGTCAGCAACATCATGACGTCTATATCAGCAACTTCAAGAAGATGGGGATAGCGAAGCATCACAACCTCTTCGACTTCATAGAAGCCTTGGAAGACTAACACAACAAGTGGTGCAAAAAAAATAAATAAATAAATAAAAATAAATAAATAAAAGAAACTCGTTTTAAATAGCCTACAATAAAAGCTAGCATTATGCGAAATGATATTATTCTAGCGATATAGTAAACCTCTTATGCGAAATATATATGATTCGCAAGTAGAAGAAAAACCATAGATACCCTTCTTACATACTAAGCAAAATGTATACATATTGTTTATGTGTTATTGAAATTTTGTTGTAAATCTTTTGTATTGTTTTCGGTTACTCTCGTGAATGTTAAACCACTAGGTTGAAATTTACAATGTGCTAACCCTACCTAATAAGAAAAATTTAATTAAGGAAATTTTAAAGAACTAAATGTTGCCGTGTAACCCAATGCAATTCCATCTAAGTAGCTTTACTCTAATAAATATTGTTGCGGGATGTTCATGACACAATTCATTAATACATCTACTAAAGTAATGAGTAATAAAAAATATATAATTAAATTAGCCTTTATAATTGACCTTCACCTCCCCAAATAACTCGGTTGAGATGCAACCTTTCATTCATCTCAAATGTTTTAACATACTCTATATCTCTCTTTAAATTAGCTTAGTCTTACTAATGATTTTCGGTGTAAACTACTAACACTCCTCATCTAATTCGTGAAACCCCGCAAGACACTCCACTGCCAAGAAATGATAATCCTACCATAGTTCAACGAAATCCGTTGTATTTAGCTAGAGCACTTCCTTTCCACATAGCAATCGTCATAACTCTCCACTTTCTCAATGTTCAAAAAAAATGTTAGAATCCATAACCATGGTGTAAATGCTCACCATAATTGGACAAATCACCAAATGCACACCTTTCGGTTCTAAAAACTCGCACAAGATATTTCTAATATTGGTGCAGCTTCTATCAGAAAAAGAAATGGTTTAAACTAGAAACCTACTTCTATATCTTATTTGATACCTACACATTATTCTTTGAAGTATTGTCAACCCAGTCAGTCCGAAGTTCGTGCTTGTACTCGCTATGGAGAAATATGTCATGTTGTTGATGAGAGTGCAATCAATTACTCCGGCTGTGAAGGAAATCATTCTCCTAGAAAATATCCTGTAAGCAATATCGCTTGTTACCCTTGTGAATGTCAAGATTATTGTCCAATTCAATGCCTCTCGATCCGATAGTCGCCAATACAATTTTGCTCAAGATTTGGTGATCAAAAGAGGAAGAAAACCAGCCACACAAGAAATATCACTTAAGAAATTATAGAAATAACACTTGATCCTAACTACCTTCACTAAGAAAGTAATAGTAAATGGTAATCTCCAATGGCATGTTCCGTGTCCGATAAAGAAAATCATTAGGCTAAAGAATGTTCTGAGAAACAACAAATTGAAATTCACAAGATAATATTAAGTATACAAATAACTGAACATGACATCATGAGAAAAGCGTGAATGCTTCAACTGTCATCTTAAAAGAACCAAATTCCTAAACGATGTCCACAAGTGAACAAATATCTCCTATAGTCATAGACATACCAAGAATTTCAGCAGACAAGTTTATAACTCCAAGAATAGAAGAAATAAAATCAAGGCAGTTCACGAGAAGCGAGATAAAGAAAAGGGCGATTGAACGAAGATGCTTGTCCTAGAAGAGTTCTCGCTCAACTTTATCCTCAATCTCAATCGCCATCTATTCATCTTTCTAATAACACCAATGAATAATTGTCTGGTAAAATATATATATATATATATATATATATCGGAAAGTCAATATTATTTGCCTTTGTTATGAAAAACATAAGTATTATACCAACTGTTGCCTAAAACAAGAAGCAAACTCCACTTCAGTCTCAACCCCGACAAGCTACGCAACATTCTCTAAGGCAACCTCAAGAATTTGAAGACAAACACTTCCTTAGACATATATCAATCCAACCCAAAATGTTCATCCAATCATTCGTGGCATTCACCTACAGCACGAATTCGCGAAAGAAGTTTATGACCTGCCAGGTGTAGTGCTAGGTATTATACTTATGTATTTGAACCTTACCAGGGTATAAGTTTAATTTTAAGATCAACTCTTTGATCCTAGTCACTTCCTGATCATCTATTTTATATCATTAGCAAACAACTTTTCTGTTGTTTCAAATAAAATGGGTAATGTCACTTGTATCAAAAGAGAAGAACTTGAATACCTCGCCAACACCTACCCAAGAAGAATTTTACTTCACCTCGACAAGGAAAACATCAATAATTTCCAAGCTATCTCAAAAAAAAAAACATCAAGCGTCTGGAACAACCCCTGCCTCGATATCAGGCCCTGAACGTAAACATCTTTCTTATGTGATTGTACCCGGCACTTGTTGTGGTATTGAGTACGTCCCTTGTGTATTCAATTCCTGCAATCAATCTTTTGAGTCTATACATTTTATTCCTTCATAGTTTTCAAATCCAAAGAAAATGAAACCCTTTGTTTACCAAAGTGAGCAAACAAGTTAAAATCACCATGAATCATCTTATAATCCTCTTACCTCAACCCCATACTTGAACTATCTATACATGTTTTCCAATTTAAAGTAAACTCGAAATGACATTTATTCCCAGCTCATTATAATCCTCTTACCTCAGCCGAAGAAGGCCATGTACTCAAGGTACAGCGGCCGGTGTACTTCATCAGCGAAGTACTCTCCGAGTCCAAGGCTCGGTATCCGCAGGTGCAGAAGCTGCCCTATGCGGTTCTTATCGCAAAGAGAAAGTTGGTCCACTACTTCGACCGGCATTCGGTCTCTGTGGTAACCTCTATGCCGCTCGGCGAAATCATCCGCAGTCGCGACGCTTCCGGGAGGATAGCCAAGTGGGCTCTTGAGCTCAACGGCCACGACATATCGTACGTCCCCCGGATGGCGATCAAGTCGTAGGTCTTGGCCGACTTCGTCGCCGAGTGGACCGAAGCCCAGGCGCCGCCGGCACTTGAAGACCCCGAGTATTGACGATGTACTTCGATGGGTCCTACACCAAAGCGGAGCGGTGTCGGAGTCGCCTCGCTTCGCCGGAAATAAGCTCCAAGACGCCGTCCGGCCGCACCGATCGACCAACAATGTCGCCGAAAACGGCACTTTCGTCAACGGTCTTCGGATCGCCGCCGACCTCGGCAAGCCGCAAACTCGTACACGGCGACTCCAAGCTGGTCGTCGACCAAGTCATGAAGGCTTCCGAGCCTCGTGACGCTCGCATGGCAGCATACTGCCGAGAGGTACGCAGACTGGAGGAAAGATTCAAGGGTTTTGAACTTCACCATAGCTACCGACGCCACAATGGGGAGGCCGACTACCTAGCCAATCTGGCCTCCAGCCGGGGACCGGTCCCGCCAGGGATCTTCGTCTCCGACCTCTACAAGTCCTCCGTCCGACCGACTCCTTCCGAAGCGCAAAGCCGACCGACGAGGCGCGCCGCTCCGATCACGGCACCGCACGGAACCCTCAGGTCGGGCCCACGGCATGTTGGTCGCCGACCCCGACTGGAGGAAGCCCTTCATCGACCGACTGACCGAAGGATCGCTCCCCGCCGACCCCACCGAGGCCCGGTGCCTCGCTCGGCGGGCGAAATCCTTCGTCCTGATCGGGCAAAACCTCTATAAGAGGAGCCCCTCCGGGGTCCACCAGAAGTGCATTCTGGCGGATCAAGGGAAGCAGCTGCTACTCGACATCCACGCCGCACCACGATCTCTCGTGGGTAAAGCCTTCCGCCAAGGTTTCTATTGGCCGACCGCGATGGCCGATGCTGAGCAAATTGTTCGCACCTGCGAAGGGTGCCAATTCTTCGCTCGGCAGACACATCTCCCTGCACAAGCCCTGCAGACGATCCCTATCACTTGGCCGTTCGCCGTTTGGGGGCTCAATCTGGTCGGACCTTTCAAGAAGGCGCCCGGGGGCTTGACTCACCTACTCGTTGCGATGGACAAGTTCACCAAGTGGATAGAAGCTAAGCCGGTCGCCACCATCACTTCGATGCAGGCGGCCAACTTCTTTCGCGACATCGTTTATCGGTTTGGAGTCCCGAACTCCATCATCACCAATAACGGGACGCAGTTCACGGGGAAGGAGTTCCTCGAGTTCTGCGACGACTTCAACATCCGCGTCGGGCAAAGCATGAGCCCATCCGCGACCAACGGCGTGTCGGCGCAATAACCGGCATGATCCTCTAAGGGCTCAAACCGCGGATCTTCAGTCGGCTGAAGAAATTCGCAGGGCGATGGGCAGCTGAATTGCCCTCCGTCCTTTGGAGCCTGCGGACCACGCCAACCAGGTCGACCGGGTTTACACCATTCTTCCTGGTGTTCGGCGCTGAAGCCGTTTTGCCGACCGACCTGGAGTATGGCGCCCCAAGACTACAAGCCTTCGACGAGGCGCGAGGGCTCGACGCACAACAAGACGCCATCGACCAGCTCGATGAGGCGCGCGATGCGGCCGTCCTACGATCGGCCAAGTACCAACAGACGCTGCGGCGTTATCATGATCGTCAGGTTCACGGACGGTCCTTCAACGTCGGTGACCTGGTCCTGCGCCAGGTTCAATCCAACGTTGCAGGCACAAGCTGTCCCCTCTGTGGGAAGGGCCCTTCACAATCGCGGAGGTCCTCCGACCCGGCACCTTTCGACTCAAAGACGCCGACGGCAATATTGTACCCAACGCATGGAATATTGAAAAGCTAAGGAGATTTTATCCCTAAAACTTTTTCTTTATTCCTGTGCCTATAGCGAACCCTCCGAGCCCGAAGCACAGTGTACTGATCACACCTTGATCGTCATTAGGGATGTAATCGGATCGGATACGGTCGGGTATTGTTCATTCCGTATCTGTATCCATATTTTTTATCGAATACGAAGTTGGATACGAATGGTGTCGGATGTGAATCTGAATGCGAATAATCTGGATACTATCACTTACGAATCACGGTTTAATCTGCACCGGATTCAATACGGTATGCGAATATTTTTAGCCGGATAATACACTTAAAATATAGATCATTTATTACACATGTAACGTATTGAATAGTAGATTACTTATGAGTTATGAATAGTTATTGACAAAATGTGAAGAAAATAGTACAAGAATTTACTATAGCTGCATTGTACATAATTAAGAATTAATAATGAACGACTAGAGATTCTATAAAAGCTAAATGTAGAGTCATAATAGAATTATCAAAGACAATGGCACTAGCAAATTAGAAGTCACAAACTAGTAAGGTAAACATGATAGAATCATATAATACCATCGAGTCGAGCGGACAAGCGGCAGCTGATGCTGGCCGGACCGTGAGGTGGCTACGGCCTCGAGGTGCATGGGCTATGGCTGGACTCGGCACGGGGACCATCGGTGCCGCCTTGGTGCCTCAATTCAAGCCACTCAGCTCAGCTAGGTTTTGTTTGGATTGGGGATTTTAGAGAAGAGAGACTATCGGACTAGTAGAGAATAGAGATAGAAAAGAGAGCACGAATGATGGATTGGGGATTTTATGTTTTTGGTTTTGGATCTCTCAGCGGGCGATGTCGCATTGCCTTCTCATTTTGGCTTTGGCGCCAATGGACAAGTCGGGAAGTCTGAAGCATGTGGTAAATTTTGGTTTGGCACCTGATCCTTGGCGTTGTGGTGCACTTGGCGTTAACACTTTGGCGATGTGATGTGGCACTTGGTAGAATGGTAGTTGGTACTTGGCACTTGACAGTTGGCATCTGCAATGGTAGAGTACCAAGAGTAGTATTGGTACATCGGTACTAGTGCCTCCGGACTCGGTGACCGGTGCTCTTTGATTGGAGAGTTCTGAGACTCACAGTCTTGGAGAAGTCTTTAAAGTTTTGGATAATATCCATATTTTATATCCGGATATTATCCGATTATAAACTTCGGATATTCTCAGATCCGTCGGATAATTACTATCCGTGATCCGTATCCTTATCCGAGATAACTATCCTTATCCAGATCCGTATCCGGAAAATTCTTCGAATATCCGAAAAACTATTCAAATCGCTATCCGAATTGATTCGGTCGGTCGGTCGGAAAATATCCGTTCCAGTTGCACCCCTAATCGTCATGCGTTGCTTGGGGGTTGCTCATCTGCATGACCACCCAGGACGGCACGCCGACCGGCCATCGCAACCCCCCTAGCAGTAACTCGTTCGGTCGAAAGTGCTACGGCCTATGCCCCAGCGGCTACGGTTGCGATGTAGCGCTTCGCGGTGAAAAGAGCTACCCATGCGGAGCGATCCTTAGTCGGTGCGGGGCGCGCCTTTGGGCTGTCGACTCTGTCGCTGTTTTCGCATTTTCTTCTAAGTGTCGGCTTCGGCCTCGCTCATACGACCCTAAGCGGTTCCTAAGGGCTCTGATGCGTCCGTGGCGCGCATCACGTAAAGGAAAACGCGCGATATAGGGCAAGGTCCCCAAAAAACTGCAGCATACAATGTGCGTATATTACATCACACAAAAACAAAAGTTGGGCCGGGCGCCTGAGGTGTTCCTAAGTTAAGCTCAGGCATCACCCTCGACGGTGTCGTCATCAGAGCAGTCGTTGCTCTCGGACACGTCGCCCAGCCCGGCCACTTCTCCACTCACGCCTGCTGCTCGCACTTGGTCGGCGTCCCCTCGATCCGACAGCGGTCGCGATCGGGTCGAAGGAGGCGTCGCGGCTGGCGCAAGCGCCAGCACGTACTCCGCGCATGACGGAGGCGATCCGCCCCTCATGAAGGAACGCGCGCAGGTATGCGAAGCAGTCGGCAAGGCATCACCCGCCTGGGTGAGGCGGAAGGCATACCCCGACGGGGTAGGCTCCAGAGGCTCTGCGGCCTCACCCCAGAGGCTCGAGCTCCGCCCATACTCTCGAAGGTCAAGGAGCATGGAGAGGAGGCTCTGCTTGAGGCTGCGCTCCTCGTACATCGACCCGAGGTCTTCCACGACGGCCTCAACCCGGGCCCGCTGCGACGACGCCTCTTCGCGCGTCTTGGCGAGCTCCTCCTCGAGGGCTTCAGCCCGGGCCCGCCCCGCCGCCACCTCCTCGCGCGCCCTCGCCAGTTCCTCCTCGTCGATGCAGGCGGGCTTCTTGAACAAGCACTTCCGCCTCCGGCGGCGGCGGGTCACGGCTGAGCCCAGGAAGCATCGGCCGCGTCGTGCATGGCCGTCATCTTTGTGCCCACGCCCTCGTCACGAGACGGTGGCGTCAGCTCTCCGCCGAGGCGGCCGGGCGCGCAAAGAAAGCGGTTCGCGCCCGAGTCGGTGGCGCTAAGGAAAACAACAAACAGTTCAACATCAGCAACAAAAAGAAAGCCGAAGCCATCGCCAAGTCAAGCAAAGAAACTCACTCCGGAAGGGGGTTCCGGATGCGGAAGATCGACGAGGGCAATATGAGCCCTCCACTTCTCTCGCGCATGGGCAACCGAACGACGGTGCGGGACTTCTTGGGGTCCGACCCCAGAGGGTCCTCCGCCGCCTCCCGTTTGCCGGCCCTACGATCGTCGTCTCCGCTCGCCATCGACACTCGTGTTCCCTAACCTTTTCCCTCTTTTTTTTTGAAGAGGAGAGGAAGCGACGAAAAGAGAACGACCGCGGCCGCGTGGTCACCCTCCCCCCCCCCATATTTATAGGGGCGGTCGAAGTGAAGTCACTCATGCCGCGCGCGCCGCCATTAACTCCACGTCCCGCGTGGACGGGCGTGCCATCCACGCCTCCCACTTCGCATTAAAACGCGGGCGAAAGGACGCTGCTTCGGCCAGGGAGACACAGCGCGGCTCTTCGATTTTGGCTCCGAGACGGGCTGACTGCGAAGGAAGGCCTGGACGAGTTGTGGCGGCACCGAGGTGGCAGAAGGCCCATCAACTCGACCTCCCCACTCGAGGGTTGGGCAAGGGGCCCAATAGCCGCGACGTCTCCGACATACGCAAGGAAAAGTTAAGGCAATCTTTTCCTTAAAGTTTTCCGCATTCGTTTTTCACTCCTCCGAGTTTAAGCGCTGCGTAGCGACCACAAGCTTAATCCCCACGCACCGCGGGGCTATAAGTCCACACTTTCACGTCGGGTGACCCGTGGCCTATCTTGCGGTTCTCCTAAGCGGTAACCCTCTCGATCCGAAGCGCCACGGCCTCGCCCGGTGGCTCTGATTGCCAGTAGTGCTTCAGTAGAAGGAAATACCCGTGTGGTACACTCCAAAGCTGGTCGGGAACACTCCTTTTCCATGACAAGTGTAAGCGAACATTCCGTTCCCTAGGTCCCTATTTTTTCTTCTGCAAGCCCTTCCCAAAGGTGTCAACATGCCGACCTACGCTTGCATAACCCCCGCGGTTTTTAAAGCCATGGTCATCGAATGTTCATCACCTCTGGGAAGCGCGAAGAATAGAGCCGGACCTACAGAATAACTGTAAGTTCAACCTTCATTAGTTATGGTTTTGGTGTTAATGACAAATCTAATATTGAGATTATCTATTAATGTGATTTTGTTATTAATGACAAATCTTATATCGAGACTAACTTGTTTATTTAGAATATCCTTGATTAGTCTCATCGCATTGAAAAATGGAAAACCCAAGGTATGTATGCGTATTCATTATAGTATTAGTTGCATACTTTGGATTCAAGTTAAAGTATGAATGTCCCCATTATATTAACCTGGCGTGCATCATGTTTCCCAATCCACACATTACATGGATGCACATACTTAGGGAGTTTGTAGTTTAACTTGAAAGCCTCTTTGTATTGATCTAATTCTTATTGACACATATAAGGATCAAGACAAAAAACTAAATCCTTGAGTATATGTTTGAATTGCCTAGTTATAAGTATACTCATGGTAATATAGGATATACTCTAATACGATCAAATTGGATATGTGCATATTATGTCCAAGTCAATTATATCTATGCACATATACATGTGGGGTGTATTCTATAGTTGATGATTTAGAGTAATGATCATTTCCATATAATTTACATATAATGGATCATTACTTTTCATCAACATGAGTATATGAAAACTTGTGTAGTTAATATATACTCATATCAATTTAAATGATAATTTAAATTGAGTTCATTTGTCTTGATAACCATTAAAGAACATTTCATCATGTGTTGATGGTGTTCCTTGATTAATTAAGGACAAATGAATAGCTCTTAAGTATAATAAAGCATGAGTTGCATTATTGTACTTAAGACAAAATTAAATCATTCAAATTGATTTAGGTTGTGCTCAATTGATCTAAAGGCATCTATTATGTGTTAATGGAGTGCAAGAGATAATTGAGACAACCATGCATCTTGGACTAACTATTTGTATGAGTTGTGATTGAGTTAGGTCCAAAGATGGATGAGATGATGAGAACGGGACAAGGACGGCATCATGAGTTGATGGGCGTCAAGAGAAGATCCCGAAATAAAAAAAAGAGGAGTCGAGTGATGATCCCGGGGAAGCATATGAAGTGAAGATCATAAAGACCCCAAAGGGGATTGCTTGCGCGCGGCGGCGAAGGTATAATTAGATAGGCTAAGGACTTTGTAGTCTTTGAGTCTAAGGTCTTTATCGCCGTGCTATTAAGAGGGGTTGTCTCCTAGCTTGAGCTTCATCATGTGTTGGTGATCTCATTCCACTTTCACTCGAGCTCAAACCAAATCCAAATGGTTGTCTTGTGGTTGATTTGGTTTTTGCATGAGGGTTAACCATTTGGTATGTGTTGCGAATGGGTTAAACTTATGCTTGGTTGTTATTTGTTCATGCTTTGATTTGCATATGTTGCAAATAGGATAAGCTAATGCGTTGGCTTTTGCGTGAAGATTCACTTTTGCATGTGTTGCAAATGTTGAAGCTTCATGTTTTGGTTTCGTTCAAAACAATCTTTCAAAATCTTGTGGTTGCTTGGAGCTAAGTTTTGCATGTGTTGCAAAAGGAGAGAGCTCAAGCATGATTCGGTATTTGTGTGTTTGTATGGAGCTAGAGGCTTGCATGTGTTGCGAGTAAAGAGCTCATACGTGTGATTTGGTTTTAGTTGATGTTTGGTTTTGGTGTTGCATGGAACTAGAAAATTGCATGTGTTGCAATTAGAGAGTTCATGCATCTTGATTTGATGTTGCTTGGAGCTAGACTTTTGCATGTGTTGCAAAGAGTAGTGCTCAAGCATGAAATGTGTTTATTATGTTTTTGCAAGTTCAGTTGTGCGAATAAACCGAGGTTTATGAGTCCGAATTCGAGAGCATGTGAGTAGGGCTTACAGCGGTGTTGGCAAGTTGATTTGGGTCTCGTGTTGACCTTCACATGGCTAGGGGATTAATCTCATAAACTCGAGTTTGATTTGCTTATTACGTTTTGCAAATAGATTTTGAGTTGATTGCGAAATGTGTTTTTGCAATTTGGTTTAAATTCTTTGAGCATGAGCTAAATTGGTGCAAATGTGTTTTGCACATGTCCATGATCATGTGTTGATCATCTTGGTGGCTCAAAGAATAAGTTTGGTTTTTGGAGAAATGGATTTAGCGTTGAAATCGGGTTTTCTCCTGTTGATTACATACTAAGGGCTTGAGGGTAGTAGTACCGCAAGTCTTGATACTAGGAAATTGCCGTCGGTAGCTTTTAACAGTCGTGTTTTGGTGGTGGTGAGGCGGCACTACTGCTTCATTTGAAGTGAGTAATCTGTAAAGTCGATACTCTAGGCCCTCGAGGCTGATAG
The DNA here is from genome assembly GCA_036346375.1 of Guadua angustifolia. Classification (NCBI taxonomy): domain Eukaryota; kingdom Viridiplantae; phylum Streptophyta; class Magnoliopsida; order Poales; family Poaceae; genus Guadua; species Guadua angustifolia. The sequence continues at coordinate 9,459,143 of CM070507.1, read as the reverse complement.
TACCGCAGATGTAGCCGTTCTTGATCCGTTAAATTCTACTGGTACTCTGGCCCTTAGAGGCGGTAGTACTGCGTTTTCGCTGATTTTCGGGAATCTTGCCCCCAATGGCTAGTTTTCTTGGTGGGGGCTATAAATACCCCCTTGGGGGGCTTGGGGCAGTTGTTGCTGGTATTATTGAGTGTTTGGGTGAAGTGTTGCATATGTTGCACACTCACATTTGGTTCTTGAGCTAAAGAGTGAACTAATTGCATGTGTTGCAATTAGGAGTGGGTTTGAGAGGCTCTTGTGCATGTGTTGCACTTGAGTGAGGTCCTTGTGCATGTGTTGCACTTGGTGATCACCGAGGCGCGATCGTTGTGCTCGGTGAAGTTCAAGCGGAGGCGGCTTATTACTCTTGGAGGTTGCCGACTCCTAGGCAGCGTGGCGTCGTCTTGTGAGGAGCTCTCAAGGTTGTGAGAAGCCCGCGAAGTTTGTGAAGGTTCGGGTTGAGCCTCTGAAAGCGTGAAAACCACGACTAGTGGAAAGAGGCGGTGCTCGGCGGGAGCCGGTCCAAGTGGTTGGGCTTGCCTCAAGCGTGGACTAGGGGAGGCCGCAAGTCTCCGAACACCACGGAAAAACATCGTTTGCCTCTTGTCTCTTTTACTTTCAAGTATTTACATTTCTAGTATATTGTTCAATTGCTTGATTGTAATAGAATTGCTTAGTGTTAATTGGTTGATCAATTTAGCAATTCTAGTTTAGAGATATAATTTAGTTAGTGCACTAGTGAGCCTAGTTGATTTAGGCTTTAATTGTCAAAACCTATATATCGCTTCCGCATATGTATTTGATTAGGTTTTGACATAGAGGTTGATTAGAGCGAATTGTTTAGTGAGCGATCGAATTTTGTAAAACGCCTATTCACCCCCCCTCTAGGTGCATCCTCGACCCTACAATAACCCGACCCGACTGGCCATTTGGTTCCCCCATAATGGTAACCCTTTCGATCCAGTTCATGACATCTTTAGGAATGGAAACCGCAAAAAGGCGAGGAAGCGGCTACGGCAAAAGGCGGGAGCGTGCCCTAGCGCTCGCCACACCGAGTCTACAGGTACTTGCCGAAGCACGTGCCAGCCGAACAAGCACCGACCGATTGTTCGCCGGTCAAGCGGACGTCGCTTCGGTTGAAGCATCGCGCTTCCCGTCACAAACACCACGTCAGGCCACTGGTAAGGCATATCGCCCCCAATCATTTCGCTTCGCATTTAATTTCCGCACGCGCATTAAATGCTACTAGAGACGCCTGGGTATCGCTCCGGGCGAAACGCCCCGCGACCTCTCGGTCTTCGCCGGGCGATTCAAACCAGTAAAGCGGTATGAAAAGCCCACCAGGCGCAGCGGCCTCGAGGTGGCGAGAGGCTTGAATGCCTCGCGATTAAGACACAGGCTGCGGGCGCCTAAGGCAAAATCCACCAAGTGGATCACGCCGCCTAGCTTAGGCGAATTGAGCGAGGGCAAGTCTAAAGCGAACCCTCGGTGGGTCTTTAGTTGGGTTGGCGGGCGACCCAATCGCTTTAACTCGTGTCCGAGACCATACTTCAAACTCTCCCACGGAGCCCCGAAAGGCGGCGGCAGATCGCCCACAGTTCTGAACGGCTCGGGGTCCGATACGGGATTGAGTAAAGAAAGGTTTTTTATGGGTCGCCCCCAGCGGGTCGGACACCCGACGCAGGAATTGTCCGCTCGGAGATCGCGTGATCTCCAGGGCCCACTCGGATAACCCGTTTGTAGCTCCACGAGCACGGTGTTCGGCCGACGTATGGCAAACACACGTCTGCTCACCCCCTCCAGGTCCCACACCTGCGGACGGGACGTACACGTGGGACCGACAGCGGCCTCTCCTCCCGCAGATAGCCTCGCCTGATGAGGACTCGGGATGGATGCCCCTCGCCTAGCTCCGGCGTTAAACCAGCCCGACTAACTCGTCTAGCTACGACGTAAAACTAGCCTCGCTAACTCGTCTAGCTACGACGTAAAACTAGCCTCACTAACTCGTCCAGTTATGACGTAAAACGAGCACTCGGGAACCAGAACCTCTCGCGAAGGCATCTGGACCTCCCTGCCGACCACGGCCACGTCTAGCTATGACGTAAAATGAGCATTCGGGAACCAGAACCTCTCGCGAAGGCATCTGGACCTCCCTGCCGACCACGGCCGTGTCTAGCTACGACGTAAAACGAGCATTCGGGAACCAGAACCTATCGCGAAGGCATCTGGACCTCCCTACCGACCACGGTCGCGTCTAGCTACGACGTAAAACGAGCATTCGGGAACCAGAACCTCTCGCGAAGGCATCTGGACCTCCCTGCCGACCACGGCTGCGTCCAGCTGTGACGTAAAACGAGCATTCGAGAACCAGAACCTCTCGTGAAGGCATCTGGACCTCCCTGCCGACCACGGGCGCGTCCAACTATGACGTAAAAACGAGCACTCGGGAACCAGAGCCTCTCACAAAAGCATCTGGATCTCCCTGCCGACCACGGCCGCGTCCAGCTATGACGTAAAACAAGCACTCGGGAACCAGAGCCTCTCACAAAGGCGTCTGGGCATCCTCGCCACCCTGGCCGGGATCTGACCTCGGCTTACCGGAGCCCCGCGCAAGGCGTGGCGTCGAACCAGAGCCTTCCGACCAAGTCGGTCGGGCTCGTTTGACCGGGATAACCCCCTGACCAGCTCTTCGACCTACTCGGGGGCTCGGGGGCTACACCCACCGGGTGTGCTCGTGCGCACCCACTCGAAACGCCCAACCAAGTTGGTCGGACCCCGTCTCCCAAGGCAGCATTCCGATCCACTCGGAGGCTCAAGGTCGATCAAGTCCGCTCACTTCGCTCAGTCGGATTCTTTGCCGACCAATATAAACCCCCGACCAGCTCTACAAGCCGCTCGGGGCTACACTGCCGGGTGCGCTTCGTCGCACCTGTTGAGACCGACAAACCCGGTTGGTCGGCTCAGCGGAGCGGCGACCACCCATAAGGAGACATTGCCGTTAGCGATGCCGCACTATTGGGGAGACGCGCCCGAAAATGAAGGGTCCATCCAGAACGCCTCGTTTGAGGGCGGCCGGGACTCTTGACGAATACTCATACGGGGTACCTCACAAAGAAAGTATACATCTATTTCAAGATCGTATCTCCCTCAAGTGATCCGGGTTCGGAGCCCGGACCGACAGTGATACGGAGTGCTGAAGAGGGTATTGCCGAAGTCTTCGTCCCTCATGAATAGGATTATCACTGAACATTGGATGTGATGTCAAATGGGCCGTGCTGGGCCGCGTCCTGATCGAAGGCCTCCTCTGGGCGTAAAGGGTCCCTGCCCTCGGTTACTCCGACCTGACCTCGAGTTGGGCGCCCCCGCCGGCCCCGACCTAGACCCGGGTCCGACACCGCCGCAAGCTCCGACCTGGGTCTTGACCGGGGCCCCAACGAGCTCTAGCTCCACAACCTCTGCCACGTCGACGGTCTACACCGAGCTGGTCACTGTCTCCTGAACCGGCAGCCATGTTAGGGCGGATGGCTCCTTCCCAAAAGCGACCAAAGGCGGCCTCGGCCAACACGTCCCCTCAAGCCGTCAACATCGGACAGCGCCTGAGGCAGTGCACACCTTCCCAGCGGGCGCCGTCCGTTGTGACTACTAACCCAGCATGGGATGAACAAAAGCATCAATCATCAAGACCGAAGACCGGGACACCCGGGCATAGCGTATCCCTACCTCTTTTTCAAAATCCCGTGTAACCTACCCCCTCTGCCTATATAAACGGAGGCAGGACCCTCAGGGAAGGACACGCACCCACACACGCATACACGTTCACTCACCCTCTCACTTAGCACACACTGAGCCTCCCGACCCGGCTCAGCATCCAACTTAGATAAGCCCTCCCGACCTCCTCTTTTCGGACGAACGCTAAGGGCCTGTTCTTAGCCTCCGCTTGTAATCTCCGGTGACCTCCGGCACCCAGAGTAATACAAACCACCACCACGAACTGGAAGTAGGGACGTTCCGTCCGAACCAGTATACATCCGGGACTTCCTTAGTCTCACCATTCGAGGAGAGGGGACGCGCGACCCCCTAAACTTACAAATTTACTTGCCGGTTATACGAAACACCGACAGGTTGTATAATACCATAAGAGGTTTCGGATTGTGTGAAACCTCTTGAAGGGAAAACAATTGATTCGCTTTGCTTTGAAGCTAAAAACGGTAATTTAGATTATATTCCGGTTGATGAGCAATATAATCCCTTTAGTAATTTATCTTTTGGTTTTAAGTTGTGAATCTTTCAAGTTTTCTGTTTGGGGACACACATGTACACATATTGGGATTTTCAGTTTTGGGGATTTCACCTGGGAACAGGGGCTCCATCCCCGGCGTCGCGGCCACAGGGGCAATTAACTTTCTTAACTATTGAGCCTAATTTTAAATCCAGCATAGGGCCCTTAAATCGTTAAGGAGGAACATGAGGAAGGAATCATTTTAACAGAAGCAAAATCAGCTCAAGAAATGGAAATATTGTAAAGAGGAGATACTAAGTGTAAACCTCTTCAACTCCTCTCATTCGAAGGCATGCCTTGCAATTACAGTTCTTGCGACAATATGGGCATTTTGCAACAAATTCATCTTCTGGCAAATCAGGGTACCTAAATACCAAAAAACTGTTGAGCTTTATGCAATACGCAAGATCAACAGAACAGTGTCATGTGTCAATCGCACGGGAGACGAAAGCAGAAACAATAAGAACATCAGTAAAACAAACAAGTGAGATAGTTTCTGAAAATTAACATGGCATAACATTAATTTAATTCTATGGATACAAAATAAAAACATGACGTTAAAAATTGCGTCTACAACAAGATAACTAGCAACCAGCAGATTGACAGAATATATTAATAAAGAAAACATACCTACATATGCTAGATAGTTCAAAAGATTCAAGATGTAAATAAAACTATCATAGCTACATGCATTCTCAATAGATCTAATCACAAAAAAAGAATCATGCGGACCAAGAATTACTTAGTCCAGAACGCTCACAGTGGGCTTGATGAAGAGCGGGGAGCAGCGCAGAAGCAACTCGATGCGATGATGAAGATAAGTAGTCGCGCGGTGAAACGCTTCCCAGAAACCTAATTGCCGGTCTCCCGTGTAGGACATCGTCAATTGCCCAGGGATGGATCGGTGACACTGCTCTCCCTCATACTTATTGCATGACAAGCAAAGGGATCGGATGACTCGAGAAGCAGCAAGCACTCGGAGGAAGCACTGATCGCCAAAAAGAACGAGACTAATTTTTGTCATGTATCTCCTCACGAACAGGGATGTCTCCCTTAAGAAAGCGCGAACTGAAAACCACCTCACGAAATATCAGCCGAACTGCCACGATTACAGGAACCGCCCCTAGAATCTCGCAATGCGGGCGAACGGACTAACCGCACGAAAACGCTCGTCTCCTTGAGTCCGCGTCGCCACGTCAGCAGTCGAGGTGTAAAGTGATGTGGCATAGCTGGTATACGTGGCAAAAAGTTAAGAACACTTAGCACGTCTCGGTCACCTAGCTAAGCAATATGGTACTAAAGACTATATCCTCAACTCAACACCCCTTTGACTTCTTCTATTGAATTAATTCATAATTAATTCCAACAGATAGTATAGGCATATATAAAATATTGGTTGATGAGCAAAAGATGTATTTAAGTATATAAAATATTGGTTGATGAGCAAAAGCTGTATTTAAGTTATATTCAGAACAGTGATTTTACAATAAAATAGTAGATGTTGGGCAATCCAATTAGTAGAAAACAAGATTGAGACAACTTGACGCACCATTGTTTTATGCATGGTTCACAGAAACGCTTGCTCTTGCATGACTTACACCAGATCACCCTCCCTTTGTCATTGGTGGCACATTAGGGCATTTTCCCCGGTCAACAATTTCTTCCCATTCTAGACGATTAGAACAAAAAAAGGTTCATTACACTCACCAAAATAGTTGTGGAGAACCATTTCGCAAACAGCTTAGAGCAACTCCAACCCAAACCCCTATATTTTCTCCCTAAATCACTCATTTAGGGGTGGTGTAAAAATTAGAGACACCCTATATCAAATTTGTCTCCAACCCACACTCCCTATTACTCACCCCTATTATTTATCTAAACATTATTGTCGGGACCCGAATATGTAAATCCGGACCCTCTATGTATACTGCACTAGTCCAGGATCACGCAAGTGCACACAGGCTCAACATTAGTGAATATCACAATCATACACAACATATATAAGATAAAAGACATAATATATTAAATATTACGAGTTGTATGACCTTATGGTCAACTTACTTAACAATGCCTCACAAGGCTGAACAACCAATTGAATCGCGGCGGAATGAAGGCGTAGGTAACCCTCGGTATACCACGAACCGACAAGGCTCGCACCCTAAACATTCGTCTCTCCATGGTACTCCTTCTTCAACACCGATGATGTTTGTAGGCAAAGGTGAGTACACCAACACGTACTCAACAAGTTGTGCATGAATGCAATCCTATCATAGCTATATACGAGGCTTATTCCAAAGGAAAGGCTAACAATGGTTAATTGCAACTAAAAACATTTATAAACAAGTACAGTATATAGATTGAAATGACAGTAAAACAAATAACAGTAATAGATAGATTCAGTATTTCTCAAGTAAACCAAGTTTTCTCATCCTAAGTCAAGATTCAACCTTTCATGGTATATATCCTACCATCCAACCCACCCAAGTTTTATTTTGCAAAAGTCTAACCCTTGACTGTAATTCCCGAGCATTGCTCAATACCGTGAGCACGGCTATTCGAATAGTTTGTACACTCTGCAGAGGTTATGCACTTTACCCACACGACATGATAATCTCTTTGATGCCAAGCTATTAGCACACTTCCTTTGGTATGCCGACAGAGAATCATGACAAAGCCTTTACAATGCTCTATCTTAACTCAGTACTACCCACTAAGGTTTTAACACTGAAGGAACAACCTGTTCCAGCAGGGCCCTCCTCTTGCGCCATCTGGGTTCAATCAAAGGTGAATTGAACCACACCACCAAGATAGTACTAAAGCCAGGACTTTGCAAATTAGTCAGCTAGGTTGCCCCATAACAACATGTGGTTGCATGATTGACTCAGGTCAAAGGCTCGCAAGGTTAAGTCCTTAGTTGACCGAGGCAAGACTAACCAAAAGTACGTCATAAAACCAAATGCGACCGCCCAATTGCCACTCTTGGCCCACCAAACAAAATACGACCGCCCAATTGCCACTCTTGGCCCACCAAAAAAATTAAAAACCAAATGCGACCGCCCAATTACCACTCTTGGCCCACCAGAAATAATCTTGCCACTTGCCCCAGTCTAAATCATTTTTCCCACCCCAGTTGATTACCAAACACCACGTGCTCTTCACAAATCAACATCGTTGCGTGACTCCGTTGTCACAACAACTCAATCTCTTTGTGCGACCACACATGGCCCACAAATTATCATCATAGTTCCATATTCCATTAGTCAAGATTAATAAACAATATTCCATGAGCATGTGATGACGTGGCATGACTAAGCATCTCTAATTCGGTCTAACCACCCATGTTGATTTTCTATTAACCAACTATAATTAACCAACCTAGGGTGACAAGTGGATCATGGCATATAACTAGCAAGGTAGGGTATAATTCAAAGGGTACGATAGCTAATCCCAAATTTAGGTTGAAAATCATTTATACACATAAAATAACATGTGATAAGGTAAATCAAAATAGCATGCAATCTAGTTTATGGGTGCAACATGATCAAAGCACAACTTGCCTTGCTTAAGCTCCTAGTATTGTTCCGAAGATTGCTCTTGAAATAATAATCCTTCTTCCGACACCTCGCTCAACTCAACGTCTACGTGAATCGAGAAAAAAGAGCAAATAAACACCAAGAATAGATAGCAAATGAACTCGAAAATTCAAATAAAATCCACCATTGGAAAGATCTCAATTTCACAAATTTTTCGGAATTCGAATCATCCAAATCGGAGTTTATATGCAAAAGTTATAACATTCGGAAGTTTAGTTAATTCTGAAATTAGAATTTCTTATTTTCCCGAATTATTTCTGTAAAGGAAAATACGAGTTTTCTCGCTTGCTATTGCAAAAAACGTGGCGAAATCTGGTGATGAACTCAATCTAAGATTCACGGTTAAATCTACTACGTGGCTTAATATCAACCGCCGACTTAAATCCAGCGGTTGATATTTAATCGAGACGCTTACCTATTTCGAAGTGGCGTGGGCCAATTGCGTGCTCTCGATTAAGATGTGACGGTGGTGAAGTTCCGATCGGCAACGAAGCGACGGCGACTTGAATTCACCGGAGACGAAGACGACGACCTCGGCGACAACTCGGTAGCGTGTGCTCGAAAATCTCTTGGCAACGCTGCGACTTCCCTTCGCGATTTTCCTCGGACGACGGCGCGACACGCTTTTCCTGTCGATGGATTCTTCTGGCGACTTCTTTTCTGGTCGCACGATTCGACGCCACGCGCTCCTCGGCGAAATCCTCCGTTCGCCGACACGACTCGCTCGCCCGCTATTTTTTTTCCGTCGCTCGATTCCTTCGACGCTCGGCGCCCGGAATTTCTTGACGCTTGCTCTATTTGGTGATGCCTGCACGGGACTTAAATAGCGAGCGCTCGCACTCCCGCCTGAGCCGGACTCCGGTTCCCTGCCGAATTCGGCCACGCGCAGGGCCCACTGTCCTTTTTCCCGCGCGCCCGGAAGAACTTCGTTTTCCTTGTTTGCTTCGGCGCCTCTCTGAAGACTTTGAATCGGCCACGTTGTCCCCTTCGCACCTGATCTATTGGCGCGGGAATTTAAGTCGGCAACGCACAGAAGGAATTCCTTCGCCGCTCTTGGTGCCAGCGCATGAGTTCAATTTGATTACGCCCCACTTGAATCGGCCAAGCCGTCTTTTTCTCCCGCCCGCTGACAGCCGTGTAGGATTGTGTCCGGTTCGGTGACATTTTGGAAAGGAACAGCCGGTTGGTTAACATGTGGAAATTCGGCGGCTCCCTTTCCTGGTTGCGTGAGACAATTTCCTTCCTGTTGCGACATGCTATATATATCCCCGATTCCTTTTATTCTATACCGATCATTAGCCCAATTCCTAATCCGATTTAAATCCGGAGAGAAAAAGAAATTTCCCAAAATACTTCGAAACCTTCTATACTTAAACAAAATATTTTTGGGCAATCTTTATTTTAAATTTCCTTTTTATAAATGTTTCTTAACAAAAGCCATATATACCAATTCAAATAATTTAAATAAATCTCAGAAAATCCAATAAATCGAGAAAAACACAAAAATCATAAATAGCAATCAAATAATATTTAATAATTGAAAAGCCAAAAATTAGGATGTTACAATTATTATTACTTTGCACCCATGAATTATTTACTAAAAATAGAAATAACGAATAAAAAATATTGAAGAAAATAGTAGGGGGGAAGGAGCAAGCCCCTAGATGTAGGGGTGAGAAGAGGTCTCCGTAAAATAGGAGTTCCTTATAAGGGTTGGGTTGGAGCTCACATTTTACTAATTCTCCTTATAATTTAGGATAGGGGGAGATTTAGGGGGTGGGTTGGGGTTGCTCTAATACCAGGAAATGAGTAGCGTACCCTATATCTTTCAACAAATTTTTTATCATTGGAGGATGGGACCTTATTTTCTTCTTCCTCCCGTTTCTTCAACTTTTTTGTGGTGAACTCCTTTCATGCATCTCTTCCCCTCCGCTTCTTTGCCGGCTCCAAAACCACATCGTTGCTTACGTCCTTGTTCCTTATTGTCTCTGCATCATCCTGTCAGTGAAAGAAAATGCTAAGCCCGTCAAAATTCTGATTTCAAGGTAAGAAAATATAAAGGTATGAATGAAAACAGTAGCGAGGTATTGTATGGTACTAATGAAAATCATGCCTATAAACCATTCAATTCAAAATGATCTTTTGCAAGAACTACAAAATTTACCGCATAGCTTTCACCATGGCCCTTGCCTTTGGATAATTGGATGTCACTGTCAGCTTCCTCTGCTAGCCTTTTCTCAAGCCCCTGCTTCCTCCCAGCATCTCTTATCTTCTTCCTCTTCGCAGGTTATAAAACCTCTGTTGTTCTCAGTTTCCTCACCCAACAAAATTTCATTGGCATCCTATCACCAAAATAGCAACATATCACAACATCCACCAGAACAAATTGAACCATACGCTCAAAAACACCGAAAGAGAGGCACTACAGCAAGATAGCGACAAAATTATGAAAAATAATCTTTTAAATTATTCATATGATGAAAAACATTAGTGCAAAGAAAAATAAAGATATGCCATAAGAAAAGGCACATCCTTCCCTTGAAGAAATATCCGAAAACAAATACTGTTACGAAAAACCAGCAACATGCTTAAATCATGCATTTAGTTACAACATCAATAACAAGCCCTTATACTGCCAATAAATTCATATATTAAACCAGGTGGGGATTGAATCTTTATACAGCTAAGTACAGGATCACAAGAACTGACTGATTGTTAAGCAATCAGTAAAGTGATTAATTTTTTTCACAACAACTGAACCTTTACTAGTCAGCAATGAGTTAAATTTCCACAAAGCCAAATAAAAATTCAATAAAATGTTGCAAAGCTTTGGCCTTCTTTGGAACATGACATAGAATCTGCGACAAGGTATTCAAATAATTGACAGACAATAGCTAACAAAGGTCTAAAATTACGTAGTCAATTATGTCCAGATACATGGCTACAAAACCATTCCATAATCAACTTTTGCAACATATGTCAAGAGTAATTTACCCAGTTGTTTTCACCGTGGCTTTTGCCGTTGGAGAATTGGGGCTTAGCGTCCTCTTGCCCAACTTTGTTTTTTCTGGGCCCCCTCTTTTTCCCGGCATCACTTCTATTGGGCTTGTTCAGAGGCTCTAGAACTTGATTGTTGGCAGTTTCCTCATCATGCTATAGGCAAAATAGCAATTAGTCAATTGAAGCTCCACTAAACGAAAATCAAAACCCGTAACAGACTGGCAAACATTATACCAAGCAGAAGTCTGAGGCATTCTTCAGAGTATGAGACACAGAAATAAAGGTAAAACCTACATACAACTCAAGTAAAAGTTACATTCATACGAAAAGAAAAGTACTATTAACAGTAGAGCGGCGCACTGCTGCAGTACATTCTTTGGGTCAATTCCTTATATAACATTGAAGGATTGCCCCTTCTCACTCATTATCTCACTAACATGTGGGTCCCAATCAGTAAAACGATTTATATCAGTAGCACATTCAGGGATTTTTCACAAATTTAAGTGGCATATAAGGAATTAATCTTTTTTAACTTCTAATGGAAATTGGCAAAAAGAAGAAGAAGGTCAAATCAAGATTCAAAAGCGAGTCGTACAGAATGATGCATCTTTCCGATTTTCCTACTCGGAACCAAAACCCGTATCGAGGAGCATCAACACGCCGACGCCCAAAAGTCCTGGAGAATGGAAGGAAAGATGGCATATTTTTGGTCCCTGTTCCCTTCCCAAAAACAAATACTTGTCCAGAATAATAAGACACAGAAGGGAAGCAAGAAGGGAGCCGGAGAAATGGCAGATTAGCCAAACTTCCCTACGCGATCACTCAAATAGGAAGAACGCATTCACAGTAGGAAGAGAGAGAGAGGGAAAGAAACAACGAAAGAGGAGCTAAAAACAAAGCCAAAAACCTCTAATAGAGGATGATGGACTGATCACCAGAGAGCGCTCAACGAAAGTATTTAACAAAAGAAAAAGGCGTCCGGCCCCGGTCTCCTCTCCCTCAGCACCCTGGTCCCCGCCGCAACACAGCGCCCTTCCTCCTCGGGCCTCCTCACCGGCGACGCGAAGGCTCGGTCGCCGGTCCGCGGCCTCCCCTTCCCCCGTCCTTTCGACCTCCCCCTCCCCCTCCTCGTCTCCTCGCCGTCTCCGGCTGTCGCCGCCACCGAAACCCCATCCCCATTGGCCGCTTCTACCTCGATCCCCTCCGCACCCTCCCCGCCAGCTCACCCTCCAGGACGACGCGTCCTCCCGCTCGGTCGCCGCGTGCTCCCTCCCGATCCAGATTGCCACCTTCTCCTCCCTCGCTCGCCCTCCCGGTTGCCGCCTCATCCCCCAGTCTCGGCACCCCTTCTCAGTAACGGAGAGCCGAGAGAGGGATCGGCATCCATGGCGCCGTCCGCTCTGCTCCGTGCCGCCCTCCGCCGCCGCCGCGCCCCTCTCCCTCTCCCCACCCTCTCGACGCCTCCCCAGGCACCGACCACCTTCCCTAGTCCCGACTACACCCACGGCCGACGCCATCTCATCGCCCTAAGCCGCCGATGCCCGCACCCACCATCCTCTGCCTCTGCCGCAGCGACGTCTTCTTCCTACACCAGGGGGATTCTATTTCTATTCCCCACCAACTTCTCGCACGCCTCACCCCTCTCCACCTCCTCCCAATCCACGGAAAATAAGGAGTCCCTCGCGCCGCCGTCCTCCTGGGTGGAGAGGTGGCTCCCCGAGGCGGCGCGGCCGTACGCCATGCTCGCCCGCCTCGACAAGCCCATCGGTACCTGGCTCCTCGCATGGCCCTGCATGTGGTATGTATGTACGTTGTGTGTATCTATGTTCCTGCTGCAGCTTGCTACAACCATCTCATAGCATGGCTTAATAGTCACCCAAACCCTGGTTCTCAGGCTCAGCTGACCAGAGACTAGCGAGCAGCTTCAGCTCACAAATACTATGCGCACAACGAATCCAGCGATTAATAAAAATGGAACTGGGGTTAAAGCCTTATGTTTCTAAAAAAACGAATGTATTGAACCTTTCCCGATAGTAAGCAAGTTGGACGTTGTTTCAATTTTGCGTCTATGTCCAATCCAGTGGTTTAGGAAGAAGAGAAAGCATGAGTGTCGGCACACCAGAGTAATATTTATTCCCCTGTTGTACACTAGCAACTTACAGATCACAACCGAGTCCTTCTAGCAAACGCACAGTAGCCCAACGGATTCATCTAAATGGTTCATGGATCAGATGGTTGTTGGGCAAAGTTATGGAATCAGCCTGCTGTCTTAAGGTGTTTTAGGGCTTCATACTCTGAGACTGTTTTTCTTTTTTAATATACCCTTTTTTCTGCTATGCACATGTTGTTATGCTTGTGTGGCATTAAATCGATAGCACATTTTACCTCCTGAGTTGAAAACAAGCTGGAACCTTTGCTTCGCAGGTCAATCACAATAGCAGCGATGCCAGGGGAGCTTCCTGACTTGAAAATGCTGGCACTCTTTGGATGTGGTGCTGTCCTCCTCAGGGGAGCTGGTTGCACAGTGAATGATCTTCTCGATCGTGACATTGATGAAAAGGTGATTTTGTTTTTCTTCAGTTTGTTCTGGGTACAGACAATGGCTCAGGCTTTCCCTGTTAGTGAATAATACCTTTCAAATCATCGCAATCATGAAGCCAAAAAAGGATCAGCTGCAATTTGAGATGTGTTACATGCTTACCTTTTGAACTAGGGGCACAGTAAAGTTTATAGTTATTTTTTACCCTGTCAAATGTCGTGACCAAAGTGTCAATGGCTAGAAGAAAGTAAGAAACAATGAAGCGAAACCAGAAAACAAAAACTATCTTCCAATATAGGTGAAATTTGAACATCTGGACCATTGCCAGACAAGTTGGATGCCATATAAGTTGTGACACAGGCATGCCAGATTAAACTTTAAGACTCATATGTTCTGCTACTGTTTCTGCTGTCGCATTACTTCACTCAAGTGGAGCATGCAATGAAGTGAATGACAAATAATTTCTGGTGGTTGTGTGGCATTCACCGATAAGTTTCTCTTGTAGATTGAGCGTACCAAAAACAGGCCTCTCGCATCAGGTTGTCTAACCCCTTCTCAAGGAGTGTGCTTTCTCGGGGTTCAGCTTCTACTGGGATTGGGCATTCTTCTCCAACTGAATAACTATAGGTACATTAGGCCTGCTTAGTTTTTGCTTGTGTGACTGTAATTCAGTTTGACTGTTTTGGCTGCATTTAGACTATCTCGATACTGTTATCAGTTATTTGTGCACAAAATAATGTTATGAGCAGATTCTAGATGTTTTTATGGGGGTCCTTCGTACTCCCTCTAGTCACAAATAGTTGTCGTTTTGGATATAGTTGTAGCCAATCTCTCGAAATTTTGACTGTCACTATCGTTTTAAATATTTAAATTGGATACATGAAAATCATATGCGTAGATTTGTCTCGAAAAATACTTTTATAATATTGCAATTTTATTGGGTTTTATAAATATATTATAATAGAAATTAGTGGTCGAAGCTTTTTTTGGAGACCGTGTCGATATCCCAAACGACAACTATTTCTGACCACATGGAGTAATACACTGTTTCTTGAGGGTAGGCAAATTCATTATCTCATATCCGCAATGTATATGCTCCAACTTACGGGTTGTTTGGCACAGCTCCAGTTCCACCAAAATACGTGGAGTTGGTGGAGCAAGGTATTCCTAGCTCCAGAAATTTATGGAGCTGGAACTGTGGGTACATTAAGAGTGCTTAGGTGAGTCATCTTGTTTATATTTTAGACTAAAAATGTAAACTTAATTCACTTTATTTAGCCTATAAGCTTCAGATCTGAGGTGGCGCTGGGATCTAGAGCTTTGCCAAACAGGGCCTTAGTGTGTTAGAAACTATTCTTGTTGTGATCTTCATATTGCTCTCACCTCTAGTCTGACAAAGTCACTATGTTTAGAGCTACAATACTACGATATTTGACATGTTTCGGAATATAGAAAAAGATTTTTTTAAAAGCCTAATATATATCTCTTGGTCAGTTTAGAATTATTCACTTATACAAAATCCAAAGGAATGGCAGCTTGCTTATATTTGCATGCATTTTTGCTGATGCCATTACAACAATATTCACATTTATCTTTGTGTCATTTTCTTTATATAGCCGTATTCTCGGGGCATCTTCACTTATGTTGGTCTTTTCTTATCCACTTATGAAGAGGTTAACATTTTGGGTATGTATTAAACATTTGGAAGGTTATGACACCATAATCTTGTTTACAAAGAGTAGTCACTTAGGTTCCTTTTGATGCATGTGTAACAGCCTCAGGCATATCTTGGCTTGACCTTCAACTGGGGAGCTTTGCTAGGATGGGCTGCTATCAGAGAAAGCTTAGATCCTGCCATCATTCTTCCATTGTATACTGCTGGTATATGTTGGACACTGGTATACGATACCATATATGCACACCAGGTGTTTTACTAATGGTGTTCTTTCATATTTAATATGAGTGAGATCGTCTTTGTGATTGTTAAGATTTCTTATCCAAATATATCTCAGGATAAAGAAGATGACCTTAAAGTAGGAGTTAAGTCCACAGCATTAAGGTTTGGAGAATCGACCAAGCACTGGATTGGTGGCTTTGGTGCTGCATGCATTGGCAGCTTAGCATTCAGTGGCTACAATGCTGACCTTGGTTGGTGCTCATTATCAGAATATCACGTTTTATGAAGAGTATATTGTTTTTACATGATGTTGACTACAAATTCTAATCATGTTGGACAGCATGGCCCTACTATCCTTTCCTGACAGCTGCAGCTGCACAGTTAGCATGGCAGATTTCTACTGTTGACTTATCTGACCGCCCAGATTGCAACAGGAAGTATGTTTGTTTACATTGAATCGTCACTTTTCAGTCGCAATTTATAACTAATAATGTATTTGTTGACTTGTTATAATGCTATGAAGTGCTTAAAGTCATTTTGTTGATTTCGTGCTCTGCAGATTTGTGTCCAATAAGTGGTTTGGAGCTTTGGTATTTGGTGGTATTTTATTTGGGCGACTTGCATCATGATGGATATGCCAGTTATGATGCGTCACGATATTCTTTTCTATAGGATTTTGATAGTTTTGATCGAACCAAGACAGTTTTGTGATTAAATATGGGATGAACAGACCAATTCCTTCACTCTTGTGGCCTTCTAAATGCAGCATACTGCAGAATGAACTTCTGTAAGTATTTTTCTCATAACTGGTGCTTCTCTCCTCTAGTAATAAATACTAGGTAGAGTAGTGCGCCGTTTTGAATAGTGTAGGCAGTAGTGAGTAGGCGTATTGTCGTTTATGTACACTGAGAGAGATGATATTTTCTGTTGATATGCATATTAGAACTTTGGCTATATATAGAATAGAATGAGGTGTACGCTGTCTATTCTGATTACGGATAATGCTATGTTATCCGGTGAATTGATTCATATGCTATCAATTTAAAGCATATAATCAATAATATCTATCTTTATAGAGCTGAGGATTGGAGGCCTCTTAGGCATGCCACATCAGCATGTTTGCGAAAAGGATTACAGTTATTACTCTGTCTGATTAGAAGGCTGAGAGGTATAGCAAGTAGAGTTGGATATTCAAAAGCATGTAAAATGGCAAAATATGTTAAGCATAGGATTCTAACTGCGATGCGTATGACTATATATTATACAATCGGTACACAAAATACGTCGAGTATAATCGTTTGCGTTGACGAAAGCGTAGTGGCATGTGGTACCATTCCAAGTCCTAGTTTGTTGTGAGGAGAATATGTCTTAATGAATTGGGATGGGAAATGAAAAATCAAAATAGAATTAATCAGAGACAGTGTTGCCTATATGAGTACCTTTTTCAACGTGAACTGCTGTCTTTGTATGGAAATAGTCTCTTCTTGACTCAGCAATGCTTGAAACAGTTGAAAAATGGAAACGTAATGTTAGTGTTTTATTATAAGTGAGTGTGATATAAACATATATCTAATTATTCATACAAACATAACCTTTTGTTGTCTTCAGGAGTAGTTAGATCGGCATGATCAGTGTGTAGTGGGTGTTTCAGCCTGAATTCTGGTTCTGGTAAGATCTGGAAGTCGTTGAGCTGAGCTATGAAATAATATTGATTTTATAGGTTCATAAATAAGAAATATGATTATGTAATGATTCAGAACGTTAAGCTGTGGTGATGGTGGGTTTTTTTTAGGCATAATATGGGGTGTTATAGTCTTTCTGTTATCATAGACATATATAACTTTATGCATCGAAGCAATGAGTAAACCAAGTCTCTAGCAGATCGGTCGCCATCGATAACTGGCCGGTGGCTCCGTACAGCCAAGGCGCTAGCTTCGACAACAGCTCGTTTCGCCTACGTTAAGGGCCCTATCTCATCCCCGTTGCGTGTGTGGATCGTGCACGTAACAGTTCAATTATGGGTAATCAAAGGTTCTTGTGGATTGTAGATAAACAATGCTCTAGTCTAGAAGCGGGGTGCGGGAAAAAATAATCTGATGCACGGCAAATGTTTGGTTATGAATCGGAATTATAATGGCTATGGTTTGTTGTAGGGAAATATTATTATTTAGTACGGATTATGTAAGAATCACTTATAAATATTGCTAGCAAAGGGAGGTCGTAGGTATTTTATATTTGTTGGAGTAAGTCATGCATTTGTAGGCAAGAATATTCGTAATTCCGAAAATAAAGCTGAGGACTAAGAACAAACCTTGTGAGCTGCAGGAACTTCCTGAAGTGCATCAATCAAGGCAGATGGAGGTGTTATGTCGGTCCGAGGGCTACCCAAGTGAATATATTCTTTTTAGTGCTAGCCAACTGTCCGTGTTGTTCAAAGCGAACAGGTGTAGTGTTTTGTAGTGTAATGCTATCATCAGTTAAAATAGCGGGAGTTTCATCCTGAGCTTGTTTATCAGTAGAGGTGGACGCCGGTGGACACAGGACAGGAGATTTGCCGCTTAGATATAAGTATAATTACTTGATGGTTCAAGGCGAAGATTTGCCGAAAAAGTTTCGTTTTCATGGCTTTTGCGAGGGTGGAACCGTACTACACCTCCATAGCTCATCGTTCAAGAGCCTACGTAGTCTACTGCCCTGACCAGGAGATAGATCTGCGGGAGATTTCAGAATATGGTAAAATATATAGCACTTGACTTTAAAATTCACATTTCTAAAGTCAAAAGCACAGGAATAGGAATAGATTTGCTTTTTTTTTTGGCGACGAAGCATGATGCACACTCACATTGTTGCCACCGGTCTCAATCATTGGCGGAGCTGGACATTTTTGGGAGCTTAGATATAAGTATAATTACTTGATGGTTCAAGGCGGAGATAAGTGGAACCGTACTACATATGCTCATAATACGCAGTCTACTGCCCTGACCAGGAGATAGATAATTTAACACTCCTGTATCGACCAAAAGCATACGAAACGTACCAAATACGAATTAAGTGTCATATTCTGAAATATTTCTAGATCTAGATGGCGCCGGTGCTAACAAGTGCGGTAACGACGTTTACCCAGAGAGAGTTCCGGGTCCAACTGGGAACGGTGAAGCACAAAAACGTAGAATGGCTGTGATGCCAACCAGACACCATCATGTTCATGTGGTGAAGACTAGCTATGTCGAAGCTTACAACGTTTGCAAAGTCCCAGCTACTGGGAGCCAAAAACACTAAACGAACACTCAGTATTGTGACTAGTGAGTTTACACCGCGTTCGTAGATAAAATAATTTGCCTCTATCACATTAACCTAACCCCAACCACAGATTTCGAATATAAAAAACGCATGTTGTGGAGGCCAATATTGTCGTCACAGAAACTTCGGCAGAACTACTTTGTCCGTACGCAGCTAGAAACAAAAGCAGCCAGCCACTGGTCGCATAGAAATAACCTCTACTTGCAAAGTAGATGGGGGAAGATTCTGATTTATCTCAAACTGAGATCTGACTAAAGACATGCAGCAATTCACAAGTGGCAAAAAAAGGCACGTGGTATTATTCATATGCTAGGATTAAATCAGTGTCGGCTTGGCAACTTTGTTAGGACTTATACAATGCATGGACCACAGGTAGCTTCAGCGACAAAACAGTCTGGAAGCACACTTACCTTCGCCTGATTCTGCAAATTTCACGCGCCGTAGGTCCATCACTACCATGATTGTGTTCCAAACACTCAAAACAGTGTTCCTGAAATTTAGCTCAAAAAAGGGTCCTGTATGCAAGACAACAATTCAAGTCCTAATCTTTAGACCAAACTCCTACTCTTCTGCACTCGGTGCTCTGCAACTAACTGCACAGGCATACACATCAAAGGAAACGCAAGAAAAAAGAAGCCAAGGTGGAGAAAACTTCAACCTGTTACTGCATTCACAGTAAAACATGTCCACTGAAAAGAATCAAAATGTGGGCCGGAGTCTATGTAATAAGATGGAAGAGCAAAAAAGAAAAGATCCGAGCTCTGCTCAACTATCATCAGGAAAGACCTTAACAAGAGTTGAAGTGGAGCGATTTGGCTGTGGCATCACATGAAGTGAGGGAAATCAACATTATCACAAGACGACACCTCCAAATTATGATGATGGTCCTTGCTTTCCCATTCGAATTCCATAATGCAAACAAACAGGAACGTAGCTTGTCCAGTACTACCCTAGGTAAGAGCATCAAAAGTTCAGAACTGACCACCTCACATTGGATGATCTGAATCTCTTCCCCTGCCACTCTTGCTGCTGAATCTCTTCATCGGCACAGTGGCTGTGGTGTCCTGCAATGCACGCCGGCTGCGGCCCCACTCCTTGCCGTTCTCAACGTGACAACGCCTTGACGTGCCAGCACCACCTGCAAGGAGACCACTCTCCCTAGCTGCCATCAGCTCATCTTCCATGGTGACCCGCAGCACGTCAGCAATGGACATGCGGCCGTCACGGTGCAGGTCCGATGACGAAGACCCCATCTTCGGCGGCAAGCCTTCTTCTCTGATCTCAGCTATGCCATTGGCCTCCTCCATTCCCTCTGGGCCATCCTTCGCCTCCAGCTGGTCATCACCATCAGCGCTGCTCACCGCTTCCTGCTGCTCTTCACACAAGTTTTCCAAGTCATCCATCACCACAACCACCTCATGTGTGTCTCTCCCACCCTCGCATGTAGCGCAGCCCTCCGGCTCCGGCGACACCACCCCGGTGGTGACGAACGTGATGTTGGAGCGGCAGAGGGGGCAATTGGAGTGTGACTTCAGCCACGTGTCGATGCATTGCTGGTGGAAGGCATGGCTGCATTTAGGTAGCAGCCGGAGGCTCTCCCCGTCACGGAACTCACCAAGGCAGACCGAACAGTCCGTGGTGTGGACGAACCCATCACCGCGCCTGTACTTGCACATCGTGATCTTGTTGATCAAGGACTCATCCAGCCCGCTCGACGGCGAAACGTTCCACGATTCTTGACTCCTGGAATGCCTGTGACCGCTGCCACTGCCGCCACCGCCACCGCCGCCGCCATGGGCACCACCACCTGAGTTCGAGCCAAAGACTCTCCCCCAGAGGGAGCTGAAGGTGCCGCAGTACTTGGAGATGAAGGTGTAGTAGGTGACAAGGAGGAATGCGCTGGCTAGTACACCGATGATTGCAATGACAAGAGGGGAGAAGACAGGGCCGGAGGCGTCGTCCGGGCTGGGGCCGGCGAAGTCGAAGGGCGGCGGCGGAGGGAAGATGAAGTAGCACCACTGGGGGCAGTACATGCTGCACAGCCCCTGAGAGCAATCTCTGGTTGGCTCGTAGGGGACCCAAGTAGGCTGTGTCCCAGTAATTGCAGGAGAAGAGGCCGCCATTGCCTCGTGGGGTGGAATTTGGAAGCTGCAACAGCAGAGGGAGAAAGACGGAAGAAAGAAACGGAGACAGATGCCAATTACCTCACTCTTCAGTCTGAGACTGGGTGTTCAAGTACTAGCAGAGGATCTCTGCAAGTTTCTGGGCCAAATCATGGTGATGAGATGAGAGAAGACAGATGTTCCTCTGCGTATGTGTTCAATCCATGGTACTCTGTGTGTTGGGAATCGCGAGGGGATGGAGGGGAGAGATCAGATGATGTCACTGGTTGAGGGGTCTCTTTTGGAGAGAGAGAGAGATTGTTTGCAGAGCATTTTGTGATGAGGGGGAGGACATATAACCTACTTTTTGTTGCACTTGCGTAAAACACTTGATGGTGTAGATAAAAAATTGTTGGTGTAAATCATAAGTAGGATTGAATGTGAGAAGAAATCAAAGGTTAAGATCATCTTTTAGTACATATGTACTACAAAATATGTAGCATGTGAAGCATTTTCCAAGAGGAAGGTGGGGGTGGCTGGGCCGCTGGGACCTTCTTTGCTTTTGTTCTTGGTGCTGCAGCTCTTCTTTCTTTTCTTTTCCGCTGCACAGCTGCCGTTCCTTTCCTCTTTAACTTCCCTGTTTCCTTTGCCCCACACATATCAGAAGAGGAAGAGAACATGTCTGGCTGATATGATTATTAATTTATTATAGATGAATAGGAAACTTGTACAGAATAATAGTTCACGAGGAAGTGGCATTGCAGCATCAGTGTAGCGTACCAATAGTCCAACACAAGCTTCCACTGATAAGAGGATGGAAATCAGACTCTCAAATTCTCCCAGCGTGACAAGGTCCTGTGTATTCTCATTTTCCCCTAGCGTGACAGGGTGATGATGTTTTCATTAATTTGGTGTCTGAAAGCTAAAGTTTGCTCTAGTTCCAAGGTTATCTGATTTCCAATTCACAGATCCCGTAGGCTTTTGTCAAAGATATTTAAGGGAACATTTTAAAGCTTTGCTAACTGTCAAAGAAGTAACTTTCATTAAAGCCAATCTGCTAAAACTTCATTATCCTCTACTGCTATCAATGACAGCGTTGGTACCATCTAAGTAGAACCTTGAAGTCTCTCCCTCAACAGTCGGATTTTTCCCTTTTCAAGTAATTGAAGACAATGCTTACTAGCACTATTTAATACTACTAGCTTTCTTCACACTTCTCCCTTTCCGACACTAATCTTGTGGTTGTGTCAACTAAATAGCTTGACTGGTAGAAAGAGACTGGCTTCTTCTATTTCTTCAAGTCAAAGGACAGTGTTAACCAAATTCAGATGGAAATTTGGACTGAGAAACAGAATACATGCACACAACTACAGTTTAACCTCACCCTGTATGCAAATTAATCCTAACTGCATGCAGGAATAACAGGACAGTAATTCTCTACCAGACAAAAGAAGCAGAAGAACAGAAGGTTTTACAGAAGCAAATCGGTCAAATATAGATGGGCATGCAGATAGGTTTAATTATTCTCTTCCAGTGATCAATGAATAGTTGTCACACAACACGGATAGCAGTGCATGACAGAGAGGGAAAAGATGTGACCACTTTTGGGACATATGTAGAGGAAGCTGTGATGCTTCATTCACTTGAAAGCTAAACACCGCCATACTAAAATTTATTTTACTGGCTAACAATAGAAGACTGTCAAATCAAGTTCACTGTTTCCCCTTACATATGGGATAACCTTGGCAACTAATTTCAAGTAACATTAAACGCTCTTATAGAAATTTAAACATCATCCCATGATTTAAAGGATTGGAAAAGGCTAATAGCTACGTTTTGTTAGTTGTGCATCTATTGGAAAGAAAAGGAGTATACCAGATGTACAAAAGTTAGTTGGGAATAGTATGTCGGGTGGCAATCTTCTCATGTAACAAATGAGCACAATAAGAGGCTAACAACTCACTCCAGAAAATAGATTAAATAGTTATAAAACAAATGAACCAAAACAAATAAAAGCAAGCATGGGCGTAACAAATGAACCGAAAAAAATAAAAGCAAGCATGCGTATATGTATATGACTTCTGAATGGAGCTGAAAAGGAAATTTAAGAGAAGGCACAATATATCGAACAAGTAAAATCGCCTGTACATGCATCTGTATGCATTATTGTAAACATTTATTGTGCTCCGAGAATTATGCGTTTACTTCATCCCCTCTCTCTCTCTCTTTCCTAACCCCTCACTCCAAAGGAAGAGAGAGAGAAGGGAGCATGAATCTCGAAGCACGTTGGACGGTGGGGATAGTGCATGTGGGTACATGCACATGTGGAAAAACCACACTCCAAAAGTATATGTACCTTTTTTTTTTAAGAAGTAAATGAACTTTGCATTCTATGGTGCTAATAAGCTAATGGGGCTACATTTGTGTTCCCGGGAACACAATAGGGCTACCAATGTTATGCCGTGGAAAATACAAGTGTTATTTGAACAATATAACTCGATATATCATCCACTCACTCTTGCTTCAATATTTATCTATAAAACTTCTGGATATTATTCCGAATGGTCAAAATGAAACAAGAGATAAACAACTGTATTAAGCACTTAAGCTTTGATACCAACCAACTTCACTGGATAATGCCAACTAGACTCAGGCAGGGGTGCAACGCTCGAAAGAATTAAATCAGGAGAATCAGGTTATCTGCTTTTTCGAGTTCCATCATCTATCCTTATATCTTCCGATGAAGAACATTTACACCATATTACAAAATGCTATATGTTTAAATTCCTCATTTCCCTGTACATGTCTGTAGGAATAAGTTAATGGAAGGTTTATTGGAGAAGTCAGATGAAGTGGTGGACCGCAAGTAAAAGAGGAACAGGATCATCCTTATCTTTTTCTAAAGCATTGTCCCACTAATCGGGATGACTTTACGACTATGACCCCAATGAGGTTAAAAAAATAAAGAAACCTCCTGGACATGTTTGGGTAACATATCTCAATCTTGCCCACTTTAGTTCCTTAAAATTTGCGGGAACGGCTGCTTTAAACAATGTAGAGTTAAATATGCTTACTATAAATTTTGCCACCCTGTGCCTCCTTGAACAGACACCATAGAAAGTTCATGTCACAACTTCTTGCCCAAGGAGCTAAATTGAATTCAGTTCTTACTTTTCAATTACTGTTCTAAATAATATCACAAAAACAGCCTGCCGTTGTGGATTAAAAACACTGCCTAGAAAACTCTATTAGGGCCCAGTACAACAAAGAGATATTTCAGTTCCAATATAATCTATCCATTGACTATACACTAACAACAGATCTCAACATAAATCAAGACAGATGCATGCAACCAATGATTATGTGCTTTAATTAGTGTATTAAACTTGGTGGAGAGAATTTAATACCAAAAAAAAGAATTAGAAGCCCTGTTCTAAAAAAAATGTCTAGAACTTGGAGTTGCAGTTTAGACTTCAATAGGAATAAGCATAATGCAGTTAAGAATTATATAGTAAGTTCTTGGAAAAGATTTTTCCTCATGTGAGAATTTCGGCACAATGTAATAGACTATATAAGTGAAACCATTAAATCAGTAGCATCACAGAACCATGAGAATGACCAGTCATGATCGGGTCCATTCCAAGATGATTGGATCGTTACTTCGATGGAAAAACAACAAAATTAAGCTTTCCTTGGCTTTCATGAGGTGGGAAATTTCGCAGTGAACCTAACTTAGGAGTAATTGACTACCGTGAAGAAGAAAACATAAACCTTTTACCCTATCAAACTAATCAAGAAATTACCAAGGCCTAACCGTTTGTAAATTGCAATAGAAGATGATGCTTAAAATGGCACATTGGTCCATTTTGTAGTGGTAACTACAAATGATGAGTGTCTCCTTTGGAGAACATTCCAGGAGACTACTGCCTGGAAAAGAAGTTTATTAAAAGTTTAGAAGTGATGATTACAGAAAGTTGCAAGTTCCTAGTATTTGAAAACAGTCCATGGGGATGGATTAGCGCAAGGTGCCAAGGTCCACATTAAAGCTGCAAAAATATTATGCTAGAATTTTCTTGGTCTAGGTAGCTTGCAATTGGCAACCTTTATTGGGCTTACCAATGAGGCAATGAGCCATGAAGTTTTGAAATTCAAGTCAGCAGGCAGCAGCAGCTTTAAGAAACCAATGTATTTATTGTGCACTAGATGCTTCAAATCTTAATATAAGATGGCATACTAGTTCCCATCAATAACTAATATGACTGAGTTATCACTGACTACCATAAGCACAAATCTGTTGGCAAAAACAAAATGAATCCTTAAGGTACTACGTACTGTGCATAATCGCAGTACTATTAAAGCTGAGCATATTCTGTCTGACTTTTGAGCGTCTTTGACCTTTCTTTTTATGTTTCAGAATTGTGTTTGTGAATGATAACTTCTATGGTTTTCTAGAATGACAGGGAAACCTATGCAGCAGTAATCATATATCTAACGTAGTAGGTTCATAACAAAGTAAGAGAAAAGAAAACCTAAGTTCCAGTACGAGCAAATATGGCATCTGATGGTTTCCATCCACAGGAGAATTTAACAGAGAAAAGAGTAACGTGTACTTTAAGAATACCTCCTTGCCTAAAGCTGACTGGAAAATTAAGAAATACTATGGGGAATTGAATCCAAAATTAGGGGACTACAAGTGTCTCAGCAGGAAATTTTTTGTGTTCATAATGTTGTATAAATAATTACAGATCATTACAATAAATACATAACTGAATTTGAATATTAAAGCAACTTACTCAAGGACAATGCTTCACCTTAGGCCAAAGCTAATGCCCTTTGTTTCCCTTTTCCACAGCAGGATAAAAGCAGAAACCTATATTGCAGCCTTTGCTTACAATTATCTCCTCTATTCTTTATCGACAAAAAAAGGCACCATATCTGAATTTCTTCCATAAACTGTAGGAACAGAAGGTTTTTGGATGTAACATGATTCCATAATGTGATAGTGCGCACAGCATGGCACACCTCCTTTCAAGCTTCAAATTGTACTGATGATCGATCTGAGCATTATATTTTTGCAAGTCAAAGTCATTATGGAACCATAAGAAATTTCTTGAAAAAAGCCGTTAGTTTCATGCTGGCTGTTCAAGCAACATGAATATCTTCATGTTTTCAAGGTATATGATGAAATACAGCAAGTTCTGTAGAGCAAACAAGAAACTACATATTAGATTTCCATGTGGTAGCATATTAAAGATGTATTGACGCAGATGATAAAATGTGAAGTTTTTTGGTGATGTTATAAAACGGAACTATTTACAGATAAACAAGTCGAGTTCAATCATTTAGTGCAAGTATCAAGTATCAATCATGAGGTATTAAATGAAATTATAGACATATTGGTCACGCACCAGGTAGCACAAAAAATTTATAGCTGTACAATGAGGCATCATATTTGCACTTTCTTCAATAAGGTCGCTGCAACTTTCTCCCAGGCTCACAGCACAGTATTGTTAGACTATTCCTGTTTACCATCACCTTCATCCTCACCACCATTATCAACCACTGCACCATCGACCTCACCATCAACCTTTGCACCTTCAACTTCACCATCAGCCTTTACACCTTCGTCCTTATCATCAACACTTTGCCGCCACCTCAAGCGAACAGGTCTTCCCATAAGCTCCTACATAACAAATCAATAAATTTTGATATTATAGTGTTTAATGTGCTTCTAATCTAACATATCTTACATTTGATTTTTAAAAAATGAAATGGAAAAGGGGACAGAAGATGCATCTAACTGTGCAATAACTTATTGTCTCAAAAGAAAGTGACCTTATAATTCATCCAAAACACAGATCTGACAGTACATTTCACTGCTGCCCCACAGCTGTTTTATCTTCCAGTTTAAAGCTGGTGCAAATCGATCACAATATGGAAAAGAACAATACAGTTAATGAGCCGTTTTTGTTTTATGCAAAGGATGCTTATTCCAAAGGAGAGATGCTAATTGCTCATCAAAAAAATAAGTGAATATAAGACACTAGTAAAGATTACTACACACATAATGGAAAGACTTTGCATCAAGCTTGGCAGGTTGTTGAACATCGTTTAGCAGTTAATTTATGAATGGTCAATCTTCATTCTTGGTGCAAATTGTAAAAATGAAATGCGAAAGTGTGTACAATTATCACCTTTCCATCGAGTCCACTGAGAGCGGCCTCTGCTTCACCTTTTGTTCCGAAAGAAACAAAACCGTATCCAGCTGATTTTCCTGATGGGCTATCAAAGACTACCTTAGCCGAAAGCGGGTTAAATTTTGAGAAGAACTCCTTCATATTGGTAGCCCTTGCTTTCCATGGAAGATTGGACACATAAAGCTTGTGCCTCTCTACAATGGTGCCCGGAGGAGGTGGTGGAGCAGGTTTTCTAAAGCTCTTTGAAAATTCCACCTTGATGGTCCTTCCCATGACATCCTACAAAGAAAGCTCTTTGAAAATTCCACCTTGATGGTCCTTCCCATGACATCCTACAAAGGATTGGTGATGCAGAAACTAGTATAAGAGCTCCATGAGTAAGTTTCCAAATCTCAGATACATATGGCTATTTTTGTCAGGACTGCCAATATTTTATTTTGGGGAAAACATCAAGATGTCAGCATTTTATTGATAAGCTCATTGAACAATGATAGATGTTGATAGTGTTGTAGTAAGTTCAAGCGTGAAAGTAAGATTACGAGAAAATTTCTGTTCACATGAAGACAAGCTTGCAATATTCACAAAATTGCTGTGATATTCACAGTACATATTCATCAAATGTGAACCTCTCCATATATAATCCTCAAAATTGTAAATTTTAGTTTCAATGGCTCCCGAGTTCTGCACATTTACATTGACTTTCCCGGTGGAAGGCACATGAGATCAATGAATGCATTTAAACGTATGTTACAACCATCTTCTACTTTACATGCTAAAACTGCATTTTGCTGCATCTGTACTCTGTCTATCAGATATGTAGTATCGCAGAATATGCCCAAAAGTCAAATGATGGCATGGTGCAAAACCAGCACGTTAAAGCAACCGTAAAGGCACTCACGTGGGAGTTGAGCTTCTCCACGGCGGCGGCAGCCTCCTCCGCCGTCGCCATCGTCACGAACGCGAACCCCTTCTTCCTCCCATCCTTCCCCTTGATCACCTGCGCCATACGAAGAACACAAGCGGGCATCTCAGAACCCCATACCACAGCACAAAATTCAAAGCTCCACTCCATAAGCATCGCAATTTCGCCCCCGTCACTAACCTCGACGTCCTTGACGACGCCGCACTGCGCGAAGAGATTCTCGATATCCGGCGCGGGGAAGCTCCAGGGCAGGTTTGCCACGTACAGCTTCCGCCGCGTCTCCCCCTGCTCCTCCTCGTCCTCCTCCGCCGCGGCCTGCGCCTCTGGAGGCGAAGAAGCGGCGACGGCGGTCGCCGGGAGGCGGAGGCTGGGGTAGCGGCGGCGAGGGGAGTGCAGGAGAGGGAGGGGAGGGGCAAACTGGGAAATGCGGGGGGTCGGGACGGCCGCGGTGAGGTGGGGGCTGCGCGCGAGGGAGAGCGCCATTGGTTCCCAGAGCTTTGCGATGCGGGCGGTTTCTGTCCCGGATTTTGCAAGTTTTGAGTTTTTATAGCCTCCTCGTAGGCTTTTTTTCCCCCTTTATTTGGCGCAATCTATTCTTGTTTTCAATATATTTATGAAAATAATTTTCTTTCTACCCGTGAAACACACCCTATCAAGTTTCTCACACATGACCGGTGACATAAAAAAACCTACTAAGCTTTTCGTGTTCGAAAAAAATGCCATAATTGACAAATCTATTTGAAAAGAGTCACATTCGTAGAGAGATATCCGTGAGAAAGCTAAAAATACAGGCTTCCGGATTTTTGGACTCTAGACTTTGCGGGGGAGTGGCCTGGCTGACCGTTCTGCCCCTGATTGAGATTTTTTTGGTTTGGTTTGGTTTAGTTTCGGATAAGCGAGTGGCGCTGCGGGGGATAAGGCCGGCGATTGTCTGTGGTCGCGGCCACGCTACACCTGTGCCTGATCAAGCTTGGGCCTTGCGCAGATGCAAAGCGACAGACAGGCCGTTCGTCGCTACTTGCTAGGCCACCGCGCGGGCGCGTAATCGGGCTGCTTCCTGGGCCGCGAATCACTCGCGCCCGTCCTCGCATGCTTTCCCCAAATCCCTGCCTCGTCGTCGCACGTAGGACTGTAAAAAAAAGGAAAATGCTATGATCCAAGCGTCCGACCGCATCGGACGACCTGGCCCATGAGCAGTTGGAAGCGTGGCCCATGAGCAGTATGAAGCATCTCATTGTAGCCTGTGCATAGTGGCTTTGTTGTGGGTTTCATCGTTGTCTTTTTGTGATTAGTGTGTGATTAGTTCTTTTGTCATTTTGTGATTAGTTTTTTCTACTTTTGTGATTAGTGCTTTAACCTGATTACTAGTAATTTGGTGCAACCAAAATAATGTGCTACTAAAACATATGAAAATTTTTGGTGCAACATTTTTCTACAATATATGAAACAATTTTTTTTAAGATGTTGATGGAAAATGTTTGAGTAGCACATTTTTGTTTAAAATACCGTGACATCTACATATTGCAACATTTAATTTAACATATTACAACATTTGGTTTAGCATTATGCAACATTTGGCTTGACATAACGCAACATGTGTTTTAACATAGTGCAACATTTGATTTAACATACTGCAACATTTATTTTCTACAACATTTTGGATTAGGTGTAGTGCAACATTTGTTTTGTCATACTACAATATCGTCCAATCTATGTTTCAGTTAGTCAAAATATATGTTTCAGCATGTTAAAATCTATGTTTCATAACTCTTAGCACATGAATATTCAATGTTTTAATAGATCAAATTTTATGTTTCACTTAGTCAAATTTTATGGTTCAAGAGGCTAAAATCCATGTTTCAATACTCTCAAGACCAAAATCTGCATTGTTTCAATAGGCCAAATTTTATATTTCGGTTAGTTAAAATCTATGTTTGATAGATCAAACATAAAATAATCTAACTTTATATAGTAATAATGGTCTTGTTTTCTTCATAAAAATATTATGAATGCGATAGTGTAAACTGTTTGTGTACTAGAACAATATAATTAGTCAAAAATTATGGCCAACAAAAGAAAAAACAGACTGAATCTTCCGCTTTTATTTACATGCAGCATGCAAATTAGCTTCACACCTGTTGTTTGGGTTGGGAGGCGTCCGATCGCACCTCATTGCGTCGGACGTCCGACGCTTAGTCCTACCCTAAAAAAAACTATGACTCACAAGCTACTCGAGCTTGATTTGTAAGAGGCTCGAGTTTGAACTCGAGTTCGCGAGTCTAATCGGACCGAGCTTGAATAGTTCGCAAGCTTACTCGAGTCTGGATCGAATTTTCTTAAGTCGAGCTTTATCAAGCTTGTTACCGAGTTTTCTCAAGTCGAACTTACTCGAGCTTACTGAACTTATCAAGCTTATTGAGTTTAGTCGAGCCGAGCTCGAGCCTGCTCGAGCCTAGACTGAGCCAAGCTCGAGTCTGAGTTGAGGCTCGAACCCTAACTCGAGCTCGGCTCGAGCTCGGTTCGAGCCTTACCGAGCTCGAGTTTAGAGGGTCAGGCTCGCTCGAGCTCAGCTCGTTTACAGCCCTAGTCGCTCGTAGACTACGGACACGCGTGTGAAGGCAGAATTCGCTTCCCTGTAAAGAGCCCCGCGATTAGCAGAGGTTCGAGCCTTACCAATGGCAGGAAAAGCAGCAGTATTGAGACTCAAAGCAGCAGTGGGAGTTTTAACTGAGTTTCATTCTCATTAAATGACATGACACATCATTATATTTAGTGATGTGGCAAGATAATTATGAAGAGAGAGTTTCATAGGAGGTGAGAGAGTTTCATCTAGATGAAATATGAGATATACGGTTACCTAGACAAAAACTGATGTGACACTCTTGAAAACTGGGAAATAAAACTATACACTGGAAATAGCCTTATAAGAGTAACTTTTAGTAAGATCCAACTAGCAGAGATCAAGCAGTTCTATTGGAGGAGTCGCTAGTCACTAGCTAGACTGTACTGGTTGTTGCCTGACTGATAACTGATACTTTGATAGCCATATTTTTCGGTGCCAAAATGAGATTAGTTTTGTGCGATAAGACCAGATCAACACATCCAGGTGCATGGCTGCTCGAGGACAATGCAAAATATGCCAAAACTGGCGATTCATATTCCATTGGAAATACGACAGGTGTAGGGTCGAGGATGCGCCTAGAGGGGGGTGAATAGGCATTTTACAAAATTAATCGCTCTCTAATCAATTCGCTCTAATACACCCCTATGTCAAAACCTACACAATTATAATGCGGAAGCGATAAACTCGGTTTTGACAATTAAGACCTAAATCAACTAGGCTCACTATGTGCACTAACTAAATTATGTCTCTATGTATAAATTGCTAAATTGATCAAACAATTAATACTTAGCAATTCTCATTCAAGCAATCAATAATATGCAAAAGGTAAATACTTGAATGTAAAGAGACAAGAGACAACCGATGTTTTTCCGTGGTGTTCGGAGACTCTGCTTGGTCTCCCTAGTCCACGCTGAGGCTAGCCCACACTTGGACCGGCTCCCGCCGAGCACCGCCTCTTTCCACTAGTCGTGGTTTTCACGCCGCAGCAGAGGCTCAACCCGAACCTTCACAAACTTGTCCGGGCTTTCACACCTCGAGAGCCTCACAAGACGACGCCACGCCGCCTAGGAGGCGGCAACCTCCAAGAGTAACAAGCCACTCCTTCGCTTGAACCTCACCGGCACAACAAATGCGCTCCACGGTGATCACCAAGTGCAACACATGCACAAGGACCTCACTCAAGTGCAACACATGCATAGGAGCCTCTCAACTACTCACTAATTGCAACACATGCAATTAGTGCTCACACTTAAGCTCAAGAAGCAAATGGAGAAGGGCAACACATGCACACAACCCCCACACACTCACAATAACTCCAAAGACTGCCCCAACACCCCAAGGCCTCCTTTTATAGCCCACAAGCCAAAACTAGCCGTTGGGGTCGAAATGGGCAAACCCGCAGAAACCCGGCATACCGCCTCTACTAGAACCTAGCACCTCCTGACGGGCCAACGGCTACAAAACTAGCTATTACAGAAATCCGAGCACCCGACCAACTAGAAGCTTGCTACTCTCGCAGAGCACCGGCCATAAAAACAGAGCACCGACCTCAACAAACCACAAAAACACATCCTCTCGAAAAATCACACCGGCCAGAGGGCGGTGCTACCGCTGCAGGTAGCACGGGTTACCACCACCTGTAGAGCACCTACCACAGAGAAGACAAGATTTTTCACACTAAAATCATTTCTCCAAAACCAAATGCTATTCTTTGAGTCATATGATGATCAACACATGATCATACACCCGCAAAAACACATTTGCACCAATTCAAACCATGCTCAAAGAATTAACCCAAATTATGAAAACACATTTCGAATCGACTCAAGAACTATTCGCAAGTCGTATTAAGCTTAATCAAACTCGAGTTTATGAGATTAATCCCCTAGCCATGTGAAGGTCAACACAAGACCCCGCTCAACTTGCCAACACCCGCTGCAAGCCCCACTCACATGCTCGAATTCCGGACTCATAAACCTCGCTTTATTCAAGACAACTAACTTGCAAATAACGCAATAAACACATTTCATGCTTGAGCACTACTCTTGCAACACATGCAAAAGTCTAGCTCCAAGCAACATTAAATCAAGGTGCATGAACTCTAATTGCAACACATGCAATTCTCTAGTTCAATGCAACCACAAATCAAACTTCGACTAAAACTAAAACCATACGTATGAGCTCTTTACTCGCAACACATGCAAGCCTCTAGCTCCATACAAACATACAAACACAAATTGCTTGAGCTCTCTCCTTTTTGCAACACATGCAAAACTTAGCTCCAAGCAAACACAAAGGTTTTAGAAAGATTGTTTTATAAACCAAAGCACTAAGCTTCAACTAATGCAACACATGCAAAATGAACTTCACGCAAAAAGCCAACGACTAGCTTATCATTTCTTGCAACACATGCAAATCAAAGCATTATGCGAAAACCAATGCAACCAAGCATAAGTTTAACCCATTCGCAACACATGCCAAATGGTTAACCTCATGCAAAAACCAAATCCAAATGGTTGAGCTTGAGGAACGCGAATGAGATCACCAACACATGATGAAGCTCAAGCAAAAGAGACAACCCTCTTATTAGCACGGCGATTAAAACCTTAGACTCAAAGACTAAAAAGTCCTTAGCCTATCTAATTATACCTTCGCCACAAGACAAGCAATCCCCTTTGGAGTCTTTATGATCATCGCTTAGATACTCCCCCGGGATTATCACTCAACTCCACTTCTTTATCATCTCATCCATCTTTGGACCTAACTCAAACATAACTCATGAAACTTGTTAGTCCAAGATGCATGGTTGTCTCAATTATCTCTTGCACTCCATTAACACATAATGGATGCCTCTAGATCAATTGAGCACAACCTAAATCAATTGAAATGATTTAATTGTGTCTTAAGTACAATAATGCAACTCATGCTTTATTATACTTAAGAACTATTCATTTGTCCTCAATTAATCACAAAACACCATCAACACATGATGAAGTGTTCTTTAATGATTAATAAGACAAATGAACTCAATTTAAATTATCATTTAAATTGATATGAGTATATATCAACTACACAAGTTTTCATATACTCATGTTGATGAAAAGTAATGATCCATTATATGTAAATTGTATGGAAATGATCATTACTCTAAATCATCAATTATAGAATACACCCCACATGTATATGTGCATAAGTATGATTGACTTGGATATAATATGCACATATTCACTTGATCATATTGGAGTATATCCTATATTACCATGAGTATACTTATAACTAGACAATTCAAATATATACTCATGATTTAGTTTCTTTGTCTTGATCCTTATATGTGTCAATAAAGAATAGATCAATACAATGAAACTATCACGTTAAATCACTTAACTCCTCTATGTGTGCATCCATGTAATGTATGGATTGGGAACATGATGCACGCTTTTGTGGTTAATATAATCTGGGACATTCATATTTTAACTTGACTCCAAAGTATGCAACTAATACTAGAATGAATATGCAAACATACCTTGATTTTTCCAAAACCATCTTGACCTCATTAATCACATCAAGATTTGTTCCAAATATTAGTATATCATCCACATACAAGCATAGAGTAACTCTCTTATCCCCACCATAGCGGTAGTATACACATCTATTAGCTTCGTTTATAGCAAAGTCTTCGAATGTTAAAGTTCTATCAAACTTCTCATGCCATTGATTGGGTGCTTGCTTAAGATCATACAAAGATTTTAGTAACTTACACACTTTGTTTTCTTGACCACTTAGTACAAATCTAGCGGGTTGTTCCATATAGATTTTCTCATCTAACTCTCCATGAAGGAAAGTTGTCTTAACATCCATTTGATGAATGAGAAGACCATAAGAGGTAGCTAAGGACAGTAGTATACGTATTGTGGTCAATCTAGCAACAGGTGAATAAGTATTAAAGAAATCCTCGCTTTCTTTTTGGGTGTAACCGTTGGCCATAAGCCGCGCCTTGTACTTCTCAATAGTACCATCAGACATAAGCTTCTTTTTGAACACCCACTTGCATCCAACTGGTTTACAACCAAAAGGACGATCTGTGATTGCCCAAGTTCCATTGGCAAGAATGGAATCCATCTCATTACAGACTGCATCCTTCTAGTAGTCCACATCAGGAGATGCATATGCTTCTAAAATAGTCTTAGAAACATCATCTATAAGGTACACAGTGAAATCATCACCAAAGAATTTTGCGGTCCTTTGTCTCTTGCTCCTTCTAAGAGCATCACTATCATCCTCATCAAGAGTTTGTTCAAAATTCTTAGCTGGTATGGTAGGTTCAGGAGTTGAATGACAAGCCTGACTCGAAATGCTATGCATATCCTTCATAGGAAATATATTCTCAAAAAATGCTGCATCTCGAGACTCTATTATCGTACCGATGCGAAGTTGGATACCTCAGATTTAACTACTAGAAACCTATAGGCAATGTTGCAATGAGCATATCCCAGGAAGACACTCAATAGTTTTAGGTCAAAGTTTACACTTCTTTATTATCGGTACATTGACTTTCGCCAAGCACCCCCATGTGCGTAAATAGGATAGTGATGGTTTTTTACCTTCCCATCCCTCATATGGAGTTATCTCACTATTCTTAGTAGGAACTCTATTTAGGACATGACTCGAGGTCAACAAGGCCTCCCCCCACCATGCCTTAGATAATCCCACAGTGTCCAACATGGCATTAACTAAGTCAATCAGGATGCGGTTTTTCCTTTTGACAACCCCATTAGATTGGGGAGAATAGGGAGGCATCCTCTCATGGATGATATCATGCTCTGCACAATATTGGAAGAAATCATTGGAGAAATACTCTCAATCACGATCCAATCTAACTCTTATGATTTTTCTTTCCTGTTGATTATCAACTTCTGCCTTATAGATTTTAAAATAGTCTAAAGTCTCATCTTTTGTTTTTAAGAGATACGCATAGCAAAATCTAGTCGCATCATCAATTAAAATCATGAAGTATCTTTTTCCACTCTTCGTCAACACACCATTCATCTCAGAGTGATCTAACTGTATGAGTTCCAATAGTGCCAAGCTCCTTTCTTCGGCTGCCTTGTGAGGCTTGCGAGGTTGCTTAGATTGCACATAACTTTGGCATTTAGAACCTTTGACAATGGATAATTTCGGAATTAATTTCATACTGGAAAGACGAAACATAGAACCAAAATTAAGATGACATAGTCGTGAATACCAAACTCTTGCCTCACTACCAATAACATTGTCACAAAGATGATTCACGAATTTATTACAGACGTTCTCAAGAGAAAAGTGGAACAAGCCTCCGCTATCATAGCCTTTACCAATAAATAGTCCATACTTGATATGACTACTTTATTTGACTCAAATACCAACTTATACCCATCTCTACGAAGAAGGGAACCACTAACGAGATTCTTGTTGATTGAAGAGACATACTCCACGTTCTTTAGACGCACGATCTTTTAGAGATGGCAACGGGTTGGGTCGGGTGTGGGTTTTACAAAACCCGACCCAAACCTGAATAATCTATTGGGTAAAAAAACTATACCCGAACCCGGCGGGTACCCAAAATCCGACGGGTTTGTGTAGTATGGGTGGCAATAAGTCGGGTTGGGTGTGGGTTTTGCAAAACCCGACCCGATAAAAAACCTGAACAAAAAAACACGAGCCGAATCCGGTGAGTACTCGAAACCCAACCCCAAACCCGGCGGGTACCCGATGGGTATGTGCGGTATTTCGGGTACCGATGGTTGAAAATTAAAACCCGAACCCGACCCAAACCTATCTCTGGTACCCGACCCGAAGAACCTGCGGGTAAAAATTAGAACCCGAACCTGACCCGATCAGGTGCAAAACCCACGGGTACCCGAACCCGCGGGTTTGATTGCCATCCGACGATCTTTACCAAAGTAAGCTTCACATCTACCATGTCAACACCAAGAACAGAAGCATGTGACCCATTCTCCATCAGTACGGAGGAACCTCGAGCAAGCTG
Organism: Guadua angustifolia; assembly: GCA_036346375.1. Taxonomy (NCBI): domain Eukaryota; kingdom Viridiplantae; phylum Streptophyta; class Magnoliopsida; order Poales; family Poaceae; genus Guadua; species Guadua angustifolia. Next base: position 9,422,639 of record CM070507.1, on the reverse strand, counting down.
GTAAGAAGAAAACAATGATACATCAGCACAAACATGAATATTAGCCCTAGTATCATCCACCAATCGGTAGATTGACTAGCCGAAAGAACAGTGAGTAAATTACCATACCCAAGTGTCTCCTTCTCAGCATTGCCAATAGTCACATTAACAGATTTAGTGTTCTGTCTCTGCTGATCCTTTCTTTGTTTGCAGCTTGGACATTTCTTTGCCCAATATCCAATCTCACCACACATGAAGCAAGACTTGTCATTTTGCTTCTTCTTCTTAAAGTTGGTAGTCTGAACAGTTTTTCCCTTTTATTTGAACTTTCCAGAACCAGGACGCTGCACAAGATTGGCGCTGGATTGTCCCTCAACCACCTTTGGTGCGCATCATTTGCCCGAGTTTTCTCCTCAACATTAAGAGATGCAATCAGACTCTCAACTGAGATTTCTTGCATTTTGTGTTTTAGAGATGTGGCAAAATTCTTCCACGAGGGAGGCAATTTGGCAATGATGTCACTAGCCACAAACTTGTTGAGTAACATGCACTTGAGGTGATCAAGTTCACTCGCAATGAACTATATCTCATGCGCTTGTTCAACCACAGAACATCCATCAACCATTTTGTAGTCATAGTATTGCTCCATAACATACAGTTCACTGTCAGCATCCGAGGCACCAATTTATTTTGGAGTGCCTCCCACAGCTTCTTTACATTTGACATGTGCATATACACGTCGCAAAGGCGGTCTGAAAGAATGCTAAGAACGCATCCTACAAAGATTGTGGTGGCATCCTTGAACTCCTTTTTCTGCTCAGCAGTAAGGGTTCCTTCAGGTTTGCCAGCCGTAACTCAGTAGACGTTCATTCTGTGAGCCACAGAGTAGCTCGCGTCTGCCATCTCTTAAAGTGAACACCGGTAAATTTATCCAGTCTTATTGCCTTAGCAAAACTAGATGTTTTATCATATTCACCATGAAAAGCCTACTATGTTTTTGGATTGTTGGATAATTAGGCATATTAATGATGAATTTATTCCGAAAATAAGCTATGACAATAATTGAAGACAAAACAGAGGAAACACATAAACTAGACATAAGCAATATGCCTACTACAATGTCTACCTCATCCATATTTTTAGATAAACAGAACAAAGAGACGATTCGCGTGCTTTACCAAGACAACGCGAAGATGTGGCTGAACTGGTAGTAGATGTAGGTGACGCTGATAGTCGGTGAAGAAGCTAGCGAGCAGTCACGTGAAGACGCTTCCCAAAAATGTGATTCGCCCTCTCCCAGTGCAGAATCTCAAGAGCAAATGTTTCGAAGACCTGCTCTCCCAACAATCAGTGCACGCCGGCGAAGAGCAGGGAAAACGGAGGCAGCACAGTACTGAGGGAAGGCAAAAGATTCGAGAGAAAGATCTGATCTTTCTTTTGCGTATATATATATAATAGAGAGAGAATCGTGGAACACGATATAAGTCGGCTATGGATACCGCGTAAAATCTGCTCCACGATTCAAGTTAGTTACGGATAAGTTCGCGCAATTAATACCATATTAACATAATCGTGTTGACTACTTAGTCCCACACTGCAAAAGCTGCAAAAGAGAATTGCGCCTGCGCAAGCCATCGGACTCGATTTCGCTGCACCATTCACGCGCATGTCGCATACGCGTGCTGTGTGGTGGAGGCGAGTAAGCGCGTGCGTGTGTTCTTTCCTTCTTCTCATGTTTAAGCATGGTGAAGGGAACCTCACTTATAAGGTGGTCTTTATCCACTTCCACTAGTAATATGAGATTATTGCATTTTCATCTCCCTTCCACCTAATGGGCCTTTGAGATTTTTCAAAAATTATTTTGTGAACTAATGGGCCTCTAGCCCAATAATTCCAATAGTTTTTTGCAGTAGGATTTTAATGGTGAGCAAGCACGGATGGGGTAGACCGGCAGAGCAGAAGTCAAGATCCAATCTGAAATTCTGCGTAACAGGAACAAACACAAATGAAGAAACTGGAAGCGAGTACACAGTGCCTTGTCAAAGCATAGCACTATAGCAGTATCATTGATTAGTCAGTGTAGACTTGTGCCGTGGTTAGTGAGCTACGCTAATGCTAGTGCAGAAGAACTGTATAGTGTGTTTATTCTGAACCACATGCTACGAGCTTATGGGTTATGATGATTGTTGTTTGATTTAGGCCTAATTTTGTGGGACCCAGGCATTATAATTTTAGCTTTGCTGATTTCCTAAGGAAGGAACTCCCTGACAACGCCTGATTCCAGGGACCTACTTCGGTATAGAAACCTTTCAACGTCTCCTTTTGAATGAAATGCATTGCCGGGGAAAAATCTGGTACCACTTGGCCGCAGCCGCACTGAAGTCACAGCTTTCTGAATTTTCTTCACTGGACTTCCAAGGGAAGGAGGAAAAACCTGGCTGCCCGTGCCTTCTGATTCTGAATTCTGCAGGGAAGAAAGCGATCTGATGGGCCATAAACAGAAGGAAAAGGGCATTGCCCAAAATAAAGAGGTGTCTGATAAGCGTTTAGGGTTCCATCTGATCCAATTAAAAAAGGTCATTGATTTGTATGTATTAGAGTAGCATATTGAGTTACGTTTACAAACCAATTTACCCAAAAGCTTATTCACACAACTTTGTGCATATGACTCAATATGGTATTAGGGTCAAAAGATCTTGAGTTCAATATCCGATTGGCACAAATAAAAAATAATAATTACAACACACTTCTGCTTCATGTCTTAGGTCTAAGAGAACCTACACACAGAAGGCGAGTATTGAAGTATAAATGAATTGCTCGTCTTTCCTTATCAACTTAAGATTTTGAGTGAAGTAACTATGCATGCAACTCAATATGTTGAACTCGTTTGTATTTCTTCATCAACTTAAATTTTTGAGTGAACTGGTTGGTATATACAATAGTACGTAGATACCCATTTCTCATGTTAAACCTCTCTCTCTCTCATCACAAAGATTGCTTTGGATCTGTTGCCCCACAGCCTTTTCTTTCTTTTATATCACCTTAAATCTTCTTGTTCTTCCTCTGAACTTATCTGTACAAAAGAGGTGCTCCCACGGAGGGGTGGGACAGTACTGTCACCACACCACTAGGCACCTCAATTATCATATTTATACGGAGATATGATGCAATGGTGGCCATGAACTCCAACAGTCCACCCACCCACTCACCAATCCATTCCATCCTGGGCACAAAGTAAAGCTCAAAGCCTCAAAGTATACTCTCAAAAGCGTAGCCGGCTAGTTGAACCTTACACCCCCATCAAGCCACCGCAGCTAAACAGATGAACGCTGCTATACTAACGAATCGTTCCTTTTGATGAAAAGTCTACAGATATTTCACCGGGTCTTAACTTCGTGGGGACCATCTGTCAACCATTGTCCGCGAAAATTCAGTAGAAAGCAGCTCGTACGCGGTACGCCTAACACTGTGCTAAAAGAAACGAGCAAGTACGGTGGCCCCTGCTTCTTTCACTGTGGAAAGTCAATAAACACTCGAAAAATATCCACCTTACGAGCGACCAGCAATCCTATCCTATCCGCGTCAAAATCCTCGACGGCAAATCTACCAGCCGTGGACCACGAGCAGAACCGAACCCCACGGTAGCCGGAGCCTGCCTGCCGTAGCATCGATTTGCGACGAAAAGCGGCCGTCCGATGAGGGCGCCCTTCTCTCGCCAGGGACGGCGCGGTTCCAGGCTAACCGGCGGTGCGCCCCACGGAGGCCGGAGTTTTTGGCTCCATTTTTTTTAACTTGGACCTTATCCGATCAAAGTTACGAGACCTTATCCAATAGAAGTTACAGATCTAGCTCATTTCTCGATATAGAAGGATATAGAAGGATGGTGAAACGACACGTACCACTTGCTCTGGTATGGAATCGTGAAAAATCTATGTGCCACGGTGTATAGTTGATTAGATTTATAATTTTATTGAAATAGAGATCAAACTTGCAAACAAATCGAGCCAATAGCATACAAAATTTGTTTCAGAGGGCTGTAGCACGGTGGGACGGACGAGAGGATTAGGTTAGGAACGTCGAATGATATCACGCGGTGCGAAAAGAAGTCGTGGGTGCGTCTGATACGTGGGGGATGAGTGGTGGGTGGTGGCAACGTCACGCGCGCGGGCACGGCCGTACCTGCGTGGTGGGCGCGGCCGCATTTTCCAGGGCCTCGCCGCGAGCGCAATAGGCCGGACGGCGCAGAGGGCGCGCGCACGGACGGCACTAGGCGCTGTTTCATGCCTGCGCCACGGTGCAGGACACGAGTACGATCGATCTTCCGGTGATCGTTGAGGGATGCTAGCTCACGGACGCTTCGCCGAAGCCCGTTCTGTAACCGTGCAAGTGGGAACCTATGGCTCTAGCCTCTATGCCCTTGGAACCTTCAGAGCAGGTACTACCAGTCTACTAGTACATCGATCACGGCGATTACAGGGAAGTGAAGGAAGAGCGTTGGGTCGGTCTAGGTGCGGAGGCGGGATGAGCATGGGGAACTGAGAACCAGACGGTCCAGACCCACGCTCTGCTCCTGTCAGCTAGTGCGCGTTGCCGAAGGCCGATGCATCGTGCCGCGCACATGCCAAGAGCAAGCTAGCGGACGGCCCCATGCACGCGTTTGCCCCGGCATCCTCCTAGCAGGCCGGCAGGGGCCGACCGGGCGTGCGCCTTACCTTTCCTTCGATGGGAATTGGGATTTCTTTCGGCTCGGTGTATATAAACGCACGTGGCCTGCCAGTACACGTATCATTCGGTATTGTACGACCGATCTCGCCTCTAGATCGATCCGTCTTTATTGCGACCCCAGAGAGAGAGAGAGAGAGAGAGAGAGAGAGAGATCGGGCCTACCGTCGAGCTCAATGCCGGACGGCGGTTGGACGGATGGCTCTTCCGTATGGGAGGAAGGAACAAACTGGTCCTGAGGCGATGATGATGACGACGACGACGTCGGCGGACGCTTTCCTGCGAAAATGGAGCGCGGGTCAAGCAAGTTAGGCAGGCGGCGGGGCGCACCTGACCGTACCACACTACAGTGAGGAACCGTAACCAGCAGCAGCGATCCCATTGCCTGCCCCCCTGCAGAGCGAAAGATTTCGAGTCGTACATTACCCTCTCAAAGCCTCCCTGCATTGCACAGTCTGATTCATTCAAGCACTTCTATGATTCTATCAAAGCATTTGCTGAAAGGAAAGAAGAAAGCAAGCAAGTATGACATTGAAGGCTACCAGGCAGCATTCTCATCTTTATTACAGGCAAGCACAAATATGAACACCGGAGCACCATCTCCTATATCTGTGATAGTATACATATATGTACACCTATCGTAACAAACACAAATAACCAAACTAAAAAATAAGGATGTTACAAAACTTAGTAGTTATGACAGAGTAACTACCACTACCTCCTCTTCCAGAGAGACGAACGTACCCAAACCGTTGCTACTAGCATAATAACTGTAACTATGGAAGTAACTATCCCGCATTGCATTGCACCGGCTTCCTCGTCCAGAAGCACAGGGGTGCAATGGGGCCTTGTAATTGCTTAGCTCCTTGACTGGCTATGTATAGAACAAATATATATATATATATATATATATATATATATATATATATTTTTTTTTGATGTTTATGCTACAGTAGTACCGCTGTTTTGGTGAGCGTGCGCTGCTTTGCTCTAGAAGTCTAGAACTCCACCATGAGGCTGCCGAGCGGCGATCGGTGTGGGATGCCCTTGCGCCGCTTGCCGGTGCGGTAGCTGTTGGCGGTCGCCGGCGGGGTCGCCGGGGTGAAGCTCTGCACCACGCTGCTCTTGTCGCTCCCGCCGCTGGTGTTTGTGGACGAGTCGTCCGAGTCCGACGCCGCCGCGCCCTTCTGCAGCTTCTTCTTGCTGCCGTTGTGCTTCTTCCGGAGACGGTAATCGCCGGACGTGCCAACGATCTGCGTGTCAACAGAACAATAGAATTTACAATGCTGTTGCAGAGCATAGGCGAACTGAAAAAATCTTGAAATAGGTGTTGGCTCAGCGATGTACCTTGCAGCCGAGGGAGCAGAAGCGGAAGGTGTCGAGAAGGCTGCGCTCGCAGACCTCACAGGTGTTGGTGACGCCCTTGCCAGGCCTCGGCTGCGGTCGCTCGTTCAGGAACACGACGCGTGCGCTGTTGATGATGTACGTCTGCACGCCGGTGATGTCCATCACCTTCTGTATCTCCGACACCCGGATCACGTCGTGGTAGGAGGACCTCCTTATCTGCCTCACACACATCAAACAAACAAATAAGGCATCGTCGTCAGCGAGAAGCAGGGGATGGAACAGGGGCATTTGCTGCCAATTCAAGAAAGTTAGTTATTCTGATCTTTGGATTGTTCCTAACGCGTGTGAGGAAAGAGAAGCCGTTGAAAGCTGGATACAACAAAGCATAAGAGATGGACTCTTTCGGTTCAGTTATTCTAACCTCGCTCTTTTGAGTGTTCCAATGAATACAGCGGAGCTGCCGTTTGTTTCAAAGAAAGTGGGCATCTGCTCCGATTAATTCAATGCCAAGAAATGCCATGCTTTTGCTCACCTGGATGGCGTGGTGTTCGCGGTGGTAGGCGAGGCACCGGGAACAGAGAGCACCGTTCATGCAGTCGAGGCAGTACATGTTGCACTCGCTCTTGTGCGCGTCCGCGTGCAGCTTGCATTGCCCGAAGAAGCCCGTTGTCAGCAGCGGCTTCAGCCACGGCGGCCACCGCTGGTTCTCCGCCTCGTTGCACTCCCCTCCTCCCTGCCGCATTCGATCCGAAACCGCCATTCATTATAATCAACCAAGAACCAAGAAACAGAGCCCGAAAGAAAAAAGAAGCAAGAACAGAAGAACAGAGAGCCACGTTACCATGGCGCCGCCTCTGGTATTGACTCTGAGCAGCGGCGATTCATTGTCCATTGCCATTCCGATCCTGAACCAACACAGCAAGGCACAGAACAACGAGAATGCGGAGAGAGGATTCGATGGAAGGAAAGAGGGGAGGGGAGGGGAGGGGAAAAGGAGGGGCCTTGGAAGAAAGAAGTGGAAGTAGGAAAGCTGAGGCCTTTGTAGACCGGAGAAAGGTTTGCAAGTATATCACAGCACGGGAAGTGGTGGTAGTAATAAACCAACAGGAAAGGATGCTTTGAGGCGAGTGTTCGTTTCATAGGCGAGCCTAGCTCGTTCTTATCCGCTCCGAGCCGGATCCGGGTCGCCGGTCGCCGCCAACCCGGTTCAGACCCTCGATGGGGCCCGTCCTCCCTCCCTCACCTTGTCGCGCTTCAGGCGATGGAATCTAGTCCTCCATTAGACCACTGTTGCTTCATCGCGACACATCCAATGGCCGCGACTGTGAAGAGATCGAGCACAGCCAATGGCCTGAGCAGGGAGTGGCCGTGGAGTCTGTGTTGGCAGTGCGGCTCTCGAAATATTGTCCTGTCGATGAGTGGAATTTCCACCGGTGCAATTGTTGCGGTCAATTGGGGGCAGTGACAGTGGCACGTGATCATCAGCAGTGACGTCGTTCGGTAGCGGGTTTGGGTTGGTGCTGGTACCTGGATCCGGCCCGATTGCGTGCCCTCGTTTTTCACTTTGTTGGTGTAGTTTATACCTGGTGCTTTGTGCGGTTTCTTCGTTCGTCACTTGCTCCACCAATGCTGCTGTAGGGGTTGCCTGTTTGTGCGCCTGCAGGGCAGAAGTGCCAAAGCACCTAGCCACGTTTTCTCCGCGGAAAAGTTACCCCTAAGTCGCTAACCACACCATTAGCACGCCAAAAAAATCACCATGGCGCATCCATTACTACTGCACCGGCGGTTTAACCCAGTGGACTAGATGGGATCAGATGCTTGATGCTTCCTTTCACATTCTACAGTATGTGTTGTGTCTCGGGTATAGCTCACTATTAAGAATTTAAGATGCTTCATATTGTACAAGCAAGATCCTATTTCTTAGTGCCTAACTTGTTTCTTGTTCATGATTAGGACCTGTGGTTAACCTCTTTATAGAGTTGTTTAGTATTTTTTGTCTATTTCTAACTGACCAAATGGTTTTTGCTATCATATCATTTGGGCAAGTAATGTAGTAGGTTCAAGAGCAGAAAAGAATGCACCTTCCTGTATATTTTTTAGCAGAAAAGAATGCATCTTTCTGTATATTTTTTCCCTGGCGAACGTACGGCATTAGGCAGTTCGGTCAACTACTCCTACAACACTTTTGGACTATTTCTGTACTCCCAGATGTTTTTTTAAACTCTATTATAGAAAAAAGGTGTTTTCTTTAACTCCAAACTTATTTAGCTGAGACATGCATGGTGTTGTATTACTAGTACACGCATTGGGAATTTTCTCTTCGGTTCATATCAAGCTTACTGGATGAACAATCATGCATGATTTTCAATGGGATCGATCACTGAATATACAGATTAATTTGGTCCTGAATTATGCACCTGATTAAGGGTCGGTTACAACAATGCCTATGTCACATAGATTAATCATGCTGCGGTTATACATCACATCATCACTTGGAACCAGTCCTAATCCCTTAGTTGATAACGATGCACTAACCAATTAACAATTAGCCAGCATGATGAAACGAGTTGGGCCTAGCTAGTTGGAAAAAGAGACAAAGGAAAATACTGGTTAATTACTGCGAAAGAAAAGGATTTTGACACGAAGGTCTTTAAAAAAAACAACTTTCCTTGAGTAATTCAAAGCACATCATGCTACATTATGCACGCATTATTGGCCTTGTGATGTAAGCGTGATGGGCTTTGATCACCCCCTAATTCACGGTCTGAACTCTGAAGTTATTGTACCAAGGAAACCAGATTAATTTCCGGAGACCAATTTACGTTTCAGTGATCTGGCTTCATGTTTTGACAGGTTACACCTGTCACCCGTGTTCACAAACCAACCTCAGGTGAACGGGAACCTCCGGAAAGTTAGGGCCGCCTGATATCCATTCGTCGTTGCCCTTCCTACATATATACAGGAGTAGAAGACGATCATCTCCCATTAATTGTTATCTGATCTGGTTAGGTTCGGAGGAAAGACACCTCAAAAGCCTATCACTAGCTAGCTAGAAGGCTTAAGAAAGCTACTACACCGCGTCTAGCTAGCTCATCATGCAGTGCATTATTCAGCTCCTCCTCTCCTTTTAGGTTTGAGCTCTGGCGCTTCATAAATCGTCTAGATCGATAGTTGTTCCTCTTGTGTTTCTTTGGGCCCCGGAAGGGATCCGGCCAGGAGTAGCCCTAAAGTCAGTGAATGAAACATGCATGTATGGATGCATCAGATCGTGCTATCATTGCACTCGGCTCGGAGCATCATAACTGCAAGCTCGTCTCAGCCGTTCGATTCCGAGGCGACTTTTCCGACGAACAAATCAGATGAATCGGATCGTAGAGAGCACCTCGCGGCAGAAATCGATCCCTGCCTTGTAAATAAACACAAAGATGCATGGTACTACTACTGGCTGTTTGATCAAAAGTTTTGAGCACTTTTAAAATACACAATATGGAATAGAGAGGTGCTTTCATACTTTTTTTTGATAGTTGCATAAATATTAAAGTATGAATAAATCTTAGACGGTGATTACTTACCCCTTCGTTTGCAACTTGTAATATTTGATCTTACGGGTCATATTAGTTCGGATTTAGTTATACTTCCGCTGGTAGTATTGGTAGTAGTGTGTTTTTGTGTAAAATTCGGAACTGGTTCGTGGCCGTGCAGGATAGAGCGCTCGATGTGTTAATACGAGGCCACGGCGTCGTCACGAATCAGACGGGAGGGTGCCAGCCACAGTGTGGTCACAATCCGAGAGGGCACCGATAGTAAAGCAGAGGCTGCAGCGTCAACAAAACCGGACTTACAGTGGTGGTGGAAAAAGGAGGGTAGCGATAAACAGTAACGCAACAAAGGGTGACGGCGAAAAATGAAGGTCAACGATAACAATTAACAAGTAACGTTAATACCCTTGAGTTAGTACCCATGTTATCCACCGTAAAATTGCTCAAAGTTTTCTCCTTACTACCACTGCAGGTTGCTGCGCTATCGTGTTGTTCTTTTAGGGTGTGTTTGGTTGCTTGTACCAAGCGGTACATATATAAAATGGTTCAAGAAAAATATCATCCATGTGTTTGGTCGTTTAAATAGAACAATTAAGTTCTGAACGGTGTGATACAAATATAAAAAATATTTTTTATAAATATTTAACCATTCTATTTATCCAAAACAATAAAACCAAATAGTATAAAACCATCCTATTCCATTCAACTTTATTTTACTGACCAAACACGCCATTACTTCAGTAAAGCTAGGACAACGTCCTCTTCCGTTGCACTATAGTAAAACAGATGACGAAGCAGTGGGACCTTGGTAGTTAATGGGGAGGATGCTGACAAACAACATGTACTGCTGATTTCATGGCGGCTGCAGGATAACGCTATACCTCCGGTTACGGACAAGCAAATACGGCATTATTTTCGCTACATGCTTGGCTTTCATGAACCCGTATTTTTAGATAAAGAATTAACATCCGGTCTCTACAATTGTACACAACAAAGTTTTTACAAAGGCCACAGCCTAAGTTCTTTATTGAAAAAGAAATTAATAGAACTGAAAATTAAAAACAAATTTTATAATTGCTTCTCCATCCATTCTTGATAAAAATATCCAACGCCACAACCTCCAATACCTTACTTGCCAGCCGAATGATCTCCCTGTTGTCTTCATACTGCAATAATGCCCAAAACCGCATCCAGTATGTTCCCTTGAAGGTAGCCTGCATGAAAGAAGAATATTGTTTTTTTCTCAAAGATTAGATCATTTTGAGTGCACCAAATAGCCCATAAAAAGGCAGCACCCCCCACAAGAATCAGCTTTTTATCACACTTCGCAATACCTGTTAACCAACGACCAAACATATGAGACATAGACCTAAGTTGTAATAAAGTATTATTGCAGATTGCATCAATAGGCCAGCATTGGATATAGCCGTCAGGATTCAGGAAAGGGAGAAGCACCCAGACCTCCTGAAGTCACCACCGGTCCGTTCTCGGGACAGCATAAACCGACTGCAGCAATAAACAACACAACGAAAGCGAGGTGACGCCATGATTGTTGCTGGATCGCTCAAGGAACTGGCTAGTCTAACATCGCGTGATGAGCTTGCTGCCTTGCGTGACGCGTAGATCAGTTAACTTAATCGCGTCCTGCTTTCTGCAGCTTCCATCTTTCTCCTCTCTCGTTTCCCTTTCTTGGGTATGGCATGCAACGCAATGGCAACTTCCTGGTTGGCTGACACGGCGCCGCTGCAGGAGGGGAGATGCTTTGTGTGGGCGGTATCAAAATCGGGTACTTTCCTTCCAAGAGAGGGCTTGACAAATCTGCTCCCCGTCATAAAGTAGCTGACATATGGTCACGTACGTTAGCTTTCGATCCGGACCCCGGGCGCATCCAGCCCAGTGTTTCGTCTCGAATTTCGGCTGTATTGTCGTGCGTCCTTGCTCGAAAGAATACATGTGCCAAGTAACCAACTTACTTGAATTGCTGCTGCTGACCTCCATTCCATAAGTACACACTGCAGCGTGAAGTTTTGGTCAAGTCCCGTGCGATGCAAAGAAGTTTCGCATTGAGGCACGGTCGCACGGACGACTGTCTGAAACCCAAGCAGAAACTTCTCCAAGTCAACTGTCCAAGCTAATCCAGCTTCAGATAACACTCAAAACTCAAATCAATCCCTGTTTAGACTGAGGATTGCACACGACATCGGAGCTTGACCAGGCGACGGGTCGGCTCCAGGAAAGAAAATCGAAGCGAGAGCCTTGCCCTCTCCTCCGGTGAAGGTGAGGTGACGGACGGGCCGGACGACGCCACGCGAGAAGCCGGGGAACCTGCAGTGCATACAATCCTCCGCCCGTTGCAAGAAAGGTTTCAAAGCCATCGTCATCCTAGCATGTTGGCAATGGTGGAAAGAGCGAAACAATAGAACCTTCCGTCAGTCCTGGGCAATACACGATCAGATACTTCAGTCAATTAAGGACGAGGTTGCATCAGATCCTGCTATGGCGGAGCATCGATCTCGGTGTTTTATTCCAACTACGTTGTAATGGACCGCTAATGTGCCTTCTTTTTTCCTTTTCTTTTTTTTTCTTTCTTCGTTTTGCCTCTCGCCCCAATTTCTGTCTTTTTCCCTGTTTTTTCCCCCCTCTGGGTGCGGCCTTCGCACCTTGTTTCTGCTCTTTTAATCTCCTAATATATTTGACGGCTTTCGCCGTTTTCAAAAAAAGAGAGGCCGGGAAGGCCGCGCGCTGGGGTCACACGTGTCGCCCGCGCACATGGGAATCAATCGCGGTCGCCCACCCACCGGTGCCGGGCCGCGCTGCCACAGCGCCGTCCTACGTTTCTGCCACGTTTATTGGGTGAACCTTCACTGGCGCGCTTCGCGTCCACAGGGCGGGAGCAAGCACGCACACATCGCCTCGGGACTCCCACCTCCTTGCCGGGCCACCTAACGTGGTCCTCAAGGCTTGCTCCAACAGCGACCTCGTCTTAACTTTTCTTTGAAGATCCATCCATGTTTTTTCTATGGTCAAGCTGTCCTAGCTATGACTGCTAGCTTCTAACTGAAGCCGCAGGTAGTTAGCACTCGCCAGAGCCCAAGACAGCTTTGAAGCACGACAGGTTACATCTGAACTGTTGAATACCGGCACTGGGTACTTTCTTAAAAATCGTCCTTACGAGTTAAGCCATCTCGGTGGTTCACTTCAGACCATGTAGTGCAACGTATTCTTGCTCTGCCAGCCATGCGATTCAGTGGATTGAAACGGTAGCTAGTGTTTTTTTTCCTCCAGAGAAGGGTAAAATTTCGGTATAGCTTTTTCATAAGCCACTAGCTAGTAGTACTAGCGAACATAGGGGCAGTTTAGTTTGATGATAAATTTATCCCACTAAACCTTCAAAAAAATTGGTATTGCCATAATTTAATCACCAAATTGGTTATCAATACTTTGGTCAAAGATTAGAAAGGAAATGAACTAGAGAGTCAAGAGATAAGAGAATATTACCAAAGTCGTTTAGTAGCAAATTCAAATGATTACCAAATTAGTCTGCACTACCAAAATTTGATAAAACAAGCATCGACAATCATTGAAAACAAACCAAACTCCATCCATCTCTTCCTAGTTCCGGCCGAAGAACGCGTTGAAGCGCGCATGCAAGCACCGGCGAGGCATGAAGCGCGCATGCATGTGGCCTGCGTTGCGTTTGCAGCGACGGTGATGAGAGGGTCGGCGGGTTTGTGGTTTAGTTTTAATTGTGGGTTTTCCGGTCGGGAAGGGGACGCCTGCGCCCTCTTGTTTTGTTGTGGGTTAATGCGAGGGAAGCGTGCCATTGTTGTTGCTACCTTTTTCTACCTCACACGCTGTTTATCTGCTGTTCTTGAGTTTGCTTGGAGGGCTGTCATCCAATTAAGTTGCTGTTTCCTATTTTCTCTTTTTTTCCCCCCTTTTTGTGTGAGCTGAAATGTGTTTCTTTTTGTGCGAGTTGAAATGTGTTCGTGACATTTGATGGAGCATTGATGGAGTACGATGGCATCTTTGTCGGAGAGAAACGATAAGACTGGCGAGAGCTAGCAACCAGCTGACGAACGCCTGTACGTCTACCGTGTCCTATCTTGGCGATAGACATCTGATGGGCCAGTTATTTGGATAAGCTTTTGGCCCAAACGTAAATTTCGTCTGAGGTTTATCATGATGGGCTGATCTTGCTTTTCAATAGCTGGCTGGCCGGGCCTGGTTACAAAATCTGAATCAATAGATCGAATATCTCGGCCGTAGGGATCTTGTGCCCCTTCTTTTTGGAGCATACGTTATTCCATTCATTTCTCATGCCTAACACATGCAATTAGCTGAGCATTACCATTTGCTTACAAAATGTCCAACAGAGTGCAACTGATTATATATGCCTCAGGTTTGTTCTCTAGCTCACCATTCATTTCATTCCAAGGTCACCAGTTCGTTAAGCAGCTAACCACCTAACATGAACGAAATCTCTATAAAAATTGCGATGCGACGGGCTGCCTCCAATGCGAGAGCCATGCACAGCGACGTGACCACAAGATTGCGATCTTAAAAAGTACTGGTATTCAGCACGGCGTATTCCCGCGTTAGATTAGTGTTGGATCCTCGTGCATGCGTTGCCGCCGATAGGATGCATGCCTGACGCCGACGGCGACGGCTTGGATGTTGCGTCGTCCGCATTTGAATATAGGCCCGTCGCCATGTGCCGGCACCTACCAAGGGCCCGGGATTGCTCCGCCGCCCACCAACTGATGAAGAAGATGGGTTCAATCTATTCAATCTTCAGCTCTTTCTAGATCACATCATACCTGGTCCAATCATTCTGGAAAATGCTGTGCAATTATTACAATTTGGAACTTATATACAGATGCACTGTGAAAGAAACACCTTAGTTTCGTCGTAATGGTAGTAGGAATTAATTGTAAGATTAGACTGAAAAAACTTGATTCAGAGTGAAATTAATGAGATTCGGTTTCTTCTTCTGTTTCCCTCTTTAGGTGACAGTTTGGCAGTGGTCACTTTCAACGAGTTTTGTATATATAGATCTCTGGAGTCAAGGGCCGATAAATCCAAATGACATGTTCGAACTAACTTGAATGCTCTTGCATCTCTCCGTCGAGCGTGAGACTGATGCCACATTGCCACAAGGTATGCAATTCTGTGGAGGAGGTATGTAAATTTAATCATATGCATTCCACTCCGATGGATACTACGTGTCTATCTAGCTAAATTTCAACCTCACCTCACCTCACCAACAGTGTTATTAATCGGAGGAGTGAGAAATTAAGGGTGTTATTAATGGGAGGAGTGAGAAATTAAATGAATAGTTGAGATTGGTAAGATGAACACATGACATCCATCGAAATAAGGATGCACAGAGTTAAATTTGCATATCTTCTCCATAGAATTTTTTTCCTGGTCTCTACTGAATATATCTAGAAGGCTAGAACTGATTTAGTATTTTGTAAACGTGCTTACGATCTTAGAAAACAATGACGATGTTCAGTTGTGCTTTTGTGTTTTTTAGAACATGTCCATAGCAGAGGTGTGAACCATACGTCTGATCGCAGTCGTACCCTGACTCTCTCTGACAGTGGGGCACACCCACCTTCCTAATAGTACTTTCGTAAATAACATTGAAACCCATGTCCCTTCATGAACCCTAGCAAGACGCCGTTACTTAACCCTAAACTGCTCCGTGGCCCCGCTTATAAGAGAGACGGGCTCTTTGCTTCCCCGCGTCTATCTCGAGCAAACGCCTGCGACCCCGCAGCCCCCTCTCCCTCCAAAACTGCGAGGAGGATCGCGACCGTACGGACGGTGGAGAGAAATGGCCGGCGACGAGTGGCGCTGCCGCAAGCACCCGCCCCTGCCCTGCGGCACCGTGTGCCCGCACTGCCTCCGTGACCGCCTGCTCCGCCTCTGCCCCGAATGCGCGTGCTCGCGCCCCTGCTACTGCGCGCCCTCCTCCTCCAACTCCTCGTCCTCCTCCGCCTCCGGCAGCGCGGTCGGCCGGGTCTACAGCCTCATCGAGCAGGAGCACCGGATCGGGCGCTCGCTATCCGTGTCCGCCTCCGGAGGCGGCGGCATCGGCGACGAGAGACGCAAGTCCAGGGTCTGGGGGTGGGCGTCGCTCCGGAAGGCGGCGGCTGGCAGGGGCGTGGAGGAGGAGGAGCACGGCGTGGTGGCATTGGCGCGATCGAGCTCGGTGTCGGTGACGGCGGTGGAGGCGAAGGGGGCGTCGAAGGCGGGAGGGTGGGGGAGGTTTCTCCCCGGCCCGATCAAGGCGCTGCGCCACCGGAAGTCGCGCACAGGCAACGGCGGAGGCGACTGCCGGGACAGCGTGAGGTGAGATCGCCGGAGCGTGATTCGTTCGGGTGAATTCGTTGTTGCTTGAAGGATTAGGGTGGAACTAACTAATCATTTAGTTGTTTCTTTTTCTCTTTTTTTTTGCTTGTGCGCGCTGGCGCTGCGCTAATTTGTTAGTTATTTGTAACTCTCAGCTGTTTTGGCCTTTTGGATCGTACTAGTAAAGATAAAAAGAGCGAATATGTTGGTGGTGTGAAAAACAATGAAAGGTTAGCCACAAGGTTCCCTTACGAGGATTGTATTGTATTTGTAGACTGAATATACACGGTTTAACAATCAGGATACAATTTGTTCAGATTACAACTGATAAACAGGGGCGGATCGGATATGCCATTGAGCCGCCGGGTCCGGTGACCCCGACATTCCCGTATTAGCTCTTTATATCATCTGCTAAACACTGTTGATGACTCCGACAGTAGATTAGCCTAGACCCCGGTCCTCCCTCTGCGCCACCTTCTTCTTCAGGTGCATGTCGGTGATGACTCCGACGACCAATTTTTCTGGATCCGTCCCTGCTAATAAAGATTTAGAGATAAAATCAAATGACAACCGAATGGATCTTACGCGCTACAGTGTCTAAAAACTAAACATTATCTCTAGTTTTAACACACCTCATTAATCTTAACCGATGGACATAAAGTTGATATTGCGATTCAGCAGTTCAAACCGCACTTGCGGGCCTTGTGGCAGGGCTTTAGTAAATATATCTGCACCTTGATCTGATGAAGAAACAAAGCGCACTTCTAGCATCTTTAACGCAACTCGTTCTCTAACAAAGTAAAAATCCACTTCAATATGCTTCGTATGAGCATGAAAAACTGAATTTGCTAACAAATATGTTGTACCAAGATTATCACTTCACAGAACTGGTGGTCTGCTTGATATACTTCAAGTTCCTTTAACAAGGATGGTAACCAGATCAATTTACCGTTGCATCGGCCAGGGATTTGTACTCTGCCTCTATACTTGATCTGGAGACACTTGGTTGCTTCCGTAAACTCCATGACACCAAGTTATACCCTAGAAAGATAGCAAAACCATTTGTAGATCGTCGATCATCAGGATAACCTGCCCAATCCACATCTAATAAGGCGCCGAGAAGAAGTGATTCAGACTTCTGAAGCTTTAGTCCAATAAAACATGTGCCTTTTATATATCGCAGAACCCTTTTAACAACTGCCTAGTGCACATCCGTGGAAACCTGCATGAACGGGCACACTTGATTTACAAAAAAAAGAAATGTTTGGTCTCGTCAAGGTTAAATATTGCAGAGCACCGACTGTGCTATGATACTAAAAAAATTTATCTTCAGCTAATGGGGTGCCTAATTCCCATGATAACTTCTCAGAACTAGACATAGGTGTGGAAACCAGCTTGCAGTGCTTTCCTTTGTGTTAAAACAATTCCCTTGTTGTGCCGATAAACTTCTATTCCTAGAAAATAAGCCAAGTCACCAAGATCCTCAACAGGAAATTCTTCAGCTAATTTCTATAGTAGCCTAGTAGTAGCATCAACAAAAGAGCTGACAATAGTAATGTCATCTACATACACCAACATATAAATAGTGATTCCTTTCTTGCTGAACACAAACAAGGAGTTGTCAGACTCAGATGGAGTGAAACCTAGTGCTTGAAGCTTTGAACTTAGTCAAAAATACTAACGTCGGACCCCAAAAAATACTTCCAAAATCCTTTATATATTCTATACTAGTAAAAAAAACTAGTACACACAACAAAGATGATAACATAACATATCCAACACACTTTATTAATAATTAGATTTTACAATAAGGGTGGCACGCAGGCCAAATAAAAGATTACAGCAGAACTAGAATATAAACAGTAGTAAAACCCAATAGATTCGTCACAGGCAATCAATTAGGACAACGATCTAGTTATCCTGATCCTCACCATCGTAGAGAGACTCATCTAAAAACAACAACAAAGCAAGGATGAGTACCGAAAAGTACTCGCAAGTTACACGGGAGATGCATTTTAATATAGAGCTGACAAAGGAAGGCTATATGGTTGAATTTTGTATAAAGCAAGTTTTTCAATACTGTAAGTAACTTTTCAATAGCATACTTTTAGTTAAAGAATATTTTCTTTTTGAACAAATTTTAACAAAAAAATCTATCCTAGAGCTGAACTAACGTTCCCACAATGGAATTAATCCACCTGAAATCACTTTTTTGAACTCATTTTTGAAAAACATCAAAACCTAATCTATGAAATATTTGCTCGGCATGCTCATGACCGCTAGCACGGCTAATCGATTAGTTTTACACTCTGCAAAGGTTGAGCAACTTTACCCTTAAGATTTTATTATCTCCTTTTATCTAAATACACACTTCCTTTGGTGTGTTGGTAGAGAAAAATCATAACAAGTCTCCTATAAAGCTCCATTTCATGTAGTTATACCCATTAAGCTTCGCCGCTAGTAGGGTTAAAACAACCTAGTCCAGAAGTTCCCTTTTGCACTATGTGGTAGACTAACCATCCCACATTCCCCCAATGGCACAACCATCAATAAGATGTCACTAAACAGACAGTCAGGTTTGTCCCATACCAGACTTGTGGAAGCATGGTTGCAAACCCAAAGATCACCGGTCAACCATTTTCGTCTAATCTAAACCACATATTCATTTATCATAACTTTTCATAGCATCCAAAGCATAGTTTCATTTTAACATACTTTATTTGGCATAAATTCTCAAAAAACCTAGTTTTTGGTTCTAAGCGAGTCTCTAAGCATTTCTCTAAATATTTTGATTATCATCATATATCCTGAAAGTATATTCTTAAGATTGCAATAGCATAATAGAGTCAAATTACAAATATGGTTCATAATCAAACATGGTATAACTATTCATTTTTAAACTGGGTTTAAATTATTTTTGCTACAATTTATGCATGCAATTACATTAAAAATAAATTATAATTTAAAAACTGGGACCAAATATGGTCGATACATGTAACTTTCCAGTATCGAAGGGTATGTACGTGATCAAGATCGTCGGTAACAAGTCCTTTTGGCTCTTGAAAACTATACGTTATAAACCAACTAAATTCAAATAAAATAAAAAATAATAAAAATAGATATAGTATAATTTTATATGAATTTAGGAAGAAAAATGAGGTCAATTGGACTTAAGATGAAGGAGATCAGACCTTTTGAATAAAAAAATTGACCTCTCGCTAGACTTGGAGAAGAAATTGTTGCCGGCGGTGCTCTAGTGAGAATTTTCAAAATATAATTTTACCTAATGTAGAGGACACCGAGAGCTTTCAGTAAACATTTGAGATCGAATGGAGGTCGGGAGTGGCCGAGAGAGCTCACCAAAAGTTCATCGGAGTTTGAGAAGAATGGCTTATGCAGGGAGATCCGATGGATGGATTGGAACAACTCAAAGATGATAATGTCAGGAATGGGGAGGGAAACTTGGGGTTCAATTTATAGAGAAATCAGACTAGCGGATCATCGGAAACGCTCGCTGAATTTATGGTCGGAACAGTAACCGGGTTTGCGGGAGTTTAATAGATGAGATAGTAGATTTTCAATGCGGGTTGACAGTTTAAGGTTTACTGTAGCTGATGGGTGGGCTAGAGCAAGCAGATCAGATTGGATGATCAGTTACCAAAATAATTAATTACAAAAGCAATTAATTTTCCATTGGAAATTTGGATTAAATTTAGAAAAATAGAAATTAAATCATCATAAATTCAGGAATTTTTATAGACAATTGTTTCATCAAATAAACCATGAATAAATATTTTTAAGTAATAGTATTATCGACGATTCGGGAACCGGTCCCCCGCCGAGCTTACTTGTTAAATGAGGGATCAACCTAAGGCCCCTTTTCCGCGAGAGGTATAGCGTCTGAGGTCCTACCGAGCTACGGGACGAGGCAAGCAAGACAATCACGAGGCACAAGAGGTCATTTTTTATCAGGTTCGGGCCTCTCGCGGGAGAGATAATAGCCCTACGTCCAGTGATAGCACTGATGTATGAAGGTGGTTACAGTGTGATGTGCTTTGAGTACAAGTGTGGGAAGTAGATGCATGCGAACCCCGAACCCTTCGCGGGAGGGGGTATTTATAGAGGATTACAGGCGACAAGGCAATTATTACAGGGGCGATCTCATCGCTCGACGTCGCGATCAATTGCGCGCCACCCATCGGGCGCCATGCGACGTGGGTACAGTGAGCGTAGATTGCGGGCGCGCAGACCACGGGCGGCAGTGTAGTTAATGCCACGTCTTCTTCGTGGATCGTGCCCGGCTTTTGGGTGGCCTTCGAGGCATCATCGGTGGACCGGGTCGCCAGGTCGAGGACCCCGAGCAAGCATGCTCGGGGGAGGGGTGCTTGACGAAGGTCGGAATGCTCGGGGGACCCTACGTAGGGACGACGCCCGAGCTTGGGCATGGTCGACGTTGGTCGGGCTTCGAAGGTCGGCTTACGGGCAATAACCAATCCCCGACAGCTAGCCCCCGAGGCTAAAGGGGGAAATTCGCCTCGCCAAGGCGTCCGCCTTAAGCCTCCAGGACCTTAGAGAGGGATTGGTGCCCTGCGGTGAAGAGCTACCGTGGCCCCTGAGCAACTCTTGCTCGGGAGCGGGGATCTTTGCGGCGAAAGGCTACCGCAGCACCCGAGCAATGCTTGCTCGGGAACGGGGATCTTTGCGGTGAAAGGCTACCGCAGCATCCGAGCAACGCTTGCTCGGGAACGGGCGTGTTTGCCCAAGGCTCTACCCGGGCACCATTTTGGAAGCGAAGGGGGGAAGCCGCGATGGTTCCTTCTCGGAGAAGCTTTTGCAGGTACGTATCTGACAGTTTTTGGGGAATCGCGCCACCGCAGGGCGGCCTCGGGGACTAAGCCGCCACGTGTTGGCCATCGGCGCAAGGGACGGTTTTCTCGCCCGCTCGACTTCTCCGCCTGTAAATATCAGGCGGGAACAGTTTCTGGAAACCTTTTTCCCCCCCACGACTCGCAATTAAATTTTGAAAAAGCGTTTCATCCTTCGAACTTCCTTCCGCCGCTCCGACGGCCTTCCCCACAACTCCTTCTATGGCGAAGTTCGGCGTAAGCAAGGCCACTGCGGAGAGGCTTCGGGTGCTTCAAGACTTTGGGTACCTCGGCGTTGGTACTTGGCGACTTTCGGCCGGCGAGGCGGCGCGGTACACGTCTCGACGAGATAGTTATGCGTCTTGCCAGACATCACTGCAGGGCTCCGGATGCCCGAGAGCGAATTCGTGGAGACCATGCTCCTAAACTGTGAGTGCGAACTCACCCATTTGAACCCCAACTCCATCCTTGCCTTGACAATCTTCGCCCATCTCTGCGAGGGTTTCGTGGGCGTCCTTCCTACACCAAGCCTCTTCTTCCATTTCTACTCCTTGTTCCGTACCGGGGGTGCCTCCCTTGTCGGCTTCCGGTACTTCCGCCTTCGGGGCACTCGCCCGTACGAGTACCCCCCTTTCTCCCTCAAGGATTCGGTGGCCGGATGGGCCGAGAACTGGTTTTACCTGCGGAAAGCGGAGGGGAGCACATTGCGCTACACCGAGACTCCGGTGCGCCACATCGAGATCCCGCGCCCGCCCGTCGCGCCTGAGGAGGAGCGGACGCTGATGATGATCGGCGAGCTCACGCAGATGGGGCTCACCGGCCGGGACATTGCCCGCGACTTCCTCCGGAACAGGGTGTCCCCTCTGAGGAGGAGGGAGCACCCCTTCTACAAGATCACCGGATGGGACGACCTGACCCGGGAGGGTACCTCCTGTAAGTTCCACGACCCTGAGGGGATCTTGTTTTGTTTTCGTCGCTCTAAGTCCGTGCTGACTTCATTTGTTGGTCTTGAAACAGCCCTGGACTTTGACTGGACGGAGAAGAGGGTGACCGAGCTGTTCGTCACCCCTAAGGGTAAGGAGCTCGAGCGTAAGCGGCAGGTTCCGAGCAATGTGCTCGAGCGGAGCGAAGTGGTAAGCTTCTTCGTAATTCATGCTCGGGGAAGAGCATCCCGAGCCCTTCTGATGCCTCCTTCGTGCATTGCTGCAGGAGAGGACCGCCCTGGACCTGGCGTTGGCCGCGCTTGCGCCCTTGGCGGGCGGCAGAGGAGTGCTTATCCCAGCCTCCCGGGCCAAGGGCTCGAGGAGCAAGAGGAGCGCCCCGCCACCGGCGACCACCCGGTCGTCGAAGAGGCAAGCGGTTATGCCCAAGAATCCGCCGGCGCCCCACAAGGAGTACGCCGACCGGAAGGAGGAGGTAAGCCGTTTGAGGCTCTGGTTGAAGAACTATAGTGTGAGGGCTCAAGTGGAGCAGATCGAGGTAGAGGGAAGACTGATTGAAGGGATGGTGCAGGCCGAGCGGCGGGCACTGGAGAGACAGCTTGCCGAAATGAAGGCCGAGGTCGAGCAAGCTAAGAAAAACCGGGCCCTCGCGATCGCCGAACTGGACGCGCATCATCCCGCGGCCAAACGCGGAAGCTCGGGGGGGCGCTGGTCGAGATTGACATGGAGAAGGCCGACCCTCGCCTGGCTAGGATCACCCGAGCCACAGAAAAGGAGGCCGAGATGGTGGTCGCGGCAGCCGCGAACCCATCCGTTGGTGGCGGCGAAGGCCCGGGCGAAGGTGAGCTTCGAGTTTTGCCCTTCCTTGCTTTCCTTGCTTTTTGCTTTGCACCCCCGGGCTGACCCCACTCTTCTGACGTGGGCGAAAATAGCCCGTAGGGCCTTCCCGGACTGTCGCAAAATAGTTTACGAGCTTGTTGATTATGCTTTAGCGGGGGTGCTCGCCGAAGCCGCCGATCTTGTGATGGCCGAGGGCGTGAGGGTGGTAGACAAGTTCGTCGCCGACGACGAGGCCGAGATGGCCCTCACCACCCCCGAGGAAATGCTTCCCTTGGGCGGGCTTTCTGCACCCCCCGAAGCGAAGAGCATGGAAGGAGGGGAGAAAGCCAACGCCACGGCCTTGGGCGAAAAGGCCGCTCAAGAAGGCTTGGTGCCTCCGGGCGTATCACCTGCCCGAGATGGAGGTGCGAAACCCCCGGGCGAAACGCATGCCCGGGATGAGACGGCACCCGCCCCGAGTGAATCGCATGCTCGGGCGGACGTTCTGCCCCCGAGCGAACAACATGCTCGGGGGGATAGTGAGAATACTCTGAGCGAGAGCGCCGCTCAGGAGTGGGGCCTGGTGCCCCGGGGCGAACCTCATGCCCAGGGGGATAATTCGTCATCGTCGACCAACCCGCCCCTCTGGAAGGGCCCAGAGGAAACGCGGAGCCCCCTACCGGTCTTCGAGGATCCTCGGGAGCGCGAAGTTTCCAAATGCTTCCGGGACAATCTTCGCGTCGGCTTTGCTCAGGTGAGTGTGCTTCTTTTTGTGACCGCCGTAGTTCTTCGCTTTTTCGGGCCTTAGAGCCGGTGGACTGAAGTCCTTCTGCCCGCAGCTCCTCGAGAAGACCCTAGGCGATTTTGACGCCACGATGGTTGTCCACGAGGAAATGGCCCAGCTGCTTACCGCTCATGAGGCCAAGATAACCGAACTCGAGCAAAGGCATGGTCGACTCAAGAATCGGACACTCGCTAGTAAATGATGCCGCCAAAGCGGAGAAAGACGCCGATGTTAAGGAGAAGAACCTCGGCTTGAGCAAGAGCTTGAGCAAGAGAAACAGCGCTCTCGCCAGGCCGAGGAAGGTGCCGCCGCCGACAAAGAGAAGGTCCTTACGCTCGAGCAGGAGCTTGAGCGGGAGAAGCAGCAGTCCCTTGAGGCAGTGAAGACCGCCGCTAAGGTCGGGGAGAAAGCCCTTAAACTCGAGCACGAGCTTGAGGTAAAGAGGCAGCATTCCAGCGCTCTTGAGTCGAAGGTGGCGGAGCTGGAACGGGCAGCGCGAACGGCAGCCGACCTTGCCGAACAAGGCAACGAAGAGGTCGAGCAGCTCCGGGAGAAAGCCCGTGAAGGTCGAGAGGTCCGCCGGAAGTTGATCGACTATGAGACGAAGATCGACGACCTGAGGCGGAAATTGTCTGCGGCCCTCAAAGGAGCAAAGCCCGGCGCGTAGGGGATTTCTTCTTTTTGTTTTTCCTTGATGATTTTGGGACAATTTTTTGACGCTGCTGGTGAAGCGTGTACTTTCTTTCGCCATGGGTTGTGCTTGGTGTGATGCTTCTTTCGCTCTTGCTTGGCTTTTTCCTATAAACCAAAACCATGAGGCAAACAGCGAAAAGCAGGTCGATCGTAGATTAGCACGAAACGTGGGCGGCACAAGCCCGAAATGCTCGGAGGGCGACCTAATAAAGGTAACGTGTCCTTAAGAAAGAAGCAACGTTATGCTGATAAGATAGAGTGATGCACTCGGTCGTGACCTTTTGAGATGATGCTCGTGTGGTTTGTCGCTTCCCTCTAAGCCCCCGCTGCGAATGAGGGTTGTGCACCTATGTTGCTAGCACGGGCTCGTTCGCAGGAGAGTTAGGAAAGAACGCCCCCCCTCCCCCGACCAAGGCGCCAGTTTCTCCGAGCAGCGAAAGTGGTTCTGGTCTGGGGGGAAGAACGAGCATGGTCGTAAGCGAGGAAAGACGCGCGTTTGTCCGACGAGGTGCGCGACGACCAGACACACGCGCGCCCAAAATCAATCTCCGGACCGACCAAGGGGTTGTTCAGATGCGACGGTATCGCGCAATAAGAGCTATCGGATATGGTCGGCTTATGGAGACTAGAGCCCCCAAGTGGCGAGGTTTACTGGCGGGGTGTTGGTCGTGGCACCTTGTCGATCGTGCGCGCGTCGGCCTGAGCTTTTTAGAGTAGCAAGAATTTTCAGTGACTAATTGCACCCGACTTGCTCATCTCGTCACCAAGATCGTGAAAGAAAAAGAAAAACGTGCCCTTGCACGAGACTAAGACGGCTTGCCAAAAGGCAGTGACCTTATATATATATTTTCACAGCATCTTGGGGGAAATAGACATTTGCGCGTGAGAGCGGCGAAAGTGCCACTTTTTTTAAAAAGAAAACGACAAGCACAGATATATGTATAAGATGCAAAATAGAGCATAAGTTTAGACAAAGAACTTGCGCAGCTGGTCGATGTTCCACGAGTCATGAAAGCACACAACCATCTTCCTTGCCAGTGGCGGCCAGAGCGCTTATCGAGACGACCGTGAAAGGACCTTCCCACCTGGGGGAGAGCTTGTTGGCCTTGGATGTATCCTGGATGCGCCGTAGGACGAGGTCCCCAACTTGCAGGGCTCGGGGCCGGATTGACTTGGCCGCGTGTCTGCGAAGAGATTGTTGGTAGACGGCGGATCGGAGCAGTGCCCCAAGGCGCGCCTCTTCGGCGAGGTCGAGGTCAAGGCGACGCTCGCGACCTTGGTGAATACTTTCGCCAGTGAATCTCGGACCCGAGCACGATTTCAAGCGTAACAACCTCCGCACCATAGACGAGCTGGAAGGCCATCTCGCCCGTAGCTCGGCTCGCTGTGGTGCGCACAAACCAGAGGACGGAAGGGAGCTCGTCCACCCAAGACCCGCCGTGCCGGGTAAGGTCTTTGAAGACCCTTTTCTTGATCCCTTGAAGGATTTGGCCATTTGCTCGCTCGGCTGCTCCGTTACTCTGTGGATGAGCTACTGAGGCGAAGCAGACTTTTGTTCCGATGTCCTCGCAGTAGGCTTGGAATAGTTCACTAGTGAACTGAGTGCCATTGTCCGTGATGAGGCGATTGGGGATCTCGAAACGCGTCACCACGTTACTGCGGAAAAATCTCTTGGCTGCCTGAGCCGAAATGGTCGATACAGGCTCGGCCTCGATCCACTTAGAGAAAGTGTCGATGGCCACAAGAAAGTACTTGCAACCCTTTCGACCACGGGGGAAAGGCCCGAGAATGTCACTTCAGTCGTAATGGCCATGAGAGTGGATGGTCTCAGTCGCGACGCTGGGCCGGTGGGCCTTGCGGGCGTGGAACTGCACGCCAAGAAGTCGCCACAAGTGCTCGAAGGCCGCCAAAGTCATGGCAAGAGTATCCCAAACGGAATGCCTTGCTCACGAGCGTCCGAAAGGATGAGTGAGCTCCGCACATGCCCTCATGGATATCTTGGAGAAGGAAATTGCCCTCTTCTCGAGATATACACTTGGAGAGGACTCCAAGTGCTCCTTTGCGGTATAAGGCGCCCTCTACCAGTTTGTAGGCAGAGGACCGCCTTTTAAGCCGGAACGCCGCTTCTTCCTGCAAAGGTCCGTGGGCAAGATATCGACTAATGGCGCTATCCGCTTTGCACCTTACTCGAGGAAGGAGACGTTATCAAGACGCCTTTGTGCCCTCAACAGAGGGAATAGAGGGCTTGCAGATGCTCGCTAGCGCCCGAGCAGTATGTATCTGGGATTTGCCTCTATAGAGGGAATGGAGGGCTTGTGCAGATGCCAACGAGCGCCTTGAGGGGCGGCATCCGCGAGGAATGACCTTGGAAAGGTAGTCGGCAGTGAATTGTCCTTCCCGGGATGTAGAGTACTTCAAATTTCTAAAGTACCGCTCCATCTTCCTCACCTCAACCAAGTAAAGCGCCATTGAATGATCGGAACACTAATACTCTTATTGACTTGGTTGACGACTAGCCGCTAATCGCCTTCACAGCTAGTCGCCGACTCGAGCGCTTTGCACGCCAGAGTCTTGCCAAGAGGCCTTTCATACTCCGCCGTTGTTGGTTGCGGTGAAGTGTACTGGATAACGATGGAGGCGCCTTGAGGGGATACAAGATGACGCCACCGAGCGCGTCAAAGCTCGACCCGCCGGCACATGGTCCAGCCGCCCCCCGGATTCGTGGGTCTTGGTGGCGGGTCAAGGGTTCGCCCATTCCGCCACGAAGTCCGCTAAGATCCGGGACTTGATTGTCGTGCGGCGAGAAGTGATATCGAACTCTACGAGTTCCATGGCCCACTTTCGCTATCCCGACGCGGCGCCCCGATTCCTTAGATCTCCTTGCGGAAAGCCGGTCGACAACGACCTTATGAGCTTGGAAGTAGTGGCGCAGCTTCCTCGAGGCTACTAGCGCGAGTATAAGAGCTTTTGGACCTCGGTAACGCCTTTGGTCCGCGGCAAGACTTCGCCGACGTAGTACATCGACGCCAAGGCCCCTTCGCTTACCACCGCATCTGCGCTTACGCCTAGGGTGTCGCCGCGAGGTAAAGAAGGAGCGCCTCCGACCCAGGCGTGGCTAAGATCGGGCCGACAGATCGCTTCACTCCTCGGCGAGCGGTTAGCCTCCGTCTGCACGGCCTCGTGCTCGCGAGTGCCTTGAAAAGGGCAGACGCGCTTCTCCCGACCGGGAAATGAAGCGACTCAGGGCCGCCATGCGTCTGGTCAGGGTCTGCACCTCCTTAACGGAGCTCGGGGGCGCATTCTTTCGATGGCTTCGATCTTCCGGTTACGCCGATGCCTCGCGTCCGATAAGATATCCGAGTACCTTACCCGCCTCACGCCAAGACACATTTTTCGTGGTTGCTTTATTCGGCGTCTATTGAGATTACAAAAGGTTTCTCAAGGTCGGATACGTGACCCGAGGTGAGCTTACTCTTAACTACGATATCATCTACATATACTTCCAAGTTTCGACCTACCCGTCCCGAAGGTTTTGCATCAGCGCCGAAGGTCGCGCGGCGCCGCAGACCGAAAGACATGGTCGCTTAGCGTAACGCAATAATGGCGCTGACGAATACCCATACCAGGGGTACCCCACAAAGAAATTATACATCCATCTCAAGATCGATTCGGATTACCCAGCTCTGAGTCTAGGCCGACAACAACACGGAAACCCGTAAGATAAATCGCCATGGCCCTCATCCTCGTGAAGGAGGTGTCACGACATTAAAGGTGATGCCAATGGGCCGCACGACCAAGGCCCCGTCGGAGGCCTCCCTAGATCTCAAAGGATCACCCGCCTTTTTACTCCGACCGAGCCTCGGATGGGGCGCTCCCGCCAGCCCCGACCGACCCGAGGCCGGCGCCTCCAGTTCGTCTCCACCAGAGTCCCCTGAAGCCTTAGCCCCATGGTCTCGCCACGTTAGCGCTCGCACCGAAGGGTCACCCGCCGCATGGACATAACGGCCATATTGGGGCAATGGATCCTTCCCAAGGCAACCAGAGGCGGCCACTTAAAGCACCCGTCTTTTCGAGACGCCAAGATCTCGATAGGCGCCAGAGGGCGGTGTGTTCTCCAAAAGGGCGCCGCCACAGTTCACTAACCTCAGATGGGATGTGCAGAGCTCGCCACCATCATGACCAAGACCAGACGCCGGACGAGGAGCTCGCCACCATCATGACCGAAGACCAGACGCCTCGACGTAGCATACCCCTACGCTTTTTTCAAATCTCGTAACTGCCCCTCCGACTATATAAAGGAGGCAGGTCTCTTGAACGCGAACGCCTCATTTTTCATATCCCGCCTCGCTTGTTCCCGACCAACGATCGCTCGAGGCTCCCGAAGCTTCGTCGGATTTAACGCTAAGGGCCTATCCTTAGCCTTCGCGTAATCTGCCTTACACCGAAAGCAACGAGATCAACCACAAACCGGAAGTAGGGACGCTCACTCGAACCAAAGATACATCCGAGGCTTTTTAGTCTAACCATTCGAGGAGAGGGCGCGGATCTCCTATATCTACAAATTTACTTGCCGGTTATATGAAACGCCGACAGGCGTGATGAAGGAGGTCTTCTTCGCCCCGGGAACAAGCCGATCTGTGGTAGCCCGAGTAGGCGCTCCAGAAGCTCATCACCGAACTCGCTGTCGCGGCCGACCACCGATCAATGAGTGGCAGCTGGAAGTTGTCCTTCGGCAAAGGCGTTTAGGCCGTGTGGTCGTACACACACGCGCCCACTTGCCACCTTTCTTTTTGACGATGATCGGGTTCGCCACCACTCCGAAAGTGCTCGACTTCTCCGACGGCCGGCCTTAAGGAGCTTATCGAGTTCTTCCCGGATAATTGCTCGCTGGGAAAATCGCCTCGAGCCAAGCCGACAGTCTTTTATCAGCCGAATACTAGCTCGGCTCAATCACTTCCTTTGGGACTCGCATATCGGACGGTTCCCAGCGAATACGCCCGTTCCTCCCGAGGAAAGTGGTGAGCTCGAGTTCCTATTTGGGATCTAGGGAAGATCCCGATGGAACACCTTGGTCGGGTCACCTCGCTAGAGGGATCGCTTGGTTTCTCATCCGGGCCGAGGGTAACTTTTAGCCGGAGGGCGCTGGCGCTATTTTGCCATGCCGAGGCAATGCCGACCATGTCGAGCGACTTCGTCATAGCTCAGGCTGCCCTGTGGTCGCTTTTGACAAGGATAGCGCCTTCGTCCCGGACCTTCAGCACCGATAGGTGTGATGCGTGGCGGCCATAAACTTGGAGAGGGACTACCGCCTGAATGGCGCGAGTAGGTCGACTTGAAGTCAACGACCGGTTGACTAGCTCGGTTCGAAGTTCGCGAGGCCCCGAACGTCACGCGCAACACGATCTCGCCAAGAGGCTTGATCGAGGTGTCGGGACAATCTCAAGAACGGACGCCACGCTCTTGATCTTGGAACGAGGGACCCGCATCTCGCCCAGATCAGAGCGATATGAGGTCCAAGAAGCTCCCATCGTCGATGAGAACCCTACCGACCTTGGCATTATTGATGGTCTGCTCACGATCACGGAGCCTCTGGGTTTGGTCATTCCAAGGGACAATCGCCCTTGAAAAAGTAAGGGCAGCTCGACCACTTGAGCTGCAGACGGGTGGCTTGCCCCGAGCAATGTGGCCAACCTCCCTGTCGCCTCCTTCAGTCCCTCGCGAGATTTGTAGGCCGAGAAGCCCCTAATATGACGGCTATATGGTTTTGGGGCTCCGGTAGTCCATGTCGTTGTTGCCATCGACGGGCCCTTGTTTTGTCGCTCTCTCCTTGCCGGAGAGTCGGCATGGGGCCCTCGCCCTGTAGAATTTCTCCGATAAAGACGCCCAGTCCTACACTGCGGAGGTCGTGGCCGCCACTTGGTGGAGAGGCGGCGGTTAGCCATGGGCGCCTTTCACCGCGATCCCGGTCGCGACTGGTGATCGTGATCCTGATCGTCGTGATCTTGGTCGTTGTCATCTTGGTCTTGGCGCTGTGAGCGCGGCCGACCTCGACCGCCCCCGCGCTTCCGAGCCGGCGGATCACGAGGCAAAGCGGCGCTCGACGGCCGCGACCACATCCGGCGCGACGCGATTTCTTCTTCCTTTTGAACTTTTTCATGGAGCCCGAGGGCCTTTTGCTCGAGGGCCCTCCAGTCGGGTCAGGCGGCCTTCCTTCGCCGAAGCTTTCTTCCATTGCACGGCCTCGCCGGCGTTTCAGAGTGGTCGCCATACTAATAGCTCGCTGGTCGGCTGTGTCGGGTGGATCTCCGTGTCTTATGCGAAACGGACGCCGCGACCCCAAACTTGAAGGCCCGGACGACCGCCTCATCCGAGATGCTCGATGGAGTTCTTACCTTAATGAACCTTCGACGGAGTCGCGCATTGCCTCTTTGTCCGTTCGATCAAACGCCGAGGTCGCGCCTGTTCGGCAAGTGTAATAGCTCAAAGTTTGCCCGAGGGCTTCAGAGAGCTGCCTCCATGAGCGATTGATCCCTCCTTTGTTGAAAAGCCACGCCCCAGCGGAACCGCCGAGGACCGTGGGGAGGTAGTTAGCCATGACCCTCATCCGCCGCCGCCTGGATGGCAAAGGGAGTAGATCGAGATGAATTCGCCGTGGTTCGGGTCCCGCTGAAACGCTCGATGTGGCCGGCTTGAATTTGTTTCGCCATTTGACGCCGCGAGGGACGCCAAAAAGCTCGAGATCCTAACGCCGCCGTTATGGCGATTCCTCCGCATGGCGATCGTGGTGGCCGGGCCCAGCGGTTTTTGCGCACAACTTGAGGCGAGAACACACCATCACGCCGGGCGATGATGGTGGGTTCGAGGTGGAGCACACGAAGCGCTCGTGGACGGACAAGTTATGCCCGCGAGCCCGCGAGGCTGTCCGGGAAACGCCCAACGCCTCGCGGGCCGGTGTTGCTGCCCTCGGTCCTCCCGAGCAGGTGACTTCGGAGGCACCGGCCGGGAGTGGCGCTTGTCCCGGAAACACTCCGGGCCTCGAGCGCCATACGGTCCCGGAGCCCGATGTCGCTGGCGAAGCTTTTCTGTTTTCACCACGAGTGCCCCCATGGCCGCCAGTCCGCTTGGTTGGAGAAGTTCGAGGCCTCACACGACTGCCGCCATGTTATGGCGGCGCTCGGCGCCTGAGGAGGACGGGCGACTTTGAAGGCGGTTAAGACGATTCGGGAGTGGTATTCACTGGGTCTCGTGGCCCGCCCATTTCCGGCGCCGCCCTCGCTTAGGGTCGGCGGGCAATCACCGGTTCCCGCCAGGACATCTTAGGTCGCCCCTCCAAAGATTGTGTCGGTGACGGGAGAGATTGTCAGATCGCCGCTTTTCTTGATCGCCTTCCTTCCCACCATGCAAACGCCGCGAGCACCAGATCGCGGGCGACGCCGGTGGTGTCGATGACGGGTCCTCGCTAAACTCGAGATGGTCGGGCGCCCGATCGCACGGAGGTCACCAGATTCTTCTCGCGAACGAGGGTATCCGGCCATGAAGCGAGGAAACGCTTCAAGGCGCAGCCCATCGGGAAAGACTTCGGTTTTGTGGCTCTTCGGATCGGCCGCACCACCCATGCCATCGCTGGCGTAGTACTCGTCGCCGTTCTCCACGTCGTCGAAGACGCAGAGGTCTTGATTGTCTTGTGAGTTCGGCATCCTCAGGGATTCCTCGCTATCGGCGTATTCCACCTGACAGGCCCAAGTCTACAGACCGGGTTTGGTTTAGCAGGGGGTGTCTTTGGTAGTTGGCAAACCCTAGCAGAGGGAAACCCCAGTATCTCTCACACTAACGAATTCTAGTGCCCATGAATTTGATGAACACAGCGATTTTACCCAGGTTCAGGCCCCCTTGCGAAAGGGTAACAGCCTTACGTCCTACCTCCTCTTGGATTGCCTACCCTGAACTTGGTTACAAAGATTGGGGATCACTCGCCCTTCTGTTGACCTCTCTTCCTTTCCCCCCCTCTCATATGCTCTAGAGTGCCCTTATATACACGGGCTTACACGGGTCAGATAGAGAAGGGGTCGTTATCATGCTTATCTTACATGCATTTATTACGCCTATGCGCCGCCTCGCTCCTTCGCCTTAATTAATGCCAACAAGATGCTTTCGCCTGCTCTTCCGGATGTGACCCTTTGCGACGGGTAGGTGAGGCGCCGAGAACGGGCTTGTAGCAGAATTCCTTGAATCGACGCGTTCGACAAAGCAGACTGTCCCCCGACACTCAAGACGACGGGAAGGAGGCTTCGAGGCGGCCATCGATCCCACCTCCTTTTTTCATGGTGGCGGACGAGCAGGCGTGCTTTCGCCCACCGCCGCTAGGCCGCCACGGTGCCGGGTGCTCGGCGAAAGGGCGGGTCGCCACTGCCGCCTGCGGCCGCGGGACCGACACAGATGGATGGGCGTGCTCGCCACCCGCCGCCAAAGCCGCCACGCGGCCGGGGCGCCGGCGAAGCGGCGTGGTCGCCACTGCCGCCAGGCCGCTGCGGACCGACACTCGGCGGATGGGCGTGT
This sequence comes from Guadua angustifolia, assembly GCA_036346375.1. Taxonomy (NCBI): domain Eukaryota; kingdom Viridiplantae; phylum Streptophyta; class Magnoliopsida; order Poales; family Poaceae; genus Guadua; species Guadua angustifolia. Next base: position 9,390,034 of record CM070507.1, on the reverse strand, counting down.
TTCGCCACCCGCCCGCCAGGCACCACGTAGGGCGCCGGCGAAAGCGAGGCGTGGTCGCCACTGCCGCTTCGCCAGGCCAGCGGGACCGACGTCCCGTAGACGGGTGTAAACACCTACCCGCCGCCGGATCGCCACGAGGCTACGCATGCTTTTGTGCGGCGAAGAGGGTACCCTGGCGTAAAGTACGCCGACAGTAGCCCCTGGGCCCACCCAAGAACATACATCAGAGCCTCTCGAGATCTTACATTAAATGCCGGTGCATTCTTGGATGGGGCCATCAGTTATCAGGATGCGACCGCCTCTATTTCTTCCCGCATCCGCTGATTTCTCTTGGGACTAAACGGCGACGACCGTTTTTTCGTGAACCGCTTGCGGTGCGAGTGGGGGATATATATAGGCTCATCCGCACCAGGCAGTTCACGCCTTTAGCACTCCTTGCAAACTTCATCTTCTTGCTTTAAGTTCTCCTTACCTTTCGCCACTTTCGCTTTCATGGCTTCCTCCTCTTCGCCTTCCATTCCTGCTTCCACAGTGGACTCCTACACAGTGGGGAGACTCCACACCATTGTGCCGGAGGGCACTCTCTTTTTCTGGGCCTGTAAGTTCAACCTTCATTAGTTATGGTTGTGGTGTTAATGACAAATCTAATCTTATGTTAATGACAAATCCAATATTAAGTTTATCCTCCAATGCGATTTTATTATTAATGACAAATCTTATATCGAGACTAACTTGTTTATTTAGAATATCTTTGATTAGTCTCATCGCATTGAAAAATGGAAAACCCAAGGTATGTTTGCATATTCATTCTAATATTAGTTGCATACTTTGGAGTCAAGTTGAAATATGAAGTCCCCGTTATATTAACCACAAAATGTGCATTATGTTTCTCAATCCATATATTACATGGATGCACATATTTAGGGGGAGTTTGTAGTTTAACTTGAAAGTCTCTTTGTATTGATCAATTCGTTATTGACACATATAAGGATCAAGACAAAGAAACTAAATCTTTTAGTATATATTCGAATTGCCTAGTTATAAGTATACTCATGGTAATATAGGATATACTCCAATACGATCAAATTGAATATGTGCATATTATGTCCAAGTCAATTATACTTATGCACATATACATGTGGAGTGTATTCTATAGTCGATGACTTAGGGTAATGATCATTTCCATACAATCTATAAATTATGGATCATTACTTCTCATCAACATGAGTATATGAAAACTTGTGTAGTTAATATATACTCATATCAATTTAAATGATAATTTAAATTGAGTTCATTTGTCTTGTTAATCATTAAAGAACATTTCATCATGTGTTGATGGTGTTCCTTGATTAATTGAGGACAAATGAATAGTTCTTAAGTATAATAAAGTATGAGTTGCATTATTGTACTTAAGACACACTTAAATTATTTCTATTGATTTAGGGTTGTGCTCAATCGATCTAGAGGCATCCATTATGTGTTAATGGAGTGCAAAAGATAATTGAGACAACCATGCATCTTGGACTAACTATTTTATGAGTTGTGATTGAGTTAGGTCCAAAGATGGATGAGATGATGAGAACGGGACAAGGACGGCATCATGAGTTGATGGGCCTCAAGAGTGGATCCCGAAGTGGAGTCGAGTGGATATCCCGGGGGAATATCATAGTGATGATCATAAAGACCCCAAAGGATTGCTTGTCTTGCCAAGGCGAAGGTATAATTAGATAGGCTAAGGACTTTGTAGTCTTTGAGTCTAAGGTTTTAATCGCTGCTATTAAGAGGGTCGCCCTTTGCTTGAGCTTCATCATGTGTTGGTGATCTCATTCCGCTCACTGAGCTCAAACCATTTGGATTTGGTTTTTGCATGAGGGTTAACCATTTGGCATGTGTTGTAATGGGTTAAACTTATGCTTGGTTGTATTTGGTTTTCGTGATTATGCTTTGATTTGCATGTGTTGCAAGAAGTGATAAGCTAGTGCGTTGGCTTTTTGGCGTGAAGTTCACTTTTGCATGTGTTGCATTAGTTAAAGCTTCATGCTTTGGTTTCAAAAAACAATCTTTCTAAAACTGTGGTTGCTTGGAGCTAAGTTTTGCATGTGTTGCAAAAGGAGAGAGCTCAAGCTTGGTTTTGGTGTTTATGGTTGTGTATGTGCTAGAGGCTCGCATGTGTTGTGAGTAGAGAGCACATATGGTTGATTTGGTGTTTGTGTGTTTGTATGGAGCTAGAGGCTTGCATGTGTTAAGTAGTAAAGAGCTCATAGGTGTGATTTGGTTTTGGTGTGAAGTTTGTTTGGTGTTGCATTGAACTAGAGAATTGCATGTGTTGCAATTAGAAAGTTCATGCATCTTGATTTGATGTTGCTTGAGCTAGACTTTGCATGTGTTGCAAAAAGTAGTGCTCAAGCATGAAATGTGTATTATGCTATTTGCAAGTTCACAGCGAATAAACAAGTTCATGAGTCCTAATTCCGAGAGCATGTGAGTGGGGCTTGCAACGGGTGTTGGCAAGTTGACCGGTCTTGTGTTGACCTTCACATGGCTAGGGGATTAATCTCATAAACTCGAGTTTGATTTGCTTAATACGCTTTTGCAAATAGTTCTTGAGTTGATTGCTAAATGTGTTTTTGCAATTTGGTTGAAATTCTTTGAGCATGAGCTATGTTGGTGCAAATGTGTTTTGCACGTGTATGATCATGTGTTGATCATCATATGGCTCAAAGAATGGGTTTCTGCTGGAGAATCGGATTTCGAGTTGAATTGTGAAATTCTCCTGTTGGCAAGACTATCAAGGTGGGCGGTAGTATCGCAAGCGCGTACTACCGCCCTTGTTAGCGGTAGCTCTTGGCAGAGCGCAGTTTTCGGAGGTGTCATGCCGGACTATCACTGCAGGGTGCGGTAGTACTGCTGAAGTCGGTACTACCGCCTTAGAGGGCGGTAGTGCCGCAAAGTGTCCGCTTGTCGATCACAGCATGGGCGGTACTACTGCCCTTAGAGGGCTGTGTAGTACCAAGATTACCGATTTTGCCCATTTCGCCCCAAACGGCTAGTTTTCTTGGTGGGCTATATATACCCCTTGGGGGGCTTGGGGCGCTTGTTGCGGGTGTTGTTACTGGTGTGGGAGTTGTGTGCATGTGTTGCTCTTCTCCCTTTGCTTCTTGAGCTTAAGAGTGAGACTAATTGCATGTGTTGCAATTAGGAAGTGATTTGAGAGCCTCTTGTGCATGTGTTGCACTTGAGGGAGGCCTTGTGCATGTGTTGTGACTTGGTGATCACCGGCTATGCGCATTTGTTGTGCCCGTGAGGTTCAAGCGAGGAGCGGCTTATTACTTTGGAGGTTGCCGACTCCTAGACTGGCGAGGCGGCGCGCGCGGAGCCTCAAGGTGTGAGAAGCCCCGCAAGTTTGTGAAGGTTCGGCTGAGCCTACGCTGCGAGCGTGAAAACCACGACTAGTGGAAAGAGGCGGTGCTCGAGCGGAGCCGGTCCGTGTGGTCGGGCTAGCCTCAACGTGGACTAGGGAGACCGCAAGTCTCCTAACACCACGGAAAAATATCGGTTGTCTCTTGTCCCTTTACATTCAAGCATTTACATTCTTGATATATTAATTGATTGCTTGAATTAGAATTGCTTAGTATTATTTAGTTGATCAATTTAGCAATTCTTGTGTAGAGACATATTTTAGATAGTGCACATAGTAAGCCTAGTTGATTTAGGCCTTAATTGTCAAAACCGAGTTTATCGCTTCCGCATTAAATTGTGTAGGTTTTGACATAGGGGTTGATTAGAGCGAATTGATTAGTGAGCGATCGAATTTTGTAAATCGCCTATTCACCCCCCTCTAGGCGCATCCTCGACCCTACAGGGCCGGGACCCCCACGCCACAGTGCCCCTCCAGCGAGATCATCATCCTCGTGTGGGGCATAATGTCGGGCTTGGTGCCGCCTTTTTCTGATTTTTTCCTCACCGTCCTCCACTTCTACGAGATCCATCACCTCCACCTTACCCCCAATTCCATTCTTTTTCTCGCTATCTTCGCACACCTCTGTGAAATGTTCATGGGGGTGATGCCAATCTCCCACTTTTTCGCTACTTTCTTCCTTCGCTGCCCTCCGACGGCGAATCGCCGAGAGCTACCATTTCGCTTCGATCGATGGTCGCCCGCTATCTCTTTCCACCAGTCAAACCGAAGGCTCGGCAATAATGGTCAGACGCCAACGACGGCGCTGAGTCGATAGCTTTAGGGTGCTCACGGCTAGCGGCGTTATCGAAAATCGAACTCGCCTGGCAAGGGACGGCAGAGTTTCGGCAATGGCGTTCGTGATCAACAGCCATGGACGCCGCTTAACTGGGCGCCGTTGTTAGGGATTTTGTATCCCAAGACTCACTTCTTCATCGCCGGTTCGCCAAAGATGGCAATACATACGTGACGCATTTACATCACCCGCACTCTTTCCTGGCCGAAGTCTTCACTATTATTTTTGGCTTTTTTTCGATTCATGCCTTTTGTGTCGCCCCTACCAACCGCGCCTTTTTAACTTTGGCCAAAGCGGAAATTTGATGGGCCACGATCAACACGCGGGTTTCTCTCGCCCATGCCGCCGGCCCCACTGGTCTCGACTTCTTCATCGCACGGCCGCCGATTTGGAGTCTGGAGCGCTCGAGATCGCCAGTTGTCGCCGCCAATGGACTCCATCGCCTTTGCCGTGGTGCCGCTGCGTCCTCTCGACGATCGTGATGCACTTTCCCATCGACGGCAAAGCAGTAAACGACCACTTGTCCCGACACCTCAGTCCGGATATGGAAGAGGGTTCGCCACGCGATCGACTTCCGCCGCCACCGCCAAGGGTGGCGGTGATATCGCATGGGGCGATCGCACCCACCGCCCCACCAGGGCATCATCACCGCCGCCACCGTGGGCGCCAAGATACCACCGCGGCGCCAAAATCGCCACCTGGCGCCACGACACCACCGCTTCAAGATCGCCAAGACTAACGCCGCTTACGGCACTGGCTGCACTAACGCCGCCACGGCACCGCCGACACTAACGCCGCCACGCGCCGCTTCATCGCTTTCTCTCCGATTTTCTTCAGGGCGCCGCCTCAACCTTCACGGCGCCACCACCTTCGCCACGGGACCCACGCCACACTCGACAAGGCGGACTTGAGGTCCCCAAGGCCAGCTTCAGCTTGAGGGTGATGCCAAGGACGGCCCCTCAAGATGCCTCAAGGGAGCAGACGCCACCTGCGCCTGCTGAGGCGGCGAAGACTTCCGTCCAGACATCACTGCCATCGCCATCGCCAGACAGAGGCAAAGTGTTCTCGACACCAGCCAAGACTTCGCTAACTCGCCCAAAGACTGCCGCCACTTCGCCAAGGCTCCGAGTTTTCATCGAAGCTCAAGACTTGCATACCGCTTATGACTTTGCCACGGCACGGGCATGGAGCCCGGACGGCGAGACAGCTTGACGGGCCATCGATTTAGCCGCACGGAGCGGAGAGGGCGGACACGATGGTGGCGCAAGAAAGGGCCACCGCGACCGCCCTGGCTACTATGCTGCAAAGGGCGGAGAGGGCCGAGGCGGCGCAGAGGGCCTCCGAGTACGAAGATGACCGCTTCAAGCGCAATCTCGCCACCATGCTCAAGGGTGTTTCTTCCAACAAGATCAAAAGATGCTCGAACCTTGGGCGTGGTGCCGAGACGCCCAGACACCACCAGAGTACGCCACGCGACCAACCAGCCGCGGAGGCGCCCGGGCTACCCATCGCTTCGCCGCACGCCCCGCCAGTGAGGGGCAAGAGGTTGCGGTGATGACCGCAACCTACGTGCTGGCGTGCAGGGACAGCCGCGATGCCTCCCTAGACCCAATGGCGGCAATGGAGATCGGCATCGTGGGAGACGCCGCCAAGGCAGAGGCATGCGGCGAAGCGCCACGAAAGATTTGGTCGGGCACTGCAAGTGCAAAGAACTGGTTATGGATGTCTCCACCTTGGCGAGGAAGAGGACGCCACGACATCGACGTGGGTGATGAGTGAAGGGCTGAGCCGCCACCCCACTTTTTTTTTGTTTTTACCTTTGTTGATCAAATTTCCTCTATCTCAGATAAACACTTTAACAAACTTTAGTCAGAATGGACATTTTCTAGTTTTACCTTCACGCTTGCTTGCTGCACTTATTTGATATTGCATGCTGGAATTGCTAGGCGACCAACTTGAAACTCAGTTGAGGCGCCAGTTAGGCTTTTAAATCCAGGCAACATCCCAAAATTCCTGTAGATGTTGCATGCTACTAACCACAAATGTAAGCACAATACGCGCAAGTTACATAGAACTTAGGCAAAGACGGCTTTGAGGCGCAATAGTCTGTGCTTGAACACAGAATAGTTTTGCCGTCAAGATTTTATGCAGGGTTGTCATTGGCTTAAACCTTTTCGGATCTTAAATCCTTGTGATCTCTAGAATCAGACTCAAAGGTGGCGCAGAAGATGATAAGTTCCTCGTGAGTGGTCTTGGCCAAGGCCAATCTGTGAGAACCAATGGTGCTTTAAGAGCCAACCCGAGGTGTACGAGCCGTGTTTGAGTACCGCGCCAAACTTACACTCGTCACTTAGCCTTACTAGACGCCACATCAAGACTTTCCTTTGTCACTAAGGAGCCGCTTTTATGACGTCCGTGATAACTATGCATAATTTAATTACTTTCAAAGATACACATAAGCAAACAATCAGAGTGTTACTTGAAACACTTATCCGCTTATGTATTAGCAGTGCCCAACCCAGGCTTGGCTACGGGTCGAGCCTTCGGCACCACCTCCAAGCTCTGGCGATCAAATGAGCTCTGACGACTAGCCCTGTAGACATGCATCAAACTGAGCCTTCGAGCGACCAAATTTCAAGCTCAAGCACCAAATGAGTCCTCATGCACTATTAGATTTTTCTTTTCAATCGAGCCAAAGTTTTAAAGTTTGACCCGACACATATGCAGCTATTGCAAAGGCGATGAATACTATGCAGGTACATACAATATAGATCCCGACAACATAAGTCTCATGCGATGGGGTAATATTGGTTCACTGCTTTGGCTTCCATGTTGTCGCTGCTTCCAAAACACGGCCATGGCAATGTGCGTAAAGCAAATAACTCCTCAGAAGGATACTAGGCTGCAAAGGCTATGGAACGACTCAATCAGGTGCTTCCGAGAGCCAACCCGAGGTGTATGAACCACATTTGAGCACCGTACAAATCCGCTTCTCGGTTGTTCGTTCTTACCCGCAAGACGGATACTGTGCATAATTATGGACCGGCTAAGGGTTGCCAAACTTAAAGACCAATAACATCCATATGCTAAACCGCTCCTCAGAGGACACAAAAAGAGGAGTAGCAATAGGGTAGAAAATCCTCAAGATAATAACATTATCAACAACTAGTGGTCACCGATCACCGAGGGCAAGTCCATCCCGTGAGCCGATCGGCTTAATCAACGGCACTTACAATTTTTCATGTATAGAACTTCCGCAACAACTCCACATTGTAGGAATTCGCCAGCCTCGCCGCCTTTAGTGGCTAACCGGACCGCCTGCCAAGATATCGAGACCACCTTGAAGGGCCTCCCACCGGGAGACATTTTATGCAACCCTAAGATGCCTCAACCTCAAGAAGACCAGTCGCCCACTACCGTTGTTCTCTCGAGATCCGGTGGCATGGTATCGCCTCGAGGTTTTGTTGGTTCGGGCGGCGCCAAGGGCGTGCCCGATCACTAACTTCTTCCAAGAGGTTGACCTCTTCTTGCCGAATATCTTCATGGCCTTCTTCATCAAAACCGAGGCGCGCGGAGAGCCGAACGACAGCTCGAGGGGAGAACGCCGCCCCATACACTGTGAAGAAAGGCGCTCATCAAGAGTCTGACCGAGTGTGGTATGAAGTGACCACAAGACACCGAAGTTCTTCGGTCCAATACGCTTCGCCAGGAGTCGATCAAACGCTTTTGTCTTGAGGCCTTCAACACCAAGGCATTGGCACGCCACTTTGACCATTGCTTTTGGGGGGGCGATCAAGCAAAGCATACTTTGGTGCCCATCTCATCGCAGAACTCCGTAAATGCCGCGACCGGTGAACCGAGTTCCATTGTCGCGATAATGCGGTTGGCGACTCCAAAGCGTGAATATCCCATGCATAAATTTGATAGCAATGGAAGCCGTAATGGCACGCATCGCTCAGCTTCAACCCACTTCGTGAATTTGTCGATGGCGCACTAAGAGGTGGGTGAAGCCTCGTGGCTCAAGTGAACGACTCAGATATTCAAATTTCAGCACCGCGAACGCCAAGAGAGCGGATGGTTTGCGAGCTTGGCTGGTCGGACTTGCTCGGGCGAAGAACTAACAAGCTTCGCGATGTCCTCACCAGCAAGAAGCATCCCGGAGGGCGAGGCCAATAAAATCCTTGGCTAAACGCTTTGCCTACCAAATACGTTTACGACATATGGCTCCCCGTGACACGCCCATGGATATCAGAGAGCAGGGCGCTCCCCTCTTCCCGAGTGATGCACTTCAGTAGAATCCCATTTTTGCTCCGAAGATATAGGTCCTCACCCACCAGAGTATAGAACTTGGCCTTACATGCTATCTTCTCAGCTGAGGCATCATCGTCAGGGATCACTTGGTCCCGCAGGAAGGCTAGGATCGGATCCATCCACTGACCTTCCTAACCAAGTGTGGCGAGCACTCCTGTTCGCCTCGCACTTTGTCGGGCCAAGATTTCCGGTCATTGGCAAAGACCGCCGCTTTCCTTCCCGGACTTAGGGGCCGAGGCGACGCGCTGCCTTCCTCCTCGAATCGAGGTCATGCGCAAGAAGACCACCTTCCCCACTGAGTAGGAGGTCGCGACGCCATACCATCGCCCCTCCTCAATCTGGGGTCATGACAATGACACCATCATTCCCACTTGGATCGTGGGTCATGATGGACGGTCGCGATAGTCTTTCTTCAAGACTCGACCGGATAGAAGCCCTTGAGGACGCAAGCCGCGAGCCCGTCCGCAAGGTGATTATCACGCCGAGGGACATGAATATATCCCAATCCTTCAAAACGCCGCCCATTTTCTCTCGACCTCCGCCAAGCACGCCGCCATGGTGGGTCGTGGCATTGAAATTCTTCCTCGCTGATTGATGACTAGCAGGAGTCGCCTTGACTTGAAGACGCCGGATGCCTAGCGCCGAAGCAATACGCAACCCTGCCAACAGACCTTCATATTCGGCAATATTATTAGTGGCTTTGAAATCAAGAGCAACAACATACTGAAGAACGTCACTAGTCGGGGAGACTAGGACAACACTAGCCCCTGCGCCCCCCAATCTGAACGAATCATCGAAGAACAAGGTCCAGGAGGCGACGGGGTTTTCTCACTTCAGAGTGGCGGAGTCCACTGCCATTTAATTCGCCAACTTTTGACTTTTGATGGCAAAGGCGAGGGACAAACTTAAGGTTGAACTCTCCCGCCCATCGACCATTTAGCATTGCGAATTTTTGCTTCACTTGCCAGTACAAGATTTCTCGCAGGGATAGGCCGTGACCACAAACTTCTCGCCTCGAAATAATGCCGCAACTTCCTAGATGCTACCAGGACTGCCAGACAAAGATTTTCTCGTGCTTGTGGGTATCGGGTTTCGCTTCATGCAATACCTTGTCGACATAATAGACCTGGCTTTTGGATACCTTCCTCTCCGCCACTCAAAGACAATAACACCACTTCAGAGTAGCAACGATATATAAAGCAACGGCTCACCTTGTGCAGGGAAACCAACACCGGAGGAGAGGTGAGGTACCGCTCAAGTCTTCAAAGGCCTCCCGGCTTCATCACCACTCAAAATGGTTAGTTTTCTTCAACACCTTAAACAGGGTAAGCTTTTTCTCCCGCCGGCAATAAACCATCCTAGGGAGGCCAGACGGTGACGGCCAGCATTGGACTCGCTTGAGCCGCCACGAGGCTTCATATGCTCAATTGTCGCTATTTTGTCTCGATTGGCTTCAATACCCTGCTGGACACCAGAACCCCAATAGTTTTCCTGAGGGAACGCCAAACACGCACTTTTTAGGATTCAACTTCGTGCAATTTTTTTCGAAGATTGGCGAAGGTTTCTCCGTGTCTTGAATCAACTCTTCGCCTTTTTAACCTTCACGACTAGATCATCAACATATACTTCAAGGTTACGCCCCATCTCAGGACTTAAAAGTAATGTGTATGGCACGCTGGTAAGTAGAACCAACATTGTTTAAACCAAAGGCTATTCTAACATAACAATAAACACCCATAGGGTTACAAAAGCAGCTTTCTTCGCCCTCACCGCTTATGCTAATCTCGATGGTACCCAGAGTACGATCCGTAAAGTATAGCAACTCACAACCCGCCAGAGAGTCCACAATGAGGTCAACTCGCAAGAAGGGATAAGGATCCTTCGTAAGTTTTGTTGAGGTCTGGTGAAGTCGACACACATTCGCCACCTCCTGCTGATTTTTGACGAGCACAGATTGGCAAGCCACCAGATGAGTGACTTCCTTAATAATTTCTCGCCAATAGTTTCTCCACCTCCTATCGAATAGCATCTTGCCGCCCGAGCTTGCCGCCGATCTTCTCGACGAACCCGCGACTTCGGGAGCGAGTCAGAGGGTCGAGGATGCGCCAGAGGGGGTGAATAGGCATTTACAAAATTCGATCGCTCACTAAACAATTCGCTTAATCAACCCCTATGTCAAAACCTAATCAAATATATATGCGAAGCTTATAAATAGGTTTTGACAATTAAAGCCTAAATCAACTAGGCTCACTAGTGCACTAACTAAATTATGTCTCTAAACTAGAATTGCTAAATTGATCAATCAATTAACACTAAGCAATTCTAATTACAATCAAGCAATTGAACAATATACAATAAATGTAAATACTTGAAAGTAAAGAGACAAGGATAACCGATGTTTTTCCGTGGTGTTCGGAGACTTGCGGTCTCCCTAGTCCACGTTGAGGCTAGCCCACACTTGGACCGGCCCCGCCGAGCACCCGCCTCTTTCCACTAGACGTGGTTTTTCACGCTATGCCAGAGGCTCAACCCAACCTTCACAAACTTGTCGGCCTCTCACACCTCGAGAGCTCTCAAGACGACGCCACGCCTGCCTAGGAGTCAAGAACCTCCAAGAGTAACAAGCCGCCTTCGCTGAACCTCACCGAGCACAACACATGCGCCCATGATCACCAAGTGCAACACATGCACAAGGACCTCACTTAAGTGCAACACATGCGCAAGAGCTCACTTAAACCACTTCCTAATTGCAACACATGCAATTAGTCTCACTCTTAAGCTCAAGAATCAAATGGGAGTGTGCAACACATGCAACACCTCACCCAAAACCTCAAACACAAAGAACAACACTCACTCTAACCCCCAAGGGGTATTTATAGCCCACTACAAGAAAACTAGCCGCTTGGGGGCGTAAATGGAAAAATCTCAAGATTTTCCCGGCCCGACCGTTTCGCCGGTCCGACCGCCCTCACATGCTAACGGTTTGAAAACCGATCGCTACACGCCGGTCGCACCAAGATTTCTCCCGCCGCACCGCTGCCGGCCACACGGAGTTCGCCGGTCCGACGCCAGTAAAAATCAGCAAAGCACTCGCCTGAAAATCACACCGGCTTCAACCGTTGATCAAGGTCCGGCCGCACGACCCACTCCGCCGAGACGCTCGCGACAAACACCAAAGCGCACTTTTCCGAAATATTGCAATCAAGACTTCGGGCCGTTGCAGATCAAGACTCTCGTCCGATCACCAGCCCGGTCCCAACCGCCTAACACAAAAACGCCCAGTTTTCAAACTTTTCTCCGAAGATCCAAATGCTATTCTTGAGCCTCAAGGATGATCAACACATGATCATACACATGCAAAACACATTTGCACCAATTCAAACCATGCTCAAAGAATTAACCCAAATTGCGAAAACACATTTCGCAATCGACTAAGAACTATTCGCAAATCAGATAAGTTTAATCAAACTCGAAGTTTATGAGATTAATCCCCAGCCATGTGAAGGTCAACACAAGACCTGGTCAACTTGCCAACACCCGCTGTAAGCCCCACTCACATGCTCTCGAAATTCCGACTCATAAACCTCAGCTTTATTCAGACAACTAACTTGCAAATAACGCAATAAACACATTTCATGCTTGAGCACTACTCTTGCAACACATGCAAAAGTCTAGCTCCAAGCAACATCAAATCAGATGCATGACTCTCTAATTGCAACACATGCAATTCTCTAGTTCCATGCAACACCAAAACCAAACTTCAACTAAACCAAATCAACCAGATGAGTTTTACTGCAAGAACGCATGCAAGCCTCTAGCTCCATACAAACACACAAACACAAATTGCGGCTTGAGCTCTTCCTTGCAACACATGCAAAACTTAGCTCCAAGCAACCACACGGTTTTAAGAAAGATTGTTTTGCGAAACCAAAGCATGAAGCTTCAACTAATGCAACAACACATGCAAAAGTGAACTTCACGCAAAATCCAACGCATAAGTTTAACCCATTCGCAACACATGCCAAATGGTCAAACCTCATGCAAAAACCAAATCCAATTGGTTGAGCTTGAGTGAACGCGGATTGAGATCACCAACACATGATGAAGCTCAAGCAAAAGAGACAACCCTCTAATAGCACGGCGATTAAAACCTAGACTCAAAGACTACAAAGTCCTTAGCCTATCTAATAATACCTTCGCACAAGACAAGCAATCCCTTTGGGGTCTTTATGATCTTCGTGATATTTGCTCCTCGATATCACTCGACCTCTTCGATCCACTCTTGACGCCCATCAACTCATGATGTCGCCCTTGTCCTGCTCTCAATAATCTCTTGGACTTAACCTAACTCAAATCACAACTCATGAAAATCGTTAGTCCAAGATGCACCTGTTGTCTCAATTATCTCTTACACTCCATTAACACATAATGGATGCCTTTAGATCAATTGAGCACAACCTAAATCAATTGAAATGATTGTAAATGTGTCTTAAGTATAATAATGCAACACATGCTTAATTATACTTAAGAACTATCCATTTGTCCTTAATTAATCAAGGAGCACCATCAACACATGATGAATTGTTCTTTAATGATTAATAAGACAAATGAACTCAATTTAAATTATCATTTAAATTGATATGAGTATATATCAACTACACAAGTTTTATATACTCATGTTGATGAAAAGTAATGATCCATTATATGTAAACTATATGGAAATGATCATTACTCTAAATCATCAACTATAGAATACACCCCACATGTATATGTGCATAGATATAATTGACTTGGACATAATATGCACATATCCAATTTGATCGTATTGGAGTATATCCTATATTACCATGAGTATACTTATAACTAGGCAATTCAAACATATACTCAAGGATTTAGTTTCTTTGTCTTGATCCTTATATGTGTCAATAAAGAATAGATCAATACAAAGAGACTTTCAAGTTAAACTACAAACTCCCCCTAAGTGTGTGCATCCATGTAATATATGGATTGGGAAACATGATGCACATTTGTGGTTAATATAATGGGGATATTTATATTTCAACTTGACTCCAAAGTATGCAACTAATATTAGAATGAATATGCAAACATACCTTGGGTTTTCCATTTTTCAATGCGATGAGACTAAACAAAGATATTCTAAACAAACATGTTAGTCTCGATATAAGATTGTCATTAATAACACAATCACATTAAATGGATAATCGCAATATTAGATTTATCATTAACACCAAAACCATAACTAATGAAGGTTGAACTTACAGTAGCCAATCGGTGCTCAATCACCTCCCTGGGGACCCTACTATGCTCTGGACGGCTGCTAAGCAAACACGCCGCAGCTTAGGGCCGGAGGAAGGTGACGAAGCTGTTTTCCTATTTGGCGCCGAGGTTGGCGCCTAATGTTGACAGCTTGTCGCCGATCGCGCTGGGTACCTTTCTCCGCCGACAAAAGCAAGCCAACACGGCGGTCAACATGACAGACTCCACGGCACCTGGCGAAAGGTGGCGAGAGACGCCGCCGCCCGGGCGATCACCCACGGACGCCGGCGAAAGGTGGGCGAAAGCACGCCGCCGCCGGCGATCACCACGCGGACGCCCGGCGAAAGCGTGTGGGCGAAAGCACACCGCCGGGCGATAAGTCCACGTGGCACCGGCGAAAGGTGTGGGCGAGCACGCTCGCCGCCGGCGTCGGTCCACGTGGTTTCGGCGAAAGTGTGGGCGAAGACGCTCGCCGCCTCGGGCGGTCGGTTCCACGGGCGCTTCGGGCGAGCGTGGGCGAGACGCCTGCCGCCTGCGACGGTCCACGGGCACCCGGCGAAGCGTGGGCGAGCACGCCCGCGGTCGGTCCACGGGCGCCTGGCGAGTGTGGGCGAAAGCACGCCCTGCCGCCCGCCGCGATAAAAAGGTGGTGCGAGATGGCTTCACCTCAAGGCCTTTTTCCTCGCCAGATTGCTTCGGGCGACAGTGACCGTGTCGACCACAACTCGCGAGGATTTTCGCCATAAGCCCATTCCTCCGACGCCTCACCAACCCCCACAAGAAGGGGTCACATCCCGCGTGACCAGCGGTTACAAGGCCGGTATTTAATGAGGCCGAGGAACGGGACAGCACGGAAGGGGTAATAAATGTATGAAGATAAGCATGATGACCCTACTTTTTACCTACTCCCGTTAGCCTGGCCTATATAAGGGCCTCCGGTTGCATGGGGAAGGGGGTTGAGCATTCGAGTAGTGTTGCATTTGAGCAAGCAAGAGCTCCGCAGCATAGTCTAAGGGAGAACTTGTAACCTGAGAGCTTTGTACTAGCTTTGCACACTCTATAAGCCAATCGAGCAGGAAGTAAGGCTATTACCCAAGGCAAAAGGGGGCCTAAACCTGGGTAAAATCTTTGTGTCATCTCTAGTTCATAGACGCCTTAATCTCCTGTAGGGGAGTCTCTAGGTTTTCACCCTCTAGGTTTAGCTACCATGAAGACACCCTCCTCACCAACCAAACCAGTTCAGAGATCGCCTGTCAGCGGAATACGCCGACAGGGCGCGCTGTAGGGGGCTAGTGGTTGTTTCCGTGCGACTTCGGCGTCTGTGATTTAGAGGCAAGCCTGCATCCAAGATGGCGATTCTCAAAGATCGTAATATCGCGGGGCAAGCGACGCACCAAGGCGCCTCGGCTTATCGCGCTGCTGAGGGACTGTCTCACCTCGCTTCGCAAGGCGGCGCTACATTCATTTGAAGCGGGGAGCAGCTCATATGCATCGCAGTCGGGCCTTGAGGCGGCTACTCGCCTGTAACATGCACGCGTCCGTGTTTTCGACCACCACCGGCAGGTGTCATGGGATTCCCCGCCACTCTGCGGGTCATGGAGCATCGCTGCCCAGGGACGCTGCCCACCTTATAGGGCCTCCCGCCACCAGTAATTTGCAGACTTTGACGCCCTAAGGCGATGCAGGCGCTCTTAGGCCTCCACCGCCTTTAACGAGAAAGGCCTGCCAGTGGGCCGGGTCAAGGAAGGGCGCTACAGAAGACGGCCCGCTGCCTCGAGGAACTGTGGGGACCTCCGCTCTCATCTTGACGAGAGCCGCCCGGCAGCGGGT
This sequence comes from Guadua angustifolia, assembly GCA_036346375.1. Lineage (NCBI taxonomy): Eukaryota > Viridiplantae > Streptophyta > Magnoliopsida > Poales > Poaceae > Guadua > Guadua angustifolia. The sequence goes on along the minus strand of CM070507.1, from coordinate 9,374,363 downwards.
GATGACCTTTCGCGTCGCCGCCAAGGCCACCCGGACCAAGAACGCCGCCACGGTGAAGCGGTAGCGGTACGACGATGAGAGTCCTGCGTGGCTCTCATTCTTGGCCAGGAGGAGGTTCACTCCTCCGACTCTCCAGGAGCCGGCTCAAGGCTTCCCATGAACGGTCTCCAACTGGCTCTCGATGAGCGCTTTGGCCTCTACTGGCGCCGGTGCTGTGTTTTCTCCGGGGTTACGCCAAGGGCGTCTTTAACAGTTCCACCCGGCGCCATAGAAAAATATGACGGACCACTCAACCCGGAGGAGTTCCTCCAAATCTACACGACGATGGTGCGAAAGTGGGCGGATCTCGAAAGGTCATGGCTAATCACTCTCCCAACAGCCTTAACAGTGCTCGCCGCGCTCGCCTGCAAATCTCCCCGAGGATCGGTGCACTGTGGGGAAGTTGTGCGACCTTTCGCCGCCAATTTTTCAGGCTTTTTGCAGCCCGCCGGAGGACGACTTCCACGCCTCGAGCAGAGAAGGGGAGTCGCTTCGCGACTTCATCCGGCGGTTCTTCCACTGCCGCAACACAATCCCCCACATCTCCGAGCAATCGGTCGTCATCGCTTTCAGAGGGGCGGCGCGATCAAGAAGATGAAGGAGAAGATGGCCACCTGACATCGCTCCACCTCCAAGCTCTTCTCCTCGCACATAAGTGCGCGGCCGCGGAGGCGAAGGCCAGCCTTGCTCCAAGGGTGGCTAAGGCAAGGACGCAGGCCGACCTCAAGGGTTCCGCCGCAAAGAAGGCGCGAAACGCGAGGCGTGAGAAACCAGTAGTCTCCGTCGCCGAGCGCGACGACGAAGAAGATCCCGCTACCGGAAGCGCAACCGCCGCGAACGGGCGTGATGATCGCCGCTGCAGCGGCGCGGACGACCGCCGTGATCGGGCGCAATGATCGCCGCGACATGCGATGACCGCCGCTGTCGTGGGAACGACCGCCACGACTAAAAGGAGGGCGAGCTTCATCGCCCGATATATAAGACCAATACCCATGACCTAGACAACCGCTTCGTCGGGACAAGATGGTGGAGAAGCAGCCATGAGCGCGCCCGACGATGATCAAGATGAAGATCCCCGCCGCCTTCCAAAGAAAGCCGATCACGTGGTGGCCTATATCCATGGTGGTTCGTCCACCTTCTCTCAACGCCGCCATAAACGGTCGAAGAGGGAAGTGTGTGCCACCACATCAAGCTTGGGCGGGTCGATGTCAAGTGGTCTCGAGCAAGCGCCACCTTTTAGTCAGCCGACCATCCCGAGGGCGCCAACGCCCGCATCTCCCTGGCCGAGTGTCGCCCAATCGCTCGAACGCAAGTAACAACCGCTGGCCGGTGGACGGAGGAGTTCTATCAACCTCCCCGTCTCCTCGTTTCCCGGCTTCAGATCCCGGCGGCAGATCTGCGCTTGACCGCCCTTCTTCGAGGTAGCCCTAGAGGCCGGTTTGATGCCCCGGTCAAAGCGCCTCCCGCCACTTCGGGAGAGGGACAACTATCGCACCGAAGTTGGTGGATTTCGAGGTCGCCGATTTCGACCTCCCCTATAATGCCATACTCCGACGACCCTGCTGGCCCGCTTCATGGCGGCCACCCACTATGCGTACATGGTGGTGAAGATGCTTGGCCCGCCGCCCCATTGTGATCGTGGTGGATATAATGAGACTTTGCGCTTTGTTGTCGCTAGCAGATCTGCCGGTGCCACCTGCGTCGGGCGTCCAGACGCCACTTCCTCAGGAGCCCCTCAGGCCCAGACGCCAAATAGGAAGACGCGCTCATCACCTTCCTCTAGTCTAACTCCGACGTGTTCGCCTGGCAACCGTCCGACATGACTGGGGTCCCCAGGGAGGTGATCGAGCATCGATTGGCGACGCTCCTCGAGGCGCGTCCGGTCCGGCAGAAGGTCCGGAGGCAGGCGCCCGATCGCCAAGATGCCATTCGAGAGGAGGTAGAGAAGCTGTTGAGCGCAGGGATTGTCCGGAGGTCTTCATCCCGAGTGGCTCGCCAACCCTGCGGCTCGCCAAGAAGTCCAACGAAATGGCGATGTGTGTCGACTTCACCGACCTCAACAAGGCCTCGCCTGGCGACCTTTGCCGCTGTGGGTCGATCTCATTGTTGACTCCACTAGGGTGCGAATTGTCAGGTTTCCCGGATGCGCATCCGTACCACCAGATTAGCATGGCGCTGAAGATGAAGAGAAGACCATGGTAATGCTTACGTGTGTCTCAAGTTATGTAAGAATGGCTTTTGGTTTAAAAATGCCGGTTCCACTTACCAACGTGCTATGCACATTACCTTCGCCCCTCAGATAGGGCGTAAATCTTGAGGTTTACGTTGATGACGTTGTGAAGATCAAAAGAGTGAAGAACTCGATCCAAGACCCGGAGGAAACCTTTGCTAACCTCCTAAGAATTGCTCAAGCTCAACCCCGAGAAATGCGTGTTCGGTGTGCCCTCCGCAAGTTATTGGGCTTCCCGGTGTCCAAATGGGCATTGAAGCCAACCGACAAGATATCGACCATCGAGCACATGAAGCCACGCAGCACGACTCAAGGTGTTCAAGGCTCTGGCCTCCCTGGGCGATTCTATTGTCCTGGCCAGAGAAAAAGCTTGCCTCTGCTGTTGTCAAGAAGACAAACCACTTCGAGTGGATCAAGAAGCCCAAAAGGCGTTTGAAGAATTGAAGCAAGATTTTCTCTCCCCGTGCCGGTTTCTTTCCCAGCGTGGTGAGCCGCTGTTCAGACATAGCCGCCACCCCGAGGTGGTGAGCGCCGTGCTTGATTAATGAGAGAGAAGGTGTCCAGAGGCTAGTGTACTACATCAAGAAAGTGCTGCACTCAAGCAGAGACCCGACACCAAGAGTTTCGTAAAATGTCAGACGCATCTCCGGTGGCGCCCAGAAGCTGCGCCATTACTTCCAAGGACGGAAAATTACCGTGGTCATGGCCTACCTCTCTGCGAGATCCTCCACAACCGAGAAGCAGAGGGCTGGATTGCAAAATGGGCGTGGAACTGGGGAATTCAACCTCAAATTCGTGCCCCGCACCGCCATCAAAGTTAGAAGTCGGGCGGAGTTCGCCAATGGACTCCCGCCACCTGTAGTCGAAGAGCCCCGCCTCTCCCCGACCTTGTTCTTCGATGGTTCCTTCAGTTGGAGGGCGCAGGGCCGGAGTTGTCCCGTCTCCCAACCGCGACATCCTCCAAAGATGTGGTCGCCTCGAGTTCAAAGCCACAAACAACATAGCCGAATATGAGGGCTCACAAGGCAGGTTAGGCGATCGCTTGGCAAGGCATTCAGCGCTCTCAAGTCAAGGGAGACTCGCGGTCATCAATCAAGCACGGAAGGAGTTCCAATGTTCGACCCCACCATGGCGCATACCCGCGAGGTCCGGAAATGGAGCGCTATTTGAAGGTTTGGGATATATCCATATCCCCGCCATGACAATCACCTTGCGGACGGACTTCTGCGACCTTGCGCCCTAAAGGGCTCCTGCCCTGCCGAAGTCTTCAAGAAAGGCTGTCGTGGCCGGCCCATTGCGCCCCGATTCAAAGTGGGGACGATGGTGTCGCTTGCTGCACCCCCAGCTCAGAGGGGACGACAAGAAGGCGTTCGCTATGGCCTCGGCCAGCGGAGAGGGCGTGCATTGTCATGGCCCCCAGCCTGGGGAAGGATAGCGTGTTCGCCAACTTCCCGCCCGGGAGGAAGACGGCGGTGCCGCCGAGGCAGCGCCAGGGAAAAGCTTGGCCCAGTGCCGAGTACCCAAAGCGAAAGCACCGAGTGGTCGCCGCTTGGCAACGAGAAGATCGGTGGATGGATCCTATCCTAGCCTTCCGCGTGACCAAGTGATCCCCGACGATGATGCCTCACCGAGAAGATTGCGCCAGAAGGCCAAGTGCTATACCCGGTAGGTGGGGACCTATATCGCCAGGCGTAAACGGAGTTCTACCGCGCATCACTCGAGAAGAGGGAGCAACCTTGCTCTCGATATCCATGGAGGCGCAAAGCGGAGCCATATGTCCGCCGAACGCCGGTTGGCAAAGCGCTTCATTGGCGATTTTATTGGCCTATCGCCTTCCAGATGCTTGCGAAGCCGGGTGAGGACATGCGGCTTGTCGGGCGCCCGAGTAAATCCACCGACCGTACCCAGTTCGCAAACCATCCCGCCTCCCCGCCGCTTATGTCCGGGGCCGATATCCCGGTCCGCTCGCGGGCCAGTGGGGCTTCACCCACCTCTTCGCCGCCATCGATAAGTTTACAAAGTGGGTTGAGGCCGAGGCGGCGCGTACATCACGCCGCCGCCGCTCAAGTTTATGCGCTGGATCTTCGCCATGGAGTCGCCAATCGATCATCACCGACAACGGGACCCGCTTCACCAAAGGCGTTTTTCCCGAATTTCGCGATGAAATGGGCACCAAGGTATGTTTTGCCTCGCGGCCCATCCCATGAGCAACGGCAGCAGAACGCGCCAACGCTTAGTGTCAAGGGCCTCAAGACAAGAGCGCTTGATCGACTTCACAAAAGGGCGCCAGTGGACGGAAGAGCTCCCGACAAGGCCGTGGTCGCCCCGCACCACACCCAAATGCCACAGCGCAACGCCTTTCTTCCCGTGTACGGGCAGAGGTCGCTTCCCCTCCGAAGTCGCCGCCGTTCCCCAAGATCTCGGTGTTCAACGAAGAGGACCAAGAGGATCTCCGGAGAAGATGTCAACCTTTTGAGGAGGTGCGGATCGCGCTGCTTCCTCTCCGCGCCGCTACCAAAGAAAGTCTCAAAGCGGTACCACGCCACCCGGTCTCTGAGAGAACACTGGCAATAGGCGACTGGTCTTGCGCAGATTCAGACGATGCATGCGCTGTATAAACTGTCTCCGGATGGAGGGCCCTTTAAGGTGGTTTGAGATCTCGCCCGGGCGGTCCGGTTAGCCACCGAGGACGGCGAAGAACCCGATTTAATTCCTATAACATAGAGTTGTTATGAAATTCTATCCTTGAAGAAGTTGTAAGTGCTCACGCTGCCTTCCCCAGTCGACCATGAGGTAAGATTCTCTCTTGGCTGGTTGGTGGCTTCTGGCGGTTAGTAAAGTTGTTGCCTAGAAGGCTTTCAATTTACCATTGTTGTCCCTTTCTGTGCTCTTGGCGGCAAGTTTTTTTGCATGAATGTCGCTGGTTCCGTATGTTTGCTAAATCCTTGGTGATCTACTGGGTCACCTGGTGTCCATGTCCAACAAAGACGGGCAACCGGGGGGCGGGCTAGATGCGGTGCTCAAACGCGGCTTGCACGCCTTGGGTTGGCTCTCTGAAGCACCGCTGGTTGTCACCGCGAGCATCGTTAGTCTAGTACCCTTCCTGGAAACCCGCAGCTTTGACGCACAGCACCATGGTTCGATCTATGAAAAATCGCAAGGACTTAGAAATCAAAAAGGGGGACCGGGGTTCATTCCATGCGGGGACCTATATCGGTCGGATTTATCTTGCATATGCCTACTCATTCTGTTAGTAGCTGTGCACCAAGGCATGAAGTCTCCAAGCTTCTTCATGGTCGCCCCGAATCTTCTTCGTGGTCGCCCAGAAGCACGGGGGCTGGTCGCCCCAAGCTTCTTCGTGGTCGCCCCAAGCTCCTTCGTGGTCGCCCCGAGTCTCCCCGTGGCCGCCCAGACGCTTGGGGGCTGGTCGCCCAATTACATAAAAAGCAAGATAAGTGCTTCATACCGCATTTTTGACCATTTCCTTATGTGCATGCGCTAAGATGGGTCAAGTTACGCGTGATTGTCGCAAGTACCAAAAATTAACGGCCCCTCATGATGTAAGGAAATGTGCTAAAGCGTTAACGTTCGGCGCGGCCAAGCGACCGGAGTGCAGGTTAGACGTGGTACTCAAACACGGCTCGTACGCCTCGGGTTGGCTCTCTGAAGCACCGCTGGTTGTCACCGTCGAGTGCCGCTGGTCTAAAAACACTTCCGGAAACTTGTTGCCTCGCCACGCTATGCGGCGGCACGTTTTCAGGCGATCGTCAGGGTCCGAGTTCCAGAAGAGTTTGAACCAAGTGGCAATCCCGCGTAAAAACCAAACGCTAAGATCAAGCTACGTCTAGCGTTTCCTGTCGGACTCAAGGTCGTTTTTGCCTAAGTCTCGTATGACTTGTGTGATCCTTACTTGTGTTTGCAAAGAAACGCAGCGTAATCCTTGGCGAACTCGGGGATCTTTGCCTAACCTAAGCGTTCCTCAGGCATTCCGGCTAAGTTGAAAGGCTGGCCGCCTAACGGTTTAATCTAGCAAACTTGATCACACAAAACGAATGAACATGCAAAATAGCATTGAACCTGAAAATATCTGTTCTGCTAAATACTACTTAAGTATTTATACATGCGGATGGATTAGCAAAAAGCAAAAAAAAAAGAACCAAGAGGCTGCGGCCCTTCACTCCGCGTCGCCGGCGTCAATGTAAATCGCCCTCATGCGCCTTCCACGGCGGTGAGGTGGACACATCCATGACCGGCTACTCGACTTGCGACATCCGGCCCACGTGTTCGGCGGTTGCACCCTACGCCTCACTTTGCCAGCGTCTCCTCAACGCCGACCGTCACCGCTGCCATGGGGTCAAGGGCGGCGTCGCGGCTGGCCAAGCAGGCCAGCGTGTAGGTCGCGGTCATGATCGCGACCTCTCGGCCTTCTCTGGCGGAGGCGAGTGGCTAGGGCTTCAGAGCACGCCACCTGCCGGCGGTCGATCCACGTGGCACCCGACAAGCGGTGGCGACACACCGCCTTTCGCCCGCGATCGGTCCACGTGGCACCGGCGGCGGTGGGCGAGCACGCCTTTCGCCCGGCGGTCGGTCCGCGTGGCGCCCGGCGGCGGTGGCGGCACGGCACTTTCGCCCGGCGATGGTCCACGTGGCACCGGCGGCGGTGGGCGAAACACGCCACCGCCGCCGGCGATATGTCCACGTGGCGCCCGGCGGCGTGGGCGAAAGCGGCACGCCGCCTTCGCCCGGCGGTCGATCCACGTGGCACCCGCGGCGGTGGGCGGCACGCCTGCTCGCCCGCCGTCGATCCCACGTGGCACCCGGCGGAAAGTGGGCGAAACGCATACCCGCTTTCGCCCCGCGATACAAAAAGGTGGTGCGAGATGGCTTCACCTCGAAGGCTCCTTCTCCTGCCCGTCTGATTAAAGCGACAGCAGGCGGTGTCGAGACTGTCAACCGCGAGATTTGCTACAAGCCCATTCCTCTGACACCTCTCACCAACCCATCAAGAAGGGGTCACATCCCGGGCGGACCAGCGGCCATGCGTCGGCATTTAATGAGACCGAGGAACGGACAAAGACGGGAAGGGGTAATAAATGTATGAAGATAAGCATGATGACCCTCCTTTTTACCTACTCCCGTTAGCCTGGCCTATATAAGGGCCTCCGGTTGCATGGGGAAGGGGGTCGAGCATTCGAGTAGTGTTGCATTCGAGCAAGTAAGAGCTCCACAGCATAGTCTAAGGGAGAACTTGTAACCTGAGAGCTTTGTACTAGCTTTGCACACTCTATAAGCCAATCGAGCAGGAAGTAAGGCTATTACCCAAGGCAAAAGGGGGCCTGAACCTGGGTAAAATCTTTGTATCATCTCTAGTTCATAGACGCCGGAATCTCCCGTGTGGGAGTCTCTAGGGTTTTCACCCTCTAGGTTTAGCCAGCCGCGAAGACGCCCTCCTACCGAACCAAACCCGGTCTGTAGACTCGGGAACTGTCGAGCGGAATCGCCGACAACATCTTAGAGTTCGCCCTCACTCAAGGCGACCACCTTAACCTCACCGTGAGCAGCGAGGCGCGGTCGGGCTTGAGGGCTCCCTGCTGACAGCGGCATCGGCACGCCCGGCACAGTGGTGCCAATCATGTCAACACAAACTTGTGGCGCAAATGCTTCAGACCGTCCACCCGGATGGTTATGGGGCGCGAATCTCAGCATCTTCACCACCATGTACGCATAGTGGGTCGCCGCCATGAACTTGGCCAACGCCTACGGCCAAGCAAGGCATTGTAGGGAGATCAAAATCGGTGACTTCAAAGTCCACCACTCGGTCGATAATTATCCGTTTCCCAAAGGTGACGGGAGACGACTGCCCACGGAATCGCACTAACCCCCGGGGCTATTCCGAAGAAAGGCAACGATGGATGCAGATCCTGCTGAGGGATCTGAAGAGCCAAAAATACCGTAGAGGATAGGAGGCTGAGAGAACTCCCTCCGTCCACTAGCACACGACCCAGTAGGATATTCAATCGCGTATACACCACAATCGGGAGATGCCCGGGCGATGGCGCCATCGAGGTGGTCGGCTGATCAAGGTGATCATCTCCTCCGACCATTTCAGCATCCGACGCGACCCCGAACCTGATCCCGTGGCGCATACTTCCCTCTTCAACCGCTTGCAAGCGGTATTCGAGTGAAGAGCGACGAACCGCCATAGATATCGCGCCAGTATGATCCGCTGTTGGAAAGCCAATGGGCGGGTTCGCCACGATCATCGCCGTGAGGGTGGCGCTCATCGTCGCGAGGGCGACGCTCCTTGATCCGCCGCTCCACCATTCGATCCACGACCTGGCAATTGTCCAGGTCATGAGTGTCAGTTCGATGAATTGGGCACCAGGGCCCTCTTTCCTTCGCCATGGGCGATCGTTCCTGACGCGGCGGTCATCACGCCGGTCACGGCGATCATCTCGCCGGTCACGGCGATTGCCGCGCTGATCACGGCGGTCACGCTTTGGCGACCCAGAGTCATCGCGGTCGCGCTCGGCGGCCAAGACCCGCTTGGTCTCTCCTGCCTCGCGCTTCGCGCTTCTTGCTTGGCGGGCGGAACCCTTCGAGGTCCGGCTTCATCTTTACTCGGCCACCACAGGGGACGAGACTGGTCCCTCGCCTCCGCAGCCCGCGCGCACTTATGTGCGAGGAAAAACAGCTCGGAGGTGGTGCTGATAGTGTGGGTGTCCATCTTCTCTTTCATCTTGCGGTCGCAAACGCCTCTTCGAAAGGCGATGACGACCGATTGCTCCGAGATATGGGGGATCGTGTTGCGGCAATGGCAGAACCACCAGATAAAATCATGCAACGACTCCCCCTTTTGCTGTTCCAGGGCATGCAGATCATCTTCCACGCCCGACTGCGCGAAGGAGCCCTGGAAGTTGGCGACAAAAAGGCCGCACAATTCCTCCCACGAGTGCACCGACCCTCGCGGGAGGTTCAACAGCCAGGAACGGGCAGAGCCCGTCAAGGCCATTGGGAAATAATTGACCATAACTTTTCCAGATCCATCGGCCGCTCGTACCACCGTTGTATAAATTTGCAAGAACTCCTCCGGATTGGTAGTGCCGTCGTAATTTTCTATGGATGCCGGGCGGAACCTTTCAGCCCTCCACAGCGTAACCTGGCCGAGAACGCTGATATCCGACGCCATAAATGGAGCCGTCCGCCGCCAGAGCTTCGGCACGAGAGCGAGGGATGGGACTCTCCGCTGAACCGGAGGAATAGCCCCCCTCTTTAGATCGTAAGTGAGAGCCACAAGGGGAACTCTCATCTCCGGCTACCGCTCGCCCGCCGCTTCCTCTGAGTGGGCGACGTGCTTCTGGCCGTGAAGATCGCCGCCCATGAAAGTGTCATCAAGATGACCCTTAGGTCCTCACGGTTCCTTCGAACCGGGACCGACGCTCTCACGCCTCTTCCTGCAGCCTGGCAGGCGCCGCCACTGGGCGGCGAGAGCCTGCGAGCCTCACCAAGACTGGTGGCGGAGTACCACCGATACTCGGCGGCCGGGGCCCTACAGCCGGGCGGCACCCACAAGGCCAGCGAGATCCCGCAGACCACGGAGTGGCTGAATCTCTCCAAGTTCCACCGGGGTGGTCGAGAGGAGACGAGCATGTAGATTCCGGCCGGAGTGGCGCTTCCATGGCCGGCCGGCGCCGCCGGATGCTCCGTCGCCGCCACGGAGCATCACGGTGCATGTGGCGAGTGAAATGGTCTTGCAATCGGCGAGATTGCGGACACACCTACGAGCATGGCCCGACTCTCCCCATCGATCTCGCGAACCTGCCATCTCCGGATGCACGTGGTCGAAAAAAGCACCAAACTTCATGGGAGATGATTGGAAAAACCACTCTGCCCCTACCGGCGCCCTGCTTGGCGTATTCCACCGCAGCCCAAGTCTCTGAGCCGGGTTTGGTTGGCGGTGTCTTTAGTAGTTGGTAAACCCTAGTAGAGGGAAACCCCAGTATCTCTCACACTAACGAATTCTAGTGCCCATGAATTTGATGAACACAGCGATTTTTCCCAGGTTCAGGCCCCCTTGCGAAAGGGTAACAGCCTTACGTCCTGCCTCCTCTTGGATTGCCTATCCTGAACTTGGTTACAAAGATTGGGGATCACTCGCCCTTCTGTTGACCTCTCTTCCTTTCCCCCCCCTCTCATATGCTCTAGAGTGCCCTTATATACACGGGCCTACACGGGTCAAATAGAGAAGGGGTTGTCATCATGCTTATCTTACATGCATTTATTACGCCTCTATGCGTTGTCTCGTTCCTTCAGTCTTAATTAACGCCAACAAGATGCTTTCGCCTGTTCTTCCGGATGTGACCCTTTACGACGGGTAGGTGTGGCGTCGAGAACGGGCTTGTAGCGAAATTCCTTGAATCGACGTGTCGGCGTACTACGCCAGTACCCTCTTCGCCGCCAGACGCATGCGCAACCTGGCGTGGCGGCTTTGGCGGTGGGCGGCGAAACACGCCCGCCGTGTCGGTCCATGTGGCGCGTGGGTGAGCAGTGGGCGACCACGCCGCCGCCTCGGCGCCACCACAGGCCAGCGTGGCGGCTGGCGGCGAAGCACGCCCGCTCACCGGTGTCGGTCCACGTGGCGCGTGAAGCGGCGGTGGCGACCACGCCTGCTGCGCCGTGCCCGGCTTATGTGGCGGCTTTGGCGGCGGTGGCGAAACACGCCCGCCACGGGTGTCGGTCCACGTGGCGCGGGCGGCGAGTGGCGGCCACGCCTGCTGCCGGCGCCCACTTACGGTGGTTCATGGGCGAAACACGTCTCGCTTGTCCCGCCGCCATGCAAAAGGGCGGATACGTTAACCGTCTCGAAGTCTCCTTCCGTCGTACCATGTCGAGGCGAGCTCGCTTTGCATCGAACACGTCGATTCCAAAATTCTACGCCAGTCCGTTCTTCGACACCTTCCACCTACCGGTCCATGAATGGTCACATCTGGAAGGATAAGGCGATGGCATCTATGTTGGCATTAATTGAGGTTGAAGGAACGGGACAAACAGATAAGGGTGTAATAAATGCATGTAAGATGAGGATGAGGACGGCTTTTTCTAGTCGGTTCGTGTAAGCCCATGCTTATAAGGGCACTCTAGAGGATACAGAAAGGAGAGAGTGAAGAAGAAGGTCAATGTAAAAGCTAGTGACACACAGACTCTGTAACCAACCTTTGTGAGGCAATTCAAGATCAAGCAGAAGTAGGGTCATACCCATTTCCATGGGGGCTCGAACACAGGTAAAATCCATCGTGTTCATTTGAGCTTGAAGCACCGAACTCGTTAGTGTGAGAGGTCTTGGGGTCCCCCTCATTAGGGTTCACCGGCTACCAAAGACACCCCCTCATCAACCAAACCCCATCCAGACTAGGGCTGTCGGTTGAAATACACCGCAGTAGCGCCGCGGTAGGGGTCGATCTCTCCGATCATCTCTCCGACGAGCCTTGGTGTTTTTCTTTGATTCAGGCATTTGAAGATGTCGAGTTCGCGGCATCGGGAAGGAGAAGAGTCGGGTCACACTTGGAGTGTGTCCGGCAATCTCGTCGATCGCAAGACCGCTCCTCCACACCGCAGGCGCCGGTGATGCTCCGCGGCGGTGGGGCATCCGATCTTGGCGCGGTTGGCCATGGAAGCGCCACCCCGCTCGAACTCGATGCCGCTTCGTTTTCTCTGAACCACCTCCGTGGTCGGTGGAATTGGGGAGTTCAATCTTAAGTTTGTTCCCCGCGACCGCCATAAAAAGTCAAAGTTGGCGGAGTTCATCGCCGAGTGGACTCATTTGCTCTGGAAGCGGAAGAAACCCCTGCGTCGCCTCCGTGGACCCTGTATTTCGATGGTTCATTCAGATTGGAGGGCGCAGGGGCTGGTGTTGCCCTAGTTTCACCGTCTGGTGATGTTCTTCATTATATTATTGCTTTTGATTTCAAAGCTACTAATAATATTGCCGAATATGAAGGTCTGCTGGCAGGGTTACGTATTGCTTCGGCGCTGGGTATCCGGCGTCTCCAAATTAAGGGCGATTCTCTGCTGGTCATCAATCAGGCGAGGAAGGAATTTCAATGTCCTGATCCCACCATGGCGGCGTATTTGGCGGAGGTCAGGAAAATGGAACGGCGTTTTGAAGGACTGGGGTATATTCATATCCCTCGGCGTGATAACCACCTTACGGATGGGCTTTCGCAGCTGGCTTCTTCAAGGGCTTCTGCTCCGGTCGGGGTCTTCGAAGAAAGACTATCGCGACCGCCCATCGCAGCCCGATTCTGTGGGAATGGTGGTGTCATTGCATGACCCCAATTCAGGTGGGGACGACGGCATGGCTGTCGAGGCCTCCGGCTCAGGTGGGGATGGCAATGCTGCTGCCACAGCCTCCGGTTCAGGGAGGGAAGGTAGCGCATTTGCCTCAGCCCCCAGGTCTGGGAGGGAAGACGGCGGTGCTGCCAAGGCAGCACCTGGGGAAATGTTTGGCCTGGCAGAGTACCCGGGCGAACACCGAGTGTTCGCCACACTTGGCCGGGAAGATCCGTGGATGGATCCGATCCAAGCCTTCCTGCGGGACCAAGTGATCCCCGACGATGATGCGTCAGCTGAGAAAATAGCACGTAAGGCTAAGTGCTATTCTCTGGTGGATGGGGTTCTATACCGCCAGAGCAAAAACGGAATTCTACTGAAGTGCATCACTCGGGAAGAGGGGAGCGCCCTGCTCTCTGATATCCATGGAGGCGCAAAGGGAGCCATATGTCCCGCGAACGCCGTTGGTAAAGCATTTCGCCAGGATTTTATTGGCCTATCGCCTCCAGATGCTTGCGAACCGGTGAGGACATCTGGCTTTGCCAATTCTTTGCCGAGCAAGTCCACCGACCAGCCTAAGCCTCGCAAACCATTCCGCTTCGCCGTTCGCATGTCCGGGGCTGATATCTGGGTCCGTTCCGCGAACCACGAGGGGCTTCACCCACCTCTTCGCCGCCATCGACAAATTCACCAAGTGGGTCGGTCAAGCGATCGCGTGCCATTACGACTTCATTCCTTTGTTAAATTTATGCACGGATATTCATTCGCCGAGTCGCCAACCGTATTATCACCGACAATGGAACTCGGTTCACTAGTGCAAAGATTCTTGGAATTTCGCGTGATGAAATGGGCACCAAAGTGTGCTTTGCTTCGTTGCTCACCCTAAGAGCAATGGCTGTCGAGCGTGCCAATGCGTTAGTCTTGAAAGGGCCTCAAGACCAGAGCATTTGATCGACTCCATAAGCGAGGGCGCTTTGGATTGAAGAGCTCCCTGCCAGTCTTTGTGGTCGCCGCGACCACACCAACCAGCCATCGTGAGACGCTTTTTTCTTGGTATACGGAGCGGAGGTCGTTCTTCCCTCCGAACTATCATTTGGCTCTTCGCGTCTCGGTTTCAAATAAGAAGGCCATGAAGACATTCGACAAGAAGACGCCAACCTCCGGAAGAAGTTCGTGATCGGTCGCTCTTACGCCCGGTACCAACAAAGCCTCCGGCGATACCATGCCACCCGGGTCTCTGAGAGAACACTGGCAGTGGGCGACCTGGTCTTGCGCAGAGTTCAGACGCATGCCGGGTTGCATAAGCTGTCTCCCCGGTGGGAGGGCCCCTTTAAGGTGGTCTCAGATCTCAACCCGGCGGTCCTAAGAATATGAAGACGGTCGGGAGTTGGCGAATTCTTACAATGTGGAATTGTTGCGAAAGTTTTATCCGTAAGAAACTGTAAGTGCTCAATGATTCGCTTTGGTTAGCTCCGGGATGGACTTGTCCCCTGGCTAACCGGCGGTCATTGGTTGTTGATAGTGTTATCATTTTGAGGATTGTCAACTTTGCCATTACTCCTCTTTTTGTGTCCTACGGGACAGTTTATCGCATGGGTGCTATTGGTCCCTAGGTTTTGGTTGTCCCTTGCTGGTCCATAGTTATGCCTAATATATGTCTGGGGTAAGGACGAGCAACCAGAAAGCAGATCTGGCGCGGTGTTCAAATGTGGTCTGTACGCCTCGGGTTGGCTCTTAGGAGCACCGCTGGTCATCCCCACAGATGCTGCAAGTCTGCTATCCTTTCTGGGAGTTCGTTGTCTTACTGCATATGATCTTAGGTCATGTTTCGAAAAAACAGCGGGGACATAAAAATCAAAACAAGTGAACCAATATTGTCCCGTGCGCAGACTTATGTCGCCAAAATCTGTGTTTTATATATCCTGCATGGTATTTATTCGCCCTTACAATGACTGCATTTGTGCGTGGAGCAAAATCTTAAGGCACTGCCTTATGTCCAAAAGAAGATTTGTCCTTGCATGAGGCGCCGATGATCGCCAAATACCGGGGCCGGTCGCCTCGCCGGGCCGGTCGCTCAAGACTCGATCGTCGCTTAGCGCTGGGGGTCGCTCGCCGGCCGGGCCGGTCGCTCAAGACCCCGGCCGGTCGCCTGCTGAAATTTGGTCGCCCTATGCCTGGGTTATAAACCAGATAAGTGCTCCAAGTAACTCTTCGATTGTTTGCTTATATGCGTGTTGGAATTGCTCAAGCTATGCGTGGTTATCACGGGTGTCGCAAGCCCGATGGTTCCTTGGTGATAAGGGAAAGTCTCCAGTGTGAGCGTCAAGTAAGGCTAAGTGACCGGAATGTGGGTTTGGCGCGGTACTCAGGCACGGCTCAGACGCCGGGTTGGTCTCGGAAGCACCGGTCGCCACCGCTGAGTGCCGCCGAGCCAAAACCGCTTCTGGGAACTTATCGCCTTCTACGTCACACTGGGGCACGGTTCTAAGAGATCACAAGGACTTAAATCCAGAAGGGTTCAAGCCCGTGACAACTTTGCATAAGACTTTGAAAACTTTGACTACGGAATTCCCTCTTATCTCGACATTACAGTGGTATACTTTCGTTATACTGGAACCCTGAGTATTATACCCTAAAGCCATTTTTGCCCGAAGCTTGACATAAATGCTGCGCATTGCGCCGATGCTTATTATGGTCCCTTAGCAATTCCAGCATGCGATGTCAAATAATCATGGCAGGTAAGCGTAAGGATAAAACCAGAAGACATTCATCACAGTTAAGGTTTGTTAAAGTGTTTGTACGCATCCAGCGTGTTGATTAACAAAAGAAGCAAAAACAAAGAAGGCGGCGGCCTGGTTCTTCATTCGTCGCCCACATCGATGTTGCCGGCGTCCGCTTCCTCCGCCACTGGGGTGGAGACGTCCATGGTCGGCTCCTGCACCTCCAATCGCCCGGCCAAGTATTCGGCGGCGCTTGCACGCGTGCCTCCGCTTGGGCGGCGTTTCCCACAATGCCGGCCTCCACTGCCGCCATCGGGTCCAAGGAGGCGTCACGGCCGCCCAAAGATGCCGAAGACGGCTTGCGGTCACCGCCGACCTCTTGCCCCTCCCCGTGGAGCGTGCGGCTAGAGCGGCGGGCAACCTCGGAGTGCCTCCGCGGCCCGGGTTGGTCACAGAGGCGTCTCGCAGGCGATGTCTTGAGGGCACCTCCAAGACCACGCCCAAAGGTTCCGGTATCTTTGATGCGCAGAAGGCTGCCTTGAGCATGGTGGTGAGGTTGCGCCGAGGCGGTCGGCCTCATACTCTGCGGTCCGTCATTCGCCGCCTCGGCCCTCTCGGCCCGTCGCTGCATGGCGGCTAGGGCATCCATGATGGCCTTTTCTTCGCCAAATGCGTCGCCCTCACCGCTCCGCGACAATTGCCGATGGTCTCTGTCACCGCTTTGCCTTGCCGTCCGGCCCGTGCGGCGGCCGGCAAGGAGGCGCCGAGTGAGTGCAAGTGTTGCCGAGCTTCGGTGAAAAGCTCAGCGTGGCGCACGGCAGTCATAGTGACGGTGCGGGAGGCGAGTGGCGGGGGCGTCGGTGTCGGGCCGGCCTGCCGGTTCCTGGGTGGCGGCTATCGGCGGCGCTTGGCGCGAAGTCTCCGCCGCCCTGCAGCGCAGTGGTGTTGGCGCCATCGGAGTGTCTTGAGGAGTCGCCTTGGTGTCGCCCTCAAGTGAAAGCCGCCCTGGGACCTCAAGCCCATCTTGTCGAGTGGTGGCGGGGTCCCGTGGCGAAAGTGGTGGCACCGCGGCGGATGGGATCGGTGCCACGGGGGGTCAAGAAAGCGTGGGCGCCGCGGCGCTTGGCGCTGTTGTTGTTAAGCGGCGGCGCTTTGCCAGACGGGCGCCGATGGCGATGGGGCGGCGGCGCCCGCAGAGGTGGAAGCTAACTGGCGCCGCAGTGGCGGCGCCCGACACCGATGTTGGTAGTTAGCGGCCGAGCCGCCGCCCATGCGAAGTCACCGCCACCCTTGGGCTGGCGGCGGCAGAAGTCTCACCCGCAAGGCGGGTCTTCTTCGTGTCCGGACTTGAGGTGTCCGAGACAAGTGGCCGCTTGCCCGCCGCCCGATCGGTGGGGGCAG
The DNA here is from genome assembly GCA_036346375.1 of Guadua angustifolia. Lineage (NCBI taxonomy): Eukaryota > Viridiplantae > Streptophyta > Magnoliopsida > Poales > Poaceae > Guadua > Guadua angustifolia. Next base: position 9,357,644 of record CM070507.1, on the reverse strand, counting down.
GTGCGTCCCTGATCGTCAAAGGGGCGCGCGGCGGCACCCTGGCGAGGCCGGTGGAGTCCATCGGCGGCAAAGAACTCGACGATCTCGGCGCCCCCGGCTCTATGTCGGCGAGTGGCCGCCGTGGAGGGAAAGTCCAGGCCGGGGATCGGAGGCATAAGCCCGGAGAGCCACCTGCTGAGGCGTGGCCCGTCCAGGTTTCCCGCGCCTGGCCAAGGTCAAAAGACGACACAGAATGTTGGTTGGTAGGGAGCGACGCAGAAAAGGCATGAAGGCGAGAAAAAGCCAATAAGTAACAGTGAAGACTTACTGCCGGGGAAGGTGCGGGTGATGTCATTGTCGCCCGTATACTGCCACGCCGGGCGCATACGGCGACGGAGGGCTCGATCTTGAGACACAAAGTCCTCGACGATCGGCGCCGGTTAAACCAATACCGCAGTTATTGATGCGGCCGCCATTGCTCAAGCTCGCCGCCTCTTCAACGGGCGAAGTTCCGGGCTCGGTGGCCGCCGCCGCTCGGCGGCACCTCCAGCCTCCGAGCCATTGCCGTCGTTGACGTCACACCACTCGGTCGCCCAGCCTTCCAGCTTGGATCTGGCCGAAGGAATGAAGGAAGGCCATTCTGCCCCGGAGACGGAAATGGCAACTCCCAGCAGCCTTCGCCGAGGAGGCGGCGCAGAGAAAGAGATAGCGAAGAGCGGAGATTCGGCATCACCTCCATGAACATTTCAGAGGTGTGCGAAAATGGCGAGGAAAAGAATGGAGTTGGGGGTGAGGTGGAGGTGATGGACCTCGAGAAATGGAGGATAGTGAGAAAAACTTCTGAGAAGGGCGGTACCAAGCCGCCATGATGCCCCACACGAAGATGATGATCTCGCGGCGGGCACTACGGCGTGGGGGTCCCGCCCGAAATGGAGAGGCCTCCCAAGACGAGGGTGTGGAGCCTCCCTACTGTAGGAGTCCACCGAGGAAGCCGGAAGGAAGGCGAACTGTATAAGCCATGGGAGTAAAAGTGGTGAAAAGCAAGGAAGCTTGAGGCGAGAAGATGAAATGTATGAGAAATGCTAAAAGCGTGAACCGCTTGGTGCAGATAAGCCTATATGTACCCCCACTCGCTACCGACGGCTCACGAAGAGCCAAGGTCGTCGGCGTTTGGTCCCGAGGAAAATCGGCGATGCGTGAAGCACGGGATCAAGGCAATTGCATCCCGATGAGTGGTGGCCCCATCCAAGAATGCACCGCATTTAATGTAAGATCTCAAAAGCTCTAAGGTGCGTTTTGGGTGGGCCCGGCTCTTGTCGGCGTTTTACGCCAGGTACCCTCTTCGCCGACAGACGCATGCGCAACCAGCGTGGCGGCGGGCGGGCGGCGTGGGCGAGCATGCCCGCCTCACGGTGTCGGTCCACGTGGCGCGCGGCGGCAGTGTGGCGACCACGCCGCCGCCGGGCGCCACCTACGTGGCGGCTTTGCGGCGGCGGGGCGCGAGCACGCCGCCGCACGTGTGTCGGTCCACGTGGCGCGGGCGGCAGTGGGCGGCCACGCCGCCGCCGCCGCCCACGTGGTGGTTCATGGCGAGCACGCTCGCTTGTCCCGCCGCCATGCAAAAGGGCGGATACGTTAACTTGCCTCGAAGTCTCCTTCCCGTCGTACCATGTCGAGGCAGTTCGCTGCATACGTGCACGCCGATTCCAAGGAATTCTCGCCAGTCCGTTCTCTAACACCTTCCACCTACCGGTCATGAAGGGTCACATCTCGAAGGACGGGCGATGGCATGCGCTGCATTAATTGAGGTCAAGGAACGGACAACGCATAAGGGTGTAATAAATGCATGTAAGATGAGGATGAGGACGGCTTTTTCTAGTGGTTCGTAAGCCCATGCTTATAAGGGCACTCTAGAGGATACAGAAAGGAGAGAGTGAAGAAGAAGGTCGAATGAAAAGCTAGTGACACACAGACTCAGAACCAACCTTTGTGAGGCAATTCAAGATCAAGCAGAAGTAGGGTCATACCCATTTCCATGGGGGCTCGAACTCAGGTAAAAATCCATCGTGTTCATTTGAGCTTGAAGCACCGAAACTCGTTAGTGTGAGAGGTATCGGGTCCCCTCTGTTAGGGTTCACCGCTACCAAAGACACCCCTCATCAACCAAACCCCATCAGAGACTAGGGCTGTCGCTGAAATACACCGATAGACGTGCCTAACACAGCAGACCTGTCCCTGACACGGTACGACAGGGAAGGAGGCTTCGAGGCGAAGCCATCGTATCCCACCTCCTTTTTGCATGGTGGCGGGACGAGCAGGGCGTGCTCGCCCACTTGCCCGCCAGGCCACCACGTGGGCTGGGCGTCGGGCGAGTAGGGCGTGGTCGCCACTGCCGCCACAAGGCCGCGGGACCGACACCGATGGACGGGCGTGCTCGCCCACCCGCCGCCAAAGCCGCCACGCGGCGGGCGCCGCGGCGGGCGGTCGCCACTTGCTTTCGCCGCCGCCGCATGGACCGACGTCCCGTAGACGGGGTGTAAACACCCACCCACCTGCTGGACTGCCACGTAGTCCACGCATGCTTTTGTGCGGCGAAGAGGGTACCCTGGCGTAAAGTACGCCACACTCGCGAAAGGACTTCAGTCGGTCCCCACGGACGGCGCCAACTGTCGATGATTCGGGAACTGGTCCCCCGCTGAGCTTACTTGTTGAATGAGGGATCAACCTAAGGCCCCTTTTCCGCGAGGGGTATAGCGTCCGAGGTCCTACCGAGCTACGGGACGAGGCAAGCAAGACAATCACGAGGCACAAGAGGTCGTTTTTTATCTGGTTCGGGCCTCTCGCAGGAGAGATAATAGCCCTACGTCCAGTGATAGCGCTGATGTATGAAGGTGGTTACAGTGTGATGTGCTTTGAGTACAAATGTGGGAAGTAGATGCATGCGAACCCCGAACCCTTCGCGGGAGGGGGTATTTATAGAGGATTACAGGCGACAAGGCAATTATTACAGGGGCGATCTCATCGCTCGACGCGTCGCGTAGAATCTGCCACGCCACTGCCGGCGCCATGCGACATGGGTGCGGTACATGAGCGAGATTGCGCGCGCAGACCACGGCGGCAAGCAGTAGTTAATGCCACGTCTTCTTCGTGGATCGTGCCCGGCTTTTGGGTGGCCTTCGAGGCATCATCGGTGGACCGGGTCGCCAGGTCGAGGACCCCGAGCAAGCATGCTCGGGGGAGGAGTGCTTGACGAAGGTCGGAATGCTCGGGGGACCCTACGTAGGGACGACGCCCGAGCTTGGGCATGGTCGACGTTGGCCGGGCTTCGAAGGTCGGCTTACGGGTAATAACCAATCCCCGACGAGTATATTATTATTTTTTTGTATAGTAATTAATTTAAAAATGCCAAAAATTACTTTTAACTTTGAAAAATAACAAATAACGTTCAAAATTTTGAAAAGAATTCACAAAAATTTATAGAGAAATTTTGAACTTAATAAAATAATTGTCAACTAAAATTTGGTTTTTATTTATATTTATAAATTACTTTTAATTTTTGAATGTAGGAAAGCCTTTTAAAAATTCAAAAATTCACAAAAATCCAAAAAATCAAAATAAATATTAGAAAATCTAGAGAATTGAATTATTCTCTAAAATTCATAGGAGTCAATAAATAATATTTTAAATTTTATTTATTTTTTGTTTTAATCTTTATTAAAAGTAAATTTTTTAGGATGTTACAATCAAACTCTAGGTGCCTGTTTCAAACCATGCAATGCCTTTTGGTGTTTGCACACATAGCCTGATCATTGAACATCCTCAAAACCAACAGGCAATGGCAAGAACAGTATACGCACTATGGTTGGTTTGACAACAGGACTGAAAGTATATATTAGTGTAGTCTATGTCATGTCGTTAACTGAAACCTTTGGCAACAAGACGTGCCTTGTACCTGTCAACTGTGCCATCGGGCTTTTGCTTCAATTTGAACACCCATTTGTAGTCTAGAATATTCTTCCCTTCACTGCTTGGTACAAGAGTCCAGGTAGCATTCTCTTGTAACGTTGAAAACTAAGTTTCCATAGCTTTGCTCCAATTTGGATCTTGGAGTGCTTGAATGTGAGAAATTGGTTTAGTGAGAAAAGCTCGTTGATTGATGGAGTATTTCACAACACTATCTGTATACCTTTTAGGCTGATGAATATTGTTGTGAGGACGTGTTTGCATTAGATGCACTGGGTGCCGACAATTCTCATACTTGGTTCCATAGTCTGAATTTTCAGAACTTGCCCCTGTACCACCTGAACTTATACTCGAACCACCAACATTTTTTGTAGAAATAGGCTCAAGAGCAGGGTTAGTAGCACACGTATCAGTTGTGTCACATCCCTCTGGATTATCAACTATTCCTAGTTCTTCTTGAGCGTGGATTGAAGGAGATAACTTGATAGGTGCAAGAACAGTAATTTCAGAGTAACTAGGTGATCGAACTAAGATAGAATCTGAAGCAAAAGGGAATTTTATCTCATCAAAAGTTACATCTCTAGATAGATAGATTTGACCAGTGGTTTTATCAAGACACTTGTACCTTTTGTAGTTAGAACTATACCCAACAAAAAACACATTGCTTTGCTCTGAAATCTTGCTTCTGTGGTCTTAGGTTTGGAAAGCATGCACAACCAAAGGTGCATAGCATGGAATAATTATGAGTGGTTTTGAAGAGATGTTGAAAAGTTGAAGAATCCTAGCACTTGACTAGGTAACAGATTGATAAGATAGCAAGATGTCAGAAAAGCTTCATCTCAAAATCTAATAAGCATAAAAGACTAGGAAAGCAAAGCCAAGCTAGTTTCAACAAGATGGTGATGTTTTCTTTCAGCAACACCATTCTGTTATTGAGTGTGAGGACGTAAAATACGATGAACAATGTTGGTTTGACTAAAATGGTTGCACAACTTTATATATTCACTATAGTTTGATCCATTGTAGTTTGATCTCCCTCTAGAATTGCAACCTTAGCCGCATCCTTGATTGTGTAAACCACATCCATTTCCTCCATGATTCCTCCATGATTGTCTTGACCCATTGTATTGTTTTGCAAAAGAACTAACCTGTTGACCGGTTTCATTATGCTCCTACTGCTGCAACTCATAATTGATGAGATGAGCATACAACTCATTCATCCTGATTAGTTCTAATTGAGTTGACACAAAAGTGACCACTGAATCATAATCAGGGCCTAAGCCGGTGAGGATGTAAGATACAATTTCCTCCTCATGCGTTGAATGGCTTGTAGATGCAAGCTAATCAGTCGACCCCTTCATCTTCTGAAAGTAAGCTGTCATTGTCATATTCTTCTTCAAATTCACCAGCTGAATCCTGATCTGCATTATTCTTCCTCTGATCTGTGAGGAAGCATGTCTTTTAGAGCTACCCACACAGTCGACGATGTAGAGAGAAAGATCACCTAATCAAGAATTTCCTCAGTCCGTGATGAGAGTAGTGCGCTCAGCACCAATTGATCCTACTGACACCATACAAGGTGAGTAGGGTTTTGAATTTGGTAGGTTTCTCCTTCAGAATTCTCAGCAATGAACTGAGGTGGCTCCTCTACCGATCCATCAACAAACCCAATCAGATTCTGGTTGCGTAGGAATGGAATGACCTGGGCTTTCCAGAGTAAACGATTTTCTAGATTGAGTTTGACATGAATGAAGTGGCTAAAGGAAGGTGGCGCAAATGCTATCGAGGAGGCAGCAGATTGCGTGGAAGATGAATTGCGTGTTGTTGAAGAGGAGCTTGAGGTGTTCATGATGAGCGAAGGCTCTTATACCATGTGAAAAACAATGAAAGGTTTGCCGCAAGGTTCCCTCATGGGGATTGTATTGTATTTATAGATTGAATATACAAGGTTTAAAAACCAGGATACAATTTATTCAAATTACAACAGGTAAGATTCAAAGACAAAGCCAAACGACAATTGAATAGATCTTATGCGCTACAGTATCTAAAACCTGAACATTATCTCTAGTTTTAACAGGTGGGTCCCAATCTTGAGTATTGGAGAGGGAGATTTTGCATTTGCTTGTGGGATATTTTAATCTTTTCTAATCTGATGATATGTTTTGTACAGAGGCAATAGAAAAGTATGAATCTTATTTTCACCATATATATTACATAATGCATACAATATGAAAGGTGCTTTTATGCTTTTCTTTTTTACAGTTGCACAAATATTAAAACATAAATAAAAGGTGGATGATAATTACTTACCCCTTCGCTTATTTAAAAATTTGTACAACTTATATAGGGAAGAAAAACATTGAAGCATCGTTCATTCATCTCGTGCCAAATGCGCCAAGCACAAAGATTTATATATGAAGTATATACATGAAAGACGAAATTCCAACTTTTTAGCCTTACGTGGTTCGAGAATTTGACACGTGCGAGTGCTCTAACGAGTACAGTTGCAATCCTAAACATGGATCGATGCATATCCAGCATTGTCAATCGCGTCGTGGCTCGAGTGTCTGCGTGGGCTCGCGCGCGAGGGGGAGATCGATGGGGTGTTGAATGCCAATGCATTCATGCGTTGCGCTGTTCTCGTTCAATGCCATGGCCGGAGCCCAGATGGCCTCGCGTTCGCTCCATGATTCCTTTGGCTGTCGTCGTCGTCATGTACTGCTGACTGCTGTTGGAGCCAATACGGATGAAGAAACGTGAGCAGTGCGCTTGTGCTTGCCTGTGCGCCTGTTTGCGCACGTGCGCACGCACAACCCAGCTAGGCTGTACCGACGTGCTGACGGTCCAGGTACTCCGTTCCGATGCCCGATCTTCATGCCGAGCTACCACTCGTGCACGCGCCTGCTGATTGCTAGCTAAGTACTTTCTTGTCCAAGTTTATTACATATTTAAAAATAGAAGATGTATTTAATGTTTTAATACAAAATTATTATGATGTTCTCTTTATATCCCAATAAATATTTAAATTTACTTATTTTCTATGTATGTATTGAATACAACGTTTAGAGAGGAGTAGTAGTTAGGAGTAGTTTAATCATTTTTATATCTTCTTGATCTATGTATCAGGAAAACACCCTATAAACTTGAAAGGAGAGAGTAGCAGTACCTAGTCCTCATGCGTACGCTTCCGAGCTCTGACAATGTTTTGTCAACACGTCAGTCTGTGTAGGTGGGCCATTGCATTGGTTGATCGGTACGGTATGTGCTCGTGTACTTCCTTTGAGTCATATAATTCACTAGGGCGACACCTCTCATGTACATCTCATGTGACCGAGGGTAAAAAACACATGGTAGATAACACACGTCAACTACCGTGTCTTTCACAGTAGATGAGGAGATTATTTTTACACAATAATTTATGTAGATACTATATATATATATATATAAGTCAGCTTAGGCTTCCTCTTGCAGTCTTGCAATGGCACGTCGACAGCCTCTCTTAGCTGCGCCCCTGGCTATAGATTGGCTACCCACACAATAGGAGCACCGTGCGAGCATGAGCTCCAGACCCATTGGTTGTGTTACCCCCCCCACTCTCTGAAAAAAAGAGCTCTTTTACAGTACACTATAATGAATATGGACCGTTTATTTCTTTAGATCCAAAGGTTGAGATTGGTCTAGATCTGAATGTACTACCATATGTAGTATGGGTAGTATAACCCGTAAAGGGGGTAAAATGGTACCTCAACCTTTCGGTGGTCTGGTCCATACCTCCTCCGGCTTTTTTTCCCTAAATTCGGCGGCGCCGAGCACTCGCTCCGTCTCTTTTCGCCGGCGCTGCTGCCCGTGCACGGCTCCAGGCATCCCCCCACTGCATTGGCGTGGAGATCCATCCGGCCGGGCTGATTTCTTGCATTGGTAAGGAAGCCCCAGCTTGCTTGGATTGTTCTAGTTCGTTCGGCATGGTCTTTGCTTTGCAGTGAGGTGTGAGTAATCAAATCCAAATATTTTTCTTTTTGCTTGGATGGATACTCCAATCCATCTGGTTACTGTAAATGCGTCTGTTCTACTGATGTTGTTTCGGTTCGCTTCTTCAACATCTCAGTGTGATCCCATAGGATAACAAGAAAATTCGAGCGGCGAAGCACTGGCAAAGGCACGAGGCTTGGAAACGAAGCAGCGGCGTTGACGGCACCGTCGACGGCGGCGCAACCCTAAACCAGCGACAGACGATGAACGGGAAGAGGATAAAACCAGCGAAAAAATGAAAGGAACGGGAAGAGGATGATATCCAACCCCTTGCAAATCTTCATATTTTAATTGCCAAAAGACCATAATACCCTTGACAAATGAACGGTTGGATTTCATTTCTACTACCGCTATATACTACTATGGTAGTGTACAGTAAAAATTCTCGAAAAAAAAGGGGTGGGTGGGGGAGGAGAAAAGATAGGGTAACGTGTTTGTGAAGCGCCAACTTGAAAGAAATTCAGGAATCAAGAGAAGACCGGTTGATCGGGAAAGCGAACAGTGTGGTGCAATCCGATCCGATGGGCCCTTGGTTTTGACTTACTTGAGGTCCCACAGATACGGACCGAGTAATCAGCGATGGATGTTCCAAAAGCCGGAATTAGCAGATCGTTGCTACTTGCTTTGCGTCCAAACTGTCAAGAAGAAAGCCTTTCAGAAAACAAGCGGCAGGGCCGCACTGAAATGTTCATACTGCCATTCCATCTGGAAGATGACAGGACTCGCAAATCGTTGCAAAAAAAGGAGAGGGGGTCACCATGTGTTTCGAATTTTGATCAAGAAAAGCGTGAGAGTTTGTGACACAGATTATTGTGATAGGTGTGCAATCAGCATCAATGATTATGTCAGCAAGGGCCATGAACGAACAGGCTGTAACTAGTACGATCAATGGGTGCTCGCTCCAATTATCGCTGATGCCGGTACCCGGAAATCATACCACGGTTTCTATCCAGGAAGCAATTGCACAATGCTTAAGCCTTGTTCGGCATAGCGGTGCTTTTTCTGAAAAGTAGCTTTTGGCTTGACTGTACAGTTGAACAGCTACGCTAAAGAGATTTAGCTAGGCTCAAAAGGTTTAGTGCCTGGCAATTTGCCTTTTAAGTGTAAAGGGTGTGAACCAAGAATAAGAGTGAGATGGGTTGGGTTTGGAGGTATTATACATGTTACGAGGGTAATTTTCTTTAATTCTAAAATCAAAGTCAAAACCTTAACTCCACCGAATCCGTATGAAGCTATCCTAGATCAATTTTTGTTTTTCAGCTTTTTTTAATATAAATAGACTACTGGTTTTTAGTTTTCAACCGCGAATAAAAACAATTTCCAGCTTACAAAGGAAAAAAAAACGATATTGAAGCCGCTCCAAACAGGGACTTCAACGTACCACCGAGCTAGCTTCAGGGTTCATTCTGTCCTCTGACCACAGGAGAAACAAATTAACGAATGAATCTATAGCTCCCTCTGACAGGCTGGTTAGCTGGAGTATACAGTAATGTGATAGTACTGTTTTTATCTCAGCGAGCGATAGTGAAGGGTCCGCACCCGGGAGCTTGCACCGCCAGCCGAAGCCGCCACTGCCAAAGCTGATCTCGTAGGGCGCCGTGTCCAGGTTGACGGCGCGCGCAGGTAAGGACCAAGAGCGGCCCGCGGGTGCCACCGGACGGAGAGGACGGTGGAGACCGCCGCAGCCGCCTTGTTGCCAGGGCCGAAGGAAAGGACGCGTTGGAGCACGTCACCGGGGACGCCGTGCAGGCGGTCGGCGGCGGCGTCGAGATTGGCACACGAATAATTTAAGTGATTTGGGTCCTGGGATTAGATTTCGTATGTTTTGAACTCTGGGTTAATCAGGCTTAAGAAGAGTATGAGGGAAACATACGGCGCGGGATGGAGGAGGATCACAGAGGATGACATCTGGGCCCCACAAGTACGGTTTGCATCCCAAGTGCGGATCGCGCTAATTCTTCGCGATCGGCCGATCCAATGCTAGACGGTGGCACGGTTCGAACGATAAAATTTGTTGATGCAGGAAGTTTTCCGTAAAACATCATCCGTTACCCTTACCTTGAGCTGGAGAGTGGCTGCGTAGGCAATTTTGTGTTTCTGGAGTAGTTACATTGAATAGTTCTCCCTGCAAATTGCTTGTCAGGATGAAACCGTCAGTCTCAAAGTGCTTAAATAGGAAGTTATTTTGTTTAGTCTTTAGTTTACCCTGTTTTTTGCCTGTTTGGTAATTGCTACTTTTACTCTGGTGGTAGCAGTGTCCTAAAAATGTTTTGATTTGGTCGTTTCGGTCTGTTTTGTGGTTGATATTGTAAGCTGGTAAACCCCAGCAGAACCATATATGTTAGCTTTCAGTAAAGCCAGGCCTCTTGGCCTGTTTTCTAAAAAAAAATCATCCGTTACCCGTTTCGAGTCAATCCGGGCCGCGGAAAGCTTTATCGGACGGCTGATCGAGGCCTGAAACTTAGATCGCACTTATTTTGCGTGATCCAATCTAGAAGGGTGCAAACGTAAAACCTGTTAGGGTGTGATTGGTTGGTGGGATGAGGATACCATTTAATTTTATTATTTTAGATGAATAGAATGGTTCTTTATCTATAGAAAATATTTCTTAAATTTATATCTTAAATAACTAAACATAGAGATAATATTTTTATTAAATTATTTTATAGATGTACCGTTTGGTACAAGTAATCAAACTATCCTTAATGTAGAGCTTTTCTCGTAAAAATTCGTCCGCTACTCCTGCCCACTCGATCCGGTCCGCGGAAGATAAATCGGACAGCTGATGGAGAGCCACGTCTGGATCAAGATCCAACCTGGGCTGCATACGCACGGCTTTTCCTGGCCTAGTGACAGTTTCAGGCCGTCGATGTAACCCATCTCGCCATCCGCAACGCGTGCCTAGACGGCCTATTTTACAAACTGGCCCAACCTACGAACCAAACCTAGAATTCTCTTTGGACGTGAATTTTCCGTGACCCCCTTACTTTGCTGAAAGCAAGCCATGTCTTGATATAGGAGTATTACACAATTATTAGAGCAAATATAATAGTAAAACTCACTACTAACTAATAGTAAACTAAAAACTAGCTTATATAATAATTATCTCTAAAGGTTGTCTCTAGATATTGTGTAATAACTATCTCTTCTCTCTTGTACATAAATAATCTACTTATATTTTCGCACAAAGCTCACTACTAAATAAGAGTCAACTCTCTTCTCTTGCTCTTTTCTTACTCTTCTACATAGACCAAAATTGGTGTGCATATGCTAAGAATAAGTTGAAATAGCCTTATTGTGCATACCCTTAGCCATATGAGTGTAAAGATAATAGTATAGCTGTTTTTTTCGTTTAACCTAAAAGCAAGCGTTAAGTGCTTGCCCAACCTAGGGATGGCAATCGGGTGCAGCGGGCACACGAGTAGTGCTTACTCATACTCATACTCGCTAACCAAAATTTTACCCACGGGTATACCTACGAAGGGCCGTGGGCGAAAAATCTTGCTCATACCCGCCGCTCGTGGGTACCTGTTAATCGCGAGTATACCCGTTTATGCGCCACTATCAATAGTCCTTCTAACCAAATGGTACTAGGAGCTAATGATTATTGATACAATTTTTTCATAAAATTTTGGAAATCAGCTATATTTTGTGAATTGAAGAACGACCATCAATGATTCAAAATTTTAAGTGCATATGGAAATAAGAATTAAAATAACATATACAGACAAATAACACATAAATGCTCAAGTTCAACAATTAATGAAAATAGTTCATCAGTCACTACACATGCTCAAGTTGAACAATTAAAATAGAAACAATTCATCAATCATCACACATATTACAAATGGCCCATCACGATATCACCAAATCATAAATTACTAATATGAGGTACCACAAATTGGGGATCAGGAGGCTAACTAGACGCCTGTTGTGGTTCACATGTCAATAGAAGGTGGCCGGTAATCGGATGGAACAGGTACAGGTGGAGCTCTCCTATACCCATACCCATACCCATTTGCCTGTCGGGTAAAACTTAGCCCCCATAAACATATTCGTGTGTAACAAAAAAAGAATATATCACTTCTATTAGAGTTTTTACTTACGAATACACGGGCCATCTCTAACCTTACCGGGCGACCGGACATCCTACAAGGAGCATGAGCCCCATGGAGAAGACGTTGAAGAACATCGGCGATCTAAGACGCGGCATTTTCTCATCTCTGGCACTCGTCACGGCGTTTTGGTCGTCTTGGCGCGGCAGCCGCGCCGCTAGGACCTTGTTTGCGAGGACTATACGCAGGCCCACCGCCGGCGATGGAGCTCGACGGAGCTTCGTCCACCCAGGCTATCATCCCTCCCCACTTTTCTCACAATGAGCAGGCTAAAGGGCGTGTAATATGCAGTCATATGGAGGGTCCTTTCCGTTAAAACATATACACCTAGGGTCTCCGTGACAGTTTTTTTTCTCCCTCAACCTGAATAGTTGAAGCTAGATCTAACGGCTAATGTAAACTTGGATGATAACATATGTACTTTGGTGGGCCAAATCAGACTGCGGGCAAGTCTTTGTTCCATTACGGGTGAGCAAATTTAGATCATCCGCTAACAAAGCAAAACTAGCCTAAAGTTTCGTGGTCCAACAGCAGCATATGGGCCAGTTTGGATCTCCAATTTTATGTGCGATCCAAATTTGGATAGGCCTAGTTGGGCCGTAAGTTTTGTACGAGAACCAAACAAGATAGGCCTAAAATTTGGTAGGCCGGCAATGGTTTCGTTCCAGAGGCTATTCTAGTTTTTTACACTTTTATTGGTGTGTGTATATATATATATGAAAAATATCTTTTACTCCCGGGAGTAATTACTCCCACCTCTGAAATACCACCTAAACGAACTTAAAATACTCCTTTATCACTTTGGGTACACTCATACACTAATTATAAGATACTCCAATGTGAGTCGCATGAAAAATTTGCAAGGGAGTCCATGATTTTTAGCGTTTTTTGCAAATACCTTCATATACGCGTATAAAAAGGAGTATGTCCAAAAAATCGCATACCACCTCTGAAAAAACTATATTATCCATCTTTATTATATCATTCGATGGTACTGTAATTTACTCTAGTATATGATAGTAAATATCATTAGAAATAGCTAGAGGGGAGAGATATAAAAAAGGTAAAAATTCACATCAAAATTATAAAATGACATGTATCTAGAAATAAAATTTAAAAGCTAGAACAACGTACTTTCGGGAATGGAGGGATTATATTTTACCTTGTGCCACATATTCACCTTATTATGGACAGAGTTTTTTTCCCTTTGAAAGCTGGACATAGTGCACACAGCACACAACGACGCACAGCAACAGCAAGCATGCATGCAAGGACATCAAACATCGGATACAAGTACGCAACTACGAAGAAAAAGGTCGACGAGATAACAATGCTATTTCAGCACGGCGAAACCTCCAAGTCCGGCGACGAGGACCAGTGGCACGATCGACGCCCCTATCATCAGCTGCCCTTTGCCACGCCGGCGTTGCGGGTCGCCGGAGACCCAGAAGCCCACCGCGACCTCCACCGCGCCGAGGACGGCAACGACGACGAGAATCCCATAATAAGCGTAGAACAGCAGTTTGTTGCGGAGGAACACGCCGCCCGGAGCCCTGAAGAAGGCGAGGAGGAGCGCAGCGGAGGCCTTCGCGACGCCACCGCCGACCAGAGCGCGCCGCAGCTTCTCCCCATCGTGCTCGGCGCTGGCGTCGACCATCTGCTCGGCGATCGCGTCTGCGTTTGGCATATGGATGCTGAGACTATCCATTGTGTGGTGTCACTCGCGAGTTAATGGCTAGCCGATTCGAGAAGCTTAATTTGAGGGGTTTTGATCGAGGCCGGCAAGCTGATGACGAATGCTAGAAAATGGACACAACTACACAAGAAGCCGAACGAGGAGATCAGGGCCATTATATAGGCGAGGCCCGAGCTGCATGGTACCCAGGCACAGCCCGAGCCCGAGCCCGAGCCCGGCCGCCGGGTGCTAGATGCGTCAGACAGAGATGGCAGGCCAGTCCATGTGTCATGCGACGAACCGGAGCAGCTGAGCCCGACCAGAGCCCTCGTACAGTCGTACGTACAGTCAAAACGCTTGGATATCGGCTGGTGTTGAAGGGGCACACGCCGTGCGCCTGACCAATACCAACAACCGTATTAGCATCAGGTTTATTCATCGATCTTTCCCTTTTTTTTTGGAAGGCATCAGGTTTAATCAAGTTGGCCTCATTGTCGTGCTTGGTACGCGTTCACTTAGGACAAAGCGACCGATCGATTAGGACGAGATTGGTGCATGCGAAAGTGTGCACTCTCGATTCATGCTGCCCGGTCGGGCTGCGATCGAGCCCGAACCCTCTTTATTTTTGGCGCGACGACGCGATAAAAAGGTTGCAAGACCCGAACCCACCGCAGATGTGGACATGATGGAATATTCCACTTTGCTTACAAAAATTGGGGCCTGGCTTGTGCTCCGTGTGGGATGATTCATCGGGCTCTAGCTCGGCGGGTATAATTAAGCCCGAGATCTCAGGCAGCGCGCGTCAGAAGTCAGAAAGGGAAGCTAGGGATAGCAATTAGACTCGTGGGTTTGGATACTCACGGGTTCGGGTATTCGTGGGTTTTGCATCTGATCGGGTCGGGTTCGGGTTTTAATTTTTACCCGTAGGTTCTTCGGGGTGGATATCCGAATTGGGTTCGGATTCTAATTTTCACCTGCGGGTACCCATCGAGTACCCGAAATACCGCACATACCCATCGGGTACCCGTCGGATTCTGGGTACCCGCCAGGTTTGGGGTCGGGTTTCGGGTACCCACTGGTTTGGCTCGGGTTTTTTGGTTCAGTTTCTTGTCGGGTCGGGTTTCGCAAAACCCACACCCGACCCAACATATTGCCACCTATACTACACAAACCCGTCGGATTTCGAGTACCCGCCGGGTTCGGGTATAATTTTTTACCCGATAGGGTATTCGGGTTCGGGTTGCGTTTTTTAATTCGGGTTTTGGGTTGGGTCGAGTTTTGCAAAACCCGCACCCGACCCGACCCGTTGCCATCCCTACCCTAGTCAAGTCAGCGCCAATCAGAAATTGAAAATGGAAATTGATAGCTGGCGCCTCGTTTCCGCTCCTCTAGTTGCTCTCATGCTCCACCCCCACTAGATAACGCAGATCCAGGAAAGAAGATCACTGAGGTTGTCAGGGTTAATATGAGCCTATAACACTAATTTAAAATTTGTAATAAGAGAATTATATGCGAAATTAGGTTAGAGGACGTTAATGTCACTTTGATCCCTGACCCATAGATCGTAGATTCGCCCCTGCCGCCAGATACCCTATCAACTCGCCTCTCCTCCCTTGCTACTCTCATTCTTCATTGGTTGGGGAAAGCCGAAGGGAAGCGACCAGTGAACGCGAGCGAAGCAGAATAAGAGAAGGCGAGCAACCAACCCTCCAAGGCAAGGAAACCAAGAATCACACCACAGGAACAGAGCCCATTTGGTTTGCCTTGTGCTCCTCGCGTGCGATCCAAAGGTACAGCTCCCAAATCCATGTGGTTTCTCATACAAATCCATCCAAGTCCCTCCCCGTCCAATGCAAGATCTAGGCGAACATGTCGTCCCCGAGCTCATCTCTGAGTGGATCCGACGTCCTTAAGCCCATTGCTACCTGATCTAGCGTGGACTACAATGCGCAACAAGCAGCACACACGGCGTGGTATGTCAACACAGCCACATCCGAGTGAACATGTCTCCATCAAGCTTAGCTACTCATAGCACGTGCCCCTCCATTCGTGCAAGCTTTTGTTGCATATGTTTATCTAATTTATCTCAACACGTCTTTTCTCGCTGTTGCATAAAGTAATTTTATTTTTTTTGCTATGTTTCTTTCTCAAATCTTATAGTAAGAGATATTTTGTTGCAGCGGAGTCATCGATTGGTTGCATTGTTGTATTTTCTTGTTGCATAAGTGTTGTTGAATTGTGTGATAGATGTTACGATTAGTTTGTTGTGAGTGAAGGAATTTTTGTTGCAAGATCCGAAATCGTTGTTTCACTTTCATAATTTTTTGTTGTAATAATATTGAATTTAGGTGTGCTGCTGTCGATGAGAGGATTTTTATCCTTTTTGCAAGATGATGATTTTTATGCTCAACTTTTTTGAAATTTTTTCTCAACATTGTTATGCTTGTTGCATGCTCAAAATCAACATGTTTCATGAGTTAATATCAAATGTTGTAGGGGAACACTTAAAATATTTTTATTGCAATTCACTGGTTTTTGTTGTATTTCACTTTGCACCATGTTACAATCATGAGTAATATGTTGCGTATATCTGAGAAGGACATCTGACTGTGTGGGATAAGTATGTTTATGAAGATCCAACGGCAGATAAGGCGTACGATTGGAAAGCTCCCATCATATGTTTGATCCCTAGTAGCTCGCTTTGAAAATACAATAAATTCATAATATGATTTAAGACCTAGAGTGGAGCACTAATTGTAAATTTGGGATATGATATTGTTTGAAGAGGGCTTGAGTTAGAAAGAAAAATTATAAAGCTGTCATGCCTGAGATGATATTGTCTTTTTATGCTTCATACCTCTTATGAAGACATCTCCTACCTTATCTTTCCGTCCAAGTTTATACTACATATTTTTAATGGTTTTATTTATAAATATGATGTATATTTCACATTTCAATGCAATATTAATATGCTGCTCTTTTTATACCCATAATAAATATCCATCTTTATTTGATATTCTCTATATGCTTACATTTTCAATAGGAATAATCTAGCTAGTTATTTTCAATATCTCATTTGTTTACATACCAAAAGGAAATACACCCTAGAAACTTAGAAAGAGGGAGCAATTTGTTTCTTTTTATCTCGAGATTTGTGTATCTATATTTTGAAAATAGAGAATACAGTAAAAAACAAAATGACGTGAATCTCGAGACAAAATAGACGGCAGAAAATCATAGAAAACGAAGCGTAGTTATTTTTTTTTTGGTTCAGTTGACAACTTGACAGTGGGCTTCAGTTTTTCTTTCCTTCTGCTGCCTGATGAATGCTTTGTGCTGGTGCAATTTTATCACGGGCCACTCAGCCCAACAACCGGCCCATGCTTCGCCAACTTCCACTGGTTCATGTTCTCTCGTATTTGCAAAACACGAACCGGTGCATAGTTGTAAACAACTCCACAAGAGTACAAGACTGACTGTAAGTATTTCAACTACTAGTATTAACACTAGTATAATGCCCGTGCTAACGCTACGGCAATATATTTAGTAATACAATTCAACATACTCCTGCAGCATGGAAAAACTAACTACATGGACAGCACTGCAGTAAGCAGTAAGAACATCAACTCCAGAGATAGGAAAGGAGAATGTGACCAAGGCATAGTAAAAAAAAAAATCTGCAGAGGCTGTGTGCATTGTAATTCCTGTTCCAACTCATCTTTTGTGCGGTGAAGCTGTGTGCATTGTCTGTATTCTGTAAGCTATTCACATTGCTTGCTGTGTTTGCAGCCAAAAGGAATTGATGCTCAAACAAACAACAACATATATTCCAACCATTTGTCTATCAGTTTTATTCCTAGTACGGTGCCTGTTGTAACCTGTAACACTGCCAGACCGCCACCTTGATGTCTCACTGCAAGAAAGGCAACATGAAAAGGCAGCTTCGATTCAAATTTTCAAGATAAAAAATGAGAGAAAAATAAAACAAATATTTATCCGAAATATTCCAGGCCTAATCCACAAGAAAGGTTACTAATTATGGTTGTTGTAGGTACCAGAGGACTGTAGGAAACTGGTTGTAACTTAATTAGATGACGAAATTTTTATCAAGATCGATTGAATTTGACAACTTTTTAGCTTACAACTGCAGTAAGGAAATTGACAGGTTTTGATCACTTAGAAAATTGATAAAAGTTTCAATCATAAATAGTTCGTGCGAGCTTATCACCTAATCTTTCCAGCCTTTTGCACTTATGCCTCTCATACACTATTTTAATGAAAATCGGAAAATATACCATATACTTCAGCGAGAAAAAAGTAACGGTGTATAATAAAAAGTGAAATGCATCATGAGATGAAGATGCCAAGCAAGTAAGGAGTTTGTTGTTTTAAAGAACTTCTACATGCCTACGATTTTCTTACATGTTGTATTCTGTGTAAATGTCTTGAAAATAGAAATATTCTAATTCTAAACCAATTTCATGCTGTGATCCAATCAACATCAGCTCAAATTTCACTACCATTCTTTTATTTCCAATTTTCTGTTCAATACACACTTCACTACACCCGTATGACTAAAGTACCTCCTCTATTAACCTAAACTTTTGGAAAGACCTTGCACATCTACGATACTACAATCCTCAGAGAGTAAAGTTTGGTAAAAATGCATTGATTCTAAAGGCAGTTAAAGAGGAACTATAGTTGCAGGTGCTACACATATGGCTTACACTGATGAAATGGTTAATCATATCATGGCAATTCATATGGTACAGAACCAAACCATTATGTTGTGAATCAAAATTTTTTTGCTCTGCTTAACAAATCTACTAATAGCAATAGAATTAAGCAGGTCAGAAACAAAACTTTTACCTGCGAAAATCCAGGATTAGGTGGTTTCTGGTTAGTGTACCAGTAGAACTGTCCCTCATGGGTGCTGATACTGAGAGCCAATGAAAGGAACATGTAAAGAGATGGTTTCCACACTACTGGATACTTTATTGTCTGAACCATCCCTTTCACTGCGGCACTAACCTTGTTCCAAACCTGCATTTCATTAGTATCTCAGTGAGAAACTAACATTTCATACTTTTCATATTTCTTTCGCCATTATACTGTTGACCAAGATTCTTACTTTCTGCCTACATGTGCATGTGCACTCTCTTCATTGTCTAGGTTCAATTAATATCCAATTAAGGTAGGTCTCAATTTCTTTAACAAGATATCTGAGTAATTTCAGTCACTGAAGCATCAGATTCATTTTATTCTGAACCTTGCTAATATGGTATGTGTTTTAGAAGAATAATGTGTCGTCACACATTTCTGCTTGGCCAAGCCTGGAAACAAGGTGATATGATGTCACATAGACCATCCTGCTGGCTCACATAAAGACACTAAAAAGATTCAAATTTAAGACCAAATCAATTTCGATGCAGACATGTAAAAAACATCACAAGTAAATGGAACAAGATTGCGGATCAACATACCTTCTCTTTCACATTTTGTTGATACATGTTCAGAATGAACCATACATGATAGTAAGGATATTGTTAAATGCTTCAATGCTTTCGATCCTGCTAATGAAGAGGTAATTGTTTTTTTCTTTTTTCTGTAGCCTACTGCTTATTCATGGTATTACTTATGAGAAGTTGACAATTACACATGTAAGCTACTTCATAATGGCAAAAATGCTTACCACTCTAGCTTTTAAGTTTTATTAGTTAAAGACTCAATGATATCAAATTTGTATGCATTAGTTCTCTCTAAAAAATCAATATACCTTAATATCTTATTGATCAAAGGAGAACAAAACATAGAACAGTATGTGAAAGTCCTAGTTTGCTCAAGGCAGAAGAAAGTGAAGCATATGGATGGGTCACTTCAAGTTCGAAATCAAGTGTTGTCAGTATCATTTGCTCCGCCTGTATTACACTTTCTCGATATTGTTCAAACCAGTCCTGCTGAAGAAATAAGAAACACAACCCATTAGGAGACAAAGTCCTTTGTAATTTCCCCAATTTAGTTCAGAGAAATAAGAACACCGTAAAGTCAACATCACACTGATCAAGCTAAACATGAAATAGCAAGAACATATTATTTGTGTGTCAACTTACACCACGCAGCATATAAGGAAGGAGGTTGAATTCTTGATTTTGAGAAACTTCACACGAAGACCTAAGAACAGTATTCAAAAGGCATGCTGTTTCTTCTGATTTAGCTGCCAAAAACAATGCTGCAGTCGCAACCAACTGTAAAAGTTTGAAAAAGAAAATATTTATCATCATGATAAGGAATAAAATCTGATTTGTTGTATCCACATATATGTAGAAAAAAATTGATATCCCAATTACCTGTCAAGTGGATCTAATGATATAATGGTTATTATGAGAGAGAAAAACATTAACCTAAATATCATGCAGCATAAGTCTCAGAGAAAAGGAATACCTCTGTAAATTGATATCATGCCTGTTGGTGGACATCGTCGCTGGGGGAGCTTGACAAATATGGGCACAGCACTGTACTCAACCACACCTTTAGTGTTCTCTAATGTGGCTGATGCAATGTCAGTGAGTGGCCATGCAGACTTAAATTGCGCCCAAAAAATCTCAATGAGAAGGTAAATTTTCACAAATCTGTCACTGATTAGCACTACAAGAAAAATCAAATCAATGTGATTGAATTATTGATATTATTCTGATACCTGGAGTTGAGGATAGTCCTCATGATCGAGGAACTGAATGAAGCGAGGCACCACTCTTGTGTTTATCATCTCACCAATTGGAGGGATCCGGTCTACAAACATTTAAGCAACTCATCAGTTGGTGACCCGGTTATAATTTTTATATAGAATAATCATGTTATCAACCAGATCTTGTTAGATTATGTCTGAAAATCAATTAATGAATTGTTCTCTTGAAAGCTAAAAAAAGGAGCAAAAAACACATATGAATTAGAAAGCAGAAATCCTTTCTGTAATTGTTGAACCAAGTACTTCATGAAACCATAATTATTGGGAGAAGTATTTCACAGGACCATAACTGTTGAAACAAGTACTTTATGGAGCGGTAAAAGTTGCCACAGAAGGTCAGCACAGAGTTGGAAAAATAGTCATGAAATTCTTAAAATAGAAAACTCTGAGAGCAACAATGATTCTTTTGTTTCAGAAATTTTTAAATCCCTATGAAGTTGGTAGGAGCGGTTCAGAAAATTGACAGAAGTAACATTCAGTGAATTCCAAATTTGTTGACAGATTGGTTCTGCCCCAGCCAAACCTGGGCCCAGCCTAGCTCAAGACTGACACAAGCCCAATCTAGCCTAAGCTTGATCCAGCAACTCTCCATGCCCAAGCTCAGATGTGTATCACCTAGAAATCAAAAGGGTGTCAGTTATTTGATGAAGTGGTACAATGGATGATCTAGGTTTGCATTCAACTTTGAATAACAGATACAGTTTAGCTAGGATAGGGAAACATGCTACTCTGAAAAAGGGGTAACTTGGTATGTCACTGCAAACCACATAATTCAAATGCAGCAGTTATATTAAACAAGGTTTTCTTTTGCTCATCATTCCTGCTAAAGAAAAGCACTAAAGTTCATTTTTCATTACCAACATCGCTGGGCCTAGAGCATTCCAGACTCAACACAGATGCTTCCCAAAACAAGTGCCCTTCCAAGAGTAGTCATCATGCAATGAAGCTGATGCAGACATAAATATTCAATCCAACAACCAGTATATCATGTAGGGTAGAAGATATGTAAGTTGCTTAACATGGGATTCTGGGATTCTTCCAACCTCAAGAAAATGGAATTGTGGGAGTATGATCAATTTTCAGTATGGTAAGAAGAACAGATAAAGGACAGATCAGGCACATGAAGGGTTTCAAGTTTCAACGACAAATATAAAAAAAGTACAGATAGAGAAATTAGGGACATACAAGCTGTTGATCTTGTCTCTTTGGGTGCAGAATCTGAAATTTGAGAAACTGATAGTCTTCCTGTAGAAGCCTCTAAGTTATTCTCTGAATTTTGTAGAACTGATGATAGCCCTATGTTAGCCTGTGAATCACTGTCGTTTTGTAATGGCATAGTGCTACTTGACAAAGTCTTCAATTCAGAATGACCATTTAGTTTTGTTGAAGTGCCTGTAGCATATGGCTCAAGGCACTGCCAATTGATTACTTGGTTAGTACATTCAACTAACAACTAAAGGAAGACTCTAGATGAGAATAATAGATTAATGCTAGAAATGTAGCAGAGAAGCCAAGAACATACCGCTAGATCAATCACCCATATTCCAACACAACTTTGATTAAAAGAACAACCAAGAAGTTTTCCCTCATGGACATTTAGATCAGACAACCTAGACCATCCCACGTCGACTGTATCATGGCATCTTATTGGTTCCCAAGAGCAAACCTGCATAGATTAAGAGAAGTCTAACTCTGGAAGCCACAGAGAATAAGATGTCTGCCGTGATGCGGTCACATGAGAAATTAAAAGCACAACCTTCAAACATTCGTGCAACCCACATAACAGAGATCTTCCATCAGGATTGAATGTCATGGATCGAACACCTATTGTCTGATATTCAAATAGAAACATCGGCAAGTTCTCACCTGAGCAAACGATGGCGTTTGGACAGGACGGTGAAGCAATTAAGGCCACGGCTTGGTAACGCGGAGCCATGGCCTTAGCAGGGACACGCCAAATCTGAAGCGAGATGGCTCAAGTTACCTGGTCGTGGGGTGGAGATCCCGTCGAAAGCAGAGCCGCCTTGAGCTTCGGCTGGAGCTCACCCCACCAGGCACCGGAGAAGGGGAAAGGGGCTAGATCTGGCGAACGGTGGAAGGGAAGGAGAAGATAAAAAGAGACAAGCGAACATTGCTTTGGCGGAGCGCTCAGGAAAAGGAAAGTCCGTTGAGGGCTTCGAAAGGACGGACGCTGCGGGGCCTGGCGCGTTGATGCTTCGGGGCGGCGGGGCTTCCGCGCGGCGGGGCTTCGGTGAGGTGTGCGGCGGCAGCGGGGCTTCGGCGCCGGGCGACGGGGCGACGGCAAAGGGCGACGGGGCTGCAGGGACGGGGGTGCGGGGGCTTCGGCGCGATTTGTGCGGGGTGGGGAGGGAACAGCTAGGGTATTCCGCGTGATTTGTGCGGCGCGGGGGAGGGAAGCGACTAGATTAGAAGATGAACCAGTTGATTAGGACCATTAGATTTGATGAAGTCTTTCTGAAAAACATCTTGTGACGATTTTAAGGAAGGGGGATTTTTGGGTGTGTGAATACTGTATGGATGTAGAAAAGAATCAACTGGTGAATTATAAAGGGGTATATATATATGTGAAGTTCAACTCAAAACATCACTCGCGGCCGGAAAATCCACAAACAACCACTTAGACATCGAAGATGGAATGACATCAGTTCGTACTGATACACACACAGAGATACATAAATCTAAAAAAAAAACACTCTCAGTTGACAGGGTGGACCCAACACCCAAGGGTCTAAGGTGGGTTCCACCCCTTCTACTTATGTTGTACTTCATCCGTTATCGTTTTGGATATTCACATGGCCTTTAAAGCATAACTTTAATCACTAATTTCTATTGTAATATATTTATAAAATCTAATAAAATTATAATATTATGAAAATACTTTTCAAGACAAATCTACGTATATAATTTTTATTTATCTAATTTAGATATTTAAAAAGATATTGACAATCAAAGAATTAAAAGTTTGGTCACACATATGTCCAAAATGATAACTATTTGTGATTGAATGGAGTGCCATTGTTTTCTCGCTGCATTGTGAATTGATATGATTTGTGTCTCATTGTTTGTTGTTTTGTTGTAATTTGATATTAAAATATATTAGCTTTCTTTCTTTGTTAGCTATCGTAAATTTCTTAAGTACCACGTTCTTAAGTTATTTGATGAAATACCCATAAATATAATTAATGTCTATAACACATTTCTATGGCTAGCTAATTGAACATAGGAAAAACATTACGCTAGCTCAAGAGATAAGCGTACATGCAGGATATAAATATGCACGAGATTCACGTAATCACGTCAGCAACGGAGTTGCCGGAACTCTGGGCTGCTGATCAGGCGGTGGTGGTGCTTCGAGAACGCCATGGATGCCACCGTGGAGCGCGCGGGCGGGCGGGAGAACATGTTGCGGAGGACGTCGTCGCACATGCCTGACGCGTCGACGTCCGCGCCTCTCTTCTTCTTCCTCGCGGCTGGAGCGCTCGGCGCCTTGTCTTTCTCCTCGGTCTCCCCTGCCTTCTTCTCCATCATAGTGGCTTGCGACCTTGAGTCGATCGATGTCTTCTTTCTTTAGCAAGATCGTGGTGGGAATGCACGGCAACGATTTTTAAGCGGGAGAGATCCGAAGTTGAAGCAATCGAGTCTAACTCTGTTAAGGTCAAACCAAACAATGTTTCAGAATCGAGAGCACTGTTTGAACACGTTAACAATCCTATGGCGGAATTGCTGCTCTCTCGTTGCGATATATGTGATATATGATGGCACCTCTTTCTTCTCCTCACTTCCTTTCCCTACAAAATCTCTCTTATCGCGACATTTATTAGCATATGCTCTTTGCTCTGAAGGACTGGAAGCCAATTTACAAGCCAGAGATGCTTCCCAGGCTGGAACTTTTTTGCAAGTTTTTGGAGACCAGGTTACAGATACCTTTACCGCTGGTTCCTGTGAGTTAGTTTTCTGTGAGAAGCTACCTGGGAATGAAGCAAAAGAGGAAGGCCTTGGACCTGAGATGGTGGATCGCGCAAGTTTTATTAGCAGGCTGATAGATGGAAAAATGTAATGGGGTCTTTGGTTTAGCTTTCTGATCTGGTGACTTGTAATGGGGTCGTATTAGTAGCTGGTTGCTGGCAAAAGTTTTTTGAGGTTCTGGCCTTAGTTTATGACAGTGAGTTTTTGATGGTTTTGGCATTAGCTGTGTGTTGTTAGCAGCTGTGATGCAGTCTGATGGGGGCAGGTTGTGTGGTTCTTATGTTTGCTATTTGTGGTCACTAATGGATGCTTTGTGTTCAGTTTCTTAATGGAACTGGGGCATCTGCTTGATGTCCTTTTGATCTAAAAACATTTATTAGCATATACATAAAAGAAGTATGAACAATATGAAGCAACTGTGCCCTGCTAAAAAGAAGTGTATCAAATATATATCTAGCATAATATGAAAGAACTTTCGTAAATATACAGAGATCTAGAGGTGTTGGAATTCAATCAAATTATAATCCTAACAAGTACTTACGATTGTCCATGTACAATATAATATCCAAGAGTCTAGTTGCATATACTCTTTTCTATAGCTGCATATACTCTTTTGCAAAGACAACGACAATCGAGATCGCATTCAGTAAAAAAAACTTTGGCAGTGCATCAGTATACCCTATTGATATTCTACATATACCTTCTTCCAAATGACAAATTTCAATAGAAAAAAAGCAATTCCATAAACTACAGTAAGTACATGTGTATGAAAAATTCAATGATGCTTTGGTCAACCAGTAGCATAACTGAGTATAGGAGGAGAAAAAAACTGCGTGCTATATTCTTTATCATTTATGCTACATTGAAACCAAATAAGCAGCTTCCTACCATACCCTGTCTTGCGACTGCATATATACTGCATTTTCTTTATCGGCAACAATTGCATATTTGCATATACAGCTTCTCTGGAAACAAAATTTCAACCAAATTTACAACCTTTTGGACAAGGTTTATGCTTCATTTATCAGGATACCTCTATCTCCAAATTTCACCTAACCTTTTCCAAAGGAGAAATCTCCAATGAAAAATTTAAGCAGCAATTCCAATATTCCAATGATGCTATAGCTCAATCATAAAGGGGTATACTTCATAGAAAAAAAGTATGGATCGAACGCACCTTCTAGTAATATGATTAGAGATCTTCTTGTGTGGTGTTGCCTCGTTGTAGATCGCTACTGCTGCTTTTCTCACCGGCCGGCCACATTCCTTCTGATTGAGCTTCTAACTCGCTGCCGCAGTGTGTGCTCTGTCGTCAGAGCCCTGGACAAGATCTGGAGACACATTTGCTATTTACTGCTTCGAAGTGAGGGTAATCTGTACCTGACATCCTAAGAAAACAAAGATTGGAATGTCTTGCAGTCTTGCTCACAAAATCTCACAAAATAAGAGTCAGAGAAATTTTTTTAGATCAATAGGACATCCACAGATGCCCCGGTTCCATTATATAAAACCAAGAAGTGTTCAATTTAGTCCATACAAAACAGAAAACTCACCTGACAACAATCAGGCCACTCCACCTTACAAGATCACAGAAAACCGAACTTCAAACTGCTCCCAGAAAGCAAAATCGTATCACTAAACACTCATCAACCACACGACCTAAGCTACCATCGATCAGAAACAAACAACCGTATAACCAGAACTTAATCACCAAAAAACACTCATCACATGCCCATATTTTTTCAACTGGGCACCAGGATCTTGAACTTCAGGATATCCCTCAGTCGAAATCTCAACATCAGTCTTCAGGAAACAAAGCGCCACATTTCCTGTCTTCCACCAATTTGCTAATGAAGCTTGAGCGATATTTCAATGTTGATATACTTTCACCAACCTGTGCTTCAATAGTGATTTGCGCATTTAAAGAACTAATGGGCCATCCAGTGGAAGCGGTGCTAGAACTTTCTTTTCCAGCGACATGCAGAATTGTTCCATTCTGGGAACCATACTCTCCTTGTATATTGGTCTCCACTCTTTCAGAGATAGTAGAATCTTTCTCCAGACTGTTTTTACATTTATCCAACACTGCAATCGAAAGATCAAATCATTTCTATTATTCCATAAGCACCAAAGAGCAGCCGCACAAATAGAATTTAAAGTAGCATTCTTCTTATTACTCAACCAAAAGCGAGCCACAGATTCGAAATTGTAACCAATACTCATATAAAAAAACTCACTAATCAACATCCAGATATTTTTAGCAACAATGCATTCAAAGAAGAGATGCATAACACTTTCCTGCTCATCACAAAGACAACAACTAACCCCTTTGTCCATGCCTCTTTTCAACAAGTTGTCTTTAGTCATTAATTTGTTGTGTGAGATAAGTCAGAGGAAAAAATGAATCTTAGGGGGAACAATCAAACTCCAAACAGCAGGAATAAAAACCTGAGACACCCCTCTAAAGTTTATAATAGCATAAAGAGAACTGACAGAATAAATACCATTGTTATTGTGCTGCCAAATTAAAGCATCATCATCATTAGAAAGATTTAGAGTGTTTACTACTTCAACTAACTCAAACCATCTTATCATCATATCATCGGAAAATGTCCTTCTAAATGTGCATTTAACATTAGAACCATCCCAAATATCAGCAATTGAACAACCTTTTTCATTAACTATCTTATAAAGATCCCAGAATTGAATGGCTAAGCAAGAGTTACCAAACCAGATGTCTTCCCAAAACCTAACTTTAGAGCTATTCCCCACATACCATCTATAGCCAAATTTGGTAGCTTTCATAGCCCAGATAACACCTTTCCAAAAATTCGAAGCATAAACATTATCAGAAGCAAAGATATTAGGATTTTCAGTTGTCGGCGTACTTTACGCCAGGGTACCCTCTTCGCCGCACAAAAGCATGCGTGGCCTACGTGGCGATCTAGCGGCGGTGGGTGTTTACACCCGTCTGCAGGCGTCGATCCACGTGGCGCGCAAGCAGCAGTGGCGACCATGCCTGCTCGCCGGTGCCCAACCCACGTGGCGGCTTTGGCGGGCGGGTGGCGAGCACGCCGCTCACCGGTGTCGGTCCACGCGGCGCGGCGAAGCAGTGGGCGACCACGCCGCTGCGCCCGGCCACGGCACGTGGCGGCTTTGGCGGCGGTGGCGAAAGCACGCCGCCTACCGGTGTCGGTCCACGCGCGCGAAGCGGCAGTGGCGACCACGCCTGCTCGCCGGCGCCCGGCCGCGTGGCGGCTTTGGCGGCGGTGGCGAGCACGCCGCCAATTCGCCGTCATGCAAAAAGGCGGATACTGGTAACCGCCTCGAAGTCTCCTCTCCCGCCGCATCGTGTCGAGGCGAGCTGCTATGCGAGCATGTCGATTCAAGGAATTCGCTACAAGCCCGTTCTCGACGCCTCACCTACCCGTCGCGGAGGGTCACATCCGGAAGAACGGGCGAAGGCATCTTGTTGGCATTGATTAGGGTCGAAGGAACGGGACAGCGCATAAAGGCGTAGTAAATGCATGTAAGATAAGCATGATGACGATCCCTCCTCTATCTGACCCGTGTAAGCCCGTGCATATAAGGGCACTTTAGAGCATACGAGAGGAGGGGGTGGAAAAAAGGGAGACACAACAGAAGAGCTGGTCATCAGCAAGCTCTGTAACCAAGCCCACGATACTGAATCCAAAAGCAGGCAGGACGTAAGGCTATTACCCTTCCTCCGGGGGGCCTGAACCTGGGAAAAATCTCTGTGTTCATCTAACTGAGAGACATTAGAATTCGTTAGTGTGAGAGGTACTGGGGTTTCCATCTGTTAGGGTTTGCCAACTACCAAAGCCACCCCCCTACTGAACCAAACCTGGTCTGTAGACTCGGGCCTGTCAGGTGGAATACGCCGACATCAGTATTATATTTAAACTTAATCAAGTCTTTCCACAACTTATTCTCATTGGTATATAGTCTCTTGATCCAGGAAGCTAAAAGACACAAATTTAAATCTCTAATATTAGTCATCCCAAGGCCACCAAACTCTTTTTCCATACAAACTAAATGCCAGTTGGCCAAATGAATTTTATTGTGCCCTTCAAAGTCATTCCAAAGACAATTAGCCATATGAGTGTTTATCAGATCTAACGCCCATTTAGGAAACTTAAAAAGGAAAGCAAATATATAGGAATGCTCGATAAGCAAGATTTGATAAGGATCAATCGACCACTATACGACAGCAACTTCCCTCTCCAACCAGCAATTCTTTTCAAGATCTTATCAATAAGAGGTTGAAAATCTTCTCTTCTAACTTTGTCATGATGGAGAGGAATACCCAGATATTTAATGGGAAAGGTACCAATCTTACAACAAAAAACATTCGCAAACCTAGCAGTTTCACCCTCCTCGCATCCAATAGCAATCAATTCACTTTTGTGGAAATTAATTCTCAACCCAGACATTTGTTCAAAGCAAATAAGGAGCCATTTAAGATGTAAAGCAACAATATCACTGTTCTTCAAAAAAAGAATGGTATCATCAGCATATTGCAAGCTAAGAACACCTCCATAACAAAAATCTTCGCAAAGACCTTTAACTAAACCATTGTTAGCAGCTTTATTAAGAATTCTAGCAAAAATATCAGCAACTAAATTGAAAAGAATAGGAGAAAGGGGATCACCCTGACACAAACCTTTACCAGTGTGGAAAAACTCACTCTCAACATTATTGATTTTAACTCCCACAGAGCCTTTATCCAGAATAGCGTAAATCCAAGTCTGCCACTTATCCCCAAAACCTCTTTTGTTCAGAATATCTAACAGAAAACTCCAGTTGACCATATCATAAGCTTTTTCAAAATCCAGTTTGAGAACAAAACCTTTCTCTTTATCACGATGAATTTTATGAATTACCTCATGGGCAGTAACAACACTTTCTAAAATATATCTATTTTTAATAAACGCAGTCTGATTGTGAGAGATAATTCTATTACAAATGGGCCCAATTCTATTAGTGAGGACTTTGGTAATAATTTTGTAACTGCAATTCAATAAACTAATAGGTCTAAATTGCTTAATGTTACGAGCATTGTTCTCTTTCGGGATTAAGGAAATCATAGCAAAATTGAGTCTAAACAAATCCAAATCACAATTTTCCAAACTTTTGAATAGATTCATTAAGTCATTCTTAATAATATTCCAGAACTTTTGATAGAAGATGAAAGAAAGCCCATCAGGGCCAGGAGCCCCGTCAGCATAAGAATCAAAGACTGCCTTTCTAACTTCATCCTCAGTAAAAGGAGCTTCAAGAGCCCGGTTCTCCTCAACCGAAATTTTCTCTGCATCACCAAAAAAAGATTCTCCTATATTGATGTTAGGTTTAGGATCAAAACCAAACAACGATTTATAGTAATCACAAGCAACCTTCAACATATCCTCCGTATCATGAACCGGCCCATCGGGACCATCCAGGACATTAATCAAAATTTTCCTTCTCCTTTGATTGGCCACAGCATAAAAATACTTAGTGTTCCTATCCCCCTCCTTTATATTTCTCTCCCTAGCTCGCTGTCTCGCTTTAGTTTCCTCCATAGCCCAAATTTTTTCGATTTCATGCTTAATAGAAGTCAGCCTATTTTCCTCTTCAGCATTAAGCGGACGAGTTTCAGAAAGAATGTCAATAATGTCAAACTCATGAATTAAGGAGGCTTTCTTCTTTCTAATTTCAGAATCAATGTTTAAACTCCAGCCTTTAGTAACTTTTCTAATGTTTCTAACCTTACATTGCCATGTCTCAATAGCATTTTTTTGTGGGGAATATTCCAAGCTTTTAAAACAATGTCATTAAAATCTTCATGAAGAAGCCACCACTTCTCAAATTTATAACTTGAATTAATATGTTTTATTTTTTCACCCGATTCCCACAGAATGGGTGAATGATCACTCCCAATTCTAGCAAGAGAAGATACACTCGCTAATAGGAATTTTTCTTCAAAAGATGTACTACAAAAAACCCTATCAATCACCGACATAATTAAATTGTTCTGATTATTGGCCCAGGTAAACAATCTACCTGTTAAATGCAATTCCATAAGCCCCCACATGTCAATCCATTCATTGAACTTATCACACCATTTATGATCAACCTTACCGTTACTCTTATCGGTCTGATATTTAACCAGATTAAAATCCCCTCCCAGTAGGATTGGAGTATGATCATCCACAACAAAGATCTCATGAAGTTTCGAAATGAATTCAAATTTACCCTCCTCATAAGGTGAACCATATACCGTAACAAGCCTCCACACAAAACCGTCTCTCTTATTTTTCATCAAACATTGAACCGAAAATTTTTTCACAACAACCTGAATGATATCTAAAATCTCAGAGTTCATCCCTACCAAAATACCACCTGCAGTGGGCTTGGCAGGCAGCCAGTGCCAATCAAAGTTTTTGGAACCACTGATGTTATTAAAAAAGGAAATACTGAAGTTTTCTCTTTTTGTCTCTTGGAACCCGACAAAATCTACATTATGGCTTTTAATTGAAAGACAAATACGTACAATTTCAGTGCACTGCATCTCTTCCCAAGGTAACGCAACAATCAACGAAAGTAGTGCAAAATAACCGATGTAGTCACGGCTCCCAAACAGCCACCAACGTTGAAGGGTAGTGGAACTCTTGCTCCAAATCGGTCGCCACTGTGGGTTGGTAGCCGCTGCTACCACCGATGCCGAAGATGATGCATGGCCGTCGTGCTCCCAATCGTTCATCGGCGTCGGTCGCCATCGGAAGAAGTAGCACTCTAAACTGGTCGTGGCGTGATTTGGATCGATGTTGATTGAATTGGAGGCCAGGGTGTTTTAAGGTTTGGTTTTGAGAGAAGGGATATGGGAGCGTTTGGGGCAGTGACCCTTCTGAGTTCCAATGGCGCAGACTGTTCTGTAAGGGTGTGTATTTGTCGGTGGAATTAAGTTAGGATGAGATAGACTAGTTTTGTATCATTTGATTATATTGTTTTGGGTAGATAAAATATTTTAGTATCTATAGGATATGTTTTTTAAATTTGTATCTCATCATCTAAGATGAGTTAGAGTGAACCGGATTGTGTTCATCAACACATGATGAAGCTCAAACTAAAAGATTCAACCCCTCTTAATAGTACGGCACCTAGTTAGCAACCCGGTCTCCCATCTAAATACCGAGACTGATAAAAGACTATGAACACATCCTTAACCCTAGCTAGTTATACTTTTGCCTCTCGCAACCACTTGGAGCTTTCATGATAATCGATCATCTTCTCTCTGAGTCGAGATCTTCTTTCTAAGTCGGGATCTTCATCTTGTTCATCAACTCATGATGAACTCCCTCTTGTCTTAGCTTCGGGATTCTCTCTTGACGCTCATCAACACATGATGACGTACTTGTCCCGTTTATCCATCTCAACTTTGCACTTAACCTATTTCAAAACTTATGAAAGATTGTAAGTCCAACAAACATGGTTACCTTAATCATCAATTGCACTTCATTAACACATAATGGATGCTCCTATAATCGATTGAGCATAACCCTAATCAATTTAAATGGTTTAAAGGTGTCTTGAGTACTTTGATATAACTAATGTTTCATTATACTTAAGAACTTTTTGTTTGTTCTTAACCAATGAATAAACACCATCAACACTTAATGAAGTGTCCTTTGATTGATTGAAAGACAACTAAACTCAATTTAAATTTTATTTAAGTTGACATAAGTATATATTAATTACATAAGTTTCATATACTCATTTTGATGGTTACTAAGTAATGATCTAAATTATGTTGGAGTGGTGAAAAGGGTTTAATACTCTTAATACCATCAATAATAGAATAAACTTCATTAAATATGTCCATACAAATAATTGAATTTGAATCAATATGCATGTGGATCGAGCTGGATCGAACGTACCTCGAACTAGCCCAAAATAGGCTCGGCTGAATGCCCACCTCTATTCCATACCAAGGAATTGAGATGGTGA
This sequence comes from Guadua angustifolia, assembly GCA_036346375.1. Lineage (NCBI taxonomy): Eukaryota > Viridiplantae > Streptophyta > Magnoliopsida > Poales > Poaceae > Guadua > Guadua angustifolia. Next base: position 9,325,144 of record CM070507.1, on the reverse strand, counting down.
GTTGCTCTAAAGGGCTGAAATAAGACTCCTTGGTCCAAGGCTGCTTGGGTTCGAAACTTACTTTTTGATTTTTTTGACCATGTGTTCACTGGTCACTTCTACACAAAATAAAATAAAAAAATGCTCACTGCTCACTCCTACACAAACAATTGCTCCCGTGAGTGACTCGGACTCGAGACCTCCGTTGAGACATGCACCGAGGCTTAACCAACTGAGCTAAAGGAAGGCTGTGTTTTTATTGCAAAATGTTTATATATATTCCTTTCGTGTCTTGCTATCTTGCAGATAAGAAAAAAAAATTGGCACCAATCGATCTGCCTAGAATTCGAATCTGTGACCTACGGCATGAGTAGCCCTTCGTCCCTTGACCAACTGAGCTAAGGGCAACTTTTGTGTATTTATTGCAAACTTTCTATATGTATTACTTACAAATGGTATTACAATTCTCTCCACCAAATTTGGCGTGAAATCCGGTCCGAATACAATACAATCCGGCCCCAATACTACAAATTTCGGCCTAACAAAGAAATTTTCAAAATTACTGTAGCAATTTCAATTTTTTTATCTGACAAGTAATTTGAATCCTAAGGTCCCAGTGGACCAAGGCACAAGGAAGGCCCCATGTGACAGTGAAAGCGAGGAGAACACTAGATTTCAATACTCAGGATATGATAAGGTCTCACATTTAATTTGGCCGTAAAAATTGGTCTAAAGTTCTTGAATTTTTTTACATGATCTGGAGGCAATTTCTATCCTACTAGAGAAATCCCAGATGAAGATCTTATTTGTAGAATTTTATTACATTATGTTCTCTGATTTTGATTTTTCTCTGATTTTAAGTTCTCTGATTTTGATTTTTCTGGGGGTCTAAATATGGTCCATTTTATTTGAAAAATTCCCTATGTGATTCTTTGGGTATTTATAGGTTTCAATAAAATTTTTAGATAAAGATCACATCTATTTATTTTTATAAAATCCTGATATTATTTACACTGCTTAATTTTGGCTTCAGTTTTAATTTTCTAAATGTATGAATGAGCTTTTATTTTTCTGAAAATTTTCATGTTGGTTTCCTAGGTACTGTGAGTGCTCTAATAAAAATTTCAAAGGGCTATCTCATTCATACGTTTTTAATAAACTCCGATAATCCTACTATTCTTAGCCACTTATCACTGTTTTTGATTTTACACCTGCATTAAATACATTCAAATTCTTATGAAGCTTTTTCTGTCGGTTTCTTAGAGGTTGCATAAGGCTCCATAAAAATTCTAGAGAATGATCATGCCTAGATGTTTTTGAGCAAATCTAACAAGATTCATGTTCTATGTTTAAATGTTGTTTTTTATTTCCTTGAGGTACTAAATGTATTCAAATTCTTTTGAGACTTTTTGTGATAATTCTAGAGAAGGATTATAATTTAAATAAATTTTCTTGAGATTTTGTCTTCATATGATTTTGGGTTTTCTTATTTGAAAAATAGAAATTCAACAATAAAAATGGTTTTCTTAAGGACCAAAAATTCATCATAAATTCAAAAAAGATGAAAATTCAAAATAAAACCACAATTCAAACTTAATTTCATGTTTTTTTTATTTTAGAAGAGAGGATTTTAACATTGCAATTGTTCTTTTCTTAAGACCAGAATTCAAAAAAAATGAGTTCTGACACCGCGTGAACAAAATGGCAGAGTTCAACATTCCTACGCGGGATGTCCAAAGATTGGCACCTTTCTCTGTCCTGAAACGTTGCACACTTGGCACTTGCACTGCATACCTTGGTGATCCCAGTAGTCCACAACGCTGTGTCACTGCACTCTGGTTGCTCCAGAAGGATGGAACGGTAACATTGCAGCATGAAGAAAGGGAGCTGGCTTGCATTGTTCGCATGTAGCCATGTAGTATATATAGTAAATCTTTCCCTACTGGGAATCTGGGATCATGGTCTGACGGATGTGAAGCGGCTCCACAGAAGGGTGAACAAAGAGACAAAATTTGGAGCTCAGAAATATAATTGAAAGCTTCTGCTGCTTTACAAAATTTGTAACTGACATGTTTGTGCACTACATGTGGATCCGTTTGTGAAGGTACAATTTTGTTACCAACTTACCATCCCAACACTTAGAGAGAAAAGGGGCTAATAATGTATTTTGTGGTTGAGAGAAGGGGGAGTCTATCTCAGTTCAAGTTAAATGTAAACCTAACTCAGTGCAAAATAAAATGTACACTACAGCATTAGACTATATCTCTCAGAAAGAGAATTCCTCGGGTAAATATTTGCCAAACTTTCCGGATAAAAAGCTCCTGTACTTCCCCTTAAGTTCCCCCACTGCAATCAAAAGACATGTATTTTTCTGTCAAAAAAAGGGCTAAACTATATCACTGATGTTGGCTATATGTTGGTGTCATGAACTATTTACCTCTAATGTCGTCAGATTTGCAGTCTGGTAGATTGTTAGATAACGCCAGCTCTATTAGTTTCATGAAATCTTTGCCTGTATTTGACAATGTTTGAAAGCTAAATGTCCTTCATTCCAGAATAGTAAAACTGAATAATACATGAAAGGATCCTAAATTTTAAATTACCATGAATGTACTTTCCAGACTTCTTAGCATTGATCAGATACGTTGGTGTATTATCATCTTTCAACTGCAAAGGTAGAACATTAGTCTTCTGACGTTGATACCACAACAACAATAGTGGATGGAATCATGGAAGATAGAGAGCTAGCACTAGCTAAAGGCTAGAGTGAAAAGCAAAGAAACTGAGCAACATACATGCAAAAATAAGGAATTTGCAAGGGCAAGCGGATCAACAGGAGAGGGCCCTGTGTTGTAAGATAGGATAAATTTACCATCCTGATATCCTGCTAAGAAGTGGTAAGCAGCCTGACCTGGAGAGAGTTTTGATACTGATGGTAGGGCATCAGTGCTGAAAGGACAGAAGATAATAACACCTTTTAAGCAAACTCAGTTTTAGTCTTTTAGAACAGATGTAGAGAAAGTAACAACTGGCACTATATATGCAAAGTCTCATTCCTTAAGCTACAATTCCTTTTCATTTTAACCATCCAAAAAACACAGCACTAAATGTTGTTAGCAAAAAACTTTGTTATAATACTTTGTAGAAGAGAATTCAGAATAGCAAACGATGTTGTGTACCCTTGAGGCACAGGTTCTTCATTACCTATCAGATGATGCAATAATCACTGTAGCTGGTTTGGTAAACAAACATGATGCCCTAGCCTTTGCTGGGAAAAACACAGTACACCCTTTAGAAGAGATAACTACACCACCGTCAGTGGACACAAGAGCATCCTGAATTTCTGGACAGGACTTTATGACCTCCATTGGAGCAAACAACATTATAATAGAACCATCAAAAGACAGAAGCCTGATGCACACAGAATGGAAGATAAATAAGATATTTATGGAAAGAGCAAAAAGAAAAAAAATGAAGCAGAATCTACCAGCCAGGAACAGGGAGGCCTCCTCTTGCAGATAATATAGGAGCAGTCAAAGCAGTAAGAGCATCTTTTACCATAGTTGAATCAGCGAATGCTTTACCACACAGGATAAGTGATGAGCGTTCTACATCTGCTGCCGCAAATCCGTTAGCATATTGTGTTCCAGAACCAAGAGCATTCCTGACATTAGTGCTGTTCAAAGACATTCATCAAAAAAGATATTAGTCTTTGTGTCATACATTATGGCCAACAAGGCAACTACAGGTTTTGGGGTCTTGCTGGTAACTTGAATGCAGGCGCAAGTTAAATCATAAGTAAGAAAATTACCTTATGGAACTGGCAACATATATAGTCAAAGGGCATGTGTCATGGGAAATTGCACGATCTGGTATTTTCCAAAGGACATTGGACAGTAACAGAACAGCAGATGGGTTATCGCTAATAACACGGACCTTTGCATCACATTCCGCAGATGAACCAATGGCACCATCTTGGACATACAGACTTGAGATGGATGAAAGGTGAAAGGTCACCTAAAGAAAGGAGTCATCAAAACATACAAAGACGTTGGAACTCAATTGAAAAGAGACAAAATAAAATTCTGTCTACTTAGAAAAAGAGACTAAGTTTAGTTCTGACTAATTCATGACAATCAGTGTGTGATACCATGCCATGGAGAGTCAAAACGAAAAATCGAAACCTACAAGTTTCAGAAGCTTTGAGAATTGAGCTCTTGAAACATCAGGAACCCCGCTGATGGCATTCCCTTTAACATGAAGAGGAATTCCAGACAAACGCTCTACAAGCTCCAGAAGGTTACTAGTTATATATTAGTATCATATGAATTATATGTACAAACGATAAATCATAGCTGAAAGACAAGAATTTACACATGTACCTGTGTAAGTACAACCACCATTCTGAAGCTCTGATGTCTCCAAGTTATAGAAGACCTTATCTTTTACAACAACACCCCTTCCAGCAATAGCCCAGTTAAGGCCATATGAAACTTCTTGGTCTTCTCCATGCACCACAGATTAGATGAAATCATGCAAAAATTTGTAATGACTGGTCCAATTGGAATGAATAGAATAACTGAACTTGGTACAATAAAGTACCAAGTGACGGAGGCAAGTCGCCAAGTCATGGTATGATTTTGTATACCATAACTTGTGCTTTGGGGCATCCGCAATTAGAATTGAGAACTCCATAAGCCTAGCAAGGATATCAATACCAGGACACAACTAGGAAGAGAAGAGTATGGCCACACTCACCTCGGCAAGGTAATAATTTCTCATTGCTTCTATGGTAAGTACACTGAAACTGCAGATTTCAGAAGAAGAAAAAAAAATCACGTCAAGCTCCCCTTACTACACTGGCATTTTACCATCACAACTACAAAAACAGTCGCAATGTTTTCAGCTCACAGAACGAATTCGCGTTTTAACACAGCACCCCGATCATATTCCACATGGATCGAGACTTTTAACCAGCTCTTGGATCACCCAATGTCACATCAAGTATAGGATGCTATCTAGAGTTCAACCATGAAAATCAGCTACCGAATAACACCACCCTTCGTAGTTATCAGTTCAACATCGCAGTTACACACTTCTGAATCCTTAGGTTTTTTTATGGCCAACTAATTCCTAAACCCATCGAATCAGTGCACTTTTTGCGGAACAAACAGCGGGATTCGTAAACGCCCAGGAGAATGAAAGTTAAGGTCACCTGTCGGAGGCTCGCCGCCGGCGAGGACGCTGCGGCGGCGGCGGCGCGGCGGATGAGGCCCAGCATGTGCTTCGCCTTCCGGCCCGGCGGCTTGTCCCTTGTGGCGCTTGGTGCTCCCGGTCACGGCGGAGACGGCGGGGTGGTGGCGACCACGTGGGCTCGGCCCAGTCAAAGCCGATGCAATCCATGGCTGCAGCTGATGGGCTCAGCTATTCGTGGGCTTGTCACTCAATTGGGCTTTACTTCATAAGATGGGCCACTTGTGTGAACCCATTTAGGATAAGTCGACAAGTAATGGCCCAATAGTGCAAATCTTCAAGCACACACACGCCAATTTGTCCCGTCTCGGATACACAACATCAAGTCATCAACACTCAAACGGAGCCGACAAGATTTGAGTTCTGCATCCGGCAAAATGATAACTCCACTACCCCTCTAGAACGGCATGATCACAAAGTGAGCACAAAGAAACTGGCACACAATTTGCATCATACGTTACCACCCAGTCCACAAGCAGATCTATATCAAGCAACATTGAAAGGAGGCGAAACTTTCAGCTTCAGTTAGAGAGGGAACAACACGGCAGAAGACAGATTATCTTTGAACCACTGAATATGGATTGAATGAATCTGGTTAGTATACACAAGGATTGGACCAGTTGTTTGTCCAATCTAAACAGCACTACTTGTTTACACATCGAAGCAGCTTGTCTGATGGGCATTGTGCTTCCCAGATTCATTCATAATGTGGCGACTGCCCATGAAATAATGTTTTGATGGCAACACAGGTCTCCTTGTAGGCGGGTGATGGACGAACTTGGGGCCAAGGTCCTGCCGTGCTGCGTAGTCATGCAAAGTTGCAAACCATGTGTCGTCCGGACACAAGGTCTGTAGGTTCAAATCTAATGAAGCCACTGCATGCTGGATCTTGATATATACAGGTGAGGTGACGCGGCCTGGTGCTTCAGTGATCACGAAGCGCCTACTGCCATCACCGGTGTTTTTTCTTGAGCTTTGTCCTTGCCCATCAATGCTGGTGTAACTGAAACAACCCCGATCAGGAACAGCAGCGCGATTGACTGGGTGTCGTACAGGTCACTCAACGAAGTTAACTCTCCTAGAGCAATCCCAGCCTGGATGTAAGAAAAGAAAACAGAGAATGAGACTGATGTTAGCACAAATATCACGACATTATGGGCGGTAGACTAATGTGTTGCATCACATGTGAAGCCAGAAGCCTAGGAAGTTACCCTCACAGTCACGTAGGCAGCCGGGATGAGACCAACGAGAGTTGCTGATAAGAAGATATGGTAGGGCACATCTACTATGGGTGAAGCTAAGTTGATGAAGGTATTTGGCAATGTTGGAGTGACCCTCAGGAAAAGCATGTAATTCAACAGCTTTTCTCTTCTTTTGGCAACCTGAAAAGAAAGACAAATTACTTCTCAGCTATGAACTACACGGTCCCAGAGGATCTTAAATCAGATAATCAAAATGAAGAGTAGATAAATTCGTTGTATTTTTAAGCATACTGTTGAAACAAAACAGCATTGACTAATACTGGTGCTGAAATTACCTGCTTCTGGAAGAACATGAGCTTATCTGGCCACAGTGAGAACACAAGTGGCTTTCCAATCAGCTTCGACAGGAAATAGCATGAAGAAGCACCAGCGGTGGCAGCAAAGACAACCAGGGCCACGCCCCGGAGTTGCCCAAATAGGGCACCAGCGAGTAAGGACATGAATATTGTCCCTGGGATCATGAAGGTCTGCATGAAGATGTACACAGCACAGTAACCCACCAACACCTGTACGGTGTAGTCACTAGTATAATTCTCGAGATGGCCACTGCAAGGAAACCATTTGAGGGTTAGAACTTAGAAGTCAAGGGACATTCCATTGTCAGCACCATGGTTATCACGGCGTCCCGGTGAGGCGAGTCGCCTCCGGGGCGCCTGGACGCCTAGGCGCCTAGGCGAGTGCCTAGGCGAGGATTAGACGCCAAAAAAATGTTCAAGTTAGCAGTAGTAGCAGTACAACATCAAACATTCACAGTAGCCAAAAAAATGTTCAAGTTAGCAGTAGTAGCAGTACAACATCAAACATTCACAGTAGCAGTCAAATGAGTTCCGGTCCAAAAGCTCTGGCCCATTCCAGCGTCGGCCCATTTGCCCATGGCGCTAGAGTTTGCGCTAGCACTCCCAGCGGCCACCAGCTCCATTCAGACGCGCAGCCATTCCCGAGTCCCGACTTTCGCCTCGCTGCTCCCGCTCTCCCTCGTCATTCACACTCGCTGCCCTCTCCATCCCAGCCGCCGCCGCCGACTCCTCTCCTCTCTCTGCCGTCGGCGACCTCCTCCCTCTCCCCCTACGGAGGCCGACTCCTCTCCCCTCTCCTCCACCCCCGCTTACGGCCGCTGCAGATCAGGAACGGCGGAAGCCAGATCTGGGACGAGACGGGGCGGCGGCGGCTGGATCTTGCAGCAACGGCAGAGGAGGCGATGGCGGTGTGGCTGGAGACGCTCGAAGCCGCACGGATCTCTTCTCTCTCCACAGCAAGCCCAGCCAGGCGAGGCGACCGGCCACGGCGGTCATCCTCCGGCGACTGGACGCCTAGGCGGCGACTTAATAACAGTGGTCAGCACTCAGCAGTAGCAATTGGATAATTCCAATGCACACGACTGAACATGCTTAAGCAAATAATGAATAACAGCACTGGAATCACAATGCAATGCGCATTGCATAACTGTAGCGAGCAGATAGCTCACGTGTAGAGCAGATCAACATGTGTGATTATCCAATACTAAACAGCAGGCACATGAAACACGCTAGGACTGAGTCCAAAGCAAATGGCAATAATAGCTGGCAAGAAAGTGACATGGTAATTAGAGAGAAAGGAGGGATTTCTTACTCAACCAAGAATTAAATGCGTTAAAATTTATTAATTCAATCCAGGGAACCATGACAACATAGTATTGGGAACTCACGTTTTAATTCAAGTTCTATTCTTGTTAGACTAAAAATATAAGCATTAATCAGAATTTGCTGAAGTAGGAGTGTAGGACACACGTTACTATTGGAAGGTCCTATCTTCCCAAATTTGAAGGGCAGTTTGAAAATGGTCCAGACAAATAAATCGGCAGTTTATAGCTCCCCAAATTTATCAAAGCTATAGCATGAATCGCAATTTTTTTTACCAGATCGATGCTCTACTTCTTGCATAGAAATAACGAATTCCCGCCAAACAAACGATAAGATCCCTCCAAACCACGAAGCAACCACCCTTAATAATTCCCTACAAAGTACCACCAATCAACTGTTCCATTCCCAAAACTCCGATCCACCAAAAGTAGGTAATCTTACCACTGAAATTGAACCAAAAAAATCAAATCTTTCTTGCAAAACACAAATGGCATAAGAACTGCATCTGTACATTACTCTTGGGTTGATCCACCAAACAGATGCGCCTTCTACAAACAATTAAAGGGAATCGAAATGTGTCTCCCAAACCTACGTGCAGGATTAATTCGTGACCATAAGAATCACCAAAACAACACAAGGGAGGGAACTTTGGCATACGATTACCCAAAAAAGATGGAAACTTTCGTGAACGGAACTGACAATACGCCAACCGAAACAAGAAATGGCGGGGGGCGCAAATGATTACGTGAGGATTTGGAGTTCCTCGAGGTTGCGCGGCAACTTGAGGAAACTGTAGTCGGAGTCCGGCATGGAGAGGTAGACTCCGACGAGCCCGGCGGCGAAGGCGGCGGCGACCCCGGCGACCAGCGCGGCCTCCCACACCGGGAACCTTTCCTCCCTTGCCATCTCCTCCTCTTCTCCCCCTCGAAAAATCCGGGGTCCGGGTGAGGAGAAGAAGAAGAGATAGAAAGATGGAATTCGAGAAGAGGAGCTTTCTTTGGCTCCCTCTCTTCTCTTCTCCTCCCTCTTCCCTTTGCTTCTTTGGTTGCTTTTCTTGGTGAAGTTTATACGGGAAAGGAGGGAGGAGGAGAGATAGGAAAATTGGAATATTCTCTCTCCTGTTTGGTTTATCTGGCCTTCTTTACTTCCTTGAACATATTTCTGTTGTTTTCTTGCTTTCTTTGGCATTGGTGTAAAGGAGAAACTAAAGAAAAGCATGCTTTGGTCAGGTTTTGTTTGGTCTGTGGTATTTTGGGAATTGCAACTTTTTTTGAAAGACAGCAAATCTGTGATTTATATTAGGGTCTGTTTGGTAGAACTCTAGATCCTAACTTCACCTGAGATCTAAAACTTGTAGGCTAAAATAAAGTGAATTGAGTTTATATTTTTGATCTAAAATATAAACAAGATAATCCATGTAAACGCTCTTAATGTACTCACAGCTCCAGCTCCACAGATCTGGTGGAGTTAGGAATACCTAGTTCCATCAGATCTACGGATCTGGTAGAGCTGGAGTCCTACCAAACACACCCTTAGATAGAAAAGATTAGACTGTGAATTGCAAATTTAGACCAATTTGATTTTGCTTGCTGCTGACAGCTTTCTTGGTCTGGTTAATTTTACTTGTCTGTTTTTAGGATGGCACTCCTCCATCCAAGTTTATAAAGCGACTTTTATCTTAATACGTAGGCTAAGAAGATATTAAAAATGATTAGATTATCTCTATTATTATCATTAAGCACTATATTTAATGCATGCATGTAAAAAAATATAAAGTAAATATGGATATTTATTAGAGGATATATAGTGAACACCGTATTAATTTTGTATTGCAATATTAAATACACCATACATTTATAGACATGACCTTTCAAAAAATACACATTATAAATTTGGACAGAGAGAGTATTGTGTTTTATGCTGAGGGAAAATATTTTGGGCAATTTTTTTATAAATCCCCCTAAAACAAAGTGGTTATGTCCACCTTAGCCTACAGTACTACCTATAATCTCTAGTGAATCAGTGATCTAAACTTAAACTGGATCAAACAGGATCCAACTGGAGCTGATGTGACATTTTAATCTAGACATAAAACAGCAATCACGTTGGTAACTCATTTCTTTTTCAAATCAGGTGAGTAATAAAAATGGATTACTGGAGTGTAACCTCCCCCAATTTTGACGATGAGTAAACTCGTGCTTAATTTAACCGATCGTCGTTTGTCCCTCTCGCTCAGGCGTTTGGTCTGGCTGACAACGCGTAGTATGGAAGCAAGTTGCGCGTTTTTTGTTTGATCAATGCCTCGATTGGGACCGAGAGAGAGGTCGGCCACATCGCCATTGTAAATGCTGCACAGCCATGTGAATTGTGATGTTTAAGTTATGCTTTTGCCGTCAGCAACAGCAGAGACTAGAGAGAGACAGCGCGCTTACTATAGCTCACTATTATCGCATGACTTCTCTTAAGACTAACTGCAGAATTGGTTGAGGTGTTGGGCTCTCGCAGACTAAACCGAGCTCAGCATGAACTCAGAGTAGGTTTGATTTGAACTGCGAGGCGGTGCTGCATAAATGTTGTGCTGCCATTGCAGCGCATCGTGTTGATGGAGCCACATGTTATTCAGAATGTCTGAGGTTGAAAGTTTTCGAAGTTAGTTGATGGCATTATTTGTCCTAATACTCCCCAAGACCACATCACATGAAGCTATGAAACAGAGAGTGAGAGATCGAATGATCGAAGCTTCAGCTCATGGTGGTTCTGTTTTTGTTTATTTCATTCAACTCGCTGCGCCGGCCTCCCCATGTGTTCGTTTACAGGTACAAACCAAAAACCAAAAAACCAACACTCTTCACGCACTCCACTAAACGCTAACTGCCACCGACATTTTCAGTCGGTCTACAAAACAACAAGATTTCACTGTGCATGTGCTGCACGATCACAAACAGATCACGCGATTCACTTTTAGCTGTGTCGTCTTCTCATGTAAGCACTGTACAATATAATCCCTGAGCAACTGCAGTATGGAAAAAAAGAAGAAGTTGTCAACAGTTCAACTTTTGTGTGCCTTGATGTTTAACTACTGAGCACCACACTGCTATGCGCATGGTTCTGGTCGAAATCACCATGGTCAGACTAATCCTGCGCTCTTTTTTTTTCTACGGATCAACAGGCTGATTGATTAGTTCTATTAACAAGATGTTTGATTAATTTTAAAAGATGTAAGTAATTTGTTTTTTAGTGAGGGGAGCGAGAGATGCGCGAGTGCAGCATGTTGCTTCCTGTGATCGTGTCGCCTGAGCGGCGCATATTACCTCCCCAAATACTTGCCTTCTCAGTACTCTTAAAACCATAGCTGACTCGCCTAGTTTTTACCGTCCTTGTGAGATACATGAGTTATCACCAAATTATATTTAAATTTTTTTTACTTTTTAGTACCTTCACTGATTAAACTTTTGATATTTCTTGATACTAACTCAATATATATTTTGAGAGGTACCAAATAGACATTAAGCTATTACTAGTTTAAAGGGTGAAGAAGGTACCAAGAGGTATACAAGTTCAAAGTTAATTTGGTGATACCTCATGGTACCTCCCATGGAGGATTAAAAACTCAAGCATTTTGGTACATCCCAAAAATGTTAAAAGAAATCCCGTACAGTTAATCAGCTATACACACAGACACTCGACAGCTTGTGGTTGCCACACCTAAGAATTCGGAAGCCACAGCTGAAGGCAGAGCGATGAAGGGAAGCAATAGTCATGAGCTCGAGACTGATGTACCCGCCTCTGATCTATGGGAAATCTACGGCACATTCCGTGCTGAAGAGCTAATGGCTGAGCTGATGCCGCATCTCCTCGCCAAGGTTGAGCTTGTCAGTGTGGCGACGGCGGTGCTGGCTCCATCTTGCAGATGACATTTCCTCCTCCTTCGGGTGAGATTCTGAAACCACTACTCATTAAATCTTGATGTTGATGGGTATATGAGTATATTCACATTTGAATGTTGATGATGATGGGTATATTGACATGTAATTGTTTTGCCCCTTGCTAGGGTGTTCTGACCGGCAGGGCGGATACAGAGTAAAACTTACCGAAGTTGACAATGAAAACTATATCAAGGAGACATGAGCAATCGATGGCGACATGTTGAAGCTCGGCTTTCCTCTCGCACATGATGCGGATCGAGATCATAGGGAAAGGACCCGACTCTTCGGTAATAAGATCAACTGTTGAGTATGAGATTGACGACGCGCATGCCGAGCTTGAATCTATGGTCAGTACAGCACGTTTGGTTACAGCTGCTGAAAAATTTGCAGAGTATATCAAGGAGCAGAAGATCGCTCAGGAGTCAGGACAGCTCTTGAAATAGCTCAGAGCAAAATGTGTCACCTTTGTACTCTGTTATCTTCTTTCTTAATAAAATTGCCTGGCAGTTCCTCTGCCGTCCCGGCACAAAAATGAAATAAAATAAATGAATGTATGGCTCCAGCGTTGTGTTCTTTGCACAAACATTATCCGCAGTGAATCGCAGAACCCAGATCAGGATACTGTGTTTGATCAAATGAATGAATGATATTCACTCATTTTGATGCATAAGTATTGTGTGGCCCATGTACCTTCGTAACTGGAGAAAATTTTCTGATACAGTACGTTATGGCCTCGGCAAACGATTCGGTCGTGAATTTGGCGAAGAATCCATTGAATATCCATAGAAAAAAAATGCACTGAAAAGTTTAAGCTTGCAACTGATAAAAAGGACAGTTGCGAGCTTTACTGACGATTTTCAAGTGCACCGCACTGAATTCAGCGGCGCTTCTGCCTCCGATGCAGCTGCTGCTGCAAGCCGGACCATACTGCCAGTTCGCCACCCGCATACGGCGCCGAGCGTTCTCGCGTTATCAAATTTCCGTGGCTCGTCAGCACAGAGCCCAGTTCTCCAAGACTGTTGGGTCTGAACCGTGTTAAATTGGTTCCGATAGGGCTAAAGTTGTTCTCGGCTACCTCTTAAAAATAATGCTCCCAGTTTGACCAATTGTTGTGGCGGTTAGACGTGTTATTGCAACAATTTAGAGTCCATTTGGAACGTATAAATTTCATAAGAATCAGTTTTCGCGCGATGCAGATAGGAATCACATGCGACAGTTGCGCCATGCGGATAGGAATCACATGTGACCATGGCTTGTACAGTTGTACCGACAGTCCAGCACAACGGCAAGGAGAAGATAGTTTAAGAGGGAGTAAATTTCATAAAACTATAAATTTTTTTTATAAATTATATAAAAAAAGAATTTAGTTTCTATCTCACAAACTGTAGATTTTAGGAGAATTTGTGTTATAAAACTGTATGTTCTAGAATTGATCATTTCTTGTAACAGTTCTAGCAGCGTAAACCCACATAGTAGCCTCACGTGCCCTTATGTTCCGTTTCACTTGCATGTAAAGCTACCTTGTGGACCCACGATGTCAGACCAGTTATAAGAAATGGTTAATTTTAAAACTTGTAGTTTTGTGAAATAGAAACTAAAACCTGTAGTTTTTTGGTAGTTTGTATAAGAAATCTATAGCTTCGTGAAATTTACTCTTTACGAGAAGAACATATTATATGCTCCAAGCCAACTTTGTGTTACCTATGCTCTCATTTCTAAATAATAATAATAATAAAAGTCAAATGCCAATGCGTTGCAGTGAAAACATATTTTTTAACCAAATAAACAAATTATATCACGTATTTACAAAAATGAAATTACACTATTGAATTCACAGGGAGGGAGAATTAGGGAATGACCCAGCCATTGGTGCGGATATGGGTAGAAAGAGAGATACAGTTAGTTTCCTTTTTATTTAAGATAGGTGGCAAGTCTGTTATGGTCCACGGTCTATATGTTGGTATGGTGTTTTTCTTAGAGAGGAATAGAAGGATAACGGACAAACGTCACTAGCTCATATTTATATGTCAGTAAAGATAATAAAGATGATCAACACTATCTATGGACAGTTTATGGACCAAAGTAAGTTACTATGGAATTATTTGTCCGAATCATCCCCAAGACCACATCACATGAAGCTAGGAATGAGAAAGTGAGAGATCGAGGCTTAAGCTCCCGGTGGATTTTTTTTAGTCTCCTTTGACTCGCCGCACGGGCTTCCTCATGTGTCGGTTTACAGGTACCCACCGGCCACTAGGGGTGGAATCGAGCCGAGCCGACTCGACCGAGCTCGTCAGTTTGCGAGCCGAGTCGAGCTCGGCTCATTGTCTTTGTCGAGCTGAAAACCGGGCTCGGCTCGGGCTCGGTCGAGCCTCGAGCCGAGCCGAGCCGGCTCGTGAGCCGCCTGGCATATGGGCCCGTCTCATTGCGTCAACTCTCAAGTATGTTCATTGTATGTTTCTTGTTCAATATGACTGTATGAATGCCAAGCCGATTGAATGTCTGTGGGATGTGGCTAATTTTGTATTAAAATTAAGCCTCGTGTAATTTGGATAATCAATTAATGATTAGTGATTAGTGAAAGTGATTCTGAATATCTGAATTTTACCGAGCCTAACGAGCCAACGAGCCGCTCGCGAGCCAGCTCGGGCTCGGCTCATTGTAGCACCGAGCCAGACGGTAGGCTCGGGCTCGGCTCGTTGATGCACCGAGCCGAGCCGAGCCGCACCGAGTCGAGCCGAGCCCGAGCCGAGCCGCGAGTCTCGAGCTATTTTTCCACCCCTACCGGCCACCACCTCCACCTCCGCTCTTCACGCACTCTGCTAACCATTAACGGTCACTGACATTTTCGGTTGTACTACAAAGTATTTATAATGGTATAGATAACAGCTGTTTATAATATATCTTTGTATTATTTATAGACATCAATAAAAACAAATCATACAATGGCTTATCTATATAGTCGTCCATAATAATCTCTCATCAAATTAACAGACTGACTATACAATGATATATAAAATATAAAACTATCTATAAGACCATCTGTTAAATAGTAGACAATAATTTTCTCTCTTCTCCTTCTATCCTCTCTACATCACATAAAATCCTACGTGGTATATATAGTTTTACAGACAACTGATATGTACTATTGTACATACTCTAAGACAACAAAATTCCACTGCATGTGCCGCGTTACCACAAGTTCACAACATATCGCAGAATTCAGAAAGATAATGCTCATGTTTGGAACATTTGAAGATTTCACATAAAAAAACTAGCAGTTTGTGGGCTTGTCGTACTGAACAATATCAAACTGGAAAAAGATACGCAAACTATCTTTTCCGCGCAAACAGAAGTGAAAAGGAGTCGTACTGAACAATATCAAACTGGAAAAAGATACGCAAACCTATCTTTTCCGCGCAAACAGAAGTGAAAAAGAAATGTTTCCTATGAACCATTTTGATGAAACAACGCTGTCATCCTTGTACTACAACAGTAACACACCTCACAGGAGAAATAACTCCTTTCCTAAAGTTCGAAGGAGCGCCGGCCTAAGGATTGTTTGAGCCGCCGGCTCGGTTCAAAAAAAATTTACGTTTTAGTCTTTTTATAAATTACGAATAGATTCTTCGTGATTTTTTGTGAGAGGAAGATATTTTTCCCGAAAATCGCGTTCGGGTCCCTCGTGCGCCGTTTTACGGGAAGAACCTCCCGTTAAATTCAAATCGCAAACAAGCCCTTTTCTAATTTTTCAGGATAGCGAACAGGTCCAAAAACGTAACATTCAGGTCCTTGCTCTTTACGTCTAGGTCCTTTCTCCATTTTTCCCGGGAAAAAATGTTTTCGTCACTAGGAATATGTGTGCAACTCTATCTCTAGACTTTTTTCCTATCTCGATTTCCCATCTCGATCTCTAATATTTTTTAAACAATGTATTATTACTCGGTGAACGCGTAGAGTGTTAGACTCGGCAAAAAGAAGGTTGTCATCTCTAATAATTTTTCGCCCTTTTTCCTCTAGACTTTTTCCCCGCCGCGGTTCTTCAGCTCGGTCTCCAATATTTTCTAAATAATTCATCGAAGTAGATATTTTTATAACTCTATCTCTCTATTTTTTTTCCCTGTTTCGCTTATTATTTCGACGATTTAGGAAATAAGACGCCGCCGAAAAACAAGAAATTTTCCTACGAAAAAACGACGCGCGCGATGTGTTACGCCGGCAAAAGAAGGTTGTCATCTCTAATAATTTTTCGCCCTTTTTCCTCTAGACTTTTTCCCCACAGCCGTTCTTTAGCTCGGTCTCCAATATTTTCCAAATAATTCATCGAAGTAGATATTTTTATAACTCTATCTCTCTATTTTTTCCCCCGTTTCGCTCATTATTTCGACGATTTAGGAAATAAGACGCCGCCGAAAAAAAAGAAAATTTTCGTACGAAAAAACGACGCGCACGACGTGTTACGCCGTGAAAAATTTTGTGTTCTTTCAGCCGTTTCGCTCATTATTTCGACGATTCAAAAAATAAAAAAAACGACGTCGGAAAAAAGAGAAAAATTTCTACGAAAAAACGTCGCGCGTGGCGTGTTACGCCGCGAAAAATTTACTAGTGTTTCCTATGAACCATTTTGATGAAACACAACGCTGTCATCCTTGTACTACAACAGTAACACACCTCACAGGGAAAAAAATCGAGGTGTGCAGATTAATTTGTACCAGTTAGTATTCGTCAAAGATCAAGAATGCACTCTTTAGTTGATGCAGTTTTCTTATGTACGCAGTAAGCACTGTAGAGTACTCATTAATTCATTAGTAATTGCAGTATGGAAAATCGTCAAAGTTCAAGTGCTGTGTGCCTTGATGTTTGACTAGTCAGGATCACGCGATACGCTGCGTCGTACGAAATTTCGTCGCATGACGCCGCGCTATGAAAAATTTGGGAAATTCGGTCGCGCGATATTGCACTGTGCAAAATTTGGTCCGATGGATATTTATAAAAAAAATGTATAATTTCGATTTTCTTGGTTTTTTTTAAAAAAGGGGGCTACCAGAAGCCATCAGCGAATCTGCGGATTGCTAGGAGCTATCAGCGAATCTGTGTTTTTTTTTTGAAAAAATCACGGAGGGACCTAAAGTTAATTTCATTTCTCTTCGAGTCCAGTCTGCAAAAAACCGATCTGTTGGAACCTAAACGCAATTCTGTTTTTCCTTTGGGTCTATTTTGTGAAAAACCGTCGAATGACCTGAACGTAAACCGCGGAGGGACCTAAATTTAATTTCGATTTTTTCAAACCCATTATGTTAAAAACCGATGGAAGGACCTAAATGTAATTTTAAATTTTCTGCAAGTACTTTTCACGAAAACGGTGACACGGCGGTGCTGGTTGCTCTCCATTCCTCTTCACTATAATATATAACTAGGAAGTTTTCGCGGCGTGATACGTCGCGTGCGCTGTTTTTTTCGTAGAAATAATTTTGTTTTTTTTTTCAACGGCATTTTTTTTCATAAAATCGTCGAGAAAGCGCGTAAAACGGTTGAAAGAATACAAACACAATCACGTAATTTTTTGCATCTATCTGAGGTCCTCTCCCGAAAGATCTGCGACTGCGATAAATTGAAAGGTCCTTTTTTGTGAAAAATAGCAGGAACGATGCAAACATAAGCATGCTATTTTTTTGGGTATCTATTTAGGCTTGTTTCACGAAAGATTCACGATTTTTCTGAACCAGAAGGTCCTTTTCGTAAAAAACCGTGGGAAAGATCTACACATAATCACGTTTTTTTTTATTTAGGGTCTTTTTATGAAAGGTTTACAATTTTTCTAAACCAGAAGGATCTTTTCGTAAAAAACCGTGAAAATGACCTATATGTAATCACACATTTTCTGAGGAACCTACATGTGGGGTACTACGCTATAATCTTAAAAAATCTATCTGAGAATTCTAGAGGGCTCTCTGGGGAAAAACTCATATTTTTGTAGGGTCTTTCCCGAAAATAAAGTGATTGAGATGTGGTTTTTGAAACATCCGAGGGCTTCTTCGCAAAAAATAGATGGTATCTAGGTGCACTCGAGAAAAAAACTGAAATCTCAGGTTTTTTTAGGGCCTTTTCCGTAAAAAATGGACCTAAATACGATTTCCGAAACTCTAGAGGGCTTATCTAGGGGCAACTGGGAAAAAGCTGAATTTCCTGATTTTTTAGGGTCTCTCCGGTAAAAAAAAAAGGGGCCTAAATGTGATTTTCGAAATTTTGGAGGGTTTTTCCGCAAAATACAGCCGGCGAAGCCACAGCCACGCGTCGCGCTGGCGCTTGCCCTGCGCGGTCGAGCCACGTGTCGCATGCAAAAAAACCCGCAGCCTCGCGCGAGGGCGGACTCCAACCCGCGACCACAAGCACGAGAGCAAACCGTCCAACCACCGTGCCGCGCGAGCGTTCTTGAAGGCTTACGGTGTTAAAATATATAAGCTAGGCAAACGGGCTAGCGACGGGCGACATGACTCAACAGTTCGCGCACCGTACGTACGGCAGAGCTTGTTACTGTAGCAAAACAGGGACGTGGAGCACCGAGAGAGCCGAAAATCTTCCATCTCTAATGTTGGGTATGATGATATGATATGATGATATACATTACTGAGCACCCCTACTGCTGCAAGTGGTTCTGGTCAAAACCACCGTGATCAGTCCAAATCCTACGCGCCTTTTTTCGCATACTGAGTTGTTCGATTAATTTAACCAAATAAGATAGCCATGCAATGGATGAACTACCAGCATATTTGACCTCTTATTCTTTTTCTTCTTCTGTAAACGTAGCTCTTTTTAATAAAAAATTGCAAAAACAGCTCTCCCTGTGCTACAGTACCATAGGGTGTGGAATTACTAAAAATTTGAATTGCCGCGGAATGAGGGTGCGAAAAATCGGCTGCACCGAATCCATCAGCGTCAGTGCAATATTGCGGAATAGAGGTGCGAAAAATACAATTGCCGTGAAATAGGGTGTGGAAAATGCAATTGTCGTGGGAAATGCAATTGTTGTGGTACAACAACGCTGTATTTGGATTTTTTGCGGTGAGGGTGGCTTGATAAATTCCGTGCACTTTCTGAATAAGACAATATCTGTTAAAAAAATTCTACAGAGCTAAATATGTTAAAAAAAATTAGGGAACCGGAGGAGTGAACATTTCGGAATGGACGAGCTTAATCGTCGGAGAGGCTGTATCTTGCAAAAGTCCTGGTTTTTTTGTGAGGTGGCAGCTGGCTTTCGCGTCCAAATGCAGAAACGTGAAATCCGTGTCGTGTAGTGTAACATCGTGCTACATCATCGGAGTCGGCACCGGCACAGCATGAGGAGATGGGAATATGGGATACACGTCAGTTTCGTCAAAAGGGCAAATAAAACATGCACGGAACTTCTTACATATGAGTCGATGACAGCCAAGCCAGTGGATTTTCTTAGTGCGGGTGATTATCGCTCGTCAGTTAGTATTTGAATTAGAAGTATTTCATTAATATGTTTTAGTAATATGTTTTATGTTCTAGTTTAAATTTAAATTAAATCTCAAAACATCTTAAAAAATTATCACTCATCTTAAGAGACATAATCTTGACCGTGAGAACACAGACCTTAGAGGGGTTCATACTTCGTACGGGCGGTGGGTATCATTTTTCGGAGGAAAAAAAAGACGATTGCATGTGATGAGCTTCTAGGGGAGGTTTTTTCATTTCTGCTTTTGGAGTGTAGTAGCATCATGGTCCTTGAACCTTCATGATCGAGCAGACGTGTGAAAATCTTTACGAAATTTATACACATATTACTATATTAGTACGAACTGTATGATTAGGATTTAGGCGGTCGGTATCGAGATGTCCGTGTCATCTAAAATACAGAACTCTAGAGTTAATGAGGGGGTCCATTCTCTTGTTCACATGTCCTACTGTCGGTGAGATCATATCATATCATATAAAACCTAATATTCTTGGGAGGTACGGACGAGCTCGCGAAAACACATCACGCATCGGTTTTCTACGGTGATTCCGCATAGCCATATATAATTAATTCCCCACACATTTCATAACCGTTCCCTTGCTCAGCTGGTTAGTACGTTCCC
This sequence comes from Guadua angustifolia, assembly GCA_036346375.1. Lineage (NCBI taxonomy): Eukaryota > Viridiplantae > Streptophyta > Magnoliopsida > Poales > Poaceae > Guadua > Guadua angustifolia. The sequence goes on along the minus strand of CM070507.1, from coordinate 9,305,003 downwards.
TCGCGAGGCTTCGGTCTTCGGTTCGACTCCTGCCTAGCACCGTGCTCAGCGACCATTTTTCCTTGATGCTACAGTAGTAGTGCTACAATATCTTTTGGGAATGGAAAATAACTTCTCTAATTTGATTGAGTTATTAAATCGTGTTGTAATTTTTCAATTTTTTTTAGAATAGTTCTCAGAGCATGCCTAACGTACCAAATTTCCTACGTTACAACAAAAATATCAGATTATGATCAAACTTTTACGATTTTTAAAAATTCTGACATGCTAGTGACACACTTAAAACATGTTCACTGATTTAGTTGAGCTACTAAATTTGTAGATTCTTTAAAATTTGATAGAAGGATCCTAAAAGAGTGCCTGACCTACCATAAAAAAATTGAATCGTGATCAATCTTTTGCAATTTTTAAAAATTACGATAATTCAGTTTCCTTTTTTTGTGTGTTTTTGAAAAAGATTTCCTTTCTCTATTAGAATCTCTACCTATGTCGGTGATTCTTTACGCCCGCAGCAATGTGCAAACCTGCAATAAAAAACGGATCATGATCAAATTTGTGTAATTTTTAAAAATACCAACAATGCTACTAATACATTCGAAGTAGTTTAGTTGATTTAGTTATGCTGCTAAATTTGTGAGTTCTTGAAATTTTTTGTGTCCTGAAAACACACCTACGCTATCGTACAAATTTCAAACCATGATCAAGCTTTTTTTATCTTTTTAAAAAGTTGATGATGCTACTAACGCACTTTAAATAGTTTCAATGGTTTAATTGAGCTGCTAAGTTTATAAAATCTTTTAAAAAAAATAAAATGGCTCTATGTAAGGATGATGATGTCGACTAGAGGGGGTGAATAGACGGCTTTTAAAATTCTTCTACAAATTTATACAAAACAATTCACCTCTAATTACCCTAATGCCAAAACCTTAACAATTATTAATGCGAAAGCGATAAACTAAGGTTTTGACAATTAAAACCTAAATCAACTAGACTCACTATGTGCACTAACTAATTGTGTCTTTAATAAATATTGCAATTCTAAAGACAAACAATCAATCAATTTAATTCACATGAATATAAATTGCTTGAATATAAATAACGAATACAATGCAAGCACAAGAGACATAGTACTTTTTACCGTGGTGTTCGGAGACTTGTCGGTCTCTTTTAATCCATTGAGGTTAGTCCAAACGAATTGGATTGGCTCCATAAATTGAGCACTTACCTCGAATCCACTAGTGGTTGCTCTTTCCCCTTTAGATAGGTGAGCTCTGACCTTTACAACTTTGCCGGACCTTTTCACAATCTTCTTAAGAAAGTCACCACGCATGACACTTCCACACGCCGTCTACATGTTGAACCAAGAGTAACAAACCAAGTCTTCTAGTTTGAACTTCACCTAGTGCGACACATGCATTTCGGTGACCTCCTAAATGCAACACATGCAAAAAGATCCTCCTCAAGTGCAACACATGCACAAAAAACTCTCAATCCACTTTTTAATTGCAACACGTGCTATTAGGGCTCACTTTTAGCTCAAGAAGCAAATATGAGAGTGTAACACATGTACACTACTTTTACTAAACTCACAATAACACCACCAACCAGCCAATACCCTTCAAGACCTCCTTTTATAGCCTTACAGAGAAAATTAGCTATTTGGAGGTAAATCTGAAAAAATCAGCAATTTCCAATACTACCGCCCTTCTAGGGCCGGTAGTAACGGCTTCCGGGACAACAGCTCAAAATCTAGTAGTTGCACAGGAAACCCGGTACAACAACAAGCAAAATCCCGGTAGTACCGCTCGAGCGACAGTACCGATCCCCATGGACGGTATTGCCGGCCTTAACGCAAATAAAAAATACGCTTCTCTAGAAAACAGCTATCGGTGGTTAGGCGCCAATACTACCGCACCTCTAGTAGTACCGTCCATCGACTCCGGTAGCTCCGACTTAAAAAACCAAGAAAACACGCTCTTCTGAAAAATAACAACCGGTCACACGCGCGGTACTACAGATCTCTGGTAGTATCGGTTCCAAAATAGCGGTACTACCGACCTAGCGGTAGTACCGGCTTTACACCTTGAAGGATCGAGGATGCGCCTAGAGGGGGGTGAATAGGCGTTTATAAAAATTAATCGCTCTTCTAAAATCAATTGCTCTAATCAACCCCTATGTCAAACCTAATCAATTATTATGCGGAAGCGATAAACTTAGTTTTGACAATTAAGGCCTAAATCAACTAGGCTCACTACGTGCACTAATTAAATTATGTCTCTATACAAAAATTACTAAATTGATTAAACAAATAATACTAAGCAATTCTAACACAATCAAACAATTGATAAATATACGATAAAGTAAATGCTTGAAGGTAAAAGAGACAACCGATATTTTTCCGTGGTGTTCGGAGACTTGCCGGTCTCCCCTAGTCCACGTTGAGGCAAGCCCAAACCCTTGGACCGGCTCCGCCGAGCACCGCCTCGCTTCCACTAGTCGTGGTTTTTCACGCTATGCCGTAGGCTCAACCCGAACCTTCACAAACTTGCGGGCTTTCACACCTTGAGAGCTCCGCAAGACGACGCCTCGCCGTCTAGAGTCGGCAACCTCCAAGAGTAACAAGTCGCTCCTTCGCTTGAACTTCACCGAAACAACGAATCGCTCCCGGTGATCGCCAAGTGCAACACATGCACAAGGACCTCCCTCAAGTGCAACACATGCACAAGAGACTCTCAACCCACTTCTAATTGCAACACATGCAATTAGTCTCACTCTTGCTCAAGAACAACTTATGGAAATGCAATACATGCAAATCACCTCTCAAATACTCACACAAGAACCAATACACAAATGAGAGCTTCAATACATGAACCACCTCACCCAATATACTCTAGCAACCAAAGAAATGCCCCCATGACCTCTTTTTATAGCCTCACAAAGAAAACTAGTCGTTGGGGGCAAACGGCATTAAACGAGCTAAAACTAGCCGTTGCTTACAGTTGTTTGCGGTACTATCGCCCTATGGGCGGTAGTATCGCCTAGGAACTCTCTCGCCAAATAACTACCAAGACGGGCGGTACTACCGCCCCTACGGGCGGTAGTACCGCAGCTACAGCCACCAAAAAGCTCATAACTTTTTACTCTGAACTCCGATTTGGGTGATTTTTGATTCTATACGAAGCTTATCACGAGGGTTACAATCTCCACCCATTTTCATGATTTAAGCACCCATATATATTTTTTAAATATCACCAAAACCAAACTCTAATGCAGTCAATCAAGTCTAAATTTGATTTTCCAAAATCCCTCGCATAGACTTGATGAAAGGCATGACTACAAGCTATAAAGAGTCACTAACATCAAATATTAAGCTATGATGATCAAATCATGATCAATATAACTTTTGCAAAATACATTTGCAAATAACCCGAAAAGCTATAAGATCAATCCTCTAGCCATGCAAGGATCAACACATGATCCCGACACTTTGCAAAACACATTTGCAAATGCCAACACATGCTCTAGGATTGAAACCCATAACCTCTAGCTTATTTGCAAACCATATTTGCAAATAACAAAACAGCATTTTGCAAAAACATATTTTGCAAACACAAACCATAAACTTTACTTAGCCTTTGTGATGATCAACACATGATCAAGACACAAGCTAAAACACAATGCATGAGCTCTCACCTTTTGCAACACAAGCAAAACTTAGCTCCATGCAAAACCACATAGATTAAGAAATATTGTTTTGCAAATGAAAACAAAACATGATGCTTCAACATTTGCAACACATGCAAAAGTAAACTTCACGCAAAAGCCAACGCATATTGCTTATCCTATTTGCAACACATGCAAATCAAAGCATTATGCGAAAACCAAATGCATATGCTCTTCCTCTTTGTAACATATGCAAATCAGAGCATAAACCAATAACAACCGAGCATAACCTTAACCCATTCACAACACATGCCAAATGGTTAACTCTTATACAAAAACCAAATCCAACTAAGATTTGAGATTGAGTGAACGCGGATTGAGATCATCAATACATGATGAAGCTCAAGTTAGGAGACAACCTCTCTTAATAGTACGGCGATAAAACTAGACTCAAAGACTACAAAAGTCCTTAGCCTATCTAGTTATACCTTCGCCACACAAGCAATCCCTTTGGGGTCTTTATGATCTTCACTTGATACTCCTTGGGATCATCACTCGACTCCTCTTCTTTATCATCTCATCCATCTTTGGACCTAACTCAATCACAACTCATAAAACTTGTTAGTCCAAGATGCATGGTTGTCTCAATTATCTTTTGCACTCCATTAACACATAATGGATGCCTTTAGATCAATTGAGCACAACCTAAATCAATTTGAATGATTTAAATGTGTCTTAAGTACAATAGTGCAACTCATGCTTTATTATACTTAAGAGCTATTCATTTGTCCTTAATTAATCAAGGAACACCATCAACACATGATGAAATGTTCTTTAATGATTAACAAGACAAATGAACTCAATTTAAATTATCATTTAAATTGATATGAGTATATATTAACTACTCAAGTTTTCATATACTCATGTATTTAGTTTCTTTGTCTTGATCCTTATATGTGTCAATAAGAATTAGATCAATACAAAGAGACTTTCAAGTTAAACTATAAACTCCCCTAAGTGTGTGCATCCATGTAATATATGGATTGGGAAACATGATGCACATTTTGTGGTTAATATAATGAGGACATTCATATTTTAACTTGACTCCAAAGTATGCAACTAATACTAGAATGGATACGCAAACATACCTTGGGTTTTCCATTCTTTTAATGCGATGAGACTAATCAAAGATATTCTAAATAAACAAGTTAGTCTCGATATAAGATTTGTCATTAATAATAAAATCACATTAAGGGAGATTAGATTTGTCATTAACACCAAAACCATAACTAATGAAGGTTGAACTTACACACCTGCGGTACTGCCGAATTTCCAGATAAAATCAGATTTCACACAGAAATCTTTTCTTTTCAAATCAAGTGTCAATACTGATTAATTTTTTGAGCCATGTGATGATCAACACATAATCAAGCAATTTGCAAAACATATTTGCAAACCCAATTCACATAGTCCAAAGAACCGCATTAAATTCCAATTAATTTACAAAACACATTCACAAATAAAACCACGAATCTATGAGATCAATCCTTTAGCTATGTAAAGATCAACACATGATCCCGACACTTTGCAAAGCATATTTCCAAATGCTAACACATGCTCTAGGATTGACATCCATAATTTCTAGTTCATTCGCAAAATACATTTGCAAATAACAACTTCAATCACTTAGAAACAAATCTTGAGTCATGAGATGATCGACACATGATCCCAACATACTGCAAAATACATTTGCAAATGCATATCTCATACTCCAAGATAAGAAGTAGAAATATCAATATTTTACAAAAACATATTATGCAAACATAAAGCACAAACCTTACTTAGTCTTGTAATGATCAACACATGATCAAATCATAAGCTAAAATATCGATGCATAAGCTCTCACCTTTTGCAATATATGCAAAACTTAGCTTTATGCAAAAACACATCGATTAAGATTCAATAAGAAGCAAGCATGAGCACTCTTAATTTGCAACACATGCAAATACTTAGCTTATGCAAAATCCAAATAAGAGAGTAAGTTAGAATGAATCAGATTGAGTTCATCAACACATGATGAAGCTCAAGCTAAATGACTCAACCCCTCTTAATAGTACGGCACCTAACTAGCAACCTGGTCTCCTATCCAAACACCGAGACCGGTAAAAATATTAGGAACACATCCTTAGCTTTAGCTAGTTATACTTTTGTCTCTAGCGATCCACTTGGAGTTTTTATGATATCCAATCATCTTCTCTCCAGGATCGAGTCTCCTTCTTTCTGTTCATCAACGCATGATGAATTTTCTCTAACTCTTCTTTTCTCTTCGGAATCTCCTCTTGAAGCTTTTCAACACATGATGACTTCTCGTTCCCAATTTTTTATTATCTTGAACTCAATCTACTTTCACAACTCATAGAAAAGGTTAGTCCAACAAACACGGTTGCTCCAATCATCAATTGCACTTTATTAACACATAATGGATGCTCTCAAGATCGATTGAACCCAACCCAAATTAATTTGAATGATTAATTTTATCTTGAGTACTTTGATGCAACTAATGCTTCATTATACTTAAGAACTTTTTGTTTGTCCTCAATCAACAAAGAACACCATTAACACATAATTAGTTCTTTGAATGATTGAAAGATAACCGAACTCAATTTAAATTCTATTTAAATTGATATAAGTATACATAACTACACAAATTTCATATGCTCAATTTGATGAAAAGTAATGATCCAATATATTGGGGTGGTGGAAAGTGATTAATACTTTTGAGACCATCAATTATAGAATAGACTCTATTAAATATGTGCATATAAATAATTGAGCTTGGAATTAATATGCACATAATCAATCTTAGATAGCATTTGAGTTTATCCTATATCTGCATGAGTATACTACAACTACATAAGTTATGTATATACTCAAAGAGTTGTTTTAAAGTCTTGATCCTATATATTATTTGGCAAGAGAACATGTATCAATACTATTGAAACATTAAGTTAAATTATAAACTCCTCTAGATGTGTGCATTCATGTAATATATGGAATTAAAAATATAATGCATATTTTTTAATATATAAGCAATGGAAGAGTTTATTCTTTAACTAGAATCCTAAGTATGCATTAAAATGATAAAAGTGAATACAAGTGCATACATTGGGTTTTCATTTTCCATCCAAATTTGAGAATAATAAGAATAAAACTCAATAACCATGTTAATTTTACAATAATTAGATTTGTCATTAAATAATGATTAAGTATTAATCTAAACCCAATCACCCAAACAAATAGAGCTTGAATTTACACCCTGAGAGCATGCCTGAGCAACCAGAAAAAAAGATTCCCTTTCTCGATCAGAATCTCTTACTGTGTCAATGATTTCTTCCGCCCGCGGCAACACGTGGACCGGGAGAGCATCTAGTTATACAACCACACGTTGTACCAGCCGTTAGACGGAGACGGAGAAGGAATTTTGTAGCACGTGTCAGAGCTGATTCATCCTCTTGTGCGTGTGACTGGACCAGCCATGGATCGCAACAGTGAGCAGGAATATTTTACTGCCCTTGATCTCACGATGGTGGACCAAACATTGGACTGCACCTGAGATTATCAGCTGCCAAGTTAAATTCCAAGTTTGCAATTGGCCTTAATACAAAGAGACACTGGTGTTTCTTTCAGAGTTCAGATTTGAGACCGTCGTCTCCTGTGGGCTTGTGGTCTTTCTTGCTTCGGTGACCAGGGTATTTTTGTGCACCGCGGCTGCTGGCATGGAGATAATTAACCAGTGCTTATTCCTTGGATATGATCGTTGTTTCTTCTCAGAAAAAGAGGCTCCCACCTTCATGCGGCATTGATCCGTTAGGCTTTTATCCATTGCAGAAAATTTCCCACTGCTATCCCCTATAGGAGCCTAGGCCACGTCTAAATCCCAGTGTGGCTGATCATCCTCTCAGACCAGCTACTAATCATCGTCTTGGTAAGCTATTGATTCACCAACTAGCTAGCCTTGGTAAGATATGATTCGCCAACTAGCTAATCAAACCCGAGCCTCTTCTTGAGTGGATTTCTCCTTTAGAAGGGCAGGTACTACCGTGTTACTCACCCATTCGCCTAATACAAATTGTATTTTTCTTTTTGTGGTTTGTGTTCATTTTACCTGAACAAGCTAGGCCACAAGAGTTACAGATCTTTGTAGGCTACGTCCTGGGTGAGTAGAAGACGTCGTCCATGTATCCCTAAGGGAATATGCCGAGTTAATGATGGAACAAACTATCTGGAGGTGAAGTTGGTGAGCTCGAGCTATAAACCAGGGACAGTCAATTGCTGCCTGGCATCTAAACATCGTATTCCTCTGATGTTGATAGGCTTAAAAGTGGCACTCCTGTAACTTCGAACAACATCTTCCCAGCATAGAAAGATCAGTAAACTTCTGTTGGTGAACTAGGCTCCTCAATTTTTACTGTCACCTACGCCCATACAGATGGAAACTAAAGCATACCGTGCAATTCAAACTTTTAGAAACCACATTCTTATTTCCCCTGATTTATGTTTGGGAACTACTTAAAAAAAATGGCATATCTTATGCACACAGGCTTCTCGTGTATACACCGTACACACCAGCTAATAAAAATCATGAAAAATTCTAAAAAAAATTGTAAATGTACTTCATAGATCACTCTACCTATGTATGAAATTGTAGGTTCAAATTCATTATATATTAAGAGTTACAAAAAAAAAAGATAAAATTCTGAATTTGTCATAACTTTTATTAGTTGTATACACATTGTGTACACGAAAAACCAAACCTTGTGTGCTTAGGATATGTTGCAAAAAAAATTAACTTATAAAACGAGGAACACATGCATTCCACCTCAAAAACCTGACAAATGACAAGGACGGGAATTATGCAGCGAGCCAACATCCCGATCGCAGATCCAACAATTACTAGTGGGGCGAGCAACTTTATTGCTGGGTAGTGGGTACTGCTTCCGTATCATACACATGGAAAACAATCAAGGCAAACTAACCCAGCATATAAGATGGCAGCAGCAATCAAGGACAGTAACTTCTGAAAATCTGAAAGGTTAACTGTAAACTCCATCAGAGATCTGGAAAAGATCGCTCGTACATGCCCTGATGCGTCAGGCCTTTTTAACTCGGCAAAGAATACATTATGTACAGTGTTTATCATAAAGCAAATAAATATGATTCGTGCTGCGCAATAGCAGGTACATCAGTAGCTGCAAAATTTGTGGTGTGAATAAGAAAGAACTGGTTATCGCTAACTGTTTGTCTCAACAGAAACATCGTTACTGTCCCCATTGGAAGAAACCTTCACCTTCTTACTGCCTTTTTTAGTTGATTTGCTATGTGTTCTTTTCTTGCCTGGCTTTTCCGGGTTCTCCTGTGCTGCTACCCGTAAAGCAGGCTCTGCCTGCGCAATTTCACCCTTCTCCACAGGTGAGCCATATGCATCGTCTCTGATTGTGTCCGCATCTATATCTGGATCTACAACGGACATGCGAGTCAAGGTGTAGTCCAACAAAAATGTGCTTCGTACTAGTCTATCAACCCTGCTGAAATGCCTCTGCGAATATGGAATAAGGCCCTCAAGGATCTCACTGATGCCTTTTATCTGCACAAACAAAGGAAATGTCAAATATCCCATGAATAGAGTAACAGCTAGTGATATGTATTAGAAAAAGGGAAAAGCCAATACCTCCAGGATATCCATGGGAGGCAAGCTCCTCAATACCCGAAAAAGCACAAACTGTGCAACATGACAAAGCTTGGGCTTTGTATTCCATTCCCGGATATACTCCAGAAGCACGCGAAGCCCTTCCTTTGGGAGACCAAGAAGGGCTTTTTCAATTGGGTCCTCCAGATCAGCTCTCCTGCACACTCAACGATATATCAAATTTTATTAAAGAAAAGCAAAGTGACTTCCAATCAAAGATGAGTACCCGCAAAGCTGTGAGAATAACTCAAGAAGCCTGTGGGGTCTTCTAAGCTCAAATGCAAGTTGTATTGCTCTTGTATAGTCAGAATCTGACACTGCATTTTCCAATTCCTGACCTCTTAAAACTTCCTCCTCCTGCAACAACAGTGAATGCAGATAAGTATTGTAGAGAGATTCCAAGAGCCATAAAACAGAGTCAGCCTTGTAGAAGGAAACACATACAAGCTGATTTGAAAGTGAAACCCATCAACAGTACAGTAAACAGATAAAAAGAATGACATTATGTTAAAAAGATAAAAGGAATGATATAGGCCACGATCTTAATTACCAAATCTACCAACTACCCAAGTCTAGCTTGCAAAGCTCTACGCTGAAAGTATAATAGAATATTGCACTTGCCCTTTTGCGGAAATCTTCCTGCTTATCTTCCATGGTGCAATCATGCCAAAGGTTAAGAACAGCATCAGTTCCACCAGTAGCAAGCATTTCAGTTTTCGTGCCAACAGCCAATGCCCAAACCTGTTGAATAACTGACAGTCAGTTGGCAAGTCCTTTTTAAACATTCAGCCAAGAAAGGCCTCTTCCATATTGTCTATCAGTGATATTCTGAATTAACTCACTATGCCAAAATTTCTGTTAGATACTGACATTAGACTTTCATAAAAAAAATCATATATTCCGTCCGAAGAGGGACTGGTTAATAAAGCCAAGCAAGTTCCAAATGAACAGAAAAATACGGTGGCAACCGGTAAGGGGCTAAATTGCACATTATCACACTACTCTAGCATGAACCAGAACACCAGCAGTAATGGAACACAAGGTCATTACTTAATTCTCTTCAACATGGGTAACGGCAGTTCAATACATAGTGTTTTAATTGTCAATGTCCCAAGACATTGCACTGTGGCATACAGAAGAAACCATGTATGATGTAACTGCAATGTGGTAAAAAGATGTTATCTGCTCACCTTGGATTATAAATGACAAATAGGGGAGAGCTAGATATCATACCTTCCCATCATGCTTATCATAAGTACCAATGCATTCATTTGTTTTGATCGTCCATAGCTTCACTAGACCATCACTTCCTACATCAAGGAGCATCACAAGAACAGAGTTAACAAGTTCGCCCCCACAAAAAATAACACAAAAATGGACTTATTTCTTATTACCACAAGAAACAAATTGGGTTCCATGTGTAAGGAAAGAAACTCGCAAAACACTTGATGTATGACCCTCAAATGTCTTCAAGCACGAGCCATCAGCAACAGCCCATATTTTGACTGTTCTGTCACCAGATGATGTTATGACACATTGCTCAACAGGAGAAAACTCAACTGACCAAATGCCCCTTTTATGCCCTTTAAGGACAACATAGGACACTAGGTTAGGGAGTTTCCATATGCATGCAGTACGGTCCTACAGAATCAAGGTAATGAGATATAATGACAGTCCAATGAGGTAAGCCAAAGGAATTTTTGAGAAAAATTAACATACTACAATCTCACCTCAGAACCGCTGCAAACAAGGCCGTCATTAGGTGAGACAGCCAGAGAATTAATATCTTTATCATGTGCAGCAACAACAGCCTTTGCTTTGAGAGGAACTTCATCATCAACATCACTGAGCGTATCATCCCAGCTCCATATCTTGATGGTTCGGTCGCTAATAATAAGACAATCTTATTTTAGAAGAATATTAGCAGTAAAACACTAGAAAGAAATACACATGAAAGAGAATATTAGCAGTAAAACACTAGAAAGAAATACACATGAAAGGGAACTATCATTTTAGTTGAAAACTTTGCTCAAGACTGAAGTCTTGAATAGTTATGCTCATTCCAGGATTTGGTCTTAAGCGATCAAGCACTACAAAATGTTTAGATGCACTACAAAATGTTTTGATCCACAAGTAAAATTAGTAAAGAAGAATATGTCTAAACATATGAAGTTCTCCAAGAAGCAAAGACATAAAATCCACCTTCTCTAATACCAATGAGGCAATGACCAAGAAAGTCTCAAGTTACCTACATACGTTCCCACGACTACTTGAGCAACTGAATAGCTACACTGGTACATATAATAAGTTAATAACTCAGTTTCAAAAGGTAAAGTCAGGTTTCCTCAGAACACCCACCCACCCATCCATGCACATGCAAAACAAAACCGAAACATGGCATCTCAATTATTCCCAAGAATGACAAATAACTATAACTATGTTATAATGACATGTCAGAGAAACATTATTCTAACAAGAAGAGTCACGATCCAAGCATCACTGTAGGCATATAAAAATTACAGAGGAACTGAATATCATCATAGAGGAAATGGAACAGCTATCACTTTCAAATTACCTGCTGCCACTAACAAAAAAATTCTTTGATTTCTTTGAGAAAGCAATGGAACCAACAGCTCCCAAATGGCCTTTACCAATACCAATACAGCTTCTCTTTTCCACATCCCACAACCTCACCTGTGAAATACAGAAGGTTATATATAAAATAGGAAAAACAACAGAGGAAAGCACTCAGCAGTATGAGAGTTATCCGGAGAGAAATATTGGCTAATTAAACAGCAGTATCTTCAGGACAGGACATCACAACTTACAGTATTGTCTTTGCTCCCAGTTACAACAAGTGTCTTCCCAGAAGCAGAGACACATGTGTCAAGGCAAACAACAATTTCAGTGTGGCCAGCCAGCACATAAGAACATGACATTGATGCAACATCATAAACATGGACCTGCATATGGATCAAATGGTTTGAGAAAATTGAAATACAAAAGTCCACAAGAACTGAGATTATTTAGGGGTAGCTCACCTGCTCCAAGTTAGTAGCTACAGCAAGATATTGTTCCTCCTCCCCAACAAACTTCAAATCAAGAATCTCATCATTATAACCTATTAGCCGTTTGTATAGGTTCAATTCGAAGGTCCCTTCATCAGTTCTCATGAAACAATAGAACAAAAATTGCTGATCAGCAGTGACACATAGCAATCCTCGATCATTTGGCAACAAAATAGTAGATGTAAACCCCCTTCTAGATTCCTCGTTCTCCTTGTTAATGGTTACATCAGATGATTGCTGCTCAAATATGCAAAGAGCGCTGTGGAATGACAAGAAAAACCATCGATTTCATGTAGTCCAGAGATATGCACCGAATTAAAAAACTGTAAATGCAAGACTAATATACCTTTCCAAGCACCAGATGCGCACGACCCCACGTTCACCAACTGTAAGAAAATAACCATCTATTTTTCCCTTTGAATTTGCCGGTTCGACACCCAAACAAGCCAAGAAGCCACTTCCTGGTCCAATGAAGGAAACAGCTTCTATCATTTCGTATGTTGGTATTGTCTTCTTTGAGCTGTACTTACGAACATCCCACACATTAACAACCTGCAGATGTTCCATAGACTCAAAATTGCTCCAGAGAGAAAAATGCATGGCAGTGTATGTATTGAAGAATATTGGAATGCTAGCCAAGAAGAATTATCTAGACAAATACAAAGCATGACAGTAACTAGCCCCTATGTTCTCTTCATTAAATTTTGCATGAATATTAACAGCTGAAACCTAGTATGATGGTATAGCACCTACTCTACAGAATTTTCACTTTCCAGTTCTGACAAATACAATGGAGCTCATGACACCTTGACAAATAGAAATATGAACATGCAATTTAAAAACATAGGCAGCATCTATGCTATATGACAGACATGAGCCTAAATGACTAATGGAACAGATTCAAACATTTCAACCATACCTTATCCCTCCCAGCACTGAGCAATGTTTGCCCATCTTCTGATAATGCCAATGAAGTCACTGCTGAAAAATGCTCTTTCAGCACAGCAATACACCTTTTGCTTTCAAGGTTCCAAACTCGCACTGTGCCATCATCACTTCCTGAAAATAACTAGAGATGCAACAAATCAGGGTCACATCAACTATCAAAAACAAGTAAAATACCATGATGTGGAGAAACAGAAAGGAAGGAATATATCATTAAAACCAAATACCGCTAAGTGCAGGTAATATGGTGACTTAAACCAACAAGCTCGAAGGGCACTTTCAGTTAATCCTGTTCACATATAAGCCCAGTTCTTTTGTCTCCAAAATTGTACTCACCAGAAGGCGCTTCGGATCTTTATGGAACATAATGGTCGTCACAACACCTGTGTGTCCTCTAAAGAAATGTGTGCAAAATCCACCATCTACATCCCACACGCACACCTTCTTGTCTGCTCCAGCAGTTGCAAGCAACCCACCAGAAGCATGGCATGCCATGGCCATAACAGGACCATCATGTCCCTGTACAGAATAAGAAAAATAAATGAGCTTACCTTGCATGCCCATACTAAGGAACAAAAAAAAGTACTAATATACTGAGATGGACAGTTTTTTTATTTGTGGAAGATGTTAAGATTTATTTGTAAAGCCCCCATTCTGTCTCTTGACTTTACATGCACAACTCTTGATGCAAGATCTAGCATTCTGAAAGCTAAGGTTACCACAAAATCGGCATGCCTTATAACAATCAGACAGCACATCAAACCATCAAACAACAGATTGTTAGGTGTCAGGACGTGAACAACCCACTACGAATTGAGAGGTTCACCTTTGGATGCAAGCTTCCCGAGCTTCTAGCACCTATGTTTTCACCATTTTTCGAAACACTTCCAAAATCACGAGCTTTGTAATATTTTCTAGCACAAACCATTCTGCATTACCATAAGAACACGCACATTTTAGCCGTTCCCGATGCAAGCAGGTGAGTGAGTAGACACCGAAATACCTTCTCTAGACTAAAGAATATCTTATGAATCAACTAACGAATCAAGAGGCACAAACACATCATGTGAAATCACAAAACGTCGACTGAGCTATGCTCTTCACTTGAGATATTCACGTAAAATTGCCACCCTACTCGAATTCGTAGGCACATAAATTGCTGGCCTATGCTCGAATTCATATGCACAAAAGTTGCTACCCAAAGATCGAATTCACATAACTCTTTGCGATTACCATCAGGATGCAATATTTCAAACAGGAGGAAGTACACGAAAGCGCAACAAAGCACATAAAAAATTAAAGACTGACCTTCCAGCTGCGGATGCAAGTACGGGACGCGAGGTCCCAGACCCTGATAAGCCTACTGTGCCCAGCGGCGAAGAGGAGGCGGGAGTCCGGGGAGAGCGCGAGCGCCGTGATAGCCTCAGAGTCGCCATCGAGTGGCTCTCCTATGGCGGATGCATCTTCAGCGGATACCACACGCGCCTCGCCGCCGCAGGCGCACGCGAGGAACGCCTCGGCGTCGCCCTCGCCGCCGGGGGCGCTCCCGAGGGCGAACGGCCCGCCCGTGTAGAACTGCCGCAGCGAACGATCGCAGAGGTAGTTCTTCTTAAGCCCCTGCGACGATGCCATGGCCGGGCGGCGGCGGGTCGTCGGAGCCTAGGGTTTTTGCGGCGGCGGCGGCGCGAGAGGGGGAAGGGTTTAAGAGCTAGAGCTCTAGCGGCGGGCACATAAAGGCATTGAGCGGCAGACTCCGACAGGTGGGTCCGAGAGACAGAGACACGACCTACGAGAGGGTGGTGTGGAGCTGTGGAGGACCCTGACAGACTGACATGTGGGTCTAACATGGCGGCTGTTCTGACTACAAAGGGGCAGAGCCCTTTCAAGGAAAAAGCCCATGAGTTATGCAGGCTAGGCCCATTAAAATGGCGTTTTCTTCCACAGTGAAATACGAAGGGCTTTCTTTTTCTCATTTCTGTAGTGGCCTCCCTCTTCTTATCAGCATTTACCAAGTTTCTAATGACGAATTCAATGCTTTGGGAAATAAGAGTGTTAAATTGCATGATTTTATGGATTTATGTAAGGGTAAATATCTAGTTTAAACTACTCGTACTTCTTACTTTGGGTACAATCGTTCAGACAACAAATCAGTAGGAAACTTCCTTGAATATATATCATGGAGGAGGAGGAGGAGAATATGACCCCCACTTCCACAAAGAATTTTACTTAAGGCAATTCGGCCTCCTAGAACTCTGACATTAACTTCCGTCATCATACTATTACAGAAAGTGCCTCTGAACAGAACAAAAATTACAACTATGTCCTTGGATTTCCTGCTTGTAGTTGGATGTGCCTGGCCAGAGAAGACGAAGGTGGTCTAGAGTAAAGCGAGAAGATGGAGGGAGAGAGTGTCGGGTCCAAAATTGGGACGTTACAGCGAGGTAGAAGGCGAAGGACGCGAGGCTCAGCAACTCACATAGCTGGGTTCGTAAACAGATTCAACGGCCCTCTGGCCTCTGGTGACACAAATGAATGACAAAAAGATTCAGAGAGGTCAAAAGCATGGCATATGTGTAGATCAATTATCCTCCGAAGTCGTTCGAACTACTTCGATTCAAATCTTCGATCAGTGACGTGCATGACAAATCGTCCTTGTTTCATGTCAAAAAGAGGTTTCCAATGGCCCTTTCGATTCGAGAAAAACTCATCGATATGTGACGTTCCAGATTAGATGACAGATGTAATGATAGGGAAAGATCCGCGAAGAAGAACAAGTCGCGCATACCTAGCTGAACGATTAATTTAATACCTGTTGAATCCTTGAGCTAGTTAATTACTCCGTACGTGATACACAACCAAAACGATCTTAAAATACTTCTTTATCAGTTTGGATAAACTCATATGCTAATTGTAAGATACTCCAATTTGAAACACACACAAAAATTATAAGAGTCCATAGTTTTTAGTGTATTTTGCAAATACCTTCATATACGCACATAAAAAAAGAGTATATCTAAAAAATATGCATACCATCTCTAAAAAAATATACATACCAAATAGATAGTATTATATACTTGTATACTTCATATACATACACTTCGTTACACGAGATACTCTCTACGTTGTGAGATACAGTATAGGAGTAACTACTCTGGGGAGTAGTAAAGATGCTTTATACACACACGCACAAAAAAAGTTGTTGTTTTGAATATGGGTGACTTTCAAAATTTTGATTGTTAATAACTTTTTAAATATTTAAATTAGATATATGAAAATCATATGTGCAGATTTTAGAGATGGCAACGGGTCGGGTCGGGTGCGGGTTTTACAAAACCCGACCCGACCCAAAACCCAAATTGAAAAACCCGACCCGAATCCGAATACCCTATCGGGTAAAAAACTATACCCGAACCCGAACTCGGTGGGTACCCGAAATCCAACGGGTACCCGACGGGTTTGTGTAGTATGGGTGGCAATAGGTTGGGTCGGGTGTGGGTTTTGCAAAACCCGATCCGACAAGAAACCCGAACTCAAAAACCCGAGCCGAACCCGGCGGGTACCCGAAATCTAACCCCAAACCCGGCGAGTACCCGAAACCCGATGGGTATGTGTGGTATTTCGGGTACCCAATGGGTACCCATGGGTGAAAATTAAAACCCAAACCCGACGCGAAGAACCCGCGGGTAAAAATTAAAACCCGAACCTGATCCGATCGGATGCAAAACTCACGGGTACCCGAACTCGCAGGTCTAATTGTCATCCCTAGCAAATTTGTCTCAAAATATATTTTAATAATATTATAATTTTATTAGATTTTATAGATATATATTATAATAACTACAGTGTTTGGAATGTCACATATCAAGTATAGTGCTTAATAATAATAATAATTAGGGGTAATATAATTATTTTTAATATTTTTTTGTTCTATATGTTAAGAAGAAATATGTTTTATAAACTTAGCCGGAGGGGGCAATTGATTTCAAGCATGATACAGTAACCATGCAAATTATTCACCGGTATGTCCCTCCAGCTTTTGTCCAGTAGGGGGAGCAGATCCTTTTGCTACATGGGCCTCCTTCGCGGGCCCATTAGCGCCGACTACGAGCTCCTGCGGAGAGGACGCAGACACCAAGACAGCAGCAGCACTAGAGTCTAGAAGTATTGGACAGTCGATTCTGCAACATACGAGTTGAACACTACTGGTGTGGTGCTTTTGTTCAGTTGCGGCATGGCCATTTCTTACTCTGCACTCTGCCATGTCCAACTTTACGATGGAGGCGTCCAACTTTACTCGGCAGATTTACTTCAAAGTTAAAAGCTCAATCTTTATTAGCTCAGCATTGAATCTTAAATCGCTGCATCAGTCCTCTGTTCGACCGCCCTGTAACCTGTCTGGATTTCAGGCCGTGCATAGGTGCGACAGATAAAGGGTCCATCAATGCCGTCCCTGTCCCGTACTTAACCACGCAAAATCTTGGCACGAGCCAGGACTACTGGGCTTCTCTGAATACAGATGATCATGATCCACTCATCCACCTGTTCGAGGAAAAACATGTCTCCGACCATCAACGTCGCGTGCCTTTTCTTCAAGTTCCTCACTTCTTCCAGCCTCTCTTTGGCAGGTAGCAGTTGTCAGATTCTGCAGGTTGAAATCAAAAGAACATCCGGGACAAGTCGCAGCACAAGACTTCGCCGCCGCACCGCATTTGTTAAAACATTCCCTGCGCAAAGCGAGGCATCGGACGGTCGTTGTATGTGACCTAGTGGTTTAGTTTGCACGTCGGCATCGCTTCGGTAAGCGCGACTTGAAATCTCGCCGGCTAGCCGTGCGTCACGCACGGCACGTACATGCGATTTTTTCAGCTGCATGCGGTGGGCACGATCCCCTTTGCGCTAACGACCGACGACAGTCAAATACGGTTCCCTTTATGCACGAACTGATCGGTCAGTTGCTATTGTTTTTCCCGACGAAATGGCCAGGTGATTCGCGTAGTGAGTGAGGTTAGCTTCCCATGGGATCTTCTCCGGTGGCGAGTTCACATTCGTAAGCATTTAAACAGTTCGTGGTCTCCGTGCGTGAGTAAGCCGCGGGCGCATCAGCAGCACGATTTTTCACGAGTGTGTCTCTCGTCGATAAGTGTCACCGTCATGTCATCATTTGTACGCCTAAGAAACTGCATACGCATTGTACTGCTCACTAGTCAGAAATAGGTATAGTCTTGAACATTAATGTGGTTTGCAAAACACAGTTTTAACAAGTAATTTCTATTATAATATATTCATAAAACACAATAAGATTATAATATTATGAAAGTTTTTTTCAAGACAAATCTACGTATATGATTTTTTTTATGTATCCAGTTTAAATATTGAGATGTGCTTCTTTGCTTTATTGATAGTCAAAGTTTGCAGGACAGATATTTCAGAAGGGAGGTTCTTGGTGGACATGCTCTGATGTGGCAATTGTCATGGGAGATGAGTTCACGTCAGGCTTAGGGTCTGTTTGTTTTAGCTTTTGATTTTGGATTCTAGTCCTAAAATCATAATAAAAAATAAACAGCCTGATTCTAGAATCAGATTTTTCACAATACAGTCCACCCATCAACACTAGAATCCACAATCCACTTCATATGTATTTTTGGATTCTAACTTTTAGAGAATCAGTTTCTCTACAATCACAATCTAGAATCAACTTTTAGAAAATCCAAAGCTGAAACAAACAGACCCTTAAATAAAAAATGAGATCGGCAAAGTTTTGAGCCAACCTCTGTGTGCGACTTGTAATGTTATTTATCTGTACTTCTTATCTTGTTTTCTCTATGGTTTTGGCTCATTGTAAGAACTTTGTTCTTCTCTCCTCCTCCAATGAATGGCAGAGCTCCTGTCGCTATTTCGAAAAAAAATTGATAGTCAAAGTTTCGAAAGTTTGACTGCACATATATAAAAAAAACAACTAAGTACACTTAGAAATTGGTCATGAGGAGAGAGACAGACAGAGTTCAGATGCAATCTTATGGGGACTACAACTTAAACAGTCCCCACAAGACCGTTCGATCGAAAAGTGACGGCTCGGATTGTCAGAAATACTGCATAATTTTCTACTGTGTAAAAACACCGTTCATAGTACTGTAGCAAAAACATTGTTCATCGTATTTTTGGCTGATCCAAACCGTCCGTCGACTTGATCAGATAGTCCATATCTGTGAAGACTGTTTAAGTTACAGTCTCTATAGGTACAGTCCCTATAGGGACTGCTCCTGAACTCTGTCCGGAGAGAGACAATAAATAAAGGAATATTTCTGCTTTAACGACCCTACTTCTTGCAATTTTTTTTCCTTTTTGGGAGCATCCATCTGTTTCTTGTAAACTGAAATCACAAGTACTTTGTGCCCAAACTCTAAAGTAGTATTTAACTGGATTTGATTTTAATTTCAGATATGACTATTTTGAGGTTAACCTCAAACTAATAAATTTAATGTCACCTTTCTATGATGCCATGTGTCCTCTTTTCCATCCACCTCGATCTTTTCTTTTCCCTACTCACTTCTCCCACCCCTTCTTCCTTCTCTAACACAAAAAATTAAAATTAGTATACTTCAACTTTGAAAATTTTAAATAGGAAGTTTCAACTTAAAAAATCAAATCAAAATTTAAAACTAAAAATTTTAAATAAAAAAATTAAATTAGAAAGTTTCAACTCGAGAGTGGCCGACCTTTATGCATATGATCATCAGTTCGATCGTTCACACAGGAAAACAAGCACTGAAAATCAGTTGTAGACTGAATGTATGAAAAGAGTTAATATCTCAATACCTTTCTTCTTCTTCTTCAATACTAAGAAACTAAATGGATTGGATAAAGCACAAAGTCAAGAGTTCGTTTTACCTTGGGCTTAAAAAAATGTTATCTGTCTTTGTCCTTTGAAACGGCATGAAGGATTTCCTTAAAGGTCTAAAAGTCTATATTCAGAATGACTCAATGTTCACTCATATGCATCCTTCTTTTTTTTTGGCACGGTCAATGGCTTCAAAACTCGGGCAAACCTTTTACTTACCTAACTGCTAACTAATGGTGACCCTTTTGTTGCTAATAATATGGGGATCAGGACGCCAAGTCCATTGATGATGTCATCAATTGTGTAGAATTAGCACAGGCACTCCCAAGATCTAACCAATGCCGTTATACGATTGGAGATCAGAAATTATCTGTGGCTCTGTGCAGACTTTCGTCTCGACTCTAGAAGGCCGTCCACCTTAACTCCATCTCCTTAACCACCGCAAACCAACTTCCTACTCAAACTAATCCAATACTTGTGATAAACAGGAGATAATAGTTGAAATATTCGTATTTGTAGCGATATCATCATGAATTTCAACAGCTAGCATTTTCTACCATAAATTTTGTTAACCTACGTGGATAGATTAAAAATGTCTTCTTCAAACAATAAATTTTAAAAAGAAGGAGCTAGCGCCTGGACGTCCAATCCGAACACTGCCATCATACACCTCGATAGCCTTAGGATCATCACAATCGTCAACAACTAGAGCCGTAGGATTGCCTTCTCGCAGTAAAAGGCAAGGGTGTCGTCTACAACCTCCCCCTGACCTCCACCCCAAAGGCATCCCCCCATTTGCACCTCCCGCCTCTTATCTCTGTACCAATTTCATCTAATCAAAAGCTCCAATGGCACAACAACAAAAAATCATCACAAGTGTCCAAAGATTACAATTCTCTATTTGATGAACTCCATATTTAATGAAATATAGAACCATGAAAATGATCATATACCTGCACAAGACTAGAGTAAAAACATATTACCTATAGAATTCTCATTCAGGGATGAGGATAAAGTGGAAGATAAATAAGAGCATGATAATTTTCAGGATAAACTATACATGGGATTAGATTTTGACTTGGAATCCATCAATATTAGAATAAGAAAATATATGAAAGTGCTACAAATGTTTACACTTTAAGATGATCCTGATCAGATAAGCTGTGCCTCGAAATATCTTAGATGTTTAGATATTCAATTACGAAATCTATAATTACTTGTGCCTGGTAAATGTCGTTGCAGAATTATCTAAAGAGAAAAAATTTCAACAACAAATACTAATGATGGAAGTTTTTCCAAGAGAGGAAGAAAAAATATAAATCACGGAGTTTTCAATTCATAACAACTTTCAAACAAACAAGATACTATTCAAAAATTGGATTCAAGATGAGCAAATATTAAGGATAATTTAGCACACCAATGAAATGTTTATGACTTATGAAGTTTACCTTAGTCGCATGGATATCCATAAACAAAGGAAAATTTAATCTGACAATACATTAAGAAGATATGATAACATAAAGATCAACAAGTATACATTGAGAAACAATACTATTTGATAGAACAAGACAATGAGACCTTAGCGCTCAGGAAAGAGGTGGAGGGCGGTGAAAGAGACCAGATTTCAAAATTATGTTCAAGTGCTCATATCATTTTCCATGTCTATCATTATATGTACCGTAACTTCTGCAATAAAGATTTTTTGGTTCTCCCTGAAATTCCATAGATCTTGTATATGACCTATTTATTTAACACCAATAATTGATTGACTTTCAATTGTATCTCTTAACCCCTATAAAAGCGATCATGTTATTATGAAAAGGGTGTCTTGGTATATTATCAGTAACCACGATGAATTAAATACTAAAAGCCTTTATATTACCTCTATAAGAATAGCTTTGGTATCTTACAGCTCTGCATTCACCATGCGCTTCTTAATGTTGAGTACCTTTCTAAAAGATTTAATATCTTGTGATTTATCATCTATATCTTTTAGGTTTTTTCATCTCATTAATATTTTTTATTAACTTAGAATTTTCTTCACTTCTATTCTACTCCATTACATCATATTTTCCCTTCAATTATTCTATCTCGACTTCAAGTTTTTGTTTAGCATTCAATAACTTTTTTATATCGTATATCTTATTTATAGGCTCTATTTTATCTATGTAATTTGCAGTCACTTGTACAAAGCTTATGTTATTAAATATTTTGACATGGAAATTGAAAATTACGCCTTCAACATGTTATGAAATATTATAATATTGTTCTAGTATCAATGTTAGAAAGAACTCCATGGCTTGAACTAAAGTAGTAAGAATATATTCATACCTTGATTGTTCACAGAAAAAGCCCGCATGCATGATAGTTTTCTCATTCTAAAGGAAATCATTGTTGTTGTTAATGCTTTTGTTTTACAGATTTGCAAAATCAATTGATATAAATGAAAAAGTTGATGTTGTGCACAAGCATATTTCATATATTGTTATCCTTGTGAGGCTTGCAGAAAAATGGGCAAACGCACATGATGGGTGCTTACCTTTGACTAAGCAAGAGAAAAAGGAATTTAAGGTACAATTTTTGAGATAATAATTAAATAAATTGGTAATGTGTTTTTAGGACTTTCAGGTTGTTGACTAAGCTACTGTTTTTATTAGGACCTAATTCGAGCTCATATGGTATTGTTTGATGCAAGAGCTTACTGTTGGTGGTTTCAGTGGTTTATCAAAGATAGCATGTTTTTTACATTATGTTGTAGAGCATTGATTGCAATATCTTGAGTTCCATCCATGACTTACAGTACCAATCACATCCTATCACCTAATGCTTGCACACTTTATGGGATGAAAATAATGGTGGCTGCATACTGTTTGAAATGATTTAATGCATGGGATTGTAAAAAAAATTTCTGGTTACTATGCTATTTAGACAAATATATTGTATAACTTTCATAATTGTACTTTGTAGATTACTCTAAATAATCCTATTTCCAAACATGTGCTTTCGTGTATCCTATGACACACATCTTCAATTATCTAGTCTTACACGAAGTAAAACACACACACAAAGATTAATAAGCATACATTAATGGGAAACAACATTAATATTTGATAGATTAAGACAAAAAGACCTTAGGACTTGGGGAGGTGGCGGCGACGGACTCGGCGGAGGAGGCGGCGACAGGCTTGAGGAGGAGGCAATGACGGGTTTAGGGGAGGAGAATGCAACGGGTTTGGGAAGGAGGCATGCAGGCTCGAGCCGGGGAGGCGACGTCGAGGACATACGGGTGGCAACGACAGTGTCGAGGGTAGTGAAAGATTTCATTTAAGTGAGGAGTACGGTGGGCAAAAACACTAAAATGATATATATATATATATATATATATATATATATATATATATATATATATATATATATATATATATATATATATATATAGGAAGTCTTTTTTCTACTCCCGGGAGTAATTACTCCCTATACTATATTTCACAATGTATGGGGTATCTCGTGCGACGGAGGGTATGTACGCGTAGTATACGAGTATATAAGATCATCTAGGTGGTATGTACATTTTTTCAGATGTAGTATGTATATTTTTTGGACATACTCCTTTTTATGTGCATATATGAAGGTATTTGCAAAATATGCTAAAAATTATGGACTCCCTTGCAATTTTTTCATGTGGCTCACATTGGAGTATCTTATAATTATTGTATGAGTATACCCAAAGTGATAAAGGAGTATTTGAAGTTCGTTTAGGTAGTATTTCAGAGATAGGAGTAATTACACCGGGAGTAAAAGATATTTTTCCTATATATATATATATATATATATATATATATATATATATATATATATATATATATATATAAAATAAGTTTTATACCACAGACAATTCTTGATACAAATCGTCGTGATATACTATTGTCACAGCGGTTTGCACCACTTAATCGTGTATCAATTATGTGACATTAGTTTATTACAAATAGTTCTTAGCATATCTTGTAACTTTGACGGTCGTGCTAGCGAAACCGTTTATGATTAGTTTTAACATAGACGGTTTTCGTGTTTTTGAAAACTGTATGTGATAATGCATCTAATGCATGCCTTTCTGTAGTAGTGAAACTGTCTACGATGGCTTTTTTTGTAGTAGTGCGAGAACACACAACACACGTCAAATGATTAAACCTAACAATTTCCAACTACATTGACCAAAATCAACCGGATCCATTACAAGAATCACACATCAATACATAAAGTTCAATGATGTGAATTATACAAAAAGATCAATGATCTGATGATAACTAGACTTTCCTTTCAAGCACGAAAGAACTTTATAAACGGAAGCTGCTCTCTACTATGTCCTTCCAGAAAGGATCACTCTCCATAGAGCATATATTCGGTAGTTCCATGGGCTCCAAGCTGGCATAATCCTGCACCGGCCGGTCAACAGCGGCTGCCACTTCCTGTAGATAAGCTGCAGATGCGAATGCAGTACTGTTACAGTTGCACTGATCAGTCGGTTCTGCATAGGAGCTCATCCCTGGAGCCGTAGTGTTCAGTTGCTGCATCACATCTTGCTCTGCAAAATTTGAGATATTACAGAGATAACCTGCTGGTTGGTAGTTTGCACGAGAGAATACGTTCATCTGGTCCTGGCAGTTTGGAATAATGCTACTTGAGTTAAACATGGCGTTTGCTGCAGCTAAGTTGGCCATGAGCTGACTAGTACTGTTATTGTTAGAGCCGATGGCCTGAGGCAGCAGCTGCACCAGCCTCAGGGTACCTTCCAGGCTCCCGAGGCTCGCCACTGCCGAGAGGAGGGCCTCAGGGAGGATGGGGGAGGCTAGGGCGCCGTTGAGGACGTCGGCGGGCAGGCGCTGGTGCGTGACGGGGTCGATGCCCATGCGCAGCAGCTTCTTCCGGATGTGCGTGTTCCAGTAGTTCTTGATCTCGTTGTCCGTCCGGCCCTCCAGGTGCGTCGCAATCGTCGACCACCTAACGTAGGATAAATTATACAACTCTTGAAAAGATTTGCACCAATTACTGCAAAAGTAATGGGGAGCTAGCTAGCGGTGGCGGCTATGCGTGGTGGTGTGAGTAGTTGGAGGGCGCACGTACTTGTTGCCAAGGACGGCGTGGAGGTCGATGATGAGGTGCTCCTCGTCGTCGGTGAAGTTGCCGCGCTTGATGTCAGGGCGGAGGTAGTTGGTCCACCTGAGGCGGCAGCTCTTGCCGCACCGGTTCAGCCCGGCGGCCTTGGGCAAGCTGCGCCAGCTGCTCACGTGCCCGCCGTGCTTCTGGATGTGTTCCAACAGCGTCCTGTCCTCTTCCTCCGTCCACGGCCCTTTTTTCACGCCGGCGTCGTGGCAGCAGCACGGCGACCTCCCCATCTGTTTCAACGACGCTTGTGCTACTAGCTAGGATCACCTTGACGCATATACTAGCTAGGATCGCTGTGATGCGGTGTTCAGAAGGTATGCGACCATGCTCCCGCGTTGGTATTTATAAGAGAAATTTTACTATGTGTTATACTGATAATATATAGTGGGCAGTAGAAATTAGAGAGCTAGTTATTAATTTGTAAAAAATATTTCTACTACTCTACCAGCTAATCCGAACAATTTGCATGACAAGCACGTGCGAGAGATGCAGTGGAAGTTGCGGTTTTTATTTTTATTTTATTTTACTTTTGCTGTGTTGTTATTATTAGTTTCTTATCGACGAAAGTTTGTAAATGTTGGAAGTCAAAGAATGCAGTTGCTCGAGAGATTGATCTCTCCACGTAAGATCAGATAAGCTGCAGTTCACACTTGGTCGATCTGTACATGTCACAAGGCAGGCAACAAGTGGCAACTGGTCTAGAGGTCTATAAATAATACTACCTGTAATTTAGGGTCGAATTAATGGGAGCAGTTAAGTGTTTTTTTGGGCTAATTTCAGCCAGCATCGACTACGATAACCCGGAGCTACGTACCCTGACGTGGGAGATTAATTAATGGGCAGGCTCGATGCAATCACTTAATTTTTCTGTCAGGTCACCTGTTTCAGCTTTGGATCTAAGGGTCTGTTTGTTTCAGCTTTGAATTCTCTAAGATCTGATTCTGGATTGTGGTTATAGAGAAGCTGATTCTTTAAAAGTTGGAATCTAAAAGCACATATAAAGTGAATTGTGGATTCTAATGTATATGGGTGGGTTGAATTGTGATGATCGAATTGTAGAATCAGCCTATTTGTTTTTTATTTTACTTTTGGGACCAGAATCCAAAATTAAAAGCTAAAACAAACAGGCCTTAATCTTTTACGGAAATCTACTTTTTTTTAATATTAAGGTATAAGATGGAGAACAGTTTTATATTGCCTAACTATTTTCATTTCATAAGGTAGGAAGCTCGGGCCATGATACATGTCCATGGAACCAAGAGTAGTACGGCATGAATCATGATTAGCATAAGCAGCCCCCAAATATGATGAGGGTTGAGGAACCTTCGAGTGTCCATTCGGTGATGTCACTGCAGAAGATTGTTGAAAATGCATGGCTGCAATACTTTCTTCAAATTATTTGGATGTTTTGGTCTCGAGACAAGACTCAAACGCAGTCACGGCCAAACATATACTTATAGTTTTATATTACGTAACATAGTACTGTTTTTTTGGCGATCAATGGTGTAGGTGGCTTGAGGCCTCGATTCGGTCGTGTATTTGGTGAGAATCCATCGAACCATATGCTCAATTGCAGAATGGGGGTTTTCCTCATGACTTATCTTGGCATTCCAACCAAGCAGTTGACATAGTTTTTTCTTCAGGAGCAGATATTGTTGTAGTGGGCATTAACATAACAACTCAAGTCTGTTTTTTGCAGATGAGTGAAATAACCTCAAAATTTCAAAAATAAATTTAATTTGGCCTTTGCTATTTATCTGGAATTTATTTGGACTTTTCCCGAATTTATTTCAAATTTATCTGGTTTAATTTGAAAACTTTCCGTTTCGGGTAACCTTCTCCCCCTCCCCGCTTTCCTTTTCGGGCGGTCCCGTTTTCTCCTCGCGCTGGCGCCCTCCCCAAATCCGCCTTCTCCCGTCTCGGCCCAAATCCTGCGCAGGCCGTTTTCCTCACGCGCGCGACGTCGGCCCGGCCCACTCCCGCGCCCCCATCCCGTCCCGTCAGCACCCTTCTTCTCCATTGCTTCCCCCCTCCCCTCACGCCGCCTTTGCCCAATCCTGTTTCGCCGCCTCACCTAATCGTGGATCTTGCCGCCCCTCTATTTGCTGCGTCGAGAGCCGACCCTCTCCGCCTTTATTCCTCGCCCCGTCGGTCAAATCGCCACTCGAGTGCCCTCCGCTCATCTCTCTCCCACAAGACGCTTTGTTTGCTTTGCCGCCATGTCGCCTAATCAGTAGAGCTCAAGCTCTTCCTCTGCACCGCGCCGAAAGCTGGCACCCCACCGCACTCATTTCTCTGCCCCATTGCATCAAATCGGCACTCGAGCATCCCTCCGCCGCTCACTTCTCTCCTCCTTGCCGCTATAAAGGCCACTCCCCCGCATCTCAATTCCTTCGCCTGACTTAGGTAAGCTTCCCATCTTCTTCCCCACGCCGTCCTCTTCATTTTCCCCCACTTCTTCCTCCGCGCGACGCTCTGCTCCGCCCGCTCCACGCGCGTCTTCTCCAGCTCCGATTCCCCTCCGTCGCCCGGCCTCTCCGCCCACTCCCCGAACCCATTCTCCCCACCCTCGGGTTCGCCGTGCCCCGCTCTCTCTTCCTCGCCATTTCTTCCGAGCTCCCGTGCACTAATTCGCCGTTTTGCTCTTCGTCTTCCTCGGCTCCGGCCGCTCCATCGCCGGCTCGCTCGCCCCGCCCCTTCGTCTCTATGGCAATCGGGTCCCACGTGACAAAGATGCTCGCCCTCTCCATCAAACCGGCCCGCTCGTCGCGCCCCTCCCGACATCGAGCCGTGGCCCCGCTCCATCAGCCTCTCCCCACTCATTCTGCTTTCGGGCCCGCTTGTCACCGCTTCGATGCCGCACTGTTGGGCCTTGGTTTACTCAAGACGCATGTGGGCTGCGTGTCTTGTCTTGCCAATGGCACGATGAGACTCTCTTAATTTCTTTTCGATTTTAATTTATTTAAAATCCGAAAACCATTTTAAATTCGAAAATTCCCCAAAAATCCCAAAATTCCAAAATGCCACAAATACATTTTCTTGACCATTTCGAGCCACTGAGTCCAAAAGTGATCTCCGTTTCACCAAACTAAATCCAGAAAATTCCCAAAATACCCCTGAACCCTAATCCGGCCATTTCTCCCTCGATTTTCCTTTCCGTTTCTTTTTCTTTTTTTGTTTTATTCGTTTATTTATTGATTTCGTTTTCTCGCGCTAGAACCGACGTCGAAGCAACCATCGGCACGAATCTCGGAGCAGGAGCAGAAGTTGGAGCCGTCACAGGAGCAAGAGCCGTTCGAAGCCGGACACGACATCAACCCCTTCTCACTAGGCGAACCCGCAAATTCGCAAGGCAAGCCACACTCCTTGAACATGTTGAACCTAATTATGTTCCAATAATATGTGTATATTTTTGTATTGCATTATTTTAGTATTTTACGAAACTAGAAAATGTGGTAGTTTCAAATGACATGATTAGATACAACCCAATATTAAACCTGTTGTTATGTCTTAATTCCTTTTTAACCCTAAGATATAAAATATATTAAACCAATCGTAGATATAGCAATTTATACCACTATTACTTTTAGACAAATGCTTAAAATCTCCGAGAGATGGCTTGGTTGACTTTGGTTTTTATAAAATTGCTACGGTGTGGGGGACAGCATTGGGCAGACCACGGAAGGTGGATGCCGGCCCAATCCCCAACCGATAACGAAGCCAATGGATGTGATGTGGTGGTGGTACAGTTGGTACCAATGGATTGTGGTATGTCATTTGGCCGAGTCTCTGGCATTTAAGGACCAATGTCTTGGGCAACGTAAATAACTTCAGATCCCGCTCAACCACAAGTTGGGCCGGTCAACCACATTGACTTGGTCCAACATAGCTCAGTACGTTGTATTTTCCCTCGAAATATCTACAGGTGAGACCCCAGTCTTTTTGGTAGAGGGGGTAGTGTCGGTTGGGGTGAAACGGAATGGAGAAGCCATTCGGTAGTCTTCACAACAGTAGGTGACCACTGTAACCAGGGCGCAAATCCCATCCTGGCCCGTGGGATCCTGGGGTATTATGGGCACAAACAACCTACTGGGTAGGAGCTAAAGAGGGGAAGTTCAATGAAAGGTTATGTTAATCTCGGTCCGGCCGCATGCATAAAAGTTGCGTGTTGATCTATAGTGGCACTAACGACCGTAGATATCTTGTGGGTAAAGCTAAGCACCTCTGCAGAGTGATATCAATGGTATTCGAATACGCTGTGCTTCCGGTTAATGAAGCTGAGTTAATCTAGGGTGATTCCTGTAACTGCGCCCCTGTAGCTTTTATAATTAAAACCTGTCGCGGATGAGAACTTTGAAGATAACCCCCCATGTTATATTGCTAATTATGGTTTGTGTTTCAAATGTAAAATGAAAAGTGATATTTACAATTTGCATCCACAGTACTTAAAACTTGTGCCGAGCTTTGTTTATCCCTGCATGTAATATTCAGAGTTTCCGTGTGGTTTGTTAGTACGGTTGTGTACTCACCCTTACCCCCAACCCCCTCTTTAGATTTCAATTGAAGATGGCGAATTCCAGAAGTCCGTAGATGACGATGTTATTTGGTTTTGAAGGCCTTGATCTATCTGCTCAAGCCTTTCCTGTGGGTGTTCTGTGGTGTAATCGGTGCAAGCCGCACCGTCTGTAAAACTCTGGCCGTTAGGCCCTTACTTCATCTATAAAATATTCGCATTTGCTTTTATATCAGGCAATGTACACTTGGTTACCTGCAGCTAAAATTCCTGGGTAGCTGCGAGGGTATTTATACGCACCCCCTGAAAAAGGCGGTCCGTGACAATGAGGACCTCTCGGAGCTAAAGAACTCGATAGGGAAGCACTCACAGTTCTTTGTGACATGTGCAAGATTTTCAGAGAATGGCAGGCCAAGTCTGACGGTTTCCATGGAATTTCCTCCACGACCCTGGATTGAAAAAGTGGAATTCAGAGAATTCATGGTCAGGTTACTCACCGTTTTCAGTTGCATGGACTGTCAAGGTGCCAAAGAGTCTCTCACAGCCGCCTTGTAACCATGTTCTGGGCCCAGGAATTTTTCTGATCCTCCAAGAATAAGAGCAGGCATCAATTCTGGTGGTCATAATAATCTTATCTGTTCCTGTACGCAAGCAGAAGCAAGCAGAGGAGGAAGGGAAACTTCCTGGTGAAATGAAGAAATGAAGTAGTGAAATGAAGTAAATTTTACTCATGACAGACAGTATTGTTGCACATTGCACATTGTATCAAACGTTGTATCAAACTTTGGTGTGTTTTTCTTCTCCCCCTATATTGAATGAATGGTAGAGCTCCTATCAATCTTTTCAAAAAGAAAAATGTGACAGGAAAATTAGTGAAGAGACTTGATCCATGGAAAGACATGTGCTTGTCATCTTTAGAGGTGGCTTATCTTTACTCTCTACTACTTCTAATTAGGAGCTAGTAGCGGTTGTCCGTTCTCCTCCAGAGTATCTAATCCATTGGAACCGATATGCACGGCTGAGATAGAAGGGGATTTAACCCATTCCACTCTTTCTGTCGTTGCCTCTCTCTCCAGTCTCTACGCAAGAGTTGTTGAAACCCCAAACCCTCTCTCATCTTTTCTCTCCTAGGTTTTAGGGTTTCGTGACCGCAACCACCTCACGGGGATGAGACGCGATGCAGTCGCCAATGAATGGGCAGCATGCCCCAACGCTGCAGGTCCCCGAGGCGAAGAACATTCTTTCGCTATTACAATTTTCTTACAATGAAAATATACAAAAATTAGATAATTTTCTCATTAATTGAAGTCCACATTACCTATTGAAAAGGGAACATGAATGGTGGGCAGAACTAGTGATGTATTACTAAAGTTCGATCCAATTATCTGCATCTTTTCACTTTTCTTTCCTATGGCAAGATCTTTCATATTTATTCAGTATATGGCAATATAATTATGTTGTAGGATTAATACAACAACATTGTTAATATAAAAAACTTCAAGCATACTGCTATTTTTTATTACTGAAATATCTGCGGATTTTCTTCCCTTCTGCATTGTGTGTATACCTAGAAAACATTTCAATAGATCATAACAACCACCATTAGGTGTGCTTCACATCAACTAAAAAGCCCAATTGAGCTTGAGCTGATGTGTTCTGCATGAAATCGGTTGCTTTCTATTGTTCAATCGGCTTTGCATTTCTTGTTCTCTTAGGTTTGTGTCATTCTGATCTTTGGTTGGTGTGGTTGAGATGAGTCTACAACGGTAAACAGAGTATCTCTAAGAGAAACTAGTATTATGATGAAATCTTGTTCCCCGCTTACAAGGTCAGGCTTTCTGATCCATACTATGTTTATAACGCATCTTAAATCAGTTTCAAAATTTGCTAACCTAGATCAGTTCTATATATGGCAAACCATGAAAAATGGTTCTACACATGGTTTTATCCATAGAAGCTATATTTGCTATGGAGATTTTGGCCTGTATCATATATCTTTTGTAGAGAAGAAGTTTATGTATGTGTGATATGAGATTGTGAGAATTGCTAAATAAGTGGAGCTAAATGGGGGCAAAAATTAATCTATCTCGAAGCTCATTTTCAATGATTTACACATATTTAGTGTTAAGAGTGTCATTATTTAAGAAATTTGAAGTTGATTGCCCTCCTAAAATACATATGTTACTTTGGTTGATGGTTGATAATACATTTCTCAAAGTGATTTTTTTACCCAAAAACTAATAAAGCTTAAAGTGATAATCAAAGTAATAGTCGCTTTGTGGATGATCCTTCTTTCTTTTTCTATGTGGAATCTGTATCTATATAGCTAAATCTGTTTGGCAGATATATATTTAAGAATTTTGAAGAAACAAATCATTGTGATCATTTCCCAGGCACATGGTCAAACTATCCTAAATGTATGTCTCTATCCTGATCTGGTTCTCTGATGGACAACTTTACATCGCACTCTCACAAGCTATTTCTGCGAGCAATCTTAAAATATTTGCTGTGTTGCAATGGATAGGCGCTTCAATTCAAATAAGATGTATACCAAGAATGTCAGCCTGCCAGAAACTAGCCCTCGGCAGATGGGAACTATTAGCGGGTTTTTTTTTGTTGGAAGGGTACAACTGGCAAATTCTAATATCACATGGTAAAATGGAGAGCACTGTGTAGAACAAAGGAGTATGGAGGTCTAGGAATCATGGATACCAGAATTATGAACATTTGCCTATGAACAAATGGGTTTGGAAGCTTCAAACAGATTGTAATGATCTTGGTTGTTTCATACGCGGCGGTGTGTGTGTGGGGGACTTTATTCTGGAAGGACATTTGGCTGGAAATCAAAATGTATCTCTTCAATAATGTTGCAGAGAGGGTGTGTGAGATATTCAATTCAGAAGGGGGAGATGAGGAAGTTCAATGGCAAGACCTAAAAACATTTTAGAAATGGTTGTAACATCCAAAAAAATAAAAAATAGGAAAAATAAAAAATTGTAATGTTAAAATAATATTAAATAAAATTTTTAATTAAAATCAAGATTTTAATTTAAAATTTCATCTTTTTCCTCATTTTCTTGAATTCTAAACCTTAAGAAAAGAATTCAGTTGCAATATTAAAATTTTTTCTTTCAAAATGAAAAACTATAAAAATAAGTTTTAAATATAATATTATTATGATTTTCCATATTTTCAAAATTTTTATTGAATTTTGGCTATTAAGAAAATCTTTCATATTGATTGTTTTCTTCTCCTCCAAAATACAAAATGCAAAATATCATAAGAAATAAAATGTAAAAAATCATATAAATCCCTAATTATCTCCAGATCCTTCTAAAAAATTTAAAATCAATTTTAATTGATTTATTTCTGAAAATAAATCAAGAACTGTATAATGTGACAATGAACAGAAAAATATCAAAATCATTAAAATTTTCACAGATCTTTTCACATCCTAAAAAATTTACCACATTATATATTGCACTAGGGTAAATTGTAGAAAAAATTTCAAAAACAATAAATTTGATTCACCTGTTTTATAAAATCAAAAATGGAATTTATTTAAAAATAATATTATAAATGACAGAATGTTGTAAAAATAAATATAACTGATAATAATATTAAAATTTTATTATAACTTTAAACAATCATTAGTATTAAAATTAAAAATTTTAATATAAAATAAAGCTTGTTTGTTATCCAAGAAAAATAAAAACCAGAAAATAGAATTTTAATACAGCTGTATTATCTGAATTTTAATAATTTACACAGAAAATATATTCAGCTAAAAATTTTATAGTATAGTAAAAACTGTCCCCATATTACTCATAAAAATTTTCATAAATTTTTAGTCAAGAATGGAAGCTTATTTATTGCCTTTACCTATTATTGTCCAGTCTGTTAAAGTTGGTAAAATAGTCTTGTCAGAGTATAATAAAATTTTACAAATAAAATATTGCCTTGAAATTTTTACCAAAGGGTAATAACTGTGTTGTGATCATGTAAAAAAATTTCAAACACTTTAGACAAACAATAGACTCCCATCACTTCCCTCATGGCAGCAAGCAGCACAACTACCCCTATTCCCTGTTTACTTTGCTCTGTCAGCAAGCAGCACTCCTGCCCCATTCTTTTTCTCCTCTCCAGCTCTCCCACTTCATTCCTTGCCCAGTCCCTTTCTTCTCCTCAATGGCAGCAAGAACAAGCTCTCTCTCTCTCCCTCCACTTCTCTCTTTGCAAACACTTTGAAGAACACAAAATCAAACCCTGCATGCATAACCATTTGTGAAATTTCGAGAGGGGGGCAGAGCCGCAGAGGTGTAGTAGCTCTATGCTCTGGGCTTTACTTGGTAGTAGGGTACCAGAGGCCAGTGCGTGGTGAAGAAAAGCTGCTCAGCGGCTAGCTTGGAGGCACGTGCCCAGTGCATGGTGACCGTGGCGCGGCGTCGGGGCTGGTGCATGACGGCATGACACGGCTCATTGTGGCCAACAGCACAGCAATGCTGGTGCAACAACAACCCCCATAGCTCGGCATGGGCATGGCCTAGCCCACGTAATAGCCAGTGGTGGTGCTCACAGTGGCTCATGGCTTGGCATCAGCAACAGCTAGAGCGTGCACGCAACATCAGGAGTGCATGTGGGTGTGCGTGCAAGTGGCGATGGTGTGCATGCAGCATGCAAGAGTGCATGCGGGCCTGCATGCAGGCGGTGCGGGCGTGCATGCGATGCGGGGGTGCATGCCGGTGTACATGCATGCAGTGACGACATGCATGCGGCGTGGGCTTGGCACGTGGCGGCGTGGCACCCAGCCGAGCACATCGTGCATGGTGCACTACAGGGCTGACGCAGCCATGACGGCGCTGGAGGCGGCAGTCAAGCACAGCGGCGCCGAGGCCTATGGTGGGGAGCCGAGGCAGCATGGCACCCAGCCAAACACGTAGTATGCACAGGAGTCCACAGCAACCAAGGCGAGCACAAGCATGGGAGGCGGCCTACTATGGCGGCTCGCGGCGCTGCCATAGCGGCCAGCGGCCATAGCACCAGCCTACCATGGCAACAGCATGGCAGCACGATGTGGTGGCAACCCATGGCGTTGGCGTGTTGCCATGGTAGTGCGTAGCTGCCCACGATGCCCCCAGTGAATTTATTTGTTCCCGACATTTATAGTAAAGTTTTCGTAGTCGCATACGTTTTCATATATATCGGTTCTGGTCATATGCATGTTGCATTTAAATATTTATCATCGTATATCTATACATGCACACATGTAGTAAAAACTAATTTAATACTTATGACTGGTATAGCTACCAATTAGATTTTAACTGTTCGACGGTATAAATAGTTATTGCTTTCTTTTTCATATAGATAATTCGATCGTTAAGTAAAATATAAATTATCAATCGATGAATGTCAAATTATTTTATTTATTATATTACCATGTATCCGTCAAATATTATTTGAATCATATGAAAGTTAGTTAATTAATTCGATCGTCAGAGCGAAATATTATTTCCGATTTTCAGCCATTTTCCTAGAACTAACAGGATTCAAATGCGCATAACTTTTGATAGAAAACTCCAAATCCAGTGAAGCAAGTTTATAAATTTGTGTAAATTCATGTAGATTATAAATATGAAAATATTTTAATTTGGTCAATGTGCAGTAAAAGAATTAAAATTTAAGCTATAGGCCAAGAATATATACTTTATAAAATTTTCACAAATCAAATCCAAAAATTATGAAACCAATTTATATGTATTCCTGAGGCCATTATAATTACAAATATGTAAAAATATCCATATTTTAGCTTAGTTTGTATCAAATACATGTGTAGATGAATTTAATACATTTAGAGTTCAAAAGCTCATAACTAGTGCAAATAAATTCCAAAAATTATGAAGCCTTTTGAAAAAATCATGATATATCTTATATATAAATTTTATGCATTTTTGAGTATGTTGCAAACTGAGGTTTCATCGGTATTTATTCGCAACTTTACGTTTGCTCGCTTAGACAACACTTCTTTTGAATCCATTAATGAGCAACATTAGAGGGAATTTTGTAGTTAGACATACATGTTAAATTGGTGGGTCTTTCATAGATCATGGCACCTAGTAGGTGATATGGCTTGCTTAGAAGATGCATGTCCTTTATAGTAGATGTTCTAGGAATTGTAGGCCCTGTTTGGGGGAGCTGTACTTCAGTTTTGCTTTAGCTTTGGGCCAAAAGCTCCCCCAAACAGCATGGTTACAAAGCAGCTGGGAAGCTAAGCCACAACAGAAGCACCCCCAAAAGCTGAAGCTGCTAAGGAGGAGCTTTTCAGCTGTGGCTTAGCTTGACCACCTCCTACCTCGGTCGCTTTGCCTTCTAGACCTCCGCCACGCCGCCTCGTAGCCTCCACATCATCTCCCCACTCAGACGCCGCTGTACTTTACTATGTTGTTCCCTCCCCGCTCGGTTGGCCCCGAAGAGCTACACCTGCAACAGCTAGTTTGCCAAACAACATAACAAGAAAAGCCACAGCTGTCAGCTACATCTGCTTTACAACCCAGCAAACCAAAAGCAGCTTTTCAACCCAACCGTAGCTCCCCCAAACAGGGCCGTAGGATTAGCCCTCACATCATTCACACATGCATCATTCTCATGTGCATCATCTTTATAAGCATTATTCTTATATACATGAACTTATATAATACTTGTATGTATGTTGATTATACCGAAGAACAGTAACTTCGAATTTGTTGCTTGTATTTGTGTTGACGTTGGAGTGTACGCGCGAATCATGGGATTATGTGAAAGCTTCTAGACTAGGTGACATAATTGGTGCTCTGATCAACCAAAGCAAGACCAATTGTTCAACAGGTAAGGTAATCACCCTCATTTGATCACATTGATCTTATTATTTTACAGTGTTTATGTTGTTTTATCAAATTATATATGCATACGTGTATGTTGTATTCAAATTGCTATGTTGCGTGTAGTTAGGGGGTGATTCTTGTCCGGGTCGATTAAGGACTGAACTTGACGCTATCACCTAAGCAAAATAGTGCAAACACATGTGCTAGTATGGGATAGTCTTAGCTTAGTAGATTAGCTGAAATTTAACCTTGTATTTTGGTAGACCGAAGTTGTAAGGGCACTTCGGGGTACGGTGTCGCTTGTAGGTGCTCCACTGCTCCCTTCACCGAGGTGTTGGGGTTAAAATATTCCAATATAATGGTGTATGCCTTGCCATGAGGAGAGGATGCAATGGGGCGTAAACCATCGTTAATACTATGTGTGCAGGTCCAGATCTCCAAACCATGGCAAGGGTTTGTCATTACTAATGATGGTGCAAAGCTAGGCTTTAGCTAGTTGAACGGTTTCATCACAATATAGCAAATTGGGTACTATAGGTATCGCGAGGCATGGTTGATATGATTGCTAGATTGTGTCATATAGTAAAGTGTACACTCTCTATAGAGATTTAAATCTAATTAATTAGCCATGCTCACGGCCATGAGCAACTCAGGAAAGTAATGTCAAGTATAGCTTTGTTTTTGCAAAGGTTTTGGAAATCGCGTTACGACAGGTTGGTATATTTGTAAACCAAGGTTGACTGTGATTTACTCACTGTTCATGGCCAAGGAGAGGTGTGAAATGATGGTATTAAACTTTACTTACTATTAATAATTTCATGTGAAGTGCTCTTTTCAATTTCGTTACCATTTGATGAACTACTCTCTTGCAAATAAAATTTGCTTTATGCTGAAAATGAAACTTAGTGTAATAGCTTGATATCCTTAGACTAACCTTGTATGTAAATTATCTTCATACACTAAAGTCTTGTGAATACAAACGTGTACTCAACCTTGCTTTGTTAGCATTTATTCAGAGAATAAGAAAGAAGATCATCGCTTGGTTACCTTTTCTTTTGACAATAATGGCGTATAGGGTCATGACCGCACTCAGGCCTTTTCTGTGAGTTTGTTCTTAATTATAGATTTGTAAGTTAAACTTTGGGCTGGTGGCCTACTACGTACTTATGATTTCAGCCCACAGGCCATGTATTATTCTTTTTTAACTACTTCCATTGCCTTTTGTTGCTGTAAGCAGGTGATACACAATCTCTATCTGAAACTAAATTTCTGGGCGGTTTCAGGGGTCGTGATAATAGTCCAGCTAAATTCAACCAAGGATCAAATTTGTTGGTGTCTAGAAAAAGATTCAAATAGAAGACATTCAATGTTTTTCTTTTTGATAATTGTACAAATATTAAAGCATGAATGAAGGGTGGATGGTGATTACTTACCCCTTCGCTTGTTTCAAAGTTTACGCAACTTGTATTATGAGGGAAAACATTGAAGCACTGCTCTTGCAAATATACTGTTAACAAAGAGCTGACAATTGGAGGGGTAGTTAGCTGGAGGATGCAGAAACTGTGGAGGTGCAAAATTCTCCTGAAAGCGAAAATCTTCTTATGGCAAGTATTCCAAGATAGGCTACAAGAGGCTGTGCAATTGAAAAGGAAGAAATGGAAAAGGAGTCTCAACTGTATCCTTTGTGGTTGTCCTGAAAAAGCAGACCACATATTCTTTTACTGTGCTATCTCAAAATTTGCATAGTGTTGTTTCAGAGTTGCCTTGTGATGGAATTCGGTCCCTACATCTTTTGAAGGCTTTTTCGGTAATTGGCGCCAAATGGGGTGTAACTAACTACGTGTACAAATTATTCAGTTTTGCAGCATTTTCTTGGGTGATTTGGCAGATTCACAACAAGATGGCCATTGAAAAACGCTTCTCCAAACATCCTTGTGACGTATTATACAAAATTCTATTCTATATGCAGCAATGCCGTCAGCTATTCAGGGAGAAGGACCAGGGAGATATTGAAGGCCTGAGGGATGGAAAACTGGTTTCGCCGCTCTAAAAGCAGAGGAAAGGGATAGGGATAAGGAGGAAAAGGCCTAAGCGACAATGCTTATTTCTTCAGTTGTTTTTGGTGTGTTGGCGAGTAGATATGGCCTGCAGTCATGTGTTTTTTCCTGCTACGTGTTGTTAGGCGTAATTAACAGATTTATCCGCGCAACTGCTAGACTAGATATTACGATACGGTTGTCTTTAATATACAACTCTAATTTTATAATTGAAAACAATTGTATTTGTTTCTAATATAATCTGGCCCATCAAAAAAGTGGTGGACATCCTTTTCTTGATTAATGTAAGAATTTATTTTTTATTTTTCTAGATTATTGTGAGATTTTTCTGCCCTTAAAACGAATGATATGCCGTAATATCATAAGTTATTTTATTTATATAGATGGAAACCTGGCTTACCTAGGTCACTCTATCTTTTTGTTTTGAACTCTGTTTGTATGGTTCACTATCTTTCAGTAAAAGCTTGAGGCTGTTTCCCACGTAAAAAAAAGGAATCCATTGAATCCATAGAAAAATGGCCTAAAAAATTTAGGCTTGGAATTAATTGGTAAGGACAGTTGCTAGCTTGACTGACGACTATCGAGTGCACGGCACCGAGTTCAGCATCTCTTCTGCCCCCGAATCCGATATTGCTGCTGCGCCGAGCGTTTTCTCCTTACAAAATTTCCACGGCTCGATCAGGATCTCAGCGCACTCACCAATTACCGTGGAAAAACCAACCCACCGCTGCCTTTTTCATCCCATTCTAAAAACAGTATAAAACGGCAGCGTTTTTGCTCGGCTACCGCGGCGTATGGGCGGGCCTTCGACCCGGAATGACAGCTCCACTTGCGCGCACTTGTCGCCTCGCCAAGCCACGTCGCCACGTCGAGAAGCGGGTTCGGCGAGGGTGGTTCGCCGGGCCCCCGGCTCAGCGAGCGTGATCGAGCGCGCAGGGGCAAGTGCGACGCCCTCCTCGCGAGTCATGACTGAGTATTATCCGACCGACCGACCGATTGATCGGATATATTTGAATCGGATTTGGATAGATTTTTCAGATAATTTTTGGATTCAGATTCAGTTTCAAATATTTTGAATATATTTTCGGATATATCCGGATTCAGATAGTCAGATATCCGACCAGTTGTGCCCTTAATCGATTAGCCACTTAGCCAGACACCCAGCGCCTAGCCTAACCCTAGTTTTCTCGTTCTCAGCCTCTAGCCTCCAAGTCCAGATCCAGGGGTGACGGCCCGACCCCGAGCGCCGAGACCTGTCGCCGCTGCCCCTCTCCGCCCATCCCGCCGCTCGGGCCTCGGTGAAGACCCTTAGGCCCCGGCGCCCGCCCCTTTCCGACCGTCCACCCGACACCGACACCAATTCCCGCCCCTCTTCGATTCGTCCCCGACACCGATTCCCGCCACCGTCCGCAGGTTCCGTCGCTGCCCCTCTTTGCCCGTCTTGCCACCCCTCGGACCTCGGCGGCTCGGCGTCCCCCATTGCTCTGCCTGTCCCGGTGCCCACCCCCTGCGCTCGGTTTGTCCCTCGAGTTCCGCCGCCGTCTGTCGTTTCTGCTGCCGCCCCTCTCCGCTTGTCTCACCACTATTTCCTACGCCCTTCTCGGCGCCCGACCCCTAGTTCCGTCGCCACTATCTCTATACGCCTCTACTCAAGCTCCTAGATCGAGAGGTAGTCAGGTAGGTGACGATCTGATACTCTGATCTCTGATGAATAGTCTGTTTCATTTTTAACATTTAATAAATTCAGCAAAGAATCAAGCTCTCATGATCTCATCTTCTGTTGATTACTATTTATATATCTCTACTAAGGGCCTGTTTGGATCCATGCAGCTAATAGTTAGCTGCTAAAAATTAGCTGGAGTGGATCCAAACACCCCCAGCTAATAGATCAGCTAACTATTAGCTGGGCACTCAGCTAATGGTTATCTCATTAGCTAGCCAAACCCAGCTAATAGCAGCTAATAGGTGGTATTTAACCAAAATATCCTTCACGTCTACCACCAATAGCATTTAATAGCATGGGTATTCTGGACAATAGCATCTATTAGCCACATATTAGCTGGTAGATCCAAACACCCTCCAGCTAATAGTTAACCAGCTAATAGTTAGCTAGCTAATATTAGCTTGGAACTATTAGCCAGCTAACTATTAGCTGCTAATGGATCCAAACAGGCCCTAATATAAATTTGCAGTTGGTGGCAGCGGTCCGTTCTTCCTAGCCCCCCTATATCTCCAATAATGGCTAGTCATTATAGCTAATTATTCTTTCCTGATTTACAGCCAGCCATATCTTTCTAAATATGGTTGGTTATTATAGTAAAATCCTTGATTATTATTGGTAATTAATATTCGGCTAATCATTCCTTTTGTACTCTATATATGATGTCCATGTGTTTCAATATAACTCGTCTTCAAAATTCACAATATAACTCGTCTTCAAAATTCAAATGGATAGTAATAAAGTTTTTATTTTAATCTCTAATTATTGTTCTGTTGCAACACTCTGAACATGGTGTACTAACTGATAGTAATAAAGTTTCCGTTTTAATCTCTAATTATTGTTTTGTTGCAACACTCTGAATATGGTATACTAACTGATAAAATATCGAGTGCGTGAAAGCATCTAGGCCCCCATGAGGTGTTGGTTTTGATAATTAATGACAATCATGCTAAAAGGACTAACGATGTTTGTGCAAGTTAGTCAAAAACAGGATAATTGTATTCCTCGAAGATGTTGGATGGCTTCAAGTGCTAAATGGAAGGATGTAGCGTAAAAGAAGTCAAGAAGTGAAGGTATCAATCTTAGAAGTATTTTCTAGTATTTTCACCGATCTCGGAGTTGGGAAAAAGATCGGGTTGTTAGGATAGTAGCCGTACTATCAAGGGGACTTGATATGGGTCTTTGAATTTTGAAAGTGCATTCTAATATGGCTCATTAGTTCATCCGTGAAATCATGCATTTAAATGGAAAAATCAAAATCTTTGAAAAAATTGAGGCCGGCACTCTACTTGGTTCGGGCGGTAGTACGTAAGTCTTGATACTACCGCACCACGCTTAGCGTAGCAATATTCCATGGGGTGTGTTTTCGATTTCTTCCAAATGGCACTATCAAGATGGTCATAGCGGTAGTACTGCTGAATCTTGATACTACCGCACAATAGTTGGCGGTAGCTTTTACGATGAAGTTGTTTTTCGGTTCGGTAATGCGGTACTCTAGGACCCTTGGTGAGAGTACTGCCACATATAAAATCAGAATGTGACTCGTGTCAACAAGCATTAAATGCCGTTATAGCCGTTCTGACCCGGGAGGCGGTACTACTAGCCCTAGAGGGCTAATAGAGTACCTGCCATGGCGAAATTGTGTAAAAAGTATAAAGCGGCTAGTTTGAGTGGGTGGGGGTTATAAATACCCCCTCACCTGTGCTAGGGCCTGGTTGGTGACTCCATTGAATACTCTTGAGCCCTAGAAACACTCTCCACTCTCTTGTGCATTGAATTTGTGATTCTTTAGTGTTGGAGAGCTAAAATTGAGTGCATGCATTAGTGAGCCATATTGATAGCACTCTTGAGATTCAAGCCCGCGTCAAGTTTGTTACTCTTGGAGGTTGCCGCCTCCTAGACGGCTTGGAGGCGTGAGGCTCCGGTGATCTTCACAAAGGAGGTTGTGTGAAGACCCGGGCGGTTGTGAAGGCACGAAGCTCGCCTACCCGGAGCGGGGAAGAGCTTTCACTAGTGATCGGGGAAGGCTCAAGCGAGTGGAGCCGGCTTGAAGGAATTCAAGCTACCTCAACGTGGAGTAGGGAGACCGCAAGTCTCCGAGACCACGGGAAAAATTCTCTTCTTAGCATCAATTGTGGTTTGCTTGTTTTACTCTTGTGAAATTCTAGCCATTTGATTCTTGTGGGCTACTTGCTTAGCAAATTAATATACTTGCTTAGTGATATTATCTTGTGATCACTAGAATTGTTAAGAATTAAATTAGGCAAAACTATCACTTGTTCGTAGTAATCATTAAACTTGAATTTAGTGATAGAATTTTTAGAAAAGCCTATTCACCCCCCCTCTAGGCTCATCCTCGATCTTACAAGTGGTATCGAGCTTGGTCTCTATTTTGGCTTTACCGCCTAGAGAGCAAGGATGGCCAACGAGGGTATGTCAATTGAAAAGCTCCTTTCTTTGATGGTACAAATTATTCAGTATTGGAAAATTCGTATGACGGTTTACCTTAAGGCTATGAGTCCAAATATATGGAGAATTGTCAATGAGGGTTATGTTGTGACCACCGGTGCCACTTTAAATGAGGAACAAAATGAAAGATTTATTCATTTAAATGCTCAAGCTATGAATGCTATCTTTGGTGCCTTAAATGCGGATGAATTTAATCGTGTTAGTAATTTAGAAACCGCACATGAAATTTGGAATACATTATCGGAAATTCATGAAGGGACATCCACGGTTAAGGAAGCTAAATTGCATATGCTTAGGGTAAAGTATGAAAGTTTTATCATGTTGCCTCATGAAAGTATAAATGAAATGTATTCTCGATTAAATAACATTGTTAATGAGCTCAAGGGTCTTGGTACAACCTTGAGTGATGTTGATATTGTCAGGAAAATGCTTAGAGCTCTTACGGAGAAATATGAAACATTGGTTACATTATTTCTCAACTCACCGGAATTGCCAAGGATGACGCCAACCGGTCTTCTCGGCAATCTCATCACCAACGAGCTCTACAAGAAAGACAAGGAAGAATTGTTGGAACAAAGCTCTTCCAAGAAAAAGAACATCGCCTTCAAGGCAAAAGCGGAGTCAAGTGATGAGGACTCAGACGATGAGGATACCGAGGAGGAAATGGCACTTCTCGTAAGAAGGATGAAGAAATTTATGCGAAGGCGATCGAGCTTTAACGGTCCACAAAGGTATAAGAAAGGACAAAATTCTAATACTAACCGATATGCTAATATTCGATGTTATGAATGTGATGAAAAGGGACACATAGCCTCGCATTGCCCCAAGAAGAAGGATGACAAAGACAAATCACCCAAGAAGAAGAAGTTCTTTCAAGGCAAGAAGAAGCTATTCAAGAAATTCCAAAAGGATGGCAAGGGTGAAGCCCATATTGGTGAGTGGGATTCCGAGGAGGAATACTCGGATTCCGATTCGTCCGAAGACGAAGCACCGTCAAAGAAGAAGGGTTTTGCCGGTGTTGCCATCAAGGAGGCCTCGTCGCCTTTCGTCACTCCTTTATGCCTCATGGCTAGAGGAGAAACTAAGGTAAACTCTAACGAAAATGATGAACCATCATATGATGAGCTAATGGACATGCTAGAAGAATTAAATGAATATCTTGGCAAAGAAAAATCAAAATTTAAGGTTCTAAAGAAAGAATTCCTAACTCTCAAAAATTCATATGATGAGCTAAAGGAAGATCATGAAACTCTACTTGTCAAGAATAATTCAAAATTAACAAATGATATTGGTATCGAGTGTGATATTATAAATGACTTGCCTAGACTAGCAATTACCTCATCTCATGTAGAAAAATCAAGCATATCTACTTCATGTTGTGATTTAGTTAATTTATCATGTTCTAGTGCTAGTTCATGTCATGAAAATTTAATTATTGAGAATGATGAACTTAAGAAGCAAGTGAACAAATTAAGTCAAAGTTTAGATAGATGCTTTAAGGGTAAGGACACCTTAAATAAGATTTTAGGTAGTCAAAGATGCTCCTATACTAAAGAAGGCCTAGGATATATCCCTGAAAAGAATAAGAAAATAAGTAACAAAACTCCGCGCTTTGTGAAATCAAATGGTAAATTTTATTATAAATGCCATGAAGTAGGACATCTAGCGAATAATTGTACTTTGAGTAAATCGTCTAAGGATAACATTCATGATTCATGTTATGTACTTAAAAGGGATAGAAATGGTAAAATTTTTGCTAAGTTTGTTGGGACCCC
The DNA here is from genome assembly GCA_036346375.1 of Guadua angustifolia. NCBI lineage: Eukaryota > Viridiplantae > Streptophyta > Magnoliopsida > Poales > Poaceae > Guadua > Guadua angustifolia. Next base: position 9,260,189 of record CM070507.1, on the reverse strand, counting down.
GATATTTGGCCAAAGAAAGAAAGCCATTTGGGTTCCCAAAACCTTGGTCACTAACCTCCAAGGACCCAAACAAATTTGGGTACCTAAAATGTTTGATTCTTTTTGTAGGTGAACTACAAAACCGGTGGACGGCATTGGGTGTTGGATAGTGGGTGCACCCAACACATGACCGGTGACCGGAAGATGTTCACTACCTTTGATTCGGGAAATGGACAAAATGACAAGATCACGTTTGGGGATAATAGCAAAGGAAAGGTATTAGGCTTAGGTAAAATTGCCATATCAAATGACCTCTCCATTTCAAATGTCTCCTTAGTTGAAACATTAAATTTCAATTTGCTATCCGTCGCTCAAATTTGTGATCTTGATCTTATTTGCACATTCTCTAAAAATGATGTTGTTATTACAAAAGAAAATGATAATTCACTAGTGTTTAAAGGATTTAGATTTGGAAATTTGTATTTAGTTGATTTCACTTCAAATGATTCATGTCTTCAAACTTGCTTAATGGCTAAAACTTCCTTATGATGGTTATGGCATAGAAGACTAGCTCATGTTGGAATGATTCAACTTAAAAGTTATTTAAAAATGATTTAGTTGTGGGCTTGAAAGATGTGAAGTTTGAGAAAAATCGACTTTGTAGTGCTTGTCAAGCGGTAAACAAGTCGCTAGTTCTCATCCTCAAAAAGTATCATGTCCACCTCTAGACCATTAGAGCTCTTACATATGGATTTATTTGGTCCGACAACTTATAAAAGCATTGGGGTAATTCTTATTGTTTAGTCATCGTTGTTTATTACTCTAGATATACGTGGGTATTCTTTCTAGATGACAAATCCAAACCTCCAATATATTCAAAAGGTTTGCAAAAGAGCTCAAAATGAATTTGACTTTATAATAAAGAAAATCCGTAGTGATAATGGCTCCGAATTTAAAAACACAAGAATTGAAGATTATTGTGATGAAATTGGAATAAAGCACGAACTTTCCGCAACCTACACTCCGGAGCAAAATGGAGTTGTGGAACGGAAAAATCGTACATTAATTGAAATGGCAAGAACGATGTTAGATGAATATGGTACGTCCGATAGTTTTTGGGCGGAAGCCATTAATACCGCTTGCCATGCTACAAATAGACTCTATTTGCATCGACTCTTGAAAAAGACCTCTTATGAGCTTCTTGTTGGAAGAAGGCCGAACATTTCTTATTTTCGAGTATTCGGTTGCAAATGCTATATCTTGAAAAAGGGTGTTCGGCTTTCCAAATTTCAAAGTCGTTGTGATGAAGGGTTCTTGTTAGGATATTCTTCTAATAGCAAAGCTTATCGAGTTTTTAATAAAAACAAAGGATTTGTAGAGGAAACGTGTGATGTTGAATTTGATGAAACTAACGGCTCTCAAGAAGAGCAAGAAAATTTGGATGATGTAGGTGAGGAAGGCCTAAGAGAAGCAATGAAGAATATGACAATTGGAGACGTGAAGCCGAAGTGGATAAGCAAGATCAACCTTCATCTATTCAAGTCGAGCCGTCAACCTCCGCAACTCCGAGTCGAATTCAAGAAATAGATGAGGATGACAAGAATAATGAGCAACAAGTTCAACCACTACCTCAAAGGATTCACCATGGCCTCTCCAAAGATCATCCAATAGATCAAATATTGGGTGACGTGAGTAAGGACGCTCAAACTCGATCCCGTGTTGCTTCGCTTTTGTGAGCATTATTCTTTGTATCTTCAATTGAACCTACTCATGTAGATGAAGCATTAGTTGATCCGATTGGGTAAATGCTATGCATGAAGAATTAAATAACTTTGCCCTAAATGATGTTTGGACTTTAGTTGAAAGACCTAAAGAACATAATGTAATTGGCACAAAATGGGTTTTTCAAATAAACAAGATGAGAATGGAATTGTAGTAAGAAACAAAGCTAGATTAGTGGCGCAAGGTTTCACTCAAGTTGAAGGATTAGATTTGGTTAAACTTTTGCACCGTAGCTAGGTTAGAAGCCATTAGAATCTTGCTCGCATTTGCATCAAGTTTTGACATCAAATTATTTCAAATGGACGTAAAGAGTGCATTCTTAAATGGACAAATATCCGAATTGGTATTTGTAGAACAACCTCCGGTTTTGAAAACTCCAAATATCCTAATCATGTATAAACTATCTAAGGCGCTATACGGACTCAAACAAGCTCCTAGAGCGTGGTATGAGCGACTTAGAGATTTTCTACTCTCAAAGGGTTTCAAAATTGGGAAGGTTGATACAACGCTCTTTACAAAAATAATTGATGATGAATTCTTTGTATGTCAAATTTATGTTGACGATATCATTTTCGGTTCTACTAACGAAGATTTTTGCAAAGAATTTGGTGATATGATGTCTAGGGAGTTTGAAATGTCAATGATCGGAGAATTGAGCTTCTTCCTTGGACTTCAAATTAAGCAACTCAAAAATGGGACGTTCGTAAGCCAAATCAAGTACACGAAGGATCTTCTTAAAAGATTTGGCATGGAGGACGCCAAGCCGATCAAGACTCCAATGGCGTCAAACGGGCATCTCGACTTAAACGAGGGAGGTAAACCGGTAGACTTAAAGCTTTATAGATCTATGATTGGTAGTTTGCTTTATCTTACCGCATCTAGGCCCGATATTATGTTTAGTGTTTGCATGTGTGCTCGTTTTTAAGCTTCTCCAAAGGAATGTCATTTAGTGGTCAGAAGAGAATTCTAAGGTATTTGAAACATTCCTCAAATATAAGGTTATGGTATCCTAAAGGTGCAAAATTTGATTTAATTGGATATTCGGATTCGGATTATGCGGGTTGTAAAGTGGATAGAAAAAGCACCTCCGGAGTTGTCAATTGCTAGGTAGATCCCTAGTTTCATGGTTCTCCAAGAAACAAAACTCAGTAGCTTTATCCACCGCCGGGCCGAATATATATCCGCCGTAGTTGTTGCGCTCAATTGTTATGGATGAGGCAAACTCTAATGGATTATGGAATTAATTTTAAGAAGGTGCCTCTTTATGTGATAATGAAAGCGCTGTTAAAATAACCAATAACCCGTCCAACACTCAAGAACAAAACACATTGATATCCGTCATCATTTCTTGAGAGATCATGTATGTAAAGGGGATATTGAGATTAGTCACATCAGAACGGAAAATCAATTAGCGGATATACTCACTAAACCCCTAGATGAGACTAGATTTTGTAAATTGAGGAATGAATTAAATGTCATTGATATCTCTAATGTGGCTTAAGTAAAATTCCTTGGTTGCTTAAATTGGTCTTTATTTGGTATATGTTTTTTAGATGAGTCTCACATCAAGGGGAGTAATATGCAATTTATGTATATATCACATCCCTAAAATGTGGAAAATTGAAGTTTGTGCTATAAATATCTTAAAAACTTAAAACTAGACTTTATAAGTCAAAACTACTTGGAAATAATCTATTTTGGATTTACAAAATACAAAGGATTCACAAATCTTCATTTAAAACTTATTATAACATAAACCTTATCTTTTTGAACTTATATCATAATTATTACCTTCTCTATGTTTATAATGAAACAAAACTTTTGCTTTTCAAAAGCTTAATAAAATTCAAAAATCTTGATCTATATTGATCTAATAAAGGCACATCTTGAGTTTTGCCCAAAGAGCTAGAATGGCTATATTGCTAGTTTCTTTTGTGGTATTTCAACTCGAACAAGTCAATTCATTATTTCTCATTTGGATGTGTTTAAAGTTTTTACTTTGTGCCTATCTTGATTGATTTGCTCCTATTTATATTCAATCTCTTGATACATCATCTCATGAGAAATCTTCGCAATCAAATTCGCTCAAATTCCTGCCATTTCAGCCTTTCCCTAAGACTACATGCACGCATTTACGGTAGTAATCAAGAAATGCGGTATACCTAAAGTCGGGGTCGAGTAGTACCGCTCGGCTCGTAAATTTGTGGGGCCACCTCAAATTTCGCCAGGTTCTCTCCCTTCTCTCTCTTCTTCTTTTCTTCTCACCCGAAACCTCCTCCTTTTCAATTCCCGTGTGGCTCTCATCTCTCTCCCTCTCAAACCCTAAATCTCATCCCCTCCGAAATCTTGAAGATTTGTGGGGATTCGTCCATCAAAGTTGATCCTTATGTCCTTCTCCTCCGAAAGGTATCTTTCATCTCCTTTATTCTCTTTGGATTCATCTCATTTGGAGCAACCTAGGGTTTAAATGGAATTTCAATGTGTAATCTTGTAATGTGGCAAGAACTCTGTGGATTAGGTGTAAAATAAAAGTCCTTAATATTCCCTAGACCCTAATCCTGGTTTAAATCATTAGTGTCTAGATATTGCTTCAAATTTTGCCCAAATTCCATCTCGGTTATGCTGGCGGCACTGCCACATCGGAGCTGAGTACCGCATTTACAGTACTACCGCCTCCAAAGAGCTGATGAGTGGCGGCCGAGCTGCTGAAGCACCGGTTTTGAGGATTTTGAAGCAATGTTTCTCTCATGACTTTCACTCATTTCATTTCCTCTTGTCAAATTCGATTCATATTCATTTCTCATATCTAAAATTCCTTGAACTCTTCTTTAGACCATGCCTCGCACTGGTTGCCGGAACCGGTCCTTCCGGAGGGGGCAAGGGTACGAAGAAGACAACGAAGGGTCGTGGCGTTCCCACCCGGACTCGAGACAATGGAGACAATGACAACTGTTTGTTATCGCCATGAGGACCACAAGGTCAAAAGGAAGGGTCTCCGCCGAGCCTTCCTGTGCTAAGAAGAGGAAAGTCCCCGCCAATCACCTCAAATTACCGGCAAATGATGATGAGACCGAGAGTGATAGTGAGGAGAGCTCAGAGGAAGAAGAAGTGGTGCCGCCATTGGAAGAAATGATCCATCTCAAATCAAAGGCGATGATTATTATGCTCGCAGGTCGAATCAAGATCTCCAACCTCGCCTCGCACCAAATCCAAGATTCCATTCCTTATTTCAGAGAGGGTGTTTGAGCAAATATATGCGAGAAGGACTTTGCCAACCAATACTGGTCACCGAAGCATGTTCGAGAGCAACGAGAATTGTGGGCATTCCCGAAGTTATTTGGTGGAGCCGGCTTATACAACTTCCTCGGTACAAGGGTTGATTATAATGAAAAGGTTATCAAGCAATTCTATGCGACGCTCTATGTGTCTCGAAATCTGTGAGCAAATCACTGGATGATCGACACTACTCGTTACATCGCCTCCAAGGATGATTTTGAGCATGCCTTGGGAATCTTTCACAACAAGACCTAAAATCCATGACGAACCTCCTCTGCCTTTGGATCAAAGCAGCTTATGACCCGAGCCTCATAACTTCGAATTGGGAACTCAACTGGTTCAGAACTCCAACCAAGCATGGTGAACAAGATCATTCGTGTCACTATTCATCCGAAGAGTGGAAATTTCGATGCCGTAAGAGGTCATGCTTGGAATGTCATTGCAAAAGTCATGGCGAGGAGAAGTTTGATGTGGTGGACTTCCTAATAAGGAGATGTCTCAATCGGCTAGGGATAGAGGAAGACCATCTATTTTGCTCCATACATCATGGCGCCATCCCGAGAGTCGCCGAGTATAATGGTGCCACCCCTACTCCTCATAAGCCGCATAAGCCTCGTGTTGCTCCTCCTCAAGTCCTACATCACATCGCCGAGTAAGCCGCCAAGCAAGAGCTCAAGCCGAGCAAGCGGCCCAAGCCCAAGCCTGCCGCCAAGCCGCTTCGCGTGCTCAATGCATATCTTGCCGCCTTTGAGACCTCCGTCCGACATGATGGCTGGATTTGCGCGACAAGAATCTTACATGCAAGGCCGCTTTGCACTTGTTATGGAGCTTCAATATCGAATCGCGAAATGGTTGAGGATGTCCGAGAGCGTCTGGGTTCGCTTAGCACCTCCTTTGATCACTATCGCTCCTACCATCAACAGACGTTGCTGCCGTCCGGATAGCGGCAGATTCCTCCTTCCCATGATCCTCCTCCGTCATCCAGCTGGGATCCTTGGTCTCCTCATCCGCCACACGGCTCCACTCCTGGAGATGCTGAGGAGTAGACGGTTCCTTGACGATCCTCTTTTGGTCCTTGATGACAAAGGGGGAGAAGTATGAAGAATTGAAGCCTTCGAAGCCTTGCTTATCTTTCTCTTAAATTGTGGCTGTGTCGTCTTGAACTCCTTATGGATGCCTATGTCGTCTTAATGTTTTTTTTATGATTTCGGTCTTGAACTCGTTTTATGGTTCTTTTGCGCTTAAATATAAATTATCTTCTCTTATGAAGTTGTGCATTATGTCATGTTAACTCATTCCAATTATATCATCTTCATTGCCATACACAATTCATATGCAAATGTGCAAAACTTATTGTTTATCCATGGCACATTTGTAGGGGGAGCTATTCTCATTTAGCAATATTTTCATTCAAACATATTTTTGTCCTTCAAAGACAAAATATTGCTAAATAAGAATTCCATGGTGTGAGTAATTATTTTTTTATTGGTAACTCACACTAAAATATCAATTCACTTCAATTCGATTATGAGGATTGTCATCAATTACCAAAAAGGGGGAGATTGAAAGCATCTAGGCCCCCATGAGGTGTTGGTTTTGATAATTAATGACAATCATGCTAAAAGGACTAACGATGTTTGTGCAAGTTAGTCGAAAACAGGATAATTGTATTCCTCAGAAGATGTTGGATGGCTTCAAGTGCTAAATGGAAGGAGTACGCGTAAAAGAAGTCAAGAAGTGAAGGTATCAATCTTAGAAGTATTTTCTAGTATTTTCACCGATCTCGAGTTGGGAAAAAGATCGGGTTGTTAGGATAGTAGCCGTACTATCAAGGGGACTTGATATGGGTCTTTGAATTTTGAAAGTGCATTCTAATATGGCTCATTAGTTCATCCGTGAAATCATGCATTTAAATGGAAAAATCAAAATGTCAAAAAATTCGAGGCTTCAAGACTATCGCTTGGTTCAAGCGGTAGTACTGTAAGTCTTGTACTACCGCACCACGCTTGGCTGTAGCAATATTCCAAAGGGGTGTGTTTTCGATTTCTTCCAAGCAAGACTATCAAGATGGTCATAGCGTAGTACTGCTGACGCGTACTACCGCACAATAGTTGGCGTAGCTTTTACCGTGAAGTTGTTTTTCCGGTATTGCAAGCAGAGTACTATCGACCCTTGGGCGTAGTACCACCACATATAAAATCGCCAGAACGACTACGTGTCGCAAGATTAAATGCCCGATTATAGCCGTTAGCCAGAGCGTACTCACCGCCCTTAGAGGGCGGTAGTACTACCATGGCGAAATTTGCAGTAAAAAGTATAAACGGTTAGTTTGAGGGTGGGGTTATAAATACCCCTCACCGTGCTAGGGCCGGTTGGTGACTCCATTGAATACTCTTGAGCCCTAGAAACACTCTCCACTCTCTTGTGCATTGAATTTGTGATTCTTTAGTGTTGGAGAGCTAAAATTGAGTGCATTGCATTAGTGAGCCATATTGATAGCACTCTTGAGATTCAAGCCCGCCAAATTTGTTACTCTTGGAGGTTGCCGCCTCCTAGACGGCTTGAAGGCGTGAGGCTCGGTGATCTTCACAAAGGAGGTTGTGTGAAGACCCAAGGTTGTGAAGGCACGAGCTCGCCTACCCGAGCGGGAAGAGCTTCACTAGTGATCGGGAAGGCTCAAGCGAGTGGAGCCGGCTTGAAGGAATTCAAGCTACCTCAACGTGAGTAGGGGAGACCGCAAGTCTCCGAGACCACGGAAAAAATTCTCTTGCGCATCAATTGTGGTTTGCTTGTTTTTACTCTTGTGAAATTCTAGCCATTTGATTCTTGTGGGCTACTTGCTTAGCAAATTAATATACTTGCTTAGTGATATTATCTTGTGATCACTAGAATTGTTAAGAATTAAATTAGGCAAAACTATCACTTGTTCGTAGTAATCATTAAACTTGAATTTAGTGATAGAATTTTTAGAAAAGCCTATTCACCCCCCCTCTAGGCTCATCCTCGATCTTACAGTGCGCTCGATATTTTAATTAGCTAGTATGCCAAGATTCGTATAATTATCTCAGAGTAATAGTAGTATTAGTGTCATTACCTTGGACTTATTATGCAGGTTGCCACAGGAATAAGGTAGTGGTGGTACACCCAGCCGCTGGTGGAGGATGTTGGCTGGCAGCAAGGTGGTGTATGGAGAAGGATAGGGACAAGGCGTCGAGGAGGTTTATGAATGCATTGACACCGGTGTGGAAGGCATAAAGAAGGTTTACGTTGCTTTCACCTTAAGTGGAAATATGTTGGACGAGATGTGTCTTTCCACACAAGCTCATCACTAGTCAAGTGGCCTTCAGGAGCCCAATATGGGAGAGTGATGGATATGGTTTCTTATCACAAGGATTGCAATTTAATTTACAGTGATATGTTAGTACCGCATTTGCAATGCATATGCATCATCAAAAGGCATGCATACATTGCAAGAGCACAATTATCTCTAGCAAACACATCACTTGATGATTTCATAGAAATTGTTGTTTGGCGAGATCGAACCCGTAATGATGATATACGTGATAGGGTTGGCGTAGTGGAATTTTAGGTCATCTTGAAAACATAAAAAGAGGTAGAGGTCAACCGAGACTAACATAGGAAAAATCAATTAAAAGAGATTTGAGGGATTGGAACGTTCCTAAAGATTTGGTGTTGGATAGGAGTACATGGAAGTTAGCGATCCACCATCCACGTGCCGGAACCATGATCCAAGTTTGAAAGTTTAGGGGTTCTATTGACTTTAGTTGGGTTTCTTTCCTAACCTACCCGAACTTATTTGAAACAAAAGGCTTAGTTGTTGTTGTTGTTTGCTATTTGGTTTCTTGCCTCATGGCCTTAATGACCTTTAATATCATGTCCTGCTGTCGTCGAGTGTGAACCTATACAAGGTAGAACACTATCAACTATCATCTAATAGAGAATGTTCATATCCAATGAAGAATACGCATACATGAACATTGGTTGCTAACACTAGCAGCAAGGTTCTCTGTTTAAGCTGTATAGTAATAAAGTCCTACTAGGGATATCTTGTAGTCACGACGATTGAGCATTCACCCACCAGTTAAGATAACAACAGATCATTTGCTAGAAGCTTCTAGAATCAGAGCCTCATGAGTTGTAACACCGAAGAGGTGTTGATCGAGCAATACATGACAAGGTGGAGGGACACCTTGTCCCAATCAATTTCTAAGCTGAAGCCTTAATCTTGTCCCTTTTTTCTTAGATAATTGGTTCCCAGTCCAGAGAGCAAGGAATACCTGGAATGAATTAGTAAAATCAGTCCAACAAATGGGAAGATACCAGTGCATGCCGATTACTTGCAAAAATTCTGGGCAAGTACAGGGAGATCAGCATAAGTTTCTGGACGAACTACGCAGCCTCAAAGAAATTATGAAGGATGCAATAAGATGTCCTGTCGGAACTGCGGAGAATACTTCTGCTACCAATGTAACCGTGCAATTAGTGGTTATGAGCATTTCAGGCAGGTTTTCTTTTAGTAATATCTATTTTCTGTTCATTGCCTTAGGCTGTTACCTGACAAAAACGATTGTGTTGTTGCGGACAGGGGTGCATGTGTATTGTGTGCTTTTTCCTCAGGAGGAAATTGATAGATGGGAAATGCAAACGAATGAAAGGGTCCGACGCCAAGTTGTTGCACAAGCGCATGCTCAAATGCATCCACAATACGGTCATCCGTGTCCTACTTGCGGCCAACCATGTCCAAAGGTAATAGCATTTCGTTACTTTATTCATAGAGGTATCTGAGTACCAGCGTACATAATGAGTGATGCATTTGTCTATCTTTTGCATCAAGAAACCAAAAACGTGCTGTTTCTTGTACAACTATTCATGGTGTGCGTTCATGAACCCATTCTAAAGTTTCAATTAATTCCTACCTATATCCACGCCAGGAAATTAAGAACATGACGTCTGTTATTAAAAAATATGTTGTCATTCAGGATTTTTTTTAGTCCTGTACATTCTGGTTTGTGCATGACCTTAAGTCTAAACATCGCCCCAAACTGTACAAATCTTGAAGCAAGTGAAGTGATAAATAATCACCATTAAATCTTCATTTATACTTTAATATTTGTGCAACTTAAATAGTGGTAGAAGCAGTGAAGCACTTCCCTTGATTTAAACTGTTTAGACTTTTCAAGTTCAATTGCAAATAAGTTCGATAACTATGAGTCGTGACTATGGTAAAACCTCAGCAATGCAATTGTTCTTTGTGTAGTTATTAAGTAAATCAGCGACCGATCTCCAGGCCATTTTGCCTTTCGGTTTGAGCTGAAGACAGGTCGGGCTAGCCCCTCCCTGCATGCCCGTAGTGAAAACTCTTTTAAGTGTTAACCACTTGAAACTGTAGCGTTTTTATTTTCTTTTTCACTTATACTTTCCACTTTGCACCAATACCTTTGCCCTACCTCATGATTTTGTATTTGCTTTGGTATCTTGGGCAGATCGGAAACAACAATCACGCCTTCTGTTGGGCATGCCAAAAGCACTTTTGTGCATTGTGCCGGAAGACTGTCCACAAAGAGGTCCCTGAGTAGATCGGAAACAACAATCACATCATTTTGGTCCCAAGGGATGCAAGCAACACACTGCAGATCCCTGAGAGAGGTCTTCCAATATGTGCAGCAACACCTCGACTGTGCTATTTCCAAATATTCTGTGCGTGTATGCATGTATACCCCCTTTACCCCTAGCAACAGCTTAGCGATTTACTCTCTCCTTTAGAAATATAAGATATATAGTTTGAATGATTATGTTCAGAAATATAAAGTTTGTATGTGTTGGAAATCTAGGTATTATTTTTGTTTCAGATTTGAATATTAAGCTAATTTTCAAAATGATTAAATACAACAAGCACCACATGCTACTGAAAAATAGATTGAGCATCGTCGCGCACGCGACAAACAGAGAGAAAAACAATTCTACGTAGGGCTCATGGACAAAAAAGAAGCAAATAGCCATCACGATCTCCTCAGAGAGGAAGTAGTCGACGCCGAGGAGGAAGAACTCGAACGGTAGCTCAGAGGGAAGTAGTCGACGCCGAGGAGGAAGAACTTGAGCGGTCAAGAACGCCACGCCTGAAACCTTATTGCCGCCCGCGTCGTGTTCTCGCAGCAAAGAACGGTTCGAGATCCCGCTTCCTTGCCTCGCGGTGCACGCCGAGAGGAAGGTCGGTGAAGAACAAGTGCAACAGCGCAAAGACACAACACAAGTCACAAGATATGAACGCGAGCGCAATCGACAAAAAGTCCCATCTGTCGACGCTCTGATTTTATAGCCTCGCACCAAGAACGGTCAATAAATTGATCGTTACAAAGACCATTATACGCTAGTAATCGCAGTCATTCAAATGACTGTTTCAATTGAAACTGACGCCATAATGGCAATTGAAACTGACGCCATAATGGAGAGAAACCGAAAATTAAAAGGATTTAATACGTGCCAGGAATTTAATCTACACGGGAAAAACACGCGTAATTCATAAATACGCAGCAGCAAGGCAGTGACTTTAGCCGTGCTCCTCACCCTCCATATACCTCATTACAAGGCATGGTGGGAGCTCTCCCTTTTAAACTAGTGTTCTCCTCTCTCAGTTAGCAATATGGTACTAATCTTTGTAGCTTTGGTATTAGAGATAAATGGGCCACTTGGGCCTCATTTCTAACAGTATGTAGCTTTAATGAGGTTTTTCCTACCATACCTCTATTGATTCTCTCTCAACTACATATATTTATTCATTACCACCACACAAAATATTATCTCCCGTATTCCAAGACAATTAAGTGGGGTTATCTAAGTCATTTTCATTCAAATATTTCTCAATTTTATCCCAACCTTAATCCTCGTGTAAAGTTAAAATACACATTATATTTCGGAACAGAGGGAGTATATTTTTTGCCGGGCCATCAGAGATTTATAGACAAAAATTGACACCGTTCATTCATTCAGTTATGTATTCGTTGCTGAGAAGATCGTGCATATTCAAGATGCCAATTGTTCCCTTATAGCACGAACAAAAAAGGAACACTCAAGTTCAGCAATAAAACCTTGTAAAAAAAATCTGTATACCCTTGGTGTTCTGTCGTGAACTTTGTGTGTGTTTGTTTGTTTTGCAACAGAGGAAAAACTACCAATTTCATTAATGAAATCATCAGCTTACAAGATCACTAAACAGAATGCAAAAACATTAACTGCTAGACTGGCTAAGTTTTGAACGCTGTTCTTCAGTCGTACATGCTGGAAAGTTGCCAATGGCGTGTAAGGCTCATCAAGGTCATATGGGCCATGACTGGCATCGATGTTCATGAATGGTCCACTTTTGGATTAGTGATTTGAGGCAAGTATATGGCCCAGTAAAACCCATTGGACAATTGGACGGCCACAAATAGGGCCCACGCGTGGGCTTCCTTGGTACACGCACCGAACCCGGCAGTACTCCAAATGCAGCGGCGGAATTCCCCTTCCGAGAAGTGGATTTCTCCCGCGGTTGTCCGAACCGACCGTGGCGGTGGCACCGCACGAGGCACGCCACCAACCCCCACTCCTCACCACAACGCACATGGAGAGCTCGCACGACGGCTCCCACGGGGAGGGCGGCCTCTCGTCGGAGGCGGAGAGCAAGGAGCTGACCACGCTGCACGAGATCATGCTCCGGGCTCGCCAGGAAGGGGAGGGGGAGGAGCCGGCGCTGCCGGACGAGCAGCTGCGCTCCAAAGACCAGCTCCAACAAGACGAGGTAGTACTACTTGCTCGAATCGAAGCTTCATGTCACGGACTAACCATCGAATCATCTCTCGATTTTGAATGGCAATCATTTAGGTTACAGGTTGCGAATTTTCAGTGACCTACCTACGCTCCGTTTCGTAGTCTTGTAATCATGTTAAGGTTGTGGTTTCGAATAGCTGCAACTTGAATGTAAGAGCGAAGTAGCGGCTAAACAAGCTCTGAAATTGAAAACATGTGTGATGTGTGCACTATTTGCCCCGTGTTTCCGACAAAATCTTTTTTTTTCTCTCGTCCTAACGTAATTATAAAAATAGTTTTATCTCCGACCACAAAAACGCCGGTAAACGATAGTGTCACTTGCCACGCTCTTGTACTGTTGAAGGAGCTGCTAAGCTTTCATAGCTTAGCAAGCTGCCAAAGCAATGCGGGATCGCGACACGTGAAACGTATCGATTGTCGACTCTTTCGTGATAGGGAATAAGGCTGTGATAAGGCTATTTTTTTATTTGCACTCAAAAATAGATTTGTAAAAACAATTGTTACTAAAGTAGTGATGTTTTCATCTTTTATATTCCTATCCCCTTTCCTTCCACGAGCAATATGGTACTAATGATGTGCCAAGAATCTCGTCTAAGGCCCAATTGGTCTAGTGGAGGTGCGTCCGACCATCATGGCCTAGTTCATGGAAGGTACTTATACGTACTACGCACGTAGTGCGGCATTCCAGACAAGTTTGCAGTGTTATATGCTTTTATCCTCTTAATTTGCCACAAACTTTGTCACTGCCTAAATATACTTGATAGCATAGGCGAAGCCATCAGTGGGGCTGGAGCCCATCTCGTCAGTCTAGTGAAAGACTTTTGAGATGTATTACTTGTCTAGATCCGAAAGATTTATTTGCAAACTTTGATTATGGCAAGCTTATGCGATTTTCAAAAATATATTCTGATGATTTTTCGACATATGACCGTGTTGTTTTGGAAGAACAACTTCACTTATTTGTTGATGACATGAGAAAAGAATCAAGAGATGAATTTTAAAATAATGATGATCTTGCTAGCTTCGCTGTAAAGATGGTTCAAACAAAGAAGCACCTGGTTTATCCATTGGTCTATAGACTGATTGAATTGGCACTAATTTTACCTGTGGAGACAGCTACAATTGAAAGGGTTTTCTCAGCAATGAAGATTATTATGACAGATTTGCGTAATAAGATAAGTGATGATTGGTTGAATGATCTTATAGTATGTTACATTGAGCGAGACTTGTTTACAAAGATAGATATGGAAGATATTTTACAACGTTTTTTGAACATGAAAACTCGTAAATATCAACTGTCAACTCTTTTGAAGCAATGAATGGTACGTTTTTCTCCTTTCATAGTTACATACTTATATTGTATACAATTTAAATTTCAACTATTTTACAATATGTCGATAGTCATAGTAGTTGATTTTAGATATCTCTTTTTTAAACCCTTTTTTTGGAACTTTTTGGCTCCGCCACTGCTTGATAGTTCACACATATTGTTTGATTTGTTCACATCTATTTCTTCTCATGTTCTGTTCAATAAGGCATGTGCCATAAGATGTTCTTCCAGTTCCGTGAAATTTAGACAGGTAGTCAGATGGAGAATGCACTTCATTCAAACCAGGTGACGCGCGATATTTGACGGTATTGTTCCCTTCAACCCCACCACCACGTTACGGTAACGCCCTAGGACCGTGTGATCTGGATCGGATGGCCGATGTCAGTATGTCACTTGTGATGTGAACGGTTTGATCAATAATTCAATGCTTCGTGGACAGATAGCGAGTCTAGTTTCTACGCGCTTCAAGAGGCACCTTTTCTTTCTCCCTTACCGAGCGCATCAAGATGCTACTCACCCATGCCTCCTCTGAATCCTTTGTTAGGTAACCTACTTCCTTATCTTGCTTTGTGATGATGTCCCCAATCATGCAATTTGCCCATCCAAAGGCACGACATCAAGTACATAAACTAGACGACTACTTGAGCTAAAGGCAGAGGAGGACAGTAGAAAACATGAGTAGAAATTCGGCAAATGTGAAACGACAAGGAAAAGCAAATGTGTAAGGACAAGGAAAAGGTTACGTCACAATGTCAAAACCACAAAGGGCTGTTAATTGCACGCGTAGTCTAAAACCCAAAGCAAGGCGATTGGCCTATGTAAAAATGGCAGTAGCAATTCGATGATAAAGCGCTTGCATCATTGCCAGTACCTTGGGTGATCATGGCCGGCGGTGCTTCAATTGTTCCTTCGACAAAGCACAGCAAATTCTGGCTTCGAAGATATGGCACTATCTGGGCTTTCCACAGGAGGTAATTCTCCCTGTTAAGCCTCACATTGACAAACTGGTCGAAGGAAGGTGGGGAATGAACTCCTGCTGAACTAATGGTAGAGGTTGTGACGACATTGATGGAGGAAGCAGTGGTGTTGAATGACATTGTGGATGATTAGAAGGAAGATGGCTCTGATACCGTGTGAAAGAGTGTAATTTGGGCCAGCCGAGATAACTACTCGGTGGTGCCTTGAGTTGTATTTATAACAATTCTCAGGATACAACAGATTACAGGATTCTCCTGAATCCTGATAACAAACTAACTAACCGGGATTACATGACGAGCTACAGGAGTTATCGCCAAAACAGAAAAACTGTATATAGTTAAGAGATTACGTTTTTCAACAGGCCTGGGTAAAAACGGCAGTAGCAATTCGATGATAAAGCGCTGGCATCACGGTGACGGCATGCATATACATCAGTACTTAGTCGCTGTTTTATACCATTTGGCAATTGACGTTGAGTTACATTTCGGGGTTAACTAGTACCTGAAATCTTGACTCCTCCGTGGTTGCATTGCACAACTTTGCCCAACACAGCCTCCCCCGAAAATTAATTTTAACCCCTTTTTGTGCTGTACGTGCAGCCTAGCCTAACTATCTCCTTTTAACTGCGCCCATGCATGCTCGTTACATCGACGTCTTCGTATTGGGTCTGTACTCCTCTTGCAGCCGTATACTTGTACAATTATACGTGTATTATACTGGAATACTAACAGTAGACGTTCGATCGTGTTGGGTATTCTGTCCTAGAGATCGAACGGGTGGTAATGGTCTCACAAATGCATCTGGTTACTTGTGAGGAGATCTGCAGAGGATTCGGGTCCCTGGAACGTGGGGCCAGCTTGGAAGTAGCACGACACTGGGTCCTCCACGATGGCAGAGAGTGGGTCCACGCGACCCGCCTGGCCTTGTGGGCCCGGGTGGTACTGGTAGTCCTCCATGGGCCCCCACAGGCCGAGCTCCCGCTCCAAGTCCTCCAACCACCATTCGTTTCCTTCCTCCTGGCTGGTCGTGGCGGCGCTCGCCTCTGACGCGTTGCCGTGGCACGGCGCCGGTGTTGTTTCGGTGCACGCGCCGGGGCAGGTGTCGCCGTCGATGATGCTCCACAGCTCCGGCGCGATGTCGATCTCCGGTAAGTCGAGCAGCTCGTCCACGCCGCGGACGCAC
This sequence comes from Guadua angustifolia, assembly GCA_036346375.1. Taxonomy (NCBI): domain Eukaryota; kingdom Viridiplantae; phylum Streptophyta; class Magnoliopsida; order Poales; family Poaceae; genus Guadua; species Guadua angustifolia. The sequence continues at coordinate 9,243,838 of CM070507.1, read as the reverse complement.
GGCGGGGACGTGGACGAGCAGGGCGACGTCGGCAACGAAAACGCTGGGCAGTACGTATCCGGCACGGGGTCCATCAGAATGTCGAAGTCAAAGCCGGTGTCGAGCATGGGGATCTCGATCTTGTCCAGCTCTTCCTTGCTCGAGTTGCTCTGCTCACCGGAGTGGCCGCTGGAGCAGTTGGTCGTCGTAGTGGAAGAGGACGGCGACGGCGACGGCGACGGGACCGTCACGTCGACGCAGGTGGTTTTCTTATTGCTCTTGGCCCCGTCCTTCTTCTGCTCTCCGGCGCTCGGCGCCACCTTCTTCTTCAGATGCGTGTTCCAGACGTTCTTGATCTCGTTGTCCGTCCTTCCCGGCAGGCACGACGCAATCTTGGACCACCTAGACAATTCGACCAAACTCGATTAGTCCATCGAAATCGACTTATTGGATTCAAGGACGGCAAGTGAGTTTCATGGGTGAATTGCACCGTACTTGTTGCCGAGCAAGCCGTGCAGCTTTATGATGGTCGCCTCCTCCTCGGCGGTGAAGTTGCCGCGCTTGAGGTCTGGCCGGAGGTAGTTGATCCACCGCAGCCGGCAGCTCTTCCCGCACCGGAGCAAACCTATCAAAAACAACCACCAATTCAGAATCAGCTGAACCTCCCACGCACGTAGCAAGGATCACACGTACATCTCGCGTTTGAGCGCCGGCCATACATACCTGCTTGCTTGGGCAGAGCGCGCCAGTTGGCGTGGCCGTACTTCTGAATGTAGGCGACGAGGCGCATGTCCTCCTCCGGCGTCCACGAGCCCTTGTTCAGCCCCACCTTGGCGCAGCACGGTGCCCTGCCTTTCCCCATCGATCGATGCCAGACTCTCTGCCTCAACCCGCTCGTGCGATCAGTCCGTGTCGTCTCTGTGCTGTTGCTGCGACAGTGCGTCGCTTGTCTCAGACGTGTGCAAGCTGCAACAGGGAACACTGGCAGGACCGGGCGTATATATACACGCACGCGCGAGGTGAAACGCTGGCTGGTGGGCTGGTAGGGACTCGGCTCCGTCTCCCTGGCGTGCGTGACGCCGACGGCGCGACAGGTGACAACAAGCCACGGCTCTGTCCGCGCTCACCAAACTTCCTTGTCACGACGAAGCCTGCACCCGTGTCCTTTTGCTGCCTCGCGCAAGTAACCCTTTCATCTCATGGCTCGATCGACGATCCTCCTAGCCAAAAGGGGGGCTCCGATTCGCGTCGCGTCTCTAGTTTAATCCCCCATGTCATTGATTTCCGCGGCACGGGCGGGTCCGGCTGGCCGCGACGGGCGTGCCGACGTTGCACCGGCGGCCGCGATCTCGTGGGGCCTCGTGGCGATCTCGGTGGCGGACTTTCTTGCTTAATTACCTGGTTGGGTGTCTGAGTAGGATGTCCATTGCTGTTTGCCTGGGACCACGTGGCTTTCCCCTGATTATACATGTGTAATTGCTTGGCGTTCTGAATTATGGCGACACCGTTGCATCAGACCGGCCGTGGGTTATGGAGGAGCAGGAAAAAGCATGCTTTGGACAGCAGAAAAATGGAGGTTAAATGGGACAGGGATAGCAATGACCTCTTCTTTTTTTCTGCTTCGTCCAAATCAACACAAAATGGTAGGGAACAGGAAGCAAATAAAGCGCTTTTGCTTAGAACTAAATCTATTGGAAAACTTGGAACAGTACGCACTGTTCTGAAGCTGTGATAGGTCGGTCGATCGATAGGTTCGTACCTATGATAACTTAGACCTGTGGTCTAATTCATTCACATGCATAACCAGGGGAACAGGAGAAAAGTGGATTGCAACCTGATAACAAACAGTAAGAATAAGATGATGCTCAAAGTTTATTGAAAGAAAGAAAAGCTCTAAGTACGGATATGAATATGTTTTAAATATACTGATTGCTAAAGTTTCAATATGTGCAGCTGCTGATCTGATCAATGCTTTTTTTTTGCTGAAATTCCCACCACTTTACTGTTCTCTTTAAACTGTTTTTTTCTAGAAATTCCATCGACGGCAAGCGCACTAAAAGATGAAAGAATATGAGCTAATTAACCGTTGAAATGTTCTGTCAACAAATTTATTAGTTTTATGTGTTCCCAAAGCATACATAAACTGCAAAATTGCTGCCGTCTGGTGCCTACGCACTACTCATATTTATTTGTTCCCTAAGATGCAGATAGCAGCGTTGTTATTGAAATTCTAAAAAATAAAATGGTTTTGCACTAAGAAATTTTTACTGTTCTAGCCTGCAATTTTTTTAAAAAATTAGCTACTGATAGATTTTTTTGCAGATTTAGCCTCCGCCCACGCAAACCTCGCCCGGGAGGCGCATAGGTGTTGCAGCGGACTAGGGACGCTGCAATGCCACAATCTGCCATGTGGCGGAGAAAACAAAAAAAACTTGCAGCCAGTCCGCTGCATGCTTTTTTTTTTCTGGAAGCTGCATGTCGCGTTTGGTTTATGTTTGATATAAATTGGAAAAGAATTTATTGTAAAATATTCTTAGAAAGTTATAAACTAAAAATCAACCGTAATTATAAAGATAGAGATTATTTATTTACATATTGAAAATATTTTAAAATAATTACTTTCTTATTTTTCTTTGGACATACTTGTGGTGTTGCAACATTCATTTATGATGCTGTTGCGGGAAAGGTTTATATTAAAAAAATAAGTTAGAGGGAGTTTATTTTTAAAAAAAATGTATAAGGTTTGGGTTGGGGGCATATGGATGGCCCGGTCGATAGCAACACAAAAGAGCAGCGCAAATCAACGGCGACGAAAGAAAGAGCCGGCGATTGGGTCTGTATAATTTGATCTGCATAATTATTAATGATAATTGGGTCTGTAAAATATGGTTCCTCAAATATATTGTGTTATATTGTACCCCTCCGTAGAATATGGGTCCTCAAAATATTTGTGGTAGGACCTGTGATTTTCAGAACTAGCTGATGTACGATTTTTTCAGAACTAACAGTCATACATTTTTTTTCTATTGTAATACATTTATAAAACCTGATAAAACTAAAATGTATTTTTTCTATAATTAGTCTCCTCATAGAAAAAAAACACTATAGCATGCAGCGCTCACAGTCTACTGCATGCTGTAGTTTTTTTTTTTTTTGTTTTCTCCGCTACTTGGCTGACTGGGGCATTGCAACGCCCTCAGTCCGCTGCAACACCTACGCAGCGCCTCCCGGGCGCGGTTTGTGCGGGCCCGAGGCTAAATCTGCACACAAAAAAAAATCTATTGGAGCTAATTTTTTTAAAAAATTGCAGGTTAGAACACTGAAAAATTCCTGCGCTAACAGTATTGGCACTTACTCAGGCTCATGTTTATGCATATAGTTGCTTTCAAGATTTTTTTCCTCGTATCAACTTGCCTTTCTTCCAAGACGTAACTACTACCTACTCGTGCATTGTTCAAACGCATGCAGTAGAAAAAAGAAGAGTTAAAAAAACAAGAATACCTACTCGTCGTCTTTCTTCTGTAAGACGCCTCTCGTCATTGATCAAACAACAAGCTAATCAATCAATATTTAATTTAACTGCTTGAGCTGATCGGTGCAAGCACGCAATACGTAGCTGCTCTAAGCTCGAACTAACCCACAAGTCAAGAACAGGAGTTCGTGATATCTCCGTACCTCTTGTCTTGTCATGTTACCCAAGGCAAGATTGCAATTCAACTTCACTTGTGTATCCAACCAAATTCGAGTAAAGATTCGGCCAAGTGTCCAACTAATCAATGCTTGTTGGATCCAAGAACAGACGATCACTTCAGAGCTCGGAGTGAAAGCAAATTGGTGTGTAAGGTTAATATGGTACCAAATTTAGCAAGAGGATGCTTTGACCAGCCAACTGCCTGGCGGCGCCTGCATGTACATGGGCACACACGACCGGTGCCCCGTCGTCTTTCTTATTTGGTTGAAAGAGGAAGGCAAGAACATTATGTTAATTCATTAGGTGCTTCTATGCATCACTTTATAAAAATTTCATAAATATTAAAGTATTAATGAGGAATTTTTTTAAAATAATATTATTTTAATTCAAAATGGCGACATTAATACACGATTTAAAAAATTGCAGAAATAATATCCGGCCGCCAAACCGCTTGGCGATATTAGGTCGCCGCCAAACGGTTTGGCGATAATAGGTCGTCGCCAAACCGCTTGGCGACTATACCGTAATCCGCGTGTCACCCTGACGACCAGCTTGTCGCCAGTCAGCAAGAGTCGCCACACCGCCGGCGACTACTTAGTAGTAGCTGCCGCTTGGCGACTACTAGTAGTCGCCGAGCAGGTGGCGACTACTAGTAGTCGCCGAGCGGTGTGGCGACTACTCGTGACTAGTATCTCGCCTGCCGATCGATCGACCGAGCCGGGAGGAGAGAGACAGAGAAAGAAAGCAAGGCAAGTAGAAAAATAGAGGGAGAGGGAGAGGGAGAGAGAGAGAGGGAAGGGGAGAGAGAGCGCGCGGTAGAGAGAGGGAGAGAGCGCGGTAGAGAGAGAGGGAGGGAGAGAGAGGGAGGGAGAGAGAGGGAGAGCGCTCGGGAGGGAGAGGTGGAGAGAGAGGAGGAGGAAGAAGAAGAAGAAAGAAGAGGGAGAAGAAGGAAGAAGAAAGAAGAGGAAGAAGAAAGAAGAGAAAAAAGAAGGTAAATTCGGCAATTTGTAATTTTTTTAATTTGATAGTGGCTATTATAAATAATTAGATGTGTAGTTAATATTTTTGTGAATTAGCTATTAGTTAGCTTATTTAGATTTAGAAATTCAATGTTAGCGAGAATATTAGCGATTTAGATATTCAATGTTAGCGAGAATTTTAGCGATTTAGATATTCAATGTTAGAAATATTCTCACTCAGCGATATTACTCGTTAATTAGTTAATATTCTTGTTAATTAGTGATAAAATTTTGTCACTGTAGTTAGATATTCTTGTTAATTAGCGTTGTTTAGTTTAGGTTAGCGATATGAAATGTTAGGAGTGTTATAAAAATTAATTTTGTTTAGTTAGTGATATTAAATGTTAGTGGTGATCTAGAAACTAATTTTGTTTATGTCGTCAGCAAAGAATGCTCGGATGCAAAGAAATTTAGGGTATATTATGGCGACGGTGAAATAAAAATTGGGCAAAATGGTGTTGATTTGAGCAGTTTTGCAAATACAATAGCGAACACTTATGTCCTAATATAGTTAGCATCCGTGATATAAAGCTTTGGTTGACCAAATATTTTTCCCTCGATGCAAGTGTTTACTCATACTATTCAAGTCGATTCACGCCGTAGTAAGGGTGACCCGCCTGTGGGAGTTGAAGAAAATAGATCGGACGATTTGTGGCGTAAATGGTTAAGGTGGTGCAAGGGATCTAGCCTTGAATGTGTAATGTCAGCAAAGTGTTCTAGAGAAGAGGTGATTATTAGCGACGTATGAAAGCAAAGACGTCGGCCACAAATGGTCAAGTTCAGTAGTGGTGCCACCGAGGTAGCAATGAGGATGATAACAGGATGCAAAGACACGCGAAGGCTCGGGCAGATGAAGGGGAGGAAATCGAGCAAATTGTTGATCAATTGGAGTTGGTGGACCATATGGCGAGGCAAGATGAAACTGAAATGTTGGAGTGTGATGATGACATCGACGAAGATGAGGAAGAGGGAGGAGATGATGAAATGCATAGTAGTACTCGGGCAACGGATGTACCCATCCCCGACGAGTGGAACAGAAAAACAAAGCTAGTATGGAAGTTTTGTGGGGGCATGAGTCGCTGGGGAGTATGGTAGCAATGCCGCTCTACTGAATCAAGTTTTCGCAAACAATTTCGAGTTGAAGTTGGCAAGAGGGTCAGGCACTATCGCAGCAGAGAGAGTTCCGAGTTGTTTTGTCCACCCGATAGATACACAAAGAAGTGCGTAACCGGCGGATGTGAATTCGAGTACATGCTTATGTCAAGTGCGAGACATTTTGGATTGCATCACGAGTAGATGGGCACACATGCGCATTAGAAAATGTTTCGTGAAACACCGCAACTTGAATGCGGCCAGAATCGCTAGCGTGATGTTCAATGAGATCATCGAGAAGCGGACATTGAGTGTTCTTATATTCGTAAAGCAATCTTGAGAACATTTAAGTACCGTGATAAGTTACTCGATGGCTCGGGCGTATGGCTAAAAGGCATTAGAGAAGAGGTTTGGCACATATGAGGCTTCAGATTGTAACCTACCTCGTGTGCTTGATGTCTTGAAGGAAACCAACCCGCACGCATAATCGCTTTTGAAGAAAGTGAAGCGGATGGTAACGGGTCTCGATATTTCGCCGAGCTTTTTTTCACGGGTCCTTGCATTGCGCTATTCAGTATCGCCGCCCATTGCTATGCGCCGATGGTACATTCTTGATCGGGAAATACAAGGGCGATTCTAACGGCAATTGCAATTGATGGGAACAACCACATACTTCCATTGGCCTTTGCATTTGTTGAGGGTGAGAACCGGATAGCCGGGCCGTGGTTTTTCGACATTTGAAGTTCGGGTAGTTCGTGATCGCCCAACGGTGCATCATCCATGACCGCCATAAAGGTATCATTTCGTCAATTAAGACTCTACAGAGGACCTTGATGAGCCTTTTTCCATGGCGTGACATGCGTAATGTGGTGCATGAGACATTTGGGAGCAAATTTTTCAGCAGCTCAAGAGTAAGAAGTCGATGAACCTATTTAAGAGGTTATGCAAGCGTAACCGTGCACGAAGTTCAACGCGATATTGGCCGAAAGGACAAGCACACTACCGCATGATTGAAGAGTCAAGAAGCAACCAAAGAACGCCGAACGATTGCCCACCCAAAAGGCTATCACCCCTGAGCGCCGATCCTCCAAATTTGAGGAGACGATCGCCAAGAAACATTAAGTGTTTCTCAGACCGGATAGAGGCGAGCTGCTGGAGAAGTGGGCATTGCTCCATGACACCGGAGGCGCCAAAGTTAGTATACTAAATTAACATAGCCGTGACGATTGAACAATTGGAGTTATCGTGGTAATCGATATGTTTGAACAGTTCGTGTCATGACAACGAATATAGCCGAGGTTTACAATTGGGTCATCGAGGCTCAAGGCCCGCTACCACTTGTGGCCATCCCGAAGGCATGCCGCACGGCATCGCGGTACTTCCGAAAAGGCATGCGGAGGTCAGATCGCATGCCACGACATTGCAAACGCCAGATCAGGCGCGGATGATGGCCTACATGGAGGAACGCACCAAGAAAGCTCACCGCATATGGTGCGAGCCGAGTCACCGAGTACCGCTCAAGTGACTCTCCGTGTAAAGGGGATTGGGAACCGACACAATGGTTATTACACACGAGGTTAACTTAGGCCAAGGGCCACCGGATGGTGTGAATGCACCGCAACAAGCCAAGACTTCTTCATATTCCCCGCCGCATGTGATCGCAGCTTGTGGGCAAATTGGGATGAACACGCGCAATACGTGTCCACTTTCTACTTGAAGGGTCATGTCACAATACCGGTCCGGTGAGTTCCGTGGTTTTCGAGCACAAGGTGATTTCACCGCCATTAACACAGATGTGCACATATGTTCACCGGATGCAAATTTATGAGATGTGCACCAGTATAGTGCTAGCCGTCCACAGCCTAGGCGCATTCGCAATGACATGGATGAATCAAGTGGGTGGCCCTGTTAGGAGGTGTTCTCAGTGCGGTGAGTACGGGCACAAGGCAACGCAATGCCATTAGTGTTATGTATTGAATTATGTAATGTGTATTCAATTGTGTAATATGTACCATTTTATCCTATGTTAGGTATTTGCGAGTATGTTGGACCTTCCATCATGTTTATGTAGTGAATTATGTAATTTGTATTGAATTTCAGAACGTGTATCGCTTTTATCTACGATTGTACCTTTCGTCATGTTTTTCTATTGAATTATGTAATATGTTTGTCGCTTGTTTATTTACGCCCAACTCTTCGCTTTTTGATTTACATACTAATCGCATCGCTTTTCCTGCTTACTTGCAGGATGGAGCACTTTGAGCCCGAGTCACTCCTTGACTCTTCGTTGGACCGACGGCACTGCGCGCTCATCCACACCACACGGGCCTTGAGCACGTGCTCTCGCTGCATGGTCCGTGTGCCGAGACCTTGGCGGCTCCACCCAAATTTTCTACGCCCGGTGAGTTGCACTACATTTACAAGTTTCATTGCTCGCACAATTGCATTTCTTCTAACAATTGAATTTACATGTCGATAGGTTGGCGCGGCCGGGTTGCTTCCTCGCCAAGATGATCGAGGCCTCACCGAGGACGGGCCGAGGCCGAGGCCGAGGATCTCGCGAGGGCGACGACGGTCCGTGAGCGGCCACGGCGCTTTCCGCTCGACCGAGCCTCATCTGCCTTGTCTGGTGGACCGCTGGCGCCGGAGACGACACTTTCCACCTCCCGCTCGGGAGGTGACGGCCACCCCGCAGACGCCGCCATGCTTACAGGTTGCCGATCGCCGGGCACCGACGGACCCTCGGTGGCTCTCGCGGAGTGGCAGTCGACCAGCAGGAGAGGTTCACGAGTGGCTCACACTAACCCGGCGATACCCTCGCTAGGAAGAAGCACGGCCGCTGAGGAGGTGGTCGGGCCGCCGAGGTGAGTGCTTGCACGTATATGTTATTCTAATTTTTGTAACATTATTAACATATTACTATATGTTAATTGTCACAGTGCAAAGACATGGCGGCGACCCCACGCCGCACTGTGGACCGACACTTGAGGCCTACCGCTTTGGTTGTTTGGCATGGTCATGTTCACGACCACGCGACGGAGACAGCTGCCGACGCGACGGTGGATAGCCTCACGACGGGCTATCGCGACGCCGCCGACCTGCACTCAGTCCCGCCGGTGTCCCGGGTTCGGCGGTTCTTGCCGCACGCACCACGCCTTTTGCGACGCTGCGGCGTGAAGTCAACAAGAGCTCCAACCCGACCGATGCCTCTACCTCCAAATTTTGGTCGCTCGAAGCTTCCTCGATGGGTCGACCTTGGTCTTCCCGCGAGTGTACACCGCCGAGATGTACGGGCGACGACATCGACCGGCCGACCATGGGCTCGCTGGACTCGGCGACGGTAATTACTTTCTTGACTTATGCTTATCAAATTTTATTTGCAATGATGTGCTTCAACATATTTTTTTCCTCTTGCACCACACAGGCATGGGAGGCAGTACGCTCGGCACACCACTGCTCACGGAGGCGTTCGACCACCGCACGCGAGAGTGTGATCTGGGACCCTTATAGCGAGCGCCATGTCCAGATGAGCCCGCCACCGGGCTCCTGGCTCTTGCTTTGCTATAGGGACCACTTACATCGCTCACGACGAGGAAGATCGCTTCGACGCTCACGTGGAGGACTACGCGCCGACCGAGTCCTCGAGACAGCTCGCCCACGACAAACGGTCCCTCGCCTTGGGGGATCGTGTACACGGCAAGACACACGTGAGTTAGCCGACCTAAAATATGTGAAATAGTTTCGTCAGATGTCTAATAATTTGGATTTCTTTTCGTGGTCCACACCCATGGCCCTCCAAGAGCCCGGTCACCTTGCTACGAAGATGGAGCCGTGGTCGGGCGCAGGGGTCGGGCGCAGAGCACGCCGTCGATGAGGCCACACCTTACGACGACTCGCCCCACCAAAGAAGACTCTACCGGTACGCGTTCCCGGACGCTGCGTCTGCCTCCTACTAGTGGCGGATGCTCGCCCGCTGCAGACGCCTCCTAGCGTGGTCGACTTGTACCCGTGCCAGCAGAGCGCCATGCACGCCATGGTAAGTATTAATTTTGTAAATTACATTGTGTATTCTTGACGCTATGTCCATATGCATATCACTTTCGTGTGTGGCGTGGACCACGCTAGGAGATGCACACGCACGGTCCAAAGGTCTTGTCCAGCACGGACGGAGTTGCCATCTCGCCGACGAGATGGCGAGGCCCGGGACGCATGGTGGCCGGCCCGGCAGATCGTGGAGCTGGGTTCTTGTCGGCACGCCGACGCCCCTTGGTGCCACTCGAGACGCCGCTGCGCCTACACACCCCACAATGACCCAGCTCCTCGTTACACAAATGGAGGCGAGTGTAGCTTCCACACCTTTGCCTCCTGCCCAGCGTGGTCGAGGGTCCGGCCGCAGCACCACGCCACACCATGGTCCCCACGCCGTAAGTCGAGCTACTTACGCTGAGTTTTTGCATCACGAACTACAATTAAAAGGTATTATCCGAACGCCGCAGTTACGTTGAGGGTGGAGGCCGCCTTCTCACCCACGACTCCTCGCCACGCCGAGCAGAGTTCTTCGCGACCGCTTCTTCATTGTGCATACCAGACGCTTCCTCGCGACCGACGCAGCGACGCAGCCTCGCGACCGACACAGGCACGCACCCTCAGACCGACACAGTGGCACGCAATGAGTTCGGTACCTTCGCACACGCGTTTCCCCGCGACCGTCGACCGGCAGTAAATATGTACTCTTCGGACTACGGCAAAGGTGCCATCGCAGAGCAAAGGGCCATCGCAGCGCTTCACCTCGCCTCTGACGATGCACCGCCTCAAAGACGAGGGGTCAAGAGGGTCGTCGAGGAGGGTGGGGCCGACTAGGACTCGTTGATAGGTCATTGCCCTACTTTTGTTCTAGCTTTGTACTATTCTACATTGTTTAGAGTGTTGTTCTCGCTTTGTTACTTTGTTCGATCTGCTTTACAATGTTAATAGTGATGTTCACGCTTTTTTACCTTCCGATATCAATGCGACATGACAACGCTGAACGCTGTGCCTTTCTGACCGATTCAAAACACGCCGACCCCACTTTTTCAGATCGATTCGACAACACAGCTTTCTGGCGAGGCCACAAAGACGCCGATTCAGTTTCGCATCACAATCTATCCCTGTGGCACGCCCCTGTAAAGGGAAGACGTGTCTCGCCATAGGTGGATCGGGTCAGGGGCTAGGGACGCCCTCGTCTGGGGACGTGGTTATAAGAGGACTCTCCGAGGGAGAGCCTAAAGCACCTCGCCGTTGAACATTCTTCCCTAACCCCGCAATCCTTCCACAAATCCAAGAGCTTTCATACCACCTCCGCTACCACATATCCTCGCTTTCATCCTGCTCTTGCCCCCAAAGACTATGTCCAAACGGCGAGCTCAGAATCGGAGGGCTCGTGCACTTGCCAATGCAAGACAGTCGAATGTCCCAACCGCCACGCAAGCTAATGTGTTGTACGCTAACACTCGCGAAAATAATGGGCGAGTGTTCTACAAGTGCCCTTTTTTCTCAGTAAGTGAAAAGCTTGTTTGATTCTTTCTTGTGCACACTATTTGTTCTATTCGAGTTGTGTAGTTGTTCTCATGATATCTCATTTCTTCCCACGCCTCAATGCTTATTTACGCCATCACGAGACCGCAGGTGCCAATATTTCCAAGTATGGACACCATGGACACCTCGAGGAGCGCCCTACAACCATTGTACCACAGAGGATGCAAGCAGCCTTTCTATGGAGGAGAGGATGGACCCTATGCTTGAGCAGAGGTCAACATGCCGATGTTCAAGATGGAGCGATTTTAGATCATATGAAATGGTTAGAGAAGATTGTATATGTGGCTATCGTTTTGTATTGTACTCTATTCTTGCGAAGTAGTTAATTTCGTGCAAAGGGCAGAGTTGGTCACGCATGTCTTTCAAGTGGTTTCAGATATCATATCTTCATGTATCTCAGATGTTACATGTTAAGCGTGCTTTAATTATAATATTTTCGTGTCATATGGTCGCCCAAACCGGGTTCCAAAGCTAGTCACACCAACATCTCAGATTTACACGAGTAATTCTAAAGGTCACGAATAGGGTTAGTTAGTTCACCGCCGCAGAGACGACAACACGGTGCACCCCGCCAGATCAAACGACAACACTATGGACCACGCCGCCGGGCAGAGACGACAACACGCCGCACCCCGCTTTTTGACAACACGCAGACAGATCGAACGACAACACCTGCACTTCGCCGCTCGGCCGAGACGACAACACGTTGCACCCCGCCAGACCGAGACGACAACACGCCGCACCCCTTTTTGGTCAAACGACAACACTCCGGACCCGCCGCTCGCCGAGACGACAACACGTTGCACCCCGCCAGATCGAGACGACAACACGCCGCACCCCGCCAGATCAGACGACAACACGCCGCACCACGCGCCGCCGGCAGAGACGACAACACGTTGCACCCCGCCAGATCGAGACGACAACACGCCGCACCCCGCCGGGCAGAGACGACAACACGACCCCGCCAGACACGACAACACTATGGACCACGCCGCCGGCAGAGACGACAACACGCCGCACCCGCCAGATCGAGACGACACCTGCACTCGCCGCCTGCCGAGACGACAACACGCTGCACCCCGCCAGATCGAGACGACAACACGCCGCACCCCGCTTTTCAGATCAAACGACAACACCGGACCGCCGCTCGGCCGAGACGACAACACGCTGCACCCCGCCAGATCGAGACGACAACACGCCGCACCCCGCCAGATCAAACGACAACACGCCGCACCACGCCGCCGGCCGAGACGACAACACGTTGCACCCCGCCAGATCGAGACGATAACACGCCGCAGACGACAACACGCGCTTTGATGATGGGTGACACGTCGTTCGAGTAACCCTCACCACCACTATAAAACATGGCCGAAGGGTAGACATCCAACACACCAAACCAAAGAATCAACGCCACCGAATCTACACAAATTAGGACACAATGTCGTTTATCGTCGCTTCTTCAAAGAAGCGTAAGTCATCCCGCCTCAATATCCGGATGCCAAGAGCGCCGACGCCTCGCTTCACGGAGTTGCCCGACCAAAATGCGATCAAGAACCCACCGCGAAGATTGAGCATCTACCCATGGAGCGACGGCCCACCACCACTATCATCACAGTGTTCGCACCTACAAGGTAAACCTACCGTGTCCACACAATACAGGTAACACTACTATCTCATGCTTCGTTCTTTCTTTTCTCAGACAAGGACCGTGTTGCTTCTTCCAATGGATCGACGGCCGAACGACGCGACTATTTAATTTCTACAACCGCCACGACGCCAAACCCGCTTCGCCGAGAACTTCACCCGGGGAGAGGCCGCCAGATATGTACCTTTTCTAGATCGACCAGAGCTTAGGGCCGTGTGCAAGGCCAACCGACGGTGAGTTTCATGCGACATACTCATGTTAAACTCACAAAGTAGTAGTGCTAAACCAGCCATCGCATTACAGAGTTCAAAAGGACATTCAAGTCAACGGAGGAACCTCCTCCGTGGCCACCAAAGCCCCGACGCTTATGCGACATGGCCTTGAGGCAAGGGTTGATACCGCCACGGTGATCTAGCGATCGGCGATTCTACCGGTGCCCTTGGCCGAGGATGAACGGTGCCGGTATTTCAACCGGTGGACCCGAGACGCACCACCCACATCTCGTGCAACCGCATGGGATAACCGGGGAGCAACCTCTCCGTGGTGCCACTACCGCCAGTAAAAGCTGCACCGAGTACGCCTACGGTGTTATGCAACCACCAAAGCGGCATATCGCATTGATCGCAGGCACGCCCGGTTGTCCAAGCATAAGCCCAACACACACCTCCTCGCACCATATAGTGGAGTGCGAGCCGAACAGAGCAGCGCGCTCCGCATGTCTCCGCCAACGGCCAACACAAAGAGAGGCGCAAGAGGGTTCCTCCTCTCAAGAAGAAGGGACAAGGGAAGCAATGGCCGAGGTCCGCACCACGCAACAAATCTCGACGCGTTAGGCGGACCACCCGAACCCGTGGTATTAACATAGGGGACGCCGAATCGGGATGACATGCCCATATGGGAGGGCGTAAATCCACATAAAGAACAACCAAAATTTAAGTCTTATACACCGAGACGACGGCATAGGCCACCCAATGGGCGCATACCGGGAGCATCATGAACCCCATGGAGTTCTTTTCATAGTAGGGATTGAGCGGTGTCCGATGACCGGTCGCAATACTAGAACGGGTCGTAATATGCGTAAAATGTATGACATCATTCTCGTCAGACCCAGATAGGCGAACGATCATTTGTTCCACCACGACTTAACAAAGGCTTTCCTTATTAACCTCGCATCGTTGTAATGCCCATGTAATGTAATATAATCTAATCCATCGCTTATTTTATCATCGAACTTTCTTGTATGTGCCCTTATATATGTTCAACAAATAATTTAAGTGTTCATAACATGAGTTGTTGTCAACCATAAAATTTTGAAAATTCATGTCTGTCATATGTTCATAATAATAAAAATGAAATTTTCAAATGTTCACAACAATCAAATTTTATTGTTTGAATTTAAAACATTATTCAGATCTTCAAATTATTTGAAATTTTATGGTAATATCACTGATTTATCAGGAACCTCCATAAAAATTTCAAAATTTTCCGACGCCGTGGTTGTCCAATTTAATTTTTATACGTGTCACGATTCTACCCATGAAAGTGCCTTTTTCCGATTTTCGCAACAAATGGCCGCCCAACGTCCGCTATCTCGCCCATACGTAAGTGGTAGCCCGCATTATGAGGCCGCCTTTGAATTTTTCCGTAATTTTGGACCGTGTTCCGCCTCGCCTCAAGGGCAACGAATACCCTTAGTGCCCACGATTTCCGTGGTTTCAGAGTCAGAAGTGCCTTTTTCCGACTTTCGCAACAAAATGCCGGAGGAACGCCTTGCTATCTCGCCCATATGTAAGTGGTAGCCCGCATCGCGTAGGCCGGCCTTCATTTATTCCGCTTTTTTAGACCGTGTTCGCCTATCCATGGGCTATGAAAATACGAAAGTGACATGCGATCACTAACTAACTAAAATAATTCTTCCCGCCTATTACATGACAAGAGTTTTTTAGTTTTTTCCTGCTTAATATAACAATTATTGCATAAACAGTTCACAACAAAATTTACTTAAAAATTAAAAATGTACAAGATATCGCCGAGCCGTTGGCGATTACTAGTAGTACTAGTAGTCGCCAACCGCTTGGCGACTACTAAGTAGTCGCCGAGCGTGTGGCGACCACTACCTCACTGGCGATAACCGGTCCGTCACACGGGCCGACACGCTGGATTACGGATAGTCGCCAAACGGTTTGGCGATTACTCTATTATCGCCAAACCGCTTACGACGACTATATTATCGCCAAACTAAACGGTTATGGCTTAATTAAAATCGGATATTATTTCTGCAATTTTAAAATACGGTATTTATGTCGCAATTTCAATTAAAATAATATTATTAAAAAATTCCGGGAGAGAGAAAAAAGAAGAAGAATGAAACCCCCGGCTACAATTAAAGTTTCTTGACCTGCCCAGTCAAGATGAAAAGGATACGAGAATCTACGGAATTCAGCGTCTCAGTGCAGGTAGGTGACGACTGACGCCGATTGGTCATGACTTGCTGCTACAAAACGATGAACAAACGCCGGGCCTTTAATCGCCATGCATGCATACACCAAGTATGAACCCATGCGCATGAGATGTGTGACCGACGCACACAGCGCGTACGGTATGTGGGTGTGGTGTACGTGAAATATGTGTATTCACCATGTATAAAAAACTTCAAAGACGTCTTTCGCGAACGCTGTCGCACAGCAACAATACTTCAACACGAGGGGGCCTTGGATTTGCCCTGAGAGAGGCGGAGAAGAACGAGCACGAGGCCTCGGAGCGGGTGACGAGCCTTTTCCGGTGCCGGTCGAATTGATGAAGCACGCAGCGACGAGTCACGCGGCCCTTTTTGGACCGCCACGCGTGCAAAAATGGCCCGAAAGGCGGTAGATCCTCCGTGTGAACCGCGGGGGCGCGGATGCTCGCGCGCCGCGCCGCAGTTTCTGCCGATCCGCGGCCGATCTCCACATCATTCGTTTGACCGGCGGGCGACGCGCAGGCAGATCAGTGCGTACGGTCAGGTGTACCGCGCACCAGACACGTGTGCCGCATTCCGCTGGCCACTGCCGCTTCCCGACAGTTGAGACCTGTAGTTTGGAAGTGACTGTGGTTTGTGCTGCGTGCCTGATTAAATTTGGGCTCGAGGCGGTCTCAGGCTTCCGAGGTGGACCCGCAAGGTCTCGCAGCGTCGTCGCCCGTTCGCTCCGAGACGCACATCGGTCGTGTGATCGTGTCGTGTCTACGGGTTAGATTCACTGGAGACCGGTCCATCAGTGTTGCACCGTACGTATCGGCGATGTGTCGAAATGCCAAAAATGCCGCACGGCCAGCCCAATGTCAGCATCAGCCCGTCTGACTTAACGTTTCTGACCCCAGAAAAAAATAGAGATGCATGGCAATTGGCAAGAATGTGTGTGCGTGTGTGCGTGTTTTTTTTTGTCTAGAAACAATTGGACATCCCATTGGACGCATATTCAAAGCCGTTCATTGCAGAAAGGCTCTACTATTTGTATGTGGAGTTAAGTACTGCCTGTTGCCGTCAGCGTCCACACGTCAGGTCACGAGCTTGATATATGTCCTTTTTTTATCTCAGCTTTCATATATGTCAGTCATATAATCTACATGACTTTGATGGTCCCGCCAGTCTGATCAAGCAGTCATTCTAAGCCTTAGCTCAAAGTTAATTAACCTGCAGACTATAGGCCCGGTTTGGCTTGCCGCAGTTTTTATGAGAACCAGTTTTTGGCTGAGCTGCACAGCTGAACAACTGAGCTGAAGAGATTTAATGTTTGATAGTCTGACTTTTAGTATGATGGGTGCGGATTGTGAATAGGGGTGAGAGAGGTTGGATTTAGGATTTTATATTTGGTAAGGAGGAGGGTTATTTTCTTCCACTTTAGTGGTAAAGTTAGAATTCTAACCCACAAAAACCGTAATAAGCTATGTCTATGTTTAAGACCTAGGTACCTTAATTGAGCTTATGAAAATATGATTATGGCCTCCCAGTAAATAAGATGAGAAAAACAATATATGGGGACCGCTTCTTTATTAGCCAAGTGGTTCTATAGAGTATACAAATTTCAGAATGATTGTGAATTCTCTCTGATTCTCTCAACTGCATAGATCGGTCCCCTATTTATATTGGTTGAAGAAGCAGTAGTTGTTCTCTATAGGTGCATCGTGTAACTGAGAGATGTCTTCCCGCTAAATGGTGTCTTCTCGTCAAAGAGTGTCTTTTCTATATATCACTTTCGGGAGTTATGCATACTTGTAAGATAATTATCCGCACAGAGATATGTGCGGGGATAACCGCTTGTCCCCGACTAGTTCACTGGTTGGGAGTGACTATTTCACTGGTCGGAGACGATTAATGTGAAGCAAAGTTATTGACCACCTTGGTCCTTGACTGAACTGGTTAGAAATTTAACCGTTCGGATAAAAGTGGGTTTCGTTCTATAGATTATAGGTTTTATGTATTGTAGGCCTATTAATAGAGTATAGTCATGAATAATTAAGGGCTCAAATAAATAATAGACTTTTAATCCTCGTCAAACTACTCTATATCAACTTATGGCTTTCAACTTCTCATAGTACAAATAGGTTGCTGATTTTTGGCTTCCGACTACAGAGAATCCAACCATTTGGGATAGCTTTCGGCTCCAGAGAGGAGAACCCAAAGCTGAAGTGGTCCTAAACAGAGCCAATATTTGCATTTATCTCTTCATCTTTTTATCATGAAACCAGTCCAATGCGAGGACCTGTACAGCTGGGAAGTTTCGCAAGCAAGGAGAGCGCCATGTTAGCTTTTTCTGGGAGGGACCTTCAGAAATTTCAAAATTACATTTAGATACTTTCATTGGCTCTTTTACAAAAAGCCCTTTGGAAATTTGGGAATTACATTTAAGCCTACCATCGGCTCTTTTGCAAAAACACCTCTTGATTCCACAAATTAGAGTCTAGATCCTTCTCGAGCTCTTTTGCAAAAAAAAAAAAGCTTGTGATTTCAGAAAATTGTATCCAGACTCGGACCATGCCCTTTGAAAAAAAAAGTCCTCATGGTTTCGAAAAATTGAGCCCAACCTTAAACCAAAATTTGTCTGACACGGTGTAGCGCACGTCTTTGCCTAGTTAGTTTCATGACAAAACATGCTGGAGTGAACAGAAAAAGTTTGTTACGTGCCCAAACCCATAGTACGTATGGGGTCAGTCCCATGTATTAAGGGTATATACAATAGCATGATGTTAGCTGCCTGTATACTTTGTCATGTAAGATTTTTACTGATATGGAAAAGAGAGAAGGATGCGAGAGAGTATAGCTGTCTCTTTGTAAAGAGACGACAATATAGACAACATAAATACCAAATCATTATATATAATAAATATTTTTTGTACCATAATTAAAAGATTGTAGAATCTCATAGAGATAACCTTAAAATGTCATATATTGTAGAAGTTATCTTTAGTTTTACCTTTATATGACATAGAGAAGTATATAGACATTAGTCGTCTTTACTATTGTATATACTCTAAGTCCAAATAGACGTGGCTACCTTTAGGCTTGGGCTTGGACATATCAGGCAGGCCGCTGACCATTGGCCCTAAAGATATGGTCGACATGGCCTCATCGAGTAAAGGCTTTCACAGTGGGTTCACCAAAATGAGGATCCCCCAATCAGATAGCGACTTGGATCTTTTTAAAAAAATTCTATATGTGTAAATAGCCCTACAATATTAAGGCCTTGTTTGGGAGAGCTCCAACTCAGATCTGAAACTTATAGCTAAAATAAAATGAGTTAAGTTTATATTTTTAGTCTAAAATGTAAACAAGATGATCTACCTAAACACTCTTAATGTATCCACAGCTCCAGCTCCATAAATTTTTGGAGCTAGAAATACCCTACTCCACCAACTCTACAGATTTTGATAGAGCTGGAGCTGTCCCAAACACCCCCTAATACTCTACTAGATATGTACTTATGGCACCACGCTACACGAGAGTGATTTTTTTGTAACCTAGGTTCTTTTTTGCAAAAAGGTGATGGGAGGGACTAAACGTGTTTTGGAATCTTCGAAAGGGCTTTTGCAAAAGAGCCATGGAGACTTGACTGTTTTTTTGGAATTTTCAAAAGAATCTAAATATAATTTTAAAATTTTATAAGAGGCTTTTTGCAAACAAAAAAAAGATCACTACTACAGACTGCCTCATCCGCGACCCCCCATCACTGCCGGGTAGGTCGGGCAGCGATGATAATATCATCCTGCGGTTCCAAATTCAGCCAAGCGGTGATATTATCACTGCGGTTCAAACTTCAATCGGCGGTGATAAGATTAGTTTCAATTTCTCATGCAATGGAGGTAATATCATTGCGGTTTAATAGAGAACGGCGGTGATAAGAAGATATTCTTGCCGGTTTACATGTAGAACCGGTAGTGATTTATTATTGCGGTTCTATAGTAAAACCGGCGTTGATAAGACCATTTTCCTTGCCGGTTTTACTATAGAACCGGCGATGATATTCTTGTTCCCCGATATTAGTTGATGCGAACATAATAAATATTGTAATTTATCTCGCATGAACATATGAAAGCATAATTAGTTAAAAAAGCAGAGCATATGAAAGCATAATTAGTTAAAAAGCAGAACATATGAAAGCAAATTTGTAATTTGCGGGATATGTATTAATTAAAATAACATTTACAAAGCATATTTTGTTCAGCATTACATATTTAGTTCTAATTATAATAGTCTAATGGCGCGAAGCCCTATATCCAAAACTTCGTGCGTCGTCATCTTCCTCCTCCTCCTCCTCGCCGGGGCTGCCGCTTGATGTCTTGGCGGTGCTAAATCCTCCTTCTCATCCGAATCCGATTCGGTGGCGGAGTTAGTCTTGCCTCAACGCGCTTGATTCCTCGCCGCCGTCGCTAAATGCGTCATCATTGTCGTCGTCCTCCTCCTCCTTTGCCTCCTCTTCCTCCTCCTCCGCCTCCACCTCCTCCTTCTCCTCCTCATACATGTGAGCGGATCGGTGGGGCTCGACCAACACGTGCACGCTTCTTAGGGGTGCCATTGTTGCAACAAAAGTGGATTGTGTGGGGAAATGCAACAAGAGTGGATTGTGTGGATTGTGACAAGAGTGGATTGGATGCAACAATACGGCATTATATAGAGGCAGAATGGGAAGAACAACGGTTGGCGAGAGGAATGTGAAGCCTAGCGGTTGGCGCGGCGAAACGAACACAAGCGACGGTTGGTGGCGCGGGAGTTGAACTTTCGAGTATCCTTTGCGGTTTGTATTACCAACGGCGATGATAATCGATATCACTTGCCGGTTAATACCTATAGCGGCGGTGAAATATTCTTGCGGTTTAATTTATAGCCGGCGGTGATATTTAATTTTTCTTGCCGGTTCGTATATTCAACCGCGGTGATATGTATTTTCGCGCAGCGCAATTTTCCCGTAGTATGACCTTATCACTGCGGTTACGCACGTAACGGCGGTGATAAATATTTTCAGCGTAATATGACCTTATCATGCGCCGTTGTTGGCGAGCGGCGATGATAAGCTATTTATATAGCGATCTTCACCGACCGCGCATTTCCGGTAGGAGAAGAGAGGCGCTCTTTGCTCGGTGTATTTTTCTGGAGAGTCTTTGCGAAATTTGGTGTCGATATTTTGTTCATATTTTTCATCGAATCGACATCTTCTCCGTGAACAAATCAAAGAGGAGTATTATCTTGGGGAGTTCTTCTTTGAAAAATTGTATTAATTAAAATTTTTCGAGGTTCTTGACTTGATGTATGTTATATATGTCGTAAAATTTTACTTTCTGAGTGCTATAGATGTTGATAATTGCTGATTATGCGGTGTGAGCAGTTTATGTAAGATCTTGCTCAAATTAAGATCTAGCTAAATTATTGAATAGATTATAATTCACTTTTGATTTTTAATAGTAAAGGATTGCTAGATGATCAATTATAAATAGTGAGAATTGCTAGTTGAATATTTAAATAATGGGAAATGGTAGATGGATTTTGCAATAATGCAAGTTGGAACATAAATAATTATTTAGAAATATATCCTTATATTCAATTATATGCTTGTTAATTTGTTGTAGATTAATTTAATTTAATAGCTAGCGCTACATAACAAAATGAAATGAAGAAATCTTCTAAATAAGTAAAAAATGCTAGATGGATATTTAAATAGTGAAAAAGGTTTGATGTATTATATAGGCAAAATTGCTAGATGTATTTGTAAAACTAATCATTTACAATTATATATTGTTATTTGCATAAATTCATATCCATTTTAGTGATGTAGTGGATGTTTAAGTAATAAAATTGCTAGATGGACAATTATGCATAATTGTAATTAATTTAATTAATGAAAATTTGTTATATGGATTTTTAATAGTAAAGGATTGCTAGATGATCAATTATAAATAGTGAGAATTGCTAGTTGAATATTTAAATAATGGGAAATGGTAGATGGATTTTGCAATAATGAAAGTTGGAACATAAATAATTATTTAGAAATATATCCTTATATTCAATTATATGCTTGTTAATTTGTTGTAGATTAATTTAATTTAATAGCTAGCGCTACATAACAAAATGAAATGAAGAAATCTTCTAAATAAGTAAAAATGCTAGATGGATATTTAAATAGTGAAAAAGGTTTGATGTATTATATAGGCAAAATTGCTAGATGTATTTGTAAAACTAATCATTTACAATTATATATTGTTATTTGCGATAAATTCATATCCATTTTAGTGATGTAGTGGATGTTTAAGTAATAAAATTGCTAGATGGACAATTATGCATAATTGTAATTAATTTAATTAATGAAAATTTGTTATATCCATTTTAGTGATGTAGTGGATGTTTAAGTAATGTAGTTTGATATAATTAGCGTAGATGGACCGAAGGTGGATGTATGACCGCGGACCGTCGTGGTGCGAGTTCTTTAATGGTGTGACTTGTTTTACGAATCTTGTTGCGGCACAAGTCAAGAAACTGGCGGACTATATGTGTTGTCCATGAGTTGATTGCAAAAATGAGAAGATGTTTTGTAACATAGAGTCGTCGTGCACACTTGCTTGAAGGGGTTTCAAAGTGGCTATACTGTTGGGTGAGCACGGTGAAGATGATATTATACATGAAGGGCAAAACATTGATGAAGATGATATTGTTCATGAAGGGCAACACATTGATGGAGATGGCGGAGACAACGATATGGCGGCGGTGGAAGATCGTTCGTTGATACCCACGAAGATGATCTAGATCAAATCTTTGCGTGATGGGGAGGGGACTTCACGAGTGAAAGGGAGTTTCAAAAGTTCCAACGTATGGTAGAAGACTCTACAACGCCATTGTGCGGGCCGCAGGAGGAGCACGAAAGCGCATACCGTGCTTTCCTCTGCGATTGAAGGCAAGCAATGGTTGGTCCGATAAGAGCTTTCTTGGTGTTATGTCTCTTGGGGACTTGCTTCGAGAGGGTAGCGTGTTGCCTTCAACTCGTGCGAGCCAGCGGGTTATGCGCCGTTGGGACTGGAAGTACAAAAATACACGCATGTCCAAAGCGATTGCATATTGTATCGCAATGAGTTTGCGAGACATGGATGCTGTGTTGTTTGCAAAGCAAAAGCGGTATAAGAACAACGACAGCGATATCGAGAACGAAGATGTCGGGGTGAGGCGTAGAAGAAGAGGTGTCCCGTAAGGTGGTGTGGTATTTCCTATAATCCCCGTGCAGCGATTGTTTGCGAACAAAAGGCATGCCCAATTGCTACGATGGCACGCCGAAGAGCGTAAGAAGGATGGAATGCTCGGACACCTGCGATTACGTGCAATGGAGGAACATCGATAGAAAATATAAAGCGCTTTGCATATGATGTGAGAATATAAGGTTGGGTTGAGTATGAGATGGGATGAATCCTTTTGGCAACATGAGTAGTAAATCCACGGCACTTGGCGGTGACTTTATGCATCTACAACCTTCCTCCTTGGCTTTGCATGAAGCGAAAGTACATTATGATGCCACTATTGATCCAAGGGCCGAACAACTTTGGCAATGATATCGATGTGTACCTCAAACCATTGGTTGAAGATCTTCTAATATTGTGGACCGATGGTGTGCAGGTATGGGATGAGTATAAAAGAAAACTTTATCCTACGGGCATTATTGTTTGTAACCATTAATGATTATCTGCTCTTGGCAACACATCGGGCAGACGACAAAAGGCTTCAACGGATCGTCCGATTACGGATGATCTGACTAGCCTAAGGGTGAAGAAATATGAAAAATGGCTTCGTCGGCATCGTAGGTTCCTCCGTAAGGATCACCCATACCGCAATAATAAGAGAGCTTTTGACGGGACAAAGGAGCATTAGCTCAGAAGAATCGGTAGGAAAGCAGATATTTGCGCTGTAAGGACCTTACAATTATTCACGGAAAGGGAGCGGCGGTACATCTATTCCGACTTCGGGATAAGGCTCCTTTGTGGAAAAAAGAAATCAATATTTTGGATCCTACCTTATTGGCGGCACACAGGAAGTTCGACCGCATGTCGGCGTCATGCACATAGAGAAGAACGTGTGTGATAGCTTGCTTGGTATCTTCTTGGACATACCGGCAAAGCGAAAGATACACTTCAAGCAAGGATGGACCTCGAAGATATGAAATCGAGGAAGGAGCGCATCATGAAGAAATGGATCTGAGCAAAAAGTACCTTCCCTGACTGCTACACTTTGAGCAAGAAAAGAAAATTAGCGTTTGAATGCTTGCGGAATCAAAGTTCCGTCGGTTACTCTGCTAACATAAAGAGACTAGTCTCAATGAAAGACTTAAAGTTAATTGGTATGAAGTCTCACGATTGCCACGTGATGATGACACAGATGCTTCCAATTGCAATTAGGGGTTACGCGAGAAAGTCCGAGACCCAATTATCAAGTTGTGTTCATTCTTCAACGCGATTTCACGAAGGCCATCGATCCATTAATACTAGACAAGGCTGCGGAAGGCGTGGTTCACACTCTGTGCGGGCTTGAGATGTGTTCCTCCATCTTTTTTGATATTATGGTCCATCTCATTGTTCACATTGTGAAAGAGATATGAATTCTTGGTCCGTGTTCTACATCGGATGTACCCTTCGAGAGATTCATGGGGTTATAAAGAAATATGTTAAGAATGCGAAATCGTAGGAAGGCTGCATTGCCGATGGTGGGGAACCGAGGAGGTCATTGAGTTCTGCGTCGATTATATGGATCTCAAACCGATTGGTGTGCTCGTATCTCGGCATGAGAGAAGGCTACGAGAAAAGGACACTAGGCGAAATCGATGCGTACTAGCAATCTAGCTGCATTTACACAAGCACATTTCGCAGTTTTGGGACAATCGGTTGTGGTGGCCCCATATGTCGACATGCACAAGACGTGCTATCCAAAACAAACCGAGGGAGGTCGGAGGGTTGGCTCGCGAGAAACACGAGAGATAATTTCGGCGATTGGTTGTGTAGACACATGATCGTCTGAGGCAGATCGCTACTCGGTTGAAATTGTTGGCTCGAGGACCGTCAACTACAATTCGGACATTCAAGGATCGACATAAATGGTTTTACATTTTATACAAGAGCGCAAGATAAAAGAGCACCAATCAAAATAGCGGTATCCGTATAGATGCCTATGACAGCAATGGAAATAGGCAAACCTACTCTGATTCATAGAAGAGATTTGGGAGCTTGACTATGGTCCTTTGAAGGTCCCTCTTTTTCGGTGCCAATGGGTCGGACTTCCGTGGCGTGAATATCGACAAATCGGCATCACTACCGTGGACCTCAAACTCGTCGGATCTGAGAGAAGAACCATTCGTACTTGCTAATTACGTGACACAAATCTTCTTTATGCTGACGGCTAACAAGGAGCGCCACGTGGTTATTCAAGGAAAAAGAAGGATTGTCGGAGTTGAGAATGTTGTCGACGAGGAAGAGTACAACCAATTCGATGAGCTTCCCCTTTTGGAAGGGCGTTGACCTAAGTACCATGGAAGGCGATGTGAAGCTACATACATACGCGCGATCATAACGAAGGTCGAGTCGTAGCTTAGTTGTAGTAATGAAATGTATGCTTTCTTTTGTATGAACGACATGTTTATTTTCTCATATGTAACAATTAATGTAATATATGCAATAATGGAAATTGAGGTTATGCTTTCTTTTGATCAAATTGAAAGTTTTCTTGCATTTGGATTTTTGTGATTTTGATCGCACTTGAATTTGTTCGAATTTGTGACATTTGGTGCAATCACCGTGCAATCCAACTAAGAAAAGTTTCAAAAATTCTGAAACAAAATCATGGATGTACATCTCATCTTACCCCATGTACATATAAAATTTCATGATCAAATTCGTCCTATATTAAGAGCAATAAAAAGACAAATTTTAACGAATATGGGCAAGAAGTGATCCTTGCCGGTTGTACAATGGACCGGCGGTAGTATTCCTATCACTTGCCGGTTGTACAATGGACGGCGGTAGTATTCCACTATCACTTGCCGGTTGTACAATGGACCGGCGAAGATATCTATCCTTGCCGGTTGGTATGACCAACGGCGGTGATATCCACCACTATAAATAAAACGCCGCGCCTTCCTCTCATTTACCTTAGCCCTAGCCCGCGCCCTCCTCTCGATTTCTGGCAAAGTCGCCTCTGGCTCCTGAGCGCGCCGCCGCCTCGGCTCGAGGCGCCGTCGCCTCTGAGCTCCTGACGCCGCCCGCCGCCTCGACTCAGACGCCGTCGCCTTCACCTCCCACCGTCTCCCAGCCGTCGCCTCGACCTCCCCACCGTCTCCCGCCGTCGCCTTGATCTGCTCTTGCGATGTCACGAATGTGGTTGTCTTGAGATGTGAATGTGCAGATGTGAATGTGAATGTGAATGTGCATGTGATTGTGAATGTGATTGTGAATGTTTGAGATGTGCATGTGCAGATGCTAAGGGCGATCAATTCATTTGGCTTGGGGACCTAGCATGTGGGTATAGTGTTGATGAGGATTTGGGACTGCAATAGACAATTTGTGACAACTAATCTGTGATGATTCTAGGGTTATCAATGAGATAGAGATTTATTCGTGATGATGATACAAATAAATGAGGCAATCGATTTTATTCTCTACTCTTTCGATGATGATACAAATAAATGAGGCAATATTTATACGCTAGTTAGTGAATCATTACGTAATTCAACCTTTGTTAGATCATTGTATCAATACTTTAACTTGTTCTTTGTTCTTTGCTTTGTATATGTGATATGCTATCACGAGAATAGTTCCTTTCATAACTTTGATATCACGGACTAATATGGAACTCAATTCTCACGGCTTGGCATCAACATCGTGAAACAAAATTATTGCAATTTTGTTGTTGATGGCGTGTCATCCATAATTGAGTATTAGTCACCAATTTTTCTTAAGCAGTCTTGAACTGAATAGAGTCACTAATTTCAGATTGATATACCTGTGATATATTGCTAAAATTTGGTGTTGGAGGGCTTCTTTGAAGCAACCCATCAAGTTATTCAATCTGAGAGCATCTTTGGAAAAACCAAACATGAGTAGTATCTTTATTCGGTTAATTCATTTATTATCCATCTTTGAATGTCCTGTATATATGTGTTCATATCATGAATCTATGTGATTATAAGCTTATACTGTTGAATTCATGATCATTTCATATGTTCGGACATTGTGGATAAGTTGTGCTTAGTCATATCTGGGTTAAGTATATGTCTCATTATGCTCATCTTGCCCTTATTTCAACAATCTTGTATTGCATGTATTGCATGACCACTTCTCTGTCTATATTTTGTTTAGGTCCTTAGTAGCACTTCTCTGTCTATATTTTGTTTAGTTCCTTAGTTCCTTAGTCTAATTAGTGTTCAATACACGATGATGTTAGTAGCACTTCTATGTCTATACTGTTGTCTATATTTTGTTTAGTTCCTTAGTCTATTAGTAGCACTTCTCTGTCACTTTACTTCATTGTCACTTTACTTCATTTCAAGATTAAACTTAGCAAATATTTAATGTCTTGATCTGAATGTATGCTCAACTGAATATAATCTGCTAACAATGAGCTTGATTATCAATTTTTGTAATGTGTATGTTAAGGTGGTAAGGGTTCAAAACTAAGGTAAGGTTGTCTAAATTAGTCTATTACTCGTCCTTGTGGCGAGGAGGGCCTTTGGGCAACCCGACATCTGAGAACACTCAAAATAAACAAGTTGAGCTTTATGCTAGTTGCCTTGTGAATTCACATCTGCACATGTCTGTTTTTGATCATTTTGCTCTGTGGTTATTTATATTGCAGCAAAAGTAAACTTTAATTTGGTGCTTTGTATATCTTCTTGAAAGATGTATACATGTGTTGTAAATATTTGTTTAAATAAGATGTATACATGTGTTGTAAATATTTGTTTAAATAAAGATGTATACATGTGTTGTAAATATTTGTTTTGTGCCACTAATTGTAATAGTAAGTAGTTGTAGTTCATTTAGTTAATAGTTGTGCCACTAATTGTAATAGTAGCGGTTGTATGAA
Organism: Guadua angustifolia; assembly: GCA_036346375.1. Lineage (NCBI taxonomy): Eukaryota > Viridiplantae > Streptophyta > Magnoliopsida > Poales > Poaceae > Guadua > Guadua angustifolia. The sequence continues at coordinate 9,216,260 of CM070507.1, read as the reverse complement.
ATTTCAAGATTCATTATATACCGATAGTTACAAAAAGAAAAGTCGACAAGTTTATAGAGTTTAAACTTGCTAGAATTTTCTCTTGTTTGTAACTCTCGATATATAATAATTTGATTCTAATTTTATGTGTATGTATATTTTGTTGACCAAAATGTATGTGTTTAAAAAAATAAGCCCTGCAAGTTCAAGAATCATGGGTGTCACGAGGCGTCCGTTACAGGAAGGGAAGCCATGAGGAGACATGCTTGCTTGAAATGGACTTGGGACTTGGTTCTTTGTCTTTTTGGCGTACCACTTGTCTATAGGTTTCCTCCGCTTCTCTTCTTCATTGATCATGGAGTCTTTGCGTGTCCAACTTTTCCAATGAAAAATTTCATGTTCTATATCTTCATAGAATATGAAATTTTCATTAAGAAAAAGATGATCAATGAAAAAACATCTACATTTTTTTAAAATCATTTTAGTGTGGAATATATTCTTAAGAATATATGAATTTTTCATATTATTTTTTCATTTCGAGATGTATATGTATCATGTGATTTTTTTCTCATGTATAAGTATCATTTTAAAGTTACATGTGCATATTTTGGATTGTTAGGAATGGCCTCGAATCGGGGACAAGTGCGAGAGGAGTTCGGCCCTCGAATGTAGACAGTAGGAGTGGGTAGCCCAAGTGGCTACTTGGACCTCTGAGGATATTGATATGGAGCAACTCGACGCCACGACCATGGACCAAACCGACGCCCTGCTATGGGCCAAGTCGACGCCCTTGCCATGGACCAAGTCGACGCGACTAACATGGGCGAGGTAAAGTATTAGTACGTTGTGAATCCCAAAATATTGTAGGGTCATCGACTAATAACAAGATCAATTGTAGGCTCAAGCGTCGGGTGAACAAAGCGGCAGTAGCAGTCGTGGGTCTTAACAAGATGCAAGGCGTTCACAACATACTCCGGCTCTCGGAGTCGGGAACCCGCTATACCCGAAGGCGTTAGCGCCAGTCTGAGACAGACTGTGGAGTACTTGTTAGGGATAACGTGCCCATCATCTATAGATCATGGACCGGCGAAGGTGATCGATGGGTTGTTCGATGACTGAAGGAATCGCTATGGGGCAAGCTAAAACAAGTATTCCATTTCCCCAAGGGTCGAGTTGGTTGCAAAAAACGTGCACTAGGTATCATGTGCACATCTTTGGAAGAATTGGAAGACTCAATTGAATAAGACCTATGTGAAGAAGAATGTCACGCCAAATTTTAACATGTTTCCAAAGATAAGAGAATTTTGGAAGGACTTTGTGGAGTATAGGAATTCAAGAAGCCAGATAAAGTGGTCGGAAGAACAAGGCAAACGCGGATAAGAATATCCACCCTCACACACTAGGCAATTTGGTGGCTACGTGAAGAAAATACTGCGTGGGATAGGCGCGAACAAGAGCTAACCCTCAAGGGCGTTACTCTGCGACGGCGAGTTCATCGCACGATCAAAGCAGCGTTTGCTTGGGAGGGGACTTCTATCTCGAAGATGGCGGCTTGAGCTTGAGGAGCGATAGAGCCCGGAGGTGTCCCGAAAATATCGGATGCTCACGTGGAGTCTTCGAAGGGCTTTTCATCCCACGGAGGAGAATGATGGTATTTGTTGCCTCTGGTAACAGAGAGCATCTGGCGCACTCCGAGGAGTTGGTTTGGTGCCGTGGAAAGAAGGCTTCCCGGATGACGTACTTATGTACAAGCGGCGAAAAGAATAGGAGAATATGAACGCAAAGTCAAATACAAGATCTTTGTGTCAAGAGCGTTAGAGGAAGAAGAGAAGGCGGATCAAGTTGTGGAGCAAGCGATAAAAAGCTCTCGACTCACGACCGCCACTCGATGATGACCCTCGAACCTCGATCACGGTGTTCTTAAGAGCATTGCAGCGTCATAGCGATTCCGGAGAGCATCGACTCCATTTTCGATGGATGACATCACGAACCGACACCGTGCAAGCCGCATTTGTTCGCACATGGCATTACCATCAAGGTGGTGATGGCGGGGCTTGGCCATGTGCCTCCTCGCGAGTTACTCCTTTGCCGCCCAATACTGGCCGGATTCTCCAGGTCGAAGTAAACGGTGTAGTCCGACAATATCGCAAAATGGAGGTAGAGATTCTGGCGAGGACGGAAAAAACAAACTTGGAGAAAACGTGCATGGCTTCCTCGCGTGGCGCAAGAGCTTGATTATGTTCGGCTCGGACGATGAGGCCGATAACGACGACGATGATGATGAGCCGCACTCTCCACCGCGAGACACATCCGCCTCGAAAAGTGCAACTCCTCACGCCGGCACCGGTTAGGACAAGTCCAACTCCTCCGCGGCACCATCCACAAAGGATCAACTCCTCCGCGGCACCGGCCAGAAAAGTCCAAGTCCTCCGGCACCATCCGAAAAAGTCCAACTCCTCCTCGGCACCGGCGATAAGGTCCAACTCCTCGGTAGGCACATAAGAAGAGTCGAATATCGGCACCATCTCGGAAGTCCGCATCGTCTTGTACCAAATCTCGGTCATCTGTGAAGGCAACCTGACCTCGAGAAATTACCTACCGATATGATGAAGAAGAACGCAAAGAAAACAAACGAAGGCGAGGTAACATCTCACTTCAAAAGGTGCCATCACCCGAGAAGACTAAAGTCGATGCTAATGCGCAGGAGTTTTTCTTGAGTATGGCAAAAGCCAAAGAGACAGTATGGCTTCAACCTTCGAAATGTCGGACTACGAGCGCGATATCCGAAAGCAAAACTTGAAGATGGCTAGTCTTTGGCGTCGATGTCGCAAGCTCAAAAAGATCTTCTTGAACAACGTCGTAATTACGATCTAGGTCTAAGCCGAAGTACATTAAGGGGCAACCGATGGCTCCCCAAAAGATTTAGAGAACCTAACAACAAAATTGCGGTAGCGTCCATCGATATTACATGCAGCGAGTGCCAAGAGGGTATGTGGGCGATCGATGAAATACAAAGATTCGGATTTTCACAATGGGGATGGCATGTTACAGTTAGAGTTCTGCGAATTGTATATGTTAAACCGGCGGATGCTCGGGCGCGTCCTCGGGTCGACTGTGGACTTTGTAAGTCTCTAATTATATTATTGTATATTCTTGTACCGTTCAACTGTATGTCTAACTTCTTTTTTACATATGTAGAATGGAGATACAGTTATGTGCAAAAAATAAGGATGAAGCTTTAGGATTTCTCGATCCGGGGCTTGTTAACGAAACTCGTCGTGATGACCCAAAGTTTGTTGAAGACTATTTATTTAGGACTTTCTTCAAGCTGAGAAAGAAAACCTCCGTACTTGTACCCTATAACTTTCAGTACGTATTACCCTACTTCTAATATTGTTTTACTATTTTTGCGTGACACGGTGTGGGACTAATAGGCTGTGTTAACATATATGTCTAGTTATCCTTTGGGTCCTCCTCGTCATCGAGTTAGAAGCTAGCGGGGTTTATGTCTTGGACTCGTTGAGAAAAGAACTTCGTGAGTATGAACATAATTTTTGGAAGATGATGAACAGGTAAACTCGATCGTTGCGTTATTGCTCTAGTAATATTTTATTCTATTGTATTTAAGGTTAATTACTATTTAAAATCATTCACAGCGCATTCACACGGTATTGCAAGAAAGGTGGTCCGCATCTTCCCTATAGGACAACTTTCAAAGTAATAACAGACTTTCCATGCATGAGACAGGACCAGAAATAGTTTATCGCATACTACGTATGTACAAATTTACATGCAATTGTCACGAAGATATGGCTATAACGAAGACATGGTATATAATTACACATTCATGCCTACTTTTCTTTCATTTAACATCTATCATCATTAATTAAATTTCTCTTTTCTTCAATAACACGCTCCAAGTGAGAACCAATCGATTCTTGTCGAAAGAAATTTTAGCAATTCAAGAGCATATCATTGGATTCATTGACGAACATGTCATCGATCCAAAGGGCGAGTTCCTGACGGAAGCTTCGATCTAAAGTGAGCGAGATGTACTCACACTACATTTGTGAACAGACTATTAATTGTAAAAAACTAAATATTGTGATGCTTTAATATATTTTAATTATGATCTAACGACGCTTCATATACTATATATTTGAAGGCAACATATCATGTGCACAGCCTTCCGTGTACACATCGTGCACACCAACTAATAAAAGTCACGAAAACTACGAAAAAATTTGTAGATGTACTTCATAGATTACTCTACCTATGTATAAAATTGCAGTTCAAATTCAATACATATGAGGACTTACAAAACTCTTTTTGTAAGTCCTCATATGTATTGAATTTGAACTCTAATTTTATACATAGGTAGAGTAATCTATAAGTACATCTACAAATTTTTTCGTAATCTTGTTGTCACCGCCGTTGTTTAGGAACCGGCGGATCTACACGAATCCTTGTCGGTTAAATCGTATAAGCGGCAGAGATATACATATATCCTTTGCGGATTCTAGGTTGAACCGGCGAGATATAGTTGAGTATCACTTGCGGATGCTAGTGTAAACCGGCGAGATAGTCTAATATCATTGCCGGTTGTATAATGAACCGGCGGTGATATCTATTATCCTTCCGGTTCCTTAGCCGCGCGTGATAACCCCGAATATCATTGCCGACCAATACTGCCGGCGCCCATAACCGGCAGTAATGGCGTGGACGAACCGGCAGTGATGACCTATTCTGTAGTAGTGGATAGACCAAGCTGAACGCGGAACGCCATTTCTAAACGTTCGGAGGACCACTCCGTGAAGTCGTTGACGTGGCTAGCCTCTTCGGCTTAGGAAATTTGTCGGCTGTAATATAGGTAGTATTTGAAATCAATGATGCTGATATAAAATTCATATAAAATATCAAAATTCACGTGTTCTGGACTGGGACTTTCAGGGCTTCCTGTTTACTCTTCAAGAATTTAGAGAAATTAGTTTGAATGTGTACATATTGAAGCAATTAACGAAAGCTCATGGTCTACAATCTACATACGGAAACTGTTATACTTTAATACCATTTCTTATGCATATCAGTTCTCTGGACTGGATTAAAGATTTGTCAGATACGAGATATAAACGTACATGGTCTTAAGAATGAAGAAAATGAATCTCGTAGAGAACTAGAGTAACGACGATGAAGCAACATTGATAAAAAGTGAAAAGATTTGGTGAAGCCACTGTAAATTCTTTAAGCATAATCTTAAAAAGAGTAAAATGGATTGTTATTCTATCATAATCTCTTAAATCTTTTAAGGACTCTTCTTACCCTATACAAGAATCTAATGCCAAAGAATAATTCAACATCTAATTAATTATTTCGTGCATCTCTTACTTGGATGAATTGATTTTTGGCTTCATGGATTTCTATGACCAAGCTTTGGATTTATATAGCCCCCTTAATGCTCCAAAGGTAAGTAAGAACTGTAGCAGAAAGTAGGATTCCTAATCGTAATTCTAGTATGATTTATCTAGAACCCTTTATAGTACAACTTTCTAAATCATAAAAGATTATATATGAGTGAGCATATTTTTTTAAAAAAAACTATGTTCGTTGCTTTCTTTTTTCAAGTACCTCCGGCCTCCATTTTCTACTGCCGTGTTTAGTTCCTGCTTCTAGTAGTCAAGATGTACCTTAGGACTTATTCTTTATTGTCCGGGTACATTTCAGGCAATTCAATAACCGTAAACTTTGTCGGCATCAGGAAAAATATATCTATACTTCTCGCAAAAAAATCTAGCTATTTCAATCTCCACACATTCTGCTTAGTAAGATCTAGAAAAATATAACAACTGCATAAAATATATATTTTTTCAACCAGATATTTTATCCTTTAGATTTCTGAATCTTGCAGACTAGTGTATCTGATTTGAATAAGTAAAGTCGTACCAATATAAACGTAACTCTTAGTTGACTAAATCAATTAACTATTTTCGAAGAAATAATAATGTGCCGTCACCCATTAACTATTGCTAATGGACGGCTCAACGCCACATCGGCCACAGTGGTTTAACTAGCGTCTATCCATGGACCAGTGCAATAATTTTGTTTAGAAAATAAAAAACGATTAATACAATAAGAGGTGTGCTTCTATGCACTCTTTTTAAGTTATATAAATATTAAAGCATAAATAAAAGATAGATGATAATTATTTATCTTTTCATTTATTTGAAAATCTGTACAACTTATATTTGAAGTAAAAGTGTAGAATCACTACTCGTACATTGTTAGTAGCACTTCTCTACCAACATTTTCATGGATCCATCCATCCATCAATGAATGGCCAGACAATTTTACCAGAGACACTCTTGCGATCCATCGGCTACAAAGGTTGCAACTGATGCATCAGGGCGTTCAGAGCTCAAAAGAAAATGAAGCGATTTTTAATCGCATCGAAGCGATCGATGGAACGAGTGTGAAAGATCGCCGGGGGCTTTGCAGCGGACGCTGACGAGCTGTCGGAAAGATTCCCGGTCGCCGTCTCCCATCGCCGAGGGTACGTTGACGCGCGCGGGAGTGGTGTACATGTCGCTCTCTTCGCCGTCTCGTCGTACGTCACACGATCTGCAACTTTGCGGCTTCGCAACATCTCGCTAAACTAGCTCGGCGACTAGTACAACCATCTCTCTCTCTCTCTCTGCGTACAATCATACACGTCTTTTTTTCTCCAGGCCGTCGCGCTTTATGTGTGCCATTGTCGTCTACGTACGTCAGTCTCGATGATGTGTTTCGTCCATGGCAGGTTGCCGTGCAAGATTCTAGCCGACTAACTGGTGGTCAGTGAGGTCTGAACGGTGAGGTTTGGTTGTACTAGTAATCAGACATTAACCCTTGAGGTTTGGTTGTACTAGTAATCAGACATTACCCTTTAAATTCAGTGAATGATGCAGTACACGATCCTGTCCAAGTGACAAGCAAAAACATCGTCAGATCACATTTCTTTCAGAGGGAAAGGGGGCTGTATCTTGGATAATTCGATTACGCAAGGCCTAGCTAGTTTGTGCCGACATTACCAGCTAAGGCTCGTCCAATAGAAAGTTCCAAAGTCCAAACACGCCTAATTCCGACAGCTAGCTAATGGTAACATCACAAAAGTATTCCAGTACACTAAGACTTGTACGTAAAACACTGTACTGCAGTATACCAAAGAGGTTAATTACAACATATGACGAAGGATTTACATTGACAGCCTCCTGAATTTTCAACCTCGGTGTGATCGACGATGGTGATAACGCATACTAGCTAATGGTTACAGTGCTGCACACTGTAGCGTGATGGTTGGTAAATGTCGAAGCGTTTTGACAAATAGGCCGTGTTGCGCTATAGTTTTCAACAAGGTTGCAGTACAAATAGTAGAAGTAGTTTCCAGTTACAGTCTTACAGATTAGGTAGGGGAGCTTTGGACTCGGTTGTTCATAATGAACTAGTATAAAGGGGGCCTTTCGTTGTTAGGGAATTTGGTGAGATTTATGTCCTCCTCGATCGAGTTTGTTAGGTTGGACGCGTGCCTGACATGACATCTTGCTGCTGTCAGCCCAGCGTAAGTTGGTGTCATGGTTTCAGAGTTCAGAGTGTCCATCGCTAGGCTGCTGAAACAAGGTTTCAAATTTTATTTTCGGATCACATCTCTGATGGCTGAAATCACTAAAATTTTAGTGAATTTTTTTTAAAATTTCGGTGATTTTTAACCTCTTGTGAACTTGTATCACGAAGCTAGAAAAAATTATGAAAAAAATATGAGTACATACCATGCCGCTAGCTCAGTCGGTGGAGCGTAAGGATCTTAGCCACAAGATTGTGGGTTCAAGTTATTCCTATCCCATTAATTTTGGTATTTTTGTGCAATGCTAGAGGCAATGACCAGCGACCAACGACGAAAAAAATAATACTGCCAGTTTTAGGATTTGAACCAGTGACCTAAGATGATATAGCTCTTTGTCTGCTCTACAAACTGAGCTAAAGTGGGTTGAGTTTATTACAAAATTTTTATATGTATTCCTTATAAATAACATTAAAATTCCTAAAAAAATTAGCGTCAAATCTGGTCCAAACACAATAAAAGCCAGTCCAAAAAACATAAAATTAGGTAAAACTAATAGGGTGTCCGTGCGTTGCAACAAAATCCTAACAAGTATGATATATATAAGTAGAAAGGATTCTAAACCATATAATGAAGTATAATTTTTTTCATACACAAATCAAGCGGAGCATATCTCGACAACATCTCAGCCGTTCATGCCAAATCCAACAGATTAGATGTTTTAAAGGAAAACGGACGACCGCCACCAACTCATAATTAGAAGTAGTAGAGATACCCGGATTTCTAAAATCATTGTAGCAACTTGATTTTTCTTTATTTTTTTATTCTGCTATGATTTAGAATCTCGTCCCCTGCCAAAATCTAAAATCTCAGCCAAAATTTCTGAAATTTCGCCAGAATTTTGTGCCTCGGCTAAAACTGAAAGGCACCTTATTATTTCTCTTTCATTGGAACTTACTAAGGAGAGAAAAGGAGGTTTCTTTCTTTTCTTTTTGTTAAGAAGAAAATGCCGTACGGATGGGCCGGATTGGAAGCACAAATTTCTGAGGCCGTACGTTTTGGTCGAGTCCTTCTTTGGGCCAGTTAATAGGGAAGACGAAAACGTATAAGCTAATCTGCCGCTGCCTGTAGAGCCCGAGTCCGTATGACCGTATCCGTATGTATGGCCCAGATTAGTATTTCTACATTCAGTGAGTTTCTTTTCTTCTCTCCCCCCTTTCTGTTTAGAATTTTGGATTTTTATTTTGGGATCTTATGCTGATTGCTTACCAGTTTTGAGTTCTGTTCGTTGTGCTACAGTAGTAAGAAGGAGTGAAAAAACATTACGGCAGTATCGAGATGCAGGAGAATCAGTGTACAGCTACTTGGACGAATGGCCAAAGTGTCGTGGACTACCGGACTCGTGGTGCTAGTACCATCGATGATTCAAAGCAGAACGTGTGAAATCCAATCCCTTCAGTCGCCGGCGACCAAGACATTGGTGGCCAATCGATTGGTCGCTCGGGCACGCGATTTGAAGCCGCGCTGCACCGCGAGGCGCCTTTATGAACTCGCGACTTCTGATCCCGGTCAATAGTAGCATCTCTCTAAGCTGCCTACTGCAGCTGTGCAGCATCGGTCCACATGCATAGCTCTCAACCAGCCACACAAGTAGCATGTTAATGCAGAAGAAGGCGTAGTCACTGAGATCGATTCCTTTCGACTGCACGTTTCTGGCTCTATGCCAGTTTTATCTCTTAGTTCAAGTCTTCAGGATCCTTCTACTAACCGGAATGAAAGAATTAGTAGATTGTTCCGTCCAAAATGCGAATGGCACAGGCTTATTAGCTAATGGCAATCGGCACATACAATTCATCGGTTGTTTCCCGTGGGTTTTTGTAACCCTGCTAAGGATTATGTAAAAACATCTTTTTAAAGAATGGATCAAGCCCGGTCATTTCTCAAGAACAATAGCTAAGGGCACTGATGCTACCACTTGGCTCTCGAACCTATATGCTAATGCTCACGATTTCGATAGTCAAACCGGTGATTTGGAGGAAATCTCTTGAAAGTCTTTAGGTGGATAACTAGATTGGCATCGGTTCTTTAGGTGAATGGTAAAAGATTTAATAAGGGTGTTTACTTAGCTAACACTTAGATCCGATTCTATCCAAACTTTTTTGGATCACTTCAACATTACCCACTTGTTAGACTGTTGCTAAGCAATTTTGTGATACCAAACGGACCTCCCCAGATGAAGAAATGGATTCTGTATCAAATTATAGCTATTGCATTAAAGAAGAAAATAAATTAATAGAAGTCGAAGATGTGGAATGGTAGTGATAGAGAGAAAGATTCTTTTGATTTTCTTGTTTTTGAAAATATTCTATCTCCTAGACGTCGTAGAGAATTGAGAATTTTCATATCTTTCAATCTTATAATTGGTAAATTTGCAGGTTCAATTTTTGCTGGATGCAAGGATTGCAGGTTCAATTGGTAAATTTGCAGGTTCAATTTTTGCTGCATGTTTCAGGTTTAAGAACACTGCTCGCACATTCGAACCATTGGCTGATTTTCGGCCACTGCTGCTGAATAGCCTCGGTTTTTTTTAGGGCCTTTGCTTCAGAAAATAAAAGGCCGAAAAGGGCTTCAGATAAAAGCCGGCCCACATACTCGAAGCACCAAACTATTGTTTAGTGAAGGTAAGCGAGGTTGGCAAGCGAGACACGTGAGCCAATGCGTGAAAATCAGAAAAGCATAAAGGAAAATAAAATTAGTTGTCTAATCTCCATTGACACCATTTATTGAGCATATATACACAACATGCAGAGCTCGATAAGTACTCGCTCACTCTAAGTTTATTGACGCATTTCTTCGTAGCACATATATCAGAAAGATATTGAAATAACTAGATAACCTCTAATATATACTTACTTTTATGTCAGGAAGATTTCGAGCGTAGGAAGAGGAGCCAACTCGATATTACAAGACTAAGTTTCATAAAACTACAAGTTTTTTTACAAACTATGAAAACTATAGATTTTAGCTTTTTATTTCATAAAACTATATATTTTAGAAGAATTTTTTTTTCATAAAACTATAGATTTTTTATACAAACTATCATAATACTACAGATTTTAGTTTCTATTTTACATAATTACATATTTTAGAACTTATATTACAAAATTGTAGGTTTTAGAAAAACTTGTTTCATAAAACTATAGATTTTAGAATTAGCTATATTTTATAACGGGTCTGACAGTGTGGGTCCACATGGTGCTCTCACATACCCTTATTTTCCGTTTCACTTATGCGTGAGGTTGTCATGTAGGCCCAAACTGTTATATTCGTTACAAGAAACGATTAATTCTAAAACCTATAATTTTATGATGCAAATTCTCCTAAAATCTGCAGTTTTATAAAATAGTAGCTAAAATCTATATTTTTCTGATAATTTGCACAAGAAGCCTGTAGTTTTGTGAAACAAGCTTTGCTAAAATTTATAGTTTTGTGAAAAAGAAGCTAAAATCTGTAGTTTCAGATATTTTTTAAAAAACTGTAGTTTTGTGAAATTTACTCTTATTGTAACTAAGCACTATATTTAATATATGCGTATAGATTATATGAAGTAAAAATAGATATTTATTAGAGGCATATATATGAAATATCGCACTCATTTTAGATTGAAATATAAAATACGCTATATATTTATAATAAAAATATTTAAAAATATGTCTAATAAACTTTGACTGACGTGCACACACTTGTACATCACCGGGCATATACCTTTCTCGGCTTTTGTAGTAAATCTGCTAGCTTCTCTGTTGTGCCAAAACTAGAAGTGGGCACTCGGGCTCTTTTGGGCCGGTCCGAAGCACAACGGATACGGCATGGTCCGAAGACTGACCCGGTATGACACTGTAGCATGGACCGTGCCGGACCTGAGAACTAGACACGATGGGCGGTATGGCTCGGCACGACACTGTAGCATAGGCCGTGTCGGGCCCGATAACCCAAGGCATGAGGAAGAAGCTCAGTATGAAGATCACCGATCCACAGAGCGTGAGCGTTATGGACGTACCCAACAACATAAACGTCACACCGCTGCCAACACCTGAGAGAGACTGGTCAGCTCTCTCTCTCTCTCAATTTCTGGCTCGCTCATCCGTCTCTCTCAATTCCCATTGCATCTCTTCCTCACTCTCTCGTTGTCCTCTTTCTCGCTCGTGTTTAGTACATCCCCTCGTACTACTAATAAATAAATTTTAGTTCTTTTTTCTATAATATTTGTGTGCAGTGTCTTAATTTCATATGTCTCCGGTTCCTTTTTTCTTGTCACAATAGTACAAATAGGCTGAGTCTGAGTCGGTACGGCACGAAGCGTAAATGGACCGTGCTTGAACTCGTCGAAGTGAGTCGAGCCGTCGCGGTCTGGAACGGTTCAAGTACGAAGCACAATAAACTCATGTTAGACGAGCCTGACCTAGCACGACGCACACCTCTAGCCAAAACTGAAGCCTCTATGCCTAGGTTCTGAATGCAGAGGCAGCTGAGCAGCTCGGCGATGCCCAAGCTCCCGACGGAGGAGGACGACGACGTGGAGGCGAAACCGGAGAAGGCGCCAGCCGCCCGGACGTCGGTGAAGGAGCGGTCCGTTCACCTCAAACCGCTGCTCACCGCCCTCTGCTTCCTCCTCTTTGCTCCCACGACCCCCTTCCTCCTGGTACGTGCTGAGTTTGACTGTTTATGTGTATGTGTAAGCAGCTACTGCCGTTCCGTCTTGATACAATCGTACGTAGCCACGTAGGCATATTAACATGGAATATGTATAGCATGAAAGTAATCAAAGTATGTTTGGCGTGTGGATTATATCAGGTTTAAATGACTACGCGCGCATGTGTGAATGATAATATATTAATATGACCTCATTGTGTACCTGTTCTTGAGCTCTGCATTCTGTTATGTTCTGTTCAGCAGATATGTCCATCTTTGAAGAGAAGGTTGGAGCCGGAAGCTCAGGTTGTTCTAATGTAATCCTGAAAAGAACTGAAGAAGTGATATGCCACAAATGTGAATCTCCCTTTTATTTTTCTCTTGCTTCTAAATGTGTATTTTCATCTCAAATCTGAGGCATAAACACGAAGTTGTATGAATGTATGGACCTTTTCTGCCGTAAATAACACGCAAATCACGTTGGTCATAACATCATGGCACCGATCGTTTGACCATATTGGTCTCGTGGTTTGGTACTCATTTCCCCTTGGTTATGCCATGGATACTTCTTCCTCGAGGACCGTGCAGAAAAGGATAAATATAGAGAGATTAATATCCTTAGATATGTACGGCTCCCTGGACGTCAACTATCGAAAAACACTGCAGTTTCTACGGTGATAAGTTACATGTTTTTTCTTTTTAAATTATCCTTTTAAAAATAATTTTTATTATTTTAATTTAACTATCTCAACATGTGGCATTAATTATTTTTATTTTTTGAATTTCTTTATGAAAATAAATTTTAAATCAATTAATTTAACTATCCCAACACGTGGCATTAATTTTTTATTTTTTTTTCAATTGTTGAAGGAATATTCTTTTAAAAAAATTAAAGCGATATTTTTACAAATTTTTTTTAAAATCAGTACTTCGCTTCTTTTTTAAGTTTTTTTGAAAAAAATTCCCCTCTCTATGTTAAAATCTCGTCCTTTCTCGACACTTCTTTCCTTGGCAGCAATACACGGGAGTTTGCACAGTGTAAGTTAGAAGGGCTCGTAACATTGTCATCGGTGATATCACACAGTCCGTACGTACCTCAGATGGTAAAGCCGTGGTTCCGTGTAAATGAGCTCTTCTGTTTCGATTCCGGCAGATGCGGTTTTTTTGCTTTTTTTTTTGGCCTTTTATTCCTGTTGACGTCACGGCAGCAGTGATCGCGTAGCCGAGGAGCATGCAGAGGGACGCGGATCGGCAAAGCGACGGCATTTGTCTGTAAGAGTAAGACTTTAACTCAGGTATTTTTAAAAAAAGGCCATTTGGCCATGGATGACCCACGTTGTGAGTGCTACTTTCTCCAGAACCAACCAGAGAGAGAAAGAGATTCCTGTACCCCAGTGCAGCTTAGTACGTTCGTGTGCCTTTTTTCACCGCATCACACTCGTGACCAGGGAGAACAATACGTTTGGAACTTGAATTTCGATGGTTCGGTGATATGGAAAACCGTTTAAAACTAAACAGTTTGAAAAGTTAAATAAATTTAAAATCTGATTAAATCGGTGAGCGAATTACATTTCAACACCTTCCATTGCTACTAAATATACTTCAAGAAATATTGCTACTAAATATAATTGAATAAATATTGGTACTAAATATACTTCAATAAATATTGCTACTAAATATAATTCAATAAATATTTCTACTAAATATAATTCAACAATTGCTATTTGACATAATTAAATGAATATTGCTACATGACATGCTTCAAAAAATATTGCTCTTGGACATCCTTGAATAAACATTGCTACTAAATATAATTGAACAAATATTGTTATTGAAATATGTTTAAGTAAATATCGCTATTTGATATATTGAACAAATATTGCTACTAAATATAATTGAACAAATCTGTTACTAAATATGTTGAAGTAAATATTGCTACTGACATACTTGAACAAATATTGCTACTAAAAATACTTATAATTTTTTTGTATTTTCTAATTTCTACATTTTGAATGGCTCATAAACGTCTCCAAACTTCATTCTTTCAAAAAATATTCACACCAGAGGTCATAAAGCTATTAATACTAATTTTAGAAAAATTTTGGATAAAATTTTTCAAAATTTTCAGAAATTTTTTAATTTGAATTTAAATTTGACCGGTAAACTGAGTGGTTTCATTTTTCGTACCAGAACGGTACGGATGGTTTTGCGACTCACTTGCCCATCTTGTTTAACAATAAGATGACGACATGCGGGGAATAAGCACCCAAGTGGGCGATAAGCGTACCCGTCAATGGCATGATAGTACCATATAGTCATCGTTATCTTGACAAACGTCGGTGTCTGATACCGCAGGGTGGTGACCCAACTTACATTATGTATTTTTCAGGCACTGCGCTCGTCCTCACTTGTAGCTATACTCACAACATATTTCCTGTTCCAGAATCCAATCTTGTAGGCTAGCCAAAGCAGAACCGAACACGAAAGCATGAAAGAAACCAATTTAGCAAAATAATGAAAAGAAATAGTATGTCCAGATAATGAAGGAAACGAAATAGTATTTCAGCACAACAACTACCAGACTATCAGGTTAGAGAAAATGAACAGTCCAAGGGGAGCTATAATTCTATCACTCTGGCGGCCACAGTTCAGTGTACCGGGCTCGGTAGGCAAACAAGATAATCGATTTCCCCACACTTTCTTTCTGCAATAATGGCTAGAAAATTCTTGACTAATGCACAGAGTGAATAGAGATTTCATTTTATCTACAACGAAGAGTGGAGTCTCTTTTTTTCACAAAATATATCCAAAATTCATGGTAATACAAGAAATAAGGGGTGTTTGGGATAGCTCCAGCTCCACCAAAATCTGTGGAGTTGGTGGAGCAGGGTATTTCTAGCTCCAAAAATTTATGGAGCTGAAGTTATGGATACATTAAGAGTGTTTAGGTAGATCATCTTGTTTACATTTTAGACTAAAAATACAAACTTAATTCACTTTATTTTAGCCTGTAAGTTTCAGATCTGAGTTAGAGTTGGGAGTTGGAGCTCTCCCAAACAGGGCTAAGATATGGTCCTTTAGTACTTCCTTTGGGGCTCTAGACGCCGTAGAGAATTGAGAATTTCATGTCTTTCGATTCTCGTACTCGTAATAGAAAAATTACGGAAGGAGATCCATCATTTTGCAATGAAAACAACATAAAAAACTCTGGACAATTTCGAAATCAGGCCAAGCGTTTTAATACATATGCAAAAAAATTCATTACTGGCCCATCATTGATTAGAAGATTTAGCTTGTATGAATCGCTATTGGTTTGATACGAATAATAGCAGTTGTTTCAGTATGTTAAGGATAGAGATGTATCCACAATTCATTTAGAAGTTCTTGCATCAGTGGGGAAATAAATGTACTAGCAATAGAACACAATCAGGCCACAGGAAAAAAGTGAAACAGTAAGATACTTCACAGAAGCGCATGATCTTTGCGAATCAGGTTAGTAGAACATCAGAACTGGCCATACATTCCACCAAATCAGCATCGATGTTCCATGTTAAGATGGTACAGCCTGTGTGATAATACACATTCAGTGACAAATAGCAATCATATCCTCTAAAAGAGCAGCTATATCAGAAAAGTGAAGATCATGCAGAAACGCTATATTTCACGCTACAAATGCATGATAATAATGTTTGATTAATTAAAATAGTTGCTACAAATTGCAAACTCTTTTATATTCCAATAACTTTCAACTTTCAAAGAGGTTTAACTTAGACGATGGCAACCACAACACTACAACCTGAATTCAACAACCTTCTTATGTCTATCTACACTCGTGTATCAAACATATCATAGTATCAATCCTTGTGCAGGCTCAGGCTTTTTAGTAGCAGCGGCAGGTGGAGACGCCTGGCTGGAATCCTCATCTGAAACGGGGGCATTAGCAGTTGTAGAGATGGGAATATCTTCAGGAGTTTCTGAGACATGTATATTTGAGAATTCCCCATCCAAACCCTTGTACGTTGCAGGGCCTTCTGAGATGTTAGCTTGTGCAGACTCACCTTCTATACTCTTGTGCTCCTGCTCAGCCACTATTTTCTCCTTTGCCTTAGCCCCGACATCATTTGCAGCATTGGCAACCTTACTGAAGGCACCAGTTACCCATGCTGCTCCGGTAAGGACATACTCGTTCTTCATGATGGCAGATCCAGCAGTAGAGACACACTGTTCAGCAGCTGCAAGTGCTGACCTTGTCTTCTCTGAGACCTGATATTTCTGATCCATTTCCTTCACTTTACTATTTACAGCTGAAGTACCAACGCTGATCTTCTCACTTAAACCGATTCTCTTGTCGAAGGAAGATACTCTAGCAGTTGTAGTTGATGTGAACTGATGCTTCTCATCCAAAGCTTTTGCTTTGTCCAGTGCATCCCTACCAAGAATGAACCCCTTGGCCAGCATGGTCCCAACAATGTCCTCCGCCTTTTGAAAAGCAGAAGGCTTTGCATCCTTGGGCTGTGGATGCAAAACAATATTACAAGTTCCATTACCACCAGAAGAAACCATTCTACAGACATGTAAATATTATACAGTTCTAATCATACCTCTAGAGCAGCTAAAACAGAAGCTGGTAACTCATAATCAGTGGTTGGTGTGACGATGACAGCCATATCAACTATTGTGGCACCCTGGGACATCAATCGCAGGTCCATATCATACGAGGAGTTCCAGCAAATATATGATTATAAAGCAACAGGAAAGAACACAATTCTGTGACCAGCTATATATGTGCAAACAAAATTTACTTTCTAACCAGAGATATCGAGTCAATGTTGAAAGAGTAAATTTCACAAAATTACAGGTTTTTTGTACAAACTATTAGAAATTACAGATTTTAGCTTCTATTTCACAAAACTACAGATTTTAAAAAAACTTGTTTCGCAAAACTACATGTTTCTTGTACAAATTATAAGAAAACTACAGATTGTAGCTTCTATTTCACAAAACTATAGATTTTAGAAGAACTTGTTTCACAAAACTACAGATTTTAAAATTAACTGTTTCTTGTAATTGGTCTGAAAGTCTGGGTCCCCATGACAACCTCACGTGTGAGTGAAATAGAAAATAAGGGTGTGTGAGACTACCGTGTGGACCCACACTGTTAGATCCATTACAAAAAGCGGCTAATTCTAAAACATGTAGTTTTGTGAAACAAGTTCTTCTAAAATCTATAGTTTTGTAATACAAGTTCTCCTAAAATCTGTAGTTTTCTGATAGTTTGTGCAAGAAACCTATAGTTTTGTGAAACAAGTTCTTCTAAAATCTGTAGTACTGTAAAATAGAAGCTAAAATCTGTAATTCTTTGATAGTTTGTACAAGAAATCTGTAGTTTTGTGAAATTTACTCATGTTGAAATGTTAGTTGGAACAATGGATTACGTAAACTTCATCATTCAAATAAGCTTGGACAAGTTATTTCGCTCGAAACAATCAATGGAACAAAGAAAGAGCTTTCTAAATCATCTGTGTCTGGGAGTTGAGAATATCACGGCAACAATTTACAGTACATGGGGTCATATCAATGATATTTAGGTTAGCTAACAAATATCTTGAACTATGGCATTAATCATGCATACTTGCATAACAACACAAGTCACAAGGTAACCAACCAATCATCAATCCTTGGGTATTTTAGATGTGAGAGAGAAGAGGTACCGTAAGAAGCATAGCTGTCTCAGCTCCTTGATTGTCTTTAAAAGTAATGTAGGCGGCTTGAGACAGCTCATCACCACTGTAAAGCATTTAGAAGGTAAATGCAATTCATAGTACAAAGTGGAAAACAAAGCATAATGAAGATGGTTCGAACCTTTCCATTTCAAAATGCACAATGTCACCAGAAAAGGAAAAGAATTCCTTTATATCTCTCTGTGATGCTTTCAGTGACACATTGCTCACCTTGACTGTGCTAAGTGTGCTCGCCTTCAAAACAACAAATGGTATAAAAGGAGCATCTAATCAGTGATCTGATGGATGGTATGTTGTTCTAAGCAATACGTGAATAATCTATCAATACAAATTTGTACAGCATATACAGAAGGAAAAAAGAGCATGATACCCCAAGTTTGCTCATACATAGTAGTGCGTGTGGACTTCTATATACTACCATATGAAGCGTGAATGTGGATTGTCCAGGGATGTAAGGCATTAGATGGAACACAATGATCACTGCTGGTTCAAATTCATAGTTGGATTCGCCTTCTTACCTTATTTGTAGTTGTAGCTTTTCAGGGAGTTGTAAGGATACACAATATCCAATGACTACAATTGCTGCATGGACCTGCCTAATCATTGTCATGCAGCTCCAGTTTACACACAGGACATTACATCTCCACAGCTCCATCCCATGACAGCACTTATGGACTTTTTTTCACAATATCTTCAGACAATTTTAAATAGGGTACCACCAAACGATTCTTTTGGGCAACATTGATCACTAATTTTCTATATCCAATGGTTGGAAATAGATGCAGCCACCTTATCCATTATGCTCACTTTTTAAACTCTGATGCTAATGTTAAGTCATTCTGTGTGCCAAAAAGTTCATTTCCTTAAAAAATGGTTTATATTTTTGAACTGTGTTAGCATGGTAAACTTTTACACATAACGACAACTATCCAATTTATTTGCAGAATCAGCATGTGCTATTCATTTAAAAATAATTATGTACCACCGAATTCTTTGTTGTTGTGATGTGCATTGCATATACCAAGTATACTTACTGGTAGGTATAGCTAGCATATTAATTAAATAACAAATAACAATGCTACATTGTAAACCAATGTAGTTGGCGGTCTTTTTGCCAACCTTGCTAACACGGCTATGCTGATTATATGAAATATAGCGGAGAACCAAGGCTCACTAGTCACCACATACTGATAGCTTCACAATGCAAGGAAGAGGAGCAATGAAACGAAATTTAAAAACACCGTTTTTTTCTCTCAATTTCAGCATAAGCAAGTAGGCATGAACAGAAAATAGGGCCAAGATATCAATTAAATATAAAAGCTAGATAAATCAGGCTCCGCAGACAGTAATACGAAGCCAGCACTTCAAATCATCAAGAAAAGCTGCTGACGAGTCATGGACACCTCGCTACAATAGCAATAATTACAGGAATCGACTGAAGAACACTTCTTTTCAGGACTTCAGCACCCTGACAACAGTGTACGAGGACTGGACAGCAGATTAGCTACCCCGGCCATTGCACAGTCAGCTCAGAGCTACAATGTGGACTGAAATGGGCCGAGATTTGACTAGAAGCAACTGGAAACAAATGGCTGGCGGCTGCCGTAGAGTAGAGATACCACTGCACATTTCATTTCTACCGAGCTCCATCACCGAACTCCCATCTCTTTGCTAGAGCATCTTCACAACACGCGATTAGCACTACAGCAAAATCTATACGAGACAGCGTATACCCAAATCTAGAACCCCAAAAGTCTAAACACCTATTTCTAAGTTCTAACACGCCTGCCCAAATCAAGACAGGGAGAGAAATGCTCGCGTCGAAAATGGCACAAGTCATGGTCCGAGAAGAGATTTGCGAGCAAAAGAAGTAAAAAAAAAAACGAGTGCTCACTCACCGCCATGGCTGAGATGCGATGCGGAGATCTCCAAACCCTAACTGCTGACCTGAATCGGGAAACGAGAAGAAAAAATATCGGACAGATGTATCCGCGCTGCCCAGTGGGGGCGGGCTTTGTAGGAGGATCAGCGGAGCACGCGGCGGCGCCTTTGCCTGCTGCGGTGCTGCCGTCCAAGACGGGGAGGCGGTGACGTGGCGACGTGCTGGGCTTTCACAATTGGGTCCGGTCCATGACTTCCGTGGGCTCCAATCTGACTGGACCTGACTTGTCTCCACGAACCCGAGTCCTTTTCTTCAGGCTGATCTGACCCTGTAGTGGCCTGTCTCACTTGGGCCCTCCCCATAACAACATCATGGGCTGAAATTAGTAGTGCTGGTAGAATGAGCCCATTAGACATCGTTCTGATGATTTTGGCTTGGGCCTGGTAATGAACTGCAGACAAAAAGGACCAACAAAGGCTGATAAAAGAATAAGACAACATTGTATTCTTCTGGAACGATAATAATACCACATGGACTGGTGAGCGAAGTAGGCGGAAAAAAGAGCAGGAGTGTTGTTTTCTCGTGGACGTGGTACTGTTAAATGATTAATAGTAATATAGCCGAGTAATTGTAATTTAATGGATGATTATATGTTCTTACTAATTATTTATTTACATTTAGAATTAATTAAAACCATTTTATTTACCCAAAGTTATTGTAAATTATTACTCTACAAAACATGTTTTACATTTCATTGTTTATATACTTCATTCAAAAGGTACATATGAACATTATAACACAATATTATAAACTAATTTATCTTACTTAATAAATAAAAATAAGCTATTTTTGTGATTAAACGGGAAAAAAGATAATTAAACGGAAAACGACCAATTAATTGAATTGTGCGGTCAATTAATCATTTGACTGTGTTAATTACACTCTGATTAAACTATTTGTGATTGTTTAGGCCTGTTTGGTAGAGCTCCTCGATTCGATTCTCTGTTAGAAGTGATTCTCGAGAGAAGTGATTACATCATAGAAAGTGATTCTCTAACGAATCCATAGGATAAACTCTATGGGCCGACTCTTTGTTGGGAGTGAATAAGGAGAAGCTTTTTTCAGCTCCATTCTAGTTCATTTTGGAGAATCACTTCACGGAATCACCGGAGCGATTCTCGAAATTTGAGCTTCACATTCACTTAGCAGAGCTCAAACAGCCTTAGTCATCCTCACTAATAAATCGAGACATTTATCGTCAAAACTTCAAATAAAACCATGGGCGGCATGCACGCATAGCTTACTCAAATCAAATTTACCATACAGGGGATCAATGGCCTATCAAGTAGGCTAGAGTGTTGTGAAAAACGGTATACGCTAATTTAATGGATATAATACTACTAATCGATTAATCTGTCGGATTAATCGAATTTAAGACAAATACACGTTCTTATTAATATATTTATTTATATTTAGAATTAATTAGAAATATTTTAGTTATCCAAAGTTATTCAAAATTATCACTCTACAAAACATGTATTACATTTTATTGTTTACACTTCATATCTGAACATTATCACACAATATTATAAATTAATCTATCATACTTAGTGAATAAAATAATCTATTTTCATGATTAAATGAAAAAAAGATGATTAATCGGATTATGTGGTCTATTAATTGTTCGATTGCGTTAATTGTACTTGATTAAACTATTCGTTACAGTTTAATCACTGTTACCGATTAAGCAACCGACTGAGTCGGCCGTTTTTCACGACAGCTAGAGGCCTTCCAATCTCCCCAAGCTGGAGAATGGGCGTCACAATTTCTGGAAGAGGGGTGCCCTTTCGTGCGGTTCTACTTCTACCAAGTCTGAATTGATGAGTTTTGTTTGGTTTATCTGCTTCTTTGGTACTGCTGTTGTTCCCAGCTTTACCACCGTCACGGTTGCATGATGCATCGTCGTCGAGACGTCGTAATCGATTGATCGGCGCACTCGGCAGTTGCCACACACGGAAGGACGTTGGCTCGGCATGCACACGCCGCAGCTCAAACAAGAACTGATTTTCAATGATTTAGCTGATTGTAGTTGAGATGAAGAACAACAATGAATTAATTATAAACAGCTGCAATGAGTATCACACACGAGAAAGATACGGAAATACCGCTCTACGGTTAAGTTCACCTGCACCCACTATTTCTACCCTCTATTACACTCTTACGGTAAGCTAGTGCTCCTATCAAATGCAATAAAATACACTAACTTAGGCCACGAGCCTTCGTGACCCGTCCAGGTAAGTACTATGTAAGCGAAGTATATCCATCGTTTAAAATTTAGTTGAGATTACAGATTTTAACCGGAGCCGAGATTCCACATCTTAGCGTGATAAAAAATAATTTTTATATACTATAGAAATTAGTGATTAAAGTGACTTTTTAGAACTATATGGATATCTAATAGCCTGTTTGGTAGCCCGGATGCGCGTGGCCTGCCTCGATTCATGCATTGACCGCGTTCATGCTCACGTTTGGTTGCCTGCATCGCTCCCGCAGGGCCTGGCCCATCGCATGCAGCGAAAGCCAAATTGCGAGGTGGCGCCTGCACGCGCGGAGAAGCCGCGCACGGCCATTTCCCGCGGGCCAGGCTCGAGCGAGCCGCGCGGAGCGCGTACAGGGAACCAAACGCGCTATAAAACAACGTGCATCTGAGAACCGGAGGGGTAACAGTTGTCCATGAACCACGATGCAAATATAAGTTAGCTGTTTCACTTGAATGGTTAGTGGTCAGTAGAATGGTTAGTTGTTTCACATGCATCTAGATGAAGTACGAGAAAAGCACATAAAGTGTCATCACAAAGACCCTACCAGCTTACTTCAAGAGAACTACAGAGAACTGGGAGGTCTCAAAATAAAATGGTTATTGGCTTGCAAACAATATCGCTTTTCGTTCATTTGTTACATTACATTCTGGATCATTTCACTTCGACACTTCCTTTTGATGAACATCACAAAATTGTGAGGAGGCATGGAGCCATGGACAAGACTTGTTTTGTCCTATGGCCGTAGCCGATAGCGAGCAAGAGCCTCGACTATACATAAGCATATCAGAGATGGATCCTACCCTATCAAATGCACAGAACCATTTCCAAATTAACAAATACACAATCAACTGTTAACAAAATGGTATTTAGATTCTACATGACTCTCAGCTTCCCACAAAAAGGATCCAAAAGCAGCTGCCTCCAAAACAAGGTGTGTGAGCTCTGTAAACGTAATTGTTACCATTTTACCATCCTTTGCATTAACAGACCCATCGTCCAACACTTTAATATCTGGCCGCCCAAACAGAGCCTGTGTTTGCTTCTCTATCAGTGAGACGGCTTCTTTTGATCTGATAGTAGCATATCTTTGCAATGTATCAGCATCCAGGTGCGAAACGTAAGTCCTCAACTTGTTTGGATTTGATTCTTCATTGTCCAGATTGACCTCCTCCCCATCAGGTGAAATCTGTACCAAGGATTCCATATCCCAGAATGGATTAGGCTTCAGGTTTTCAAAGACTATCTGTTGCTTGGGGTTCGGCGGGAGTGTCTTCATATTTTTCTCGAGTTGGAATCGCTCATCTACCCTCTTAAGGAAGTAACCATACATAATGGATGCTGCATAAAGTTTTCCAAGATTTAAGTTGCTGATTTCAACAACAGTATCTAGTGGTACTGCTATCTTTTCTCCCATGATAAGATTTAGATGCTTTTGTATCATATCAAGAGCATCTGGGGAATGTATGCTTTGCAGCTTATCCTCTTGGTTAGGCAATAAGGAGATGTCACGTACAGGGCCACCTGATGGTGATAATGCAGGCGTCATTGATATGTCATTCTCCATGAACTTATACATAATACAACAGTAGATGATCTCTTCTAAGGCATTCTGCCTTTCCTTCTCTTTGACTTCTGCAATTCTCCTGTAGCTCATTTAGGTATCTCATCAGTTGCATTGTTGATTGATGTGAGTATAATTATACTTGCCTATTTCATTGGAAGATCTAATGTCTTTTTTTACTATCTACATAGCTGCATGCCTATTTCATTGGAACATATAATGTCTTTTTTTTTTAACTATATCTTTTTTTTTTAACTATCTACATAGCTTCATTCAATGTTCTAAATAACGGTAAACGGTTAACAAATGGTCACCCCACCTTTTAGTATTTATCTGGTAAGCAGCCTTGTAAAACCGCTATTTAAAATTCCGAGAAATATATACATGAGTTTGCAGTAACAAAATAAGCATCTAATTCATTTTCTTTCATGCATACAGAGTGGAACTACCAGGCTATCAACAATTTGTCCACAACGGTGGCATAAAGAAAAAAGATGACATGATGTGAATATAATTAAAGAATCATGATTGAATGAATAAGCAGCTCAAGTGGCAAAGAAAAGCAAAGTTAGCATTCATCTCATGTATGTCATAATGTTCCATGTCATTTATATGCCAATCTTGCAAGTTTACCCAAGTAAATGGCCCAATAAAATGGGCCTATTAAACTTTAATGGCCGTTAAACCAAGCAAATGGCCCGATAAAATGGACAAACCTTGAAATGTCCATAAACGCGGGCAAAGGACCTTTACCGTTTTAACAGCTGTTATTTAGAACACTGGCTGGATTGTTTTCTTAATCATCTAGGATAGCCAAGTTGAACTTTATTGCTTCTTCTTTTTTAACTATATAGCTGAATTGCAGACTTTAGCACTAGAGCAGAAAACATTTCATTATTGCGAGAATAACAGCATATCACACATAGCAGGGTACTATGTGACTGTAAAATATAACAATGATGAACAACAGAACAACATATATGATATATGGTTACTAGTTGCTGACTAGGAGAAAACAGTACCTAGTACCTACAAATTGTGGCCACTTACTTGTAAAGGAGGTCCTGGGGAGCTTTTGAGGCTTCTTCGTTTTGGGCATCTTTCTCTACTTGCAGGTTTTCCAATTGCTGGTCAATTGTTGCAGGGAGCAGGTGAGGTTGTGATTGCAGTATCTGGACCAGAAGTTGACCGTTTGGAGATTCAAATTTAAGTGGAGCAAGTTGTGTCTCGCCATCACCAGAACCCAATTTTGCCTTAACCTTCAAGCTCCTTGTTCGGTAATTATTAATCTGGAATCCAGCTCTGGAACGTCTGGTATAAGGAAAGCCCTGTAGAACAAAGCATCAGCCACTTGACCCTATAACTTAGGTTGGAACGATAAGTGGGATATATATTACTCCTACGCAATATAGCAGTATTTCCATTTCATTAAGAAATGATGATATAAGCATTGAATTTTAGCACCGGTAAATAAGGAATGTGACTAATGAATATCAGAACATGCGAGTTGACCAGAACATTTCAAGAGTTAGAAAGGATGAAATGTGACGATCAGCACCCAATTGCAAGGAAAAACCTCACATCACCTAAAAAAATCAACTACAGATTGCATTAATGGAACAATCAACCTCCTCAGCAAATGCAACAGACTTGAGCATAACAAGCACACCAAAATGCTGATGATGTAAAATCTAATAGAAGTTCTTGTAAATAAATAAAAGGGTTGGCATTGCGATGGTAGCCATCGTGAACACTTAAATCCTGACAATTTGACATAGAAGCTGCTATGACACTTACAAAGCAATTTTTGCTCTATGTTTACGGTTTGAGCTGCAGTGCCTTTTAGCGTAACAGTTCTGTTCTTTTTTAGCACAAATATTAAGGCATGCTTTCTGTTGAACGTTACAACCTTTACTGATTTGGCTAAGATCTGGGGAACTAGAGCGGTCCAGAGGGCACTACACAAGGCAGGAGAGAAAAGTGAAAACTACACCCTAAACGCCGTAGCTATTGCGCTTGAGCAAGCGCCTTAGGCAAGTTGTTATTATGCGCTATCACAGTGGATGCATCAAACAGTACACAAACCTTGTGCAGCACCACTCTGCACAGTGCACAGATTGGTGATTAGAGTTTACAAAGGCAAAGCAAATGCACACCGCTTTAAGAAGAATCGACTGAGCATCAGCAGACTATGATTCGGATCCCCTTTTGCACGCCGCGATATCAAAATGGACGGGAGGTGAGGAGGAGCTACGTACCTTGCAGAGGAGCCTGGAGTCCGCGGGGCGGCGGGGCCTGATGAGGCAGCAGGAGGAGGATGAGGAGGTCGGCGAGGGGGAGGCGAGGAGGAGCGCCGCGTCGGCCCACGCCGGCATCGGGGGCAGAGGAGAGGGGGAGGGCAGCGAGGCTTTGGGAGCTGGGATTCCGTCCGCTGTTTGGGCTCCGGAGATTCTCTTCGCTTCGCGACTGTGGACTCGTAACTTCGTAAGACCTGTAGCGCTGATCTTTTTTATCGGGAGCGCCTGCTCCGCACGGCTCTTGATGTCAGCCGTAAACGTGCCGGAGTGTAGCACACCACTACGATTGGGACAGATTGTGTTTATGGGCCGTACTTTGGTTGTTGGGTTTGGGCAAATCCAGTTGTATTCGCGGGTTATAGTATTGGCAATGATTGTTGTCAGATCAGAACAAATCTTGTCGTCGTGTAATTATTAAGAAAAATTTGAAAAAATTCGAAAAAAATCATGGATGTACATCTCATCTTACAATCATCTACGTATAAAATTTAATTGATCGAATTAAATCATATGCTAGAAGTTACAAAAAAGACAAAATTTGTCTTTTTTTGTAACTTCTAGCATAGACGAATTTGATCATGAAATTTTATATGTAGATAGGTAAGATGAGATGTACATCCATGATTTTTTTCAGAATTTTTTGAAATTTTTCTTAGTTGGATTGCACTGATCAGACTTCCTATTGCACTCCATCCCATAGTATTGCTTACTAGTACTTCCTATCTCCATCCCAATTAATACATCCGAAGTACGACAATTAGTTCTACGGCTATTCCCAGTTCACAGTTTTACTGTACTGTTTCCAAGATTGTTACATTATCTTTGTCTAGGTAAACATGTATCTTATGTTTCATCTAGATGAAACTCCTCTCACCTAAATGAAACTCTTCTCATCTTTCTCATCATTAATTTCTTACCATATCATTATCTTTACTTATGTGATATAGCATTTAATGATATTAAAACTCAAATGAAACTAGCACTGGGAATAGCCTACCAACAGTGTTCAGGAAAACGCTAGACACTAGTCGAGCAATAATTCAGTGCCTAGCATCTAATCACTGATTAGACAGACTAGACAGACAGCTGGGAGGGTGAAGCATAACGCCTAGCTCAGGCTAGACGCTTCCTAGGAGAACAGTGCTCAAGAAACAAGATTAAAAAAATAAAGGCGTTCACTGCTTGTCAAGTTAAGGCATGTTAAACGGTAAGGAGAACAACTTCGGGAAAAGAGTAACTAGATAGTATCATCTCAGAGATGGCATGGAATCATGGATCATCCTGTACCGACTCGAGCCTCCAGTAGATTGTGGGCATAGACAATCCGCAAGTATTTGAGAATTAACAACACTGAAGAAGCTACAGCCTAACATCACAGCGGCTGATTACACAACGTTTCCCTTTGCTCTGGGAGGTCACAAGCAGCGAAAACTGTATGTCTAAAACGGTAGCAGTATCCTTACAGAAAGGCACAGAGCACCAAAATTCATGCACATGTCCTGCACCACCCAAGGTATCTCAAATAACAGGGTTATGCTCCATAGCATAGGGTGATTTGGTGTAGTTTGGGAATATCAACACTGTGGTTCCCAGTTGTATTCAGGCCTCAAGCAAACGTAGGCGACAAGCACTCCTCAACAATGTCCAGCAGGTTTGGATTTTCCAATGCAGCCGCCACACGTTCTTTGTCGTTCAGTTGCTTGTTCACTGCAATAAAGGAAAAAAGATACTATGATATCATGCAAGGCAAGAGAATTTGGTAACTGTAAGGCATAATCTGTAGCCTGTAGGATATTTACCGGCAGTTTCAGTCGCATGAGATCCAGGCGCCACCCTTATGTCCACCTGCACAAATTAGGAACCAGTAAGCTGTCTAAATTTGCTCTTGAAAGTAAAAAAATAGTAAAAACCACAAAAATGCAATTTGCCTCCCAGGCTCCAAGCCACAAGTGTACAACCTAGGACAATTAATTAAGTCAAGAAACTAAATCGAATCTTGAAAAAACAAAGACACTCCCTGTCTGTAACTCGATAGTATCATCTCTGAGATGGCATGGGTCATCCTCTACCGACACCAGACTCCAGTTGATTGTGGGGTACACAATCAGCAAGTACTTGAGAATTAACTACACCGAAGAAGATACAGCACAATAGCTGATTTATACACATCGTTTCCCTTTGCTCTGGGAGGTCACAAGCAGCAAAAACTCTGTCTACAATGGCGCGGCGAAGCGACAGGACCTTCCGGGACGAGGACGGCGAAATCGTGGCTCGATGAGGTCGCCTAATCGTGGCTCGATGAAGCCGATGAATTTGGAGGAATTGCAGGGGTGAAAATTTTGGGGGAAGAGGGACCGGTGGCTCACCGGCTTGACGGCGGCTACGGAGGAACGGCGGTGCTCCGACGGTTCAGAAGAGGTAAGGCTCCTTTCGTTTCAACTTAAATACAGTTTTTACTTAAAATAAAAGAGAATTATGCACTAAACAGTAGAATTTTAAACTATTGTGCACCACTACCTTTGGTTCCTGGGTAGCTGAATTCAGTAAGAAGCTGAATGAGCCTGAAGCGCAAGCTGGAGTTAGTGTCTCAGATCTGAAATTGCGAGATAGTTTCATTAGCAAGCTGGTTGATGGATAGTTGTAAAATGTCTGTGTTGAGTTTATCATCTGGTCAGCTGGAATGCGAGTCTCAGGGTGGTGTGTGAGTCAGGTCAGCAGGAAGTTGGTGTTTTCTTATGATGTTGAGTTGTGATTGGTATCGGGTCCCAGGTCTTGATGGTTGGCTGGAGTTTTGCTAAGTCTGTGCGATGACGAGGTTTTGGTGATGTTCTGGTCTATGTGGTCTTATGTGGATGTTATTAACTGTTGAGAATACTTTCCTCAGTTTCTTAATGGAACTGGGACAGGTTTGATGTCCTTTTGATCTAAACGTCTAAAACGGTAGCAGTATCCTTACAGAAAGGCACAGAGCACCAAAATTCATGCACATGTCCTGCACCACCCAAGGTATCTCAAATAACAGGGTTATGCTCCATAGCATAGGGTGATTTGGTGTAGTTTGGGAATATCAACACTGTGGTTCCCAGTTGTATTCAGGCCTCAAGCAAACGTAGGCGACAAGCACTCCTCAACAATGTCCAGCAGGTTTGGATTTTCCAATGCAGCCGCCACACGTTCTTTGTCGTTCAGTTGCTTGTTCACTGCAATAAAGGAAAAAAGATACTATGATATCATGCAAGGCAAGAGAATTTGGTAACTGTAAGGCATAATCTGTAGCCTGTAGGATATTTACCGGCAGTTTCAGTCGCATGAGATCCAGGCGCCACCCTTATGTCCACCTGCACAAATTAGGAACCAGTAAGCTGTCTAAATTTGCTCTTGAAAGTAAAAAAAATAGTAAAAACCACAAAAATGCAATTTGCCCACTGTGTTGATGAAAGAAAAAAGAAACTAGCTTTTGCATTTATCAAATTCTACATTCACACTAGGTATGCAGTCTTCAATTTGCTTATGGAATGTATGAAACTGCATGCACAGTAGGTAGCAGTCTTCAATTTGCTTTAACGCAGAGCATATATGTACAGCCGACTAGTTTCTAATGATTAATGACCAAGTTTCATATACGACAAAGGTGATTCTGCCCAATTAGAAACAACATTTATTCTACAACGACCTTAAAAAGGTGTTCAGGCATATGTACCACCTCTCAATTAGCACATTGCAAATACTGATGAAGTGTGTTTGCTTAATAACATCTTCAACATTCGGAAAGCTTAGGTCTATGAAATGCGAAAAGGCAAAAGGGAGCTAGTCGTTGCATGAAGGCAGCGGCAGGTTAACATGAATGACATGCCTATCTCAGTTTTCTAGGATTTCCTAAACTGGATATGATGATAACATAGTCAAATGTAATGACTTCGGCAAAACTTTAAGGCAGTCCATTATTGTGAGTGAAGCTAAAATAGCATGGCTTTGCTTTGAACTCTACACCAACAGCATACCTTGTAACGAGGAGGAAGACTCCGCATGAGTTTCACACGTAGGCAAAGGCCAATAACAGTTGCCATACTGCAATGCTCCACCGTTGGGGTGAAAGTAACCCTAAGTCAAACAGTTGATCCTCAAGACTGAATTCCATTAAAAATCCTGAATAGTAGAACACAAACCTAGAAAGATGTGAAATTACCTGACATGACTAAGTTCATCATTGATTTCGATCGAGTCTTCAGTTACCACATTCAGCTCTTCCAATGAGTATGGGTGCTCAGGGTCCTTTATATCTCTAATATGATGTGAAAATGTTAAGGGATACAAAAAGAACTTACGATAGCACAGCTGCACATAGATAAAGTATGACTGTAAAGAAAGCAACACTGCATGGAGTTGGGAAACAAGAAAAAGGATATCAAATATTTCTAGCTGGTCTATAGGCTCTGCTGCATTTTCATCTGCGGTTTCTGGTGCCTGTCGAACACGCCTCTCTTTTTTCTCATAAACCACAGGATTAGCATTTATCAACCCCACAACCATCTTGCCGAATGCAACGTACTTGTTTGTATAAGACGGACAAATTCCTGCAAGTTGAAAAGGATGAATAAATGTGGTCTCAACAACAGTATTGAGTCCTCCTCTTCTCAGTATTTTAAACATGTAATAGTGAGCCCTTCCTCCCAATCTGAAATATGAAATAATTATGCTATTTAAACTATACAGACTAATTTAACCTTTCATTGCTCAATGATCACTCAGCTTGCTAAAGAGAACACAACTTAGTACTAGCAAACAATTTTACCCAATAAGTGCTTACTATACTTGACTGAATTGTGAACCCAGGGCCGGACCTAACGTGGGCCATGGGGGGCTTCAGTTGAACCACCAAAAATTTTGGAAAATAAACTGCTCTTAGTACTCCACCACGCAACAAACTGCATGATCGAAATATCCATCCCCGAAAGAAAGATTTGGATGAGGTTGCTCAGAGGAAAGAAACGATCCCCCACGAGGATGTTGACGGGGATCTCCGGCTGGAGTTCACCGCGCCGGCCGCCGGAGAAGGGGGAGGGGGGAGATCTGGATAACGGTGGAAACGAAGGAAGGGGAGGAGAAGAGCTCACCGCGCCGGCCGCCGGAGAAGGGGGGGCGCGAACGGTGGAAACAAAGATAGGAGGCGGAGAACGTCTCGGTCGCTCTTTTGGGAGGGCGAAGCAATGTCCGGAGGCGTACCGTCTGACTTTGCAAGCGAAACAGGAGGATGGGAAGAGGAAAGGAGGGACGGACGGGGAGCTGGCTATCATTCGTCAGCTCACATTGAACGAACGGTGTAGATAGTAAAGTTTGCCTCTGGCTCTAGATGATAAAAGAAGGCGACGTTCTTCCAGGGTCGGTCCTGGTATTTTGGAGGTCCGAGACGAAAACTTACATGAAGGTTCCTACCACCTCTTTATATATATATATAGTCTTATAAACATATATTATTAAAGAAATTAATATTCGATGCACAAAAAATACTACTATAGAACAATTTATAGTTTATGAAATGACAAATGTAAATTGTAATCATAAACACTTACTTGGCACTTGGCATCATCTTAAAAAATTTCTTCTAACATTTTGTGATACAAAGTCATCGATTATACTATTGATATCAATCTTGTCCAATAACTTCTTATCGATGCATAAAGTCGCCAAATCATTTAACTTTTCTTGAGTCATTGTTGATCTCAAATAGTTCTTCAACAATTTCAATTTTGAAAAGCTTTTTCAATCGATGCAACAACATCAGCACAAGAATAAGATTCGATAAGCAATGGAAACATTAGGATAACAATCCACATCTCTGACATGCTCGAAAATCTCCATAGCAGACAATGCGCCATCTAGCAAAGTGAATTTTATAATCTTTAATTCAGAAATAAGATCATGTACCTCAACATCAGATGGACCATCATGAGAGAAAGTGTCTGCAAATTTAGTACAACACTCTTCAAGTTCACTATCATTTAACGACTTCAAGGTGCTTGAGCTCAATAAAAATCCGAATATATCGTTAAACACTATGAGTTCTTCGAATATGGTCTTCAAAGAAGTGATCGCCATATCAACCAAAACCAAAAAATATTTAACTTCAAAAGCCCTCTCAGCTTCTAGAATTTCTTCTTGACAATTACTTTTATCAGATCAACTCAGCACATGTTTACTTGCGACTAGGCCAAAAGCCTATGGTGTAGTTGCATATCGGGGGGCCCCATGACTTTGAAGGCCCGAGACAGCTGCCCACCCCCAGGGCCGGCCCTGCGTTCTTCTATTGCATCTAATCTTAGACGTAAGGAAAATTGGAATCAGAAACACTGAGAAGGTAGATTATTTTCTTTGTACATAATACTTTTCAACTTAAACAAAACAAAGTGAACAACTAGTCATCAGTTGTTCAAAATTATATCATTGAATTTATATCAAACTATTTTATAACTATTAAACATAGCAGTTATAATCAGTCACGACCACCTCTGCCTCCACTCCACAAGAGGTTGCCCCTATCCTGCTACCGGCGGCAATAGGGTACGGGGATCCTAGGAGAAGCTCTCACGTCCTTATCCTGTCATTGGCACCCTATCTCTGATCCCTAGAGAGGGTGGCGGCAGATCTCATAGGAATTAAACAATAGGTTAAACTATATTAAAATATAGCTTCAAAATTATATCTAAACTTATAGATTTATGTTTTGGTCTCAACATATAAGAAAATAATATATTTATAATTTTTAACAGATCCCCATAGGGTCTCATGGGGAAGGCGACCCCGTCCCACCCTGCTACTGTAGCGAGGGCCAAATTCCGTTCCTTGCAAGGAGATCAACCCCTCTCCCCATCAAAATTTTCCCCATGGACCCCCTATGGAGGAAATTGTCATCTCTATTCTACATCACTTGATTCGTCGTCTCAACCATCTGCCACATTCCCAAGTTCTAATGTAAGACCCACGATTGTCTCTCATCCCCTTAACATTTTTTGTCGTCCTTATACATACCCACGCCCAATGAAGACCCACGATTGTCTCCCATCTTGTAACACCTTTTGTAGTCCTCATACATACCCATGGCTAGTGGCATCACCGCCACTTTACCGCATAATGCCGGTTCATCGTCCGTCCTTCTCCCTCTATTGTTGGAGATTATAATGTATCCAAATCCTAAACCTGGTGAACTTGAACCTAGCTTAGCCCTATCAGATTGCCGGACAAGTCAAATTGCTTGTTGGCCCAGGCACGAATTGTGGTGCAAATCCAATAGTAAGGAATTCGACTGGTTTTCTAAGGTTTTTTGTTGAATATTATTTAACAATTCCACTTAAATTATATAGTAATATCTTTTTATCAAATAGAGTAACATATAACCCTACAATTCTATCTTTTGCGCAACAATTGTTAAATATATGGAGATCAGATAATTCTTCTCACTACTCTATAGAGATAAACAAACATCCTATTATTAATTTAGCCAGCTAATTTGGTTTCTAATATTGTTTTACTATATGTTAGAGTTTAGCACATAAGTATATGTAAACACATAATGAGTCCACATTTGGATATAGCAATATCAAAACTCTTATACAATTGCATTAAGAGCTTGAGAAATGAATAAATATCTTATATATATATTATATGTTTTTAAAATTGCATAAATAAGATTTTGATCATTAGTTAAGATAAACGATATTTCTCAAATTATTATGTAGCTAGTGTGCCTAGTTTCTTTTCTTAGCTCTATTTTTGTTTAATTAGTTCCATTATGTATTTTTTAAAAAATAGAAAAGTTTATTCTTATTTTTGTGTCATTTTTTATATGAAAATGTTAGCATGTACCATGCCATGTTACTCCATCTCATAATAAGTGCATTTTAATGGAAAACATCGTCCTACAATATAAGTCTATTGAGAAGATTTAAATGTGTAGTTATTGCAATATTTCTACTTTGCACCCTTGCTTTAATGATGAAAATGTCGATAACTAATTGTAGTACACCACTCAATAGAGGTATAAATGATATAGTAACATTAACTTTTTTAGATTTAATGTCTCTTTGGTCTGTGTGTATATGAGCTTAGACTTATATTATAGAACAAAAAAGTTACGATATTATCTGTAAGGTGTATACATCTAACTAGTTTCTTAAGAATTAAAAGAGAGATAATTTTATAAGAAAGTTCTAAATCATCCAAGTTTAAAATTTATAAATATTTAGAAATTGTAAGCGCTTTAAATATTTTTGAACAAACTAAATCATGACTATTGTGATGAAACTAGTTTATATATACCGGCAACATACCTCATTTCTTGTATACAAATATGCTAAGATAGGACATAAGAAAAGAGAAGAGTTGCTAGATATCAATTTTTTTAAAATAGAGTGACTTGTAATAGGGCTATGCTAAAATAAAGTGTATTTTTTTAACCGTAGGATTCTAGCTGAGTCGTCTAAATACTTAGCACATTAATCCCTCTAAGTTCTATTTTAAATGACATCATATATTTTTATGGTAAAAATAATAATTTATAACAAAAATACTTTGATAAGAGTTGTCAATCTAGATCATTGTAAATACACTAATTGTCGAAGGTTAAACATTTTGAATGCATATGTTCTAAAATGTAACTTTAAAATAACGAAAATAGTATTTAGCTATATCCAAAAGATATTATAATATTTTATTTCGAATCCTCATTGGTAAAATTCTGTATCTGCTACTATGTGAACCAACCAAATAGGCAGATACTAAAGTGGCACAATCCATTATTCCCCTTTACTAAAGTGGCACAATCCATTATTCCCCTTGCTATTTAGAACTGTATAAATAATTAAAACTTAGTAAAAATTCCTAGTACCTAGTGAATCCTATGCTAGTAATAAACAAAAAGAATGCAAAGAGACTCATACTTCATCTCATAATTACTTGGCCAAATACCACCCAACAAACTCCCACAATAGGATCAAATGAACTGAATCCAAATCATGCAATTTTAATTTCGTTTGACTCTGTTCGTTGGAAAAATTATGATTAACGACATTCATATGTATCCACACCGCAACAACTCATCAAATAACCACTATTCTAAACAACAGTACACTGACTACTTGAATAAAAACCGGAGCATATCCTAAATATTCGCCCTCTAAGAAGAGAAACTGTGGGGCAAGGGGCATCCGATAAAGGAGCTCATCAACTCGAGAGGGACGGGGGCGAGCGAAGAGGGTTGTCTCATATGCTCCTGCTGATGCATGGTCGTCTCGTATGCTCCTGTCCATGTATGGCAGCGGTAGTCAGTCTACTAGTGGCAGCAGTGTTCGATTCCAATTTCACTTTTGGTCTCAATTGGGCCGGGCCGTATTGAGTTGTCTTGCTTTCCAGCGAGATAGACATGGACACCTGCTACGATAACTATTGAGAACTAGGCCGGACTATTGAGTTTAACAGGTTATTATTGAGTTTCTTATAAAATAATATAGTTCGACGTAAAATCATTTTATTTATCATTTAATAGCTTATTATAATTCGAGATGAGCCGTATCAAGGCTGGCCTCATTATCTTTTTTTCACTCGAATTAAACTCATTTTGCGAGTCCGACCGCACTACAACTGAACGGATCCAACTTCTGCTCCTCGTCTTCTTGGCCGGCAAGAAAGGAAAGGCAAGGCAAGGGGCACTCGTGATGGTCACATGTTGGAGTTCCTAGAGGTGCAGTAGCGACGCGCCGAGTCAGCGAGTGGTACGCGGCCCTCGACGATCTTTACCAACGCAAGCTGTGGCACCAGATCACCCTCAAGCCCGACCAGTTCCTCGCCCTCGCCGTCGTCCAGGTCCGGTTGATCTCATTGATCCCGCTCTTCCACACCTCCTAGTAGTATCCTTGCGTGCCGTTTGATCTGCGTTGGTTATTAGCTAGTAGTTTCTGAACCTACAGCTCGTGAACTAGATGGTGATCTCGCTTGCGCACGACGCACTACTTTTACAATATATTGAGGATGAGTCATTAGTGCCATGTAAAATCAGCCTGATAGATCAAGTTCGTTTTTGGTTGGCTCACTGAAGTCATGCTTCCATGTTCCTTGTCCTACTGTTGCCTTATTTGAGCTTATATATAACTGGTCCAATTATTCATGATGATTTTTTTCTATTCTGTGGTGGGACAACATTTCATGCCATTAGTATACAAATTTGGATTTTAGAGCTAGGACTTTGCGGGGTTCTGTTGAACTAGCTGGAGCTTAATGTTAAAGCAAACTCACAGTTACATTTAGCATCTCAGCTAAATAATTTCTATCAATGTTGCAAAGCTCGTATTGGTATTATATTATATATTACTTGTATTGGTTCGCTGAATTAGCTTCTGTTTCCATTGTATTTTCATGTGGATAGTGCCCTTATGTGATTTTGGAGCGCTGTAATCTGCATAATCAGGTTGTATGAGCATTGCTGACTAATTTCCCTTGTGGTTTTCATTTAGATCCATAGCCTTGTGGGAACAACGGTGGAGTGGCTTTATCATATGTTGCAAGCATTCAACACCGGCAATCTAGCATTGTATCAAGAACTTTGCAAAACTCACAACACAGCTTTGAGTGCACAACCTGCATTGGTACAGAATGAGAGGAAGCTACTTGAAAAGATCAATATCCTTTGCTTGATGGAAATCATTTTCAGGTAATTGTCGTGGGGGACAATTCAAAGTTAAGGTGTTGATTGATGTTAGGCATCCACTGCTATTAGAAGCAAAGCTTTGTTACCTAAATTTCTTTATCCATTGTAGTCGATCATCTGAAGACCGTACAATCCCACTGAGTGCTATAGCTGAACGGACCAGGCTCTCAATTGAAGAAGTGGAGTATCTACTAATGAAGAGCCTTTCTGTAAGTTTGACACTCCATGGAGTCATGGGCAGCTCCATGTATACCCTTCCCTTCTTGTGGCTATCTATCAGGTGTAATGACACTATTACTTTGTTGCAGGCCCATCTTATAGAGGGTATAATTGATCAAGTTGATGAGACTGTCCGTGTTTCGTGGGTTCAACCGAGGGTCCTGGGTATAGACCAAGTGAAATCTCTGCGTGACCGACTGGACACTTGGGTCAGAAAGGTGCATACAACCTTGCTATCTGTCGAAGCCGAGACACCCGACTTGTTATCTTCGTGATGTTATTCAGTTTGAAACTTGAAAGATGGCTGTGACCTTACACAAATTAAGCGAAGCAAGCCACCCTGTAATGATCATTGTGACCTTGCGTAAAGCATGAAGTTAAGCACCATATTCTTTAGCAACTGTTGTTTCCTAAAATGCCTTATTATTTAATTTCTTTGTAAAATCGGAAAACCTCGAAAGATTCATAGAGCATCTTTTTTCTGGAGGAATTCGCGGGTTTATGCAAGAAATACTAGCAATCATCTACAGGGCACATCTATTAATCACTGAGCCCCAACAGTGGCCATGGGCGATGCACGGGGACGGAGGAGGTGGCCATATTGATCATTAATCTGTGCATACGGTACAAGTGCTATATGTAATATGTTGGCCTTGTTTGTAGCGCTGCGCCCATTGGTATAAAACATGGAGAGCTCACACACACACACACACACACACACACACACACACACACACATATATATATATATATATAGACACACACATACCAACGTACAAAGCTCAAACCTCACAAACCGGCTTCTGTATCTGACCTGTTCTGTTTCCTAACCAAACAATTGTAAGAGGTGATATTCGGGAGCCACATGACCAGAGAGCGAGCGAGCGAGCTTTAGGTATTTCACCTTT
This sequence comes from Guadua angustifolia, assembly GCA_036346375.1. Classification (NCBI taxonomy): domain Eukaryota; kingdom Viridiplantae; phylum Streptophyta; class Magnoliopsida; order Poales; family Poaceae; genus Guadua; species Guadua angustifolia. The sequence goes on along the minus strand of CM070507.1, from coordinate 9,178,373 downwards.
TTCTTTCGCGAATGATTTCACTATTCCTCAAATTTGTTTTCCCCTGACGTAATCGAGTTAGGTTAGAACTTTTTAAGGGACAAGTTAGGAGCCAAATGCTTCTTAAAGAAAGACGTGACTATCACAGTAATTGACAACAGCTAAATTATACTAGAGTTTTAATATTTATCGTTTATAAGCTCGAACAGTCGTTCACTCTATCTGAGAGGTAGCCTACCCAAAGGCTACCCATACCAAGACCAAGAATGCCTATCCTATGCCCCAGCAGAGAGAACATGCTCAACCAATGCACAACCAAAGACTAGACGTTGCTCAAAGTGGTAGCCATCAGGCCCGTCATCCCCTGCCAGGCTGAAGTGGAAAATATCGGATGCTAGGTGTCATCACAAGGAAGACGATCGATGGAACGTGGAAGATTGGGATGGGGAAAATATCGGATACCGGTTTAGCTCATTTAGGTCGAGATGTCCGTTGGATGACATTGGAGTCTTGACAAGCTTCGTGTCTTCCATACTAAATCTCTTGAGAAGATCCTTTATGTATTTGGTTTGGCTCACGAATGTCTCATTCTTGAGTTGCTTGATTTGAAGTCCGAGAAAGAAATTTAATTCTCCAATCATGAATATTTCAAACTCCATAGATATCATATCACCAAATTCTTTGCAAAAATCTTTGTTAGTAGAATCAAATATAATATCATCAACATAAATTTGACACACGAAGAATTCTCCATCAATTATTTTAGTAAAGAGTGTTGTATCAACCTTTTCAATTTTGAAACCTTTTGAAATTAGAAAATCTCTAAGCTGCTCATACCATACTCTAGGAGCTTATTTGAGACCATATAGCGTCTTAGAGAGTTTGTACATATGATTTGGGTGTTTAGAATTTTCAAAACTGGGAGGTTGTTCTATAAATACCAACTCAGATATTTGTCTATTTAGAAATGTACTCTTTACATCCATTTGAAATAATTTGATATCAAAATAAGATGCAAATGCAAGCAAGATTCTAATAGCTTCTAATGTAGCTACGGATGCACAGGCTTCACCGAAATCTAATCTTTCAATTTGAGTGAAGCCTTGCGCCACTAATCTAGCCTTATTCCTTACCACAATGCCATTTTCATTTTGCTTATTTCGAAATACCCATTTGGTAACGATTACGTTGTATTCCTTGGGTCTTTCTACTAATGTTCACACGTCATTCTAGACGAAATTGTTTAGTTCTTCATGCATTGCATTCACCCAATCCGGATCATCTAAGGCTTCATCTACATGTATAGGTTGAAAAGAAGACACAAACGAGTAATGTTCACAAAAAGAAGCGACATGAGATCGAATTTGAATACCTTTACTAACATCACCCAATATTTGACCTATTGGATGATCTTTGGAGAGTCCATGATGAATTCTTTGATCTATTGGATGATCTTTGGAGAGTCCATGATGATATTTATTTAATTGTGCTATATTTTTTCTATATTCTACAATTTATTCCTGATGAAACAATTGTTTGATTGATAAATCATACTTCTAATATAGAACAAAGTATAATCCGATAGCGAAAGAGAAAATCTGTCTAGAAGACAGTTGTACCACACTAAATGAATTGGAAATATTATGACTATTGTCAGAAGCGATACTCTCATAGTTGGCACTGGAAGAATGCCATATTATATCTTGAGTTCAGTCGTACTCCCTTAAGTTTTAAAGACATTGATCTAAATCGTTTCCATATGGAGACAAAGAATGAGGATGGTGCAGAATACCTACTCATGACTAAGTTTAATGGGTGTAATAAATATGTGGTTAAAAAGCTTCATTTATTTTCCTCCGGGTTATACTATGCACATATAAAACATTAAGTTTATGTTGCGATAAAAACCCAGAAATATTTAAGATTTGGTAGATTGACTAGGTTATCTTGAGTTGAATATGAATAATTAATAATTTTGCTGGCCAGAGTATAAAGACTTTTTTAGACCTGAAGATTTCTTATATCCTGTTTGTGCTATAGGAAAGTTTATAGTTAGATCTTCTTACCTAAAAAGCTAGGGAAGAATTATTGAATTTCTTGAAGAAAATTCAAAATGATATCTATGGACTGTTTAGCCCCTGTTGGGCCTCTTTTTAAGAAAATTTATGGTACTCATAGATACTTCTACTAGATAGTCCTATGTATGTCTCTTATCTACTAGGAACCATGCTTCTACCAAAATTGACTGCCCAAATTATTAAGTTAAGAGTCTACTTTATAGAAGAAATGATCAAGTCTATTCGAATGAACAATGCTAGTGAGTTTACCTCAAAAAATATTTAATGATTATTGCATGGCTCTGGGAATTATTGTAGAGCATCTCATATCTTATATCCACACTCAAAATGGCATTGCAAAGTCATTATATTAAAAGAGCAAAACTTAGTGTTTGGCCGCTCTTGCAGAATAGTGGGCTTCCCACCAGTTGTTGGGGTCACGCAGTGCTACATATTGCAGTAATAATTCAACTCAGACCAATTGCACATAATGAAATTTTTACGTTGCAGATAGTGCATGGAAAAGAATCAAGTATTTTACATCTGCAAAAATCTGGTTGTGTTGTATACATGCCAATCTCTTCACCACAGCGTACCACCATAGGATCTCACTAGAAGTTGAGGATCTATATAGGTTATGAATCTCTGTCATTTATTAAAATACCTAGAACCTATTACAGGGGATCTGTACAGGGCTCGGTACGTTGATTGTACTAAGGATATTTTTTCGACATTAGAGGGAGATAAGTGCCACATTAGAGAATGCCGAGTCCTTAGATCCACACACTAAAAAGGCCAAATTTGAAGTTTGAAGGATAATAAATCTGTAATAAATAAGTTAATAATCTGCCAAATGCTTTCATTGGTCATAAGGAAGTGGAAAGATCTCATATATACAATATATGCATCTGAAATAGTGAAAATACCCTAGAAGGATATTGAACCCACTCTTAACCCTCATGATAAGAAGAGGAGGAGGCCTCCAGGTGCATGGGACTTAATTCCATGGAGACGTCTGCAGAAGTAGAGAATCAAACAAATGAGAACATTACCCATGACAGTAGAAGAACCTCAACCTAATATTGAGAAAATCCCTAAAGTGAACCATCCTGGAGATGGTAACATTCTGAAGTGATCCATCCTGAATATGATAACCCCAGCTTATATTTATGCGCACAATCCCACGCTGAGAAGTCGGAACACCCAGTCTCCATCGTTGTGGGAAATCACGAGGAGCTGAATAAAATTAATATAGATATATCTCTGAAGTGATGTAGAAGAAATGAATAAAAGAAAGACTACAATTGTCGATATATATTTGCCTCTAAAATTGCTAAAAGCTATATCCAGAACCAAAGTCTATAGCAGAGCGCCAGAAGCGCTCAGATAGGATCAAACAAAAGAAGCAATTGAGGTAATGCTCGCTTAATAAGAGAAAAGTTTTTGATCATGTTGACCGAACATCTCCTAAAATGTTTTCTGTAGGATCAAATGGGTTTTTCATCCAGAAGTGTTTTTGGTCCTGTTGACCGAACATCTCCTAAAGTGTTTCCTGTAGGATCAATGGGTTTTTCATCCAGAAGAGTTTTTGTTCCTGTTAACCGAACATTTCCTAAAGTGTTTCCTGTAGGATTAAATGGGTTTTTCATCCAGAAGAAAAATGAAAATACCCAGTGGTGAGATATAAAGCGAGGCCTATAGCACACAAGGGTTTATGCAGAGACCCAATATTGATTACGATGAAACCTATTTCTCCTGTAATGAGTGAAATAATGTTCTGAAATTTAATATTAATGGCAGTAAGCTTAAATTTAAAAATACAGTTGATGGATGTAGTGACCGCATATTTATATAGGTCACTGGATATGGATATTTATACGAGAGTCCCTGAAGGAGTCAAAGTTCCGGATCCTAATAATCGCAACATGTATAGCGTCAAAATGAAGAGATTGTTATACGGATTAAAACAGCCAGGGAAAATGTGGTATAACTAACATAGTGAGTTCCTCCTGAAGAAGGGATATTGTCCCTGTGTGTTTATAAAGAAATTCCAAAATAGATTTTGTATTATCTCAGTTTTATGGCGATAATATGAATGTCATCAGAACTACAGAGGAGATAGAAGAAGCACGTGCTTACCTCATGACAGAGTTTTGAGATGAAAGATTTGGGTAAAACTAAATTTTGCTTAAGTCTGCAACTAGAGTATTTTCTAGAAGGAATTCTTGTATACCAGTCTTCCTATACCCAGAAGATATTGGAAATGTTTAATATTGATAAATGCAGCCTTTAAAAACTCCATGGTTGTACGATCCCTTGAAGTGGACAAAAACCCTTTCAAACCAAGGATGGAAATGAGAAAGTCTTAGAACCTGAAGTCTCATACCGATGTATCTTACAAATTGCACACGGCCTGATATTGCATTCGCAGTGAATTTGCTAGCAAGACACAGTTCAGCTCTAACCAGAAGACATTGGGCTGGTGTCAAGATTTTACTCAGATACCTCCAAGATACTCAAGATCTTGGTTTGTTTTTCCAGAAGAACCAAGACTTGACCGTGGTGGGATATACGGATGCTGGCTATTTGTTTGATCACTACAGTGTCAAATCACAGACTGGTTTTGTATTTATCTGCGGTGTTACAGCCGTTTTTTACGGTCTTGTAAGCAGATTTTGGTAGCTACTTGTACCAACCACTCAGAGATCATAACTTTGTTTCAAGTCTCGCATAAATGTGTTTGGCTACGACGTGTGATTAGTTATATCCAGAAGTCATGTGACCTTAATACTGTCGATACCCCCACAATTATCTATGAAGATAATACTAATTATGTTGTACAAATGCAATTGGGTTATGTTAAAAGCAAATATCACGAAGCTATTGTTTCTAAGTTTTTTTATCCTCATGAACTTCAGAAGAATAGTGAGTTAAAGATTTTGCAATCTAAGTCGTGTAAAAATTTTGCAGATTTATTCACTAAGTTCTTGCCTAAATCCACATATTACAAAAATATGTTAAAGACATTGGAATGAAGCGACTTTGAGATATGCAAAGTTCAGGGGGAATAAACCCTTGAACCATGACCCTTTTATATGATTTTGAAGGTTATATTTTAAATCTTAAAAATTATAAGTTGTACTCTTTTTCTTCCAGTGAGTTTTTCTGAAAAATATGAAGGTTTTTAATGAGGCAACTAGTACAACATGGAGTGCGAGTGCAATGTACTGTTTTCTCCATCTCCTTTTTCACTTTGGGTATTCAGTTAGACTTTATCTTTTATGTGTGGGCGAATCCAATCTCATTTCTTGCTAATTTTTTTATATATATATGGCATACCCCATGTACAAGAATTAATCTAATAAAAGCGAGAGAACAGAATTTCCTCCCTATATTGTATGTGCTCCAGTTCTTATTATTATGATTTCGTTGGTATGCTATTAATTGATCGTGATAAACGACTACGTATTACAACAACTTAATAGCTTATTATTAGACGTGCTGACACGGAGTTTCCGTGGAACAACGCGTTCTGGGCGAACGAGACAGTCAATGCGGTGTCGGCCAGCATCGCCAAACGCGCAGGGGGATCAACGGAAGCACGGACACGACGACCAGACTAGGGATTTTCCGACCGTTCCGGAGAAAATGGAAATGAAAGCCTTTTTTCGGAAATGGAAACGAAAAATATCGGTACGGAAACAAAAACGGAAATTTTTTGTCGAAAACGGAAACGGAAATGAAAACGGGAGAGCCATTTCCGTCGGAAATGGAATCGGAAATTCTGTATAAGTGAAACCGGAAATTCTGTCAGAAACTTGACCCACTTGCCCAAAAAGGAGAATAGATAATTTGCATTTATTTTTGAATTAAAATAATTTCAGAAATACAAATGGCTTAATAGAAAATATCAAATAGGGTTTAAAAATTCCAAAAAATCTCAAAAATACTTTGGAACATTTTGAACCTAGGAAAATTATTCTAGCATAATTTTGACTTCACTTTTCATGAATAAATTAATTATATAAATATGAAAGTAGCAAAACAGCATTTATAAACTCCAAAAAATCCAGGATAAATCTCAGAAAATCATAAATGAATATTGAACAATAATATGCAAAGTTTAGGGCATTACATCTTTATAGTTGGAGGAGCAAGAAAATGTCGATGATAATGATATGAAGGAGGACATGATGGTATGATCTGGGAAACAAATAGCGAGAACCGATAAGTCTGAGAAAAAACCCCCTAGTGATATCAGTGAACATAACATTATTCTTGTATCGCTTTTGAAGTGGAATGGGTTACTTTGTTTTTGCGGTCATGTATATTATGATTATGTACTACGTTCTTGTGGAATTTTTCACTTTCGTTTTCGTATCCGCTCCGTTTCACATCCGTTTCCGTCATTATTCGTTTTCGTATCTATTTTCGAGGTTTTCAATTTTATTTCCGTTACCAGTAAAAGATATGAAAATAGAAACAGTACAAACATTTACCAATGGTTTCTGTTTTAACGAGACGCTGTCACTCGCGGTGGGTCACGTGGCTGGAGGAGTGGCGCCGGCCGCGGTGGGAGACTACGTACTACGTACGACGTCGCCGTCCGTCAGTTGTTGTAGCTTGTGAACACGCGTCCGCTGTTACAGGACCGGCCTGCCACCACTGGAGGCTCGGTGATCGTTAGATTATCGGAGAATTAAGGATATGTCACTCCATTTATTGGTATTTCAGTAAATGCTACAACCGGATCTAAAGGTGACATTTCATTGAGACAATGATTAGCACTCGTAGATTGATTTCATTTTTTTGTTAACTTTTCTAAGTAGCACATGTTACCAAAGATGCGTCAAGTCGAAGTGTCATTAGTCACAAGTACAACAAAATCATTTTCTGCCAAAAAAATGGAGCCCATGGAATCAAGCAAGAATGCTCCGAAGGTTTGCTATCTTGCATTTACCAGCTTAATAATAAAAAACTCAGCATTGAGGGCGATTTCAGTGATTTTGCCAAAAAAAAGCCGTGTGTTAGAAGTCACTCACAGGTGTTACAATTTTACAAGGTATATCTCAAATGCGAATGCACAAATGGCAATGACGGCAAGCAAATAGAGAACAAAAATGCCAGCGCCAGGCTTCTGATTGACCAGTGTACAGTAACCATTACGAGTCTACTACACTTGCGGACTTACCCTAAGCACGGCAGCAACTTGGTTGAGGCTTCGGATGAGAGTGGGCGTTTACCTAGCAGGTCATGCTCTAGTTCTGATCTTCTCTGATTATCCGTTGTACGATACCGACAGCGATTGTGCTTCCAGACGACCTTAAGAATGCCCTCCCAAGAGCTCGGCTTTTGGAGAATTCCTGAACACAGACCGCTACGTCTAGGGCTACCTGACGAAGGGTAGGAAGATTACAAATAATGTACTGCATTGTGCGAATTCCACTAAATGATGTTATCTCAGGATATGGAACTTGATTAAAGCAAGCAGTTCACAGAGATCAGTGCATGTTGATTACCTGTACAACAGCATTCTGCTTTGATTTAAGAAACCGAGGTGCCGTTTTACTTGGTTTGCCAGTCTTGTCAAGCAATGCCACGATTTTTTCTATCCTTGCAGCCGCCTTCACATGATGTACGTGAAACTCCACCTAGGTCCATATCATTATTATGATTACACTGGGAAAGAAGCTAATCAAACAGGGCTTTTGGTTATATCTTTACCTGAGAACCAAAAAGAATAGGAGTGGTGATGTCCAAGACTAGAACCTTTAGCTCCAACTTCTTAGCTACAGGCACCGGGAAACCAGGGTGGCAAAGAACCCCACCAGCTATTAGTTTGCTCCCATCAACACCCAGTATACTAACTGCAACATTGTCACCAGCTCTTGCTATGCTGCATGAACAAGAGTCCCGTTCGATGGTTTTCACTGTTGCCACTTGCCCACAAGGTAAAACTAAGACCTGCACAGCAACAAAATCCAAGTTGTCAGAGGAGAGATAAATGTCTAACAAAAATCAAGAGCAGCCATTTAATTGAACCATCAAGCAAGAAGAATGGGGAAAAAAATTCTCAGTACAAATGATCACATCACGCTGTTACTGAAAAGATTGGCATTCCACAAGCAGGTCATGCTCTAAATAGACTGGAATCAATCTAACCTGATTGTTGAAACTGATCTCAATGCAATATAGGAATATTGACAACTTCTGCAGAAAGAAGGTTTAGAGGAATCTACCTTTGAACCATTTTGAATAGCCCCAGTTTCTAATTTTCCAAAAGCTGCCAGCTGCCCTGTCGACTGAGACTTGATAACATCACAGATAGGAAGAATGAGGGGCTTTGAAACATCCCGAGAAGGAAGCTGCAGTGAATCTATAGCATCCAAGAGACAGAACCCTTGATACCTAAAAGGATGTCTCCATTTAAGATTCAAATTGTGGAGGCAAACAATGGAACTTTGTTAAGATTGATAGTTTGCCCCCAAATATTTCAAAAAAATCAGTTATATTCTCATATATGTTCAAATCAAAACTCTCAAATTTGGCCGAAGTGGGTACATTCTACAGACCACATTAACATATCAAAAAGTGGGAAATTGCAAGATACATCAATTGACTAGTGAAAATAAGCTGCTATCAGACCAGTAAAAACCAGTCTCTTGACAGGTTTTACCTGAAACTAAACTACTTTTTTTGCGATGAAAACTAACATTTAACTACAGGCATAGCATATCATTCTAAGACCAGCAGAAAATTGTCCTCCAGAACACAACTAAACAGGTATACTAACAAATTTAAATCCATAGCACTGCAGCTGTTTGCAAGAATGTCCTCCAAAACTGGATAAACAAATTAATAACTAATGGAAATATGAGCGCTGCAACAATGGAGTTATAGATCTAAATATTTACTATGGTCTGTTCATGCTGATTAGTACCCCCAAAATATTTAACCACATAAGATGGGATAAATTCAAGGATCACTGAATTGTGTCTTCTAAACAGAAAGGAGTCCAAGATTTCTTGCCATAAATTATCATTTTTGAAAGAAAAGGGAGAGCAATAACATGTTACCACCAATTATTCTTAGAGACAGGTCATAACAGAGGCTACAACCTCCTCTGCGTTGAAGAATCTCACCATGGTGTAGTATTTCAAATGAAACAAAAGTCTACCAGAAACAGAGCTTACCAGGAGGTCAAACAAGCATCCGAAGGAGGTTTGATCAAATTCTGATTTTCTGCAGCACTGAGAGGAATCCAAGTAACAGATGAATCTCTGAAGTTGCATGACCGCAGGAAACTACCAAGTTGTACCTTAATGAACTCAAATCTTTCTTTTGAGTACCCAACAGCATCCATCTTGTTGACTGCAACAATAAGCTGTTCAACACCAAAGCTTCTAATAAGCTGAGCATGCTCCTTTGTCTGGCCAACACTTTTCCCTTCTTCACCATCCATGCCAGCTTCAAAAGAACCAGTGCAAGCATCAACAACAAGAATAGCTGCATCAGCTTGTGTTGCACCTGATATCATATTTGGCACAAAGTCTTTGTGGCCAGGAGAGTCGAGCAAAACTACACGGTATTTCTTGGTCTCCAAATAAGCCACAGCCACTGTCATTGTCACACCTCTTTCTCTTTCTTCCCTGCTCTCATCCATGGCCCATGCATAAGCAAATGACCCCTTTCCCTGGAAAAACGAATTATACGACACAAACAGTTAGATATGATCAGAACGTCAAGATGAATAAGTAGAGTAGCTGATGCAACAGACAGGAGCAACTTACTTTTTCTTTAGCTTCCTTCTCATTCTTGTGCATATCTTTTTTCGAAATCCTTCCTAATAGGTGTAGCAATCTCCCAGATAGTGTCGACTTGCCAGAATCAACATGACCCACCTAACCAAATTGTTCAGAGACAAGTATCCCTTTAGACAAAGAACTATTTAGAAGAACAAAATGTGAAAAGAATAGATACCACGTCTACATGTTACAACAGAAGATGAGTAGTAACCTACTATTGCAAGGTTTAGTTGGCTCAGCGTCCCTGACTCTGGATCAACTAACATCCACTTCTCAGGCTTATATTCTTCAGGTAAATAAGGTTTTGTAACATTTACATTGTTTTTTTCTGAACTTAGCTGGCTTATGTCAGAAGAAAGTGTCTGGGCCACACCCTCATTCTGCGAAGAACTGCCAGTCCTACTACTCTGGTTGTCCTTTAGCTGAAAATGATCAAGAATCAATTGAGCTGTCCTCTCGATAGGCACATCTTCTTCAGGAAGTATAATGGGTTGCTTCTTTTTTCCAGTGCCTGATGAGCTACCAACAGATGCCAACTTTGTGGAATTGACTGTTGAGATACGCAAGTAATTAAAAATGAGGAAATAAAAACTAAAGCTAACATCTTTCATTTTCAACAGACAAGCTTATCAACCAACAGTTAAATTTGACCATGTAACAGTATGAGCAGCACTGCAATTTTAGTTAACCGCTTCACCCTTAACACAAGAACGACTTGCTTCACAAGATATTGACCTCCAAGGCATCCAACAAGCAAACCAATTTTCTCTACTACTTCTAATTTTGAGTTGGTGGTGATACGTCCGTTCTCCACCACCAACCCATTTCTAAATCGAAAAAAAACCGAACCGGCGGATGGAAAAAACGGTTCGTTTTTTTCGCCTGCTCGCAATAGTCGGGCGGCACAAACCACGGTTCTCCGACTCTCATTCCTCCCGACCGCAATTGTGGCGCGGCGAAAGCACAAGGCGCAGCAAGGAGGCCGCGGGTACCGGCTATTCTGGTGTTCGGCGACTCCTTCGTCGACATGGGTAACAACAACGCTGTCGTCACGCTCGCCAAGGCCGACTTCAGGCCGTACGGCAAGGACCTCAACGACGGCGTCCGAGCGCAAGGCGCAGCGGCGGGAGGCCGTGGGTGTAGGCTATTCTGGTGTTTGGCGACTCCTTCATCAACACGGGTAACAACAACGCCATCGTCATGCTCGCCAAGGCCGACTTCAAGTCGTATGACAAGGACCTCAATGGCGGCGTCCGGGCGCAAGGCGCGGTGGGAGTCCGCGGTGCCGGCTATTCTGGTGTTCGGCGACTCCTTCGTCGATACAGGTAACAACAACGTCGTCGTCACGAAGAACACCGATGCCTTATCATCTCCTGCGCGCGTTGGCTACTTCCCCACTGCCGCGCGAGACCTCGGTGTGGGATTCAATCTCGTGTGCATTCTTGGGACGATTTGTGTTTGGGATGGTTGTTGACGTGTGTGGGTGTTTGTCATGTGGGGCATTACATATGGCAGCGCAGAAGAATATCGGGCCGCTTCCTGTGTCAGCCCGGCTTAGAGGAGATAGAAAAGTAATTCCATTACGATAGATATATCCTTTCAAATAGGATTTCGTTAGTTTCCTTATTGTTAAAGATATTTTCCTTTTAAACAAGATAGATTGTTACCTTATCTCGTAAAAGCCCTTCCTATATAAGGGGCTAAGTGTTTGCCTTGAGAAATATCGAAAAATTGCCTCATCTCCTGTGTCTCTCTCTTCTCGGGTTTACGCCGCCTAGCTTCCTTTCACGCGGCACCATCACGGCCTCGCGTCAAGCGCCAAAGGCGGGTTAGGCGCGTCGCCCGCCCCGTCGATAGTTACTCCTCCGGCCCAATTGCTCTCCGGCCTCGTCGTGTGACAACTTGGTATCGATTCTTCCGCCGCTTCTCCCATCATGTCCCATGAGGATCTACCCGACTCGATGGCGAACCGAAGCTATTCTTCACAGATGACGGCGGACAAAGTAGTATTCATGCCAAGATGGACTCTTGCAAATTTCGTCCGGATTTAGACAACCAGCAACGTGTTCATCATATCGCCATTGCTCGCTTTGAGCATGCCGACGGGCAGAGCAAAGACCATCCAGAGCCTCTGTTCGCACCAGTGGCCTTTACCCACGCCGCCGGACTTCCAACTCAAAGTGACCAATGATCAATGGAGCCGCTTTGTTAGGACCGCCGTTCTAAGATGACCAAGGGTCCGAAAGATCACCACTGTGCTCCACCGCACGCCTTCAACTCGATCGGTGGTGCCTCACTTTACAAGCTCAACTTCCCAACTTTCGACGGAAAGAAGATCCCCGCCTGCTCAACCGCTATGCACAGCTTCTTCCGAGGCCGGCCGCACTATGGAGAGGACAAAGTCCGGTTGGCTTTTTTCACCGCTGGCAACGCACAACTCGTATCACCGCTTGAGCGCGATATGGGTTCTCCTCCCGCGCCGCTTGCGGAATCGGTCAATACCCGATTCGCCCACCAATGCGATCTAATTCGTTGGCGAATCGACGCGCTGCGCCAAGACGGATCTGTGGGCTGAATTTTGCGAACAATTCTTGGCCTTATTGTGTCGCACAGATCCCTCTCTCAACATCAAGAATTCAACTCTTCACCGCCGGGGATCCTCTCCAAATTGACGTTGAACTCGTGCCCCAGATCCTTGAAACGGCAATGAGCCTCGCTGCGTTTATGAGCGCCGCCTCCTTGTCACCATCGCACCACTCGCCGACCATGGCGCGGCCGCTATGTCACCATCAGCGGCTAACACCTACTAAACTGGTGCTCCACCAGCGATTCGGCGTTCTTCCTCCATCCCGCTTCGCCTACCCCGACGACATTATCTCCGCCGAGATGGACCGACGTCGCACGTTGGGCCTTTGCTATCATTGTGATGAAAAGTTCATCACCGGCCATCGTTGCAAGAAGCTTTTTGTACTGGAGGTCCTCGACACCGCCGACGACTCGACCATGATGCAAAGAATTGAACCGCCATTTCATTGGTCGCCTCACGCAAGATCACGCAAGTCGCCAAACCATGCGCTCCTCGTGAACATATCAGTCATTCTTTCCGCCCTCCGGATTCCGCTTACACACAACTTCATCGCCGACCGCTGTCAAGCAGTCAGCCGGGTTTCTTTCAATCGTGTTCAAGTCTTCGTGTCTTGGTGGCTAATGGCGATCGCGCTTCAAGCCCCGGGTTTGCCATGATCTGCCGCCACTATCGATGGTGTACCTTTGCTCGATCGCTACGCCCTTCCATTGATGATTTTGATCTCATATTGGGGTCCAATGGCCGGGTACTCTTGCCCATTGTTTGGGACTTCACCCACATGACCATGTCCTTCACCACGCGGATAACACATTATTTGGTCCGAGTGCCGACCAAACAGATCGCCGCCGCCATGCTTGCACCGTCCGGACCGATGACCGCCTCCCGATGAATTCCAAGACTTGTTTATCGAACCTTCCGGCCGCCACCAAAGACGAGAGCGGTATCATCACATTCACTGGCCGCACGGACGCTTATTGCCGTCCTACCATATCGCTATGCCCATTTACGTAGGATGAATTGGAGAAACAAGGCGCTTCGATGTTGCAGAAGGAGTCATTCGCAAGAGTTGCTCTTCAAGATTTTCAAATTTCCGTGTTGCTTGTCAAAAGTCGGAATGCTCTTGGCGCTTTTGTGTCGATTATAGAGCCCTCAATGCTCGCACCATTAAAGACAAGTTTCCCATTCCCTGCGGTGGACGAATCACCGGACGAGCTTCGGGCGCCAAGTTTTTCACTGCTCGATCTTCGTCGGTATCACCAAGTGTTAATGCACCCAGCCGATGTCGAGAAGACGGCTTTTCGCACCCACCGGGGCCTCTTTGAGTTCTTGATCATGCCATTTGGTTTAACCAATGCGCCGGCTACTTTTCAAGCACTCATGAATGAGGTTCTCCGCCCCTTTCTTCGCCGGTTTGTTCTCGTCTTCTTTGATGACATTCTGATTTACAGTTCTTCTTGGTCGGAGCACCTACGCCATATTCGCACCATCTTCCAAACTCTGCAACACCACCGGTTATTTCTGAAGCGCTCTAAATGTTCCTTCGGGGAACAATCTGTGGCATATTTGGGTCACATTATCTCCGCTTCGGGAGTGGCCATGGACGGCCAGAAGGTCACGGCTGTCCAAGATTGGCCCACGCCGCGCTCCGTCAAGGCAGTTCGCGGATTCCTTGGGCTAGCCGGCTACTACCGCAAGTTCATCCGCAGCTTTGGAGACTTGGCTGCCCCGCTTACCAAGCTCTTGAAGAAGGAGGCTTTTAAATGGTCTGCCGAAGCCAACGCCGCATTTACATCTTTGAAGGCCGCTTTGGTGTCAGCACCCATTTTGCAACTCCCAGATTTCACTCTTCCCTTCATCGTCGAGTGCGACGCCTCGGGTCATGGCATCGGCGCCGTCCTCCACCAAGGCACGGGCGCCATCGCTTTCTTCAGCCGAGCCATGGTTCCCCGGTACACCGCTTTGCCAGCTTATGAACAAGAATTAATTGGTCTTGTCCAAGCAAAGGCGCTTTTAGCATCAGATCCGTGGGGCCGCCTTCTTGATTCGGACGACCATTATAGTCTCAAGTTCTTACTTGATCGGCGCCTCAACAATTCTCAACACCATTGGGTCAAGAAATTGTTGGGTTATGATTTCTCTGTTGATTATCGCACCGCAAATCAAATGTTGTCACTGATGTCTCGTCCCAAAGGGATACGTAAACAAAGAATCGCCTCACTTGTGCTATCTCCATCCACACTTCAGATTATTTGATGGGTCAGCCAGAAATCCAACGGATGACACCCTTCGGGGCCAGGATGTGATTCGCCAACCAACAAACCGACCTTGGGGCATTGTGGATGACCTCATCACATTTCACAACCAAGATGTACATTTCTCCGACTTCGTCTTTTTTACCGGAGATCTTGGCCGAGGCTCATCGATCGGTCATGAGGGTGCAGAAAACACTTCACCGCTTCGAAGCCGATTTTCATCTTCCCAATGGCCGTATTCATAGTCCAAGATTTTGTTCGGTCTTGCAAGATCTCGCCAAATAAGCAATAAAGGGAGCAGCCCACCCTCACGGCCTCCTTCAACCCTTGCCGATTCCATCCGCATGCAGTCGATATAGCGATGGACTTCGTGAAGGTTTACCTCGGATTTCGGCAAGATACCATTCTCATCGCTGCCGACCGCTTCTCCAAAGCCGCACATTTCTTCCACTCACCATCCATATACAAATTTCATTCGGTGGCACGAAGTTTTCTTTGACGAGATCGTCGTATTCATGGAATCCCCACTTCCATTGTCGATGATCGGATCCCAGATTCACCAAAGAACTTCGACCAATTATTCCTTTGGTCGGTGTCAAGCTCAATTTCAACTGCCTTTCACCCGCAATTCGACGATCGCAAATAAGGATCAATAAAATCATTATCATGTACCTTCGCCGCTTCACGGGGACAAAGCCGCGACAAAGGGTCTCGATGGTTACCTTGGGCCGAAGTTTTGCTACAACACAAGCTTCCAAACTTCTTTGAAGACATCACCATTCCGTGTGGTCTATGGGCGCGACCCCCCGTCGTGACGCCAATACCAGCCTGGCGATTCCAACTTACCAGCTGTGGATGCCCTCCTAACAGATCGCAATGAGTTTCTCCAGGAGATTCACACTCGCCTCCTCCAGGCACAGCAGCATTACAAGACCCAGGCAGATAAAGGTCGCCGCGATTTGGAGTTTGCTTCCTGGATCGGGTTTGGCTTACCGCTTCATCGTCAGCGCCCACCATTACTTCCTGTACGGAGCAAACTAGCACCTCGTTATTATGGCCCATACCAGTCGCCCAACGCATTGGTTCTGTGGCGATAAACCGCACCTTCCTCCTCGCCAAGATCCATGATGTTTTTCATGTGGGCCTTCTCAAACCGCTCATCGGGGAACCACCTTCAAGACCACCGCCAAGCATTACACCTCCGAATGGCCGTGGTCTGCCCCGCCTCTTCTCAGTACTCCGCACGCCTAGCACGTGGTCACCATGAGTTATTGGTCCAATGGGATGGTCTCCACACAGCTTGGCCTCTTGGGAGCCCTCGACAAATTTCGCCAATCAGATCTCGACTTCAAGCTTGAGGACAAGCTTTTTGAGGAGGCGGGAGATGTCATGGGGGCATTACATATGGCAGCGCAGAAGAATATTGGCCGGCTTCCCAGTCACCCGCTTAGAGGAGATAGAAAAGTAATTCCATTACGAGATAGATATATCCCTTTCAAATAGGATTTCGTTAGTTTCCTTATTGTTAAAGATATTTTCCTTTTAAACAAGATAGATTGTTACCTTATCTCGTAAAAGCCCTTCCTATATAAGGGGCTAAGTGTTTGCCTTGAGAAATATCGAAAAATTGCCTCATCTCCTCAGTGTCTCCTCTTCTCTCGGGTTTACGCCGCCTAGCTTCCTTTCGCTGGCAACCATCACGGCTCTGCGTCGCGCCAAAGGTGGGCTAGGGCGCGTCCGCTTCCGTCGATAGTTACTCCTCCGGTCCACCTCTGCCTCCGGCTCCTCGTCAGGTGGCGGTGTTGGTTCTGGATTAGTGTGATGGGATCGACGAGATCGGCACCACGCTCTACCTCCGTCTTGGGCAAGTCGGCGATGAAGTCCGCGCCAAGGCGGCAATGGCTGAGGAGGACCAAAGAAGAAGACGGGAGCCCGCTCCCCCGTGGGCGCCGCAGAGGCGATTCGGATGGACGTCGAGGAGGGCGAGGACGAGTGAAGCGATATCTCGTCATTTCGTCAAGGAGAAGCCGTAGAAACTTTTGTAATCAGGATAAATATATGTTTGATCTTGTAGTAAAATTTTATTTTATTGCTTAGCTTTTATGTTTGGTTATCAATTTTATTTTTCGTAGCAACGCACGGGCATTGAACTATAAGTTAATAAAATCAGCAAAAAAAATTCTTGGGCTGAACCATGCTTAGAGCGAACTGTAAGAAAGAGTGTGTGTGTGTGTGTAGTATAATTACCTAGAGCACCATGATCTAAAAAGGATATTTTCTCTATGTATTTTCATACGAATTTTTTTTTGAAATTTTTAGGATATTGAGTTTATCCAGTTTACTAACTAGTTCAAACAAATTTGAACTGAAATTCAAACTAGAGTTTCCCTTTTTGATGATAGTTTGGTTGTAGGTATGTGCCAATTTTATATATAAATCAGCAAAGTATGTGATCCAAACTCGTCCAAAATCTTTGAATTCGAGTATATTTTTTCAAAGGTTTTCATTTCACTTGAATTGTTATAGGTATATACCCTAAAACTAAATTTTTTGAAAAATATACCCGAATATGGCTTGAATTTGCGCATTTGAAACCATGGTGCCCCATTTCGGCTTCCTATATATTCCACAAAGCCACAAGAAGAATATTAAATCTTGGTGCTTAGAAAATAAAGGAAAAATTAGTCCAGCGACACTCAATTCGTTTAGCGATGTGTCTATAACATGTGGGTCCATCTGAGTCTATGACAGTGGGCTAGGGTGTCATAAAGTGAATCATGAATTTTAAAGAGTGTCAGTGGCGCCAATCTCCCAGAAAATAAAAGGTCAAAACAGTGCCCAACACATAAGATAAGCAAATATGCTTGGTTATATCAAGAATCATCCTTTTTCTTTCCTCATTTTCCTATTAACTGGGGTGATACGGAAGGAGAGGGTACTTTGAAGGTAGAAAAGAGCTGGGCTCTTAGTTAGACATATCAACAATATATACATCTAATGCCAATGTGCACAATAATACCTTTATCATGGGATGTACTAGCATACTTGCTCTCAGAATCATAATCGATGTTTGTAGTACGAGTCTTCACTGGCATCTTGGCAGAATCAGTTTTTGACACTGCAGGTGTCGCAAAATTACTTGATATTCCATTGACTGGATCTAATAGTGTAGCAATAGCATATAAGATTACATTATAATTCCTTGTGTACAAATGGATTTCAATTCAAACAGAATCAGAATGGTTGAAGCATGTGTGAGACTCAAATACCTTTTATCGAACCATCCTTAGCAGATTTGACAAAGGATTCTCGGAAAACCCCACACATCTCACAGTATACCATGCTTTCATGATTATCAAACATGCACATGGAGCACCTCCAAAGCACAGGCACAGTACTTGAGGACTTCTTCAGTGATTCTACACAAGACAATGGTGACATAAAATTAGAGACCAAGGAGCCATACTAGAGGCAGTTAGATTAATCAGCAGAGTAACTCATCAGAGCCTACATTGTGCAAACAATGGTGCAAAGCATGGAATCTTTACAGACCCAAAACAACACTAGTTAAAAGAATTAGCAGTGTGACCATAAGAACTATTAATGAAGCATAGAATGCTTAAACTACAAGATGCATACTTGCCAAAATCAGTAAGTAACCAGCAGGAAAACCGGTTAACTCCAACTACTAACCTGCTAAGTTTCAACCAATTTGGGCAAATTTACTCTTGCAGTAAGTTTTTTTTTCTGTAAGTTTTGACCACCTGACTCGATGGATGATATTTGACTTTCAGTCCAAAAATACTTATGGACAATAATGCCTCATCTCCATAGTACTCCATAAGAAAATAAAGTTAACAGGTAATAATAAGCCATTATTCATATATGCATGCACGGTTAAATGGACACAGGTACATGCAATCAACAACAATCAGCCTAATATTATTAGCAATTGGTGGGCTAAATAGGAAGCGGAAATTAATGCAAGCTGGGGAATCAACAACGATAAGCTGAATGATCACCACAATTTGTTAGCACGGAAACAATGGTGTTGGGGAGGAGCATGCAGTATCGCTGTTTGTCATATTCAGACTATCAAGAATGTGATAGCAAGCATAACAGAAACAACTGCGTCAAAATTAACAGCATGAACATTACCAGAAAGACAATGGTACCAGGTTAAGGCTTCTAACAACCTACACTGCTGTAAAAGGAAGCAGCACGGATAGTAACTCCCCCTTCCTTACAGCTAATATGTACACAGTTTAGTAGTAGCTTGAACAACATACCCTTCTCCTTCGCAGGGTGCCGAATGTCGCCGTGTCCGATCTCGTCGTAATCACCGTAGTCATCATCATACTCGTCGTAGTCATCGTACCCGTCATCGTAGTCGGGCCCAGAGACAACCTTGCGAGGCATTCTACTGGCAAACAAAGAGATTCCAACAGTGGGAGCCATACACGACTAGCAAAACTAAACTACTCAACTAACACACCCAATCAACAAACCCTAAATCACGCATCTAGCGCCAAATCCGCACCAAAAGTACCCAAACAACCCACTGCAAACCTCCAACGGGACCAATAATCCACCCAGCGCACGAAACGCGCAGAAATCCCAAACCACCGGCGAAACGCGGACGAATTGGCGGAAATTTCGCTCGCTGTGCGTCACGAGCTCCACTGTAGCAACGCCAACAAAAAAAAAACACGGAAAAAAACACCAAAAAAGATCGCGTGGGGAATGGGGAACGGGTGGTTTTACCTTGATGCGAGCTAGATGCGGCCAGGCTCGAAGCTGTTGATCTCTCCACTCGTCACCCTCCCACCGGAGCGCGACCGTGTCGGGGCGAGTCTGAGTCGAGAAGGCGCCGCGGTGGGGTGGGGTGGGTCGGGAAGTGGGCGAGACAGCGGCAAGAAGTGCGCAAACGGAATGGGAAGAGAGGAGAAGGGAGGGGTGTGACGCCGGTGAGGTGAGGTGAGGGTTCCCAGGTGGCAGGCCCGGCCCAAACTTATGTGGATGCAGGCCGGCCGATTCGTCGATGTGGTAATATGGGCTGGATGGGAGTGGGGAGAGGAGCAGAGAACAGGGCGACGGCTCGGGGAAGAGGCGACGGTGCGAGCGAAGGTAGTGGAGCGCACGGAAAGGAAGAGGGCTGGAGGAAGTCAGCGCGGACACACTGGGCCGGCTCAGGGAGGAGGACGCGGGTGGAAGTGGTGAGCGGTGACGCGGGTGGGGTAGGGGTGGCATCGGAAGCGCGGCACGAGGGAGACGGGGATGCCGCGAGATCGACGGATCGGCGGGACGGGGTTGAGTTCGGGGGAGGACCAGGTTGTAAAGTGCCGTGATTTCAAAATTCTTGAAGGACTTACAAGATGTTTCGCTTTGGTAGAGATCGGACGGCTTATATGGCCTGGAGGGTATATCAGACGGTTGAAGATCTTAGGATGACGTGGCCGGCTGGCCGCCCTATTTTGCATGATTCCCAACGGGATTCATTCATACTAGGCACGTTTGCGCGGCGGCACGCCGCGCCGCGCAGGTAGCCAACGACGTGCATAGATGGTTTTCTGATCGAAGAAAATAATAGCAGCAAGAATTTAATTTTTTTTGGAGGGCAATTTTGTAAAAAACTTAGTTAGATGTAATTTCCAAAGTATTTCACATGATTTTAGATCAAAGAAAAGAACCGTCTTTAAAAATGCAAGAGGTTTGAAGGGTCCATTCAAAAAAGCTAGTTAGATTTTATGTGTTTCATAGGCAAAACATTGTTAGGGAAAAAACTGTGTAAGACGGTAATAAACAAACAAGTCAGTAGGTTCACAAATGATTGTAGCCTCCTGCTCCTCCTCATCTTTGAAGCAAAACGTTTCTTTCTGGAGCAACTGAAGACTACGAAAAAACAAAACAAAGAAACAGCCTTGCATGATCATCATTTCTTAAAATGCTTTATAGCCTTACTTTTAGATTCTTTCACCAAACAGAAGACAGAAAAGCCAACAGTAATAAGTTCCTTCCTATGGAACAATAATAAACTCCTTTCAAGGGAGATAAGGACCTAGATGAATTTCAAGAAAAATATGGCTCAAAAAGCCTTTGATAGCTCATATAAAACTGAAGTATGCGAAGCTAGATAAACAAAAATAGAATGGCAATTGAGGAAATGAGATGTATGATTCAACCAATAAAATAGTATGAAAAACAGAAGCAACAAATTTATTAAGAGGAAATGAGCAATGCAGGCACACCTTTTTGGCTTCAGAAGCTCTCAAGCAGAGAAGCAACTGCCTGACTGACAACATTGTAAATGCGTAGCGGACAGCACACAGTACTATGAAATACATGCTGGCACTGTATCATCTTTAACAGGACTCTCCGAACAATTTGCCCCCAAATACATACCAGAGATCAGCTTTTCATAAATCTATAAAGGAAGAATGCAATGATTAGTTGTAATTGGCAATGAAAGAAGATATACCTCTTTTCAGACTTTCAGCATCTAATGCGTGGTCAAATTCAGTCAAAGGAAGATGGGATGACCTGAAGTTCCTCTATTCCATATTTATTACGCATGACAGCATAAAAACTGATAAAAACCCTGACAACAATCTCAAGCTTATGAATGAGCTAATCATGCACAAGAAACATGACTCATGATAACCATACAGACGATGTGTTGCTCCTTTTTCCAATTTTTCACTTTCATGTTTTTTTTTTGACATGGTCACAGCCCACAGTTATTACATATTGAACAATTGTATAGCTTTGGCCTTGTGAGCTAGGTAGAAAAAAAACACTTAACATATCTGTAGACTTGGGCAGGAGATCATGCCATTTAGGAATCGCGTTAGCATCGTTCCATATATGCGCGTTAGCACTTGTCCCCAAAGATAACAAAGAAGAACACATCATTATCATCAGATCTCGCATCAGCCAATGCCCCTATAGTATCATTTACCTACAAAAGAAGGGACATGCACTTCAGTTACTGAGACATATTCTTGACACAGGTATTTAATGAAGCTATCTCGTAACTTTCAAATCAAAAGACACTAACCAATGCTGTGACTTTCATATCAAGTCCCCGATGTTCTACAGACCTTGCCTAATTCAGCCACCACATCCTCGCCGACCGACTTTACAAAGAACATGCAATAACTATTATGGTCCAGAGGAATTTCTAATAACCATGAGAGATAAGGGTGTGTTTTTAGTAAAGAACTTACATTTTTCAATGCAAAAAGGCAAGTCTTGTTGAGTAAAGAACTTACATTTTTCAATGGAAAATAGCAAGTCTTGTCTACCATTGTAAGAGTATGTTCTTGTGTGTAATGGATACTTGCTAATAACATAGCACAGTGGCTAACATCTAACCATTTCACCAATTGCAATACTCTTTGTCCACTTGATAAGAGTGCCTGATGCAATTGAAGATTGCTTTACTGGGAAAGAGAATGTAAAACCGAGCTCTCTCTTCCTCTCCTGAGGAAGATAAAAGTTTTCACCCTCCGAGGCAACAAATTTTGCCAAAGCAAAGAACAATAAAATCAAACAGTTCTGAAACAAAATTATATGAGATGTGACACACTTATCATTTCAATGGAACGAATGCAAAATAGACCAACGGGAACAATTTTTTACATGTGAACTCCCAGTCATTAAATGTGTTGGAATTGAAATCTTATCATATTCTTGCTTGAGAACTCACCCTTCCTTGCCTCCTAATTGAACCCCTAAAACATGGAAATTTGTTCCTCCAAGGTCAAGAGCATAAAATAGAGCCATCTGCATAGATGACTAAGAGAATTTCAAATTAGCAGAGAAGATTTATGAATTGAAGATAGGAAATCAAATCTATGTTAGAAAATAAGGAAATGCCGAAATATTGATAAAGGCGAAATCTATGGCAGAGCTACAATCAGAGATTATGTCTTTAAAGTGTTCCTTTTCGGATTCCCGTTCTTCTTCGGTCATCATCGGTCGTCATCATCAACAAATCTCATCATACTCTTCAATCAAGGTAATACATGACATCATGATTAGTTTTAGCAATCATTTTACCAACTGCTATCTGGAACAACCAACTAAGATCTAACCTTTTCAGTAACAACTAAATTCTAATCACCACCATTAAATCTACGCAAATCACAATTTGACAGACTTAAACACAGAGTAGCAGCCGAAATCACCTTCTGCGCTAGGACACCAAAGCTCGTAGATATGTGCATATGAAATTGTACTTTTTTTGGAATCTAAGATACTACATTAATTTAGCTAGCCAACTGAAGCATGGGGCACCAGCTGAAATCACTTAGAACAGAATCCCCAAATAGTCTAGCTCGAAAACCCTATAGGTAGGGATTTTGCAATGCATTGGCTACAAGTGCATTAACAAAGCCGACTTCACCAAAAGAGAAAGAAAGGAAAGATCAAACTCGTGGTAAGAACACCAAATAAGCAACACCTAAAAGCTGCTGCAAGGGTCACAACCTCGACCACAAAACCACGAGCAGATCGAAGTCCTAACACGTGGTTTCAGTGGTCGATTTACATATTTTTAAGTTTTGTTCTACAAATCAAAAGCAAACTCGGCAGTGGTCGATTGACGATAGAATTCGAAAGAAATAGGAAAACTCAACACATCTGCAAAGAAACTTACCTTCCTAGTGTCAACGAGCTTGACATCATCGCCGTGGAGGGCGACCACGGCACGAAGCCTCGATCCTTCCAAACTCGCCCCAAATTGACGATTTAGGCAAGAGAACTCGACCAAATCAGCACATTAACCGCCGATCCCGATCTTAATCCTGGCTACATCCGAAAATCCACCATAAAAATTAGGGGAAAAAGGGGTTAATTGGGACAGGAGAAGAAAAGTAGTACGAAGCGATAATTAGACGAAGAAATCTGCTGCGGAGGTAAGCACCCCAAAGAGCAAAAATAAACACGCCGAGCGAAGAACGGAGGATAGGAACTCAGCGGCGACATGCGGACAACGCGAGAACGCCGGAAGCCTCGCGAAGCACACGCACTGCTCAGCCGAGAGAGCGGGCCTGTGGCGCCAGTGTGGGCGGGCGCACGCGTCGAGAGAGGCGAGCGAGCACGACGACGGAACTGCAAGATGAAGAAGAGGCGGAGACAATACAAAAACACGTCGTGTGCAGGCAAAAAAAGCCGCAGGAGGGGAGTCGAACCCACGACCGATGGCGTGAAGGCTAGGCGAGGCGTCTTACCACTTTGTCTTGCGGCGAAAGCGCGCGAAAACTTACGGCGATAAACTATATGAGCTAAAGATGAGCGCGAGCCACGCGGGCGACGTGGCCGAACGGTGAACCAGCCGTACGCACAGCCGAGGCGGGCGCTGTTCTCGCGCACGACGTGGCCGGCGGGCGCGCGGCCACGAGGCCCAGAAGTCGACGTGGACACCTTGAGAAGGCCGGAAAGCTCCCATCTTTATATACGGTAGTATAGATGCATTGGCACGGCAACACACCGCGCAGGGCAACCGCACGCTAGCGACCTGCTTCCCGTGCGCTTTTCGACGCGCGCTGCCACACGGCCACCTCGCTTGCCCATGCGCTTGCCGCTTGTTTTCCTGAGCGTGTCATACAGCCGGCCGTGCGCGAGCGCTCACTTGCCCGTGAGCGGTGACGCACACACAACCTGCGCCACGTGTCAACGTGAGGGAAGGTGTGGGGCAACGTGGGCACGGCGAGGAGGCCGGAAACCCCGGTCTTAATATACGAGTATATTTGAGCCTTATTTAGAGGAGCTTCAAGCCAGTTTCAACTTTTAAAAAGTCAATAAGCATCCTAAATAACTTAGTTTTTTAATAGCATTTTAGCAGCTTTTAGCATAAGTTAGAAGGTATATATAACTAACAAAAGCTAGGCTGTAACTACTTTTACATATTATTGCTAAGAAAAATTAGTTATTTATCAAACGGTTTTTTATCAAAAGCTAAAACCATCTTTCAGTGTAAAAAATTAAAAAAATAACTTTTCATAAAAAAAAATACAACTTCCCTAAACAATTACACTATCCTTGTCTCCACAATGGGTCTCAGGAAAGCGTGCTGTGCCCGAAGGCCCCGAACTACCTGCATTCTACCGGGTACCTTTCCCTGGAACGTTGTTAAACTCAAATTGGGGCAGGACCTAGTTCCCGGACCAATGAGCTATTGGCCATACGGCACAGGCGCACAGCCATTGCACCAACATTGCTACTGGGCTGGCAAAAAAGTGGTTAAGGTGCGATTACAACAACTAATAGGTTTAGAATTGAAATATGTCCGTTTTGAGAAAAAATATTAATGAGACTCGGCTTGTGAGTGACTCGTTAGCTCAAATTTAAAATAACCATTTAAATATTAAATAAAATGATTTTATGTCTGTTAATTTTGAAAAAAAAAGCTTGCTACTAATTCGTTAAGCCCGATAGCTACCCTATGCTAGCCAGCAAGAGACGCGAACGAAGAATTTGCCTTCTGATATCACAAAGCAATTACTCCATATTGCTTACTACACTGAAGTGTGGAAAGAAGAGATGTACTAGTAATAAGTAGTAACAAAGAGATTCCCTCATGGACATGCAGAGGAGCTTACAAGCACTTCAGAAGCCCCGGTGGTTTGTTTAGGCTTGAGTTTGAGCTTATTTGACTTCTAGACCTCTATAAGCTGTAAGTCAAAACAAATAGTATTTTTTCAGCCAGACGGAGAGAAGGAGCCCCAACCCAATTTGCACTACGCGAGAGAAGCAAGGAAAACGATGCCTCCCGGACTGGCTGGAGCTTCTGAAAATCCCACTTCCCTGGTATCCTTACAACATAACTATTATTTACGAAAAATTGCTATCCTCATCCAGCTCCAGCAGGCTAAATAGTTTCTTCTAGCTCTAACAGCTTCTCCTGCAGCATCAGTCTAAACAAACACAACCTAGGAGTCTAGGACTAGCCAATGCATTGTCCGTTGCAAAATTGCAACCAGGGATGGCAAAAATACCCATGGGTCCGGGTACCTGCGGGTACCCGACCCGACGGGTCTGGGTCCGGGTCCAAATTTGGACCCACGGGTATATTATTTCGGTTCGGTCCGGTCCGGTTCGGTCCGGTCTCATTTGGACCCGTGGGTACCTGACCGGACCGTTAAATCAGCATGCATACATAGAAAAAAATCTTTTGGGGAAGCACCTCGCCTTGCACTCCTCCAGGTTGACGTCCATGTCCAACGACGCGACGTCCTCCAGGTCGCCTTGCACTCCTCCAGGTCCGGGTCGCATGCATGCATAGGCCAAGCGGTGTGTTCGAACTTCGAAATTGTTGGCGCGTAGGAGCAAAATCTTTTGGGATGGATGGTTGGACGTCGCGAGCTTTTGTCAATTTCTCATGGGCCAACCCATCGAACGTGCTCGCACGGCGACCGCGCGGCAGGCGTAATGCTTATTAGTACCACATCGCTTAGTTGAGCTGGTTGAGAGTGGGGAGGAGGCTACATAAGCGACACCCCTGTTACCTGGACGGGTTAACCATCAACGGCTGACTTGGTTATGAATCACAGAGATATCAAGGCCAAGCGTAATGTTTCGTCGTTTCATCGTTATGAGCATTTTTTCAGTTTCACAATCTATCAACATTTGGGCCACTTCACGAGGCAGCCCAACATGATGGCCATACATGTGCCGATTAAACCAAAATAAGGAGCACGATTTCATGCTGGGAGTAGCATTGGTAACGGGTCTGGGTCTGGATCCGAGTTTGGACCCGTAACTGATTTCGGGTTCGGGTCTAAACTTCGAGTCTTGGGTCCGGATCCACGGAGGTTGGATCTGGAGGTACCCGGACCCGTTGCCATCCCTAATTGCAACTCTCATATACACCATACAAAAATCCAATATAGCTACAAGAAAACACACGAAGGGTTGGATCCGTGGTTAATTGCTCTCATCTGATCAATGCAGGTGCACCCATCAGGTAGATTTACTCAGACCTTCGCGGC
This sequence comes from Guadua angustifolia, assembly GCA_036346375.1. Lineage (NCBI taxonomy): Eukaryota > Viridiplantae > Streptophyta > Magnoliopsida > Poales > Poaceae > Guadua > Guadua angustifolia. The sequence continues at coordinate 9,151,700 of CM070507.1, read as the reverse complement.
CTCCGCCGGCACGCCGGCCCTCTCGGCGACGGTCTGCTCGAAGAGGTCCCTGATCTTGAGCCCGATGATGGTCTGGAAGAGACCCGTGCCGTTGTTGCTCCCCGGGAAGTCGGCGTGCTTGAGCATCTGCTGCGTCACCTCCCCGTAGAACTTGGTGGACAGGTTGCTCAGGTGGCTCTCCACGTAGATGAGCTCGTCCAGCTTGTCGAACTGCCCGTCCATCTCCAGCACCGACACCTGCAGATCGAAACAAACACCACAGCCAAAATATTCACATCTCTAGTCTAGATCTCCGTCTCTGCATCACACAAGACCGATTCCTGGCCATAGCAAGGACCCAGTAGTTAGCTGAAATGCTGAATTGATTAGCGATTACCTCGTGGCCAAAGTAGGTGTCCGGAACGTAGGCGAACTTGATGCCGGGGTAGGAGCAGGAGAGCTTCCTCCCGCAGGGGATCCAGCGGATGGTCGATCCTTCGTCGAAGAGGTAGACCGGGGCGAAGTGCTTCACTCCTTCCTTCATGATCAGCTTCACGCGCAGCACCTTCCCTTCGTTGTCGTCAGGGATCAACTGCGTCGGCAGCACCTCGATCACGGCATCGGCGTACTGCTTCTGCGGGTCTGCACGCACAAAAAGATGCAACTGGGTATGATGCTTTGATCTGTGTAGTGTAGTTTGGGATTGGCACTGAAGCTTGTTGATGGTGATTGATAGTCTCTAATGGTTGTGAAACAGCATTTGTAGATCAATGACCATGTGTTAGCATTTAGATGGAGAGGTTACATACCAATGTAAGCATCGAAATCGGGTTTTCGGGCTTCGATACTGGCCTTGATGCTCTCGAGGCTGTGCCCACGCTCTGCCATGTCTCTCTGCAGAGTGGAACAGCGCAGAATGCTAAGAGCAAGTGAATTGTCATGGGGAATCAAGGAAGTCAGCGATCTTGTTCTTGTGCATTTTCTGGTTACAACTGAAACTGACCTGAATTTTCCATGCAAACTTGACTTCGTTGCTGATGTCCAGGTAGATGCTGAAGTCCAGCAGGTCCCTCACACGCTCATCAAACCTGGAATGCAACACAAGTTATACAATGCGTCAATGAGCAATTAACAGAACATCAAGGCGAATCAACAGATTTAATTAAGAAGCAGATTAGTCAAGGAAGACCATGGATGCATGCACTCACATTGGGTGCAGTCCCTCGATGACGAGGATCTTGGGGGGCGTGATGAGCTCGGGCGGGTCCAGGAGGCCAGTGACGTGGTTGTAGATGGGCTTCTCGACGGCCTGGCCCTCCTTGATGGCCATCAGCTGCTCGTACATGAGGTCGAAGTCGTTGGCGCGCGGGTCCAGCGCCGTGACGCCCTTCTGCTTGCGCGCCGTGCGGTCGAGCGAGTGGTAGTCGTCGAGGCAGATCACGGTGGTGGTGTCGCTGATGAGCGTGTTGGAGTCCGGGTTCCCGCCCTTGGGAGGCTCGGCCGTGCCGCCGAACACGCTCGTCAGCCGCCGCATGAACGTGCTCTTCCCGCACCCGGAGTCGGCCGCCAGCCCGATCACCACGGTCTTGTCCGCCGCCGAGCACGACACGCGGAAGGCGTCCCTCCTCCTTCTAATCAACACGATGGTCGTCGTGCTCGCCGAGTAGAGCGAGGTGGCCACGCCCGCGCGCACCATGAAGGTTGCCATTGCTAAGCCCACTTCAACTTCAAGAACCCGACCTTCAATTCAATTCCCTTGACAAGATGAGCAAGAAGAGTGGTAGCACTACTCAGTACTCACTAGCTAAGACCAGCGGTAGCTAGAGACGGAAGCTAAGCTATCTAGCTAAGAGGAAAAGCTTAAGGAGAGGGAAAGGAGATCTCGATGGTGATGTGGTGTGGTAGGAGTGTGTGGTGTCCGTTCTTGCATCCTCTTTGTGTGGTGATATGGTGAGATCAGGAGGCAGCTTGTGGAGAGCTCAACTGCTCGGCAACGAGATCTTGCCTTTATCGAGCTAGCTAGCTCGTGATGATTGTGTGATTTGTCTGTGCGCTAATTCTTATCACCTCTGGACACTATTTTTTCCTGGACAATGTTTTGTCCTGAATGACGATGATTGAGTCGAAGGTTCGGAGTTGTGACGGTGGCCAGAGACGCAAGGGGAGAAGCAAAGCTTGGTGGTGGTTTTGTGGTTGCAGATATTGTGGTCCTACGTGGCGGCAGGAGGGTGGCCTGCTGCGGATGAGAGAACGAAAGCTGGGAACGGAGGGCGTCATGTGTGCCTGTTTGGTACTCCAGTGCATTATAATTCCGTGGTGATGCTCTCGCAACATTCTGTTTTTTTTTTTTCAGAACACTTGCAACAGCCTGTTGAACGTACAAAGATATTACTGCCCTTTTTTTAATACGCCTTATGTTCGCCATATTGTCATGTATTAAGTTCATTGTTCATATATATATATATATATATATATATATATATATATATATATAGGAAAATGATTCCATACTCATATACTCTCATATACCATTTAAATGATGTTTTTATCTCTTTTATCCTTTTGAGTATACTCTAATACTAATTATAAGATACTCTAAAGTGAATTCCGAAAATTTCATTAAAGTCCACCTTTATAGCAGATTTGTTTATATATTCCTTTTATATATGGAAAAGGGTATGTAGTAAAAAATAAAGGGTTCTCATGAAATTTTTCAACCATGTTGAATTGGAGTATCTTAGAATTATTATTGAGTATACCAAAAGTGATAAAAGAGTATAAAATATTCATTTAAGTGGTATATTAGAGGTGAGTATGTACTCTAGTATGAAATTCCTATATATATATATATATATATATATATATATATATATATATATAAGAACAAGATGATATCTAAGGCATCTCTTTCATTTTGAGGTAAGAAAATCCTATAATAATTCTAAAATTGTATAAATTCCCACATTAATTGGAAGAAAAGAGAAGGATCACCACCACTTATTTTAGTGGGTCAGTTATAACGATCAGATTAATCATATATAAATATTAGAGTTATATAACAAATACAATTATATTACAAATAGAGTTGTATATTAAAGAAATGATCTCAACTACTTATTTTGGTGGAGCCAAACTATAGATGGAGATTAATCATATATAAATACTAGAACAAATACAGTTGTATTTCAATCATTGGAAATAGAGTTGTATATCAAAGACAATTGTATCATAATATCTAGATGTGCAATTGCACAAGTAAATCTGCTAGTTCTTATATACACGATATCGGAATAGAGAGATACAAGATGTAGGTCCTCGGCTCTATTCTCATTATTGATATTTCCTAGTGCGTGTATAATGTGCTGCTATACCCTACCTATATATGGCAGAGGATAGGAATTTTCTTGCAGGAGAAGAAAGCTAGGTCCTAGAGTAATCTACCATGACTTTGAGTCTTAGTTATGAAAAGAATCAGTTTGGAAAAGTATCCACACATATACATGGAGCATAATATTTCACAACACTCCCCTTGACACTTTCCTAATGCTATGCTCGCGTCTCGTTAAAAACATCTTCCAAAAGCCCAATGGGAAAAAACGTACAAGAGAAAAGAGTACATAGCTCGTGCGTCTTGTGTGATTGTATATGTTATCTCACTAAAAACCTTCAATCGAGAAAAACCAGTGGAACAAAACTCAATTAAGGGACAAAGAGTACAACATATCATCTAGAAGATGATCACATATGAAGTTCATATATTTCCCTCCAAAAAATTCAACTCTACGAGTCTTTTCATACCTATGCCTCCCACATGCCTTTTAAATGTGGAAGTCGATAAGACTATGGTAAGCAGATCAGCTAAATTTGCACTGGTCTGAATCTTCTTTATTTCACTATTCCATATCTCCTACAGTCCTGCTACTCATGGGAATACAAATACTTAGGATATATATGCTTTATCATGTTTGTCTCGACATTATTGCTCTTAATTTATGCAATGCATGCTGCATTATCCTCATGGATAATCGTAGGAATTGGATCCACCTCTACACCACAAGAGTCACATGACTTTTGGATACAATGAATCGATCTTCTAAGCCGAATGCACTCACGAGTGGTCTCATATAGTTGAATTATCTTGGAATGATTAATTGATGTGGCAACTATTGACAGCTTTACTGATTTTCATGAAATTGTAGGTCTTTCGCTTAAAAAGACATATCCAGTTTGAGATATTGCATTGTGAGGATTAGACAGATCAATAGAGTAATTAACCACTTATTGTGGTATATTGCCCTTTTGGGTAAAAGAGTCCATGATCCACCGTACCTTTTAGGTACCTGATAATCTATTTAATTCTAGTCCAATATCTTTTTGTGGGTTCAGACGAATATCTTACTAACAAATTCACTACAAAAGCAATTCAAGTCTAATAAAATTGGAATGGTATAGAAGTGCACCAATAGAAGTCAAATATTGAGTCTTTAGCCCCAACACATCCTCATTTTCTCATCTAGAACCATATAGATCTTTCTCTATATCCAATGTCCCAACGACCATGAGTGTACTAAGTGGATTTGCTTTATCATGAGCAAATTGCTCCAATATCTACTTCGTGTAGGTAGTTTGGTGCGAGAACATGCCACCAAATATATTCTAAATATGTAAACTGAGACAATTTGTTTTTACCCAAATTTTTCATCTCGAACTCCATCTTTATGTATGATCTAGTTTCGATGATGTCCTCATTAGTTGTAATGATGTTCGAATCATATACATAAACTAAGATGATGCAAAAACATATCATAGATTTCTTTACGAACATACAAGGACATACGTCATTCTTCACATATCCATTCATTGAAAATAATTCAGTCAGTTGACTGTACCACATACGACCAGACTGCTTTAATAAGTACAACAATCTTGGCACTTTCACAATATAAATATTGTGATTGTCATTATAAATATTATGATTGTCATTCTTACTCATATATGTGCTCTTCAATCCCTCAGGAATCTTTATATAGATTTTCAAATCAAGTAACCCAGACAAATATGCAGTCACAACATCCATAAGGTTATTATTCATATTCATGCTTGTTGTCATGAATACTAGGTAACGAAATGTAGTGCAATTTATAACAAGAGAATAAGTTTTATTGTAATCGATGACAAATCTCTGTGTGAATTCTTGTGCTACAAATCTTTCTTTATGCCTCAACACTTCATTTTTTAATTTCTCTTTCTCACAGACACCCAGTTGTGACCAACAGGAATGATATTTCAAGAAGTCTTGACAACTTGTCCAAAGATCTTCCCCTTATTTAGTGAGTTTAATTCAGACTCAATTGCATTGATCTTCCATTTAACCCGATCAAGGTAACTTTTTCATTCACCATCAGCCTTCGAGTCAACATACAAATTATTAATATGGAAAACAATCTTAGAGGCAAAGCAACAGCTATTAGCACATATTTGTCTCAAGTATATTTCTCCAGTATACACATGATTTGTGGTATACTCAAATCAATTGGCACTTATTTAAATCAATCAGTTATGTGATTTCCCAATGCGGTAGAATATGTGATTCAAATTTCCATAGTCCTAGTATTATTTGTTACATGAATAATTTTACTGGTTTTGTTTCATCTCTCCTTAGATGAACAACTGTCATATTTCTCCAAGAACGGATTCTCATCTCTTGGACTCTATGGATGAGTGTCTCCTAGATGGATTTTATTTATATTCGGTTCATGGAGTTTCTCTCCTTGTTCAAGTCGTCTCTTAAGCGGACGTCTCCGTGATATGAGATCTTTAGAATTAGGAGGTCTCCCCCTTTTCTTGCGCAAGGAATAGGATTTTGAGTTAAAACTCAAAGCTCGGGATGGCTCTACTCTATTAGGTTCATTCATAGCTAGAATGTGATTCATGAATGAATCTAGCAACTTGTTTGCATGGTATTGCAAATCAGTGATCCTTTGAACCTCTTGTTCAGTTTCTTTAGTGCATAGATCCATATTATGAAGACTGCTATCATGCCATGATAATTCCTAGCTTCCAATTAAGGGCCCTTTCCTCCCACTAATGATGCGAATAAGTCTTCATTAAATATAAAATTAGTGTGTCACGTTTTTAAGAGATCCTGCATCATAGGCTCAAGATATTTCAGAATCGATGGAGATTCAAGTCCAGCATAAATTTCCAATTTATGGTGGAGGCCCAGTTATGTATGCTAAGGCGGTGGGATCAGCACATACATAATACAACTGAATTTACACAGATAAGAAATACATGGTTTTTTCCCACACACTAACTGGAAGGTGAATACTCATGGTAAGCGGATGGCCGCAATTGTATCAATGTGGTGTCATGTAAAAATGCATGCCTCCAACACATAGTGGGCAACTTATAACTCATCAAGTAAAGGTCTAGCAATCAGATTGATCCTTTTAATTAGCGATTCTACAAGTTCGTTCTGAGTATGAACGTGTGGGACATAATATTCCACTTTAATGTCTAAGGCCATATAATAATTATTAAATACTTTTGAGCTGAATTCTCAGCATCATATATCCTTATGGATTTGATCCGATGGTCCAAAAACTTGACCTTTAGTGTAATAATTTGTGAAAACTGCTTGTCAAATAGATGTTTTCTAATAGAAAGTAGACACATATTGGTCCAACTAGTAGACACATTAATCAGTACTATAAAGTACACAAATGGCCCAGACATTAGCTCAACTGGTTCACATATGTCCCCCTAAATTCTCTCTAGGAAATCAGGTATCTCATCTCTTTCTTCCGATATGAGGGTCTCGTAATTAGCTTGCCTTTAGCACAACCTTCACACACAAAGTGTGATAGACTAGGGATTTTGTTTGCACTCACCATGTAGCTAGCAGAGTGTTGTATGATCTAGCGTATCATATAATATCTAGGATGACCCAGGCATTCATATCATGTTCAAAAAACAACTAGTCCACTGAGTTGTATATTGATTGCAACATATTCATCATTATGTTTAATAAACATGTAGTACAATTCAGAGGTATAATCGGGAAGTCTCTCAAGATTTTCTTTCTGATATCCCACTTTGTTTGTTAAGAGAAGGTATTCTGATCCATTCTCTTCGTATGTTTCTAGATGGAAACCATTATTTTAGGGGATTATCTCCTTGGTGCTTTTCTCAATTGGATAGCACCATCTCTTTCTGGTTAAAGTGGTATATAATTATCTGAAGGAATATTGTGAAGAGTCTATTGGATTATCTCATCTTCAGTGATAGTCATCCCGCGTGCCTTGAGTGTGTTGACTACACATAAAAGGTTTAGATTGTATATCGCAACAGATGTGTAGTATGCCAACTCCGTATGAATCTAACTTTCAAATGCCTTATAATGGACACTCCTCTTCTTAGATACCTTGAACTTCTCCTTTAGAGCCCCCCACAAATCATATGGGCCACTCATGATAGCAAGTTCATGGCACAATTCAGCATAGACATGATTCCAATGGAAAATCATAGGGGCAATTCCTTATATGTCACTGAAAGTTAACTTCCCACATGTCAATGACACATTCATCGATTTTTCCTAAATTCCAGTGGCGTATGAGGAGTTAATCCAAGATCATAACTCTTGCCCTTTGCTTTGCAGTAATTGTCTCTCAAGAACATGCTCCAGGTCACTAACTATCAAGTACGACCTTGCCTCCATCTCCCAGTAGATGTATGTTATCTTAAATATCGTTCATGAAGCCTATCAATAAATAGAGCAATCATGATTAGCTCAACAAGGCTACCGTCATCATATCATGCAAGCCAGCAGCAGTTACATTTACTAACATAGTAAATATGAATTTACTAATTTCCAAAAAAATTTTTTGCTAATTGTGTGGACATTTGATCGATTTCTATTAATTAAAATGGGAGAAAATTAATTTATGGTAATTAAATAAAGCCTAAAAAATTTAAATATAATAACAAAAAATTTACCAGGCTTAAAGCCTTAAACCACATATTTACAGGGCTGTTTGGAGGGCTATGCTTCAGCTTTACTTCAGCTTTAGGCCAAAAGCCTCCCAAACAGCATGGCTGCAAAGCAGCTGGGAAGTTAAACTGCAGCAAAAGCACTCCCCAAGCTGCAGCCGCTAAGGAGGAGTTTTTCAGCTGTGACTTCACTAGACCGCCTCTCACCTCGCTTGCTCCGCCTCCCCACTCACTACGTCTTCCTCCTCGCCGCCTTCGCATCATCTCCCCTCTCGACCGCTGCTGTACTTCGCTCAATTGCTGCCTCTCCATTCGGTTGCCTCCTCAAAAGCTACGGCTGTAGTAACCAATTTACCAAATAGATCAGTTAGAACTGTTTTAGAGTCTAGCAAGCCAAAAATAACTTTTCAGTCCACCCGTAAACCTAAACAGGTATGTGGCCGCAATTACATGCCATATCATCCTAGAAATATACTCTGTTAAGAAGACTGATAAATAATTAGGTCGACAAATTTGGCTTTCCAGCTAGTTGAAATGGTGTGCAGAAGACCGGCAATAATCGCATATGCAACGCAACAGCAGGATGGCCCCAAGGTATGCGACCGCAGAAACAACCGCCCAAACTTAACCACTGTGCAAAGGCACAACGGGGCAGTCAATTTGAGTTAAAAACAAGAGAAGTGCTTCAGTGTTTTCCCACCCAATACAAGTTATACAAATCTTAAACCAAATAAAGAAGTAATCATCATTCACCTTTCATTCATGCTTTAATATTTATACAGCTATAAAAAGAAAAGCATAAAAACACCCCTCTAAAATGCTGCTTCCGGAGAAACCTCCCGGCACGGAGTGCCATTGGTCCATTTCTACTTACCTGGGTGAGGATGTAAGGTAAAGCTATCCACTGGGATTCACAATTAGGCCTAATGCATGATGCAGCATCAGTGCAGTATACATGCTGCAAACCAGCAAATACAACCATCAATTCGTCAATGCAAGACTCCCAACCAACTTGCAGATCTCGCAGGGAGATTACTCGACAACAGCAGGAGCAACCTTTAACGGGAGGTTTTCAGGTTGGCGTAGCAGGTTCCAGGAAGATAGATAGCACAACTCTGCAGATAGAAAAGGACTTTTGCACAGAATTATACCAGAGTAATTTGCAGCGGGCCTGGGTAAATCAATAGACATTGAAGCACAATGTCACACGGATACAGTTCATCACAAGATAACTCCCAAAAGCACAAATATGATTCCCGGCCGATTGCTCATCTGCATTTCAAGGATAATCTGGCTACTGCAATGGTCGCCAACAGGCCAAACTTGCAACTAAACTAATCCGATAACACATGAAGTACAAGCTTATAAAGAATCAAAACACCCGGTTTCAGAAACAAAACTATAATAGTGGTGTTATCCTCCCTGCTCCATACCAGCTCAAAAGTCTTGATAACACTGACATGAAAAGAAAGACTCAAGGTGTACTGATACGTATGCACAGAACCACTGCACAACAGGAGCTACTGGTAGACTTCAGAAATTTTGTCATGACTAGCTTCACTTCTGCCCTCTGAAGTACATGTACACTTTCTGCGCCCACAAACAGAAACAATAGCAAATGTTAAGTATCAGCAGTTCAGCACTGTATTCTTGAAATATGCATCAGAACAAGTCTCCTGATAAAGAAAACCAAAAGCAAAGAAATTCATTGGACCATTTCTAAATCTTCTATGCTAAGCGCCTAACTAATAAGCCATGGGTGTTCATTTATTTGCATGCTCATCCAACATAATGACCAAACAAAAATTAGAGACTGTCCACACATTGGTTCTTTTTGTAAGACATTGGTGTGGTGGTTTTCCCCATTTGGCTAAAAAAAAGAACATGTACTGATTAGCAAATCACAAACATTACGTAATAGCCTAATAGGTAATACCATCATATGTTTCTCAAGGAAGTGCTACATTGAAATAGTAGACGGAAAATAATTTGTTCCCTTCCAAGTTTGAGAAATTTATTTCACTCAATTATGCAGAGATACAGCTAAACAACAATCTTAAATAGACTTTCGTATTAGTGAAGTTTACCAGTACTGAAACTAAAAAAAGGAAGGTACAGATCAATGTGAACACTTCAAACTTTCAGTTACCCAAATATATAACTACAATGATTCCATTCAGTTGCCCTGAACTAAATATATATAATCCATAAAAAGTGATGTACATGGAACACCCACTAGTTCCCTCATGCATTTAGTATACTAAGAAACAATAACTAGTATGCAGACATACCACAGTATACATAAGAAAAGGACAAGCAGAAAGAAAGATACGTAGGGAAGGTCAGAGGATGTGTTGAGCACAAGAATTTATTTCAGACCTGAAGAACCCCAATGCTCAGCAGTGTCTCCAAGCAAAATAATGCAAACCCCACAAAATAAAATATCTGCAAGAACAAATATCAGTTGGAGTTGGCATTTCGAAGTTACTTCGAGGTGCTTGACACATTTGACAGTAAAAATGTGTCCAGCTTTCTCGTTTTTTGGTAGGTGTAAATGGAAAAAAATAGCACTGAACATTCGTCTCACCCCAATGATAACATGCTCTGAGAAAGTGTCGATTGCAGCAAGTATGCCCCTGATGGAAAACGAAAAAGTTTCACACTATAATTAATTAGAAAATATTGTACTTTCAAATGTGGATAACCAGGAAGAGATGAAGACATGGGGCTTAGGCTCCAATATTTTCACAAGACATCCACTCAATAATCAATACTAATTAACTGTGTATTTACTGGTAAAATAAGATGTAAAATGATAAATAGATTAGCATGAGATATTTGAGATATTCAACTGGTGCATTGCCATTTGTATTCTGTAAAGGAGTATGAAAGCGGCCGACATATTTCAGATATTGCAGAAAACATTGAAGCAGGCAATTCAAAATTTTAGGGTCGTATCAATACTATGCATTATGCAAGAAAGTTCAAATAATGAAGCCATCAATAGTATTGTTTTCATGGATCTAGCAACTTTTAAAAGTTGTTTAGATGCTGCTTGCTTCAATAAAACGACCTTCTTAGTGTTGGTGGCTAGCTGGCTGTTAAGAACGGTAACACTGATGCAATGGAAATTACCCGTAGATATTGCTTTGGTCACTGTATATAAAGTAGTGGCAACTTACGTTAATGATTTTCCATGAAATACAATTGGTGGGGCAATGGCAGCAATTATGCAAAAGCCAATGTGGATTTGCACCAAACAACAACGCAAAAAGTGATAACTATCACATCAGTTGAAATGCCAGTAATTAATAAGCTAAGCTTTCGAACTAGATCTTACCAGGTAACATAGGAAAAACCATCCAAAACTGAATGCGCTGTTAGTCCTGTTTAACAAGTTGATGAGAAAGTGTCAAATACAAAGCAGTCATGGTTCCACAAATATACAGCACAATCCACAGTTGAGTTCCACTTAAATGTTTTATGCTTAAAATTGTAGCCGCTTTTACAATATATACCCAACTACAATGGGATGAATACACCCATCCATTGCTCATTGATACATCAAATGGAAACAACGGGTGAGCAGTGCAGGTCTGTATAGACATTTTACGCGAAAGATGTACGCTTTCTTTGTGAACTGCACTGGTGGATAGCACTAAAACGGTAGTAAACGCACTGACAGAAATGTGTCTTCTTAAAATGTGTTGATAGAATTATAGAAGGAAATGCTAAAACGATAGTAACATACCTCATTGCACGATAGAGGGGTCTGTACCATATCAGGTATGACAAGGGAATTCCAAGCAATGCGTAGATAGTTGCAAGGAAAAACAGCTTTGAATCTGCAAGCATAAGACAGCCCAACCAGTTAGCACGAGCCAACGTACAAAAACACACTAGCATGTATAGATACCCATGAAACCCACCTCCCTCCTTGATCCAACAGACTATGACAGCAATGAAGTTCCATGAGAGGCAAAGCACGATTCCTGTAAACAAATTAAAATAAGAAAGCTATAGTGAACAATCAATGCTAGTCGCCTTTGAAATGCACCATACCTACTACCTACAAGGTTACATTTGCCACACTCCACCCTTCTGATCGAGAAAACAACCAACGTTGAACGTACTACTAGTAAACTACTGATACAACAAAATGCACTATGAGCAGACAGCAGCCAACCAGTTCGTACCTAGCCAGCTTGCGAACGCGAGATACTGCAACTTCTGAACGTTGGCCGGTATCTCATTGGCAATGTCATGATGGATCATCGGGAAGAATGGCGGCCAGTTCTTCGCCTCCATCGGCACTCCAGCTGCATCATTAACCACACTCCTATTAACAACAACTCGTAACTCGAACACCACCGACACCAGCAACCAAACAGTGACTCACCATTCTTTAGCTCTTCCTCCCTCCTTTTGATATCCTACATCAACAAAACAAACGCCATGAGACACAACCCAATCCACTAGTACGGCAAAAGTTTAAAGGCGAAATGGAGGGCAAACCCCACCGCTTCTCGCCGCTTCAGATCTGACTCCCACGACGAGAGCTCCCTGGCCTTGCTCTTCGAGTCCTGTGAAGCGTACAAGCCCCAAAACTTTGAGATTTGTAGAAGAGCGTGACAAGGAGAAAAAACGAGTACCAGCATATAAAGCATCTTACGCCCATGGTATCGAGGGGCACGTCGACAGTGGCGTCGCCCTTGCCGCCGCCGAAGCTAACGGGCTCTGGGCGGAATCCGTACTGCTGCCTGCCGCCTCCACCTCCGCCTCCTCCATTCTGTAGCACGAAAACGGCAGCTCGTCAGAAAAACAGCATGCAAAAGTCCAGATCTACCAAACCACAGCTCCTTAGGCAGCATCCGACGGGAGAAAAAAAAACGAGAGAGGTTAGCTCACGGAGAAGGGGCTGTCGTCGGCGTTGCCCTCGTCGAAGGGGTTGGGGTCGTGATGCATGCTGGGCTCGCCGCTCGCTGGCTCGGCCTCGCCGCGCTGGGAGGAGAAGGGGTGACGGGGAAAGCGACGGCCGCTACGGACTCGAGTCGCTTCCAGTCCAAGCCGTTCGTAGCTTCGTACCCTTTCCTTGGCTTGGCTTGTTCGCTGTGCTCTGCTTTTTCACGCGACGGTGGAAGTGGAAGGCGACGCGCCAGGCGCCACGACTGAAGTGGGTTCGGTCCGTCTCAACACGCGTCGGCGTCATGACGTGGAAGCCACGGCCCGTTTCCTCGCGAAAACAAGCAAGCCCATTACGAGGCCCACGTTGCTGAGCTTAGATTCTGGGCCGTAAATTTCGTGTGTTCGTCTCAGGGCCCAATCGTAGGCCCTGCGGAAAACTTGGGAGTTTTTCTAGTCAAGGCGGCGACGCGGAGGGAGCTCACTACGAGAACCCGAAATTAGGGGCGAACGGATCCATCGAATGCCTCTCAATGGAAGCAAAGGCTCATATGTCTTGTGTTTTAACCCAGTCTCATTTAATTTGAGCCATGTGCGAGCTTCACATGCCTCTTCGCGCCTCCCCAAAAGCTCTTCACAAGGCGCTCGATCGAACTCAGATCTTATCTAGAACTAGCCATGTGCCCGTACGTTGTAACGGCAACTGAATTTGCGATAAAAAGTTTATTTGCAAAGAGTGCTAACAATGGTAAAGGTTGGTAATTAAAGCGCAATGATAAAGATAAGTAATTTTGATGAAGTGGCGTGGAAAGAAACTTTTGTTTTATATAGCAGAGACTAACAGTGTGTTCTGTGTTGTTTACGTTAAGCACTGTACACGCGTGCACTTGCAGAGATGGACAGAGAAAGGTTGGGGCTAGCGTAGCTTAGGGTTCCACACATGACACGTAGTGATTTTGTTTAAGTTTGTTTGGCATTCGGATTATGATACATATGATCTACTGGTGTGGGGGGCCGGGAGGACGAACGTTCTTTGGTAGAAGCATGATATGTATGGTCAATATTCAGATCGATCCCTTGAGCTTAATTGGCCATGGTCATCGATCTCCATTTGCATGGAGTTTACACACTGTGTAGTAAAATGGGACTTAATTACACTGTTCGCTCTCCTTTGTTTAAATTAAGCAAGAGATCAAACGAAACGAAATTCTCAAGTCAGTACAGACTCGTGTCGTATGCATGTGTGTGGGCAGAACGCCAGCAACTTTCTCAAACTCGGCGATTAATAATTAACCACCCGCGATCGAGGCAGGCCGGCCGGCACAGAAAGTGCTGCAATGCAAATCAAATCGACACGATACTCACTGCACATTGCACGGGTCCCCATATGTAATATATACTCCTACACCGCAAGTGCAGGGCGTTAACACATGCGGCAATTAAGTGGGTATAAGTAAGTCCATGCACGACCGAGATGCCATTTACCGGCAACTGTTACTACGCCGCGTACGCCAATTCTGATCAGATGTCAATGATACTCCCTCCGACTCCAAATGTAAGCCGTTTTAGTCTTTTCAACCTCTTTCACACACACATATAGATCTTCGGTCATAAAAGTATAATGTTTTAGGTGTCGGTATAGTCTCTAAAGCACAACTTTGATCATTAAATTTTGTTATAATATATTAATAAAAATATAATGTTATGAAAGTACTTTTCAAAACAAATCTATCCATATCATTTTTGCACATCCAATCTAAATATTCATCAAAATATCTGTAGCTAAATTTTACAAAGGTTGAATACACATGTTCCAAAACGTCACTTTTTTTGTGTAAGGGCAAATTAAATACAATAGCAAAGCATACTGCTGGCTAATAGTGCACTAAAAACCAGTTTGTACAATAACTGTTTCTAAATGTTATCTCTAAATGTTGTGTAATAACTATCTTTTCTCTCTTATACATAAATAATCTGCCTATACTCCCGTACAAAACTAGCTACTAAGGGCAAGTAAAATAACAAAGTCAGATGCTTACTCTATCTCCTATCCATGACATCTAAAATAAATAATAAAACTAACTTGTACAATAGCTATCTCTAAAAGTTGGCTCTAGATGTTATGCATTAACTATCTCTTCGCTCTTGTACATAACTAATCTACATGTGCTCTCGTGTGATGCTTACTATTAAATAAAAGCTAGTTCTCTTCTCTCTCCTCTTTTCTCACTCTTTCACATAGGACAAAGCCAACGTGGACATGCTAAGAGTAAACTGAGATGTCCTTATTGTATATGCCCTAAATAAGAGCCAGCTCTCTTGTCTCTCCTCTTTTTCTCACTCTTCCACATAAACCAAAACTGATGTGTATAAGCTAAGAATCAGCTAAGGTGACCTTATTATACATACCCTTAGAGCGATTAAGCCACTCTAAGTTCCTAATCACTTTTGCTTCCTCTTTTCTTGTTGCACCCTTCATTAACTGCAGTAAATGAGCTCTTTTCCCGTATCTCTATTTCCCACGAGAGATAAAGTGAGGTCACCTAAACAAAAAGGAATATAATATGGGAATTATCAATATTGAAGGGTAGCAAGCTTATTTTATCCACTTCCTTAATTCTTGTGCTCAAGTCTAAACCGACTTATATATGAAATCAGAGGGAGTACGAGCTTAGCTAGCCATACTTTTTAAGTTTTAGATCAAACTAGAAGCTCTTTATTTAGTAGACCAAAAATAGCTATATCTACTATGTTGTGTTCATTTCTCAAGTATCTTTTGGTCTGATTTTAGCCCTGCTAGAGATCGATGGAGTGAGAGAGCAGGTCCCTATGTTTTACATGCATGCATGTTGCACTAGAATATATGCTTGGTATCACATGGCAGGATGCTTCTCATTCCCGGCCCATGTCCTATGCGCATTGCATGCATATGGCGACAACCAGAGCATCCCACAGATATATACATACTATATTATGCCATGCATGAGCTCGATCTGAGGTACAGAGACAAAGGAAGCTATATTGGCCTATGGCCTTTTGTTTTGTTCCCAAGTGAGATGCCGAGATCGATGTGATGGCGCTGGGAATTTTTTTTTAAGCTCAACTCACGGGTGAACGTGGGAGTTGGGCATGGAATTAATGGCGTGAGCTGGACAAAATCCGAAATCGTATGATGGTGTGAAGGCTGGTGGCATACTCTTTCTGTGCGAGTAACGAACTTTGAAAGGCATCGGTTGCTGGGAATACTAGAATATGGGATTGGGGAGTGAATGTGGCGTGGATTGGCCGGGTGCTTGTTAATTTTGTCTTGATTAGTTTAATTGGCTTAATTATGAACAACTTAATTGCTGGGAATACAATGTTAAATTGCATTGATCGATCTAACGCTTGATTCACGCGGCCATTCTCTGGGTTGATTAAGTAGTCCTGGAGTGGACTCCTGGTGGCCCTTTACACTTTGTAATTAAGTACGTGGCTGTGAGCTCCATTTTGATTTGAATAGGCACATGCACCACTCTTGCATGCGCTATATATTTTACCTATTTTTTTTTTCTTAGAATGAATGTGTTTTATAGTATTTATCATATGTTTATACATCAGGACTTTGATCAATCTATCTGTAACCAATGCAAATCTGCAGTTAACAACACGCACATCATCATCTGATCAATATAGAGTACGTGGCAAATCATTTATTGTCCCCAAAATAAACGGTCGACATCAAATGTTTTTTCCCCGGAACCTAGTCAAGGAACAAGATAAAATAAACAGGGAAAAAATTAATCAAATGAAAATAAACCGGGGGAAAAGCATTTTTTTTAGAAACTCGATCACAAGCGCCATGGACGATGTATCGATCTCAGTTTCTGGCATTAGGACAAGAGCTAGCATAACTTTGTCATAGTTTGAAGGGACCACGACTAATTAATTTATCTCAACAATGCCACGAGAAGATGTAAAGGATTAGTCTAAGCTTGCTAATAAAGTTACATGACGATGCTTAATATCGGGGATCTGATTAAAGACAAGAGTGGCATCCATGGGCGGCATTCTGGCCTCCAGAAGAAACAAGTGAAAAAAGCAAGAATTCCTGTCATTACTTAACCACAACACCACTAATTAACTATATTTGGATCTGCCTATGTGTCCTTTGCTTCTCCTTTGCGCGATCGATGATGTATTCCCATGCATGTTGTAAGCTAGAAGGTAAATACTCTTTTGCAAGTATATTTATGCCACGAGCCCACGATATGCAAGCATTGATTCAACTTTTGAAGACTGAAAAAGAGATTTTAAGCATGAGTTTGTCGTGGTTATCTGTTCGGTAAAGAATACACACAAACCCAATATCGAGAATTGACTTCATAGTCTTATACTTAAGCTTTTTTTTTCTTCACGTAAATACTTTTTGTTGCATTTATTATCATATATTAATACACACTCAAAATAGGATATTTTCCTAGTGTTTCCCATCAAAAGGAATATATATATATATATATATATATAGAGAGAGAGAGAGAGAGAGAGAGAGAGAGAGAGAGAGTACAATTACCTGGGCACCATAGGCTCAGGCACTATGATCCAAAATGGGTATTTTTCTTATCTATTTTCATGCAATATTTTTTGAAATTTTTAGGATACTGAGTTTAACCAGTTTACAAACTAGTTCAAATAAATTTGAACTGAAATTCAAACCAGAGTTTTCCTTTTTGATGATAGTTTGGTTGAGATATGTGCTGATTATATATATATAAATCAGCAAAGTATGTAATCCAAACTAGTTCAAAATCTTTGAATTCAAGTATATTTTTCAAAGGTATGTGTTTATTTGAATTTTTATAGATGGATATATACTCTAAAACTGAAATTTTTGAAAATTTTACTCGAATATGACTTGAATTTGCTCATTTGAAATCATGGTGCCTATATACACACATGCATTGTATCACTTGGGTAGGGTATTCTTAATTGCCTAATTAAACTGATCCCAACAAAATCCTCCACATTCAAACAGACCTGGCTAGCTTTAGGGTTTTCTTTTCCTTGTGAGTAATGAAAATACAGGCTATATATATTAATAAGATTTTCGCCATTTAAATAAACAGAGGGGTTATTCAATCATGCATGTTCCGGTCTTTGTGTGGAATGTTGTCACGATGTCCCTTGCTACTCAAAATAGTAGAAATGCATGCACGATTGTAGCTAGGTGCTATATTATTCTCATATGCAAAATATAATCATTATCATAAGCTAGCTCTTGCAGGCATTATTCTTAAAGAATCACCTATCGATTACTTAATCATCTATGGGGTGTTCAAATCTTCAATTGATCATGGATCACATCTTGACTAAACAATATATGGCCACTCTTTAATGCGGAGATTCTCTAGCCATTAACTAAAACAGATCACATTAATCGCAGCATGGCACACAAAGGACAAATGTATTGCATCCAGACGTACTACACCCATTTGTTTAGGTTAACTTGTTTAAAGAATGTGAGGCGATCAGTATTTCTAATGGCCTTGACAGGCTGCCCTTAATTCCAATTCAGCGACAGTTCTCCAATTCTATTTGGTGCTTTCTGAACCCAAAGGATCATATAGACAAGTGGTCGTCTTTCGGAATACTCTACGCAGCAGGTCACGAAGTCAACAATCCAGATTGAGTAGGAGTTCAAAGTGTATAATTAGGGCACTCCCAATGCATGGTTTCTATAGTTATACTATATCTATTACTATTTATTGATAATGTGGATGCTATTAGATATCTAATAGCATCCACATTATCAATAAATAGTAATAGATACTACCCCTCCAACCATTTATACCTTAGCACAAATACATAGAGAACATCAAGTAAATATCATGTAACATATAGATACAACCATTCTCTTTTCAATACATGTTTTTTTGTTGTATCTTTTTTGGTTTGTGTGACCAAGTTGTTTTTTATGCAATAAATAGCTCTCATTTCTCTCTTCTTTAATCTTCTCTCTATATAAGCATTAATGCTATATGGTATGTTAAAAAAACTGCTAAACTTGGAGCATTGTGTCCTTAGCGAGACCATTGGCACTTACAATTTGGAATATTTTTGGGCGAGCTTGAGAGAAAGGGAGGGAGAAAAGAAACCCTGAACTGACACCATGTGTAGTTGTCAGTAGAAAAGAAACATTAGTGCACACAGCTCAAAAAATACTGCATGCTTGAATGTGTGTGTGGTTCAGTGACAAGACTCTTGGCGTTGCCTCAACTCCAATGCGCGCTAAGTCAAACTGATCAAATCATATGCTCGTAGTTTCTTAATTAGTTTACCAAGAATCCAAGATGATGCGTAGCGATGTGACAAATAGATTCCGCCCGGGCCAGAGGTAAAAAGAGAGAGAGACGGGTTGAATATGGTTTGACTAGCAAGCTACCAACAAGGAAGCATGCGTGTGTAATTCTTTTCTCCATCAGAGCATATACAATGGTCCATATCAGCAGTCTTTAAACTATGTTATGTAGAATAAAAAATGATGTAGATGAGAGAGGGTGCATCTAAAAGTTGAGCTATCTCTTAATCTAGAGTCGACTCTAACACGAGAACCAAGACAGGTTGTCTGGGAAGAAGCTGTTTACTCATAAATGAGCTGTCTATACCATTGCATGGGTTGTCTAACGCTGTCTATAAATAATATGTTAGCTTGTTATAGATAGCAATTGTCTATACCATTGTACATGCTCTTATTCTTTTTTAAAGTTTTATGTCACTCATGCACGTTAATTGATATACTAATTCCGAGATCGTATGCATGTGTACATTTTTCGAGAAAGAAATGTGTACATCAATTCGATATATATACTGAAGAAATTAAAGGAGAAAGAACAAAGAGTAGGAGTGTTATGCGGGCGTTTCTCCTTTTTTTTCTTCTATTCAGTGTTATATCACGATCGCCTTGGGACACTTTGCTCAACTACATGAAGTTGTCACAGCCCCATGGATAAATTATGGTCTAGGGAATACTAATATACCTGAACCATGCATGCAATATGCTCGTTTAATTGGAATTAGATCAGCTAATCAAGCTACTATTTCAATATAATTAATACAAAGCTTGGTATGAATATATATAGTTCTAGGCGGCCATTCAAACGTACACGACTGTGCTGACAAACGAGTGCATGCTAATTAGTTTTAGTAGACTCGATCGGCTTCTGTATAATTTAACGTCGATTGCAAAAAGAGATGATATAGAACTTTATCACCCCATCAAGCATATGCCCTTTGAGCCAAAAACGCATTCAAACAGGGCTTCGGATCTTCTGCGCCCCAAAACCATGACAAGGCAACTGTTGTTTTGCCGGTCAATGACTGAAGAGCTTGTGCAACCTGCAAAGTGATACTAATAAGATTATGTCCACATGCGATCCCATGTCCAGGATGTCATTAGATTCAAAGAAGCTTCCTACAGAAAGCAACTCGCCTTTGTTTAATCCCTGTTGTAGCGTCACCTTCAAGAACTTAACCACTTGCTGTTGATCCTTAAATAATCACAGAACCCTAACTAATAAAGCAAGAGCTAGCTGTTCTTTGTGAATTGATCGATTCCAAATGACCAAAATCTATGTGCTTAATCGATCGCAGTGGGATATATGCCTCAAGAGTTGCTTAGCAAAGGAATTTGTATATGTGCTTGGTTTGGGTTTGTTGCCATTCTTGCTATCGACGTCGGGAACGTATCCTGTGCACACAGGCCTTCCGTGTACACACCGTGCACACCAACTAAGAAAAGTTTCAAAAAATTCTGAAAAAAATCATGGATGTACATATCAGCTTACCCCATCTACATATAAGATTTTATGATCAAATTCGTCCTGTGCTAAGAGTAATAAAAAAGACAAACTTGATCATGAACAGGAATAGTTCATGTTCATGATCAAGTTTGTTTTTTTTGTAACTTCTATCATAGGACGAATTTGATCATGAAATTTTATATGTAGATGGGGTAAGCTGATATGTACATCTATGATTTTTTTCAGAATTTTTTGAAACTTTTCTTAATTGGTGTGCACCGTGTTTTCACCAAATATTTGTGTGCACAGGATACGTTCCCATCGACGTCACTGAATACTGTGTGCAGTACAATACTTTGTTAGTGTGGTATATCTTATCGTGTAGTTATCATGGGCTATTTACAGTTAGTTTCCACCTGTCATTAGTTAACTTTTGTTTATTAAAATAACTAATCTGACATCAAGATATACAGCGTAGCTAGATGAGATTCATGTATATGACTATTCTCTCTGTTGCCTTCTCTTCAAGCAACATATCGTCAGGGCCGGCCTTGAGGGGGGGGGGGGGGGGGCAGGTGGGCGGCCTCCCCGGGCCTCTAAAGTCATGGGCCCCTCCCAGGTATGCAACTACACCATGGGTATTTGGCCCAGTCGCGAGCTAACGTGTGCTGAGTTGATCTGATGAGGGTCCAGGCAAGAAACGAAAGAAACTTTTTAAAATTGAAATTGTTGAAGAACTATTTGAGATCAACAATGACTCAAGAAAGGTTAAATGATTTGGCGACTTTATGCATCGAGAAGAAGTTATTGGACGAGATTGATATCAATAGTATAATCGATGACTTTGTATCACAAAATGTTAGAATAAATTTTTTAAGATGATGCTAAGTGCCAAGTAAGTATTTATGATTACAATTTACATTTGTCATTTCATAAACTTTAGCCCCGGGCCCCCAAAATGCCAGAACCGGCCCTGCATATCGTTGTATGCAATTCTTCGATACTGAGAGTGCGCGCGCGCGCATATACACACACAAATTGATTAATACATAAAAGGTTTTGTAACAATGACAGGTTGAACAATATCTTCTCAAGCAAAGAAGTGTGGGGATAATAAGGTCCTGTTTAACAGAGCTTCAGATCCTAGCTCCATTTCAGATATAGAGCTTGTAGGCTAAAATAAAGTAAATTAAGTTTATATTTTTAGTCTAAAATGTAAACAAGATGATTCATCTAAACACTCTTAATGTATCCACAGCTCAAGCTCTATAAATTTCTGAAGCTAGAAATACCTTACTCCACCGATTCTACGAATTTTAGTGGAGTTGGAACTATGCCAAACACCCTACAAGGTACGTAGCTTCTGCTTTCATATGAAGTCACATATTTGAACCATTCATTGGATCAATTTAGAAACACCCACGCACACACATCTCAAAGATAATCCAAATAACAAGAAAATCGACTTAGAGATAACAAAACTTCAGGCAATTTATAAATAGCAAACCCAAAGAATTGAAGTATTAATCTCTTTACTATACACACATATATTGTTTTCTTTGCGGTGAAATAAAGCTTCATGGCAGATTTCTCAATATACAAACAGTTTATAATGTTTTGTACCATATATACTGATATATGTCATTGAGTTGGATCCGAAATGTAGGCCAGTAGGAGTAAATAACAGGCCAGCGAAGGCTCTTGTGTTGGGAAATTTACAGGAAAGCCCTTATGGATTCAGGGAATTTCATTTAGGTCCTGCCAGGTTTTGCCATCGGACCCTAGCCCTCCCATTTCCCTCGCGCGTGCCACCCGCCTCTCCGCCGCGCTTTCTCCCACCCTCGCTTCCGCCTCCTCCCTTCCCCCACACCCCCCGATTCTCGCCACGTCGTGCCTATTCCTTTTTAGCACCACCGGGCCACCGCCGCCTTCTCCTCATCATGCACAGTCCCTCCACTTGGGCACGCCCCTCTGCAAACCTGGCCATCGCCACCCTACCCACCGTTCTTCCTCTAGTTACACATACAAGAGAAGACAAACGCCGGCCGCTTCCAGATCGAAGTACACATGCGTGTATAGCCTGTGCGGTAAAACGACCAAAAGTAAACTCAACTATGCATCACTGTACATACGTCCCATCACATATGTGGCGTTTGTCATGTACCTTACGTTCAGTCAATGTTCACTGGCCGAACGATAACATTGCAGATCAGCGAGCGATCCAGAAAAATTGTGGACCACACCTGCATACAACGCTACAAGCAGAATTACAGCTACGTACCTAATGCAAAACGGTACACGGCGAGCACGTAGGAGTAGTTCACACGGTTGCGTAGCTCGCCTTGGTCAGTCAGTCAGTCAGTCAGCGAGTTGCGTCGCTGTGAGTCAAGACGACAAGGGTACGACGAGGCAGGGCTCTCTCGCCTGGGCGTTTCCCAGTTTTCACCATGCATGCGGCGCCTGCTTTTTACCGCGCGACAAGCACCCGCCACGGCCATGCCGGCTTGCGTGTGGGGATCGCACTCCACCCCACTTCCCCGCCCTGGAGAAAGTCAGCATCCGTCCGTCCGTCCGTCAGTTCGTGTATGCATTTCATTGCCAATGCATACACACATCAATCTGCCAAAGAAAAATGAATAATAAACCACAACCCATCTCTCTCTCCTGCTCTTACATACTTCTTTATTGTCCTATTGGAAGCCAACTCAAGTTACTCGTCTCTCTGTCTCTCTTGCAGTTTTGCCTTGTTGCTTGCTTGATGTAAAGAAAAGTACTGTAGTTGCCTTTCCACAGCCCACTCACATCCTGCTTCCCCTCCACCCTACCTCCTTTTCTGCCCCGGCCGGCCACAAAACCGAAACAAGTTCGCTTGCTTGCTTTCTTCTACCTCCAAGCAGATCAAGCCAATCTGCATCGATCTTCAAGAACACATGCATAGTTAGCTCTTGGCTAGCCGCTTAGGTAGCTAGTCTTGGTGTGAATTGTGTAGAAGCAAGAGAATTATTGAAAGCTTGCTTGCAGATAGCATCCACTATAGAGAGGAGATTGGCAAAGAGAGCCCTAGCTTGCTAGGTAGCCATGTGCGACTATTTCCTTCAGAGGATGGAGGGCGACCAGGCCGGCGGGGACCTCACCGACATCGTCCGGGCCGGCGGCGCGATGCCGCGCAGCGTCGACCTCTCTTCGACGACCACCGAGTGGCAGCTGCCGGCCGAGCCGATGCTCTTTCCGCCTCCGCCGTCGTCATCGGATGGCTGCGGCGCCGGGGGAACCGGAGCCGACGTCTTCGGGGATCCTTTCGCGGGGCTCGTGGACCCGTTCAGCAGCGACTACTCGTCGGGTGCCGACTTTTTGGACGCCATGCCGGATGCGATGGCCAAGGTCAGCTTCGACACGGCTCTCGGTGGCGGCAGAGGCTGCGAAGGAGGCGGTGGCCAGCTGTTGGACAATGGTAGGAAGCCTCTCTTACCGAGGAGGATGCAGATGTCGGCCGTCGGTGGCTTGGCTCCGAGGTTGATGCCGTCGCCGTTGTCGCCGAGGGCTATACGGCCGTACCCGGCGATGGCTGGCGACATGGTGAAACTTGGCATCACGGCCGGGCAGGCGGCCGGGTGCGCCATCGACGCCGCTGTCGCCAGCATGCAGATGTCATCGCCGCGGGCCGGCGGGATCAAGCGCAGGTTGGGCCGGCAATCGCCATCCCGTACTTAGATCTGAGCTGATCCATGGGTTCTTCTCGTTGCTGCATGCATATATATCTTGAGTAGCTAGTTAGTTCGTGAGTGATTTTTAGGGGAAGTTGCGCGAGTTTTTTTTTTCTTCTGCTCTTTAATTTGCTGTTCTTCTCTTTTCCGTACGTGTTCTGCACTGCGCCTCCGAGGAAAGTAAGAAAAGAGGAGGAATTCCGAGCATTTCTCGGACCGTGACAAGAATTGGCAAGATCGTGAGTGTTGCCTACAGCTCGAAATTTTAGGCACATCATGAACCCATGGTGATTGGTGGGAATATTTGAATTGGCAAACAATGCGTATACAGGTGTGTGCATATGTGCATCTAGACCTAGCTACCTAGTTTTCTTTCCGGACGGCAAGGTCGGCTTTTGAAACCCTAATTAAGCTAGTACGTTTCAATCAGTTGCAAAATTTCCAAGAAATTAGTTTCCTTGGTCGCAACATTGCGTGTACGTAGAGTTCTGTGAAGTAACTGTGTGGTTAGTGATACTTAATTTCATTCAGTGCTAACTTGAAATGATCGATGTGCACAGGAAGAACCAGAACAGGAAGGTGGTGTGCATCCCGGCGCCGACGGCGGCGGGGGGAAGACCCAGTGCCGGGGAGGTGGTTCCTTCTGATCTCTGGGCTTGGAGGAAGTACGGGCAGAAGCCTATCAAGGGCTCTCCCTACCCAAGGTATGTTGTATACATGAATTACTAATTAATTCGGGTTTATGTTTCAGGAAAAGAAACTTATTAATTGGACTAATGGTGTTTCCATGCGTTACTATGCCATTAGCATTTACCAAAGTCTCCTGGTTCCTAAAAGAAGATGAAGCGTCTGAAGTGATAAGAGTAAATAAATCTAGCATATATATATGGTCCATCGATCATTATATAATTCTTCAGCTCGGTCATATTTTGTCTGCACGATCGATGCATGAATGTTAAAATTAACTGAAAGATAAACAAATGGTCACCTAGCTAGCTAGGTAGCAAATCCAATTAATTCTTTCCTTATATAAAAGATTGGCATTTTTGGGGGTGCACATCAAGCTGAGAAATATAATATACATTTGTGTAAATTTAATTACCTTGATAGTTATACTAAATATATCTGATATTCACTGATTCTTATTCCAAAGATAAAATTTATCCATGTAAACTACGCACAAGTTTTTGTCCAACTGAAAAATCTCTTTATGTCGAGTACAGGTAGCTCACCACTAGCAAGGTTGCGTTTAAGGCCCTCCTGGCAAATTTTTATACATGTGATATGTTAGTTTCTCCTCTCTTAAAAATGAAGGAGTATAAGAAAGTCAGTAAAATAATATCAAGGGCAAAATAGATTTGAAATAGCTATGATTTATTTAGCAAAACATCCAATCTAAGATTTAAACATTTTTTATTGCCACAATAAGCACATCTCGGAGAAAGCATGCATACTTAATGTCAGTACGTGCAATACTGGTTATACTAAATATATCGGAGCAAGTGGTAAAGGTCCATGCAGGCTGAGTCTGACAAATGTTTTTGTTGATTGAAATGAACGATATTCAGGGGGTACTACAGATGTAGTAGCTCAAAAGGATGCTCTGCAAGGAAGCAAGTGGAGCGCAGTCGGACTGACCCCAACATGCTCGTTATCACCTACACCTCCGAGCACAACCACCCGTGGCCGACCCAGCGCAACGCCCTCGCCGGCTCAACTCGATCTCACCACGGCAAGAACAGCAGCAGCAGCAGCTCAGGTTCAAAGAGCTCACAGAACGAGAAACCACAGCAACCAAATGTGAAGGAAGAGCCGAAGGATCAGGCCACAACGACGACGACAACCAGTACCGCAATCACCACTAGTACTTCTCCTGTGGTTGTGAAGGAGGAGACATTGGTAGGATCATCAGAAGCATTGGAGAGAGTCATGGATACATCAGGAGTAGTAGACCACATTGAACTCATGGACCATGTGTTCAGTGAGAGCTACAAGCCGATGATACCGGAGGCTGGCCAGCCTGACGACTTCTTCGCAGACCTTGCCGAGTTGGAGTCGGATCCCATGAGTTTAATCTTCTCCAAGGAGTACATGGAAGCCAAGCCAAGTGGTGGCGATCATGCCCAGGAGAAGGGAATGGCCAAGGACTTGGATCCATTCGACATGCTAGATTGGTCTACTACTTCTTCGGCAGGGAGCTCATTTGAGCAAGGGAAGAGGTTAAACTAACCCTTGGAACAATGCATGCAGGGCTAGCTTACGCATATGGTTACATACATTTGATCTCCAGTTAAATAACCTAAAAGATTACCACAAGGTCAGCAAGGAAAGATGAGAGTTTATTTTCACTTTTCTTTTTCTTCATTTGTTTATTTGCCTCTTATTATCATTGTGTGACAAATTAAGATTGAAGTTTTGTTCAATCTAGATATGAACCTTATTTTTTAGGTTTGTGTCAGCTTGTACTTATGCATGAGATGAGGATCCTCTCTCTCTGAATGTGTGTGTCACTGTGTGTTTGTGTATATCTGTGATTTTTCAGTGTTTATGGTTATCTAACAGAAGATTATATGTATTCTATGCCGTTGGGGAAGAGGATAGATGGGGCGAGAAAATTAAGTTGGGGATTGGAGTGTGAATGTGATAGATGGGAGTAGCAGGAGAGGCCCATCCTTGAAGAGGATGTGACAGAAAGCTGGGGCAGCTTGCAACGGAAGTGCTATGCCCTTGTGTGACCTCAGGTAACACATACACTACACTACACGCCCCCCTCTGAATCTCTCTAAGTTAGGAGAATAGTGCATGTCTCGCTGTTGAAAATCTGAAACAAACAGGGGAGGGAACAATAGCTGGCCTCTTGCTTTTGCATGAGGTGGGCATATGTTGGATTCGCTGGATGGTACATATTTTTATTTTTGTCTCTGCTCTAAAGGATGTACTGCATTTACTTTCTCTGTTCTTCTAAAGACCCGTCATCTAAAATATATATTACACCCTTCACGGGCGCACTCATGCATATGTACATGTATATATGTAGGAACATGATCAGTGTACATATGATGCAGTACAGAGTACTGACGACTATTGATGTGTATTATTTAGTATGAGACAAGCTGAATGCCCTAGCTATTCTTGAATCAGTACGTACGAGGCGCTTGTGCTACATATATACGTGTCATTTGTCCAACTCGCTCTTGAATATTTTTTAGGAAAGCTAGCCTTTAATTTGGCCCACAGGATTTACACCATTTGCCATCCATCTATAGTGCTGCACAAGTATGTAGGGACAGTCGTTTTGAATACGTACCCTGCTGATCATCTTTGCTTCGCAGTCGATATCTGTATGCATGTGTGTACAATGCGAGGACTGACTAATGCATGCTGCCTGGGTGAGCATGTGCACGTGTCTGATGGTCAAATGTATCCAAACGTAATTAAGAAGTGTCTCTGGATCGATGCATGAAGCATGACATGTACGTGCAACCACCCGTCCGTAAGTACATTGTACTAGCTAGTAGTTCGGAGAATGTTTTCTTTTCGACTTATGCATCTTTTCAACGTAATTGAGATGATTTTTTTTTTGGCAAAACGATTTTTAAAAAAAAATGTGAAGAACGAGCTAGCAGATATTTAAAAGACGTACCGTTAGTTGCAAGAATATCACTTGATCAGTGCGTGTTGTGCCTACCTAATTGATGGGATGGGTATATATATATATATATATATATAAAGCCTCTTTTCTACTCCGAGAGTAATTACTCTCCATGCCGCATATCACAACATATGGGGTAACGAGAGTATGTACGTATAGTATATGAGTATAAAATCATGTAGGTGCTATGTAAATTTTTTCAGAGGTGGTATGCACATTTTTTGGAAATACTCTTTTTATGTGCAAATATAAAGGTATTTACAAAAAACGCTAAAAATTATGGACTCCCTTGCAATTTTTTCATGTGGCTCATATTAGAATATCTTATAATTAGTGTATGAGTGTACCTAAAGTGATAAAATAATATTTCAAGTTCGTTTAGGTGATATTTCAGATGTGGGAGTAACTACTCTTAGGAGTAAAAGATATTTTACATATATAAATACTCCTTCTGGTTACAAATAGTTGTCGCTTCGGACAGTCTCTAAAACACGGCTTTTACCACTAATTTTCTATTATAACATAATTGTAAAACCCAATAAATTTATAATAATATAAAATTACTTTTCGAGGCAAATATATACATATGATTGTTATGTATCCAATTTAAATATTTAAAATGATATTAGCATTTAAAATTTCTTGACTGCAGGTATATCCAAAATAATAACTATTTTGATCGGTGCGCGTACTATTTATATAAGCCGGCGGTTTGCCTAACCCAATAAATAAATTTATATACAATTTATATGACAAATAATCTTATTGATTCTGCTAAGCGTGCAACAGCTGCTCGATCGCGCCTAACAGCAGATTCTGTGGTAGCGGGGTCGCTCGATCGCGCGCGGCCGGCGTTGGTGGAGAGTTTCGTGCGCTGCATCATGCCCGCGGCCATCGGATTGCGCGCGCGCGTCTGCCGCGAAGACGATGGAGCAAAGCACGTACTCCGCCGCCCTCCCGTCCCGGCCGGCCCACCCCGCGTGGTCGCGGTCGTGAAGCTCCTGTACGCGCCATCTGTAGCGCAGCAGCAGCGATCGACTGTGATTGGGTTGTGATGGATCCAATAATTAGCTAGCTAGGCATTTACGCGCTGGGGCAAACCTGTCCGGCCGCCCGATCATCAACCACCACAGATCCATGGATCGGAGCTAGCACACGACGACGTACGTGCGTACACGAGCGATCAGCAGTGCTAGTACCGCCACCACGACGCAACCTTAATTGATGCCAAAGAATCGGATGGACTGACCAGCAAGGAACCCCTGTACCAGCACATATGAATGTCCAGACTCCAGAGGAGATGCATGCATGCTTGCGTGCTGCCTCATGCCTGCATGATGGCGTTACAGGCTTTGCAGTCGTCTCTCGCGAGTGCAGATCCAAGAGACGCGAAACGTTAACGCAGGTGCTGGGCCTGGGTGCCAGCTGGGAGCCCACGGCGCGGCGCAGGTGGCAATTTTGGAACATCGTATTTTTAAGGATAAGTATAATAATTGAGCCAGTTGTTTATTCAATCTTCTATTTATATCATCTAGACTAAGCACTAGAGTCAGTTTGTACAATACCTATCTCTAAAAGTTAGCTTTAGATGATGTACATTAACTACCTTTTCTCTCTTAGACATAAGTAATCTACCTATACTTTCGTGCAATGCTTACTATTAAATAAGAGCTAACTCTCTTCTCTTTCCTCTTTTCTCACTCTTTCACATAGAATAAAACTGACGTAGATATATTAAAATAAAGCTAAGATGATCTTATTGTACATACCCTCTAATGGTGCTAGTACTTCTTTCACCGGTAAGCATGATTAATTGATGTGACCAAATGTTTTCTCCCAGCTTTTTAGGAGGCTTTCCTTCTCTTTTTAGGCTTACTTTGGAAGGGAAGCAGAGATGCAAATGTGCGCACGCAGGCCCAACAAAATCTAACGATGTTTGGTTTCCCATTCATGGCCCGAATGTTTTCCAACGGCCGAAAGAGAGGAGCCTTCTTTTAGTGGGGGCTGAAGCAAGCCCGGTGCAGATGTGTAGGAGACAGAGAAATTTTTTTATTTAATATTTATTTTAAATCTTTTTTTCAAAAGTAATCAGCGGGGCAAAAAAATTTCAAAACTACCCCCCGTCACCCCAACCACGGGCGATCGCCCCCTACTGGGGCGATAACTGCCTGCCCTAACGGCGGAATTTTGAAATCTAACGGCAGAGGTAAAAAAAATAAAAAAATATACCGATCGCCTCAGGTTGGGGCGATAGGTTACTGTAGCTTTTTTTTTTTTGCAATTTTTGTTGTAAATTGTTTGTACAATAATTGTTGTATTGAACCGGGAAGAATTACAAAAAAAAACTTGTCATGTAATGAACCGGAAAAATTATTTTACTTTGTTAGTGATACGCATCCCACTTAGGATTTTTGTAGCCTCATAGGGTCCACCGAATATGGCCAAAAAATTACGGGAAAAAGCACGGGCAACCTACGCAACGTGGGATACCACTTATGTGCGGATGAGATGGCCGGACGTTGCCCCGGCAGGAAGTTGCGAAAACCGGAAAAGCCACTTGCGGCCACGAAACCGCGGAAATCGTGACCACTTAGGGGTTTTCATAGCCCCGCAGAGCAGGCCGGATACGGCCCAAAAAATACGAGAAAAATCAAGAGCGACCTACGCAACGTAGGCTACCAATTATGTACAGGCGAGATGGCCGGACATTGCCCCGGTCCGAAGTTGCGAAAACCGGAAAAAGGCACTCGCGGCCACGAAACCGCGGAAATCGTGGCCACTTAAGGGTTTTCGTAGCCTCGCGGGGTAGGCCGAATACGGCCCAAAAAATTCAGCAAAAATCAAGAGCGACCTACGCAATGCGAGCTACCAGTTATGTACAGGCGAGCTGGTCAGACGTTGGCTCGGTTTGAAGTTGCGAAAATCAGAAAAGGCACTCGCGACCACGAAACCACGGAAATCATGGCCACTTAGGGTTTTTCGTAGCTCCGCGGGACAGACTGGATATGGCCCAAAAAATCAGGGAAAAATCAAGAGCGACCTACGCAACGCGGGCTACCACTTACGTATGGGCGAGATAGTCAGACGTTGCCCCGGCAGGAAGTTGCGAAAATCGAAATAGGCACTCGTGCCAGAGAAGCCCCACCGGAGGCATGGGTGAAAGGGAAATGGCCTCAATCCACTCAGTAGACGAGAAGTTGTAACCATTATTTTCCTTGTTCGTGATGTGCATCCTAGCTTTATGTCGTAATGAAGAGTATGGTCTACTATATTTTCCGCAGTAACTTATGATCTGAGAAATTGTGGCCTAGCACTTATCTATGTAATCAGTCAAGGTGTGAATGAAGTGGTAAAGGATAGAGTGGTAAAAGTAAAATGCAGTAAAATGGTAGAAGTGAGGAGCAGTAAAGATTCTTCCCTTGCTTGTGCAAGATAGAGTTAATAACCGATGAGATCAGCTCCTTTATCTATTAGCCAAAACCAAGAAAGTTGTGGCAGTACAGCCATTCTTACCCCCTTCCTTCATTATCCATTCTTAGCCGAAGCCAAGAGGAGTAGCACCAGCCAAAATCGGATGCGCATCTTAGTTTAATGTCGTAACGAAGAGTTTTATGTTGTTAAAATCGGAAGAGTACCCACGAAACCTACGCAACGTGGGCTACCACTTATCTATTGTCGAGCTAATTGGGCGTTGCTCTGGCACGAAGTTGCGAAAATCAGAAAAATAAGCTGTACGACATGGCTAAGAAAAGATAACCTACGAAAATGCAAGCACTTAGTTCAGATAGTTAGACAACATGGTGGTGAAGTGAAAGTGCATCTAGGCCCCTTAATGATATTGGTAATTAATGACAACAAGATTAAGGAACTAATGAGTTTTATAAGCTTTGTGAAGCAGATTATCGCATTTATGAGAAAGCTACGAAGCAAAAGGGCACCCTCAAATAAAGGAGAAAAAGGCATCGTTTAAACTCAAATTGTCATGTATGTATTTCATTTTTATTGAGTTTAAGGATTATCGTACTATAAATAGGGATATGACGAGAAATAGCTTTAGAATGACTTAATGTGCTCAATGATGAATCTTAGTCACAAAATAAGTCAACAAGTAAAGTCTTGGGGGCATTTTGCTCAAAACAGTTCGGAGTATCCGAACCCTAGTTCGGAATGTCCGAACTAACCCCCTCTGTTGGTCCAAGTAAATTTGGGTTCGGAATGTCCGAAGTCATCTTCGGAGTATCCGAATGCACCCCCTCGGTTAGGTCATGTGTATTTATGTTCGGAGTGTCCGAAGATCTTTCGGACTATCCGAACGCTCGGAGTATCCGAAGGGTTCGGACTGTCCGAAGAAATGTTCGGACTATCTGAACTGTGTTGCTCGGTTGCCCGGAATTCAAACTGTTCGGACTATCCGAACAGACTCGGGCACAACTCAAAACGGCTAGTTTTGAGTGGCTATAAAAGCCTCATACTCTCACCTAACCGCAAGAAGAGCATTTATTTCACTCATTTGCTGCCATTCCTCACCTCTAGAGCTCAAGCCCTCACTCCCTCTTGATCTTTTGATTTGTGAATCTTTGAAGGTTGAGTGAGTAGAGAGATTGAAAGATCTAGTGATTTTGATTCATCTTGAGCACAAAAATCATTCTCTCGCGGATTTCTCAACACATCTGTTACTCTTGATGTTGGGGACTCCTAGACGGCTAGGAGTCACCGGTGAGCTCCTAAACTTTGTGTGGGACGCCGCCGGAGGTTTGTGAAGGTTGAATCCACCTCCGCAAGGGAAGGATTTAAGAAGAAGTAGGTGAGTACTTTGTGCAACACCTAGAGGATTAGGGTTGAAAGAGACCCTGGCTTGGTGCCGCCTCAACGGAGGCGTAGGATCCCCTCAAGGATCTGAACTTCGGGGAAAAATCTTTGTGTATTTTGTTATTGTTTCTCGGATTACTTTGTTTTTCCCTCTTTGTGGTTTCTTGAGATCTAGGATTTCAAGTGGTGGCTTGCTATTGTGAAGGGGTTTGGTGAGTTCTCGACGACTAGAGGTATTCCAAACCCTTGGATTTCATTTTGGTGCTTATTTCTCTCTCTAGATAGCTCAGATCTATTTTCTAGGGTTTTTGCGCTCAAAGCAGTTCGGACTATCCGAAAGTTCACTCGGACTATCCGAACCACTTGGACAGTCCGAAGGAAATTTCGGACTATCCGAAGTAGATTGTTTTTGCTACGAATTAAATTTCAAAAACGCCTATTCACCCCCCCTCTAGGCGACATCTCGGTCCTTTCAATTGGTATCAGAGTCAAATCTCCGTAGTTTGGCTTAACCGCTTGGAGAATCAAGATGTCACTAATAGAAAAGAATGATGAAAGCCGTGACCACCACGGGTTCCGGCAAAGGGGTTGAGATTCCTTATGAATACCCTGCTATTGGAGTCTTAAGCTCTTCACCTTATGTTTCCGTGTCATCCGGTAGAGCACCTCATTTCGACGGTACTCGCTATGCCGCATGGAAACATAAAATGAAGATGTACTTGAGATCACTTCACCCATGTATTTGGGAGATTGTAGAAACATGTTTTAAAGCGACGGACCCAAACAAGCTCATACCCGAAGAAAAGAAAGCTCAACATTTCAACGACTTGGCAGTCAACGCCTTATTCAATGCATTGAGTGACTCTGAATTCAACCGGGTCGGCGGTCTTGAAGATGCCAAACCAATTTGGGAAAGACTCATGGTTGCTCATGAAGGGATATCAAGCGTCCGTGAGTCCAAGATCAAGCTCATTATTGGTGAGCTAAGCAGATTTACTTTGGAAGAAGGAGTCATATACAAAAATATTCGACCACTTGATGGTGTTGGTGAATCAAGCTAAGAATCTTAGGTGTACCGATCTCACCGACAAAAGCCGTTGTCAAGATCATCCTTCGAGTGATCACCCCTACCAACCGCAATTTAGTGCAACTCATCCGGGATCGACCAAACTTTGACACTCTCACTCCCCATGACGTGATTGGGAGGCTAATGATGGATGAAATGATGATCAAGGAAGCGGAAGTGGTGAAAGAACTCAAGTCCGGGAAGAAGAAAGGAATTGCTTTAAAGGCCGTCAAGATTGTGCGCGAAGCAGAAGAGAGCACTAGTGATGATGAAGAGTCGTGTGACCCCTTACCAATGATGATATGGCCTTGCTTGTAAGAAGATTCGACATGTTTCTCAAGAAGAAGGGCTACAAACCGAGGAGCCACTCTAAACACCAATGGAACAAGTCTAGAGGAAGGCACTCAACAAGAAAATGCTATGAGTGTGGGGAGCCCGCCCACTTCATCGCCGAATGCCCACAACGAGAGAAGAAGGAAGACAAGCCCTACAAGAAGGACAAGTACCGGGGTAAGGACAAGGAAAGAAACAAAAAGTTCAAGCATTACAAGCACAAGGGACAAGCTCACATTGGAGAAGAGTGGGATTCAAACTCTAATTCCGACTCAAGCTCCGATTCCGAAGAAGGAGGAGTTGCCTCTGTCGCCATCGCCGCGCCTTCCACCTCAACAACATCGAAGGGCCTCTTCGACAACTTGAGCGATGACGATGAAGACACTCCAATGTGCCTTATGGCCAAGGGGCGGAAGGTATCAATCAAAACACCATCCCCTTCTATTGTCGATTCATGTCTAGATGATAGCAATGACGCTAGTGACGATGATAATGCGTTCAAGTTCATGAAGGACTTTGATGTTCAAAAATTAGATTTACTTTTAAAAGATATTCAGAAGTTGGAGAAAGCCCTTGAGCAAAAGGAGGCTACTCTCGAAGCTCAAGAGGATTTGCTAATTCTTGAAAAAGAGAAAAATCTTGAGCTAGAGAAAAGCCTAACCAATGAAAGAAGAAAGTATGAGTAGTTGGTCAAAAGTTCAAAAATAACCAAATCCGAGTTGACTAGTCTTGAGATCACCAACGCTTCACTCATAGAGGAACTTGCCAAAGCAAAGGATGCTTGCAAGGCTCTTGAAGTGAAGCTTTTTAATCTCTCGAATATCTCTTCTAACTCCTCATTACCGTCTACTAGCAATGGATGTGCTAGATGCTATAATGTTAATATTGATGCTTGTGCCACTAACCTTGAGACTTTGCAAGTATTAGCTCATGAAAATGAGAAACTCAAGAGAATGCTTGAAGATGGACTTCAAAAGTCCTATAAGGCTAGCAAAGGATTAGAGGAATTCCTCAGTAAGCGCCAAGGTAACGTTATGAAACATGGGCTTGGGTGTGTTCCACCCAAGGGCAAAAAGAGCCACATTGTGGTTGCTCCTTTGAACAAGCCAATTCACTTTGTTAAGGGCGAAGGAAACTCTAAGTATAAGGCTCACGCTACCTTCTTTGCTTCTTATGTGCTCAAAAGAACTAACCTCGGTCGAGTAGTTGCTTATCATATCGGGCGCAAACCCAACAATGCATCTCGTGTTAAATCTATTTGGGTTCCAAAGTCTCTTGTCACTAACGTACGCGGACCTAAACAAGTTTGGGTACCAAAAGGCAAAATCTAAATTTGTTTTTGTAGGCCTATATCTCCGGTGAATCAAGTTGGATATTGGATAGCGGATGTACACACCATATGACCGGAGAAAGGGCGATGTTCGCACACTTAGATGCAAATGGGTCAAACAGTGAAAGCATAATCTTTGGCGACAATGGAAAAGGTGAGGTGGTAGGTTTAGGTAAGATTCTCATCACAAATGACTTTCATATAAACAATGTTTTGCTTGTTGAATCACTAAGCTACAATTTGTTGTCCGTTGCTCAATTATGTGAAGTGGGTTACAATTGTATGTTTAGTGATAAGGGTGTGGATGTCATTAAGAGGGTTGATGGTTCAATAGCCGTTAAGGATAGAATTAACCTTCAAACGTGCTTAATGGCTAAATCTAGCATTGGTTGGTTATGGCATCGCCGACTTGCTCATGTTGGTATGAGGAATCTTCACAAACTCATTAAAATCAATCACATCCTTGGATTAACGAATGTTGTCTTTGAGAAAGATAGGGTGTGTAGCGCATGTCAAGCCGGAAAATAAGTTGGAGCCTCTCATCCCGCCAAGAATGTGATGACTACCACAAGACCTCTGAAGATGCTCCATATGGATCTGTTCGGCTCAGTCACATACATAAGCATCGGAGGAAACAAGTATGGTCTCGTTATTGTTGACGATTTTTCTCGTTTCACTTGGGTGTTTTTCTTGCATGACAAAAGTGAAGTCCAAGGAACCCTAAAGAAATTCATGAGAAAGGCATAAAATGAATTAGAAGTGAAGATCAAGAAAATCCAAAGTGATAACGGCACCGAATTCAAGAACACCAGCGTGGAGAAATATCTCGATAAGGAGGGCATCAAGCATGAGTTTTCGGCTCCTTATTCTCCTCAACAAAATGGGGTGGCCGAGAGGAAGAATCGAACACTCATCGAGATGGTGCGCATGATGCTTGATGAGTACAAGGTCTCCGACATCTTTTGGGCGGAGGCTATCAACACCGCGTGCCACAGTACCAACCGCTTATATCTTCACAAGATTTTGAAGAAGACGGCGTACGAACTACTCACTGGCAAGAAGCCAAATGTTTCCTACTTTTGAGTCTTTGGAAGCAAATGCTATATCCTTAACAAGAGAGCTAAGTCTTCTAAATTTGTTCCTAAAGTAGATGAATGTTTCTTGCTTGGTTATGGGTCAAACGCTTATGCATACCGAGTTCTCAACAACACCACCGGTGTAGTTGAAATCTCGCGTGATGTAATATTTGATGAAACTAACGATTCTCAAGTAGAACAAGTTGATCGTACTGTGATTGACAGGGAAGAACCACCGTGCGAAGCAATCAAGAAATTGGCAATTGGAGAAGTGAGACTACTTGAGCAAGAAGCAATCCCGAGCACTCCAACTCAAGATGTCCAAGATGAGACCCAGAATATCCGACTAGTCCAAAGAGTCCGAATGCTACTTTAGATGCTCCGGGTGATGCTCCCTCTTCCTCAATGCAAGCTCAAGATGGCTTGAACACCGCTCAAGACGATGAGGACCCAATCCAGAGAACCAACGCAACCGTTCCTCATCCAAGAGTCCATCAAAGTATACAACGAGATCACCCAGTCGACAACATACTCGAAGATATTAACAAGGGAGTATCCACTAGATCTCGAGTTGCAAATTTTTGTGAATTTTACTCGTTTGTTTCTTCTCTTGAGCCTCTAAAGGTAGAAGAAGCACTACAAGATCCGGATTGGGTGATGGCTGTGAAAGAGGAGTTAAATAACTTCGAGCGAAATCAAATGTGGAAGCTTGTCGAAAGGCCCAAGCAGAACGTGATTGGAACAAAATGGGTATTTCGGAACAAGCAAGATGAGCATGGGGTAGTGACTAGAAATAAAGCCCGGTTGGTCGCTCAAGGCTTCACGCAAATCGAAGGTTTGGACTTCGATGAAACATATGCTCCTGTAGCTAGGCTTGAGTCTATTAGAATATTACTTGCTTTTGCTACTCACCATAATTTTAAGTTGTATCAAATGGACGTGAAAAGCGCCTTTCTGAATGGACTACTTTCTGAATTGGTCTACGTCGAGCAACCACTCGGCTTCGAAGACCCCAACTATCTGGACCATATCTACTTTCTACACAAGGCTCTTTATGGACTCAAACAAGCATCAAGAGCGTGGTTCGAATGTCTTCGAGATTTCCATCTCGATCAAGGTTTTGTAGTCGGAAAGGCCGACCCTACTATCTTTACTAAGCACATTGATAATGATTTATTTATTTGTCAAATATATGTTGATGACATTATATTCGTGTCTACTAATGAACAATTGTGCAAGGAGTTTAGCAGGATCATGACTAAGAGGTTCGAGATGTCCATGATGGGCGAATTGAAGTTTTTACTCGGTTTTCAAGTCAAACAACTCAAGGAAGGAACCTTCATATGCCAAACCAAGTATATCAAGGACATGTTGAAGAAGTTCGGTATGGAGAACGCCAAGCCAATCAAAACGCCCATGCAAGCCAACGGACATCTAGACCTCGACAAAGAAGGTAAACCGGTCGTCCAAAAGGTATATCGTTCGATGATCGGTTCTCTTCTTTATCTTTGTGCATCCAGGACCGATATTATATTTAGTGTGTGCATGTGTGCACGATTTCAAGCCGCTTCAAAAGAGTGCCACATGGTGGCCGTTAAGAGAATCTTGAGATATTTAGTGCATACTCCTCATTTTGGGCTTTGGTATCCAAAAGGTTCATCTTTTGAATTAGTTGGTTATTCTGATGCGGATTATACCGGATGTAAAGTGGATAGA
Source organism: Guadua angustifolia (assembly GCA_036346375.1). Taxonomy (NCBI): domain Eukaryota; kingdom Viridiplantae; phylum Streptophyta; class Magnoliopsida; order Poales; family Poaceae; genus Guadua; species Guadua angustifolia. The sequence goes on along the minus strand of CM070507.1, from coordinate 9,113,363 downwards.
AAGAGTACTTCGGGGACTTGTTAATTTTTAGGAAGATCTCTTGTCTCATGGTCCTCTAAGAAACAAAATTCCGTAGCTCTATCCACAGCCGAAGCCGAGTATATAGCGGCCGAGAGTTGTTGTGCGCAATTGCTTTGGATGAGACAAACCCTAAGTGATTATGGCCTAACCTATAACCATGTCCCACTTTTGTGTGATAATGAGAGCGCCATAAAAATTGCCAACAATCCCATCCAACATTCCCGTACAAAGCATATCGATATTCGCCATCATTTCTTAAGAGATCATTCCACTAAAAGCGATATTGATATTCAACATGTGAGTACAAATGATCAATTAGCCGATATTTTCACCAAGCCTCTTGATGAAAAGAGATTTTGTGAGTTGAGAAGTAGGCTAAATATCTTAGACTCTCACAATTTGGCTTGAAATATGCATACAATTGGGTGATGAGTGGAAAATATTTTAGAAAAACTTATTTCATTTTATTTCTCTAAATTTTCCTATGTTAATTGGTTCTTGATCTTTGGATCTCGTCAATCATCGTGTAATCATGGTTTGATTGGTTGTATGGCTTGCTGATCATATGATGACTTGACTCATTAGGACCTCTCACCTCTTTCTCGCTCCGGAGGCCTTCAATCCTTTGTTTCATGCCATCCTAAGAAAATCAGCCCGGACTGTCCGAAAATCAGTTCGGACTATCCGAACTTATGTTCAGACTGTCCGAAGTGGGGTCTCGGGCTATTTAACCCAACCCGACCCATCTCTTCATCTTTTCTCCCTTTTTCACTTGCAAAGCCGTTTCTCTCTCTTGTTCTCCACCCAACCTCACGGATCTTGAAATCTGGCCTCAAATTCGGCGAATCGAAGTCTCCAAGGTCTTCCCCGAGGGTGAGGGCTTCATCTCCATCATCTTTTTGCCCTAGATTTGTCTCGGGAACATCGGTTTTAATCTCCAAAAGGTATGGTTTCAACCATCTCCTTTTCCGGCAAATCCTTGTTCCCTTTTGCAAACCCTTGTGTTCTAGATTATTCTAGGCCTTGCTAGGATAGTCTTCCCGTGATTAGCTCTAAATTTGTTTGATTATTGTCTAGTTTGAGTAATTTAGGGTTTGTGAACATTCACCTCGGACTATCCGAGTTTTCGTTCGGAGTGTCTGAAGAAAACTTCGGACTATCCGAAGTTTGTGAGTTCATTTCAACCCTTTGTTGCTCATCTAGGTTATAATTAGAGTCTAATCTTGTTTCTACCATTGTATACCTCTAGAATGGATCCTTCTCAGGGTGGCAATCCCTCTTCTCGCCCTTCTCGCCAAATCGACATCACCATGGCTCGCAAGAAGAAGGCGAAGCATGATCATCCTGCTGGCGACTCTTCCACGCATCTTCCTGCAGCTTCTTCGGGTTCTCCTTCAGATTCTCCTCCAGAGTCTCCTCCAGCTCAGCTCGCTGGAAGGAGGAAGCGTCACGCTGTGCGCAAGATCAGTAAGAAGTCTCATGCCGCATCTTCAGGGCAAGGGCAAGGTAGTGGTGATCAAGGGGGTAGTGCAGAAGATCCTCGGGCTGCTATGCCAAGGTTGAGGGTAGCAAAGAGTGCAGAACAGCGCAGGGCAGGAGAATTGATAGGTCCTTTGCAGATCCACCCTTCTATTCGCCTAACTCCGATGGGTGTGACTCCCAAGAAGAAAATTGATTATTACATTGGACATGGGAGAGGAAAAGAAGTTCGTCAGCACAGAAGTCAAGATTCATTGTTATACCTCCAAGAAGACTACGTGGATAAAAGGTTCTGGAATCACTTTCAGCAGGACTTTTATGACTCTGTGATCGCGGAAAAGAAAAATCCGGTGGCTCTAATGCAGTGGATAGACTGGGATTATATGGTGCAGCAGGAGGACCCCGTGTTTAATTCAGTCATCGAAGCTTGTGAGCGCCATAATCTGAAGGAAGTGATGTCCTTTCGGTGTAAGTTGAATAATGAAGTAGTGGCACAATTCTATGCCACTCTTTATATTAACACCGACGAGGAGAGTACCATGTGGTTTATGGTAGATGGATTGTACTACTCGATGACCAAGGCGCAGCTCGCTGACTGTTTGGGATTTTCTACTGAAGGATGGGATAATCTGGATAAGCTTCACACTCCTGAGTCCTCTGGCGTAAATGACTTGGGTCCCCTGTACGATGAGAGTCAGAACTTTAAGCTGGGTACTACGAAGGGTCTGAAACCATTTTATGCTATATTGTACAAGTTTCTTCGGAAGATCCTGTGGCCTAAAGAGGGAGATGCCACAAATATCAGCTCCTACTCCAGAAACCTGCTTCTGAGGATTGGTGAAGGATCAAGGCCATTTGATGTATTTGATTTTATCTGGCAGGAGATCCGCCTCAATTCGATAAGTCCTCACAGCAGCTATGGTTTTGCTCCATATGTGATGTGCATGGTTGAGAGTATATCCGGCTTATGGTTTGCTAAAGATGTGGATCATCTTCCTTACAAAGTCAGACTGATTAAAGCTCCAGCTCAGCCAGCTCCTGCTTTTGCCCCTTCTGCTAGAGATGACAGAGCAAGATCTTCAGCGCCAGATCCCAGGACAGCAGCTCCATCTTCCTCCGCTAGACCTTTGTCTCTGGCTCATCCTTCATCTTCAGGCGGCTCTATCAAGTCAATGCTTCGTACCATCTTTTGCCTGGGGATAAAGAATCATAAGAAGATCAAGCAGATGAATGTCAAGCTTGCAGACACGCGTCGTCAGTTAAATGTCATCAAGGGGAAGCTCAACCTATCCTGCTCTTCTGAGGAATCAGAGTCTGAGTCCATACAACGACTGTGGATTCTGAGACTCAGCAGCTCTTTGACCTTCCCACTGTTTCTGCGCCGACTGGAGATGACGAAGAAGGTGATACTGCTTATACTCCAGGAGGTGACAGTGGTGACGACGACGACGACAACAGCGAGGAGTGACTCTTTTGGTGTCTTGATACCAAAGGGAGAGAGAAGATTAGATTGATCTTTATCTTTTGTCGTGTGAATGTTTGCTTGTTGAACTATTTGCTTATGTGTTGGTTATATTGCTTAATGCTTTTGGTTGTGTTGCTTAACTGTTGATCGTTGGTTGTTGAACTATGTTGTGATTCCTTAAGTAATGCATGCTCATATCATGTCATATGCTTTTGTGCTAGTATTTGACAAATATCCTGTCATATTCTCACAAATGCGAAGATATAGGGGGAACTCTCGCCAAAATTTCCCGTAAATATGTGCATTTGAGATTACACTCAAATTTTTCTAATGCACACATTTAGGGGGAGCTCCACCGTATATTTGGTATTCCAAATACAATCTCATTTCAATTTAATTATAAATCTAATCGTGTTGTCATCAATTCACCAAAAAAAGGGGAGATTGAAAGTGCATCTAGGCCCCTTAATAATTTTGGTGATTAATGACAATAAGATTAATGAACTAATGAGTTTTATAAGCTTTGTGAAGCAGATTATCACATTTATGAGAAAGCTACGAAGCAAAAGGGCACCCTCAAATAAAGGAGAAAAAGGCGTCGTTTAAACTCAAATTGTCGTGTATGTATTTCATTTTTATTGAATTTAAGGATTGTCGTACTATAAAGAGGGATATGACGAGAAATAGCTTTAGAATGACTTAATATGCTCAATGATGAATCTTAGTCACAAAATGAGTCAACATGTAAAGTCTTGAGGGCATTTTGCTCAAAACAGTTCGGAGTATCCGAACCCTAGTTCGGAATGTCCGAAGTGACCCCCTCTGTTGGTCCAAGTAAATTTGGGTTCAGAATGTCCGAAGTCATCTTCGGAGTATCCGAGTGCACCCCCTCGATTAGGTCATGTGTATTTATGTTCGGAGTGTCCAAAGATCTTTCGGACTATCCGAACGCTCGGAGAATCCGAAGGGTTTGGACTGTCCGAAGAAATGTTCGGACTATTCAAACTGTGTTGCTCAGTTGCCCGGAATTCAAACTGTTCAGACTATCCAAACATAAGTTCGGACTATTCGAACAGACTCGGGTACAACTCAAAACGGCTAGTTTTTGAGTGGCTATAAAAGCCTCATACTCTCACCTAACCGCAAGAAGAGCATTTATTTCACTCATTTGCTGCCATTCCTCACCTCTAGAGCTCAAGCCCCCACTCCCTCTTGATCTTTTGATTTGTGAATCTTTGGAGGTTGAGTGAGTAGAGAGATTGAAAGATCTAGTGATTTTGATTCATCTTGAGCAGAAAAATCATTCTCTCACGGATTTCTCGACACATCTATTACTCTTGGAGGTTGAGAACTCCTAGACGGCTAGGAGTCGCCGGTGAGCTCCTAAACTTTGTGTGGGACGCCGCCGGAGGTTTGTGAAGGTTGAATCCACCTCCGCAAGGGAATGATTCAAGAAGAAGTAGGTGAGTGCTTTGTGCAACACCTAGAGGATTAGGGTTGAAAGAGACCCCGGCTTGGTGCCGCCTCAACGGAGGCGTAGGATCCCCTCAAGGATCCGAACTTCGGGGAAAAATCTTTGTGTATTTTGTTATTGTTTCTCGGATTACTTTGTTTTTCCCTCTTTGTGGTTTCTTGAGATCTAGGATTTCAAGTGGTGGCTTGCTATTGTGAAGAGGTTTGGTGAGTTCTCGACGACTAGAGGTATTCCAAACCCTTGGATTTCATTTTGGTGCTTATTTCTCTCTCTAGATAGCTCAGATCTACTTTCTAGGGTTTTTGCGCTCAGAGCAGTTCGGACTATCCGAAAGTTCACTCGGACAGTCCGAAGGAAATTTCGGACTATCTAAAGTAGATTGTTTCCACTGCGAATTAAATTTCAAAAACGCCTATTCTCCCCGCTAGGTGACATCTCGGTCCTTTCATGAAGATAAATAAATTACAAAAGTACAATTTGTACAATAACTTCGATCCGACGACGCCTCTGATCGCTTTCGATGGGAGTGCGTGAGTGGCGGCAACGACGGATGGCCCTCCTAACCCGACCTGCGGCACGAGGTAGTGTAGTTTGTCGGCGACTCGGGTGTCTCTTTGGGTGGTAGGCCGAGGTACTTTCGGTGGGCGAGAAGCTGTCCATGTCGAAACCTACCACCTCGTCAATGTCGTCGTAGCCCGAGTAGCCGAAAGCACCGTGGGGTCCTGCTGTGGCGTGAGACGAAGACTGGACCGGGTCACCCCACCGTGGCCACTGTGGCTGTGCGTGAGACGAAGGCTAGCCCTCGTCACCCCACTGTGGCCACTGCATCTGTGCGGGAGGACACGAGGGCTCGTAGTGGCTAACATCGGGCTGTGCGGGCCGACTGGCTGGGCGAGGTGCGGGCACGGCTCCACTATTACATGGAATCTCAATATTTCTAAATACTACACAATCCTAATATTTTCAAACACTAAATACTACATTGATTCTCTAAATTTCTAAATACTACAATCCTTATATTTTTAAATACTACATTAAATCTCTAAACATTGCCTAATATTTCTACTACCCAATCCTACTACATTAAATTTCTAAATTACTACATTTCTACATTTCTAAATATTACACAATACTAAAATTTCAAAAAATATTACATATAAAATTTTCGGACTTACCTTCCCAAAAATGACGAATACTTTTTTCCCTCTTTTTTCTTCCCCTCTTTTTTCCTCTCTCTTTTTTTCCTCTCCTTCCTCTCCTCTTCTTTCTTTCTCCCAATTCCGCTTTCGCTCTCACTCTCGCTTCGTACGTGACAAATGAGCACATACTCACGCTTCGCGCTTTAACAGAAGCTATCGCCTCTAGTTAGGCGATCGCTTTGCTTTCGGCGAAAGTCGCCACGTGGCGATTGTCCGAACAGTTGCCACATTACTCGGCAGATTCTGTGAGGCGGATATCGCCCAAGATGGGCGATCGCCTGTCTTAGGGCGAAGGAGGTATTTTTCAAAAATTTTGTTCATGGATTAGTTTTGCAAAAAAGATTTAAAATAAATATTAAATAAAAAAATTCAGGAGACAGAAGACTGCAGGCCGAATGGTTTTGATGCGTTCTGCTTTTGAACATTTCAGTTTTACCAATAACATGCTCGAGTTTTTAATTACGCTGCATGTGAGTTCCAATAAAGGTTATGCGCTTGTCTGAGCATGTACAATGATCCATATATATCAGCAGTCTCTAAGCTATGCCATGTAGGATAAAAAATGATGTGGATGAGAGAGGGTGCATCTAGAGAGTTGAGCCGTTTCTTAATCTAGAGTCGACTCTAGCACGAGAACCAAGACAGGTTGTGTCTGGGAAGAAATTGTCTACTCATAAATGAGTTGTCTATACCATTACATAGGTTGTCTCTAACGCTGTCTATAAATGATATGTTAGCTTGTTATAGACAGCAGTTGTCTATACCATTGTACATGCTCTTAAAGTAATCCTTTTGTTATCAAATCTATCTCCGTCCAAATTGATAAGACATATTTTTTTAATGTTTTTATCTATAAATATAGAGTGAATTCCATATTCCAAAGCAAAGTAATATGATGTCACCCATAATAAATATCCACAGTAACTTTATATTCTCTGTATGCATGCAGGGTGTGTTGGTTGTCTGCACCATTCTAGTCTGTCTCGTATAAGCTATTCAGGCTAGCCTTGGTCTACATGAGTGAATGCAAGTTGAGTTGTTTGGTTGCTTGTTTATACATCTCACGGGCTTGCATTGGAGAAAAACCCAATTTCTGTGTTTCCTCTATTCTGTATGAGTGAGTGCAATTGCATCCACCTGGTTTGGATGAACAGAAAACTAAACACGTGTCTAACAGATACAGTTGCATCCACTTATACTATTCAAGCACCATGCAGGTAACCAAACACACTTGTATTAAATATAATGCTTAGTGATAATAATTAAAGATAATCTATTTATTTTTAATATAGATAATCTATTTGTTTTTCAATATCTTCTAGATCTATATGATATGATGAAGTACGTCTTATAAACTTAGACATAGGAACCCTATTAAAAAGGGTCTGTCATAAATATTATCTTTCCATGCAACTCAGTTGCTTCCCATATATTGGTGGTTGGTATTGTGATTCGATGACAGTGAAGTAAATTTGTATGACATTAATTAAAGACAAGACTGTAATCAAGAGGAGCAAAGATGTCACGAGCCTAAGTAGTGCATTATTTTATGTAGGGGCGGATCTAGAAAAATAGATCATTAATGAAGGCTAAAGGATATACAATATAATACAATTAGATTTATATGTGATTTTGCAAAATCATTGGGATTTGAGGATCATGATTTTATGTGTGGAAGGCTAAAAGGACATTAAAAAAGAACGAAGGGAGTAGCTATATATGCATGATACTGTACCTCGAGTTTGGTTTTTAATTTTCTCGTATGCATGTCGGATATGCTACGTCCATCTAAGTTTATACGATATATTTAATCTTATACAAAGAACAAGAAGATAATAAAAATATTTAGAACTCCTAATTATTATCACTAGGTGTATATAAAAAATATAAAGTAAAACTAGATATTTATTAAATATAGAAGAAATATCATACTAATTTTATATTAAAATATAAAATACTATCTATTTATAAATAAGATTATTCATAAATACTCTTGATAAATTTGGACGGTGGGAGTGCACTGCTTGTGCTCAGGTCGTTATGTGCTGTTTCAGCAGTTCCTGCATACAATCTTGCCGGCTAGTAGGGTTAGGCTTTATACATTTCTGCCATTCGTCTCTCTCAGCTGTCACCGCTGTTTGGTGCTCCATTCACCTACATTCCTGCGTTCCATTTACCTATTTTACTGTTGCGCTGCGTTCCATTTACCCATTTTGCTGTTCCCAAACAGGAGGAGCTTGCCATTTGGATGGTTGGGACTTGGGAGTCTCTGGACGAGCCCTGCAATTATCTGAACCGTTGGATCCAAAGCCACAGCAAAAGAGAGGCAAACCGGCCAGGACAGAAAAAACCCAGTGATATACTGATATGTCACGTCACGTCCAAGACAAAATAGCTAGGGCTCAAATAATGTATTTGGGAGCGTCGACTTTGCTGCTCTTTTTATGTAGGAGAAAATATCTGAAGCTCAAATGGACTTGCCGTACTTTGGCGACGAAAGCAATGGCACCCCGGTCCCTGCATCAGGGCGGACACACGCGGAGCTAACGTGGGCTCTGGCCCAGTTGTATAACTCTTTTCTCGTTGTCCTGCTTAATATTATTTTATTATAATTTAGTATTAAGATATGCTAGTTGGATTTTATCGAAAATCGTAAAATTCATAAGCAGCATTTCTTAAGTTGTTTAATGAAATGACTATGATTATAATTATAGATAGTATATTTGTAAAGCTAGATACTTGAATATAGAAAAAATTATGACGCCATCTAAAGAGAGAGGCATATATATAGAATCTAAATTTGCAAAATATGAAAAGACAAAGTCGGTATGAATAGTAATTTTTACTGTTTGGCACTATTCTTTTGCTGTTTGTCTTTTTCATATCTTTCAAATGCGATTGAGTTTCAACTTTAAATTTTGCAGGTTGTAGAGGTTCATCTCATATGATAATTTTTGAGAATTTTAAACTTCTACAGGTGGTTTCACGTTTTCATGGAATTGGTGGTTTGCAATATTTCATATATATAGAATCTAAATTTGCAAAAGATTGCAAAGCCCTTGCCACCAATTACTTGTCACTCTTTGCATTTAGCACGATACAATTTATAGAATTTTAATTGGATCAATTTATCTGAGGGTAGTACTACTAGTTTTTTTGCCCTTTAACCCATAAGCTTCTCTATTTTTTGTTCTAGGTCTGACTGTCATTGTGGCCCACTATCCATTCTATCCCAAATTACAAGTCTTCACTTTTATAACTCACTTCCCTCATTTTTTATAAGTTTAGCCCTTTCACGAACACATTTATAGATTTAGCTCTTTCTCCTATCGTGGAAGACACAGTAGGTGACATCTATCCCTTGCCACACCTAGAAGACGTAGAAAGCAGGCGCTATCGTGCCTAAGGAACACAGAAGACGACAAACACAGCGCGCGGGCGAGCGCCGCAGTAGGCATTGCCATGCCCCAAGGAGCGTGGGAGGAACGGGGCTGCGAGCATGGGAGGCGCACTATCGTGGCGCTAAGAACTCCGATGACCTTCCACTTTAAAGAGTGTGAAAGGTGGCGGGTACTACCTTCGAGTGCTTTCGCGGTTGAAAATGGTGCTATATTTGTAATTCCGAATACATTCGAAGGATGCCAAATGTGAAAAAAAATGAAGTAAAGGGGTTAGAAAAGTGACTATTCCTCGATTATACCCCCTCTCTCTCTTTCCCTAATTCGCAACGTTGGACGGCGCGATAGCATGGGCGTTGTGGCCTGAGGAGGCTGTTTTTAGTGAATGATGAGGTACGTACAGTACTCCGCCCATCCAACTTTATAAGATATTTTTTTTAGTATATATACTAAGAAAATATTGAAAATAACTAAATTACCCCTAATTATTATCACTAATCACTATATTCAATGTATGCACGTGAATAACATGGAGTAAAGATGAATATTTATTAAGAGTATATAAGAAAACATCACACTAATTTTATATTAGAATGTAAAATATATCATATATTTTTGGATAAAAACATTAAAAAATACACGGAATAACCCGCGCGCACGTGCTTCGTTGATTGGAGAGAGCTTGCGCGCCGATCGCCGAGCTGGTGAGGGAGTCTAGAGGAGCCGTGCGATTCGGGGGGAGCACGTACGGTTTCACGGGAATCCAGCGGTGCTCGGTACCTCCTGCTGCCTCGAGCGACCGCCGGCCGGCGCTCAGCGACCACTGTCTTCAATTGTTGAGAGTTGCGTGCGACTTTCGACTGTACCTGTTGCTGTGGGGCGTGTGGAATACCGCATCGATAGCATAGTGGTACAACTTTTGGTAAAAGAAAATTGACGCACTTGTGCTTCGTTCTGAGCTTTGCTAATCTGCTTGTTGGGCTAGGCATCTGGTTCAAATCGGAGCACGGTTCCTCTGGAAGCTCGGGAACAGGAGGTACACAAGGCAAGTCACTGCTCCAACAAGGCACCAAAGACAAAGACCATCTTGAGCACCATATCTTCCCATCTATACTTGCTCAATGATCATCCTATGGAAATTATTTTTCACGCGATCTGCTGCAGAAAATAAAATGTTCATTTTAGGGGTAAATTTGACTGAAACCGTGGAACATCAGTTATAGCACTTCGAGTGCTCCAGATAGATCAACGCAATTTTTTAGACCGGATTGATCCAAAGTCCTAACCAACATTACTATTTACTAGCATCCTTCTATGTCCAGAGCTAGATCTTTGGCCTGTTTATGAATCTTTTACAGTGGAGACTGAATTAGCTGACGATTACAACAGTCAACTCATCTTGCTGTGCTAGATCTGTAATTCTTGAAAGTCACTGCTTTCTATGGTGTCTACCTGAGCTTGATAGTGTATCTCCAGGACGTTCTCCATGGAGACATTGCTTCCAATGTGGCGACAGTCGGTTCTTGGGCCGGAGCTAGCTACCCCATGCCCGTTCTCGGCGCCGCCGTCGCCGACTCTTACTCGGGAAAGTAACGGTGTTGGTCGCCTCTCAATATCTCTCGTCGTAATGGATCGTCTGTATTACAGACTCTGCACCGGCCGTTTGCGTTAGCACTCTGCTTCTCTGACGAACAACTCGAAGCAGGGGATGGCCATCATTACGACATCAGGTACGCTGCCGTCTTTGAGGCCTCCGCCTGTGGACAGAGCGCATACTGGTCTTGTTTTTGGCCATATACCTATGCGCCATTGGGATCGGCGCTATGAAGGTGGTCTTGATATGATCTCGTTCGCGGTGGGGCAGTTCGACGACGACGATGGAAAGAACGCGTTGGAACGGGAGAGGAAAGTGTCCTACTTCAGCTGGTACTACGCGGTGGCCAACCTAAGGCATGCTCACCGCGGGGACCCTACAGGTTTGGGTCCGAGGACAAGGTGAGCTAGGGGACTCGGGAACAGCATCTGCGCATCGTTCGTTGCGGTCACCATCGCCAGCCTCGCTACGACGGCACCCATGTATCGGATGCTAACTCCGGTGGGTAGTAAGTTGAAGAGCGTGTGGCAAGTGCTCGCCGCGTTCTCTCACAAGGTAAAACTGACGGTGCCTGTAGATGCCACTGAATTGTACGAGGAGGATGTCAAGAACTCATTGCTGCATCCGGTGCACGAACGATTAGAGCACACCGATCAGTTCATCTAGATTTTATGCAGCATTATGTCTTCTATTCTGCATGGAAGTAATCAAGTGATGTACTTAGACTGACAGTCTGGCACACGTGCACTCCGAGTATCTTTGCACCAGGTGCTTGGACAAGGCTGCCATTATCACGGACGAGGACTTGGATGATGGCAATCTGTGGAGGCTGTGCACGGTGACCAAGTGGAGGAGGTCAAAGATTCTGCTGCGGCTGATCTCGATATGGCTCACGTCGGCTGTCTGCTTCGTCGCGTGTTGGAGATAACTCGAATATTTCTGACTATCATATCTTTTGATTTTATCTAAATTAGTTGTTAATTAGGATTTTTTTAGCTATATATAAGTCAACTCCATGTACTTGTAATTCTTGAAGTATTATAGTGAATTGTTTTCGTGATTTTTTCATAAGAGTTTTTCCTATTAAATCTTGTCTTGATTATTTTCTTGTGCTTCTAATCCTAACAAGTGGTATCGAGCCCTAACAATTGGTATCACCTCTTCGACAAGGAGCGCCAATTTGTGTACTCTTTTGGCTATATATAAGTCAACCCCATGTACTTATAATTCTTGAAATATTATAGTGAATTGTTTTTCTTGGTTTTTTTCATAAGGGTTTTTCCGTTAATCTTGTCTTTAGTTATTTTAACGTACTTCTAATCCTAACAAGTGGTGTCGAGCCCTAACAATTGGTATCACCTCTTTGACAAGAAGTGCCGTTTGTGTCGCGCTTCTAACTCTAACAAGTGGTATCGAAACCCTAACATCGCCAACACGTAGGCACAGACCACCTTCGTGTAGCAAGGCGCCAAGATGGACTCCAAGATCGAGCGGGCGCCATCTCCATCCTGGCCATGCTGCTGACTACCCATCGAGACAGTGTTCGTGCCACCCACGTCATGCTCTACATAAAGCACAAATGTGAGCCAACAAGCAATATTCATACAACACAAATTTAACAAACCAAGCAGTTATACAGAGAACATTCCATATTTTGGACATCAAACAAACATTTGGACAGCAAACACAAATAAGATTTATAACTCGACAATATAGCATGACAACATATAGGTTTCAAGTTTGACAAGCTAACATACAATGCAAGCAAAATAAGGTTCATAACAATCTAACATGACAACATTATTATTACATCCCAACATGACGTCTAATGCCCATACTTGGTATTATATTTCCTTTTAAATCACTCCTAATGAATTTACGGGTTGGGCGTAGTAATGAAGATCCCTTTGACCCCTTTTCACAAACAACTCGGTGGCAATGAATTGCTCGATGCTATCCACGTTGCTCTACACTCAAGCACCAAATCCATGACTTGGCATCGAGCACCGATCATCTTTCTTGGAAGCAAAAGACTCAAAAGTTGACCGAGCTCTCACCATATCGAGCTATCAATTATCCTTTTGGTGCGGTCTTGCATGACATATCTTGACCTTGTCTTAAGCTTTTTGCCCTTGTCAACAACATCTTGAGCTACTCTCTTGCATTTTGCACTATTAGGAGACTCCTCCTCAAACTCATTTTCATCAACCTTCTCAATGTCATCCTCAACATCAACATTGATAAGGATGAGGACTCTGCTTCTCTGACGAACAACTCGAAGCAGGGGATGGCCATCATTACGACATCAGGTACGCTGCCGTCTTTGAGGCCTCCGCCTGTGGACAGAGCGCATACTGGTCTTGTTTTTGGCCATATACCTATGCGCCATTGGGATCGGCGCTATGAAGGTGGTCTTGATATGATCTCGTTCGCGGTGGGGCAGTTCGACGACGACGATGGAAAGAACGCGTTGGAACGGGAGAGGAAAGTGTCCTACTTCAGCTGGTACTACGCGGTGGCCAACCTAAGGCATGCTCACCGCGGGGACCCTACAGGTTTGGGTCCGAGGACAAGGTGAGCTAGGGGACTCGGGAACAGCATCGCCAGCCTCGCTACGACGGCACCCATGTATCGGATGCTAACTCCGGTGGGTAGTAAGTTGAAGAGCGTGTGGCAAGTGCTCGCCGCGTTCTCTCACAAGGTAAAACTGACGGTGCCTGTAGATGCCACTGAATTGTACGAGGAGGATGTCAAGAACTCATTGCTGCATCCGGTGCACGAACGATTAGAGCACACCGATCAGTTCATCTAGATTTTATGCAGCATTATGTCTTCTATTCTGCATGGAAGTAATCAAGTGATGTACTTAGACTGACAGTCTGGCACACGTGCACTCCGAGTATCTTTGCACCAGGTGCTTGGACAAGGCTGCCATTATCACGGACGAGGACTTGGATGATGGCAATCTGTGGAGGCTGTGCACGGTGACCAAGTGGAGGAGGTCAAAGATTCTGCTGCGGCTGATCTCGATATGGCTCACGTCGGCTGTCTGCTTCGTCGCGTGTTGGAGATAACTCGAATATTTCTGACTATCATATCTTTTGATTTTATCTAAATTAGTTGTTAATTAGGATTTTTTTAGCTATATATAAGTCAACTCCATGTACTTGTTATTCTTGAAGTATTATAGTGAATTGTTTTCTGTGATTTTTTCATAAGAGTTTTCCCTATTAAATCTTGTCTTCAGTTATTTTACTGTGCTTCTAATCCTAACAAGTGGTATCAGAGCCCTAACAATTGGTATCACCTCTTCGACAAGGAGCGCCAATTTGTGTACTCTTTTGGCTATATATAAGTCAACCCCATGTACTTATAATTCTTGAAATATTATAGTGAATTGTTTTTCTTGGTTTTTTTCATAAGGGTTTTTCCGTTAATCTTGTCTTTAGTTATTTTAACGTACTTCTAATCCTAACAAGTGGTGTCAGAGCCCTAACAATTGGTATCACCTCTTTGACAAGAAGTGCCAGTTTGTGTCGCGCTTCTAACTCTAACAAGTGGTATCAGAACCCTAACATCGCCAACACGTAGGCACAGACCACCTTCGTGTAGCAAGGCGCCAAGATGGACTCCAAGATCGAGCGAGGCGCCATCTCCATCCTGGCCATGCTGCTGACTACCCATCGAGACAGTGTTCGTCGCCACCCACGTCATGCTCTACATAAAGCACAAATGTGAGCCAACAAGCAATATTCATACAACACAAATTTAACAAACCAAGCAGTTATACAGAGAACATTCCATATTTTGGACATCAAACAAACATTTGGACAGCAAACACAAATAAGATTTATAACTCGACAATATAGCATGACAACATATAGGTTTCAAGTTTGACAAGCTAACATACAATGCAAGCAAAATAAGGTTCATAACAATCTAACATGACAACATTATTATTACATCCCAACATGACGTCTAATGCCCATACTTGGTATTATATTTCCTTTTAAATCACTCCTAATGAATTTCTGGGTTGGGCGTAGTAATGAAGATCCCCTTTGACCCCTTTTCACAAACAACTCGGTGGCAATGAATTGCTCAGTGCTATCCACGTTGCTCTACACTCAAGCACCAAATCCATGACTTGGCATCGAGCACCGATCATCTTTCTTGGAAGCAAAAGACTCAAAAGTTGACCGAGCTCTCAGCCATATCAGGCTATCAATTATCCTTTTGGTCTGGTCTTGCATGACATATGCTGACCTTGTCTTAAGCTTTTTTGCCCTTGTCAACAACATCTTGAGCTACTCTCTTGCATTTTGCACTATTAGGAGACTCCTCCTCAAACTCATTTTCATCAACCTTCTCAATGTCATCCTCAACATCAACATTGATAAGGATGAGGACTAAGAGTTGGTCGAGAGGATGAGGATGATGATGCCAAGAGAGAGACCGAGGATGACGACATCAGTGCTCTGCACCGCTTGGTGGGGGGATAGTGAGAAGTCGACACCACCGAGACTGACGGAGAGGAGCACTAGAGGAGGTCGCCTTCGAGCAACGAGGACATCGCCGAAGGAGCTTGAGCCACTAGGGAGGGACCTCATGCAACCGCTGTTGCAAGCTTGCGCTGTCACCAGCTTCCTCACGCCGCCCTGTTGCGGAAAGCTCATGCCACCACTGACTTCACGCTGCCCCACCGACTTCCCCTTACTTGAGTCTCCTCCCCTCGCTAGGGTTCTCCTCTAATCAGAAATGGGAGAGGAGAGCACAATCATGACTCGTGGCGAAAGGGTATGCCCACAATGTCATTCTACAAGTAATTTTCTTCATCTTTCGTTGGCAATTTATTTTTTGTCCTGCAGCTCCCAACTGAAGCTAGGGATAGGGTGTTGTTACATCCCAGAAAATTTTCTCTTTTAAAATAATTGTCGGGGATTGGATAATTTTCATAAAAGATCATTATACCCCGACAGCCGGTTTTCGGCCGACCATGCATGCCCTTGGATGGTGTCCCCAAGGAGGATCCTCGGATGGATCAGCTAGTGGGCCCGCCCTGACCATGTTTAGGCTCATTCCCGAGCATGTGCCCCCAAGTATGCTTACTCGGGGGCGCGCAACGGTCGGTCAGAGTTGAGGGAAGATCCCGAGCGTGATTAAGAGGTCGTGCTCGGCCCATAATGCCGACGTGGTGGTAATTACGCTACGATTTAAGATCATTATGCCACGATCTGAGTCCACCATGTCCACGACACGGCATGGCGAAAATCAAAGGTGTAGTTACAGTCACGTCCGAGCACAGTAATGGTGCATTATTCAGCTGTAATTGCTTTAATCGCCTATAAATACTCTTGCGGTAGATCAGAGTACAGAGAGAGATAGACATATATACACAGGTGCACATACAAAAGACATCAAGAAGTACGCACACAAGCTTTCCTGTAATTATTTTACTTCTATGAAATTTTATAGAATTTTTGGGGATATTCTAATATTTTTGTACATTTAAAATAATTTTTAACAATAAAAGTATTTAATGCATATAAATTATAATATTATATTATCTATTTATATTTTATTTGTGCTTTAATTACTGAAATTTGTTTCTCTTCAAATCACCGAATTTATTAAAATTTAATTGCCATTTTCCTGGATTTAATCATAATTTTTAGTAGTAAAATATTTGTTTTCAAAATTAATTAATTCGGGAATTAACAGAAACATTGTTAAAATTCACCCGACCCGATCTGCCCCACCTGTCATCTACAATGGACCCGAACCACCTGACGCGCATTAAAAATCCACCCGTTTCATCAATTAATTTCGGAGAACTCGGTTCCTATTGTGGCTGATATTTTGGTGAGTTTTTCCCGCCGATACACTACTCTGATTGCCCTATGAATTGAGCCACAAATTACTCCCCTAATTCCCCACACAACAAAACTTGATTTTTTGCAAGCCACCCTTTGGATCTCCTGAGCGAGCTGTTCTTTTCAAACTCCGGCAAATTTTTGGCGAGCTCTCCCAACCTGTTCATACCTCCATTCAACCTCAAATTTTTTTTTGGAGCTTCCTCTTGGTGATCTGCCCTCTACCATGGGCAAAATCAGAGTTTCAAAATTCTCATCAGAGTGCCACCGGCAACACTTTCTTCTTTAAGTTCGGTGAGAGATCTAATTTTTGGAATTTCTTCATTCAAAAGGTCCAATCTCCTTTGTTCTAAGTCTGATTGATCTTATTTTTCTTCCTAAATTCATATAAAATTCTAATCCACCTAATTATGCTAGTTATGTATTTCATTTGAATTGAGTTATATTTTGTTTCAATTATGTTGTTTTCGAACATTTAGATTTCGGAGTGCTGGAAAATTACCCGAATGACGAATCTCAACACCAATGCATCGTGCAAGGCAAGTTACACTCTTGATCATGCTTAATTTTATCACATTATTTTAAATCTAAAATCTAAATGAATAGTTACTCCTATTTGTTATTAGTATCACTAGTTGGTGCAATACTAGTATTAGTTAGTGCTATATAGTAAATGACTTAGACATGCTTAGACCTAAATTAAGATCTTTTTAGGAATTTGTGCCAAACAAAGATTCTTTGGTAATAAAGGTTATTCCTTAGCGTTAGTGTGCTGTAGAATGATATGAAAATTTATATGGTTTAAAGTAAAGTGAAAATGTGATTTAGATTGCACGAGAATGGTTGACTGGTGGCCTTTGAATTTGTTGAAAAGCTCACTTAGTCAATTAAGAACCGGTCTATAAGAAGCGAAAGTAAAGCCTTATTGTACTACCACAAGTCTGATATAGGATAGATCTGACTAACTAATTTGCAAAGTTTCAATATCAGTTGTGTTATTGGATGAGTGAGTGGTGCAAGAGGGGTCTTTTGAACTGGGTTTTCTAACATTATCAGCTGTGAAATCTCAGTGATGCATAACTGCTTGGAATGGTGCATTGTAAAGGCTTTGTGATAATTACTTAGTCGCACGCCTAAGGAAGCCTGTCATGGTCGATATATTAAGTTGATTATCTCTTGTGGGTAAAGTTGTACAGTTACTGTAGAGTGTAAAACTATTCAAATAGCCGAGCCCGCGGTCATGGGCATGCCAAGCAAACCTTCCTCGTGTACTAGACTTCGGTTTTTTCAAAAGTGATTTATGAAAGATGATTTGTAGATGAAAGGGGTTTGATCTGAAAAATTCGTTTGAACCCGGGATAGATCCCGTGTGGAAAATTAATTTAAAATTCACTTTTACTATGTCAATTACTCCTTGAAAATTATTTACTTTATTTGAAATATTGCTTTATGCTCAAACTAACCCTATTATGTCTTCCTTTGTTATCTTTGTATTAATACTGCATTTACTGTATGCCTTACAAGTCCTTTATGTATTCACCTTGCTATATCTGTTATTTTTAGATAAGGAGCTCATGTACACCAATGAGGATCTCGACGACTAGGCCACTGCCTCAGTTGATTGCCTGTGACAGATTTGCTGGGTCCTACTACTTTTTTTTGCTTTCCACCACTATATTTTTAGTTAGCCTGCGAGCCATTAACATTGTAAAACTATGATAATTAGATGAATAAATTTTCTTATAATATATTGTGGTACCATCTTTACTCTGTGCACGAGCTTTTTCTGTACTACTATAGTAAATACAGAGAATTTCAGAAGTGTTTTTTCATGATGTGTTCCTCAAATTTGTACCATAGTATGCTCTGAATTGGCATAGCTTCGAATCCTCAAATTTGGCTTCAGACGAGAATTTAGGACTAGAGCCGTACCAAACAACCACCTTGATTAGACTCGAAACTGATGTACTCCAGCCCGAAATTGTGATTCAGGTTCAATACGGGTTTCAAATCACCAAAACTTAGTTTTTTTCAAACTGAATTCATCTGAAAAAATTCTGATAACTTGTAAGACAAACTGAATTGAACTGGTCCAAAAAAATTCGGGTCCAAAAAAAATATCATAACGATAAGTTGAAGGAAATATTGAGCTTGCACCAAATTCACCCAAAAGCTTGTGATGAGGAAAGGTGAGCAATTCACTTATATTGGATGTAGAATAACGCATAAGTTGAAGGAAATACATTGGGGCCTAGATAATAGAAGTGGCTGCAATTATTTTTAAAATTGCCAACCGGTCTTGAACTTGAGACCTGGCTCGATACATATTGAGTGGCATGCACCATGTTCACCCAAAAGCTTAAGCTTATGATGACAATTGTGTTTCACAGAAATACATTGCCATTTGTGTTTCACATTGCCGCTAAAGGAAAAACAGGATTCCTTTTACAACACACTTGCTGCATTCGATTGTTTTTTGCCCCTTTACCTCCAGATCGTTGAATTTCCTGCTCTGCCACCCAAGATTGTTTCGGCTCCAGTTGTAATGTTTCAATCTACATAATGCAATTGAACATATCATCAGTCAAAATTATGCAATTATCAACTGTACCTCTATCAGTCACGTGTTGGACATGGACAGCAGCAGCAAGGGCTGCGGCCGGCCGGCCAGCCCGCAAGACGTCTACCAAGGATGGGGCTGGCGCATAACAAAGAAGAGTCATAGTAGGAGACAGGTTCTGAGTTGTCCGTAGCTAGTAGATTCCATAGCATTGTTAGTTAGTAGGACTTCATATTAGGAAGTCAAGTCGTATTAGGAAAGTTCAAAGTGTCCAGTTGTACTAGGAAAAGCCTAAGTATCTGTTATACAAGGATGCCATGTAAGTGGATGGAGGCAAGCAAGAAGAATCAACCTATTCTCTCCCAGTTATTCTATCATCCCAGTCTATGTCACAAAATCTTTGTAACAGGACTCCATCTGCAAGTGAGGATTCCACAACACCGCATCTGACCAACTGTATTTTGAAAATTAACCACAATTTAATAAAGTGATTTTTACAATTGAAAAGAGATGCCTTGTTTTGCAGGTGACCTACTTTGCATTTGAGATGACAATTTTGTCTCCCAATCCTTTGTCCAGGGTAAGCTCACTTGGTGCACCAAGGTAAATGCAGTCGACAAATCCTGGAAAAGTCACCTCCTCCCTGTATCGTATCAAGTGGCTCAAAACCATGTCTAGATATTTACTTTATGCTCAGCAGGTTGCACTTTGATATATTGCTTTAATGAGTGCATATTTGTTTTTAAGATCAACAAGCAAAGCATTTCAATAGATTAAAAATCTAAGGTAATGCAACAGCACACCACATAGGCACATACTGATACAAGTGACAACAAATGCTAACAGTGTTTCGTGCTTCCAGCCTTCCACATACACAAGAAAATCCTGACTATAAGAAATGCAAGAACTAGGCAGATTATGGAAGAAACTAGCAAGAATCCATGGAAAGAAAAGGTGAGAGAAGCAGCATGCAGGCAAGAAAAGGCGAGAGAAGCAGCATACAGTGGAGGCGGCGCGGTTGGGGCGGCGACATGGGGGCGGCGCGGTGGGGCAACGGGCAGGGGCGGATCTACAGGGTATGCCAGGTATGCCACGGCATACCCTGTAGATTCGGCTCAATACAGTCTATATGCAGTGATTATCTTATATAGTCATCTTGTAAAGGTCATAACTTTAGATCCGTAAATCCGATTGAGCTGATTCTTATTGGGTTAGTTTAGAAATTGAATCTAGTTTCTAGAGTTAAAATTTCACATCAATCCAACGGTTGGATCTTCAGTAATTACTATTTTACTTAACATGTGTCAGTCTGTTTTGCTGAAACCGAAATAGTTTTTATAATTTGTTTAGGGTGATTTGAGAATCAATAAAATTTATTTTAGCTTCCGCAATCATTCACTCCTCTGATCACTCCTCTGATTGCTATATTAGTGTATATCAATCCTACATATGATTTGAGTGTAAGACGCTAGTTGATTTATAGAGTAGAAACAAATATAATTGCTACTTTGCTAGAGACTAGAGAGTTGCTTATTGATGCATTGCTTTTTTTTGTTTGTAGAGTTGTTGAATTATAAAGAGGAACGAGATATTGCATCTCTTTTTCGAAATATGCAGAAAGAAGGCTATCGCTTCATTTCCTTCCATGGCTCGCCTAGAACCGTAGCGAAGATGAGCCTCAAGAGCAAGAGATAGTAATTGAAGAAATTGTGAATCCTATGCCATCTTCTCCGCCTTCGCCCCTTGATAATGTCTCTCCACCGCATCGATCGCCACCGCCACCACCGCGGTCTATGATATCAATCGCCTTCCACATGATCCATGTGAAAGGTCGCCCATTCAAAGTTATCATGTTAATGATCAAGATGCAATTCGAAGAGCATATATTCTTAAAGGTCCATTCCAACTATATGCACATGAATTTCCAAAAAGGAAAATTGGAAATAGAGATCGCCAATTCAATTTTGTATGGTTTGCTAAGTATCATTGGCTTAAATATAGTATCAAAAGGATTCGTGTTTTGTTTTGTATGCTACTTGTTCAAAGATAACAAATGTAAGGGTAAGGGCCGATACATTTACTATTAGAAGGCGGAGGCGGACAAGAAGGACAAGAAGTATATTGTATTCTTTGAACTTGTTGGTGCGTAGCTTCTTTATGCATATTTCATACTTAAAATATTCGAACTATTTATATTGTAATTTATACTTGTATTATTATGTTTCTCGACAACATTTGTAGTAATTTATCGAATTGTTCATTGGATTTTATCGAATTGTATATTATAGTATTAGCTCGGTATACTCTTAACTTAGATCCGCCATGGCAACGGAGTGATGCGGCTGGCGGGCGTGGCGTCGTTGCTCGGCGCCAATGATGGACGAGGCGCGATTGGCGGCGGCGATGAAGGGCGCGGCGGGGCAACGGGTGGACGGGGTCGCAGGGCGGCGCGGTGGCGGGGCGTCGTCGGTCGGCGCCAATGGTGGACGAGGGCGGCGGTGGGCGTCGTCGGTCGCCGCCGATCGGGACTCGGGAGGTGGGAGCGGCCGAGCGGGACTCGGGAGTCGGGAGGCTTGGACTGGCGGCTAGGGTTCCAAATTCTCGCTGAGGCGCCGCGCATGGATGTTCATTGGCTGGGTCGGGCCTGGCGCTGTGGCGCATGATGTTTTCGGAAATTCCGGTTACAGTTAAACGGAATTTCCGTTCCGTTTTCCGTTTCTGTCGGAATCAGCGCTCCCATTTCCGTTTCCGGAAAAAAATTTCGTTTCCGTTTCCGACAATTTCCGTTTCCGTTTCCGAAAAATAGCTTCCGTTTCCGTTTTCGTCCGGAACGATCGGAAAGTTTCCGTTCCGTTTTCACCCCTAAATACAGGCCATCTAAGCCACCCATCAGTATTAGACCGGACCGGTTTGGGTTTAGATTAGGGCCCAACCACGTTCAGTTAGTCGGTCACACCCCGGAAGGCCGAAACATGTCGATGTCATGTGACACCAACACTCCAAGACTCCGTAATTCGCTTGCTACTTGTTACCGTATCTTTGCGACTATCTAAGTGATATTTTTCTGCCATCTCATCCCCCTACCACTAACCTCCGTACCTTTACGACTACCTATGTGTTCTAGAGTTGCATGCAACGGTCTGCGGCAACTAGCAAGGCGAAAAAAATTCAGGCTCGCGGTAGGTGAGGTGAGGCGACCATGTGCCTTATGAAATTCGTCAAAAGAAAGCGATTGTGAAAATAAACTACTTCTTTCAGAATATTTTATAAAAAATTTCTGTTTAACTTTTAGTCAAATGCACCCATTTAGAATCCTAAATAAATTTCGTCTACCTACTTTCACATGTAATACTTCTTCAACCGCTCTTGAACCCCTATAAACGCAAAATGTGCATCAGGTTTTGAAATATGGATACCCTCCATCCCCAGTATACGGAAACTCGCTCTTATCCTATCCCACCGGTGAAATCCTTAATGATCAGTAGTCACAGAAAACTCCATACCGAAAGAGCTAGCCTGGGGCATTCCAACATCCAGAACGAAGCCTGTCAAGCCAACCTTCCCTCACTGCGAAAATGCAACATCCGGCGTACTCATTGGCTCTTCGTGTCGCGGCTGCTCCACTCCGCTGCGGTCTTTTGAACTGAACTTCGTTGCCTTCCCGCGCGCGAAACGAATGGGCGCTGTGTCGTGGGTCAGTTTTGGGGCGGGGGGCAGAGAGAGACAGCCGTGGTTGTTGAACTCGTTGGTCTTCAGTCTTCATCTTCATGTAGGGCACAAGCGGCTGAATCGCATCGAATTGTCCGAAATAAGCGGGACAGTTGGAGCGTCGATGCCGTTCCTCTTTGTTTCTCCGCTTCTGGCGTTGAATCTCTGGATGCTACTGACTCGTATATCAACTTATCCACCAACCCCTTCAAACACAATATCTTGGGTCAGTGTCGAAACGGATCGGACTGTTTGGGTATGTTTTGGTGCAATGGAATCTGAATGCGCCCATTTTTGGCGAGACTTGGATTC
This sequence comes from Guadua angustifolia, assembly GCA_036346375.1. Lineage (NCBI taxonomy): Eukaryota > Viridiplantae > Streptophyta > Magnoliopsida > Poales > Poaceae > Guadua > Guadua angustifolia. Next base: position 9,090,280 of record CM070507.1, on the reverse strand, counting down.
AGATAGTTAGATGTGAGTTGAGGCTTTGAGGCAAACTGTTCCGTAAAAACAAGACTAGTTGGTCATGACACTGAATTATTTTTTAGAACGAGATCACGCTGTGAATTATATCGGGTTTAGTAGATGCGCTGATTTATTTTGGCAGATTGCTCGATGCCTCAAGCGTGATTCAGCCTTCAAAGCAGAGAACAGAAGCCGTACAAGATGATTTCGCCACGGGTGATACGATCGATGACGGTCCATAGCAACTTTTCTTCAGTCAACAGATCGTGTGCTCATCTGATCTGACAAGACGAGTCTTTGTCAATTTTACTGAAACTTCTCTCTGGGATTTGAAGATCTCAACAACCACATAACAACGGTGTCCTGCATGCACTCCAAATACAAATAAAATGAAGGATCTCCCGAATTTGCATGTGCTGATAATGCTTATTCTTCTGTCTGATCTTTTCAAAAGAAGAATAGTCTGATTTGAGTGTTCTGATCATATGTTTTTTCCCCCTCGTTTGCGACCTTGTGTAATCGTTCGACAAGAAGACAAGGCTATTTTTTGCCCCCCTCGTCCAGCTGTCAGTTAACACCAAATTAACACATGTCCGCTTAAAAAGATATTTTTTCTATGTATTTTCATGTGAAATTTTTAAAATTTTTAAGATGCTGAGTTTAACCAGTTACTAGCTAGTTCAAGCAAGTTTGAATGAAATTCATACTATAGTTTCCCGTTTTGATGATAGTTGGTTGTAGATACGTGCTGTTTTTATATATAAATCAGCAAAATATGTGATCCAAATCCGTTCAAAATCTTTGAATTCAAGTATATTTTTTCAAAGGTATACGTTTCATTTGAATTGTTATAGATTGGTATATCCCTTAAAACTGATTTTTTTAAAAAAAAACTAGAATATGGCTTGAATTCACGCATTTGAAATTATAGTATCCAGGCACCATGATGCCCTATTTCGGCTTCTTATACACACACACACACATACTACTTCTAGGAGTAGTTACTCTCTTACCTGAAATACCACCTAAATGAACTTGAAATACTCTTATCACTTTGGGTATATTTATATACTAATTATAAGATACTCTAATATAAAACACATGAAAAAATCACAAGAGAGTACATAGTTTTTAGTATATTTTGCAAATACATTTATATATGCACATAAAAAGAGTATGTCTAAAAAATATGCATACCACTTCTGAAAAAAATGTAAATACCACTTAGCTAGTCTTATATACTTTTATATTATATGTACATACTTTTCGTTGCACGAGATACTCATTACGTTGTGAGATACGATATGTGGAGTAACTACTCTCAGAAGTAGAAAAGAGGCTTCCTATGGTGTCAGGACACTATGATTACAAATACATAAATTCAAATTAAATTCGGGTATATTTTTTGAAAGTTTCAATTTTAGGGTATATACCCGTCTATAATAATTCAAATCAATTGCACACCTTTGAATGAATATACTCAAATTCAAAGATTTTGAATGAATCTAGATCAAATTGTTTGATGATTTATATATATAATCAGCACATACTTGCAATCACACTACCATAAGAAAGGCAACTCTCGTTTGAATTTCGGTTCAAACTTGTTTGAACTAGTCAATGAACTAGTTAAACCCGATATCCACAAAATATTAATTTTTTCGCACGTGATATACAGGAGAAGTACCCGTTTTAGATTCCAAAGCCCTAACATCATGATGTCCCAATTAATTAACACTATTCTGCACCTAATGTATAATAAGTCTACACTTTATCACCTTTCGTGGCCAAAACCCACAACCTATCTTGGTCAAAAGGTTGGTAAAAGAAAATCCACCACCTCCTAGATCTGCCGACCCCTTTTGTTGTTTTTCACTCACCTTTTCCGTGATAAGCTGATGCAGTAATTAACTGACTTAGATATAGTAAAATTAAAATTAAGTGGATGCATACGGATTGGGTTGAACACGCTCGTCTGGTTGACGCATAGAATATGCTATTCAACGTTCATGAGGAGAAGGAACTAAAGTGTTTGCGTCTTGGAGAATAAAATAAAATCTGGCTAGAGTGGCGTAACAAATCTTCAGAAGACATAATGCTTTACGTTTCGCACTTAACTAAACTAATCTAATAAGGAACTGTTTTTATTATTACAGGAAAATTAATGAGGCATGGATCGCGTCAATTATGACCAAGTGGCCGGAAGTAACCGTGTCGATTACAATAACGTCAGTCCATGATGCAAGGACATATGGTACAAGTTTGATGCGTTCTCAGAGTTACGGTGCATGATCCAGCATGTCAAAGAAGTAGGTAAAAGGCAAATTGAAGTAGTAAAGAGCGACAGTGGCTCAGGAATCAGGGCAGCTCGTGCAGTGCTTAATTTCTTCTTACTGATACTGAATGCTGGGGAAAAGAAAGAACAAACAAATCTTCGTGGAAAGAAGCCTCTCTGTCTCGCCCGTTTTCTAGGAGTTTGACCGTTAGCAGTTGGTGTAACTGTCAAGCAGCGGACAGGTGCATGCACTTTTTTATGCTCTGGACTCCGGAGTCTGAAGGGTGCATCTTTGTTGGACCGTACTGAAAGTCTGAACATTTTCATCTTACGAATATTAAGCACTCTTTCACAATTTGTTTCTAGCTGCAGTCTAAGACTGTTCGGTTCCTAAAAGTTAGCATGATGATTTGGAACCTGGTTATATTAATTGATCGATCATGCCAACTGGTTAGTATTAACAACGATAAATGTAATGCTCTGAGTCTCAGCGATTAAACGTTGTCATAAACGAAAAGAACCCTGAAACACATCTGAAAATGGAAATGTATTCGATCACATCATATCGCACATGATCTTTTTATTTCGAGTAGTATTTTTATACTTTCCCTCCTAATATAAATTACACAAATCTTAAAGCAAGTGAAGAAGTAAATAATCGCCATCTATCTTTTATATATGCTTTAATATCTATATAATTTTTAAAAAGAAAAGCATAAAAACACGTTGCTTTTATCTTTAAAGGAAATTGCACGTGATCTTTTTGACGCTAGCTACCCTTCTGCCGAGAATCCCCAATGCAATCCACCTCTTATTTCCTTCCAGCATCTATCGAACACAGTGAACTGAGTATTCTTCTGACAGTGAACAACGTAAGTAAGCTGAGATAGATACTCTACTTCCTAGCTAGCGCAAAAGTAAATTAGGCACGTTTCTGCGAGGAGATTGGCGCAGCAAAATTCGGTAGAAAGTCAAGGCGGCTGTGCCGTCCTGAAAAAGCGCAGATCGCACGCAATTACGACGAGCCGGCCACCCTTCAGGAGCAGAGACTAATCAAACAAGCTCTGTGATTTGTGGAGGTCTCTATCGCCACCCTTCAGGAGCAGGCTGCAGGCATGCATCAAAATTAAAAGCCATTAGGGCTAACCGCTTTTACATTCTCGAGTCTTATCTTCTGATGCTTCCGTGCAGTGGACTGGTATTACGCACGTGTGCATTAGGATTAAAATCGTGCGGAACGCATGCTTTCGCGTTTACGTAACCGCTGGTTTGAATTGATCATCTCGCGCTAATATTTTACCTTCGCTGGGATAGCGACGCGCGCTTACCTGTTCTCTCTCTCTCTCTCTCTCTCTCTCTCGCAGGCCGCGCTTTGCCGGCTTTGCGCTGCGTATATAAGCCGCGCTGCTTGCCTCTCGTTTCCATCCCAGACTTCCACCCGAACCAAGGCGCTCCCGGGAGTTCTAACAAAAGCACGAATAGCTTTTCTTTCGTTGGCGAATTCAGGAACTAGCTTTTGCAGTGCGGCAATGGTCGCCGGCGACGCCATGGAAAGAGGCCAGCGCTCGCCGCGGCTGCCAGAGGTATATTACTTACTACTTCCCAAACTCATCTCACCGGTTTGTGAGTTGTGATCGATCGATCGATTATCAATGCATGCGTCCATGATGGCTATGGGCTTAGCTGGCGACGGCACTGGGCACGCATGCAAGCATCATAACTCACTCTGGTTACAAATAGTAGTCGTTTTAGACATTAACACGGTCTTCAAAACACAGTTTTAACTACTAATTTCTATTATAATATATTTATAAAGCTTATTAAAATTATAATATTATAAAAGTACTTTTCAAGACAAATCTACCTATATGATTTTTATATATCCAATTTAAATATTTTAAAAGATATTGATAGTTAAAACTTTGGAAGTGGTATAGTATGTTTGTCCAAAACAATGACTACTGGCTGAAGAGAACACATACTAAGTAATTCAGGCATGCAGTTCTGAGTTTCTTCTCCTTAAATAGACTGAAGGGCGCACAGTGCTTAGCCTCTTGCATGCTAAAATGAAAGACGCGACGAGGTGAACGAAGAACATTATCTCGTTTTGCCTTGTGTATATCGAGACCCGAGAAGCTAGGAGATGAACTCGTTGTACCAATGCTTACGTGGCTTTTTCTATCACGTTATCTGACCCATTTCGACGCAAGACGTTACGGCAAAACAGGAGTTTTTACTGTCTCATTCCATAGACTATTTGCGCGAGGCCACGAGGGTGGGTTGGTGACAGCAAGTTGACCAGGTCCCAAGAGGAGCGTGAACAGTTCTTAAGTCAGAAAAATGAAATCGCGGGACCAGGCACTCGTGTCCATCCAATCTACTAGGCAGGGGGAGCTCCTGGTTGGAATTCGTCGCGTGACCGCTTCCGGCCGTTTCTTCTCTTCTCCAAGCACTCCCAACGACAACGACCAACTCCCACCGCGTGCTTCTTCTCTGGCAATGGTGGCCGCCAGCGACGGGTTGGGTTTAGAATTCCTCGGCCGGGTTAGGGGGAGGGCTCACTGCTCACTGGAATCACGGCCTCACGGGGTATAAAGGAAGGTGGGCGGGGGTGGCTCGGCGATTGGCGGCAGCGGTGGCACCGCCGGTCGCGGGATCGGATGAGGGCGGTGGGCGGCGGCAGCGGGCAGCACGGTACTGTGGCGACGGGGAAGGGGGATGGCGTGGTGAGGCAGAGCGAGCGCCGCCGGCCGCCGGTGGTGGAAGAGAGGGCGGATAAGGGGGCGGAGGCTCGCGGAGCTTGTGAACAAGCAGATCAACGGCAGCGACGGCGGTGGAGGAGTGCCGGAGCCCGGAGAAGAGGGGCTAGCGGCGGTGGAGGCGCCGAGGGCGACCGCAGATGCCAGTGAGGTGAGAGTAGCACGATAGCGCTACTGCTCTACTAAAAGCGCGACGGTCGCTCCCAGATGAAATCGTTTGTGTCAAACGATACAAATGTTGTCCTAGTTTTCTGACAAAAGGTTTAAAAAAGGTTGGTCAGAAAAGCGGTGGCCGCACTTAACCCATCAAAACCACCATATCTTTCGTACTTTCTGACGCTACACTACAGTATTCTTCTTTCATTTATCTTGTCAAGTAATAGCGCTGATGCGTACATACAAGTAGAAAGCCATACTTTGATCATGCAGCTTGCACATAATTGTGAAACAAGATTTCTGACAACATGCACAAATTTTACTACTTTTCAGAACCGAAGTTCAAAGCTCGATGAGGAAAACCTGAAGGTGCCACTCATACAGGACAAAAAAACTGGTAGCAAAGCACCAGCAGTGGTTCTAGGGCTCGAGTGCTTGGAGAGCACAGCGTTCAACGGCATTGGCACGAACTTGGTGGTGTACCTGGAGACTGTCCTGCATGGCAGCAATCTAGCAAGTGCATCCAATGTCGCGTCGTGGTTCGGAACGAGCTACCTCACCCCGATCTTCGGCGCGATCATCGCGGACACTTTCTGGGGCAATTACAACACCATCCTCGTCTCCCTCGTCGTCTACCTTCTTGTAAGCACACCCAAATCCTAATCATACAGTAGACCGATCAAACGTTGCAAGACACTATATGCAAAAACACTCACTCTTTGCATCTTCAATCAATGTGCTCAGTTAACTTAGCTGCTAATTGATATATCCAGGGTATGATGCTTGTCACCTTCTCGGCATTCCTCCCGACCACGGCGCTCTGCGGCGTGGGCTCGTCGTGCCACCCCGTGCTCGGCTCGCAGACCATCGCTTTCCTCGGCCTCTACCTCGTGGCCTTCGGCAGCGGCGGCTTGCGCGCGGCACTGCTGCCGTTCGGGGCGGAGCAGTTCGACGACGACAACGCGGTGGACCGGGAGCGCAAGATGTCATTCTTCAGCTGGTTCTACGTCTGCGTCGACTTCGGCATGATCATCTCAGGGCTCTTCATCGTGTGGATCCAGCAGAACGTGAGCTGGGGGCTCGGCTTCGGCATCGCCACGGCCTGCATCGCTCTCGCCATCGGCGGCTTCGTGCTCACCACGCCCATGTACAAGCGCCGCATGCCCACTGGCACGCCGCTCAAGAGCCTGGGCCAGGTCGTGGTCGCCGCATGCAGGAAGGTCAACCTCCGTGTTCCCGCCGATACCGCCCTTCTCTACGAGGTTCACGACAAGATCGACCAGCAGAAGATCACGCACACCGACGAGTTCGCTTTCCTTGACAAGGCGGCGGTGGTCGCGGAGTCCGACTTGGAAGAAGTTACGAACGACGCCTCCGTGGCTGACGCAGGCTCGTGGAGCCTCTGCACAGTGACGCAGGTTGAGGAGCTCAAGATCCTTTTGCGGTTGCTGCCGATATGGGCGACTAGCATCGTGCTGTCGGCGGCGTACGCTCAGCTGAACACCACGTTCGTGCAGCAGGGTGGCGCCATGGACATGCGGTTCATGTCGTTCACCGTCCCGGCCGCGTCGCTAGTGTCCTTCGAGGTTCTCTGCGTCCTGGCCTGGGTGCTCATCTACGGCTCGGTGATCGTGCCGGCCCTCAGGAGCTTCTCGCCAGCACGCGACGAGCCGTCGCAGCTGCAGCGGATGGGGGCCGGGCGGCTGCTCATGGCGTTCTCGATGGCCGTCGCGGCGCTGGTCGAGATGAAGCGGCTGGACGCCGCGGGGCGCGGCGAGTCCGTGAGCATCGCGTGGCAGATGCCGCAGTACTTCGTGCTCGCCGGCGCGGAGGTGTTCTGCTACATCGCGCAGCTGGAGTTCTTCTACAGCGAGGCGCCGAACTCCATGAAGACCATGTGCACGTCCTTCTCGCTGCTCACGGTAGCGCTGGGCAGCTACATGAGCTCGCTCATCTACGCCGTCGTCAACGCGCTCACCGCGACCGGCGGCCGGCCCGGGTGGATATCGGACAACCTCAACGAGGGACACCTCGACTACTTCTTCTGGACCATGGCGGCTCTGTGCACGCTCAACTTCGTCGTGTACAGCGCGTTCGCCAGGAACTACAAGGTGAAGACGGTCTTGTCGTGATCGTTTGTTACTCACCAGCGTACATAAAAAAGATCAGAGTTCACATTGCAGTGGCAGTGTGGTACAAAAAATTTTAGAACTAGCATTAGCGACGGGCGCAGAGAAGACAACGGGAGGAAAATACGCAGAGAAGACAGGTGTGTAAGATGGGGTCTGTGAAATTGTCTTCCTATTTTTCCCTTCGCCAGTTAGCTGAACACAGGGATGGGCAACAGGACATCCATATACAGATATACCGCATGTTATACTTGTGAAAAATGATACTGCACATTCCATCTAAAATGATACTGCACATTCCATCAAAAATTGTCTGTTCTATTTACTACTTCGTGGTGTTGGCACTCTCTACTTTACACACCTGTCTATGCATTGACTATTGAAGTGTTGTTTACGCAGATCTTTTAACCGCGAGCAGAAGTTTACATGCATAAAAGTAATGCATGAGTTTCAATTCGAAACAAAAAAGAAGAAGTTTTGTATGCGTTCGTACTTCAACGTTAAAACCTCGCCAAACAAGCGAACAGCCTACGAAAATTCGTGGAGAAAACTCATAGCCTTGGAATGCCGGCGTAAGGGAGAGTAGGGGTGTTGCCTTGTTCGGCTAATCTGGGCTAACACCTTTGTGGCAGCGCTGAATATATGGGCCAAATTGACCACGATACATACCGGTGGTTTTGTAATCCAAGTGAATCCTTTCCGGCTGTGACCCATTAGCCCAATGAAATCTCCATCCAGTTTGGGAAGCTTTGTGCTATGAGGAGGAAAAAAAGATGCAAGCTTGCAAAGTTGAAAAATATTCTTCCGCTGCACTTTTTCTATACTGATAAGACTTTTGAAAAATATTCTTCAGCTGTACTTTTTCTAAACTGATAAGACTTTTTAATGTACATGTTTCCTGTACAATTCATGCTCGATTCTATTTCTATAGACTATAGACTACCACTGCTGAGCCCGTCTGGTCTGTGTTCCCAAATCAGGCCAAACATTGCCATCACCAAAATCCGAATAACCATAGTTGCGCACCTTCTAGCCAACCTTTGCTCCAAAAAATAAAATAAAAAAAATCCGGAACCTTACCGATGAAACCAAAGTTACCAAACAGCTCCTAGACCTAAACACCTATTTATGGATTCATTCAACATCATATACCATGGCCGTTTAATCCTGTCGCATTTTAAACCTTGTTTGGGAAGTTCAAAATCCCGGTTCATACCTGTGGATAAAAATTCGTGGGAGATTTTAAGGTTGTTTAGGAAGGACTGGCCGTTAGTCGTTACACAAGATATTCATTACGATAAAAAGAATGCATCATATTTAAGGAAGCGACGTGGCTGTCTGTGGTCTGCTGATCCAAAAAAAAAGTGCAAATCCCACGAGAGCTCTGCCGTAACGTTCGAAAAACGTACGGACAGATCCGCTCCAACGGTCGAGTTCCTCAGATTCAAAATCCAACCTAACCACCTTTATATAGGGCTCCCACGCTCCCTCCCCCGGTTTTCCTCATAGCAATAGTCCACCGCACCGAACCAACTCCGATCCAAATCAAAACCAGAGCAGACGAGGGCACCGATCGCAGCGAGCATGGACTTCCACGCGCTGCCCCGCCGCGACCTGCAGGCGCTGTGCAAGCGCAACGGCGTCCGCGCCAACATGACCAACGCCGCCATGGCTGACGCCCTCCGCGCGCTCCCCGCGGTAAGGCCTCCCTCATTTTCTCACCGCTCGCCCGTTCACTCGCCTCTCTGGTTTGATCGGTGTGGGTTTCTTACTGACTAACTCGCGTGTGTCCTTCCAGGTTGATGGGATTGAGGATTACGTCAAGCAGCCGGTCGCGCTGCCGACGGCGGCGGCCAAGGAGGCGGTTATGGCGGTGGCGGAGGATAATCCGCGGGAGAAGCAGGGGAGCCCGCTCCCGCGAGGCCGCCGCATCGCGGTCAAGTCGCCCGAGTTTATCAGGCGGAAAGACGGCGAGAAAGAGGAGGAGGAGAATCTGAAGCGGGATGCGGACGAGGAGAAGGCGCCGGCCCTTGGAATGGGGCGGCGCGGTCCCAGCCGGCGCGCTCGAGCCGCGCCTGTGGTGGCTCCGACTACGACGAGAAGAGCTGCGGCAACAAGTAAGAGTGAATCGGGGGATGTTGCTGTGGAGGCGGTGCCGGCTCCGACCACTCGCCGGAGGATCCAGACCACGGAGGCGGTGGTGGCAGAGGAGAAGGTGCCGAGGGCAAGACCGACGACACGGAGGGCTGCGGCGAGGAAGACCGGTATGCAGCAGGAAGAGGAAGAGGAGAAGCCTCAAGGTGAGAAGAGTTCGATTCCATCAATTTGGCTGAACTGTTTGATTGCTCGCCTTTTAGCTTCGTTGATGCAAATTTTGTTTGCCGCGCGAGCCAGGTGTTGTGTCTGATGTGGAGACAGTAACTGCACTGCCAGTTTCCGACGAGGCAGGTGATGATTCCGAAGAGGTGGAAGATGAAACGAATCCTCGGAACGAAGAGGAATCGAGGCAGGAAGACGAAGGTGAGACACATGGTAAAAGCAGTTTGCTTCCGATCAATTTACTGACACTGTTTGTTTGCTTGCCTGATGCCAATTTTGCTTGCTGCGCGCACCAGCTGTTGTCTCTGATGCCGTGCTTGCAACGGTTTCCGACGAGGTATGTGATGATGCTGAAGATGTGAAAGAGGCCACGAAACCTCAGAACGAAGACGAAGGTGAGACACATGGATTCCCCCACTTTAATAGCAATTTGCAGTAGATACTTGTTACATGTTCTCTGTACCTGCCGTGTGCTGAGATATATGCGTGTTTCTCCAATTGGGAATTTCAGGGGTAGTCATGGATACACCAGCACCCGTGGAAGAACCACCAGTGGTTGAAGAATGCAAGGATAAATCAGCGGTACAAGAGCCGCAAATCGATGCCCAGCTGTGTGCTGCTCCCTTGCCCAACATGGAGGATTCGCCAATCCTGGGTCTTGTTGGGCAGGAAGGAGGTGCGGCTTTCTCGGACGGTACGGGATCTGTCGAGGGGCCATTGGATGAGGAGATGAGTGATGGTATCCATCATGGCAGTAAAGACATGGAAATTGTGCCCGTTAGCGAGTTGCCGCAGGCCACGCTGACAGCCGGTGAGACCACCGAGGAGGTTGGTTTCACCGGCGATTCTGGTGATGCCAATGATGAGGAGAAGGAAGTGGCAGCCTTCAGTGAGCTGCTGCAGCATGGCACAGCAGAAGCCAATGAGGCTCGCATGGAAGATAGTTTTCTCTTTGAAGAGAAGGAAGATGTAACTGTTGATGAGGTGCTGAATTGTCGGGCCGATGAGACCGTTCTCCTTGATTTCTCTGGCAAGATCAGCCCTGCTGTTGAAGAGGAGGGAGTGGTGTCCGCTGACGAGATGCCACAAAGCTCAGTGGCAATGGATGAGGATGCTGATGAAGATGATTTCGAGTCTGAAATTTGTCGTGCCGATGAACAGAAGGAAGTGGTCACTGTTGAGAACGTGTTGCAGGCCTCAGTGATGGACAACGAGGTTGTTGGCAACGAGGTGATGAGTGATGGTATCCATCATGGCAGTAAAGGCAGGGAAATTGTGCTCGTTAGCGAGTTGCCGCAGGCCACGCTGACAGCCGGTGAGACCACCGAGGAGGTTGGTTTCACCGGCGATTCTGGTCATGCCAATGATGAGGAGAAGGAAGTGGCAGCCTTCAGTGAACTGCTGCAGCATGGCACAGCAGTGGAAGATAGTTTTCTCTTTGAAGAGAAGGAAGATGTAACTGTTGATGAGGTGCTGAATTGTCGGGCCGATGAGACCGTTCTCCTTCATTTCTCTGGCAAAATCAGCCCGGCTGTCGAAGAGGAGGGAGTGGTGTCCGCTGACGAGATGCCACAAAGCTCAGTGGCTATGGATGATGGTGCTGATGAAGATGATTTCGAGTCTGAAATTTGTCGTGCCGATGAACAGAAGGAAGTGGTCACTGTTGAGAACGTGTTGCAGGTCTCAGTGATGGACAACGAGGTTGTTGGCAACGAGAACGTTTTCAGCAGTGACACGCCACTGGAGTTCAACAGCGCCGGAGACTTGGGTGATCGCATTTCGTCACCGTTGTTTGCCGACATGCTTGACAATGTCATCGCTGGCGAGCCAACTGTGCCTGAAGCCGAGGGGGTGTCACAGTGCATGCACAGCAGCAGCAATGAAAAGAGGAGCACTAAATTGATTGCAGTGGAAGAGAACGAGGTGAAGGATGAGAATCAGAACAAGGAAACTCTGGTATTGACTAAACTTAGCCTGAGGAAGCTTAGAGCCAAGCTCAAGGAGACACTGGTTGCTCACAAGGTAATGGCCAATTCACCTCCATATTTATGTACTATTTGGTGTATGATTTTTGAATACTAAAGTGCTTCTACAATGCAGCGCAAAGAAGCGAAGAGGGTGGCCCTTGCCAGGTTGGACGAGAATGTGTGTTGATTCGAAAGAAATGGGCAGCAGCTGATCATAATTCTGCAGTAATATTAACCTCGTTTGTTATGTGAGAGTATCAGGTTGTGAAACCTTGGTTTCTCCAACCTCCGATCTAATTTATCCGTGTTTGTTCTTCTATTTATTTTCATCTTTGCCTGACGGAGGAGGGTCAACGATTCGGCTGTATATTAGACTAGTCTAATCGTAGCCTGCTCACCGGTTGTAGCTTGACTCTAATTTAGTGTTATGTCCTTGTGTCAGTTTACCTGTTTGTACCTCTGTGTTTGTAATTGATCTGGACGACATTTGCAAAACAAAACTTGTTTCTGTATCTGCAGTAGCATGTTCATTGATGCCAGAAGGATTGTTTCTTCCGCTAATTTCAGAACAGATGCCATGACTGGATTTTAGGACCTTCTGCGTGCTAGATCCAAAACGATAAATCAGGAAACCAGAATACATGTTCAGGCGTTCAGCTACACAGATACAAGTCCACCGAAATCAAATTGGCAAATTCGTAAGTTCACTTGCCCTTCAACGAATCTGAACGCTGTATAATGTCAATATGGTTGGAAGTACCCACATGGCTGTTGTTATCCAGGCCATTCTTTGATCTTAAAAAATCATCTTTAATCCGACAAGCAGCCCGGCAGAATGAGCTCAGCCACTCGGTCACCAGGATATCTACTGATTCATGACGCGAAACACGTTAATCAATCACCGGCCACACCAATTCGGTCATATGGTATTCAGGTCCTTCTCAATACTGAATGCCTGACGTAGACTTATTTCCGACTTCAAACCATAACTCTAGACATAAACATTCACGACTAGAATCTTTAATTTGCAACATCATGCCCACGAAAGATGCACCGGTGACCAAATACTGGTAATACTGATTAGGACATAAGTACATCGCAAGCACAAGCAACGTGAGAACACATCTATTGCTTGTTCTTATTTTAGGCACCACCATCACGCTACTACCGGTACTGATGCATGCCATGTCTGCAGATACTAGATATATTAGCACAACCACGCTTGTACACTACCGATAAGCAAGGAGGTGCTATTAAGCTAGGCCCGGCCCGGCCCGGCCCGGCCGTCAGGCGATAGGGGGCTTCTCGACGTCCTCCAGCAGGCGGAACCACACCTTCTGGTCCAGCACCGAGCCACCACCATTCGCGGGCGCGCCTGCGGCCACCTTGGCGTCCACCGCTGGGCCGAACACGCCGGTCGTCGGGTGAGGGGCCCAGTACTTGTCAGGGTTAACGGCGCCGCCGATCACATCGTCTGGCACGACGGCCGGGCGCACCTGCTCCTCCAGGTTCTTGTCGTAGGCTGATGCGTGGACGGCCCTCCTACAACAAACACATCATACACCAACCGGAGTGTTAAGGAAGCTGAGACCGGTGGAACAAACTTGTCTACCAACCGTACCACGTTGATTCGTAATAGTAACACATTAAGGTCAGAAAATTAATCATATATACAAGAACCAATGGTAAAAACAACTTGGAGCTCATGCACGGCACGCAAAGAACGCCTGTCTAGTCTGTTTCTTGCCTGAAAAAGCTTGGGAATAGGGTAGGGTAGTTGTTCACTGTTACAAACAAAGGAACGTACTCCAGGATGTAGAGGCAAGTCAAACCCGAGCCCTTCGATCTATCAGCATTGATATCATCACAAATCACATCATCGTAGTCCTATTGGCACCAAACTGCTAGCGATTCTACTTCACACAAGCCCACACACCCGTTGTACACACACTCAAGACTCCACCGAAGATCCCCGTGCCCCCTGTGGCGTCGTTGCTTGGATTAGCAGGGAAGAGGACGAGAGGGGACGTGAGGGGCACGACGGCCAACGCAGCCGCAGGAGCCGTTCCGTGTGGCCGCCGTGGATAAGAGCGAGGCCATCCTACTCACTCCCAACGCTTACGGACACCGATCCGCTCGTTGCGGCCCCCACGGCCGTCCGATGGACGCGTCGCCTAGCGAGGGGGTCCCGATCGAACGGTCCAGATCGGTCGTCGCGCCAGGCAGGAGCAGCAAAAGAGGTCGACACGAAAGGGAAAGGGAATATTACGGGCCAGATGCGAAAGGACGGCTGGTGGGCCCCGGCGGAGGCCGAGCCTCCTCCTCCTCCTGGCGCGGATGGGAACTGCGGGCCCCACTGTCATACCCACCAGCCCCCCCACTCCTCGTACCTTTTCCCACCGTCGAGTGGAGTGAAAACCAAGAGAGCGCCCTGCTGCAGATGATAGATGGATTACCGGAGCGACAGCAGCCGCGCACCGAGCTATCTTCTCCATCCGTCGCTGAAGGAGAACTTTTGGAAAGTGATAAGTCGGGGTCGGCCTATTGGCTGTGATGTGCACCTAGTAGTACGCTTTCACTGTTCCTCATCTCCTTTGTGTGGGTGCGCCTAGACTTAGTGGGATTTGGCCTTTTCCCTCCCTCCGATAAGGAGGCAGTTCCATCGGCTTCGCGGAACACAGAGGTGGCAAACTCGGAGGAGTAACAAATATCTCCGTGGATCTGGCCTTGCTGACCCAGAAGAGTTCTCCGGGTTCCTGCTTCTGGTACAGATTGATGACCCAGAGGGACAGAAGATAAAACAACTTTGGCGATGTTTCCAAAGTGGTGAGGTTACCGTGTCTAGAATTCTAGATCATGTGAAAAGATAATCTTGCTAAGTTCTTCTCAACAAACTGTCATCTAACAACATAGTAAATCCACACCACCGCTTCGCTAAACAAGGATTTTCTGCTGAATCAGGGGCTAATCACAAAAACAAGATACACCTATGTCCGGGGAAAAGATGTAAGAAACAGTATCCACGGCAGGCAAAGCAAGTTAAAACCCTTGCAAATCTCTCAATAAAAACAAGATCTTGGACATGTACTACTCTAACTTCGCATGAACATTTTTTTAAAATTTTTTTGGCAATAGCAAGTGTATCTACCAGCTGATTTCACAGGGATGCGAGTATACCTCGGGGAGGCGGCCTTGCCGGCCAGGAAGCGCGCGACGAAGCTTCCAGCGATCACCCGCCCCTTAGAGTTAGCTGCTGCTGCCATGCAAAGGTCGATCGATCGAGAGGAGGGGAAAGGGGAGAGGAGAGGACAGTACCACGCTGTGCTGCGAGATGTGGGGGAGAAAGGTTTCAGTTTCTGTGGACGGACTCCTCAAACCCCACCTCGCTCTGCCGCCTACTTATAGCGCCCAACTGAGGGAGAGGAGGCAACAACTAAGGGTGAGTTACAACTAAGGGTGAGTTTGGTTGCGTGTACGAAGATGGATGAGATAGAATAGAATAAAATGATAGAATGATTCTGGATGAGATGATACAGAAAAGATATTTGATTGTCTAAATGGAATAATACAAGATTTTGTTTAGTTGGTTGAATGAAATTATACAGGATGGTATGAGATGATGTTTAGTTGAAGAGATGAGATTGGATTGAGGGATGAGGGTGATTTGAGGGATGGTGCGAGTGAACGATCCTGTTCTGGACCGATTGGTTCGGCCAAATTCCCGTACGGGATAGCGTATCATCTTTTTAGAATATTCTAAGAATTTGTACCATCTCATTCTAGATCAAATGGTCTCGTTCAACCAACTAAACGTAAAGACAGAATCAAATCTTGTACGGAATAGATCAGTTCAACCTCGTACACGCAACCAAACGCACTTAAAAGGACGCCGGTACACTAGCATACAACCGATGTTTTCCAAATGAAAACGGCGTTACGGCTTACGGCCATTAAGAACGGCAGTACCGACGGCGACGTCGCTAATTTGCAATCGCTGCAACCAACTGCACGCACCTGTACCATTCTAACAACCGGCCAAGACATCGCTGTCCCGTGAATCGACTGTATCCTGGCGACTCCTCCAACGTTGGATCGTCCGATCTCATATGATCCAACCTACGGCGCTATCAATGCAAACTTAGTATTTCTGTCGAGGCGAGTATATTTATGGAAAAAACTTGATTATATGCGACAAACAATTGTCATACAAAATGCAACAGGTTTTTTTATTTAATTTTGCCTTTAGGAAATTCCTGAACATGAAAATGAGATGGTGGATGGTCATATGGAAGCTTTCTTTTCGTGATTTGACTGGAGACTAGCACAACAAACTACGATTTTCAATTTCCTTGACAAAAATTTCAGCTAGCGGTACTAGCATGTGGATATAATTCGAGTGTGTGTAAAAGGAGAATTCGAGTGTTTTTTTACTAAATAGTACTTAAATTTTAAGCCTTTAGATTTAGATTTAATTTATGGAATCAATTTACTTTCTCTCCTCCTATTTGAGTCCCTATAGACAAAAAATTGAATAGCTATAAACTAAAAAAAATGCTCGAGTGCTATTTAACAATTACTATATGTCGATATCACAAAATATAAGAAACATAGAAAACAGAAAGCGACTAGACAAAAAGAATCCCTTTTTGTTGGTGATCAATAGAGATGCAGTGGTATATGCTAGGAATACTTTGATTCGTTTGTTATGCAAAATACTAAGTTATTCGTATTTTTGCTAGGACTACTTCAGTATCGGTTAAATATGGTGACTTATATATACCTCTTTAGAATTTGAAAAGTATGCTAGATGAATCTTATTAGGATTAGGATTCCTAATTCTAACAGGAGAGGGATTTCTAATCCTAATAGGAGTAGGCTTTCTATTTACTTTAGAGCAAAACTAGGGAGGCTGTATAAATATAGGGGTGGTCATGGAAAACTCAAGCAATTAAAAAGTTACAAACCAAATCATCTAGAGCAAAATGTGCACGAGAGGATTAAAAGCTAGATTATTTCTTTAACATTAGATTCTTGTATAAGACAAGGATCCGAGGGTCCTAAGAGATTCGAAAGGTTGTGAGAGAGCAAAAATTTATCTAACTCTTGAGATTGTGTTTAAAGAATTTGCGATCGGCTTCGTCAAATCTTTCTCTCTCGTTATGGTTACTTTAATGTTATTATTTTAATTCTTTCTATAAGATTCATCTATTTCGTTCTTAAGATTGTGCACACTTGTGTCTTATCTCACAAAACTCTGATCTAATACTAGAGTTGTTATGTGTAAGAAGAATATGAGTATAATAGTACCGATGTAATGAAACAGCTCTTCTTCGTTTCCTTAGAGAAAGGAAAGTCAATTCTCGATCAGCCCAAACTAAATACTAGTATAAGCACATAAGATTAACAATATAAAACTAGCGCTTATTAAAGGCATGAACCCACGGAAATCGACAATAGAACCACTCGCTGATCACCAGTATCCACTCGAGATTCGACAAGGCGGCATTAGAAAACAGCAAGACTGCAAGAGGCAGCACTTGCTTGTCACAACCAAAGCCAAATGGCCACAATTGGCCTGCCTAGATCTGCTCTCCACTCTCTTCCCCGCCGCTTAGCTCGTACCTGGGGCAGTACGTACTCCCTCCGGTAAATAAATAAATAAATAAATAAATAGAAACTTGTTGGGCTCTGATATAGCGATCATATTTTTGAAACATTACTTATCTGTATCTTTTTAGACATTTAAATTGAATGCGTGAAAATTATTTATAGGGGGTTACAAGCGACATAACATTTATTACAGAGGGGCGCGCCACTGTTCGGACGTGGGTGGTGCTGTTCCCTTGCTTCCCGCCGGGCACGGCGCGACGTGGGTCTGATGGTATGCAGATCGCGCGCAGATCATGAGACAGAGCGGCAGATTAATGGGCGCAAAACCTTGAGCCAGCGTAATTAATGCCACGTCGTCTTCGTGGACTGCGCCCGGCTTTTGGGCGAAGCCCGAGGTCCCTTCGGCAGACCGGGTCGTCTGGTCGCGGACTCCCAAGCAGGCATGCTCGGGGGCGAGCTCGACGGAGGACGGGGGTCGGTCCGGAGGTCGGGCGACCCGAAGATCTTTCTTAGGGACGGCGTCCGAGCATGGGCATGCTCGGAGGCCCCCGGGATACAATGGTCGACTGCTGGAATTTTCCAATCCCTGACAGATGTAGTTTTGTAAGATAAGGTACAAGCGAGTACGATCTTAAAAACAAAGAAGAGGAATCTCGTAGAGAGAACCAAAATAATGATGTTGAAGCAACTACGACGAGAGAGAAAAGATTTAGCGAAGCTGACTGTAAATTCTTTAAACACAATCTCAAAAGAGTATTATGAATTATTACTCTTTCACAATCTCTCAAATCTTTTAAGATATTTCTAGAATTTTGTCCTATACAAGAATACAGTGATAAGGAATAAACAAACCTCTAATCTTTTCGTACGCCTCTTGCTTGAATGAGTTAGTTTGGGACCTCTTGGTTGCTCAAGTTCTCCCTTACCGCACCCTAGTTTTATATAGCATCCCTATTTTTTATCCAAAGCAAATAAAGATCATTCTTCTATTAAAATTAGAAATCATAATCCTATTAGAATTCATCTAGCATATCTTTCTAAATTCTAAAAAAAACTAGATACATGCCACTATATTTAACAGTTAAGACATATACAAGTTCAACGTTGCAGCTTTGGATGAGTAATAATGGAATCACTACAGGAAAACGGAGTTTTTTCGTCGGCCACATGCCGACGAAAATAAGGGTATTCCCGACGAACGTTTTTAAATCGGTTTCTTAACTAAAATAAACCGATTTAAATAAAATAGACGAAAATAGAGTGTTTTTTCGCTTGCTGCGATTTAAAATAATGTGTTTTCGTCGGCCCCACCTAGCCGACGAAAATAAAACCCGTTGGCAGGACCGCCATGCCATGTCAGCACTATTTTCGTCGGCCCCAGCTAGCCGACGAAAATATTGGAGTTCACGTTTTCGGACCGCTGTGAGGCATGCCCAGTATTTTCGTCGGCCCCACCCTAGCCGACGAAAATACTGGGGCTCTCCCCATTTTCAGGCGTTTCCGGGCAGCTGCTGGCAGGGCGAACCCTAGTATTTTCGTCGGCCCCACCCTAGCCGATCTCGAGCGCCGGTCGATCACAAATCTCGGCTAAGTCTCTTCGTGCCTTCACATTGTCTTTTGTTTTGTCTTTGAAATCAAAGCACATGCTTACGATGCTTTCCGCGACATTACGCTCTTGGTGCATCACATCTATATTGTCTTGGCGAATCAATGCCGCACAATAAGGAGCTCCTAAATTGCACGATATGAGTCCGTTGTGCTCCACTTTGAAACCTTCGAACCCTCCATCGTCTTTTACTACGAGCTGCCTATGCCGGCGACTATCTCTCCACCGGTCAAACGCATCGGCGGGTCCTTTGTAACAGTGGTGTTCTTTCGGAATGCATTGGACATCCGCCTGAAAGGGTGATTCGATGGTAGGAATCGTCGATGGCAATCAAAAAAACAGAATTTTCCACCATGCGGCACCCGGAATGCATCTGAGTCATACATACAAATGGGACAACAAAGCCGACCATGAACACTCCAACCGGACCATATGCCATACGCAGGTAGATCGTGGACCGACCACAGGTATGCGACACGCAAGGTAAAGTTTACTTTACCGTAGCTGTCATATGCCTCTACCCCTCTCCATAACTCTTTCAACTCTTCCATTAACGGCCGCATGAACATATTGAGGTGCTTCCCTGGATGATCAGGACCCGGAATCACAAGTGCTAGATATATGTACTCCTCCTTCAAACACAACGCAGGTGGTAGGTTGTACGGCAAGATGAAAACCGGCCAACAAGAATACGGGGTAGCACTTGTACTAAAAGGTGTGAACCCATCTGTCGCCAACCCAATGCGAACACTCCTAGGGTCACTTGCAAATTCAGGTCGGCGCGGTCCAATGCCTTCCACGCCGCCATCTGCTGGATGCATCATCACGCCATCGATCTCACGGACACCTTCTTTATGCCACCTCATATGCCTAAATTGTTTTTTAGATAAGTACAGACGTTTAATCCTATCCGTGATTGGCATGTATCGGAGTCGCTTCATCACAACTTTTGTCGCCACCGTTATCCCCTCATCATTTACCACCTCGACATATCTAGACTTGTTGCAGTACCTACAACGAGTGTCGTTGGCATGTTCCTTCCAAAACAACATGCAATTATCCTCGCAAACATCAATCTTCTCATATTTCATCCCAAGGCCGGACAACATCTTCTTGGACTGGTACATGTCCTTCGGCATCTTATGGTTCGGCGGAAGGATATCACTAATTAGTTGGACCATATCGTTGTAGCACTTGTTTGAAAAGTTGTACTTCGACTTCATTGACATGAGCCGTGTCACCGTCTGTAGGACGGTCACCTTGGTGAACTCATGCAATTTCTCTTCCGAGGCCGAAAGGAGCCTATAAAATCTTTGCACCTCCGGCCCAGGCTCCTCTTCCGAATTAACCTCAAACTCCCTACCAATATCATTGAGCATCTCATCCATCCTGTCTTCATCCTCATGGTCCGACTCAACAATGGGCTCCGCCTCACCATGTTCGCACCATATCAAATAGTCGGGCATGAAACCAAACTTGCACAGATGCCGCTCTACATCCGACTTCACGTGGTAAGAATAGTTGCGGCACTTGCTACACGGGCACTTTGCGACACCACCAAAGAAATTTCGTGAATGCATGGTCCACTGACGCTGCGGCGACGACGGCCCATTCTCTTGAGTGCGCCCCAGTCTTACTCCAACCATCATACATCCACCTTCGATCATCACCCATTCTCGAATCTAAACACATGCACCGATATCAACCACAGCGGCTTAGTTGCGAACAAGGGCTCTACTGGGAAAGATAGGTCCTAAACCCACCCAAGAATGGACGCCAGAGCACGGATTTATGCCGAGCCTTACGGCCGAACGAATTTCGGCGAAGATAACCCATTGTTCTCCGAATGCACGCCCAGTCTTGGTGCATCGGAGAACAATTGGATCATGCTGCCGAGATTCCGTTCGGACCGTTGGGCTCGTCATAAATCCGACATATGCTCTAGCGTCCATTCCTAAAGTCATCCAAATTAAATCGACAATTAGGAACGGCACACCTCACAAGTAAATGTGAGACGCGTCGTTCGAACGGTGACGCCTAGGCTTGGTGACAAAATCGATTCTACTTAATTAAATCATGTTCTACCGACTCTAACCCTCAACTAATCATGGCCCAAACAAAATAAAATATGAATTTTCGCTCGGCTCATTGCTAGACCGATTTAAAATAGCCCTACTTAATCAAGAATTAATAAAGCAATCATCTAATTAAATCATGTTCTACCGACTTTAACCCCCAACTAATCATGGTCTAAACAAAATAAAATATGGATTTTCGCTCATTTCATTGCTTGGCCATTTAAAATAGCCCAACATAATTAAGAATTAATCAACCAATCATCTAATTAACTACTCGTGATTTAAAAACTCACCTTGTTTGGCGAGGCGTCTTGTGAAGGGCGGTGGTAGGCGTGCGCTGGTTCTGGCGGCGCGCGGGGGACGCATGCGTGTGGCGCGCGATGGCGCTGCAGGAGGAGCCATTGCTTGCTTGCTGCTGCGTCGGAGTCCGTGGGCGCGGAGGCGGCGCGGAGGCAGCGCAAGCGCTGTAGGGCGGCGAGGGCGCTGCTGCGCAGCGGTGCCGGCGTAACGCTAATGCGGCGGCGCAAGGCGGCAACGCTGTGAGGGCAGGCGCGGCGCCGGGCGGCAACGCTGGCGAGGGCAGCGCGAGCGCTACGCCAGTGGAGCGGCGCGTGGAAACGATTCGCGAAGGCTCGGTCACGGGACTTATCTCGCTCTATTTTCGTCGGCCAGCAAAGCCGACGATAATAAGTCCACGTGGCATGTAAATTTGTTTTCGTCGGCCAAGTAAGCCGACGAAAATAATAGTCTGAACACGTGGCAAAATATGAATGGGTGAACGCTGTTTTCGTCGGTCACATAAGCCGACGAAAATAGTTCAAATCAGCTGCCGCCATGGCCGGATCTGAAATCCGTGTTTTTTCGGCTTATCTGTCGTGGTCGACGAAATAACTATATTTTCGCTCGCTACTCTCTTTAGCCGATTTAAAATAACGAGTTTTTCGCTTGCTTCACCTAGACCAAGCCAAACAAGATGTTCAATATCGTCTGCTTAAAGTAAGCCGACGAAAATACTTTTGACCAACGATAAAATTACGTTTTCCTATAGTGAATTTTGCGACACACACCAGCACAAGCTTTTGAAAACTTGTGTTGAGACCTCCTTTATGTGTTGCAGTAGATCGACACGCAGAATATTTGTGTGTATAAAAATGGGGAATGAATATTCTCGTCTTGAAAAATAAATTTTGTAAATTTGTTTGAATCGGAGAAATACTCAAGTGGATCCATGTGTCATGTGGGCCTTTAGCCGGAGCAGATAGTTGGACAAGGCTGCCCGCCGCATCGTCTCTCGTCTTGGAGGCATGGACGCGACAAAGGTAGACTTGGAAGAGATGAACTAGGCGAGAAGATGGGCCCACCTGGATTTGTGTAACATTCTAAAAAATTTTCTATCTATTTAATTTAATTAATTTAGATTTTTTAGGAATTATCCTGATTTTTATGGATTTTATAAAGCCTTTTTGCCATTTTCAGTTTTACAAAATAAATTTCTGTAGAAAATTTAAAATCACAAAAATTCCTAAAATAATTTTATTGGGTTTCAAATATTCCAAAGTATTTATTCCAAAGCATTTTTTAGATTTTTTTCAAGATTTTTAGAACATTTTTACTATTTTTACCAAACATGCTTTTCTCTCAACTTAAATAAATCTGAAAGTAGGGCCTACTTTGTCATATGTTTCTTCAACCTCCATCCAAATCCAGCACAAGCCTCTCTCTCTTCCCTCCATTAGGGCTTGCAATAAAGCTCCATTTCTCCGCGATTTTTCTATCGTTTCTTCTCAATTAAGTGTGCAATCAAATCCTCTAATCATTCTCCACGTTCCTATAGCCGTTTCCACAATTAAAACCCTACAATTTGCCCTTAATCTCCATTTGTAGTAACCCCTATTCCCACTTCATTTGCGCCTCTTCCGATCCTCCTCTCGGGCTATAAAAGAGAACATTGGGTGCGCAACTTAACCCTCTATCCATTTTGCCACTTCTCCCGAGTAATTTCAACCTCGTTTCGTCAGATTTCGCAAGGTAATTAACTCCGGCCGAGCCCAGTTTTTCCGGCCACCCTCTCCAGCCATTGACACTAGCGTCGGTTGGAGTCGTGCATGAACAGTAGCGATTCTACAGTAAGGTCACACATGAACAGTAGCGATGCTAAGTAGTAAAAACCCTAAACTACAGTGTTTTTTTCTTTTCTATGTGATTTAAATATTTTAGGAGCCTGTTTTCACCCGTCTGAAATTCAAATGGACCCGTTTTTCTTTCTAAAAATTGTAAAATTCTAAATTTTATATTCATATTGCCTTTTTAATTTATTGGATTTTATTTGAATTTATTTGATCTTTTATGCTTTTTGCATCATATAGATTATGGAGATTCGGACGAGTTCAGGACTACCGATTCAGAGCACCTTCCCTACGAACTAGGTAAGTTGCACATCTTGACCATATTTGAGCCCAGTTTTTAAATCATATTTTGTTTTAACTATAATTGCATGCTTAAGTTGTATTAAAAATAATTTAGTCCTAATTTAAAATTGATTAGTTATATCCTATTCTGATTATGACTCGTATTTGAAATTCGATTCCATCAAGCCATTGTAACCCTAAGAATATAATCTAGATTTATGATGATGATTACACAGTTAGAGATACTTAGACCTGCATAGAATCAAAACTATAATTTTAGGATTTTATGCTAAATAAAGACATGATTAAATAAAATTTTGCTGTGGTGATCTAAAAAGTTATTTGGAAATAAAAATGTGTGTATATATAAAAATTGATTTAGATTGGACGAGAATGGTTGATTGGTGGTCATTGGGTTTGTTAAAAAGCTCGCCTAGTCAATTAAGAACCGATCTGTGAGCTACTGAATGTAAAGTGTAACCATACTTCCATAGGTCTGGTATGGAACAGACCTGACTATCCATTTTGTGACATTCCATGTTAGTTGTACGGGGATGGTTAGTCTGCCATATGGCGCAAAAGGGGGCTTTTGGATTGGGTGTTTTTAACCCTACCAGTAGTGAAATCTTAGCGGGTATAATTACATGAGATGGAGCTTTATAGGAGCCTTATCGTGATTTTTCTCTACCAACATATCAAATAAAGTGTATATTTGGGCAAAAGGAGATAATCATATCTTGTGGATAAAGCTGTACAACCTCTATAGAGTTAAAACTAATCGATTAGCCGCACCCGCGATCATGGGTATGCTGAGCAAATCTTTCACAAACTAGATTTTGATATTTCAAAAAAATAGTTTAAGAAATGTGGTTTATATGTAGAGAGAGCCCACATGGGGAATTTTGGGATGAAACTCCAGGTTGGAGCCCGTGTTGAAAATTAGATTATAACTCAGTTTTTACTATATCAATTATGCATTAAAAATTATTTATTGTATTTGAAATATTGCTTTACGCTTAAATTAACCATATTATGCCGTCCTTTGTATCCCCTACATTAATACTGTATTTTCTTGTGTGACTTGCGAAGTACTTTTGTATTCACCCTTATTTACTCTATCTTTTTAGAGGAGTATATCTAGATGGTGAGGACCAAGATAACTGGCCGCTACCCTAGTTGATTGTCTGTGACGAATTTATTGGGTTCTACTACTAGTTTTATTCTGCTTTCGTTGTAATCTTTTATTTAGTCTGCATGCTATATTTATTATAAACTCTGATTATTAATAAAATCCGTTAGATATGATATATTATTATCTTTATTGTATGTGCTAGCTTTTTTCTGTATTAGTACAGGTTATACGTAGGGTTTCGAAAGTGTATTTCCGGGAGGTGACAATTTGATACGTTACAGATTTCCTATGAAGGGCTGAGATGGGTGGTACCGCAAAAGCTGCAGTAACAGTAAAAACAGCACCAGATCCCACATCCCAGTCCTTCACCGACCCGGCCTCGTGTGCGTACGGAAGAAAGGGCGCCTATGGATAGTAGCGACACGGAAGCATGTGTTTGTGCATTAATTTGTCTTAGTTGGGTGAAGGATATTTCAACGGGGTCGCTCGTTCTTGCTACTTTTCAAATAGCTAATTTCATGGACTGGAGTTTCCAAATCTCCCTGTCTCTCTTTCGAGTTTTGACTAAGTTTCCAAGTCTCGAGGTAGTAGATGCCGTAAACCAGCTTTGGTTTAGGTCAAAATGCATACAATTTTATTTAATTGCTGGGAGCCTGGGAGGCCATTTCATATCAGACGTTCGCTAGAGGCTCGAAAGGGCTGTTTGGTAGGCTTCTGTCGCGAGTTTGGTCCGTTCAACAGCCGTGCGCTTTCTCCCGATGGCATCAGCATATCTATCCGCAACAGCCGTGCGCTTTCTCCGTTAGAAATTCGCGCGAGCGCGTTCACATGCCCGTGATGCCACCCGGATATAAAAGAACCGGACACCCGTCCAGGGAAAGTCACGTACACACACCGGCACACATCCACACATGC
Organism: Guadua angustifolia; assembly: GCA_036346375.1. Classification (NCBI taxonomy): domain Eukaryota; kingdom Viridiplantae; phylum Streptophyta; class Magnoliopsida; order Poales; family Poaceae; genus Guadua; species Guadua angustifolia. The sequence goes on along the minus strand of CM070507.1, from coordinate 9,064,923 downwards.
GTCGTGTCGCGCACAGTTGAAGCCGTCGTCCCGACGATACCTAGCGTCTCGGGTAGTCGGGTGCGACGACGTCAGTCCTGATCCTTCTCTCCATGCGGCCATGCACCGGTTGTTTACGGGAAGAAATAAAAGCGATCAATCTGGACGGTTGGGTCACTTGGTCGTGAAAGCGTTCGACGTGTCCGTGTACGGTGCCGTCCTCGAGTGCCACCGCGCCCGCCGCGTGCCGGGCGACGGGAGGGGATCGAACCAGATGCGGCGTGTGCGGGTTGCGGTCCGGCCATCGGTCGCGTTCCTTTCGACGTATCGGTGATGACTCGAAGCGGTGGCTACTGGCTACTTGCCCAGTACGAACCGGAACGCTAACTCCCAAAAGTATTTTATTCGCCGCAATTATTGGATCGGAAGCCAATCGGGACGCTGTGGACTAGACATTAGACAAACTAGGTGGGAAAGCGCGCTACGCTGCGCCGGTTGAATTTCGATAGCATGCACGGTTATGACCCGTTGGCAAATCCATAAGTTGATATAAACCTTCGATGAATCCGTGTTTTTTTGTGACGAAAACATTGTTTTCGTTTTTTTTTTGTGCTGAAAATATTTTTTTCGGGTTTTTTTGCTGCGTTTGTTAAAAAAAACGGGTCGTTAGGACCCACCGGCGAATCCATGGACGAAAACATTGTTTCCGTTTTTTGGTGTCGAAAATATTTTTCCGGTTTTTTGGTTATGCGTCGCTAAAAAAATGGGTCGTTAGAACCCACCGGCGAATCCACGGGTCGCTATAAATCTGCGGACGAATCTACATTTTTTTTAAAAAAACACGCGGTTACGATCCGTTGGCAAATACATAAGTTGCTGACGAATCTACATTTTTTTTAAAAAAACCCGCGGTTACGATCCGTTGGCAAATACATAAGTTGCTATAAAAGTTCGATGAATCTGCGTTTTTTTGGTGGCGAAAATATTTTTTCCGGGTTTTTTGGGTGGCGAAAAAAAATTTTCCGGGTTTTTCTGGTGGCGAAAACATTTTTTTCGGGAAAAACGGAGAAAGGATCTGAACGTAAGAAGCAGGGACCCGGATGTTATTTTTTTGGACCTGTTCGCTATCCTGAAAAATTAGAAAAGGGCTTGTTCGCGATTTGAAACTAACGGGAGGCTTTTCCGTAAAAATACCGGGCCAGGGACCTAAACGCGAAGCAAAAAAATATTCTTGTCTCACAAAAAATCGCACAGGGACCTATTCGTAATTTCGGAGAAATGGAAGGGTTTTTTTGCAAAATCGCAAGGTGACAGGTGGCTTCGCCGGTGCTCTCCAATTCTTGCGGGTATAGGCTATGTAATGATTGCGTGGAATGTGGGGCTGGGGCAGGAAGCACACTATTGAGGATACCAGGTGAAGCTCAGCTAGCTTATATGAGCATAAGCCAATTAGGTTTGGAACAAACACAATAATAGACCGACTCGGGAAAAAAGAAATATATAATGCAGATGTCAGGACAGCACAAAGGGTATTTTCATCTTTCTATCTATTATATTAAAAGCTCATAGAAGATCTTTTAAAGCTACTTAAAAAAGAGAGAAATATGCTATAAATTCTAAAAAAAGTCTAACCCTTAATACGGTGGATCCAACTAAGTTAAACTACAGTAGTCTTAGATGTTATTATTTAAATAAAAGTATCTACATCTATCTAGCTCAATCAAGTTATAACGTCTTAGATTAAAAGAAAGAGTCCATACAAGTATACAAAAAATAACAAAAATTTGAAATAAAGGAATTAAAAATATTAGCCATTTGACTTTCATCTGAGCTCCAAAATTAAAACCAATACATAGCTAAAATTTAGAATAAATATTATATTAAAATTATAGTTGGTTTTGTATATGAAGTATAACCTAAAATTGAAATTCAAAATTAAACAAATAATAACTAGAAAAATAATAGAAATTCAAAATAAAAATATACATTTGATTTTCATACACACACTAAATTAAAATCCCTACATAACTTAAATCTAGAATAAGAATTATATGAAAATTAGCGGTTGGATCTATATATGAATCCTAATATAAAACTGGAATTCAAAATTTTAGAATCATAGTAAAAGAAAGTGTCCATGTCAAGTATAATAAAAATATCAAATATTTAAAATTAAATAAAAATAAAATTCCGACAAAATTGACAATATTAGGATCCTTTATTTGGTGGATCTCCACGGGTGTAGGGATCGAGAAGGTGATTTACTGATGGGTGTTCACTAGACTATACTTGCATAAGCTACGTAATGAGCATTATTAGCTTGTAGTATAGACAAGTATTGCAATAATGAAAGAACGAGATGATACTGATATAAATGAAAAATATTATGTTATATTATGTTTACTATTTTGCTATACAAGTATTTGAGAATGAAAGTTTGTCACAAGTGACGAGTATTAGAAAACAAAGTATGTACTTTTCTCTTTTATAATATATAATATTATAACATTACAGATGGAGTTCATCTATGTTTTTTAAAAAAAAAAATCAAAATCATGTATAGCATATTGACAATTCATGTAAACATGATTTAAAAGACAATGTCGATGCAAATATGCAACGGAAATGTCCAAAACATCCATGAGCCGTGCGTGCCGTGACACGCACAGCTCAGAACACGCGTCCCTGTCGCTGTAGATGATACCTCCAGCACAATGCACGGTGTAGTGCGTGTGCGTCCCAGAGAACGGGATAAGATAGGCACCGGTCGTGACTCGTCACCTTGTCAGTCGTGACTTTGAATACCAGCGAGAAACACTGGTTTTGGACTCTGGGCGGTCGCCCGCGCCGCAACGCAGGCGGAGAGTAGACTAGCGCCGGCCAGGTAAGAATGCCGAAGCGGTTTTATTCGATTTGTTGTGGATTATGGACGACGGAAAAACCAGCAAGCAGCAAGCGTTGGCTTTGCTGCCACGGTAGTGTGAGTTTTTTTTTTTTCTAAAACAAGTTTGAGATCTCTACACCGTTTTAGCAGAGGCGGACGTGTTCTGCTCAAATTTCTATCGGCCGACATTTGACCAGTACAGTATCCACCGGGACGGACACTACGCAGGTCTGCATGCGTCGTATCGTACGCATGACGGGCAACCACGCTTCAGATCCAAAGCTCATGTGGCCCCGTTGCTGGTGGCAGATGATTCGAGCGGATGCGGCGCCATACCGCGTCCGGTGGAGTTGGTCCCCGCGCGTTGGATCGACAGGAGGCAGCCAGCGTACACCCATCTCGTCCGTACGTGCTGCATCGGCCCAGGCGGGAAAGGAAGGTCGGTACGTTCATCGTGCGGCAGGCAGGTCGGTACACCGCGGCAGCACACCACAGTAACGTTGCGCGTGGTAAACAGGCAGCAGCCGCGCGCATCCGCTCGTTTGCAGGCGGGAAGGGAGGTCGGTACATCGTGCAGGTGCGGATGCGGCTGGATGACAAACGTTGGCGTGGTAATCAGGCAGTTTGTTGACGTGTTCGTTTGATATGGTTGCAGACTGCATTCTGCGGACTACCGAAAGGAGAACAGGAAATCATCTACCTCGTATCTTTATGACTGTCCTCTTGTTCGACAACATGAGCTGGCCTACGAACGACCAAAACGAACGAGCGAGTCACACAATTATTAGTGTACTTGTACATCAATTATCCAATAAAGTTCGCCGATGAGGCCTGTTTTGAACGTGCAAATCAAAGTGTTTCTTGCAAAATTCACGTGGAATTTCTGGAAAATTCTCGCGTTTCAAATGGTCTTGAAGGATCGATGACACTCTTTCACTCTCACCAGGACAAAACGAATAGAGACGCAATCTAATGACACTCTCACTTAGCTCAAATAACCATTTTATCCATTCTTGCTAGACTTAAAACAACTTCTTTTTGAGACGAAGAGGGGAGTTTATTCCTTTGCAGTCTATAGACAAAGCAATACCCTCCATGTCTGATTACCAGACTCTGGAGATTACAAAGATTTAGACAGCAAAATGGCTTCATAATTAGCCTCCCTCCATGTCTGATTACCAGACTCTGGAACGACACTCTCCTCGCCTTGACTTCATTAAATACTGCCGAGTAGTGACATTTGGAGCGTTCTTTGATATTGTTCTCCACCTGCAGGCAATCGGTAGCTACACAAATCTTTTCTGGAACGCAATCCTGAGCCAGACAAAAGTGCCTCCGCGCACGCGAGAGCTTCTAAGCTTCTAAGTGACTGAATGTTTTTCTTTGATTCTGGATTCTGGCCCTAAAAATAAAATATAAAATAAATAACTCAATTCTAAAATTCGATTTTCACAATCTAACCTATCTTTATACACTAGAATCCACAATCCACTTTATATGTATTTTTGGATTTTAGTTTTTAAAGAACCAGCTTCTCCACCGCCACAATCCAGAATCAACTTTTACAGAATCGAGAGCAAAAACAAATTGGCCCTAATTACACCTGACCGATGAGGCCATTCCAAACAGAAGCAGCAATGAACTGGCCCCTCTCATCTCTGAAAACAAACCCCCGCAACTCCTTTCTGCCTTGAAAGCGAAACCGATCGTCAGCATTTAGCTTCTCTGCTACCTGAGGGCACTACTACAGACTGCCTCATCCGCGACCCCCCATCACTGCCGGATAGGTGCGAGCCGACAGTGATAATATTATCACTGCCGGTTCTAACTTCAATCGGCAGTGATAATACTATCACTGCCGGTTCTAACTTCAATCGGCGATGATATGAATAGTATAAATTTCCGCAGAATAGAGGCAATATCATTGCGGTTTATAGAGAACCGGCGTTGATAAGAAGATATCACTGCCGGTTTATATGTACAACCGGTAGTGATAACACCATTGCCGGTTCGCCTATAAACCGACAGTGATAACACCATTTTCACTGCCGGTTTTACTCTAGACCGGCAGTGATATTAATGTTCCCCATAATTAGTTCAATACAGAACATAAGAAACATTGTAATTTATCTCGCACATAACATATGAAAGCATAATTAGTTAAAAAAACAGAACATATGAAAACAATTTTGTAATTTGCGGGATATGTATTAATTAAAATACAGAACATTTACAAAACATAATTAGGTATATCGTCTATTATTACATATTTTGTCCTAATTATAAAAGGACAATGGCGCGAAGCCCTATATCCAAAAGTCGTCGTCGTCCTCCTCCTCCTCGTCGCCGGAGCTGCCGCTTGAAGACTGATCAGAGTTGCGGCGGTGCTCGTCCTCCTTCTCCTCCGAATCCGATTCGGTGGCGGAGTTGGTCTTACCCCAACACCGCAGCTCTCTGCCGCTCCGCCGCCGCTGCCCCTCCTCCTCCTCCTCCTTTGCCTCCTCTTCCTCCTCCGCTTCCACCTCCTCCTTCTCCTCCTCCTCCTCCTACTTCTCTAGCGATGGAGCGGGGCTTTGCCCAACACGTGCTCGCTTCTTGGGGGTGCCATTTTTGCAACAATAGTGGATTGTGTGGGGGTGCCATTCTTGAAACAATAGTGGCATTATATAGAGGCAGAATGGGAAGGGCAACAGTTGGTAGAGGAATGTGAAGCGCAACAGTTGGCGCGGCAGAGGAACGGGCAGGCGCGACGGTTGGGTTGGCCGTTGGCGCGGCAGTTTGAAGGGTGGGACGTATCACTGCCGGTTTATATTACCAACCGAAGGATAATCGACTATCACTGCCGGTTAATACCTATAACCGGTAGTGATATATTATTGCTTGGTTTAATTTACAACGGCGGTGATATTTAAAGTTTATTGCCGGTTCGTATATTCAACCGCGAAGTGATATGTATTTTCCCGCGCAACGCAATTTTCCCGCGTAGTATGACCGAACCGTAGTGATAAGGTATTTTCGCGTAATATGACCTTATCACCGCGGTTCTTCGCAGAGCCGGCGATGATAAGCTATTTATATAGCAATCTTCACCGACCGACGATTTCCTACCGAAAGCGAAGAGAGGAGCTCTTTGCTCGGTGTATTTTTCCGGAGAGGTGTCTTAGCCAAATTTTGTGTCAATATTTTGTTCATATTTTTCATCGAATCGACATCTTCTCCGACCGAAAGCGTAACAAATAGGAGTCAGTATTATCTTAGCGAGTTCTCTTTGAAAAATTGTATTAAAATTTTTCGAGGTTACTGACTTGATGTATGTTATATTTGTTGTAAAATTTTACTTTACAGAGTGCTATAGATGTTGATAATTGTTGATTGTACGGTGTGAACAGTTTATGTCGGTACTGCTCAAATTAAGATCTAGCTAAATTATTGAATAAATTATAATTCATATTGTAGTGGATGTTTAAGTAATAAAATTGCTAGATGGACAATTATGCATAATTGTAATTAATTTAATTAATGAAAATTTGTTATATGGATTTTTAATAGTAAAGATTGCTAGATGATCAATTATAAATAGTGAGAATTGCTAGTTGAATATTTAAATAATGGGAAATGGTAGATGGATTTTGCAATAATGAAAGTTGGAACATAAATAATTATTTAGAAGTATATCCTTATATTCAATTATATGCTTGTTTGTTGTAGATTAATTTAATTTAATAGCTAGCGCTACATAACAAAATGAAATGAAGAAATCTTCTAAATAATTAAAAAATGCTAGAAAGATATTTAAATAGTGAAAAAGGTTTGATGTATTATATAGGCAAAATTGCTAGATGTATTTGTAAAACTAATCATTTACAATTATATTGTTATTTGCAGAAAATTCATATCCATTTTAGTGATGTAGTGGATGTTTAAGTAATAAAATTGCTAGATGGACAATTATGCATAATTGTAATTAATTTAATTAATGAAAATTTGTTATATGGATTTTTAAAAGTAAAAATTGATAGATGATGAATTATAAATAGTGAGAATTGCTAGTTGAATATTTAAATAATGGAAAATGGTAGATGGATTTTGCAATAATGAAAGTTGGAACATAAATAATTATTTAGAAATATATCCTTATATTCAATTATATGCTTGTTTGTTGTAGATTAATTTAATTTAATAGCTAGCGCTACATAACAAATTACAATTATATTGTTATTTGCGTTATGTGCTTATAATGTGTTTATCGCTTTTAATTAATTAGCAATGCATGACTACCGTAAAGAATAAATTATTTTGATATCGTTTGTTCATATCTTTGAAATGTAGTTTGATATAATTAATTGTAGATGGACCGAAGGTGGATGTATGACACGGATCGTCGTGGTCCGTAGTTCTTTAATGGTGTGACTTGTTTTCGAATGCGTCATGCGCACACAAGTCGAGAAACCCAGCGGACTATATGTGTTGTCCATGCGTTGATTGCAAAAATGAGAAGATGTTTTGTAACATAGAGTCGATCGTGCACACTTGCTTCAAGGGGTTTCAAGGTGGCTATACCGTTGGATCGAGCACGGTGAAGATGATATTGTACATGAAGGGCAACACATTGATGAAGATGATATTGTACATGAAGGGCAACACATTAATGAAGATGACGGAGACAACGATATGACAATGGTGGAAGATGCGTTCGTTGATACCCACGAAGATGATCTAGATCAAATGTCATGCGTGATGGGGTGGGGACTTCACGAGTGAAAGGGAGTTTCAAAAGTTCCAGCAGATGGTAGAGGACTCTACAACGCCATTGTACTCGGTACGCAAGGAGGAGCACAAAGTCGCATACCGTGCTTTCACTACTACGCTTGAAGGCAAGCAATGGTTGGTCCGATAAGAGCTTTATCGAAATAAGTTATGTCTCTTGGGGGACTTGCTTCCAGAGGGTAACGTGTTGCCTTCAACTACGTACCAGGCCAAGCAGGTTGTCTGCCCATTGGGACTGGAAGTACAAAGAATACACGCATGTCCAAACGATTGCATATTGTATCGCAATGAGTTTGCAGACATGGATGCCTGTGTTGTTTACAAAGTAAAGCGGTATAAGGGCAACGACGACGATATCGAGAACGAAGATGTCGGGGTGAGGCGTAAGAAGAAGAGGTGTCCCCGTAAGGTGGTGTGGTATTTCCCTATAATCCCCCGCCTAAAGCGATTGTTTGCGAACAAAAGGCATGCCCAATTGCTACGATGGCACGCCGAAGAGCGTAAGAAGGATGGAATGCTCAGACACCCTGCTGATTCTGTGCAATGGAGGAACATCGACAGAAAATATAAGAAGCGCTTTGCATATGATGTGAGGAATATAAGGTTCGGGTTGAGTACAGATGGGATGAATCCTTTTGGCAACATGAGTAGTCATCACAGCACTTGGTCGGTGACTTTATGCATCTACAATCTTCCTCCTTGGCTTTGCATGAAGCGAAAGTACATTATGATGCCACTATTGATCCAAGGGCCCAGGCAACCTGGCAATGATATCGATGTGTACCTCAAACCATTGGTTGAAGATCTTCTAATATTGTGGACCGATGGTGTACACGTATGGGATGAGTATAAAAGAGAAAACTTTATCCTACGGGCATTATTGTTTGTAACCATTAATGATTATCCTGCTCTTGGCAACCTATCGGGCCAGACGACCAAAGGCTTCAATGGATGCGCCCAAAGGCTCGGATGATACAACTAGCCGGTGGTCAAGAACAAATTAAAATGGCTTACATGCGGCATCGTAGGTTCCTCCGCAAGGATCACCCATACCGCAATAATAAGAGAGCTTTTGACGGGACAAAGGAGACCGCCTTAGCTCAAGAATCACACTCGGGAAACAGATATTTGCCGCAGTAAAGGATCTTACAATTATTCACGGAAAGGGAGCCGCGGACATCTATTCCGACTTCCGGGATAAGGCTCCTTTGTGGAAAAAGAAATCAAGATTTTGGATCCTACCTTATTGGCAAGACTGGAAGTTCGACACGCAATCGACGCCATGCACATAGAGAAGAACGTGTGTGACAACTTGCTTGGTATCTTACTAGACATACTTGGCAAAACGAAGATACACTTCAAGGAAGGATGGACCTCAAGATATGAAATCGAGGAAGGAGCCGCATCACGAAGAAATGGATACAGCAAAATTACCTTCCCGCACTGCTACACTTTGAGCAAGAAAGAGAAAATTAGCGTTTGCGAATGCTTGCGGAATCAAAGTTCCGTCTCGTTACTCGCTAACATAAAGAGATTAGTCTCAATGAAAGACTTAAAGTTAATTGGTATGAAGTCTCACGATTGCCACGTGATGATGACACGAGATGCTTCCAATTGCAATTAGGGGATTCGCCAGAGAAAGTCCGAGACCCAATTATCAAGTTGTGTTCATTCTTCAACGCGATTTCACGAAGGCCATCGATCCATTAATACTAGATAAGTCGCAGAAGACGTGGTCCACACTGCATGCGGGCTTGAGATGTGTTTCCCTCCATCTTTTTGATATGATGGTCCATCTCATTGTTCACATTGTGAAAGAGATACTGATTCTTGGTCCCGTATTTCTACATCGATGTACCCTTCGAGAGATTCATGGGGTTATAAAGAAATATGTTCAGAATCAAATCGACCGGAAGGTTGCATTGCCGATGGTCGGGGAACCGAGGAGGTCATTGAGTTCTCGTCGATTATATGGATCTCAAACCGATTGGTGTGCTCAGTATCTCGGCATGAGGGAAGGCTACAGGAAAGGGACACTAGGCGAATACGTACTAGCAATCTAGCTTCATTTACACAAGCACATTTCGCAGTTTTAGGACAATCAGTTGTGGTGGCCCCGTATGTCGATATGCACAAGAACGTGCTATCCAAAACAAACCCAGGGAGGTCAGAGGGTTGGCTCGCGAGAGAGCACAGAGATAATTTCGGTGATTGGTTGTGTAGACACATGATGCGTACGGAGACAGACTGCACTCAATTGAAATTGTTGGCTCAAGGACAGTCAACTACAATTCGAACATTCCAAGGATACGACATAAATGGTTTTACATTTTATACAAGAGCGCAAGATAAAAAGAGCACCAATCAAAATAGCGGTATCCGTATAGATGCCTATGACAGCAATGGAAATAGGCAAACCTACTACGGATTCATAGAAGAGATTTGGGAGCTTGACTATGGACCTTTGAAGATCCCTCTCTTTCGGTGCCAATGGGTCAGACTTTCCGGCGGCGTGAATATCGACAAGTACGGCATCACTACCGTGGACCTCAAACTCGTCGGATATAGAGAAGAACCATTCGTACTTGCTAATTCTGTTACACAAATATTCTTTGTAACTAACCCGGCTAACAAGGAGCACCACGTGGTTATTCAAGGAAAAAGAAGGATTGTCGGAGTTGAGAATGTTGTCGACAAGGAAGAGCACAACCAATTCGATGAGCTTCCCCCTTTTGGAGAGGACGTTGACCTAAGTACCATGGAAGACAGTGGCGAAGCTACATACATACGCCGCGATCATAACGAAGGTCGAATCGTAGCTTAGTTGTAGTAATGAAATGTATGCTTTCTTTTTGTATGAACGACATGTTTATTTTCTCATATGTAACAATTAATGTAATATATGCAATAATGGAAATTGAGGTTATGCTTTCTTTTGATCAAATTGAAAGTTTCACTGCATTTGGATTTTTGTGATAAAAATTCTGAAAAAAAATCATGGATGTACATCTCATCTTACCCCATCTACATATAAAATTTTATGATCAAATTCGTCCTATATTAAGAGTAATAAAAAAGATAAATTTTAATAGAATATGGGCAAAGAGCTTATCACTTTTGGTTGTAATGGACCGGCGATAATATTCCACTATCACTTTGGGTTGTACAATGGACCGGCAAGAATATTCCACTATCACCGCCGGTTGTACAATGGCCCAAAGAAGAATATTCCACTATCACCGCCGGTTGTATAATGGACCGGCAAGTAATATTCCACTATCACTTGCCGGTTGTACAATGGCGGCGAAGGATATATTATCACTTGCGGTTGGTGTGACCAACCGTAGTGATATTCCACCCTATAAATCAAACGCCGCGCCTTCCTCTCATTTACCTTAGCCCTAGCCCGCGCCCTCCTCTCACTTTTTATCGCGCTGCCGCCTCGAGCTCCTCGACGCCCGCGCCGGACCACCGCCGTCGGTTCGCATCGAGCTCCCGCCGCCGCCTCGGCTTCGCCGCCGCCGCTTCTCGGACCGCCCGCGTCGCCTCGACTCAGATAGCCCGCGTCTCCTCCCCACCGTCGCCTTCACCTCCACGTTGTCTCCCCGCCGTCGCCTCGACCTCCCCACCGCCTCTCCGCCGTCGCCGACCTCCCCACTGTCTCCCCGCCGCCTTTGGTATCTTGCTCTTGCGATGTGTGAATGTGGTTGTGCAGATGTGAACGTGAATGTGCATGTGATTGTGAATGTGATTGTGAATGTTTCAGATGTGCATGTGCAGATGCTAAGGGGCCACTCAATTCATTTGGCTTGGGGACCTAGCATGTGCGATAGTGTTCAAAGGAGGATTTGGGACGCAATAGACAATTTGTGACAACTAATCTGTGATGATTCTAGGGTTATCAATGAGATAGACATTTATTCTGTGATGATGATACAAATAAAAGAGGCAATCGATTTTATTCTCTACTATCGCTCGATGATGATACAAATAAATGAGGCAATATTTATCTCGCTAGTTAGTGAATCATTCGTAATTCAAAGATTTGTTAGATCATTGTATCAATACTTTAACTTGTTCTTTGTTGTCTTTGTATATGTGATATGCTATCCTGAGAATAGTTCCTTTCATAACTTTGATATCCTGGTCTAATATGGAACTCAATTCTCACTGGCTTGGCATCACTGTCGTAGGCAAAATTATTGCAATTCTGTTGTTCAGTAGCGTTTCATCCATAATTGAGTATTAGTGAGTCAATTTTTCTTAAACTGTCTTTGAATCGAATAGAGTCACTAATTTCAGATTGATATACCCTGTGATATATTGCTGAAATTTGGTGTTGGAGGGCTTCTTTGAAGCAACCCATCAAGTTATTAAATCTGAGAGCAATACTGGAAAAACCAAACATGAGTAGTATACTGTTCTGGTTAATTCATTTATTATCCATGCTGAATGTCCTGTATATATGTGTTCATATCATGAATCTATGTGATTATAAGCTTATACCTGTTGAATTCATGATCATTTCATATGTTCTGGACATTGTGGATAAGTTGTGCTTAGTCATATCTGGGTTAAGTATATGTCTCATTATGCTCATACTGCCCTTATTTCAACAATCTTGTATTGCATGTATTGCATGACCACTTATTTATCTAATTAGTGTTGAATACTGTTGTCACTTTACTTGATCCGTTAGTAGCACTTCTCTGTCTATATTTTGTTTAGTTCCTTAGTAGCACTTCTCTGTCTATATTTTGTTTAGTTCCTTAGTTCCTTAGTCTAATTAGTGTTCAATACCTGATGATGTTAGTAGCACTTCTATGTCTATACCTGTTGTCTATATTTTGTTTAGTTCCTTAGTCTATTAGTAGCACTTCTCTGTCACTTTACTTCTGTTGTCACTTATTTGATCAAAACACTATCTGTTGATGAGTATTAGGCATTGAACCAGTAGACTTTACTCTATTTTCCTTAGTCGATCGGTACTACATATCTACCATTGCTCACTATCAGTGTTACTTCATTGTCTTTATACTGCTCTGTTCAGTTAATTAGTTGGCTACTGATCTGAATAATAATTGCTTGGTAAAATAGCAAGGTTGTCACAAATTAGTCTATTACTCGTCCCTTGTGGCGAGGAGGGCCTTTGGGCAACCCGACATCTGAGAACACTCAAAATAAACAAGTTGAGCTTTATGCTAGTTGCCTTGTTCATTTTTCTGCCCTTGTCCTGTTTTGATCATTTTGCTCTATGGTTATACATGTGTTGTAAATATTTGTTTTGTAAAGATGTATACATGTGTTGTAAATATTTGTTTTGTGCCACTAATTGTAATAGTAAGTAGTTGTAATAGTTGTATACATGTGTTGTAAATATTAGTCAAGATTCATTATATACCGAGAGTTACCAAAAAGAGAAAATTCTGACAAGTTTAAAGAGTTTAAACTTGTCAGAATTTTCTCTTGTTTGTAACTCTCGATATATAATGAATTTGATCCTACAATTTTATGTGTATGTATATTTTGTTGACCAAAAATGTATGTGTTTAAAAAAAATAAGCCCCTGCAAGTTCAAGAGGCATGGATGTCACGAGAGCGTCCGATACACCGAGAGGCGAAGCCATGAGGAGACATGCTCGCTTGAAATGGACTTGGTTGCTGTCTTCTTCCGCGTACCACTGTCCATAGGCTTCCTCCCGCTCCAAATCTCGGTCATCTGTGAAGTCAGCACGGCCTCTGAAGAAATTACCGGCCGAGATGACTGAAGAAGAACGCAAAGAGCAAATGAAGGCCGAAGTAACATCTCACTTCGAAAAGGTGCCATCACCCGAGAAGACTAAAGTCGATGCTAATGCGCAGGAGTTTTTCTTGAGTATGGCAAAAGCCAAAGAGACAGTATGGCTTCAACCTTCGAAATGTCGGACTACGAGCGCATCTCCAGAAAGCAAAACTTGAAGATGGCTAGTGCTGAGGCGTCGATGTCGCAAGCTCAAAAAGATGCTGCTGAACAACGTCGTAATTACGAGCTAGGTCTAAGTTGGAAGTACTTTTTGGGGCAAGCGCTGGCTCCCCCAGAAGATTTAGAGAATCTAACAACAAAATTGCGGCGCGTCCATCAGTATTACATGCAGCAGTGCCAAAAGGGTATGCGGGCGGTCCCAGTGAAATACAATGATTTGGATTTTCACAATGGGGATGGCATGTTCTGGTTAGAGTTCTGCGAATTGTATATGTTGTACCTATGATGCTCGACGCCGCAATGGTCGACTGTGGACTTTGTAAGTCTCTATTTATATTATTGTATATTCTTGTACCGCTCAACCTGTATGTCTAACTTCTTTTTATATATGTAGAATGGAGATACGATATGTAGAAGAAATAAGGATGAAGATTTAGGATTTCTCGATCCGGGGCTTGTCAACGAGAGAATCGTCCGTGATAACCCAAAGTTTGTTGAAGATTATTTATTTAAGATTTTCTACAAGCTGAAAAAGAAAACCTCCGTACTTGTACCCTATAACTTTCATCACGTATTACCCTACTTCTAATATTGTTTTACTATTTTTGCGTGACACGGTGTGGGACTAATAGGCTATGTTAACATATATGTCTAGTTATCACTGGGTCCTCCTCGTCATCGAGTTAGAAGCTAGCAGGGTTTTTGTCTTGGACTCGATGAGAAAAGAACTTCATGAGTATGAACATAATTTTTGGAAGATGATGAACAGGTAAACTCGATCGTTACGTTATTGCTCTAGTAATATTTTATTCTATTGTATTTAAGGTTAATTACTATTTAAAATCATTCACAGCAAGATTCACACGGTATTGCAAGAAAGGTGGTCCGCATCTTCCCTACTGAAAACTTTCAAAATAATAACAGACTTTCCATGCATGAGATGTAACCGGAAATAGTTTATAAGATACTACGTATGTACAAATATACATGCAATTGTCACGAAGAGTGTCGGCTATAACGGCCATGGTATATAATTACATATTCATGCCTACTTTTCTTTCATTTAACATCTATCATCATTAATTAAATTTCTTTTATTCAATAACAAATACTCCAAGATGAGAACCAATCGATTCATCGCCAAAAGAAATTTTAGTAATTCAAGAGCATATCATTGGATTCATTGACGAAACGTGTCATCGATCCAAAGGGCGAGTTCCACGACGCACGACCTCGATCCAAAGTGAACGAGATGTACTCACACTACATTTGTGAACAGACTATTGTAAAAACTAAATATTGTGATGCTTTAATATATTTTAATTATGATCTAACGACGCTTTATATACTATATATTTGAAGGCAACATATCATGTGCACGTGAGTCTTCCGTGTACACATCGTGCACACCAACTAATAAAAGTCACGAAAACTACGAAAAAATTTGTAGATGTACTAGATAGATTTCTACCTATGTATAAAATTAAAATTCAATACATATGAGGACTTACAAAAACTCTTTTTTGTAAGTCCTCATATGTATTGAATTTGAACTCGCAATTTTATACATAGGTAGAGTAATCTATGAAGTACATCTACAAATTTTTTCGTAATTCAATTGTCATGCTGTTCGTCCAGAACCAAGCGATGATATACATGTATCATCGTCGATTCTTCGATAAGCCGGAGAGATATACATATATCATCGCCGGATTCTAGGTTGAACCGGCAGAGATATTCGAGTATCACTGCCGGATTCTAGTGTAAACCGGCAGAGATAGTCGAATATCACTGCCGGTTGTATAATGAACCGGCAGTGATATCTATTATCACTGCCGGTTCCTGAGCTGGCAGTGATAACCCCGAGTATCACTGCTTGACCAATCATCGCCGCGCCCATAACCCAAGATAATGGCGTGGACGAACCGGCAGTGATGACCTATTCTGTAGTAGTGGGACAGCGTTCATCACGACGAAAGGCGCTATAGTCCAACGGCGCATCGGCGCTTAAGGTCTAATTACGGATTAGACTAGCTAGAGGATCGCTTAAGGCATATACAATAAGGCCACCTCACCTGGTTTTTAGCCTGCATACGTCAGTTTTGGTCTATGTAGAAGAGTGAGAAAAGAGGAGAGATAAGAGTACTTACTCTTATTTAGTAACTAACTTTGTATGGAAGTATAGGTAGATTATTTATATGAAAAAAGAAAAGTTAGCTACTGCACAAAATTTAGAGACAATTATTATACAAGCTGACTTTTAGCTTATTATTAGCTAGCAGTAGGTTTTACTATTATACCTGCCTAGCAGAACACCGCTGGAATCCAATGCTTAGCTCGATTTAACGGCTTCCCAGGCACCACATCGGGGGCAAAATTTGCAACCTCCTCCAGCTCCTATAGTAATGCTGTATAGAGCCGAACGTGCTCGAGGGATTCTGAGATATGTTTTCATACACAGCTCTCCTACGCGCAGGCCAGATCGCCCAAAACTGTACAATGGCATCTGCATGCACCGACCCAAAACTGCGAGCAGCTGAAGCCTCCTACAATTTGGGCTTTTAGTAGGCTTCTCTAGTGCCTCCATGAAGCCCAAACCCAGTCACCCACCACGAACACAATCTAGCTACTATATAAACGCGCGTAACCCTTACTGCAGAAACCCTACTCCGCCTCCACACCATCCCCCAAACCCTCCTGCAGCCGCCACCTGCAACCGAGCAGCAGCCATGCCGCCCAAGCTCGACCCGTCGCAGGTGGTGGACGTCTACGTCCGCGTTACCGGAGGCGAGGTGGGCGCGGCGTCGTCGTTGGCCCCCAAGATCGGCCCGCTCGGTCTCTCCCCCAAGAAGATCGGTGAGGACATCGCCAAGGAGACGGCCAAGGACTGGAAGGGCCTCCGCGTCACCGTCAAGCTCACCGTACAGAACCGTCAGGCCAAGGTCTCCGTCGTCCCCTCTGCCGCTGCGCTCGTCATCAAGGCCCTCAAGGAGCCCGAGAGGGACAGGAAGAAGGTGAAGAACATCAAGCACAATGGCAACATCAGCCTTGACGACGTCATCGAGATCGCCAGGACCATGAGGCACAGGTCCATGGCCAAGGAGTTGTCCGGGACCGTCAAGGAGATCCTCGGGACCTGCGTCAGCGTCGGGTGCACCGTCGACGGGAAGGACCCCAAGGATCTGCAGCAGGAGATCACCGACGGCGAGGTCGAGATCCCCTCCGCTTGAAGGTATAAAGAAGGGCTTTTCTTGTTAGTACTGTTTCTTTTTTTGCAAACTTGCAACGTATGTGGGATTCTTAGAAGTTACAACTTACATGAGACCAGTCTAGTAGTGTGATGTTACTTTAGTTACATTATGTTCTGAGCCTTGTTTGAACGCGATGTTGGTGGAAAAGCAAATGCAAATTGGCGTGATTTGCCCTTATATTGGCGTTGTTACTATTTTTCTATGTTAAAACCCGGAAATTCTGCTGACAAAGCCTGATATATGGCACTGTCTTGGCTGTTTCATATAATTTGAATGCAATTTTCTTGTGCTATGTGAAACTAGCTCGCTCATCCATGATTATCTGTTGCGATATTTAATTGAGTGGCAAGTGCTGTTTAGAGTTACCATCTCAAGAGTAGTTAATTATAGTTCTCGTTGAACCGAATGATTTAAAAGAAGAAAAAAATTGTTAAACGAGGCTGATATATTACACCACCTCTTCCTTGTTTCATACAATTTGATTGCAATTTCGTTATGTGTTCTTATGTGAAAGTAGCTTACAGCTACATGGCTATCTCTTGTGGTATTAATTGTGCAGCAAATCCTTTTTAGAGTTACTGTCTCGATTGTTCATGATTTCTTGTTGAATCAAATGATTAATGTGGGCATATGTGGTCAAGATGGTTAGTCTTGGATTATTGTTTATTTTTGCTATAACATTCTAGCTGGAATTGGCTGATGGTGTGCTCGTATTTTATTCTGTTTGAATTATACATCACTTCGCTTTTCACCATTGTGACGATATTCATTTGTAGAATCCGATTTTTAATGTCTGGTTTCTTATGAATCTTCTGCTTCTAGATAGGACGTTCTTTTTAACAATAAGCTGTTGAGTTTCCTGTCCTTTTTTTTCTTGGATTCCGGTTAGTTGCATTTTCAGGATTAGAAAGTTTAGAATCATGCCTCCTATATTGTAATGGATATCTAAATATACCTATGCTCTAATGGATATCTAAATATGATTCATAAATTACAAATTGATGATTGTAACTATGTTCCAACCTTATTGAATATATTATTTTTCATGCTTACGAAGAAATAATCTGGCACCTCCATGTTTTATTGCCATGCAGGCTTGACATCCAGGAGATTATCATCCGGTGCTACTGGAGTGTTGTTCTGTTCCAAATGCTGCTTATGTACCTCACCAAACAATGTGATTCCTAGTGTTTTTGTCATGCTTCAATAGTTATCTTGTGAGACCTCAATGTTTCTACCGCATCTAGGTTCCATTGGTCTTTGGATTGGAGTTTTAAGTACTTGCCCGACTTAACCTATACCTTCCAGTGTTGTGAAATGTTTGATCTCCCATGTTTTCATGGCATCTGTCATATATTCTGGCTCGCAGATTTTACTTCGATGAAACTTGACGCCTAGGCCTATAGGTGACATGATCGTTTCAACTTTCTACTGGGGCATCATTGCACTCAAGGTGTAAAAGCCTCGAAAGCAAAAGCTCGCAGATTTTACTTCGATGAAACTTGACGCCTAGGTCTAAGGCTCAGTTTGTTTAGATTTGAGCTTGAGTTTATTTGACTTCTACATCTCTATAAGTCACAAGTTAAAACAAACAATATTTTTTCAGCTAGATAGAGAGAAGTTTCTAGTCCAATTTGCACTACGCGAGAGAAGCAAGGAAAACGATGTTTCTCGGAGTGGTTGGAGCTTCTAAAAATCCCACTTCCCTAGTACCCTTACAACTTAACTATTATTTACAAAAAATTGCTATCCTCATCTAGCTCCAGCAACTTTTTTCAGCTCCAGCAGTTTCTTCCAGCTTCAGCCAAATAAGCTCAAGTTTCAGCCTAAACAAACTCAGTCTAAGAAGATGGCGCTAGTATTCATTTGGATCGCTCTTCTTATGAATGAAATGGAGCAAATTGTGCCAGGGTTCTGTTTCTCTTCAATGTCTAGCATCTGTGAACAACCAGCAAAGATCAGGCATATTTAGGGCCTGTTTGGTAGAGCTCCCTCTGATTCTGATTCTCTGTTAGAAGTGATTCTCCGAGAGAAGTGATTCTGTCGTTGAAAGTGATTCTCTAACGAATCCATAGGATAAACTCTATGGAGAAACCGACTCTTTGTTGGGAGTGAATCGGAGAAGCAATTTTTTCACTCCCAAATTTCTAGTTCATTTCGAGAATCACTTCACGGGAATCACCCTAGGAGCGATTATCAGAAAACTGCTGTTTGAGCCTTAGCGTACCATGCATCAAGAGAAACTTAAAATATGGGTACAAACGGTCAATCCGAATTTTAGACGATAAAAGTCGCCGCATTTAGCACGTCATAAAGAAACAAATTAAACATGGGACGGATGACATGTCCGTTGCCCGGGCACGGGCAGCACCGCAGCACACACACCACCTATTCGATCGGCCCAACAAGGAACGAACCCACATACCAAGCCCACCCGAAACGCCAACTGGCAAGACAGTCTTAAGAACGGAACACGGTCGAGCATACATGAACACCGACAACACACGCGTCGGTCTATCCACACAAACCACCGGCCGACGTAGTACGCACGTACGCTGCGGCCGCTAAAACAATGGGGGAGGGAGCGCCGCCGCCGCCGCCGCGGCGTGGTTGCTCCGCGCCTGGTGGCAGAGCTGGCGGAGCCTCGTGGGCACGTACCAGATGGCGAGGCGCGGGTGCGCCGCGAAGACGGCGTCGATGTCGAAGCCGTGGCGCGCGGAGATGTCGACGAGCGGCGCGTAGCACGCCTGCCGCCACGCGCCCACGTTCTCGCCGCGCGCCTTGTACGCCCGCCGCAGCGCGTTGGACGCCTCCTCGTCCAGGCAGTGCAGCGCGTAGCAGTGCACGTAGTGCCGCATCTTGGGCTTGTTGATGTAGCTCGCCCCCACCTTCTTCGCGTACCGGAACACCTGGTTCGTCACCTGCAGGCACCACGCAAGTTTTTTCAATTTTCACCCCCAAATCTGTTGCGTTTCTCCCGGCCATTTTACTCGTGCTGCTCATGTCATGCGTCGGGCACAAGGATTCAAATCTGGATATCGCTCTAAATACCGTCCGTAACTGTAGAACAAAATCTCAACGAGATCCCGACATTTCCAGCAAATTTTTATCAAAATACAAAAATAAAATTTAAATTCCGGTTTTTTTTACCACCGGTTTTATTGAGAACTTGGCAAATTCGGGTGCGGTGAAATCCAATCGAAACCAAGCCAAAAATTTTTGAATTTTTTTAGGAGATTCCTAGCACATTGGTGATGTTGCCATAAAAATTTGAGAAAATTATAAAGCCTATGAAACTTTTAAAAATTCAAAGATTGCTATTATCTGACAAAACTTTGACCGACAAGTTTGAATCGAATGAAACATGAAACAAACCACGTTACAAAATTTTGAAATATTTTGTGCATGATTGTGATGTACCACTAATGTTCTCATAAAATTTTTAGATGGACATGTTTCAAGAAGTTTCAAAAATTCTGACAGTGCTATGTCCTCATAAAAGCTTGATGATTAATACATAGATTTTGCTTTAGCAACAAAAAAAAATATTTAAAATATTTGAAAAATTTGCATAAAGGTTATAAAAAAAATTCATCATGATTATATTCCACTGAATTTATAAAATTCTTAAAAGTACAGTGTACCATTTATGTTCATTCTATTTTTTATTTTTAAAATATGACAAATGAAGTTCAATACATACATAGATTTGATTGAGTAAACAAAAAGGTTAAAATTTTTAAAATTTTATAACAAAAAGGTTAAAATTTTAAAATTTTATAGAATGTTAGTTAGTCGATTATTAATCTCTCATAAAAATTTTGGATCATGATCATAGACAAGAAAATTTATAAAATTCTGACAATGTTACTGTTCCAATTATGTTCATTTTATTTTTGATTTTTTTTAAAGATAACAAATGAAGTTCAATTATTTAAAAAAAATTTATGTATGATCCTACACTTCTTAGAATAGGACCATAAATTTTTCACGATAGGATAAAGTATGTACAATTTTATAAAAATCTAACAGTGTTTGTGCGATTTTTAAAAAATACCTCAAAAAATGGATTTTCGACAAATTATCATGAAAGATCACTTTTTTCAAGGTAATTGACCTAAATTCAGTCAAATCCGGATAATAAAATTTGAATTCCGAGCTTAAATCGGTAAGAGCGAAAACTCATCAAAAAACGAGATTATTTTAGCAAAACGATATTTTTAAAATTTTAAAATTCGGCTGGCAAATAAAATTTTATACAAGTCCGAAAAACAAGGTCCCGAGAAAATCTCATAAAATCTCGCCGGATCTTTGCATCCGTCGGGTCTGGCTGAACTCCATCCTATCCATCCGAACACCCTGGAATCCGACCAGGCCGTACATTCATTTCATCGCACCGTCTCTCTCCGAGCCGGCGAGCACGACGTGCCACAATGGCAGGCGGAACCGGGGGTCGGTCACATGGCTCGTACGTGCGGGCGCGTGGTAGCGAAGAATAGGGCCACGGAATCCGAGGTGCGCCCATGTCTTGCATGCCTATCTGATGCTAGCTAAGGCCCGACAAGACAACACATTGAACACAGGGTTTGGCAGCCTATCGATGGCTGACACGTCGGCTCGCGTTTCAGGTTTGTACTTGCGCATCGACGTGCGCGGCCAACTCCGGAACCGGAAGTTAAGTAAACCCACAGTCTACAGTTCGGGTTGATTTTTTTTTTTGTTTACGTGCGACAAGCTGAAGCTTGTAGCAGTACACTAGCAGGAGTAATACGTACTGCTATGGTGCACGGAGTTAATGAAACAGGGACAATTTGGCAGAGACTACCAAACAAAGCACAATTACGTTTGTAAGTGAAGCGGAATATTCTTTGCACTTTCAACGTAGATTGCACTTTTTTTAAGCATCACCGCTAGAGTTTGGTGGTATTATAGTATCACTCTTCAATAAAAGGCGACTCTTTCTGTCTATGCAGAGAATAAACTACATTTATGCACGTGATTAATGGTCTTGCAGCTTATTACCCTAAATTTCTAAAATTTTGTGAACTGCACCGCTGTAAAACTAAGAGCCCCCGACTTATGTCGAAAGTTAAGCTGAACTGTTAAAGAACAAACTAAATGTATGGCATGTTTATTTGTCGTTACTGTCGAAGTTAGTATGCTCAACGAGCAAGATCTTGTAGTTGGCAGTTGCTACGAGCCTACGATACGCAGATGATAGGCCATCAGGGTTCGTAAATGGGAAATTCTGAACATAAAATCTTGCACGCCATTTTTCATGAAGCTCGAACGAAATTTATGGGATGTCAGCACGTAGTAGTACCATCGATCTGTCAGCAATTAATACTAGTTCAGTACTAGTCACGTTGAGCCGACAGTTGTATTCAGGATTTCTGCAGGGAGCCATACGCATATGCATGCTTATGCAAGAACGTGTGTATGTAACGTACGTAAGTTACGTAACGGTGCTAAATCACGTGTACCTTGGTTGGGGACTTGTGGCCGTGCAGCTTAGCCATGGACTGCACCTGAAGCAGGAAGAGGCGGCACTGCTCGTACAGATGGAACAGGTAGTCCAGCCCGTTCTTCTTGGCCCTCGCCACCTCGCCGGGCTCCGTCACCACGAACGGGTGCTCCCGCTGCCGCTCCCCAACGCCGCCGCCCGCCGACGACTCCGTTGACTCCGAACAGTCGCCGCCGTCCTCGTCGCCTTCGCGCTCGTCCTCCTGCATGTCCAGCCTCAGCTCGTCCACCTTCTTCCTCCTGGCCTTCTTGCCCTTCCGCGCGGAGGCTGCTTTCTTCGCCTGTTTCTTGCTGGATACCATCCTCCTAACGGTGTCATCGTCGCCCGTGCCGCCGCTCGCCGCCGCGTCCTGCTCGTCGGACAGCACTGTTTGCATGCATTCGTAACGACTAACGACATCACACAGAAACACACAAGAACTCAACACATGCATGTTGTTTGCATGCATGCATGTATGAATATGATCACACAAGAAGACATGCCGGACACACATACCATCTTGGGAGGCAGGGTCCACGGTGCTCCCGGACTGCTGTCCGTGGTGGCGGCCGCCGAGAGACATCAGGCGCCCCCGCTCGGCGCGCAGTGCGGCGCGGATGCCGAACCGCTCGCCGAGGAGAAGGTCCCAGCGGAACAGCCCGGCCAGCGCGGCCATCATGTCGTCGAGCTCGCGCTCGGTCATGGCTAGGAGAGTGCTCGCCGTGAACCCGAGCTCCGAGATCCGCGCCACCGTGGACGGGCGCACGCCGTACCCGGCCACCAGGTCCTCCAGCTCCCTCGGCGAGTTCGCCGGCAGCGCCAGCGGAGGAGGCGGAGCCACGGGTGGAGCCGGCGGACCGAGGTCCCACCTGAACGGGTGCGCGGCCGAGAAGGCGTCGTTGGGATCCATGCTCGCGAGGTTTCTTGTTCTTGGCGCGGTTTCTTCTGTTTCTTGTGTTTTGCCTTCGCTGTGCTGTGCATTGCATCGGGGTTCGTTATATAGCGGTTACTGTAGTGTCGCGCAGCTTGGGCTGCTGCATGCGGTTGACTTGACAAATCTTTAACATGTTGCTTCGGATGTATCTGCATTTATTTATGCTTGTTTTTATCGAATACTTGGAGCGAGAGAGCTAGCTAGCTACGTGAAAACGACCTGTCCTGTAGAAAGCTGCGTCTCCCACGATTTGATAGTCTAGATTCTAACCCCTATTACGTGCCGGTACATAAAAAGAAGACACAGTAAGCCAAATAATACACCCCACACATTGTGTAGTCCTGTCACAGCGTATGTGCATCAGTCACGGTGCACGTCTCAAATTCTTCAATTCTTTCGTGTCTTTGGCGCCTTATAATTAATACTGTTTATCTAACCTCATTTTCTTCGAGGGTATTGGAACGTAAGAATTTTTTTTAACATTTCTATATAATTTAAATTATTTAATATGATTTTTTTGTGAAATCCCTATGAAATTTCCGTGTTCCAAACCGGGTTAACATTGTTCCGGAGAAAACTAGAAGTAAATGCTTTCTTGCATCCAAGTGCAGGGAATGAGTTTAAAATAAAGAAAACTCGCAAAATGCGCGTACAACTGAAAGTAATGCACTGGATCATTGGAGGCGTGGAAAAATGTGAAATGCGAGTGGGCCATCCACAACCACAAGCGCAAGTGCAAGAACACTAAACCGATCCAGGCTTTTCTGGCTCTCCTGGCTCCCTGCCTCCCTGCACACAAACATGCAAGTGTAATGTTTGACAAGTGATCCTCGGAAAGTACATTGCTATATGATGCCAGCCAGGACAGCGCAGTTGGACTGGCTCCTACCCAAACTTTGATCAACTGCGTGTCTGCGTGGCCTAATCTAATGCCCTCTCAGACTCTCACAGCCACAGTTGATGTGCGTGAACACGTTTGTCTGGTTGCATCGCTCGCCATGCAGCATCTCACTGATGCCCGTCTCAGAGGAGCTAGCGATGAGATCTATCTGCTCCACTATACCACATGTGCACTCCTCTCGAGGCGCACACGCACCGGGCGCGTACTCACGGGGCACGTGATGACTGACGAGCCCTGCCCCTAGTGTTATTCCTCCAATTGAATCGAGCAGAGGCTGCTGTGCAGAGCTCACTACTCAGTGCTCACTGGTTCTTGGCCCTTAGGCGCCTATGTGGTGTAGGCATATGTAGAAGAGAGGAAGAAGCAAATGAACGTGGATGGCATCGTAGCACAGGCAGCACACAACGGCGAAAGGAAAACGAACCAGAGAGGTTCACTTTATGCATGCATGGGAATCGGTAAGTTTACTTGGAGAAGCAGAGAGATTCATTCACTGCACGGCAGCACATACTCAAGAAGCCAAGGTTGGTTCAAGAAGCAGAGGGAATCAGTACATAATTTTACTTGCTGGAGATAGCATGACCACATCTCTTCTGGCCTTCACGAGAGAAGGCTTAACGATTTATCTACTTACTTGAAGCCGAGATCAGTGTCTCTGAGTTCTGAGACGATAGTGTGAGCCTGCGAGGTTGCACGTGATATCGCTTCCACCAACTTCATACGGCTATGTCGTTGTCTCATGAAAGCTAAAGCTGGGGTGGTGCTTCATTGGGAATCTTTGACCACGTGCAATTTGCACAGAGTCAGTAATATTCTCAGCAATATGCTCAGAAGTCAGAACCCAGGAACCGCAGGAGCATCATCACAAATTCACAATAGTTTCACAAGAGACCATCATCAACGAACGCTGGCTGAATTATCAGTAGACATGATAAACACTGCACGCCCTCGTGGCTATACATTACAACCGTATAGGAAATCACCGGTGGTAGGCAACTCTACTAGATTATTTAAGATTACACACCTCAACGCACAAACGCACATATACACATTCACATTCATTGTACACGTTAGGAATTTTGTTGTGACTCTGAGCCTCACGGTGCACGAGCATGCGGGTTTTCACTCTAAGCGTGTGTACATTCTGATTATATAAGAAACACATTGTCGATTCTGGTGACTGAACCTAGGCAGATTGAATTGTGAGAATGAACACTTTACTCTCATCACTAGACCATTGATCCGTCCTTTACAACTATGCTACTTAAAGTAAGATATTGTCCCATCGACTCCACAATATAAGTCTAACCATCCCTTGAAATCAATCATGCGTCAAATCAAAGAAATATTGCGAGATCAAATGACAAATGCCCTTAGTAAAGGTCATACTGAGACTACACAGTCCCTTTTGAATATTATAGCACCAAAAAATATGCTCCCTTTTTCAATTATATCCAAAACAAAATGAGTGCTTTTGAAAACACACCTAAGAAAACGAAAAATATTACAATAATTACATGATTACCTTAACGGCCTTGAATGTGAAAGGATAATCAGACATTGGGGAGAGTGTCTTACGATACATCTACTTGAAACACGAATTCTACAGAAAGCAACACAATTCATACATAAATCCTATATCATTACCTTGTTTTGACACGGAGATTTAACTTGGATGGTATTTCCTTGTAGCCTGCATTTTCTGCTTTCATGAATTTGCATGCCCAAACAAAATGCTACCACAAACTCAACCTGCATGACTTGCGTAAACAATCAAACAACATCGTCCATCCAATCACCACTCAGCCGAGCCTTTTCCCCGTTAAAGTCCAACTGTACCGGTTCAAATGCCTCCCCCTACGCTGTTCCCCACGCAATGCGGCACAATCTGGCCACTGGACGACCCCGCCGCGGTACGCCCGTGCATGCCGGCTCGTCTCCCTGGCCACACCGCAGCACCGCACGCTTTGCCTCGCGCCCGCTCCATCTCCCCTCCCCCCACGCCCGCCGTCTCCCGCATCCGTATCCAACGGACGGGCACGACCACGCGCTGATCACGAATTCACGATCCACCGCCCGGGCCTTCCAGTCGTAACACTAGCCTACCACCCCATCCGCCGCACCGCGCGTCGCACGATCAAAGTCTACCCTAGGCCGAGGGGTGCTGCCGTGCGCGCGACGTCCCCGCCGCTCCGCACCCCAGTGGCCCACTCCGGCGCCATCACGCCGGCATGCGCCGCCCTAGCCCTCCATCCGCACCTGCCCCGACCCGACCCAGCCGTTCGTCTCCCCGCTGTTGGCGGTCTCGCGTGCCGGCCGTGCAGCCCTTCCGCGCCCTCCGCTCTGCTGCATGGATTGCCACGTATTACCGAGCCCTGGCTTGCCATACGCACACACGCGGACGACTGGGCCACGCCGCCGCGACCTAGACTGTGCTTCCCGCTTTGCGTACGTGAATCACTGAAGCATGCTCATATTCATATCCTGACTATTCCAGAGTATTCTCCTGTATCAAACGCACCCACATCGAACCCAAGCAGCCAACTTTAGATTAGATCGGTGAGAGGATACGAGCGAGAAATTTATCCGGAGCATATTTTTGGTCCGTACGGGCCCACCTGTCAGGGAGGTGTTAACACGAGGACGTATCTCCTGCCTGTGCTCTGAATCTACGCCTCCTCTTCTTTCTCTCCATAATTTTGTGCCGCTCGAACAATTCAGTAAGGCAGACACGCAGTCGAGCGGGCTAAACAATTTAGTTCTACAAGTAAATGATGTTGCGTTTCTAGAAGGAGAAGAAGAAGATTATGCGAAATATAGGAAGTGCTTCAATCGGACGTCATGTCAGGCCGGCATCTAATCGCGTAGCAGAGGATATTTTCGCGCTGAAATCGTATGCGTATTTTCGTCTTGGTATGGCATAAAACCTCAAGTTCCTGACCCTTCTGTAAGGCCTTGCTGCATCTTCTCTTCGACTTCCGCAGCAACACATTTGCCAGAAAATGGGCTGAAACGTTGAGCATCGTCAGTTTATGTTGATCACCGTCTCAAACTCTCAATGACATATCCAAAAGCCTTGGACGTGGCTGCCTTGTCTGCACCACAATCTGCACGACAAAAAGAAAACCGTTCTGTAAAAATCCGATTCTGTCACGATACGAAGCACACCGGCATGTAGGCAGTCTCGGCGATTACATCCAGAAAACTACCATCTAGCTAGGCATCTAGTGGTGGTTGTTTCATCGTATCACATAGATGGTGTTTGGTTCAAGGATTATCAAATAAATGAATTGGTTTACAGGAGAATGGGGGGTGGAATGGTTGATTACTTAATTTGTTTGGTTCGAGTGGGGGATGGTTTTTGATATCATTACAAAGTTTGGTTGGGTAAGTCGTATCAAAGTACGAATGTTCTGCACATAACCATACATAAGAAGAGCTGATTCAACCATGAAAATCACAAGAAAAACTCACTTTTTGTTGCCAATTGGACCGAAACCAAACACTTTCCACTTCCACTACCAGATCCATCACTTCAAGAACTGTGCAATATCGTGGAAAATAGAGGAAAAATCATGTGGAAGTGCTGACAGGAGAAGGAAGAACACATCCAACGAGTTGCCACGAATCGGATCTAGAAGGAAGAGACTTGATCCTCTTGGCCCCAAGCAACTCGGTCGGCGGCGACCGGCGAGCGCAGTTCTCAGGGTGTGGCTGAGGCGAAGGATCCTCCTCGCCGGCAGTGGGGGTGAAGCTAAACAAGATCGTGGGCGGCGGCGGCGACATCCCTGTGATCAGAAGGTCACTGCGGGATGGGAAGAAGGACGAGGCGACTATGGGGGAATTTCGCCGTTGGCCGAAGTCTCGGTGAAATTTCGGACGAAATCTGTCCAAAATCCAAAAGGAAAAATTCAAATCCGGTTTTGTTGTTACCGAAATTTCCAAAATTTCGTCCGAAATTCTCGAAATTTCGGCAAAATTGTACTGATAAAAAAATGGTTCAAACGGTATCGAAAAATTTTGATTTTTTTAAAGTTCCTGACATATTAGAGATGTTCTCATAAAAGTTAGATGAAAAATGGTACAAACGATGTTAGAAAATTTTGAATTTTTTTGTCCATGATGCTGATGAATCACTAATGTTTCTATAAAATTTTGAGATGGTGATCAAGATTCAAGTATTTTTTAAAATTCGGATAGTGCTACTATCCTGATAAAAGCCTTACCGGCAAATTTGAACAGAATGAAAAATAGTTCAAACCATGTTGGAAAATTTTGGAAATTTTTGTGGAAGGTCCTGATGTATCACTAATATTTTTATAAAAGTTTCATATGATTATCATACTTGAAGATGTTCCAAACATTCTCGACGATACGCCCCGATAAAAGCCTGATAATCAATACATAGATTTGTTTTAGCGATAAAATAAGGTTTAAAATTTGTGAAAATTTTACAGAAGAGTGATAAGGAAGTGTTTAAGTTCTCATAAAAATTTTAAATCATGATCACACTCCAGTGAATTTATAAAATTCTTACAAGGTACATTAGCATTTATTTTCTTTCTCTTTTGGTTTTTACAATATAGTATAACAAATGAAGTTTAATGGTTTTATAGATTTAATTTGACAAACAAAAAAGTTGATTTTTTTTAAATTCTATAGAATGGTATTGAGGAAATTCTTAATCTTTCATAAAATTTTAGATCATGATCACACTCGAGAAAATTTAGAAAAATCTGACAATTTTACTGTCCCAATTATGTCCATTCTATTTTTGATTTTAAAGATAACAAACGAATTTCAATTATTTTAAAAAAATTTATGTATGATCCTACACTACTAAAGATAGTACCATAAATTTTTTAGATCATTATCAAGCTTATACAATTTTATAAAAATCTAGCAATGTTTCTGCCTAAATTTTAAAATGTCTCAAAATTTTAGTTTTTTAACAAATTTTCATGGAAGATGACTTTCTTAAGAGTTGTTGGACTAATTCCGGTCAAATTCGGCCCTAAAACATCAAAATCTGAAATTTCGCTGAAATTATCGAAATATACCCAAAATTTCGTCGAAATTATCGAAATTACTGTAGTAAATTCAATTTTTTAAAAATTTCAATTCAGCCGGTACTTCAAAATTTGCCGAAAATTCGCCTCCTCATCACGCGGGGGAAGGGGCGCTGCTCAGCGCCGTCGCGTGGAAGAAGCGGGTTCGAGTGGAGACGAGGCGGCGCCGTCGCATGCGAGATGCGAATTCGAGTGGAAGCCAGGCCGCGATGAGTCCCATTACGCTCAGCTGGGAGAGGTATGGGCTTTCCAGGGCCCGGTATCTGATTACGGTGGGAATCCATTGTGAGCCAGCCCAAACAAACGAAAGTAGCGGTATTAGTTGCTTGCCCCTGTAATCCGATTTGATTACAACAAGGGAAAAAAGCTCGAACCCATAGAACGTCTGCTTCTTCTGTTCACTAAACACGATCGACCAGCTCGCCACGGCACAACGATCGATCCCGAAAGAAAAGACGGATCAATCATGCAGTGCCGCCAAGGCCAAGTCTTCGCGGTTCGCACTCTGGAGTCTCGTTAAAATATTCGTACAAGAGCCAGGCCATTCTCCACAGGTGAATAGTCGCATTAGCCACAGACAAGCAACAGCCACTCGATGCTGAGACAGCGACCTCAATTGCTATTCGTAACACCCCTTCTCCGAAGCTATTAAGCAACGAACCAACCGTGTCCGTGGTGGACCTGATTAACGACGTCCATTTGCTGGTGCCAGCTTTTCTGATTGGTCGCCTATTGTGTCAAGCTAAGTCCTACTAGATTCGGTTGCCATGCATTCATCCATGGAAAAAAAAAACGTCCATTTCAGCTTTATGCATTGACTCACAAGCACCTAGTCTTCCACCTCTTACCCGTGATAGAAGGTTGCCCTTTCTTTCCCGGCATCGATAGTGACGTGTGTCCATACATACACTAAGAATTCTCACACCACACTGACGTTAACTTTGTCTTTTCTCTTCAATGTTTAGTACCTACAACGTAAGAAAATTCACAACTATCTCCACCCTCTCCTCTCTCCTCGCTGGGTTGAGTTAGCTTTTCACTCCTCATTCCTCAGCACCGCTGCTTGCGTTTTCCTCCATACCCCCACAACGCTGCCGACTGCGCCTCCTTCCTCTGCCTCCTCTCAACACTGCCACCCTTGCCTCCCAACTCCAAGCCAGGCGGCACAATTGTCGCACTCCACGTCCACCCGGCTCACCACTAGTGGTGGAAATTGAGCCAAGTTCTTATTTTTTTTCGAGTTTTTTTAGAAATTGGCACGATTTGATTTAATATTATTTTATTTATAATTTGAAAGTATTTTTAGAATCGAGTTAACGAGCCAAGCCAAGTCAGAGCAAAATTCAATTTCATTCGAAATTGACTTATTTCAACGTTTAACTGATGAATAAGTGTAATTCGAGTAATTTTTAACCGAGCCAACTAGCCCCACCAACGAGGTTTTTCCCAGCCCTACTCCCCACACCGGATCTGGAGCCACTAGTGGGCATGATGATGCAGGCGACAACAATGCTCCTAGATCCGATTTCCTCAGCTGGCGGTGACACACCTAGATTTGTAGTGACAGGTTCCAATAGGGCAATGACTAGTGCCACCAGATCAGAAGCTAGCGGTGTCCATGACGATGTGGGCGACGGTGGCATGCCCAAATCCGACTTCCTTGTCCTCAACCTTGGACGGTGGCGGCACATCTATATTTCCCGCGATAGCAATAGCTGGCAATGACGGCCACAACACCACCTCTCCCTCCTGGCATGGACCATGATGGGCAGTGTGCTGACTAGTGGGTAGGGCCGTAACAAACCTCATTGGTAGGGCTCGTTGGTTTGGTTCAAAATTACTCCAATAATACTCCTTCATTGGTTAAACATTGAAATAGGTCAATTTCGAATGAAATTGGATTTTTGCTTTGACTCAGCTCGTTAGCTCGATTCTAAAAATACTTCTAAACTATAAATAAAATGATACTAAAACCAAATTGTATCAATTTTTAAAAAAATCCAAAAAAATGAAAACTTGGCTTGATTTCCACCCTTACTAGTGACGCAGTTCAAAGTTTTCCTCCCTTTGTTAATGGTACCTTGCTTGGTACTGATACCAAATTTTGCCCCCATTGTGGCACTGTTACTAGCTTCCTCTCCCCCCTCTCTCTCCTCTTGGTTCTGGTGAAAATCACACACCGGAGATGCCATAACCTAGACATCTTTAGGCTCTGTTTAGCAGAGCTTTATATCCCAGCTCCACTTCAGATCTGGAGCTTGTAGGCTAAAATAAAGTGAATTAAGTTTATATTTTTAGTCTAAAATGTAAACAGAATGACCCACCTAAACACTTTTAATGTATCCACACTCTAGCTTTATAATATTATGGAGCTACAAATACCCTACTCCACAACTCCACAGATTTTAATGGAACTGGAACTGTGCCAAACATCCCTTTACTCTCTAGAGTGTAAATTTGTAGAAAAGTACATGTACTTCAAATTAATTGAAAAGAAGTACTTTTTTTGAAAAAAAAAAGATAATATGCAAGAGGAGCTATGGGCATGTTTAGGAGAATAGTAGCTTTTCTAAAAAGCTGCCTTCTGGTTTTCTGGGTTGAAAAGCGATGTAACTTTTTTATAAGAAATCGTTTGATATATAGCTAATTTCTCTCATCAATAAGTAGCAAAAAGTAGATTTAACCCATTTTTTAACTTTTGTTAGTCATATATAGCCTCTAGCTAATGCTAAACATCGCTTAAAAGCTGAGCTATTTAGATATTTACTGATTTTTTTGAAATTGAATGTGGCTTAAACCACCCCCACCCCACAAAAACAGGGCCTTATGTATCTTTGTCTTTGTTAAGCAAGAGGCTCCCTCCCAAGTCCCAAGTCTCGAACTGCTAGCCCTAGGATTGCCAAAAACATCAAACCACATGTACCTACGCTAACTTTGATTTGCGAAGAAAGGGCGAGGAAAAAGGAAAATATGGACGCCCACTAACTTCGCTTTGCGGAGAAAAGGTAAGTAGGATAAAGGAAAATGTAGACGTCCACTCTCAAGCATAGCGTTCTCACCATGGTCCCCTAGCTCCTCTTACCCTCTCGCGTCCGTGCAGTGCACCACTGAAAGCCGGAGAGGCGACATGTCGCTCCGAAGAGAGAGCAGATCAGCCGCTGCAGCGGTGGCCGCATGGCCACTCGCCCCACTGGCTCTCGCGCTCGCCCTCTTCTCGACGATGCCTCAGGGCGCTCTCTCGCAGGGATTGACGCTGCCGCCACTGCCGCCGCCGCCGCTGAAGCAGAACATGACGTGCCACAGCGTCCCCTATCCCTTTGGCGTCAGAAACAAATCTCGACCTGGCTTCGAGGTAACATGCGGGCCGAACAGTGAGGCCATGCTACCGATCGGCGAGAAGAGTTACAGAATCGACGACGTGTTGTTGCTGGAAGGCTTCGTCATAATCTTTGCAGGACCTATCCGCCAAGTGTGCTACGGCCGCAACGGTAGGCCGAGGCCGACCACCGGAATCGGAAATATGAGCTTGGAAGGGACGCCGTTCACCTTCTCACAGAGCAACTGGCTGGTGGCCACTGGCTGCAACTACAAGCTCCTTGCTAACTTCAACACACTCGCCGGTGATAACATCCCCCCGCAATCTACCAGCTGCACTACCGAGTGCACCGGAGGCTCGGACGTCATCATCAACGGGTCTTGTTCTGGGCTAGCCTGCTGCAAGTACTCCGTGCCGATGGATGGCGCGCAAGATTTCACCTTGACATTTGTGAGGACATCAGGGAACGTCACCGGCGAGGAGGACGGCACCTGCAGCGCTGCGTTCTTCCTTGACCAACACGAGCAGATCTTCACGGGCGGCGGTGACGGTGGGCAGATGTCGCTCAAAGACGCGCTGGTGCCTACCGCTGAACGCAGGATGATCCTGAATTGGGCAATCGGGAGAGTCACCTGCGACCAGGCCCGGAACTACAACTTCGGTGAAACAAACTGCAAAGGCATGAGTTCATGCATCGACGCGCCCGGTGGAGCGGGCTATCGCTGCGTATGCAACGCAGGGTACGACGGGAATCCGTACGTCGCTGATGGATGCGTAGGTAAGGACTTATTTATCCGTCACAGAGATCCCCAAGACCCAAAATATGGAGTAGGATTTCGCCTGCAATTTCATACGAAAGCGCACAATGGTCAATCTTCAATTAAAATCTTGCGATTTAGCCTGTGTTGATCAACAAGCAAGTTACATGTTAAAAAACTGAAATGAGCATAGGAGAGTATTTAGGGGTATATTCACATCCGTCCAAAAGCAAGCACAAGTGTTCATTTCATTATTGTTGATGTTGTTCAAGTTTTTTGTCTTTCAGACTGGATCATAGCTTAATTCAATTGCTTCATACATTTCAGCGGATAGAATTCTACCTGTTTTTATGAATAGAAATATGCCTCCCTGCTTTCTGAAATGAAGCGTTGCACTGCTGGTTTAGACATCGACGAATGCCGGACAGCTGTGGGCAACAATTGCACCATGCGGGAGTTCTGCAACAACACGGAAGGAGGTTACACTTGCTTTTGCCCCAATAACATGATTGGTGACGGTTACAGGACAGGGACAGGCTGCAAAGACGCACTCGTGCCGTTTGGTAATGTCCTATGTCCCGGAACTTTTGACAATTTAACACAATCTTTTACTTTGTCAAAAAAATTCACCCGAAATGTATTCGGCTATGCATGTACCCCACTTATTAATTCGTAGAACACCAAAAGCTACAAAATGAGCTACCGTTATATATCACCGGTCTCCTCCATGTAGCCAGCATGTCCATCAAACATTCAAACTCTCAAAATTTTTTACTCCATATTCCTTCTGTCTTTCCAATTTACTTACATAGCACTTGCATTTCGGTCTCCAAGCTCATACGGTAGACATATATGTCCATCTTATGGCAGGAGTACTTGAAACTTTCAAGCACCGTAGCTATATATATAGAGAAAAACTAACCAACGGTATACCGTTGCAACGGTATAGGATGAAACTTACCCGTGAAACATGAAACTTTGGTTGAAACTTATCTGTGAAACTCGAAAACCTGATGAAACTTACCCGTGAAACATCATGAAACTTACCCGTGAAACCTAGCAATGAAACTTACCCGTGAAACTAATGAAACATGCTATACCGTTGCAACGGTATACCGTTGGGTAGTTGCTCTCGTATATATATGTCCTGATTACACTTAGTACTGCCAGACGATCTAATAATGAGCGTTCTGTTCCAATGCAGGTCCTCCTGCGCAACAACCGCAAGGTACGATAAACAATAACACGACAGGACTAAGCTAATTCATCATGTCGTCAACATCTCTTCCTGAGCCTATTAGTGCTATTGATGATCTTTGGCTATCTATTAGGTTTCGATGTGTGCAATCACTCTGAAAAGAACCCCTGCATGTACTCCAAGTACTGCATTGATTTGCAAGGAGCTGTTTCTTGCGCTTGCCCTCCAGGCATGAGTGGCGATGGCCAGAAGAAGGGAAGTGGGTGTCGAAATCACTTCCCTTTAGATACTGCTTTGGGTAACTTGCTCAACGCATCTCATACCACGTTAGAGAATTTGTTTTGTTTTTTATTCCATTCTTCTTCTACGATGCAATCGTCAGATAAAAACAGTTTCTATTTCATTCTTCTTCTATTGATGCAATCGTCAGAAAAAAAAGTAGTTTCTATTTCATTCTTCTTCTATCGATGCAATCGTCAGATAAAATAGTTCATCAATGCTGGCCTACTGATTTAGTATAAGCTGTACATCTGTTATGATGGCTTATGCAAATGATCAGTGAGTTGCATGCATAAAACATTATATAAGTACAACTAGTGCTTTAGTGATTTATTATAATATTAAAGTAGAGGCAAAAGAAACTACCACGTTCGCTCTCAAGGCTAGAAATTCTCACATTAATGGAAGAAAAAAGTAAAAAAGATCTACACTGCTGATCATGGTGGGTTCAGATTTTAACGGTCTAGATTAAAAGAAAGAGTTTGTATCATATACAACACAGAAATAATTAAAATTCAGAATAAAAATAAAATAAAAATAGAAATTTGATTTCCATACGATTGGAAGAAAGAGCCCATGTAAAGTAAAATAAAAAAATAAATTTTGGAAAAAATAAAATATAATTAGTAATTTGATTTCCATATGAACATCAAAATAAAACTAAAATTAAAAATTAAAAACTTTGAATAAAAAAATAAAAGATAATTAGCACCATACGAACATTAAAATAAAACTAAAATTCAGAATAAAAAATAAATAAAAATTAGTAGTTGTATTTGTATACAAATTCTAACCTAAAAACTTAAATTTGGAATAAAAAATAGGAATACCATTTCCATAGGATTAAAAGAAAGAGTCCAGGTCAAGTACAATAAAAAAGACTGAAATTCACAATAAAGATAAAATAAAATTAGCAATTTGATTTCACTACAAACATCAAAATAAAAATGAATTTTTGAACAAAAATTAATTGAAAATTGGTAATTAGATTTATATATGAATACTAACCTAACACTAAAATTCAAAATAAAAAATAAAACTAGCAATTTGATTTCATATGACTCCAACGTATATAAATCTAAGAATAGACTTCTAAGAACCCCAACAACTTATTATTCTCAATGATTTTCTTCCATCAAAACTTATACTTTAATTACATTCCTTAAGTAGAATTTTCCAACAAACTTCTGTTGCCATTTCTAATGTTTATGATGTCTTAAACATCTAAATAGCCTAAAAAATATTTTAGTATATTCTTAAGCATATAAGTTATATCATTATACTATAAATTTTAAAAGAAATCTAGTTGCACAAATGGCCGGATGGTTAGGAGCACTTTTAGCATTTCACTCCTCTCTTTAGTGAATGCAAGAGCTCCTGGCTATTTTTTTTAAATGTTACTTCCACATGAAATTATGAAAGATGACTTACACAAGTTGTACATATTTTCATCCAATATCTGCAGGTGTAGGTCTTGCACTTGTGGTCACAATAACAACCACAGCTCTGTGTTACTACTGGGCCATGAAGAAGAGAAAGGTGGGAAGGGAGAGAGCTGAGTTATTCAGGAAGAATGGAGGCTTGCTGCTGCAGCAGAGATTATCGGTGATCACATCTCAAAGTAAGAACTCGTCAGCAAAGATATTTAGTGCAGAAGAGCTGGAGACTGCTACTAACAACTATAGCGAGAGTCGAATCCTTGGCCGAGGTGGACATGGCACAGTGTACAAGGGCATTCTTCCAGATAAGACCGTGGTTGCCATAAAGAAGTCCACGTTGTTTGATGAGAGCCAGGCGGAGCAATTTGTCAATGAGATTACCATCTTATCGCAGATTGATCACCCAAATGTAGTCAAGCTTTTGGGATGTTGTCTAGAGACACAGGTTCCATTGTTGGTGTATGAGTTCATACCTAATGGAACACTCTTCCAGCACATCCACAACAGAAGCGCGGCTCGCTCTTTAACATGGGAAGATTGCTTAAGGATAGCTGCAGAAACAGCAGAAGCACTTGCCTATCTGCACTCCACATCTTCTATACCAATCATTCACAGAGACATCAAATCAAGCAATATACTGTTGGACGAGAACTTCGTGGCTAAGATATCAGACTTTGGTGCATCAAGATCGGTCCCACTTGATCGAACTCATGTAACAACTCTTATTCAAGGGACTATTGGGTACCTTGATCCTGAATACTTCGAAAGTAGCCAGCTCACAGAGAAGAGTGATGTATACAGTTTTGGAGTAGTTCTTGCAGAGCTATTGACAAGGAAGAAGCCTATTTCTGTAGGTAGGCCGGAGGAATCGTGCAATTTAGCCATGTATCTGGTGACTCTATTTAACGAAGGGCGTCTATTTCAGGTGATAGAGCCACACATTTTGGCAGAAGCAGGCGAAGAGCAACTGTATGCCATCGCACAGCTCTCGGTGAGATGCTTAAATTTGAAGGGAGAAGAACGACCAGCTATGAAGGAGGTTGCTTCAGTTTTAGATAGGCTAAGAAGGTCATTCACCATGGAGCAAACTATCAGAAAAAAAGATGGGTCTGTACAGAAAAACAATGAACAAGAGGAGCCTCTAAGTCAGGCAAGACCAATTTCTAGCCTGCACTCTTCAGAAGGAAGTACGCAATGCAGCATGGAGACTGAAATGCTAGCTTCTTCTCATATGCCAAGATGATGCTCTTAAATCTCACATAGAATGTGCAGTATAGTTATGGAGAATTTTTTGTAAAATAATTGAAAGTAATCACTATTTAGGCCAATAATAATTGCGGGAAAAGTCCTTGCTATCCCAACTTTGGGGTCGGATCCAATTCTAGTCTTATTTCAACGGCGTTACTTTTGTCCTGTAAATTTGGTCTAAATCAAGCCTTCAAAGCCTCTCATCTGGCCGCCATGTATGCAAAATCAGGTGAGTGCACATGAACATCTAGTCGAAATCTAATTAGTACTTACTGGTACCATCTTGTCACCCGTTAGTCCCACAGGATTAGGTTGTCGTTTGTGCAGTTTGTCCATGGATTCAAGGGGAAGTCAGTTGATTTTGTAGGATCGAAATATACTAATGTAGCAATCAGAGGGGGGTGAATGATTGCGCGAAGCTAAAATCAAATTTTCAAACTTTTCAAACACCCCAAATGAAACTCAAATTGCTTGGAAATCGGTTTATGCGGTTGGGAAACAAATAGACCGATTTAGGCGATCAAGAGAGCACTTGGACGGCCATTTGGCACAGGCGGCAGATTTGGGCACTGGCGACCAAGAGATCGCTGGCGAGCATTAGGACACTGGGCGACCAGTTTGGGCACTTAGGCGAGCAATAGGACACCAGGCGACCAGTTTGGGCACTTGAACGAGCAAGAGGACAGTTTGGGCGACCACGCCAGACCTTTATGGCGACCACGCGCGCTAGCCTGGGCGAGCAGACCGATACACGTCTACTAAAATAGTAATTACGAAAGATCCAGCTGTTGGATTGACGTGAAATGTTAACTGCAGAAACTAGACTCAATTCCTCAACTAACACAAAAAGAATCAAGTCAATCAGATGTACGGATCTAAAGTTATGTCCTTCGCAAGATGACTGAATCCGGGCGACCACACGAAAGCAATGGGCAAGGCGTGACATCAATCAGGGTGACCACAAATTACAGAAGATCTAACCGTTGGATTGATATGAAATTTTAACTGTAGAAACTAGATTCAATTACAAATCAAACCCAATAAGAATAAATCCGATCGGATCTACGGATCAAAAGATATTACCTTCGCAAGATGATACCTTTGAAAGAACCGAACTCCGTGATGAACTTCGTGGATCGCTGTGATGAACAAAACTTCAAGCGATCGATCAACTATGCCGGAGCCAAAAGCAAATCACAGCCGCAAGAAGAAGCTCTCGAAGATTGATTTTATTTCATTGTCTAAAGTACTCCAACACAAGAGTACAAACCCTAAAATCTTGCTCAAGAATAAACAGGGACACCTCCCTATTTATACAGAGCAAACACACGAGATTGAATACAACTCCACTTCCAACATGGAAAGAGTTCAGATCTATCTCAACTTGGCCCAACATGACCAAAAACAACTCTTGCACGATACAAGAACAGAGAGATTGAATACAACTCCACTTCCAACATGGAAAGAGTTCAGATCTATCTCAACTTGGCCCAACATGGCCAAAACCAAAACTTTGCACGCATGATCACCCCCGCCGCATTGCATACGTGACTAACCAACCTTCATATGCATGTTCTCTAGCCCGAACGTCCCGCATGACATCCTTGACCACCAAGACCTCGATTCCTCCTCGAACCTAGTCTCGAACCTCGGTTCTATGAACCTAGTTCCGGTCCGTCATCGACCACGTTCACCCTCGAGCAACACCGCACATGAAGTAACAAACAACGCGTCCGAGCACAAGTCCACGACTTGACTCAAGATTAATCCATGCAACCACTCACACGAGTGCATTGCATTAAGCAAAACTCCATCATGCTATCACCAGCATGATAATCATCTCAACATAGCACATGCACAAGCACCACACATGCCATAACCAAAATCACTTTACAATGCCAATTTCACCATTCAACCAATTTTTCATCACATGATCTCACAGATTTGAACTTTATGCATTGACTTGACGCATTCCAAGTCTCTTAACTACCCCATGATTAGAATTTTGCCTTACAATAATAATTGATATGCGATGACAAAGTAATGCACTTATGCACACACATATTATGTAAGCATACGAAGTTCACAGTGAATTGCTGTGACAGTGGTCCTCCCGTATATGCAATCTTCTGCTACAAAAGCGGCAAATAGCATGCCGACTCCGACGAGAAGGCAGATCAGCCTCTGCAGTAGATGTGGGCCTGTCGCCGCATGGCAGGTCAGCCTAGGGGTGAAAACAGGTCGGGTAATTCCCGAGCCGTATCCGTATCCGAAAGAAAACTATCCGAAACATATGGGTAGTATCCGTACCGAAAATAAACGGTAGTATCCGTACCCGTATCCGATCAGATGCATGCGGGTACGGGTAGGATACGGGATGAGCAGTATCCGATACTACCCGAGATAAAACGGGTCTGCACGGTACCGATCTTTTGCATTTTCGCACCGATTACCCGTAACGAAGTCAAAGAAGAGGCCCACCAATAGGCGATAACC
Organism: Guadua angustifolia; assembly: GCA_036346375.1. NCBI lineage: Eukaryota > Viridiplantae > Streptophyta > Magnoliopsida > Poales > Poaceae > Guadua > Guadua angustifolia. The sequence continues at coordinate 9,024,939 of CM070507.1, read as the reverse complement.
CTAACTCCCTTGTCCAGTCGGCCCAGTCCCTACTCCCTAACGCGGCGCCTGGTCCTGGACCTCCTGGTCTCCTGGAAACCCTTGCCCCAGTCCCCATTCCCCAACGCCTGGAAAGACAGAGTGAAACCCCAGGACCCAAGTCCCCAACGCCGCGTCCTGCCCGTGCCTCTTGCTCCTGGCTCCTGCGCTTCCCTCGCCGGCGAATCGGCCGCCCTCGCCGGTCTCTCGACGCTAGCCGACACCCCAGCTCTTCTGCATCTTCATTCAAGGACTGCATTCTCTTTGTCGCCTGCGAGGTACATTTGTTCCTCAATTGTATAGAAATTGTTCCTCAATTAATGCTCTAATTGTTCCTAAGATAGAAATTGTATAGAAATTGTATAGAAATTCCTGTGTCATTGTATAGAAATTGTATAGAAATTCCTGTGTCATTGTATAGAAATTGTTCCTCAATTAATGCTCTAATTGTTCCTAAGATGACCTGTCCATTTGTTCCTCAATTGTTGAATTATGTGTCATAATTGATATCTCTACTTGAGGTAATGATGGATGGGTACTAAATTTTAATGAAGCGCCTGTAAGTTTTATATATGTGCTTTGATTCTAGGTAGTTTGCGTACTATCCGACTAAGTACCCGTTATCCATATTGTACCCGTCTGTATAATATCCGTATCCGTTTTCTATCCGTCCGTAAATACCCGATATCCGTATCCGTATCCTACCCGATTTTCCACTACCCGTATCCGTACCCGTATCCGAAAAAAATAATTAGGGTAGGATACGGGATGACCTACTATCCGACCGTATCCGACTCGTTTTCACCCCTATCAGCCTTTCATTTGCCAAATCTTATTGAAGGTGACGCCTAGCCTACCGATGAACCCATTTTACACAAAACCATAGTGATCTCTAGTACCATATGTAACTGCAGCTAGAGATACCTTTGCCTTACAGAAAAACTAACCAACGGTATACCGTTGCAACGGTATAGGATGAAACTTACCCGTGAAACATGAAACTTTGGTTGAAACTTATCTGTGAAACTCGAAAACCTGATGAAACTTACCCGTGAAACATCATGAAACTTACCCGTGAAACCTAGCAATGAAACTTACCCGTGAAACTAATGAAACATGCTATACCGTTGCAACGGTATACCGTTGGGTAGTTGCTCTCTTTAATACGAGAACCTTACTGAGCAATGGATTGAATTGACAGATGCAAATTGCAATTCGCAAAACCCGCAGACAACAAACGAGTGCTGACCGTGCGCCGACTGCCAAATCGACATGCCAAGATGGTCAGCACTTACAAGGAGTGGAGTGCCACTTTAAACAGAACTAGACCCGTGGGCATGGCGCGTCTCGATACGCCAGCTGTAATGTGAAATCCGGGCCTTCTGGCGAAGGAAAGAATTCAGATGTTTTTTAAAAATATTTTTGCAACGAATCATATAATTTTCGCTGAACGCGTTGTAATTCCGAAAAAATTATGAAACTCAGGGATAAATTTTATGTAATTCTAAAAAGATCTCGGGACCTGTTTTTTTTCAGGATGGTATTTCCAGGAAACCAGGGACTCACAGTGAATAAAGGGACCTAGAGTTAACCTTAAAAATCTCCGGGGAAAAAAATTTGGGCCAATATGTAATTTCAGCAAATTTTGTGCCGCCTTTCGTTTATAACCACGCGCTGAAAACAAAGTTTGGAAATTTCGGAGGCCTCCTGCAAAAAAAGACTAATTTTTGAAAAATTTTGGGCCCTTCCTAAAAAAACATAGCTTGCGGATCTTCTAGGAAAAAAATAGACAAAACCGTATTTTTTTAAACCTCGGTTGCCTTTTTCGTAAAAAAATGAAATTTCAAGGGCCTTCCTGACAAAAAAAAACCTAAAACAGGCAAAAACAGGCTAACCTGTAATTTCTAAAAAGCCTGGGCACCTTTACGCAAAAAACTAGAAGCTTCTGCAATTTCTGAAAAGCTCGGGTGCCTTTCCGCAAAAAACACAAGTTTCAAGGGCCTTCTCATAAAAAATAAGGGGCTTCGATGTAATTCACAAGCATCTCATGGGCGTTCCTGGGGAAAATAGCTCCACGCGGTGTCATGCCACGCATCACGTGGAAAAAAACCGAGCGGCAACGCTAGCACACGCACGGGGGGAGGATCGAACCTGTGTCATTGGCTCAGTAGCGAAGAGGGTTACCACCATGCCGTGTGTTCATTCGTGCTAACGGGCGTCGACAAAATATTTAAACTAGACACATGGTTTAATAGAGTGGGCGACGTGGCTCAACGTGTGACGCCAGACGAAGCGGCGGCGGGCTCAAGTCTTGCGTGACGCCATGGCGCCTTGCGTCCACGTCACGCCCAAAACGATGTGGCCACGCGAGCGGCCGGGAAAACTTCCAGCCTTATAGTTGTCGTTGATATACAACTCTACTTATTATAACTGAAATATAATTTTATTTGTTATATAATTCTAATATGTTTATATGATTAATCTGCACTGTTATAATTTAGCCTCACAAAAATGAGTAGTGGTGATTCTCCTCTTTTTTTTGATTAATGTGAGAATTTCTAGGTTTTTTTAGGATTATTATGGGATTTTCTTACACATAAAATAAAACGAATGAGGTGCCTTAATATCTCTAGTTATTTTTATTTAAGGAGTGTATAGGTATCATCCAGATGTTTTTGTCTTAACTAACATCCAAATTCACCGGACCGTTGGATCTAACATCCAAATTCACCGGACCGTTGGATCAAATCATAAGATCGGATGTGGGCCGTTGGATCTAACATCCAAATTCACCGGGCCGTTGGATCTAACATCCAAATTCACCGGACCGTTGGATCAAATCATAAGATCGGATGTGGGCCGTTGGATCTAACATCCAATGGTTCTAGATTTGGATGATTTCAATCAAAAAAAACATCCGGTTGATGTTTATCAAATCCCTTTTATTTATATAGGTGTGGTGACCCCGCACGCCACTACCTTTGGTAGCATGCAAGTCTTCAGCTCATTACTTAGCAAAGACTCGCTTTATCGAGGAATGTGCATATTAGAGTAGCATAGCAGAAGCAATTACTGTAGATTCAATAAATAAAGCAGCAGAAGATAGGGTTTACCAATACATTTGATACTTAACTATACTTGACTCTAGTTTACAACAGGGACTTCACTCAAGGGCAAAACCACCGACGAATGTATCATCTCTATGCGGTTCAATCATTCTTAGCATCTTCATGGATTGGTATATTGCAGCAAATCGTCTGGCTCCACTCTTCGATTTATCTACCATCTCCACAGTTCGATCTTTTAGTGGAGCATTCTTCGATATCTATCGTGTTAGCAATCTAACAAAGAAGAATACAATATAAAATGAGTACAAAAGATACTCAATAAGTCCAATTTAGCAACCCAACAGACACATGACCATAAGCCAACCTTCACATATATCTGATATCTCAACTGAACCACCAAGGACCGAAGACCCTTACTTCTCTTCAAAATTTCGGTTTATACAAGAAAAGGATTACTTTGAAAATTGTCTACAACATAAGGGTCTTTCTTGCAAAGTGGCCTAGCTGGGTTCTTTTTATTAATTACTGAAATTATTTTCAAAAGATCTCAAAATACTTTGCAATTTTCTGAAATGTTCTTTCTGCTTAAATTGTGCACCAACTGCTAGGCGCAGTTTCAGTAGATTGTAGGTATTCATAGAATGGCCGCTTTTTCTGAATTTACTTATGTATAATTTTTCCAAAAAAAAGGACCTACTACAACGAAATTGTGTGTTCACAAAGCACACAGACATTTCTTTTTGAAAACTGTTTTCAAAACTTTATTCCTCTGAAAAAAGCTGATGTTATGCAAATGCAACTGCAATTGATGCCTAGAGGAAAGAATGGTCTCTAAAGAGTATAGGGTCTTCTAGAACTATAATTAGCTAATTAGTCGAACAGTGCTCGAGTAAACGCACGATAAACAGCTAACGAACAACTACAATGCTATGCATGAGAACAATCGACTTAGAGCATTATAATGTTTTTGCCAGCACCGTGGCTCGATCAACGCCGCTCCCTAGCCAGTGTGACCCAGTCAGCAGCGTAGCTAAACCTAGGTCAAAATTTTTCTCTTAGATAGCAGCGAGGCTAAATCTAGTCGAAAATCAGGGTTGTTACAAGGAAGTAGCTAAAACCACTTTTGATGACAGAGCTAGCATACGAGATACCTGGATGGGAGTAGGGTGATCTCCATGCTTTCATCCTTGGCAATGACATCAAGGCTCGGGTTCGACAGTGCGTCAATTGTCATCTCTCCGTGGCACCTTGATTCCCAAAGCAGAGGTTCTTCTTCACTCTTCAGGATCGAGTGTTGTTTCATCAGTCTTCTCAGCGCTTCAAGTTCAACTGCAACCTCTATCATCCTTGGCCTCTCTTCACCTTTCAATCTTAAGCATCGTAAAGCCAACTGTGCAACAGTTTTAACATGTCGTATTCCAGCTTCCTCAGCTACTTGAGAATCTACAATCTCCAACAACCGGTTCTGATGGAATAACGTACTGAAATGCAATGGTAGGCTTCTCACTTCATCATTGTCATCAGATACAGGTTTCTTCCTTGTCAATAGCTCGGTAAGTACCACACCGAAGCTGTACACATCACTTCTCTCAGTTAATTGGCTTGTCTGAAAATACTCAGGGTCCATGTACCCTAGTGTCCCCTGCACTAAGGTCGTCACATGGGTCTGATTGTAGGGCATTGGCCTTGAGGCACCAAAATCGGATACCTTTGCAGTGAAGTTCTTGTCAAGGAGTATGTTTGACGACTTGACATCTCTGTGAATAATTGGTATCTTTGTAGCTAAGTGTAAGTATGCAAGTGCTGATGCAGATTCAATTGCAATCCTTAGGCGGTCCTCCCATGACATAGGGACTGATGTATTGTGAAGATGATGAAAAAGGGCCCCATTGTTGATGAATTCATAAACCAATAAGGGAACTTCCGTCTCAAGACAACAGCCTAATAGCTGGACCACATTCTTGTGGTTCACTTGTGAAAGAATGACCAGCTCATTGGCAAATTGTTCCACTTGGCTCTGATCAACTCGCTGTGCCTTCTTGATTGCCACAACCTTTTGATTGGATAATATGGCTTTATACACAGTCCCGAATCCACCTCTACCAACGATGTTGTCATTACTGAAATTGTTTGTTGCTTTGTCAAGTTCACTCGAGGTGAATATCTGCAGTGGTGCCCTATGGGAAAACATCTGCTGCTTCAGCAACATGCCACCATTCTGCATGAAGTATCTCTGTCTTGTCTTCGCAAGTTTTCTCTTCTTAACAAGCCAGTGGGTCCAGAAACCAAGAATGAGGAGAAGCAGTAGCAGAGCTAGTCCCGCAACTGCAAAAGCACAGTAAAATTCAGAGAAGTTTTAATCGGACGTAGAATTAAGCCAACTTGACATGCCTCCTCAATGAATGATCACATCCATCACATGACAAAACAATGAGATAGGGCTTCAAACTTGCCTATTGCAATCTGCAGCGTGCCAACTCCACTGCAGCCACTTCCCTCCTTAAATCCATCGCCTCTCATTCCTGCTGGGCACATGCATTTGAAACCGCCTTCCGTGTTGATGCATTTATGCGTGCATGGACTTTTCAAGCATTCATCAATATCTTGCCGACAAACACATGAAACCAAACAGATATTAGACATGGGCTGTTCTTGCCAACTATTAAGTTAAAGAAGCAAAAGTCGAGGCCACTATAAGACCCAGAATATAAGCAGGGACGTGATCGTTACCTTGGCATCCACCAGGCAGGTATGGGTTCCCGTGATAGCCATCGGTGCAGTTGCAGCGGTACCCAATTCCATTTGTCGAGTTATAGCAGTCGGAGTTCTCCTTGCAGGCATATGATGCGGAGTGTTTCGCCTCCTCGCAGCTGCCACCATCAATGGACCACTCAAGAACAACAGGCCGGTACTGAGGGTAGTTCTTAGTTTTGTTCAGGTCAGCAATAGAGAACACATAGGAGTTTTGCTCCACGATGAACGCCTCACCACATGCGTTGCGCCTGCCGAGCTGCCCGGGTATTCTCGTGAACTCTAAATCCAGCTTCTTTAACCCCTTCGGCACCGGTGCTTGGCAGCAAGCCACACCAGAGCACGCACCACTAACGATGCTATTGTTGGTAGAGCAAAAGGATGCACAGCCACCGCTATACCCACTGCTACCATTCAACAGAACGGCCAACACATCACAGCCTACAGCTGTGAACTTGTTTCTTGTATCTGAGAATGTGAAATTGGTCCCCTCAAGGCTAAAGCTAGGGTACGTAGAGTCCCCTTTGCACTGCTGAGAAGTGGCACTGGCCAAGATGCTCACAGAACCATCCAGCAATGAGATGTCAAGAATCCCAAACACGCTGTTGCTAATGGACAGCGTCGGGCTGCCAGAGCTGGGGCATGTGATCTCGAACCCTTGGGCCGGGGAGGGGTTCTGGCCAGCAATACCAAAAGGATAAGGGACGGACATATTGGAGCACATGGAGGTGCTTGGTTTCATGGAAATGGAATGAACAAAGGATGGAGGGAAGCATGTGAGGAGGAGCAATGGCAGGAGAAAAAGGCGAAGCATTTTCTCCTCTTCTGGTCTGTGAAAAGAGCAGATAGGCCACGGGAAATACTGCATGCAATGCTTATTTATCAACTCAGATTGCAAGACTTAAATCATAGAATAAGCTAAGACCCGGCATTTTTATTGGTCTCCGCGTATCCAAGGGGAAGACCAGAAATAGGATCGTGGCTCATCAGTCAAACACGTCGTATTCCTTTTAATGTCGGCCAATGTGGAGACGTATGATAGAGGGCACTCCCCATGGCCAAGTCTTTGGTTTTTGGCACAAAATACTTTCTCAACTAATGTGACATGTGGTCTTCACTTTCCAAAAGAAGACGACCTGCCCTAGTGTGTAGTTGTTACAGTCGTCAAAGAGAGACATTTACCCCACAAACAATGGATATGAATTTATCCAAAAAAATTTTGGAGGGAGCGAAAGTTTATGTCTCATTCGAACAGCGGGTTTGATAAGAGTGCTTTAAACTACCATTGTCTGTACTCTGTACATACTTATGTGGGTTTTCACCATTGAATTTGGAATACATGCATAAACTAAATCTTACCACCTCACATGCAGACCTTGGAAATTAGTTTGCCATCTTAGATGCAACTAACGAGTAGTGTTTTTTTTTTCTTGTGTAGTTGGATTAACCTAGTTAGATCAACGTCTGAACCTAAGCTTCGTAAACAACATTTACAACAAAAATAAACATAATTGTATGAGGAAAATTTACCCGTTTCGAAATACAGAGATCAAAATTCTAGGATTTTAGCCCCTTACCTCGCTGCCATAATGCCAGGCGTGGCAACTCCGACGAGGCCTCGGTCTGACCTGGCCTCCCCGCGCAACCTCCAGCGTCGCCACCGCTCAGATCCTCCGAGAGCCCCATTACTCCGAGAATTATGCTAAACCTTGAGTTGAAAACTAAGTAAATATAACTAACATCAAATATATAACTAAATAGTTGAAATTTTTTGTTTATAGATGGATATATTTTCTACTAATAGACGTATGCCTTGGGCCACCCCAGCTCCGCCCCTGGTGGTGGGGACAAGAAATGAAAAGGTTGTTGGAGATATGCACTAGAGGAAATTATAAAGATGATTATATTTTCTTATGTTTATGATTTATTATCTTGTTTCTTGAATAATATTGTTATTGTTTATTTGCAAGTACGTGACTCTGTTTTTGAAACTCTATATATAACCTTGTGATGATTATGCTAAAAGTGATCCCTAATCGATAAATATACGAGGACACATATAAATAGATTAACATATATATTGGTTGATGATCATGTTTCAAATGTCATGGATATGGAGATATCAAACCAATAATATGGGCATATGTTAAAAAATATGGAGTTGAATCGACTCACCTTGCGACATTGCGAGAGTATTGTAATCTTACTCGTCATCAGTTGGTCTCATATACAATGTGTATGCTATATCCTTAGACTTAAGGTTGACGTATGTACTTGAGATGTGTAACGACTCACTTAAGGGTTGTCAAACGCTATTCCGTAACTGAGTATTTATAAATGTGGCTTTTGGGTTTGTCGCAAAGCATGTTGTGAGGCATGGTCGATTAAGATGGAATTTGCCCCTCCATATAATAGGAGAGATAGCTATAGACCTCTCTAGTGGTTGGATTCTAGAAATATATGGTCATACTATTCACGATTAAAGAGTTAACTGTAGTTGAGAATTCCGAGTCATGTGATCAAGAAAGAGTGGTCGAGCTAACTAAACAAGGATGGTACATGCTCGTCTTGAGTTTGGCTGATATCATAAGGCAAAGGGAAATACATATAACTAAGTATTGTTAAGGTTCGTCCGATATGATCTTTACATATACTCGAGAGTCGGCACGTCTTGCTAGAGACTGCTACCAGTTAATGGTCGAGTAATAGTACCCAGGTCATGTCCAAGTATATATGAACCTATAGGGTTGCACGCTTAAAGGGTTAGAATTTAATTTGGATGGTGATCCAAATTCTGATAGGTTTCGAGTTTCTAATAGGCCTCTAATATAGGGACCCATTGTGGGGTGTTTATATAAAGAGAGGGGTGATGGTTTTAGGGTTAAGAGAGACTATTGGAATTCAAAATTCTCAAAACCCTAACCGCCACATCTCCTTCGCCCAAAACCGCACAACGGGTACTAACACTCCAGCTCATAGCATCCCTACCTGGTACATGTGGATACCATGGAGACGTTATTATGAAGTTTCAACACTAGGATGATCCACAATCTATGATGGTCGTGAGGAGCTATTGGAGGAGGCGCGAGGCTAATATTACTACAACCGTACCAACACGCTACATCGACTCTACTTTTGCTACGTGTTTGCGCGTCTAGTGGTAATTCCATAACCTATAACTTAAAGTGGTTTCTTAGTTACACGGTAGAATATTTTGTATTTATGCTAGAATAGCCTACCCGATCTTCTTCAAAAGAGGCAATGGTGATGGGATGTGGTTGCGGAGGAGGAGAGGTTTCGAGTTGAAGCGGATTGGGATTTGGGAGTAGAAGGGGATGAGGTGTGCGACAGCTACGATTAATTTATGGCGGGACGAAAACTATCTCGATGAAAATGAAAGAATTGTAAAACCGTGGAGGAGAGCCGAAGCCAGAAAAAGGCTTGTAATTTCAGAAGCCAAATCAATCATTAACGCACAAATGACAATATGACAAAGTATTGCGGGAATTGTCACGGCTAACCAATCATTTATCGACATATATTCTTTCCGGTCACAAATAGTAGTTATTTTGGATATTAACATGGTCTTCAAAATACATTGAGCACTAATTTCTATTATAATATATTTATAAACCCAATAAAATTATAATATTACGAAATTATTTTTTGAGACAAATCTACAAATATGATTTTCAAATATCCAATTTTAAATATGTAAAAAAATATTAACAATCAAAGTTTCAAAATTTTGATTGCACTTATATTTAAAATGATAACTATTTATAACGGGAGGGAGTACTTTGTTAAGAAAGTTAACAGTGAAACTAAATTGTTAACACCTTTTGGTGTACCTGTTCTGGTATATTTACATCGACTGCCTACACATGCTTCTGAACATACAGGTCAAGCAGGTAATCTAAACAATAAATAACTAGCATATCTGAATATACATGACACCAGAAGAGAGAACAAGATGACAACCGACACGATCATAGTGAAGTGGACATTTTACAATGTGTAACGCTTGCAGAGAGCCATGGATTTCAGATACAAAGAGGATTACGGGAAACCACTGTTTCACTGGCTTAATAAGGATCTATTATATTATTAAAATAAAAACAAAAGAAGTTATCACATTCGCACTCAAGGTTAGAAATTTCCACATTAATCGGAGAAAAAGAAGAAAGATCTATACTGTTGATCGTGGTGGGTCTAGATTATAATGGTTTATATTAAAAAAAAAGATTTTGTGTCATGTACAATACAAAAGTTTGTGTCATGTTGTCGGTGTTTACCGGCAAGTGAATTTTTAGTCAAGGGGTCACGCGTTCCCTCTCCTTGAATGGTTGACTCATCAGGGAGCCCAAGACGTATACTGGTTCGGGCCGAATGTCCCTACTCTAGTTTGTGTGGTGGTTCTGTATTGCTTTAGGTGCAGGTGACTGCACGGTGTTACAAGCGAGGGCTAAGGACTGGCTTTGAGCGCCTCAAACAAGTGGGAGAGCTCGAAAGCTCGGAAATGCTAAGGACTCGAAGCTGTAAGAGCGTTCAAGCCGTGCGTGTGAGTAAGAATTGCTTGCCCGTAAAAGTCGTCCCCTTCTCTGAGGGTCCTGCCTCCCTTTATATAGTCAGAGGGGGCAAGTTACATGGGAAATTTGGAAAAGAAAGGATGGGGTGCCCTATGCCTAGGAGTCTTGGCCTTCAGTCCTGGCTACTGACCGGTGCTGCTCATCCCATGCTGGATTGGTAGACACATTGAGCGGCACAGTTTTCTGTCTCATCGGGAAGCGGCGCACCTACCCTCTGCGTGTTTGTCAGGTGCTGACGCCGTGGTGCCTAGCTCCGGGGTTGCCTTGGGAGGGAGCATATCCTCCCACTGTGTATGACTGGACGATGAGACCGGCGCTTGACTTCGGCAACCTTCTCCGCCGCCTTGGGAAGGAGCCACCTGCCCTTGCACAGTCATTCTGAGCCGTCGTGTCCGTGGGGCAGGTGGGCAACGATCGGCGATGATCAGGCATCCGACCCTTGGCGGAGATTGTCTTGGCTTGGTCGGAGCTTGTAACGTGCCCGACCTATTGCGGAGGTCGGAGCTTGCGGGGCGCCCGACCTATGGCGAGGTCGGAGCTTGTGGGGCTCCCGACCTATGGCGGGGGTCGAACCGCCCCCTGTTGGTTTGGTCGGGGACGAGTGTCCTTCGTGGCCCAGCGGGGCCTTCGGTCGGAGCTAGGCTTGGGGCAGCCCATTTGTCGTTCCGGGCCGCTGGGGGTACCCATGGTATGAGTACTCGTCACATGTATAATACAAAAATAAATAAAATTTAGAGTAAAAATAAAATAAAATAAAAAATTTGATTTCTATACGATTAAAAGAAAGAGTCCAAGTACAATAAAAAAATTGGAACAAAAAATAAAAGATAATTAATAATCTAATTTCCATAAAAAACCAAAAACTGCGATGACGAGTGGTGTGCGTCTGGATTATTAAAGAAGTTAGTAGCAAAAGAATTTTGGTGATGGGGAGATCCTGATAGAGAGGAGATGAAACTTTGCATAAAAAATGAGCTACTGAGGATATATATATGTGTGTGTGTATACATATATATATATATATAGGGGAAATATTCAATGCTAATGGTGATTTCAGTGCTAATTCCGTACTAATGGCCTGTAGAAGTTTTGAAAAATTCTAAAAAAATTACCACATGTAGGGGAGGTGAACCTCTACAACCCTGCAAAATTTGAAGATGAAACTCAATCACATTTGAAAGATATGAAAAGACAAATAGCAAAAGAATAGTGCCAAAATAGTAATAAGTACTATTCATGCTGAGTTTGTCTTTTTCATATCTTTCAAATACGATTGAGTTTCATCTTCAAATTTTGCAGGGTTGTAGAGGTTCACCTCCCCTACATGTGGTAATTTTTTGAGAATTTTTCAAAACTTCTACAGGCCATTAGCACGAAATTAGCACTAATATATATATATATATATATATATATATATATATATATATATATATATATATATTGGGTAGCTAGAAATGTGCCATCGTTGCTAAGGGACATATGCATATTGTTAGATAACGACTAAAGCAAACATGCTAGCGTTATAGAAGATAGGAGGTTATTGCGTTAGTGAGGAAGCAACATCGTTGAATTGGCAAACATCGAATAAGGGAAGCGACCGATATGGGACAAGCATAAATCAAGCATATATAATATCTTACATGTGTATATGCATGCCATGCATGAATTCGTTTGAATCAAAATAAGTTGCAAAAACGTCAAAGTAGAGATGACACTACTCTATGGAATAGGCTTGAGACCACTGGTGAGAGTATGACAAATGTCCCCGATAGGGATAAGCAATACTTGTACATGTATACATTGAATGTTGATGTCGTAACATTCATCATTAAGTAATAATTGAAGAAAAATAGAATATAGTTATACGATAGAGTATTGCATTAAAAGGGTAGCAGTTGAGAGGGATTAATAAAAAATTATTGGTGGTTGAAGCAAAAAAGTTGTAGGGCGATCAACAAAAAATATAAGATATATGGTTCTATGGGGCAACCAGCATGTAAGGAAGATACGTTCAAAGTAAGTTGCCCATGATGTATCAGTGTATACATGAGCAATGTATTATAATAACATGTAAAATAATCAGTATATTATTTGAGATTAAATAAAGGTACATGTGTTGTATATATTTTGAAAAAGAGTTACTAATGAAGAAAGAATAAGGGTATATAGCTATATGATCTATTCAAGATGAAAAGTTACTACGTTTCTAAGAACCCCAACAACTTATTATTTTCAATGATTTTCTTTCATCAAATCTTTTACTTCAATTACATCTCTTAAGTTAATTTTTTCTTAAAGCTTTTATTGTCATTTCTAATGTTTATGGTGTCTTAAAAATCTAAATAGTTTACAAAATATGTTAATATATTCTTAAGTATATAAATTATATTATTTGATACTACAAACTGTTAAAAAAAATTAACCGCATAAATACATGAGTCACCTTACTAGTTACTTGGTATGTAGCACTCACTACCATGGGAGGTCCATTGACAGGAGTGGACTGCTCTCCATGATTTTATCCAAGCCATTGCCATCGTGGCGCGACTTCAACAACTCATTGTTACCCATTTCATCCTGCCTGCTCTCCTCCTCAAGCAATTGCATGTCTTTGCAATCTGCAGCCGATTGCTGTACCACAAGCTCTCTCAAAGCCTTTTCACTTTTCAGGGACAAGTGTTGTCTCATTAGCCTTCTCAGCGCTTCAAGTTCAATTGCTACTTCTACCATCCTTGGCCTCTCTTCCCCTTTAAGCTTCAAGCACTTCAAAGCCAACTGCGACACCACATTGATATGCCTCACTCCAGCTTCCTTCACCACTCTGCTATCCACAAGCTCCAGCAGTCGGCTCTGCTGGGCAAGCATCGTGAAATGCGAAGCTAGATTTCTCCCTTCCTCTGGCCTGTGATAAGAAATCGGCTTTTGTCTAGTCAATAGCTCAACCAGGACCACGCCGAAGCTGTAGACATCGCTCTTATCAGTTAATTGGCTTGTGAGGAAGTACTCAGGGTCTAAGTATCCTAATGTCCCTTGTACCAATGTTGTTACATGAGTCTGATTGGAAGGGACTAGCCTAGAAGCTCCAAAGTCCGACACCTTTGCTGTGTAGCTCTCATCAAGAAGTATATTGGCTGTCTTGACATCCCGGTGGATGATCGGCACATTTCTTGCCAGGTGTAGGTATGCAAGGGCTGATGCAGTTTCAGCTGCTATCCTCAGACGATGCTCCCATGAAATTTGTACCACAGTAGTATTATGGAGATGGTGGAATAGAGCCCCATTGGATATAAATTCATAGACCAATAAGGGAACTTCGGTCTCAAGACAGCAGCCTAATAGCTTGACCACATTTTTGTGATTGGTTTGGGAAAGAATAACTAACTCATTGATAAACTGCTCCATTTGGCTCTGATCCACAAGCTTCGACTTTTTTATCGCCACAATGGTTTGATCAGATAATATCCCTTTATACACTGTACCATATCCACCGCGACCAACAATACGGTCCTCACTGAAGTTGCTTGTTGCATCCTCGAGCTCACTTGAGGTGAATATCCTGGTAGGTGCCCTGTGAGTGAATATCTGCTGCTGCAGCAACAAACCACCATTCTGCAGGAAAAATCTCTGTTTCTGCTTTGCGAGCGTCCTCTTCTTAACAAGCCAGTAAGTCCAGAAGCCAAGCATGAGGAGAACAACCAGCAAAGCTAGTCCTCCACCTGAAAAAGCCATTAGATACTTAAATGAATAACTGCTCACGTAATTCCCAACATACTTGTTTTCAGATTGAGCAGATTCTGTCTGAAAAAAGTGAAAATAAGGTCATGGGACACTTACCTACTGTACTCACTAGTGTTGTATCTCTGTAGCACCCAGTACCCTCCTTCTTGCCGTCCCCTGTCATGCCCATTGGGCATGTACAGTTGAAACCAGGAACTCTGTTGATGCACTTGTGTGTGCAGGGGTAGTTCTTCTCGTCTTTACATTCGTCGATATCTAATAGACAGATTGGAAAACAACAGCAAAGGGAATCAGAATAAGACATGCTAGCTATTGGCAATCAAGGTATAACGGATGTCATACGTTGCAAACATGAATTTCTCACCTTGGCATCCATCAAGTTCCTGCAGATAAGGGTTCCCCCTGAAACCTTCAGAACAGTTGCAGCGGTATCCTGTTCCATTCAGCACAGAATAGCATTCAGTGTTCTCCTTGCACATATAGGTCTTAGGGTTCTTGCGTGCCTCGACGCAGCTGCCGCCCGCTATAGACCAGTCGAGCACCACCGGCTTGTTCTCCAGTTCTCTTCTATCCAGGTCATCCCTGGAGAACACGTAGGACTCCTGGTCCACGATGAACGCCTTGGTGCACCATGTGCGACTGCTGATGTTGCCCCTGGAGGATGGCAGGAGTTGGTTCCGTATGCTGGTGTACTCCAAATACAACGCCGTGAGCCCCTTGGGCACTGAAGCTTGGCAGCAGCCCACCCCAGAGCATGCACCACTGATGATGCTTTCCTCAGAAGCGCAGAACGACACGCACCCCCCCATGTACCGACTGTTGTTACTGGCATCAGCATCAGGATTCATTATCATTGCCATGGAGTCGCATCCAACAACAGTGAACTTGTTCAGTGTGTCGGAGAAGGTGAAGGGAGTGCCCCTAAGGTCGAGGAAGTTTATGCTCCCGCGGCACTGGGAGTAAGCAGTGTCGCCAGTTACACGTACATGGCCCTGGAGCAGTGAGATGTCAAGGACCGCGTACATCTTGTCACCAAGAGATAGCATTGGGCCGGTAGAGTTGCATGATATCTCGAAGCCTGTATGGCTCCAGATGCTCGAGCTATTGGGGATGTAGAAAGGGTATGGGATGGCGACAGAGCTATTGGGGCACTCGGAGGAATTGGATTGGAGAGAGCTGGCAGAGGATAATGAAAACAAGCTGTACAGGAGAAGCAACTGCACAAGAAACATGGTGGAAGCTGTTACACAAGGATTAACTTGTGCACTGAGCATGTTCGTACCGTGTTGGGCAATTATTGCAACTAGGAGTTGTGCTTCGATTGGCTCCGATTTCCTGTCAGAATGATTGCTTCAGGATGGTATGGTGGCACCAGCTAGAGACTTGCAATCAGGGAACAAGAAGGCATGCATCTTTGGGCTGCTCCTTTTGAGGTTCACGGGAAAAGAATATTGATCAATGCTTGTCCAATGCTGGGTTACTTATAGCCTTAATAGACCTTTCCATTTGAATGTCACCATCGGGAACTGTGCTTCCTCCGAGGGAGGGCATGTACAATAATCTCTTAAGATTGTTTCTAAGATTTTCAACTCACCTATAGATAGCACTATTGACAACATCTCCTGAGTTCGTCTCTAAAATCATTTTTCTAATTATTTTTATATTATTTTCATCATATTTCCCCCTCACACTGTATTATTATTTGCGTTGATTTATGTGATCATGTTGTTGTCTCTTATATAAGAGACAACATATTCTCTCTTTCCTCATCTCCTCTCTCCTTCACGTAGAATTTTGCTAATATGATATAACTTAAAGATAGTTAAAGTGACACTATTGAAGATGTCCTAAATTTCTTCCTTCGGTCAAGGTCCTCTTGTCGTGCTAGGAAGGATCAGGGAAAGACACATTAAAACGTGTTGAATAAGTCGGATTTCACTATCGAAGATGCCCTAAATTTTTTCCTTCGTCGAGATCCTCTTGTCGTGCTAGGAAGGATAGGGGAAAGACACATTAAAACGTGTTGATAAGTCGGATTTCATTTCTCTCCTGAAGAAGAAGAAAACGGTTGACGTTTGCTCCAAAGACTTGATGAGAAAGTGCCCGGTCAAGCTCCAACTTTATATACGTATATTCATGGGAGGTTCCCAAACCTCTCGGCCGGGTGCCATACTGCCATACATGTCAACTCCGGCGAGTCCCCACGGGGTTGGGTTGTCGCTGTGTAGTTTTTCCATGGAGTAACGTGAACGCTACACCGATTTCGACTTTATGCGTTGACTTACCTAGCTACAAGTCCAGTGAATGCCACACTGATTCTAACACTGCCCCGTGATTAGAATAAGCATAGGAAGTTCACCACGAGCTGCGGCCAGCGTCTTCCCTTTGGCATCAGCGGCACGGCCCAAGGTTTGTCATTGTGCGGTTTTTCCATGGACTACAAGAGGAAAGACACAGTTTTCCCACATTGTCGTTTTCCCTTTGGTTGAACGACGAGGCAATGCTACTGCAGCAATTTTGGTTGAACTTGGTTATCATGAAACACCGCCAGTGCAATCAATAGCTCCACGGCTCCACCGATACATTGCATGATAGGACAAAAGAGTGAAGCAACACATAGGCACATATACATGCACCTGAAGAACTGCAGAGAGCAAACGGGCATGCAGAATTTTGAAACACAGCTGTCAGAGGTTGGATTCAAGAACACGCTAGAAGTGATTTTTTTTCCTTCTCATGGCAAAAAGACCAGTTATGAACGGGAAATAAAATGAGGGCATGCAGCCATATCAGCAGATCCCTCCATCAAGCGAGCCTGATCAATGTAACACACTATCTATCCAGCAATCACCGATTGGACTCCAAATGTGCGGTAGCTTAATAGCAGGTCAGGCCGAAGCCAATACCACAATCGAGGGTGTGCATGCATCCACCTATCCGGTGCGAACTCACATTTTCGTGCTAGAATGCAGACTCGCAACTTCAGTTAATATAATTAGCACGGAATCGGGTCACCTGTGTCATTGATCATCACCATAGGGCTAATAAGTGCTGCTAGCGTCAAACATACGACCTCACAGCTCAGTTTTTAAACGGCTCTTGGTATAATTAAGTTAGAAAGCCATGTTTGAAACAGCTTCTAATTGTGCAGATTCTAAATTCTTAAATTCTTCAAGAATCTGATAGCTTCTGATTCTCCAAAAAATCCAAATTATCGATTCTTCAAGAAACTTCTCCTTCAATTAGAAGCAGATTTGTACACAAAATCAGAAGTTATCACCCATTCGATTCTTGGAGAATCTAGAATCTGTACAATCAGAAGTTGTCCTAAATTGGGCCATAATTAGCAAAAGCCAAAAGCTGAAAACTAGGTTGGACCTGCTTTTGTAGCTTATTGCTGAGGAAAATTAGCTATTTGTCAAACGGTCTTTTATAAAAAAAAATTACAGCTGTTTTTTTAGCCTAGAAAGACAAAAAACAGCTTTTTATAAAAGCTACAACTCCCCCAAACAGGCCCCCTAGCATGATAGAACATTAGTTCATATATTCTAAACAAGTATGTCTATTCATCATTCAGATTAATTTATCTGACTTTTTCGATTAAAATCATTCATATCTCTTAGCCATTCAATTGAGATTCAAAGGCCATTAGCAACTCCCAAACTTTCCTATAAAAGAACAACCCTAATCTATGCTCCCGTCTCCCTTCCACCTTGCAGCCACCAGACACAAGCCACCCAGTCGCCTTGCCAGCGTCGTCCTAGCACCGATGAGGCCTGCCCGTGACCCTTCCTGCTTTTGCCGCCCGCCGCCTCCTCCCTTCTCACAGCCACTGCCAGCCTCTTCCTCTCCCGCCGCCACTGCCGTCCATCTCCAGCTCCACCTCTTGCCATCCCTGCCTCCCTCTAAGTTTGGGGGCTCCGATGAACCCTAACCAAATGGCGGTGGAAGCCGGAGAGGAGGAGGACGTGAGATGGCTGGAGAAGATGACCTCGCATGCTGAAGTATGAATCCCCAATTAAATCGCAAGGTCGGAAATTCGAATGATTTACACAAAAATTATCGTTCAAATGGTGTATAGCAATTCTAAACAATGTTAGCTTCTCAAGTTCTCAGCCACGCATGATCAAACGAATCATATCTGCTCCCACTGTCCCACACCGAGCGAGCAGCTTAGAGTTTGTATTTTAGAATCCAATTCTAACAACAGGAAAACTAATCAACGGTATAGCGTCGTTAGTCAAAACGACAGGATAGACATCTGTAACATCCCAAATCTTATCAAGTAAATTAAGTGTCATGTTTTGAATTGTGTTGCACTTTTGAATTTCTTCTTGGATCTATTTTTGGAGTTTAAACCTGTTTCCTTAATATCATTTGAATAAAGCTTTAATGCCAAATCCAACACCTTAATGAAACTCAAACAAACTTCAAACAACATGCTATAGCAAATAATTTTGTAAAATACTAGAGCCCAAAGGATGAATAAAAATCAATTTTGCAGAATTTTGGCACACCATTTACTGAGCTGAAAAATTCAAAAACAGATTGCAAATCAGCCAAGTTTGATGAATTACTGTTCTTAAATGACAATAGATATTGAGATGAAACCAAAGAAAATGGAAAGTAGGACTTCTGGGCTATCTACTCAAAAATTTTCAGAATTTTTCAACCATTCTAGCACCCCTTGCCAAGCCTGCCCATCTGACTAGTCAATTCAGCACTCAAAAATCGCCCAGCTACTGTGCTAGCCGTTTCAATCGATGGGAGTTGTAGCTGTGCCTCTGCAGGTGGTCCCGCACGCACCTGGGCCCACTGGCCAGCCCTCCTCCTTTCTCTCTCTCTCTCTCCCTCTCTCAAGTCCACCAGCCGCTCTTTCCTTGCGCTGCATGTTGCCCAGAAGCCATGCGCCACGTGATCGTTTCATTAACGTCGCCGCTCCACCTCCCGTCTTTGTCGCCTCCACGCTTGCCGTCTCGCCCAACCGCCATAAAGACGCCAAGGCCGTCCCTCACTCCTTTGCTTTCATTGCTTCTTTGCTCTTGTCTTTGAGGAGACCACTCGGCCGAGCAAGCACCGAGCCAAGCAAATCCATCGGCGGCCGGTGAACTCCTCCATCGAATCCATTTCTTGCGTAGCTTGCTCATCTCGACCACTCTTCTTCATCTCGGTTGCAGCCACCGAAGCCATCTCTTCCTTTTGCTTGCTGCTGTTGCTGCTCCTTGCCGTGGAGCTCATCCAGCCAGGGCAAGCTCTGAGCGCACTTGATCAACCGAAGCCCGGTGAGCTCCTACTGCTCCATGCGCCACCATCTCATCCATCCGTCTTGTTCTTTGCTCTTTTCTGAGGTGTTCCTTACCTTGCATGCAGCCAAGCCGGCCAGGGACACCCTCTGCCGAGCCCTCTCCTTCCCCAGCCTCATCTCCATCCGGTCAAGCAAAGTCCAGGACCAGCCTGCCTCTCATCGCCATTTTTAGTTCTGGAGCTCTAGGGTTAAGGGGTAAGCTTCATCTAATTTGGCAAAGAAACTCTTCGCAGGCAACAACTTGGCTCAGTGGTTAAGTCCCTCACGCGCATACAACACGTCTGGGGTTCGAATCCTAGATTTTGCAAAGTTTTCCATTTTTTTTGCCCTACGCGATAAAACATTCATATCTTTTGCTGTAGATCTCCGATTAATGCAAACTTAGTTTCTAAATTTGAGTTACTCAGTAGGGATTTAGATTATGCAAGAAAAAGTTATATGTTGCATGCTACAAAAACTTTTAATTAAGGGTTGAATGAGAGCCAAGTTTTGCATGTTATGAAGGAACTATGTTAACCCTAGCTCTAAAGATTGTGAAATAGATCCAGCATGCTCCTGCAACCTCAAATGATCCATTTCTGTAAAAAGATTTAGGACTTAATGTGTTTTGCATCAAAAAGTTAATTGCGCAAAACCTTAATATCATGCAAGATTCAAATAGTTAAAATATGGATTAAATGGACTCAAAAATGTGTAAAACCAGTTTGGATGCAATCTTGGGTTTGTATAGATCTCGACCTCCGGGCAAGGCCTCGGCCGTCAAGCAGGCCGGGGCTCCAGATTCGGATCCTCTGGGTCATACCCCTTGCTGCCCCATGATGACGGGCGGAGGCACCGACGCCGAACCGCGGCGGGCCAACGCCCGACCGGAGCGCCCCACCGTCGCGCGGCCGAGTGTGAGCCGCATCTTCTTCGCCGACCCTCCAGACGAAGACCAACCGCCACCTCGCTTGCCCTGAGACGTCTCCAGCTGGGACGCCCCTGACGGAGGCGCGACGGCGACGCCCCCCGCCGCAAAGCTCTCGTGCGGTCCTCCAGGGACCGACGACCCAAAGAGGACCCTGCGGTACGGATCGGAGGTATGGCCGGCATCAAGGCTTGAGGATGACCCCGAATCGGCCGTCCCGGCAATGGTCGACTCGGAGACCTCCTCGCTCAAGCGCTTCCTCGCCGGCGTTCCTTCCTCTTTCTCTTCCTCTTCTCCTCTCTTCGCTTTTTAAAGCGATTCCTTGCTCGGAGATCTTCTGGCATGCCCCTCTCGCCCTCTCCTCCGCAATAGCACTTTCGGGAGGCTACGCCGCCAACCCCAGGTTATGTAATCGCGGGTCGAGCGATACACGAGAGGCAGCACTGAAAGGACAAGGAAGTGAAAGGATGGGTACCACGGCTTACAGATTCGGAGGGTGACTCATGAAAAGGGTTCGGGTTGGCGCCCACCGCCGTGGTGGCGCAACCGACCAAAACGGCGGCCACCCAGGCCTCGACCTCCGACTCAACGAGTTCCGCCTCTGCCATCCGCATAGGGTCGTGGACCCTCGTCTTTGGAACATGGGGCGGTCCCTCGCCATGAGAGGTTGAACGCGCATCCTCATGAAAGCGCGCACGATGGTCTCGCCGGTCAGGCCTCGCAGCACTTGGGCCTTGATCCTCTCGACGATCACCTCCACTCTGTTCCTCTCCCTGCTGTCGGGCCCCAAGGACCATTCCTCCTCGCCACGCATGCGACAACCAGAAGGCGGGCACTCCCCTCCGGGTTCTGCACATAGAACCATTCGGAGTGCCACCCCCGGTTCGACGACGGCAGCTTCAAGTCGACATAATCCGCCGCGCGGCCCTGACGCATCTGGAGACTTACGCCGCCCAGGAGCGCCAGGGGGCCCGTCGGCTGATCTTTCCTCGACTTGGCGTGAAAGAAGTACTTCCAGAGTGCCCAGTGGGGCTCAATCCCTAGGAACGCCTCACACAACGTGATGAAAACCGCGATGTGAAGCACCCCATGGGGGTTGAGCTGGTGCACCTCGACCTTGTAGTGGTGCAGCAGTCCCCGGACGAACCGGTGGAGCGGAAGTCCGAATCCGCGCCATAATAAAAGGCGGCACTGCGATTTAAATGCGCCCGGTGAGCGGGACCGCAAGACTGTCGGCACCCTCCACCGCGAGACGTCGAGCGGTGGAAGGAACCCTTTCTTCTCCAAGCCTTGTGCGCGGCTGGCCGAGATGGAGCATTCGGGCCACGACATCTTCGGCGGCAGGAGGGTGAGGGAAGGAGAAAGGTAAGGAGCGAACTCTCCGAACTTTTTCGTCTTTTCCTCTTAAGCAGGAGGACGCGTGCACGAAAGGAAAACGCAAGAGTCCGCCCGAGCGCCTTCCCCGCGTTAAGTTTCGCAGACACCAGGCAAGGGTCGATCGGACAGAGCGACAGTCGAAGCGGGCGTCGCCTCGGAACAAGCGCCGTACGTCCCGTCAGACTACCGCGCAGCGCTACCTACAAGGCGTATCCTTTTCAGATCTCTCTTTTATTAAATGGCGGATGGGGGGCGCCAGAAGCGTTATTACGGACGCCCCGCCTCACGGCCTTTTGTTTCTCGGTCTCCAGAACGAATCAGCTGGGCCGTATCGGTGAAAAGCCCGCCGGGCCACGGACGGCCTCGAGGCGGCGAGAGCGGTAAGAGAGCCGCAGGGCTCGGAGCCTCAAACATCCCGAGAGGATTTAAGGCCGCCCCGGGATATAAAACAGCGAGGGACGAGAATGAGGTGAGCCACCAGTGGGCCCCTGGTTGGGTCGGCGGATGACCCAATCACCCAAACTCGTGTCCGAGACCATACTTCACGCTCTCCCGCGGAACCCATCGCAGGGTGGCAGACAGATCGCACCGGGTGGTGACGACTCGGGGCCGCAGACGGATCGAGTAAAGAAAGGTTCTTATGGGTCGCCCCAGCGGGTCGGACGCCCGACTCGAGGATGTCACTCGGAAAAGGATCCCCTTGGGAGGATCTCCAGGGCCCACTCGGATAACCCGTCAGTAGCTCCATGAGCGCGGTGCTCAAGCCGGCGCCAGGCAAGCACGCGATTGCTCACCCCCTCCAGGACCCACACCTGCGGACGGGCGTGCACTGGGACGAGCAATGTTATTCCTCCCATGATAGCCCCGTCAAGCGAGGGTTTGGGAGGAACGACCCGCGGCGAGACTCTGGTGTAAAACTGGCCGATAAATACATCTAGCTACGATACAAAACAAGCACCCAGGAGCTGGGGCCTCGTCAAGACGCGAGGGCCTCCCTGACAATCGGGGCAGCGCCCGGCCGAAACGGAAGGCCCGTTCTCTGGTCAAGAGAACCCCTAACACTCTCCGACACCTTTCGGGGCTCGGGGAGCTACACCGCCGGGTCTTCGCCGCACCAGCGTAAATCGATTACCAAATTCAAAGGGATCCCGCCGGGTCTCATGAACTCACCCAGGGCTCGGGCCGATGACATCTCCCGACACGCCTCCGTGAGGGTTCCACCGCTAAGTCGGTGGAGTCCCGCAGTTAAGGCCCACGGGGCACTCGCCGCCGAGCCATCAAAATATCCGATGTAACCCCCAACCGACTCTCAGACCGCCGGGGCTCGGAGCTACACGGCGGGTGCGCTCGTGCGTGCACCGGAAAGGATACTGGCAGACCAACACGGTCGGCCTATCAAGTATGACGGACCGCCCGAAGCGCCGACGTTCGAGGCGGCCAGAGACTCTTGGCGAATACTTGTACAGGGTACCCCACGCCAGACTCTACCCTCATAAAGAGGGATTATCATCCGAAACAACCAAAAGCTCAGGTAGGCCAATCCAGGCCCACCACAGAAACAAGGAGCCCCATGGGCCGAAAGAAGCTGTGGGCCTTCGCCAAAGCCACAGGCCTCGGGCGGACGATGATCGAGCCGCCTGGAGGCTCCGACCAAGACCAAGGTCGGACGCTTACAAAGCCTCCGACCAGGGGTCGGCTCGGCCCGGGCACTCCGACCAGGTTCCCGGGCGAAGCCCTCGACGAGCTTCAAGGCGGAGCCTCCATAGCAACGCCAACAAGCCCCGAGATGAACACCTGTCCCACGAATACAACGCCCTTGTCAGGAGCAGGTGGGTTTGTTCCAAGGCAATCCCAGAGGACGCCAAGTCAGCGGTATCCCCATCGCACGCAGTCACGCCTGAGAGAAGGGATCGCGCTTCCCGAGGCAAACCCGAGACCGGCCGCCCAGACGTTAGCATGAGAAAGCGGCAGAGGGCGGTGTGCCGCTTCCGGAGGAACGGACACCGCACCAACCCGTATGTCTACCAACCCGATATGGCAAAGACGATCGACGGACGGATGTCGAACCACGGAGCGACTTGAGGTCAAGACTCAACACCTCAGCATAGAGCGCAACGCCTAGCCGTTAAGCGTCCCTTCCTTGTTTTTTACATATCCCCCGAACTCCCGTGTAACTCGCCTTCCCTGTACCTATAAAGGGAAAGCGGGATCCCCAGGGAGGGGGATCGATCTCTCATCGAAGCCATCACGGTAGAAAGGGAATACCCTCGGAACCATCCGAGTTGTAATCAAACGCAGTCCTCTGCGCCCCCATCAATACAATACCACCACACGAACTGGACGTAGGGACATTCGGCCCGAACCAGTATAAACCTGGGACTCCTGTAGTCTAACCATTCAAGGAAGCGGGAGCGCGCGGCCCCTTGACTTACAAATTTACTTGCCGGTCTACGAAACGCCGACAAGTTCCTTAACAATGCACTGTATCTTATGGGCTTGCTCTATAACAGAGCGATTATCAGCCATCTTATAGTCATGAAAGTTTTCCATGACATACAGTTCACTGCCTGCATCCGATGCACCAAACTTGGCATTCAGTGTATCCCACAGCACCTTCGTGTCTGTAATGTGCATGTACACATCGCACAGACGATCGGCAAGAACGCTAAGAATGCATCCCACGAAGAGAGTATTGGCATCCGTGAAATTCTTCTACTGCTCAGCAGAGAGATCACCTTCAGGCTTGCCTTTACTAACCCATAATATATTCATAGCCGTAAGCCAGAGCGTGACCTTGATTTGCCACCTCTTAAAGTGCACACCAGAGAATTTAATCTCCGGCCTCAGTGCGTCGGCAAAACCAGCCATTATTAATCCAGGAAATTGTCTACAATATGGTTTTTGGATTGTTGAGAAATTAGACAGTTTTCAGATTAAATTTCGAATATAAATTATGAATAGCATCACAGAAACTAGCATGCATCTCTCTAACATACTAGACAGCACGAACATCATGATCATCTTGATAAACATGATTAACCACGAGATAAGGACAAATTGAACGTACTGAGCGGTAGAAGATGCAGACACCGTAGCTGGTGCAGTTGCGGTGTTGACGTGGACGACGTTGATGATGGCGCGTCGCAGGAGCCGCTGGCGACGACGTCCAGCAGCAGGAACAGGAAGACGAGCCGTGGTGAAGATCTTGAGCAGTTGCGTGGAGTGCTTCCCAAAAACCTTATTTGCCCTCTCCCGGTGCAGAATCTCGAAGACGAAGGGTTCCGGAGACCTGCTCTCTGGATCGCAGATGCACGTCGGCGCTCGGGATGGAGAAGGCTACGACGACGGCGCAGCAGCGAGAGATGGCAAAACCCTAACTCAAGGTGATCTGTCTATTCTTCTACACGGGTGGCAGGGCGCAGTATATATAGGGATAGTCGTGACGGAACGTGACTCGAAGACATGCCACAATCGGAGTCTGTTACGGAGTCCTTATCTCATACTGCAACCGCGACAATCCCGAGTAGCAAAAGAATAAACTACAAAAGGAGGCTGCGTCTGTGCAAGACCCTGGACCGGATTTCGGTGGACCATTCACGCAGTGCAGTGACGCCCGCCTCACTTCGCCTAAGCCCGGCCGGCGGCGGCCTTGTGCGTGTATTTTTCCTCCCTCTCTCCCACATGGTTCTACCATGGTGGATCACACTCCACTATATAAACTAGTGTTCACCACTTTAGGCTAGCAATGTGGTACTATTATTAGTGCACATGCCTCCTCATGAGGTAGGCTTTTGAGATTTTCTAGGAATTATTTGTCTCAATTAAATGGGTTTGGCCCAAATAATCCAACAATCCCCCACCAGATCTCAAAGTCCATTTAGAGATTTGCCAATACTCACTACTGTTTAATATACCAGCGTTTCAGCAGAGACTATTAAATTGAACTTCTGCCTTTCGTTTATAACCACGCGCTTAAGACAAAGTTTGGAAATTTCGAAGGCCTTATGCAAAAAAGACTAATTTTTGAAAAAGTTTGGGCCCTTCCTAAAAAAACATAGCTTGTGGATCTTCCAGGAAAAAAATAGACAAAACCGTATTTTTTTAAACCTCGGTTGCCTTTTTCATAAAAAAATGAAATTCCAAGGGCCTTCCTGACAAAAAAAACCTAAAATAGGCAAAAACAGGCTAACCTGTAATTTCTAAAAAGCCTGGGAACCTTTACGTAAAAAACTAGAAGCTTCTGCAATTTTTGAAAAGCTCATGTGCCTTTCCGCAAAAAACACAAGTTTCAAGGGCCTTCTCGTAAAAAATAAGGGGCTTCGATGTAATTCACAAGCATCTCAGGGGACTTCCTGAGGAAAATAGCTCCACGCGGCGTCGTGCCATGGCCACGTGGAAAAAAACCGGGCGGTATTGCTAGCACACGCATAGGGGGAGGATCGAACCTGTGTCATTGGCCCAGTAGCAAAGAGGGTTACCACCACGCCGTGTGTTCATTCATGCTAACGGACGTCGACAAAATATTTAAACTGGACACACGGTTTAATAGAGTGGGCGATGTGGCTCAACGTGTGACGCACCGTATGAGCGGCGGGGCGCGCAGGCTCGCGTGCGCATGACGCAGCGAAGCGCCTTGCGTCCACGTCGCGCCCAAAACGATGTGGCCACGCGAGCGGCCGGGAAAACTTCCAGCCTTATAGTTGTCGTTGATATACAACTCTACTTATTATAACTGAAATATAATTTTATTTGTTATATAATTCTAATATCTTTATATGATTAATCTGCATTGTTATAATTTAGCCCCACAAAAATAAGTAGTGGTGATTCTCCTCTCTTTTTTCGATTAATGTGAGAATTTCTAGGTTTTTTAGGATTATTGTGGGATTTTCTTACACATAAAATAAAACGAATGAGGTGCCTTAATATCTCTAGTTATTTTTATTTATATAGGTGTGGTGACCCCGCACGCCACTACCTTTGGTAGCATGCAAGTCTCCAGCTCATTACTTAGCAAAGACTCGCTTTATTGAGGAATGTGCATATTAGAGTAGCATAGCAGAAGCAATTACTGTAGATTCAATAAATAAAGCAGCAGAAGATAGGGTTTACCAATACATTTGATACTTAACTATACTTGACTCTAGTTTACAACAGGGACTTCACTCAAGGGCAAAACCACCGACGAATGCTATCATCTCTATGCGGTTCAATCATTCTTAGCATCTTCATGGATTGGTATATTGCAGCAAATCGTCTGGCTCCACTCTTCGATTTATCTACCATCTCCACAGTTCGATCTTTTAGTGGAGCATTCTTCGATATCTATCGTGTTAGCAATCTAACAAAGAAGAATACAATATAAAATGACTACAAAAGATACTCAATAAGTCCAATTTAGCAACCCAACAGACACATGACCATAAGCCAACCTTCACATATATCTGATATCTCAACTGAACCACCAAGGACCGAAGACCCTTACCTCTCTTCAAAATTTCGGTTTATAAAAGAAAAGGATTACTTTGAAAATTGTCTACAACATAAGGGTCTTTCTTGCAAAGTGGCCTAGCTGGGTTCTTTCTATTAATTACTGAAATTATTTTCAAAAGATCTCAAAATACTTTGCAATTTTCTGAAATGCTCTTTCTGCTGAAATTGTGCACCAACTGCTAGGCGCAGTTTCAGTAGATTGTAGGTATTCATAGAATGGCCGCTTTTCTGAATTTACTTATGTATAATTTTCCCAAAAAAGGACCAACTACAACGAAATTGTGTGTTCACAAAGCACACAGACATTTCTTTTTGAAAACTATTTTCAAAACTTTATTCCTCTGAAAAAACCTGATGCTATGCAAATGCAACTGCAATTGATGCCTAGAGGAAAGAACGGTCTTCTAGAACTATAATTAGCTAATTAGTCGAACAGTGCTCGAGTAAACGCACGATAAACAGCTAACGACCAACTACAATGCTATGCATGAGAACAATCGACTTAGAGCATTATAATGTTTTTGCCAGCACCGTGGCTCGATCAACGCCGCTCCCTAGCCAGTGTGACCCAGTCAGCAGAGTAGCTAAACCTAGGTCAAAATTTTTCTCTTAGATACCAGCGAGGCTAAATCTAGTCGAAAATCAGGGTTGTTACAAGGAAGTAGCTAAAAACCACTTTTGATGACAGAGCTAGCATACGAGATACCTGGATGGGAGTAGGGTGTCTCCATGCTTTCATCATCCTTGGCATTGACATCAAGGCTCGGGTTCGACAGTGCGTCAATAGTCATCTCTCCGTGGCACCTTGATTCCCAAAGCAGATGTTCTTCTTCACTCTTCAGGATCGAGTGTTGTTTCATCAGTCTTCTCAGCGCTTCAAGTTCAACTGCAACCTCTATCATCCTTGGCCTCTCTTCACCTTTCAATCTTAAGCATCGTAAAGCCAACTGTGCAACAGTTTTAACATGTCGCATTCCAGCTTCCTCAGCTACTTGAGAATCTACAATTTCCAACAACCGGTTCTGATGGAATAACGTACTGAACTGCAATGGTAGGCTTCTCACTTCATCCATCTTATCATGAGATATAGGTTTCTCCCTTGTCAATAGCTCGGTTAGTACCACACCGAAGCTGTACACATCACTTCTCTCAGTCAATTGGCTTGTCTGAAAATACTCAGGGTCCATGTACCCTAGTGTCCCCTGCACTATGGTCGTCACATGGGTCTGATTGTAGGGCATTGGTCTTGAGGCACCAAAATCGGATACCTTTGCAGTGAAGTTCTTGTCAAGGAGTATGTTTGATGACTTGACATCTCTGTGAATAATTGGTATCTTTGTAGCTAAGTGTAAGTATGCAAGTGCTGATGCAGATTCAACTGCAATCCTTAGGCGGTCCTCCCATGACATAGGGACTGATGTATTGTGAAGATGATGAAAAAGGGCCCCATTGCTGATGAATTCATAAACCAGTAAGGGAACTTCTGTCTCAAGACAACAGCCTAATAGCTGGACCACATTCTTGTGGTTCACTTGTGAAAGAATGACCAGCTCATTGGCAAATTGTTCCACTTGGCTCTGATCAACTCGCTGTGCCTTCTTGATTGCCACAACCGTTTGATTGGATAATATGCCTTTATACACAGTCCCGAATCCACCTCTGCCAACGATGTTGTCATTACTGAAATTGTTTGTTGCTTTATCAAGTTCGCTCGAGGTGAATATCTGCAGTGGTGCCCTCTGAGAAAACATCTGCCGCTTCAGCAACATGCCACCATTCTGCATGAAGTATCTCTGTCTTGTCTTCGCAAGTTTTCTCTTCTTAATAAGCCAGTGGGTCCAGAAACCAAGAATGAGGAGAAGCAGTAGCAGAGCTAGTCCCGCAACTGCAAAAGTACAGTAAAATTCAGAGAAGTTTTAATCGGATGTAGAATTAAGCTAACTTGACATGCCTCCTCATTGAATGATCACATCCATCACATGACAAAACAATGAGATAGGGCTTCAGACTTGCCTATTGCAATCTGCAGCGTGCCAACTCCATTGCAGCCACTTCCCTCCTTCAATCCATCGCCTCTCATTCCTGCTGGGCACATGCATTTGAAACTGCCGTCCGTGTTGATGCAGTTATGCGTGCATGGACTTCTCTCCGAGCATTCATCAATATCTTGCCGACAAACACATAAAACCAAACAGATATTAGACATGGGCTGTTCTTGCCAACTATTATAAGTTTAAGAAGCAAAAGTCGAGGCCACTATAAGACCCAGAATATAAGCAGGGACGTGATCGTTACCTTGGCATCCACCAGGCCCTTGCAGGTATGGGTTCCCCTGATAGCCATCGGTGCAGTTGCAGCGGTACCCAATTCCATTTGTCGAGTTATAGCAGTCGGAGTTCTCCTTGCAGGCATATGATGCGGAGTGTTTCGCCTCCTCGCAGCTGCCACCATCTATGGACCACTCAAGAACAACAGGCCGGTACTGAGGGTTGTTCTTAGTTTTGTTCAGGTCAGCAATAGAGAACACATAGGAGTTTTGCTCCACGATGAACGCCTCACCGCATGCTAGAGTACTGTTGTACGCGTTGCGCCTGCCGAGCTGCCCGGGTATGCTCCTGAACTCTAAATCCAGCTTCTTTAACCCCTTCGGCACCGGTGCTTGGCAGCAAGCCACACCAGAGCACGCACCACTAACGATGCTATTTTTGGTAGAGCAAAAGGATGCACAGCCACCGCTATACCCACTGCTACCATTCAACAGAACGGCCAACACATCACAGCCTACAGCTGTGAACTTGTTTCTTGTATCTGAGAATGTGAAATTGGTCCTCTCAAGGCTAAAGCTAGAGTACGTAGAGTTCCCATTGCTCCCATTGCACTGCTGAGAAGTGGCACTGGCCAAGATGCTTACAGAACCATCCAGCAATGAGATGTCAAGAATCCGAAACACGCCGTTGTTAATGGACAGCATCGGGCTGCCAGAGCTGGCCGGGCTGCCAGAGCTGGGGCCAGAGCTGGGGCATTTGATCTCGAACCCTTGGGCCGGGGAGGGGCTCTGGCCAGCAATACCAAAAGGATAAGGGATGGACATATTGGAGCACATGGAGGTGCTTGGTTTCATGGAAATGGAATGAACGAAGGATGGAGGGAAGCATGTGAGGAGGAGCAATGGCAGGAGAAAAAGGCGAAGCATTTTCTCCTCTTCTGGTCTGTGAAAAGAGCAGATAGGCCATGGGAAATACGGCAACGCTTATTTATCAACTCAGATTGCAAGACTTAGGCATGTTTGTTTGGACTTTTTTATCAGCTTAAAAACCAAAAAGTTAAAGTCTAAACAAACAAGTAGCTTTTTATCTGAACCTTTCAAAAGTCATAAGCCTACATATAACTAAAAGCCAAAAGCTTTGTTGTAATTTCCCCTTATCTGGTATTCTCGCTCTGTGTTGGCATTTTGTTGTAATTTCCCCTTTACTTTAATGTAAGGCATAGCTCCTGCCATTTATTTCAAAAAAAACTAAAAGCTAAAAGCCACTGGAGAGAGGTTTTTTTGGCTCATTGATGATTGATTTTAGACTAATAATACTAAGGTTAGATAAAATTACCCACCTCTATCACGTACAAAAGCCATTAGCTCACGTACAAAATGAACCTTGCCCCTTGAGATCGACTGGCTCTGTATTGAGGAGTTGTGTTCTTGGGGTAGTCTTCGCGAGGGAATGCAGAGTCTTCCAAGGGTTCAAAAATGAGTGATTGGCTAAAAATGCAGTAAAGCCAAATCTGAACAAACCACAAGGGCCCTTCTACATTGCCGACGACAAACTTGGCAAAACCGTAAAATAGCCAACTCCTTATAACGTGCATTATTTGATAAACGGCGCCCAATAGCATTTTGCCAAGGGTAAGTCGACGGCCCTCCACTAGTCGCTCTGCCAGGAGTTGATAAACTTGCGTCGGCCCAAGAGAAGCCCCACAAAATAGAAATCTCTCTAGCCATAAATTCAGAAAGGCAACGTGCTCCTCGTCCGATACCAGCCCATTCACTTTGTTGTTATGCTGAATATACTTGCTCCATCCTTCACCTTTGGATTGGATCAGCTTGTGCCTGGGCTTCCCGCTAAAAGCCGATATTTGCTCACCGTCAGGCCTAAGGCAACACAGTTCGGCTACATCTAGAAGGGTTGGGCCGATTAGGCCATTTCGAAAAAGGAAAGCGTTGAAAGTGTCTGGCAAAAAATAACATGCCGTGGCTACTAAGGGCTCATTGGCTTCTGGATTGGCTAAACTCAAGGAAAGGCATTCGTCTATATCCATTCTCTCACATTCCTCTCTCTTTTGGGCCGATATTTGAATAAACCAACTTCTCCATCCTTTAAGAGTTGTCGGCCAAACTCTAAAACTTTTGCCCCACTCCTCTACGTTATAACCGGCGGCCGACAGGGGAAGTCTAGGAATTTCCTGATTGATAACTGTATCGGTATCTAGACTCCCTAGTAGTCCTAGATAATATTGATTGTTACTTTCAGGAATCGGTATGAGTACCTGAGCTGAATCCATTCAGCCGACTTGGGGAAAAGCTGATCAGAGAGCTTGATCGCAAGAAGAGAAAAGTCGATTGCTGCTAGTTCAAGAGCTCGAAGGTGTGAAAATGACAGTGGAGGTCCCTCATATTTATAGCACGGTGAAAAGTTAAAACGGCGGGAGAAGATTTTGGAGCGACATGTGCATTTAAAGCGCACCGAGATTTTTATGACGCCATTAATGCAGCGGTTATCAAAGAGTTTCTTTCAAGCTGATGGCAAGGAAGCCGACGGGATTTTCGAGAAGGCCGATCGGATTTTTCGAAGACAACGAGTTATCTTCCAAAAATAGGGGGCATATGTTTGCGTCAAAATTTGGCAAGTACGGCATAATCGACAATCCGAGATCAACAGGAGTTTGGATAGTACACGAAGGTGGTATTTGGAAATAGATGAGTCTGTTTAGAAAACCAAATTGACACGGATTATGTTTGTCGTGTTGTAATAGGACTCGGATCGGTCGAAGGGTATATAAGATGAGCCCAGACCGCTAGGAAAAACAACAACCAGAAATCACATCTACTCTTGTTTTCGTTTACTTGTTTCTAGTCTTGTAGTCGAGTCTTGTAAGTTGATTTTGATCAATAAAGTTGCGTATCGCTGATTATTGGTCTTTATCGATTTTATCCCATGTTTGATCTGCTCTATTTTGCTGCGCATTGCCTTCTCAGATCGATCTACCTTTATCCCTCGATTAGTCATGATTGGCTAATTGCTTCACGGCCTGATCGGCTTTTAGCTGATCGGAGTCAGGCCGACTATCGATTTGATATCGGTTTTGATCAAATTTACAACTTTTCTTATCGATTGATTGCAGGGTCAAATCGATTGGCACGTTTGAACCGGATGTTCGTCTGGTATACTGAAGTCAGAAACCCTACTTCAAATTTTTGATGTCAACAGAAGGATAGGGGAAAGACACATTAAAACGTGTTGAATAAATCGGATTTCACTATTGAAGATGCCTTAAATTTTTTCCTTCCGTCAAGATCCTCTTTGCCTTGCTAGGAAGGATAGGGGAAAGACACATTAAAACGTGTTGATAAGTCGGATTTCATTTCTCCTGAAGAAGAAAAAAACGTTAAACGTTTGCTCCAAAGACTTGATGAGAAAGTGCCCGGTCAAATATACGTATATTCATGGGAGGTTCCCAAACCTCTCGGCCGGGTGCCATACTGCCATACATGTCAACTCCGGCGAGTCCCACGGGGTTGGGTTGTCGCTGTGTAGTTTTTCCATGGACTAACGTGAACGCTACACCGATTTCGACTTTATGCGTTGACTTACCTAATTACAAGTCCAGTGAATGCCACACTGATTCTAACACTGCCCCGTGATTAGAATAAGCATAGGAAGTTCATCGCGAGCTGCGGCCAGCGTCTTCCCTTTGGTATCAGCGGCACGGCCCAAGGTTTGTCATTGTGCGGTTTTTCCGTGGACTACAAGAGGAAAGACACAGTTTTTCCACATCGTCGTTTTCCCTTTGGTTGAACGACGAGGCCATGCCAGGGTTAAAAATTTCGGTGAATTTCGGCGAAAATTTGGATTTCGGGATAGGCTGAAATTTGAAGTACCGGACGAATTTAAAATTTTAAAAAAATTGAATTTGCTACAGTACTGCTACAGGAATTTCGGTGAAATTTCGGGTTTTGAAACCAGATTTTAATGTTTTAGGGCCGGATTTGACCGGAATTAGTCCAATAACCCTTAAAAAAGTCATTTTACATGAAAATTTGTTGAAAAACTAATTTTTTTGAGACGTTTTAAAATTTGGGCAGAAACATTGTCAGATTTTTATAAAATTTTACAAGCTTGATAATGATCTGAAACATTTATAGTACCATATTTAGTAGTTTAGGATCTTACAGAAAATTTTTCAAAATAATTGAACTTCATTTGTTATCTTTAAAAAATCAAAAACAGAATGGACATAATTGAGACAGTAAACTTGTTATATTTTTCTAAATTTGCTCGAGTGTGATCATGAGTTAAATTTTTAATGAAAGATTAATAATTTACTTATTACTATTCTATAAAATTTTCAAAAAAAATTAAATTTTTTGTTTGATCAATCAAATCTATAAAACCATTGAACTTCATTTGTTATACTATATTGCAAAAACCAAAAGAGAAAGAACATAAATGCACTGTGCCTTGTAAGAATTTTATAAATTCACTAGAGTGTGATCATGATTCAAAATTTTTATGAGATCTTAAAAACTTCTTTATCACTCTTCTTTAAAATTTTCATAAATTTTGAACCTTCTTTTGTTGCTAAAGCAAATCTATATATGGATTATCAGGCTTTTATTAGGATGTAGCACTGTCAAAATTTTTGGAATATATTCAAGTACTATAATCATATGAAACTTTTATAAAAATATTAGTGACACATCAGGACCTTCCACAAAAAATTTCAAAATTTTTGAACGTGGTTTGGACTATTTTTCATTCTGTTCAAATTTGCCGGTAAGGCTTTTATCAGCATAGTAGTACTGTACGAATTTTTAAAAATTCTTGAATCTTTATAACCATATGAAAATTTTATGGAAATATTAATGATTCATTAGAATCATGAAAAAAAATTCAAAATTTTCTAACATCGTTTGTACTATTTTTCAACCGATTCAAACCTGCCGATCAACGTTCCATCTACATAGTACCAATGTTTGAATTTTTAAAATTTCCACAAATCTGATAATCACCTGAAATTTTATGAGAACATCTCTAATGTGTCAGGAACCTTCAAAAAAAATTCAAAATTTTTCAACATCGTTTGAACCATTTTTCGGTCAGTGCAATTTCGCCAAATTTTCGGGAATTTCGGCCGAAATTTCGGATAATTTCGGCGAAATTTCGGTAACAAACAAACCGGATTTGAATTTTTTTTAAATTTTGAACGGATTTTGGCCGAATAAAAAGAAATTTCACCGAAATTTCGGATTTCGGCCCTGGCCAAATTTTTGAGCAAAACGAAAATTTGATCCCTGGGCCATGCTACTGCAGCAATTTTGGTTGAACTTGGCTATCATGAAACACTGCCAGTGCAATCAATAGCTCCACCTCCACGGCTCCACCGAATACAAAGGCATGATAGGACAAAAGAGTGGAACAACACATATACATGCAGCTGAAGAACTGCAGAGAGCAAACGGGCAGGCAGAACAGAATTTAGGAATACAGCTGTCAGAGGTTGGATTCAAGAACACGCTGGAAGTGATTTTTTTCCTTCTCATGGCAAGAAGACCAGTTACGAACGGGAAATAAAATGAGGGCAGCCATATCAGCAGATCCCTCCATCAAGCGAACCTGATCAATTTAACACACTATCTATCCAACAATCACCGATTGGACTCCAAATGTGCGGTTGCTTAATAGCAGGTCAGGCCGAAGCCAATACCACAATCGAGGGTGTGCATGCATCCACCTATCCGGTGCGAACTCACATTTTCGTGCTAGAATGCAGACTCGCAACTTCAGTTAATATAATTAGCACGGAATCGGGTCACCTGTTGGGATCGGATTTTTAAATCCGAACCCTCTATGTATTCCCGTGCTAGTTTAGAAAAAACTAGCACACACAATGAAAACAGTGATGATAACACAATCATATCACGAATCAAATAATATTAATTAAGTTGAAAGATTTAGCCTTATGGCCAACTTATTACAAATAAACAGCCTCATGGCTTGAGTTCAATAAGAAGCAACGGAAATAAAACAGCAGCAGTAGAATGAGCCAATCCATATACCCAACAGGCAATCGACTGGGGTACGCGTCCTAGTAGTCCGGATCGCCATCATCATAACCACAAACATAGAACTCGTAGTCACCTTCAGCTTCAACACACTCCTCTGTGGAAAGTTGCAAGGGTGAGTACAAAATGTACTCCGCAAGTCTTGAAAACATAATGCATAATAGCTATATGCATGCCTGAACAATTGAAGGCATAATATGGTTTCTTTTGCATAAAGCAGAATTTAACTTTAAATACCAATAGTAATTTCGTAAAGCAACATTTAACAAAATGTAATAGAATAGTAATTGAATTTTGATATAACAATAACACAGGTTCCAACCACCTGACTGGCTCCAATCGCCAAACCAAAATCTGAGAGTTCCAACCACTCACGGATTCCCAAACCACCATTTTCATTTAAAACAAAACCATAATATCTACAATGTGCTAGCGTACCTTGCTTGCCCTTGACCGTGGGCACGGCTACTTAAGTAGTTTTAACTCTGCAGAGTATGTACAATTTTACCCACAAGACATGATCGACTCTTGTCGCTATGCAATTAACACACTTCCTTTGGTGTGTCGGCAGAGAGATCATGACAAGACCTTTACAATGCATGACACCGCTACTAACTTCGTTCGCAAAGGTTTCACCGCTGTTAGGGTTCTAGCCACCCAGTACAGAAGCCCCCTCTTACGCCTTGCGAATGTCTACATTCGATACCCACATTCAACCAAATGGCGAAGCCAATAACGAGACGCACAAATTAATTAGCCAGGTCGTATCCATATAGACTTGTGGTTGTACGGTAGTGCTCGGTCCATGGTAACACATGCTTCGGTCCTTAGTTGACTAGGGCGGAACATTCACTTTACAAGGTCTCGTGCATCTAACACCCACCCAACATCCATCCGCCCCGGTCTAAGCTATTTCTAATTTATTTCAATTAAATAACAGCAACAATACCAATTGCCACAATCTCACAAATAAGTTTTAAACAATGTTTGAAAAGTTTTCCATAATGGCACAATACCGAAACGTATAAGCAGGACTAAGCAATTCTACCGTCCCATACTACACTAATAGTTATCATCAAATACAGTAGCTAGTATCACCTAGGGTGTCAAAGATTGTCATGATTAAAATCAATGAGGATATAACAAATTAGGAATTTAGCTAAACCCTAAGTACATTATGCAAAATAATAAGCATGCATAATTTAAAACAACATATGCTTTTCATAAAATCTAGGATCAACATATTCAAGGAAGACTTGCCTTCGTTGACACCTGCTGGATCTACCTCTGCCTGATGATTTGTTTGAACTTCGACTGCGTCGTCTACACGTGAAACGAGAACAAATAAATAAAACAAATTCAAACAAAATTCAAAAATTGAAAATAATGGTACTAGAAAATAGATCATGAATTTAGATGAATTTAGAAATTTGAATCACTGGAATCGGAGCTCGGACGGACGAAAACGGGCTCTTGGAAGTTTCTCGGGAGAGAAAATCAGAGAAAAATCAGAGAGGGTGACACGTGTCAACACGTGATTGGATGGAATTTTGGGATTTTAGGGAATAATCAGAAAAAAGGAAATGAATTGCCTCTGACACGTGGGGTCCACATGTTAGCGGCTCGGCTCACCATGGACTGGGATCACCGAGGGCTCTGGGGTGACGAGGTGGGACACGATGACGCGGCAGGACACGCGGCGGCTAGGGCTGAGGTGGCAACCACGCTGGTGGTGTGCGCGATCGGCGGGCGGCCGATCAGGCACGGACTCGCGGCGATTATCCGACGGTGGCTCGGGATCGGACGGTGGAGGGATAGAGGCGACGTGGCTCGATCCGAAGCATTCACCGTAGATCGGACGGCCGACGGGTGGAGATGCGGGCGAGGAGACGTGGCGCGATCCGAGACGAAGGGGGACGATCGGACAGCCAGAATCGGGCGGTGCATATCGATGGCGAGGCGGCGGTGCTTTTCCGCCGGACGCGAGGAAGACGGCACGAAAATCGGTGGAGAAGCACGGATCGGGCATGGCACGGTGCGGGTTCGAGAGAGGGCAACGCGACGGGCTCGAAGGTGCAACCCATCATGGCGGAGACTCACTGACGGCAGAGAAAATGGCGGCGGAAGGCTTCGGGACGGCGGACGAACTCCGGCGAGGGAGAGCTCTGTGCTGGCGGCGACTCGGGCAACGAGACCTAGGGCAACGTGTGCGGCGCGGAGAGGCGAACCTCGTACAGGGTGCGGCATCGGCTTTTATAGCCTCGGGAGGCGCGAAAAACACGGAATCCGAGGGCGGCTGCGTGCGGCGCGAGAACTCTGGCGGCGGCTAGGGTTTTCAACTGAGGCGCGATGTGGCGCGATCAGGACCGTCCATGCGGCGCCGATCAGGCGGCACACATCAAGCGGCAACGCGGGCGAGGGATGGTCGTTGGATCGGAATCCAACGGTCGGGCGCTATGGTTTTTAGCGGGCTGCGACAGGCATGAACAGGGACAGGGCGACTAAGCTGAGAGAACGGGCCGGGGAAAAAGGATTCAGCTTGGAAGGAAAAAGAAAATTAAAAACCTTTCCGAATTTAGAAAAATCCCAAAAATTCAAATAAAAGAAAATAAATTCAAATAAATAGAAAATAAATTCAAAAAAATCTCCAAAAATGTAGAAAAATTCCATGAAGTACAAGGAACCCAACAGAAACTAAAAATATTTAGTTTGATGGATAGATTACTCCAATTAAATCCTTTTGCTTTTTGAAAAATCCAAATTAAGCTTTAATTAATTCGAGGAAAATGCAACTGGTTCATTTTGAAATTCAAGCACTCAAAAACTCAAATTTTGGAATGTTACATCACCTGTGTCAATGATCGTCACCATAGGGCTAAGCGCTGCTAGCGTCAAACATAGGACCTGGCAGCTCAGCTTTTAAGCGGCTCTTGGTATAAGTTAAAAAGCCCAGTTTGAAACAGCTTTTAATTGTGTAGATTCTAAATTCTTTAAGAATATGACAGCTTCTGATTCTCCAAAAATCCAGATTACCGATTCTTTAAGAAACTTCTCCCGCAATTAGAAGTAGATTTGTACACAAAATCAGAAGTTATCACCCACTCGATTCTTGGAGAATCTGGAATCTGTACAATCAGATGTTGTCCTAAATTGGGCCATAATTAGCAAAAGCCAAAAGCTGAAAACTGGGTTAGACCTGCTTTTGTAGTTTATTGCTGAGAAAAATTAGCTATTTGTCGAACGGTCTTTTATAAAAAGTTACGACCGTTTTTTAGCCTAGAAAGACAAAAAGCAGTTTTTTAGAAAAGTTACAGCTTCTCTAAATAGGCCCATAGCATGATAGAACAATAGTTCGTAGATTCTAAACAAGTATGTCTATTCATCATTCAGATTAATTTATCTGACTTTTTCGATTAAAATCATTCATATCTCTTAGCCATTCAATTGAGATTCAAAGGCCATTAACCTCTCCCAAACTTTCCTATAAAAGAACAACCCTGATCTCTGCTCCTGTGTCCTGTCTCCCTCCCACCATGCAGCCACCCAGCCGCCTTGCCAACGTCATCC
This sequence comes from Guadua angustifolia, assembly GCA_036346375.1. NCBI lineage: Eukaryota > Viridiplantae > Streptophyta > Magnoliopsida > Poales > Poaceae > Guadua > Guadua angustifolia. The sequence continues at coordinate 8,985,791 of CM070507.1, read as the reverse complement.
CAGCACCGACGAGGCCCACTCGTGACCCTTCCTGCTTTTGCCGCCCGCCGCCTCCTCCCTTTTCACAGCCACTGCCAGCCTCTTCCTCTCCCGTCGCCACCACCGTTCGTCTCCAGCTCCCCCTCTTGCCATCTCTGCCTCCCTCTAAGTTTGGGGGCTCCGATGAACCCTAACCTAGTGGCGGTGGAAGCCAGAGAGGAGGATGTGAGATGGTGGGAGAAGATGACCTCGCATGCTGAAGTATGAATCCCCAATTAAATCGCAAGGTCAAAAATTCAAATGATTTACACAAAAATTATCATTCAAATGGTGTATAGCAATTCTAAACAATGTTAGCTTCTCAAGTTCTCAACCACGTGTGATCAGACGAATCATATATGCTCCCACTGTCCCACACCGAGCGAGCAGCTCAGAGTTCATATTTTAGAATCCAATTCTAACAAGAGGAAAACTAATCAACGGTATAGCGTCGTTAGTCAAAACGACGGGATAGACATCCACTGTTCTTTATCATTATATCGATCTATCTCACGAAACACGATCGTTCCGGTCGTGGGGCCTTCCGAACCACGCTAGGGCGCGGACATCCTCGTAGAGGCTCATCAAGTGCTGCAGATGTGACCAGTAGGGAGTACAAAACACGTGGGGAGAAGCATTGGATTCTGCTCCACCAACCATGCACCACTTGAGCTCATCTTCATTGCTGTTCTAACACACACTTAGTGTTTTTTTTAAACATGGAAGAGTTTGGAACTTGCTTGGGTTTTGGGTGTGAAACTTGGTGGAACATGGTGAAACCTGCTTGATTTTTGCAAGAGGTTTCATCACATAGTTTTACATCTACGTTTACAGTTTCATCATGTATTGATAGTTTGTACGACTATGTTTTAGTAGATTTCATTTTTTAGGGCTAAGTTTCATGAGGTTTCATAATATTTTATCCAGATATATAAATCCTGTGAAATACGCTAGATTTTTTGAATATTTGACAAATCTCATGAAACTGGTTTTCATTTGTTTTTCCTGGAACTTGTGAAACTTTGAAGTTAGCCTCTTGAAGCTCAGTTAAAATTATTTTGAATTTCATTTTAGATCACGTCTAAGTTTACAGTTTCACAGTATTTGATAGTTTTACGACTATATTTCAATAGGTTTCATATTTAAGTTTTTCAAGGTTTTATGAGTTTACGGTTAAGTTTCACAACGTTTTATAGATAAATTTCATAAGGTTTCACGATATTTCATAAGTTACAATAGGTTCAAGTATTGTAACTTTTCAGGGATAAGTTTCATGACGTTCCACGAATGTTTCATTAATACGTTTCATGAAATTTGATCAATAGTTTCACGTCTATGTTTACAGTTTCATCAGGTATTGATAGTTTGTACAACTATGTTTTAGTAAGATTTATATTTCAAGGCTAAGTTTCACATATAAATTTTATGAGGTTTCATAGTATTTCATCTAGATATACGAAACCTGTGAAACCCACATGCTGAAACTTGGTGAAACTGCTGGATTTTTTGCTTTTGAAATGAGAAACTTGGTGAAACTTGCTTAAATTTTGCTTTTAAAACTTGAAACTTATTGAAGCTTCTTTTCCGAAACTTGCTTGAATTTTGCTTTCTGAATCTTAAAACTTAGCTGAAACATAAAACTTTCTTTGAGACTTCAAGATTGAGGATTTGAAACCCGAAACCCGCATGATACTTTTGGTTTGAAATATGTACGCAAGCTTGAGATTTCAACATGTTTTAGGTTCTGAACCCTGGAACTTACAGGTTAATAACTGTTTTAAACTAAAGTTTTGACATGTTGAAACTTGAGACAGGAATGATTTGATGCGAACGTGAAGGATAACTATCGACGCCCCTAATCGCGGAGGACAACATCGACGACTGACAGGTCTTGCGCAGTTGCGCTACCAGAGGATGGCTGTAATGGACTTGATGAGGAGGACATGCATAACATACCTGACCATTCGATCAAAACAGATCGCACGGTCGAACCCTATTCCGCTGAAAGTTGTTTCTACGGTATACTATGTGCTAGTCGCACTCTTCTAACAAATCACTAACTCCATGTACAATTCACATCTATACTATACTAAAGATGGGAGGAATCGCAACCTCTGGGCGCTTTGAGCAGCGGCCGCTTATTTCGGCTCATTGCACGCCGTGGCCGCTTAGGTCAAAAAATTCGTGTTTAAGTCCCTCGACAAATTCATAATTACGTATAAGTCCTTCCTGCGGTTTTTTATGAAGAGGACCTTCTGGTTCAGAAAAATTACGGATCTTTTGTGAGAGGACCCTAAGTAGATACCAAAAAAAACGTAGTGACGTTTGAATCATTCCGGCTAATTTTCACGAAAAGGAACTTTTCAATTTAGCGCGATCGCGGGTCCTTCGTGAGAGAACCCCAAATAGATGCGAAAAAAAACGTGATTGCATTTGTGTCCTTTCGACCGTTCCGCTCTGTCGGCGTGTTTCACCTGACAGTTATTCTCCCTAGACGGAGTCCGGGGTTCAATAGAGGTGGTCTTCGCGGCAGGACACCTACGGGTTCTCCCGAGGGATCCACACAGATAGAAATCCAAGAACACACCGATATTACCCAGGTTCGGGCCTCCGATGTGGGTAATAGCCCTACGTCCTGCTTATGTTTCTGTTAATGTGTTTTTAATATATTGCAAACGCTCGATCTTCACTCTATCTCCCTTTCTACTCTGTCTTCTTGAGCCCTCTCTTCTCTGCTCTTCTCCGTGCTCTCTTTCATTCCAGTCCCTCCTTCTCGTGCACCGAAGCTCCCTTATATAAGTCGGGCTGGCTCGGGCAAGTGGGAAGATGACATCATACTAATTACACTTCATTTATTACACCAATCGCTGTAGCCCCATCTCCTAGCTTCATTCTTTGTACCACCGTCCAACTCCGCACCGTCCGCCCGGGAAGCGACTTGTATGCGACGGGTTAGGTGCAGGACGACAGAGGGATAAGCTATCGTACCGTCAGCAGAGCCACACGCATTCAATGGTTCTGACATGGTGTGTCGGGGGAGAACACTTCGAGGTGAAACTCCCCTATTCCTTCGACGTACGCCTCCATGCCTAACCGATAGCGAACCCTTGAGTACCTTCTGACTCCGTCGACCGACCACGTGGCGTTGGGGCCTGATCGCCCACCGCCGCCGGCGCCACGCCGCGGCCGCCTCTCGTCGGGCTCGATCACCCACTGCCGCCAGTCGCCACGCTGCCCGTCGCCCGGCGTTGTGCTCGATCGACCGCCGCCGCCAGTCGCCACATGGCACGGTCGCCTGGCGTCGGAGCCTGATCGCCCGCCTGCTCGCCAAGCTGCCACGCTTCCGCACTCGTGGCCCCTCCTGACCATGGTGGAGAGGGTACCCTAGCGTAAAGTACACCGACACGCTTATTTTCTCGATGATTTAAAAAAACACCGCTAGAAAAAAAGAAATTATTTCTACGAAAAAAACAACACGCGCGACGTGTTATGCCGTGAAAACAATCTATACTAAAGATCAAAAACTTCTTGGCCAGAAACCGCTTCCGCGTCGCGCTGGCTCCCTCACGTGACTCGCGCGCGGCCAGCTCAGCCGGCCGGCTCTGCTCATTTTTTCCCGTGTAGGTCCCTCAAAAAAATACGTAATCTTGTGTAGATCCTTCCCACGGTTTTTTACGAGAAGGACCTTTTGGTTCAGGAAAATCGCAGATCTTTTGTGAAAGGGCCCTAAATAAATACCGAAAAAAAACTTAGTTACATTTGGATCATTTCAGCTGTTTTTCACGAAAAGGACCTTTCGATTTCGCGCGATCGCGATTCCTTCGTGAGAGGACCCCAGATAAATGAAAAAAAAACATGATGATTAAAAAAAGCGCCTAAAAAAATGAAATTGTTTATGCGAAAAAAACAACGCACGCGGCGTATCACGCCGCGAAAACTATCCTAGTATCCACAACATTGAGCATATTTTCATATTGCCAATTTGCCATAAGAAACAAACAGAGAACGAAAGAATGTATGGTGTAAGACCTATCGTCAGGTCTGAAATGCCCTCTTCAGCGGGTTAGGTTTAGTCTTGTCCCATATTTGGTGTTAATTAAACTACGTACTTCGCATGTTCGGTTTAGTTTGTTTCCATCTTAACCGCCGTTGAAATAGCATCAGTTGACTTAAGCAATAAGAGGGAACAAGTCTTCATCACTAGGTCAGCAGCTTGTAGTGTTACGATCCTGAGTACTTGGAATGGGGTACTTGACTGGTTGAATTTTCGAATGTGATGAACTTGAATTCAGAACGAGCTATTGATTAAGTTTGGAACTCTGGACTTGTTAGGCCGAGTCAGGACTAGGCTCACAAAATTTTCCATGGGCTTATTAGGCTGAGCCAGGACTAGGTAGAAAACGTAATTTCAAAAATGTGAATTCAAACTTTGGATTTGAATGAGAACCAAATGAAAGCCACTCTCAATTTAGATTTGAACTTTTCAAGTTCGGGCTCTTTAGAAAACTGACGATGCTAAGATTTCTAAACATTGACGGTTAACCAATCGACCGATTACCGCCGGTGTTTTTCTCCCTGGCGTAGAGGCGAGATTGGCGACGCCGACCGCTGGCCTGCCGTCCATTTAAGCTTTAATAGATGGGCGTTTACCGGTGCTCGTCGCGTCTGGACTTTTCAAGAGGCAGTTGGTTCGGTGGACCGTGGACGGCAACCCTAAGGGCATTCGCAATGGTGCCTAGTCAGCTATCTATAAAAAATTCATATCAGTATTTATCATATGTGGCAAACAATTAAATGAAGAGAGAGAACGCTGCTATCTATAGACCTGTAGATTGTCTATTAATTAAATGAAGAAAGAGAGAGAACACTCTATTTATTAAAAATAGTTATAGACATCTATATAGATTCATCATTGCAAGGGTTTACTATAGTATGGTATATAGATAACATGGATCTTACTATAAAGAGTAATTATCTTTAATCATTGCGGATGCCCTAACCATCACCATCTAGTCGCCGCATGCAGATCCCAAGTTCACAGTTGGCAGAGGACCATTCATGAGGATGACATCGTCATCAATACCAAGTTCCATGGTAAGTATAGTACTTTTCAGAGTCATTCTGAAGGCTTCAAAAATAAAATAAAGAGCATTCCTAAATTACCATTTCACAAACAATTTGCACAGTTGGCAGAGGACCATTCATGAGGATGACATCAAGTCATCAATACCAAGTTACATGGTAAGTATAGTACTTTTCAGAGTCATTCTGAAGGCTTCAAAAATAAAATAAAGAGCATTCCTAAATTACTATTTCACAAACAATTTGCACAGTTGGCAGAGGACCATTCATGAGGATGACATCAAGTCATCAATACCAAGTTCCATGGTAAATATAGTACTTTTCAGAATACTTTTCAGAGTCATTCTGAAGGCTTCAAAAATAAAATAAAGAGCATCCCTAAATTACCATTTCACAAACAATTTGCACAATTGGCAGAGGACCATTCATGAGGATGACATCAAGTCATCAATACCAAGTTCCATGGTAAGTATAGTACTTTTCAGAGTACCAGCATAGCTTGGCACTAGTTGATACTACTGCTCGCACGATGCACCATCTAGAATCCAATTATAACCAATCATTATTTACTAATTAGCATCGATTGTCACAAAATGAACCAGCGAAACCAACAACAAAAACAGGATTGCTCTGCGAACGCAGGCCCCGACATTTCCAGCGGAGACAATCAGCTGAAAAATTTTCGACATGAAAAAAAATTCTAGCAGTACCGAACCGCTGGAAATCAATGTAGAAAAAAATATCCAGCGGTTTTCAGCAATCCCAGAGAACTGAAAACAAATAAAAATAATTTTCCAACGGATTCTTACCGCTGCATTTGAGGGCTGGGAACCAAATCTGCAATTTCATCGCAAAAACGGCTACTTCCAAAAAAAAAAAGTTACAGAGGGAGCTAAAACAATAAAAATTCCAAAAACAGCAGTAAGTACTAGTTCCGAAAAATGAAGATCAAAATTCTATATGGGGTTTCAACTGCTAGCCTCGTCGCCAACCGCAACACGACCTCTCCGCTGCCTAGTGGCCGCGGTCCCGTCCTCGTGCTTGAGGACCACTTGCTCGTCGGCTTCCGACCAGACCCACCAGGCTGAGCCGTCCGAGTTCGCCGGCTTCGTCGAGGCCGTCAAAACAGGTGAGGACCCCTCTGTTAAGGGGCAGGGAGGCTGCGGAGGGCGGCCGGTGGGAGAGCATTGCGGCTGCGGTAGGGAACTAAGGGCGCGCGGACGCGCCATGGGAGAGGCAAGGTGTGGCAGAGGCGGCGGCTGGAGGCGGGAGAAGGTGGTGGTAAGCGGTGCCGGAGAAGGAGACGAGGTGTGTCGATAATTTGTAAAAGCCAAAGGAGGGAGAAGGGAAATTTGTCTGTTTCTTCCTCAGTTCCTTCCTCTACACAAACAAGGCCAGTATGCAACACCGCAAAAGGCACAAGCCGAAGAAAATTTCCCATTCTTGGTTCCGTGAGCGACAAAAGTTACACAAATGCTACTGCCAGTATACAAGACTGCAGTACACCACACAAAAAATAACAGTTATTTCACACCAATCCTTGACAGACAAATGACAAAGCAGTGCAAATATTGTAGTAACAACTAATAAATAATTTATTGACATATTGAGGCAAGGTTAACAGCGAAGCTAAATTGTTCACAACATTTGGTGTACTTGTTCTGGTTATATTACATCGACTAGCTACATTCACTTCAGAACATACAGGTGAAGCAGGTCCTCTAAACAATAAAAAACTAGCATATCTGAATATAGGTGAGGCAATATACATGACACCAGAAAACCTATGGACTGTTGGCTATGTATGTAAAACAGAAGTTTAACTAAATAGACACAGGATAAAATGCTTAAGTTAGTACTTTACAGTACTGGAGACAGCCAATCCAAATGTTGATCACCATTCTGGTTGCTCTTTGAATAACGCTCCTTCGGGGAGGTGGTTAGCTAGACTCTCACAAGGCAGTATCCATCAGATTGCCAGACAAAGGTTTTGGCGTCTGGAATGATATACATTAACAGTTTTCAATCTTTACATCAGCTACCGCAGTCAGAGATCAGCAGTTTTGAGGTATGAACAGTTTGTGACTTCAATGCCAGAGAATGTACATAAAAAGTTGCAAGCCTGAGCCAGGTTAAACAATGCCAACCAATGGTACTATCATAGCCAACGCCTATAGCGGATCCCGTACAGCAGGACTAGCCATTCTAACACGGTGAGCAACAGCAAGAGATGGCCTGCCAACTGCTTCCATTATCCTACTGAACACAACTTTTGCAGGGACACATGTGACCAGTGGGATTGCTCCCTCTTGTTTGATCAAACCCCCCAAAATGTCACTGCGCCTATGTGCCTTTGCTTGAGAAATGGAAGAAAGGGCCCTGACTTTCTGGCTTGATGAGCTTCCTTTCTTGGAGTTGGAGGGCTTCTTTTGAGATTTATGTGACAATGGCCTCCGAAGATTAGAGATGCTTTTCTTCACAAGCCTAGCCTGCTGGTTGAAAGGAGCAGAGAACCTATTAAAGGGGGGGTTCATCTCCCAAAGCCCCTCGTCGTCATCGCCATTGAAGGCTGCTTGTGTTGAATTAGAACGTGGAACTCTTGGCATAAAGGTCCTTCTGCCTGTTCGCCAAGCAGGTGGTGCTGCTGGGTTATGTTCCAGAACAATATCACTGCCCAAAACAAGGTGGTCAGTTGAACCATCTTCAAGTATTCCAATTTGGATAGGGTGTCCAACAATAGCTTTGCCGTTCAGTCTGCTCATTAAAGAAACAATCGGGACATGCTCGCCTTGATAGCCGGCCTGTACCTTCAGGTCAACGGTAAACAACATTGGGCCCATGTAACCAAGATGTGAGCCATAATTCCGTTGATACAATGAAGATCTTTCCCAGTATGCCTTCCGACCAAGAGAAGAAATCTGATCACCATTCTTATTTAGTGAAGAAGTCTTGCAAGAAATTTCAGTGTCATCGAAAGAAGTGTAACTTCGTCCAAGATCTCTTGTAGGTTTCAAAGATGCCAGATAGTCTTTACCATAATATCTGTTAACCTCTGAATGGCTGACAACTTTATCAATTAAATCTGTTTCATCAGAATCACAATCCAACTCTTCTTCAGTTTGGTAAAAGGTTTGACCAAATGATTGATGGCTGGATGCACCAACACTCTCCATTTTAGGATTACCTTCACTGACCCTATATAGTGACCCTTTCATGAAACTATTGGATTTGTCTAACGATAGATTTCCATCTGTCTTACCCATAGGTCTCTTCGCTCCATTGCGTTGGTTGCGTTTACCTTTCATATGCCACTGGGAGACACCTAGCTCAGAAGGACCACCCACATCCTCAAAGACATTTTGTTGAGGAATACAAGTAGAAAAGGTCACCTCATCATCATTGTCATCCACATGCCTTAACTTATTAGAAGCCTGAAGGGAATAAGGATCACATGCATCTGACTCTGGGGACTGTCTCTTAGCATACCCTACCAATAATATTATCACAAGAAAGGTGAACAAATAAGGTAAAATATCCATAGAGAAGTAAAATTACATTGAGTAGAGCATTGGAATCAAATATCACATTTCCAGTCAAAAGTTGAGGCTTTATTTCCGGTCAAAAGTTGAGGTTTTATTATTATAGAAAAGAAACATTAGGCAACATACTTAGCTTATCTAAAATAGCAATATAATCAGCACACAATCAGAAAGAAAAGGCAGAAAGAAAAACTAAGAAGATGTATACAACACTACGTAGCATGATAGAAGCATTCTTGTACTCGATTATTTCAACAATTCAGCCCTACCCTCATGTGGAACTACATGATTACATGATCCATAAGTAATCAATTCTATAAGGAAAATAGCAACAATTCTACAGTACAATTAGACACCAATATTTGGCAGATAAGCAGGGGCATGATTATTATTGGTCTTTCAAATAAACATTCAAAGAAAAGGTAGCTAGCAGTGGAGGCACCTACTTTGCAAAAGTCGGGCATCATCTTCTGTCTCAGTTTCTGAGCATTCCCTCTCTGAAGAATCAGATCCATGCTTCGACACAAAGTCCGACAATGTTTGCTCTCCAGAAAAAGAATCAGGCAGCTTTAGATAACTTTCAGTCTCAAAATGAGCTCCTGTTGAAATCATTTGTGCAGAAGGTATATCACCATTGCCATGAACGTCACCAGAATCAGTAGACAGGTATGAGGACCCACTTCTATTAGACTGATAGATAGCAGGAAGAGGACCCTTCCCTCCTTCAATGAAGACAGTGCCAGAATCGTCATCGTGCTGGAAAGAATGGGGCAGTTTCACACTACTCTGTACAACTTGAGCAAGTGGCCGACATCTATCATGTTTTTTGACAAGTGATTCATCAAAAACACTTTCCTCTGATCTTTTCTTTTTCAGGGTTGTATTTTTTCCACCACTCTCTACACTTGATCTTCCTTGCATATGTCTCAAACGAGAAAATTCATTTCCGCGATTACTGAGAGTGTTCTCTGAATCCTCCCAAGCAAGAGATTCTGAAAAGTTTCTTTTTGAACCAGCGTGAAGAAAACCCTGCTCATACTCTTTTGTTTTACCAAGGAGAAGACAGTTATCTCCTTTCCGTTTTTTACTATTTTTACTTTTGTAACGAGTACTACTGAGATCTTTGCACTGTTGAGTCGCTGAGCTTTGCAAAGGCAGCTGAGGTTTCTGCATATTGTTTCTTGAGTAATATTCTGAAGAAAAATTATTGAACTCACTCCTCATATCAGAAAGGGGAACACTGCAGGTGTCATCAGCCCTGGAACCCTGATTCTGGTATTTCAATGCAAGCTGCTTCCTCTCCAATTCAAGAGCATGAAGAATAGCATCTTCTCTGCGAGCATATTTTTCTCTTCTCTTTACAGGAGTTCCTTCACAAGAGTTTGCCTTCTCAATACAAGCATCAAACTCCCCACACCTAAATGCCTTGACACGTTTTGATTTCTCAAGGTTATACCAGTCACTACACACACAAAAAAAAAGAGAGAGGAAGAATGAATCATTATAAAGACAACTAAATACAAAGAAATAATTGGAGTTAAAACTGTAAGTTTGCGGAAAGCAACATCAATGCCAGGCAGTTTTGAGTATTCTGCGCAGCAAGCGGTTTGGTTGTTATCATTGTGAATTAAAAAATCACTTGCAGCTAGAGATCAAGACCTGACTAATGCAATTGTAATATAAGGTGTAACCAAATAGAAGGAAACCCTAGTTCTCCAATATCTTAGGTACTGACTTGTGGATGGAGAACTACTTCAGTATATGGATCAGCAAATAAGCAGTAGGACGCTAAACAAGACGTCCATCCATTTCAACACAATTAGCTTGGTCACAAACTTTAGGACACATCCCTTACTTTCTTAAGAATCAGGCTTTTGTAAAAAGCACAAATGTTCTGCTTGGTTAATTACAGAGAAAGTACATACCATAACCTATTCATCTCTTTTGGTATTAGTTTCCACGCTACAAACAAACAAGCCATAGATAAACTGATATTCTCACTACATATAATAAAAATGATATGGCAAAAACAACATACCAAATCTAAAATGAGCTGTTTAAATTATCTAACCTGTATAAACTGCAGTGAACATAAGTGCCTTTTCTTTTTGGGGAGAAATGGTGTTTTTTAACTCTGTTGAACACGTGCATCACAGTATCGTTTTCACATGCCTCAACAGAAGGCCATGGCCATTAAAACATCATGATAACATAAAGATAAATTAACAGTTGAGATAATCATATATGGATGCACACCAGTATAGGTAAAACAACAAAGCAGGTCTGCACTTCAGATTGCTGCATCACTTGTTTCAACCCCACATAACAGACAGAGCAGCATACTATTATACGTAACATGATTTCAAGTTCACAACATATTACACACTGTTTAGTAAATGAATCCAAGTTATTATAACCTATCCTCATTGTGCTGTTAAACCACAACAAACATTGAAATACACACCCTGCAAAAGAATTATCCTTATTCCTCCACAAGGACAGACATGTAAGGTTGCACAAAAAAAGTGTGGAACTTTCTACCCCTATCAAAGTATTCATTCTTCCAATATAACAAGCAAAGTATCGGCACCCCAACAAATGCGACAATGTGCATAATACATCAAAGACAGCGGCTTAGCACTTGCAAATGATTTGGTTCGGGAATGATCCTCTAGATAGTCGATTGTCTGGCATTTGTTTAGCTATTTCAAAGTTGATGGTATGTATTGCCTAGACAATTAACGCATGATTTATTCAACGAGAATAGATGGAAGTCAAGTTATCTGGAATTGGTTACAATAGTTAAAATATTACATTGTTGATCTAATTGTGTTTGGAGTGCCATCACCGAAACATTCCCTTGTTGTTCCTTAAGCAAACAACTCCAAATTTAATCAACACCACAGACCATTCAATCCTAACCAAGCATGTTCTCGAAAAAGGGATACTAACCTAGCATTAAAAGTAAGCAACAGAATATAGCATTAAACTAGGGTGCAAAATAGAAAGAAGAACTAGAAGAGAAACTCACACGCTTGCGTCCTCGCGGCCGAGGAGCTTGACCGGAGTTCCTGTCCTCGGCGACATTATCTGTGACGACGGAAGCTCTTCCGGCCCGAGTATCCTCCCGGGCCACCACGACCCGTTCCGCCGCCGCACCCACACGATGGTCCCCGGCGAGCAATCCTCGATGCCGCCGCTCTCCACCTCCCCGTACTCCTCTCCTCCTCCTCCTCCTCCCGAGCTCCGGCCCATCCCGGCTACCAAGTAACAACCCCACCAAACCTAACCCTAGGCCTCAGCTCAAACCTCTTCTACAAGCCTCCCTCGTGCCGGAGATCTGCCCTCCATTCAAGTCCCGGAGGGCCGCATCTAGGAGGCTCCTGCTACCTCCCCTCCGGCGCGCCTCCGCCGCGGGATTTAGGGTTCCACCGACTAGCAGAAGCTTCTCTCCTCCCGCTCCGAGAACCTTCTCCTCCTCCTCGCCGACGTGTTCCGGAAAGGCCGCCGCCGCCGAAGTGGCCGTTCTCCCTCTCCAGCGCCTCCTCCGGAATTATATTTTCCTCTCTTTTTTTCCCTATCAGCAAAGTGCAACGAGAAAATAATGATAAAGTAATGAAACAAATCGCTGGGAATAGAAGGGGAGTCAAGACAGGATTGCTCTTTTGTCCCGGTTGGCTTCGTTTCTGCTGATGGTTTTGGTGGTCCAAGTCCAACGCGTGGGCTGATCAAAAAAAAAAATCCAACGCGTGGGGCAAGTATAATAACTGATGGCTGGAGCCCAAACAATACATGGGCCGGTGGAGTCCAGAACCGGGGCACGTCCCTGGTATTGTGGTCTGGCTGCCCGTCCTACTGGTTAACAGAGACTCTTCCAGAAAATGAATGAGTATAAGAGCATATATATAATAAGATTATCTTAGCTCACTTTTAGTCTATACATATCAGATTCGATCTATATGCAAGAGTGAAAAAAGAGGAGAGAGAAAAGAGCTTACTCTTATTTAGTAGGCAGATTATTTATATACAAAAGAGAAAAGATAGTTATTGCACAACATTTAGAGACAACCTTTAAAGACAGTGACGAATACTCATACCTGGGGTACCCCACAGCAAAGTATACATCTATTTCAAGATCGTATTTCTCTCAGTCATCCGGACGTAAGGCGAGAAAGGTTTGGCGGCGCCAGAAATCTTTGAAAGGGTATTACCAAAGTCTTCGTCCCTCACAGATGGAATTATCCTAAATATTGGCTAAACTACGGATGAATCATCTCGGGCCCGGCTCAAGACCCAAGAGGACACGAAGAATCTTGACCTCGATCAAGCCCACCAGGCGCTCGGCCAGTGGCTGGTGGGGCACCCAGTGAGCTCAACCAGTCTCGGTCGAGCCACGCAAACTCCGCCTCAACGACTCCGCCACGACACCCGATCGGCTCAGACTGTCACTCGCCCCATAGACATAACGGGCATGTTGGAGCAAGTGGCCTCTTCCCGAGGTGGCGCGGGTCGCTGGGTCAGCGCCGTCCTTCGCCCCACCAAACACGGTGGAGGCGCGCTCGATCCCAAGGCAACACGAAATCTGGCGTAGCAACGCCAAGAATCGAGCAGCCAGGCGGCGGAGGCGTCACGCACCTTCCCGTGAACATCTTGTCATTGTGTCTACTGACCAGCATGGAGACGAACAGAACTCGTCGAGTCATCGGGATCAAAGACAGGACTCCAGAGCATAGCATACTCCTACATCTTTCCTCCGAATTCGTGTAACACGCCTCCGACTATATAAAGGAGGCGGGGCCCTCGAGGAAGGGGGTGATTCATTTTCTTCGTTCTATCTCGCTCGCTCTCCGAGCCCAATTCAGGGCCTTGGGCCCGAAGCGAGTGTTCTTCGCTCCGGGCTCCCTCGCTCGGACGGCGCTAAGGTCTGTTCTTAGCCCTCGCTTGTAATCCACCACACTCGAGTAATGAGATTCACCACTCTGAATCGGGCGTAGGGACATTCGGCTGAACCATATACATCCGAGACTCCTTAGTCTAACCATTCGAGAGAGGGACGCGACCCTTATACCTACAAATTTACTTGCGGTTATCTGAAACAAACCGAGCAGGTTATTGTATAAGGTGGCTTTTATTCTTCCCAATTATGTTTATTTTGTTCTTCATTTTAAAGATAACAAATGAAGTTCAATTATTTTGAATTTTTTGTATGATTCTACACTACTAAATATAGTACCATAAAATTTTTCAAATCATTATCAAGCTTGTACAATTTTATAAAAACTAAAAGTGTTTCTGCAAAAATTTAAAATATCTCAAAAATTCGGTTTTTAACAAAATTTCATAGAAAATGACTTTTTAAGGGTTATTGGGCCAAGTTCGGTCAAATCTGGCACTAAAAGTTTAAAATCTAGCAAAAATCATGAAATTCGTTAAAAAGAATTTTACCAAATTCAAAAATTTTATTCATGGTAGTTTGAATTTTGTGGTGATCCAAAATCTGAAATTTGCAAAAATTCACAATTGCAAAGTATCCATGAGTCGATAGGTTAGGATGATTCAACCAAGTTAACAACTATTGGATCCTCAAACAGTGTGCACTGTAGTACATTGCTACAGAACTACTATGGTAAAAATAAGATTATCTTAGCTCACTTTTAGTCTATACATATCAGATTCGATCTATATGCAAGAGTGAAAAAAGAGGAGAGAGAAAAGAGCTTACTCTTATTTAGTAGGCAGATTATTTATATACAAAAGAGAAAAGATAGTTATTGCACAACATTTAGAGACAACCTTTAAAGACAGTGACGAATACTCATACCTGGGGTACCCCACAGCAAAGTATACATCTATTTCAAGATCGTATTTCTCTCAGTCATCCGGACGTAAGGGCAGCAAGGCTGGCGGCGACGCAGAGTGCTGGAAAGGGTATTACCAAAGTCTTCGTCCCTCACAGATGGAATTATCCCTAAATATTGGCTAAACTACCAGATGAATCATCTCGGGCCCGGCTCAAGACCCAAGAGGACACGAAGAATCTTCGACCTCGATCAAGCCCACCAGGCGCTCACCAGTCACGGTGGGGCACCTCAGAGCTCGACCAGTCTCCTGGCCGAGCCCCGCAAACTCCGCCTCAACGACTCCCGCCACGACACCAGTCGGCTCCGACCTGGTCACTCGCCCCATAGACATAACGGGCATGTTGGAGCAAGTGGCCTCTTCCCGAGGTGGCGCGGGGGGTCGCTGGGTCAAGCGCCCGTCCTTTCGCCCCACCAAACACGGTGGAGGGGCGCTCGCCCCAAGGCAACACTGAATCTGGCGTAAGCAACGCCAAGACGATCGACAAGGCGAAAGCAGAGGGCAAGCACCTTCCCGTGAACATCTGTCACCGGTCTCTACCCAAGATGGGACGAACAGAACTCGTCTCGCATCAGATCAAGACCGGACTCCCGAGCATAGCATACTCCTACATCTTTCCTCCGAATTCCCGTGTAACCTGCCCCCTCCGACTATATAAAGGGAGGCAGGGCCCTCAGGGAAGGGGGGGACTGATTCATTTTCTTCGTTCTATCTCGCTCGCTCTCCCGACCCAATTCAGGCCTTCCGACCCGAGCGAGTGTTCTTCGCTCCCGGGCTCCCTCGCTCGGACGAGCGCTAAGGGTCTGTTCTTAGCCCTCGCTTGTAATCCACCACACTCTGAGTAATGAGATTCACCACTACGAACTGGACGTAGGGACATTCGGCCTGAACCAGTATACATCCGAGACTCCCTTAGTCTAACCATTCGAGGAGAGGGGACGCGCGACCCTTATACCTACAAATTTACTTGCCGGTTATACGAAACACCGACAGACAGTTATTGTATAAGGTGGCTTTTAGTTTACTATTAGTCAGCAGTGGGCTTTACTATTATACTTGCCCTAACAGGGCTAGTAATGAAGATTAATTTTGCAAAGACAATATTTTTCCAATGATTCTATGGGTAAAAAAAAAATCTTCTATGCATTCCTATACTATACACAGCTGGTTTCTGGTTTTTTTTTCCCCTCCTTTGTGGGTCAGTTATTGGGAAAAATATCCTGTGCAATCACCCCTCTCGGTGAAACCACCGTGCAACTGAACTAAAAAAAGTTTCAAAAAATTCTGAAAAAAATCATGGATGTACATCTCAACTTACCCCACCTACATATAAAATTTCATGATCAAATTCATCCTATACTAGCAGTTACAAAAAAGACAAATTCAGCATGAACAGTGATTTTCTACTGTTCATCACTATTCATTTTTGCTGTTTGTTTTTTTTGTACCTGCTAGTATAGGATGAATTTGATCATGAAATTTTATATGTAGGTGGGGTAAGTTGAGATGTACATCCATGATTTTTTTTAGAATTTTTTGAAAATTTTTTTAGTTTAATTGCACGGTGGTTTCACGGGAGGGGGGGTTGCACCGGATATGTTGCCCAGTTATTGGTGTGGATAATAGATAGCGCATGGTGAACTGAGCTAAGAAATCTTTTTTTTTTTCAATCATCTTCTCGTAGATAGTTATTTGATTTTTATACGAATGCAAATAATGATATTATGAACTGAAACAATAATTTCGCTCGGAGATGCGAGTATATGATATGTTGCACGTATCAGTGTCTAATACTACATCTAGATGTATATATTATCATAATATCTAAGAAACGGTATAGCGTTCCAAGCAAAAACAACGGGAAAGCTCAGAGCAATATGACCCTTTGCAACGAACTGCCAGATGACGCCCACGTGTACACATAGAAAAAAAATTAAATATGATGTCATTCCTAAATGTAAAATTTACTAGATTAAAAATGGGTGAAACTAGCAATAGACGTCCAATTACTGTTCACCTATCGTCCCCTCTTGCAACATTTTTTCTCTCTGTGTGCAACATTTTTTACCGACGCGTGCAATATTTTTTTTAACGTTTGCAACATCTGTTTACTGTAGCAAATTTTACTGTTTGTCGAAGGAAAATGTTGCACGCGTTGGTAAAAAATGTTGCACGTGTAGAAAAAAAATGTTGCAATGCGTCTGAAAATTTCAGACGTCCGGACACAAGACATTAGGATTAAAAATATAGGTTTGGTTCCAAACGAATTTGTAATAATGATTTACATTTTCCTCGGTTATCCTTAGCCGTTTACCCCGATAACTACAAAAATAAAAAGGGCAAGTTAAATTTAGATGTACCAAAAGCACGAGTTTGATTTTTTTTAAGAACATGTTCGGTAGTGCTTTAGCTTCTGCTTCTTCTAAATTTTGCTCCAACTTTTCGTGATTTAGATTTTCTGGGAAATTAGGAGTGAGTGGTAGTAGTATTCGGCTAGTAGCACCAGATTCTTCCAACGTCGGGGCCATGTGTGGTCGGATTTGAGGGAGGGGAGGGTAGCCATATTTCGGCGGCATTCATAGTAGAAGGTAAAGACGGCTCAACGCGACTCGACGGTGCTCGTCGCAGGCTAACGAGAAAGCGATGCAGGGAGGTGGGTCGAGGTGGCGGGGATAGCGGGCTCAAGGTGGGGATGGCTCGACGCGTGCTCGAGGCAGGGTAGATCGGCGACGGCAGAGATGCAGAAGCCGGTCGAGGCGGCGAGGACGTAGAGGCGAGTCGAGGCGACGGGGTAGATTTAGGGAGCAAGTGATCGAGAACCGAAGGAGCAGGATGCTGGCTACGGGTTTGTTTGGCAGAGCTCCAGTTCCTGATTCTCTGTGGAATCGATTCTCTGGTGAAAATGATTCCTATTTGAGAAATAGTTATGAATTTGGTGGAGATGTTCATAATTGGGAGATTGTGAATCAGGTGGGGAGTAGTTTTTTTGCTCCTAGGCTGCAAGTCAAAAAACATGAATCACTTCTTCGGATTCCTATGTGAAGCTGGTTGATTTTTTCTTGTTTGGTAGAGCTCCTCAGTTTCTCATAAAAAAAATTGAAGTTAGGAGCTCTGCCAAACGCACCCTTTTTTCTCTCGTATAGTGTTAAACCAAGAACCGCTTTACGCGGATTCTGATTCCAGAAACACGAGCCGTCTGGTGTAAGTAGGCCCAATGGGAAATGTAAATTCTCAGTGAGGTGACCTTTAGTGTGTGTTTGGCAGAGATTCAGTTTCTCTAGATTCGTGAAGCTGAAGTTATGAGTACATTAAGAGTGTTTAGATAGATCATCTTGTTTACAATTTAGATCAAAAATATAAATTTAATTTACTTTATTTTAATCTACAAGTTCCAGATTTAAGATAAAACTAAAATTTAAAATTCTATCAAACAAGCCCCTACACAACAGTTTATTGCTAATCTCAGTGGTAACTGATAAGTACACGTCACATGGTCACATGGTGGGGTTTGCTATCTCGTGTGAAGTTCTGAACATCCCCTCCCAGGCTCCCACCATTGTGCCGACGGCTTCCCGTTTATCGCGATTCGCGAATCCTTCCTTCTACGGCGAGCAGCGGTTTCTCGCATGGTGTGGGAACAGTCGAAGCAACGGGAGCATCCGCGGCTGCTGCAGATCTCACCGGTAAAACAGATCACCATGGCATCGCCGCTTCTCGTGTTAATTCTGTTGGGGCTTGCCGTCGCAGGGCGGTGGTGCCCGCGAGGTGTTCGATCCAGGTATTGCACGATTCGAGCAGAACGGTCTGCCATTATTGGCACGGATGGAGCCGCATAGAAGCATTGCTGTGAGCTGTGAAGGTAACGATGCCAAGCGCTTTACTCCTTTCTGCTCTCTGTGCAAACCTGCAATGTTATATATATGCGTTTGTTGAATGCGCATTGGTAATTCTGTCATGGGAGATTACGGATTCCCCCAATGTCTCGGTACGCAGGTTGCCTCTTGAGATGTGATACCATCTTGTGGTAAACACACTGAGCTACTCAACCAAACGTATGTAAATTAACTCGTTCAGTATGGTTTGAAATAAATCCAAATGAAATGAGCAGAAGGAGGTAACGTAATCAAATACCGAGACAAAAGCACCAAAGCATTACTAGCAAGTCTAGTTAAGGGGTACAGCAGGAAACAGGTTAACATATGGCCAAATTGTTATGAAGTTTTGCTACCTGCTAAAGACAAAGTTCTCTCCATGCCCTGATCAAATAAATTTGCTCACTGAGAGAACTGGCAGAAATTTACCACTCTAGGACATTGATTGAATAATCACTACGGTTGCTGAAGACTAGTTGAATATGTTAGGGGCCTGGTGTTGGGCATCTACTGCTTGCAGGAGCCTCTTAGCCACTGCACAGGCATAAACTGAGGAGCCTTCTGATACCTGAGTTACCATGGATGATGTAATATTACTACCAATGCTGACAAGTAGACATGGGTAATGTAGTTCTTGATGCTGCTCTAAGTAAATGAAATTGTTAATTACCTTAGTGTTAAACATGAATATGTGGTGATCACCTATAATCCCCCCAACCACATGGATGAGCTCAAGCTGGAACTCATCTAGAACCTTTGCTGCAAGAAGCAGAGAGTTGGCCTTCTTCTTTTCGGTGAGCTTGATGTTTACCTCGTCATCCACTATGCGGACATCAACATGACATTCCTTTGACCTCCTCTGAACCCATGAGCTCCTTATGTCTCCATTGAGATTATTGTCCCTCATTGGCCTCATCGATGAGCTCTCGCCATCAGCAGATGCCTCTTGATTCAACTTTATCATTTTTCTCCTATTATTTCCATTCCTCTTCTGTTCCACCAGGATCTTCAGTTCCTTCACTGTTCGATTGAGCTCATCTATATACTCAATCGCATCGCCTACTATTGAGGCCCTGTCATTCTGGAGCACAGTTTTGTAACATGTTAGTGGCATCTCCAAGATATTTAAGCACACCAAAAATATAACATGGAATTCATATCTACCACGTTATGTATTCTTCTTTTTGAGGTTAACCAGAAGGTGTTGTCTAATTGTTTAACATCAGCGAGAATGATACTACATTACTACAATCTTGTTGAAGAGTAACATAATGAGCATGATAACATTGTGCTTCAAAGGCGCTGACTCACTTGATTCGGATGAACGAAGTAAATAGTATGGCATTGTAGTTATCAACAAAGAGCAGCACAATCAGGAACTATTTTGTAACAAACACGTTGAATATGATGTTATTATCAGACTGCATATTAAGTATACATAAGAAACAAAGTGTAGCAACAGAAAATTTTGATAGAGAAGTCCTGCAGAAGCTATCCCATGCATATTACTTAATTCATGTTTCTTTAGGAGCCTACAATAGATGAATCATTGACGTAGTTTTGCTATGAATCACTGATGTAGTTTTGCTAACGGGTTTTTGCTGATCTTTCAAAAAATGCAGGTTTATTAGACTGGAGAGTATTTTGTGCTGGCATTTTTGGGCATCTTAACATTCTTTGAGAAGAAATGGATGAATATATTTAGAAATTCAATTATCTTTACAAAACCAATGAAAATTGGAAATACTGTTGAAAATCTGTGTGGCTGGCTGTTCATCTGAGAATCATAATGTTATTTGTTGCAGCCCAAACAACTAATTTTCAAAATGATGAATAGGACTAACCTTGGTAGGATTTGGGAAGAGCATTTTTAAAGTCCTGTACTTCACATTTAGCTGCTCCCGCCTCTCTCTCTCAGTTGCAAAGTTAGCTTTCCCCTTACCCTTCCCGAACTCACCCTTCCCTCTTCTACATTCCAGTACACTATCAAACTGCCTGTCATCTATCTCCTGAAAAAGATCACCTCTTATACTTCCAGCCCCAACCATCACATCTTTTTCATCCTCACTGGGGAACAGCCCATAATTATGCGGCAGTGAATAGCTGATATCCTTTACTAGATGAGACTGAGTACCATGATACCCTACCTGCAGAGCTGAATCACTAGCGAGCATCAACTCACTGTCTGGAATTGCTGCTAATCCTGTAAGCTCACCATTAAGATCCAAATAGTTAGTACCATTCAGTGTTGTATCACCGAAGATGGATGTTGTTGCAGGGAATGCTGGAGCGACAGTGCACTGCATAAGATTTAGGAGATCAGGTGCAGGTGTGTAAACACCATTTGGATAAAATGCAGCATCATACTGTTGGATCTGTTGTTCTACTAGTATGTTTTGTGGATCTTTGCTAAACTGATGGTTGATGATGTGCTCTTGGATGGTGCAGATAGTAGGATCCCAGTTTGCAGTTTCTACTGGGGGAACCTCTTGCTCCAAATCAATTCCCAGTTGATGCTGAAGGTGGTTGATTGCTCTTGCAGCTTCAGAGGAAAGGTTGGTCGGATTCGAGAGTACTTCTGTGGAAAAGGAGGGCACTTTGAATTTATGTAGTTCAATATTTGTGTTTTCGCTGCATTTAGGTGCTTGAGTGGAGTCATGGATCAAAGATTCTGCCATAAAGCTTTGATCATGGGAATCTTCAAAACAATCAGCCCCCACAATCATTTTTGCCAAATCGTGCCTGGAATCTTCACTCCAAATCTAAAACCAACACAGTTGAAAACCAATGAGCATAAAAAAATGCTGTGAAGAACTCAATTATTGAGAAAGAATCAAATGCAAGATGAAACCGAGGAACAAATAGAATCTTAGATGTGAACTAATCTAGAGCTAAATAAAAATGGTAATTACCTGCAATGCACATATTAAGGTGGAAAAGAAACTCAACATGAATGAAGCAGTGGACAGAACTCAATTAGACATGGAAAAATTCAGTTGGCTTGGCTGTTTTGGTTGTTTCAAAGAAAGGTGGAGCCGTGGAGTTTAAGCTTGGCAATATGACTGTTTTTTTCGTGTAGGGAAGTTGTTTATAGCATGATTAAATGAGACGTGAAGCAACTTTGCTTGTTGCAGACCTAACAAACTCCTTACCATCTTTTTTGCCCTCAAATAATATTCACATTGATGTCTGCTAAAATGTGCTTCAGCTACCCCAAGCTCATAAATGAATCAGCAAAATGCTGAGTAGCTTGAAATCATTGATAATGACAAATATGCCTCGTAATTATAAGCTGATCAGTTAAACTAATCACTAAAAATTCATGATGGCTCAATGTTTTGAATTTTAAACTTGTCAACTAAAATTTAAAGAAGCATATAATTATCAATTAGGATTTGCATTCAAAACAGAAGTAATAAGCACTGGAAGAGAGCATACCTCTCAGCCGATTATTGAATGAAGGAAACTTTGTTCATGAAGTAGCAACTCAAAAGACTCATGAAACCAAGTTTGTGTGCTATTCCAAGAATATTATAGTGGTAAGTGATGAGACAGTAAATTTGTTGTCACACAGAACTGATGTGACAGAAAGTAACAGAATGTGTCCATAACAATAACAATCATTTTGCAGAAGTGTCCTTTTAACCATATAATAATGGTCAAAGTGAAGGGCTATCATAAGATGTTATTATTAAGAGACACAAACGAGAAAAACAGAAAGCTCACACCCTTTGAATTTGGCATCTTTGATGTTATTCATCCATAGGAAGTTGAGAAATGTAAGACTCATGCCTTCTGCCTCCTTACCATATTTTATGAATGTACTGGTGCAGTTGTGCTTTGAGAAATTGAATCTACAACTACCTACAAGATTGGAAATATTCAAAGAGCATATAATCTTGCATTATGGAGTAGTCATATCGGTATCAGTCATTTGAGCTTGTTTGTATTTGTATATATCAGTACATTGTTATTGGTTTGCTGAAACTCTAGAAGTTCTAGACCTTTTCTGGTTTTCCCCATCATGGTACTGTTCCTTGAATGTCAGTGGTTCTAGAACTTAAAAAGATATATGATGGACCAATTAATGTATAGTTGTTTACATTGCAATACCGACTTTCCGTCAGGCTGTAGCGTGAAGCATCAGACTATGTATATATTAAGCCTGTCCAGCTTCAAGTGAAACATGTAATGATGACCATGATAATATGATATGTAAACCATGCGAATTAAAGTGTTATCAAATGTTGGAATCTGTTCTTAGGATGATGTCAGTTTTCAACTGTGTACAATGCTCAAATAAATCATTGTAAGTGCTGCTATTAATGCTGTTACCTCTGTTTCTGTTTGGCCTTTAATGGATTCCTCATAGTCTGCCTGTCATCATCACTTGATGTTATATGATAATGTCGTTAATCCTGGACGCATGAATTATGAATACCTAGTACACAGTCTGTTTTAGGTACTGACAGGCCCGTTGGTCCATACAACTGTATTAATCTGTTTTAGGTACACAGATGACCAAGTGGTCCCTGCAGACCACATGATAGATGAACTGATGAAGTGCTCAAACTATATGATGGAAGTTTGCAGAAAAAATTTACGCTCTCAAAGAATAGTCCTGCATGACTTCAGCACATCATGTTGCATTGTCCAGATCTTCAATGTTTCTTTTGAGAGAAAAAACTACTTCTTAAGCCAAAAGGGAGTTATTCGCCATGTTTTCTGTACTATTATTCTAGTTGCATGTACTCATGAATACTCCATTTGTGTTTTCTTAACTTGTAGCTTCTTGTGGCATATAATACTAATCTGTTTCCCACTTTCACAAATTCACTTAGCATAATTAATGAAATTTCTGTCATATTCTGATCAAGCCGGCGCTGATTGCATTCTGCATGTACATGGTGACAAGTTCATGTGGTTCTCTCTTAACCTGAAGGTAGTAATGTGCAAATGTTTCTGTCGGTGTTTCGTATAACCGGCAAGTAGATTTGTAAGTCTAGGGGCCGCGCGTCCCCGCTCCTTGAATGGTTAGACTCGGGAGTCCAAGATTTATACTGGTTCGGGCTGAATATCCTTACTTCCAGTTCGTGGTGGTGGATCTCATTGCTCTGGGTGTGGTGGATTACAAGCGAGAGCTAAGGACAGGCCCTTAGCGCTCGTCCGAATGAGGAGGCCTGGGAGCGATGAACGCCCACTTGGGTCGGACGGCCTGAATCTGGTCGGGAGAGCGAATGGGATAGAAAGCGGGATATCAAAAAGTCCTCCCCTTTTCCCAGAGGGCCTGCCTCCCTTTATATAGTCGGAGGGGGCAGGTTACACAGGAGAAGAAGAAGAAAAAAGGTAGGGGTAGGTTACATCCGGGAGTCCCGGTCCTCGGTCTTGACGACTGACATTTCCTGTTCGTCCCACACTGGGTTGGTAGACGCAGCCGATAATGTCCCGTTGGGAAGGTGCGCACCTGCCCTCTGCTCGCCTGTCAGATGCTGACGTTTTCTGCCGTGTTTGTCTTGGGACGGAGCGCATCCCTCCACTGTGCCTGACGAGGCGATGGATCGCGTGTTCGTCCTAGAGGCCCTTGCGCCACCCCGGGAAGGAGCCACCTACCCGGCATGGGCGTCGTGTCCATGGGACAGGCGGCCGGCTTGGAGTCGTCCGTCAAGCGGTGAAGATTTATCGAGACTCTGTCCGGGGGACCGGTCGGAACCTGTGGGAATTCCCGACCAGTAGCTCGTTTGGTGCCTGTGAGGACATCCGACCAGCGGCCCGGTCGGAGCGCTCCAGAAGACTAAGAAAAATATGATCTTGAAATGGACGTATACTTCGGTGTGGGATACCCTTGGTATGAGTATTCGTCAGTTTCATTCGTGAGCTCCCCAACGCAGTGACAAGCTCAAATACACGTGACACTTAGATGTTTTTCCTTGGTGCTCTTCCTTCTTTTACCCTCTGCAATGTAATATTGTAGTAACGTACTTCCTTTATACTTTTGTTGAGGTCCTTGATGTGCCTGATGGCATCTCCCACAACAGAGGCTCTGTCAGGCTGAAGAAAGCAAGTGCCATTGTTTAGGATCACTTATAAAAAGTATTATACTCAAAGACACCAGAATATGTGACCGAGTTTGTTCACTATGGCTAACAGAGAGAAGGCTAGATGAGAAAAGGCACCATATACCATTTAAGGAGCCTGTTCATTTCCTCATGACTTGATGGAATTGTCCCTAACAGCTCACTGTTTTATTTTGACTCAATTTATGAGGAAACAAATTTATGGAATTGTACTTAACAGGCAAATTTTCCATGAGAAACCAGAACCAAATAAATATGTAAAGTATTGCACTTTATGTATAAAGAGTATAAGGATAGTTGCTTACAACAATAACATATTTTTCTTGTTTTGTAGGTCTAGCAATGGATGACCATGACAAGAATAAACTTGAAGGGAAACGCCACAGACATTTCCTCTGAAATCTGAATCAAGTTCATTCAGTTGATGCTACACCTTTCCAGGGCTCCAGGGCTGCAGAGACTGCAAAGTGTGGTAAGCTGAGTTCAGTGCGTCCTTTCATAGCACCTCCCTTCTTTCGTCCTCGGAGGGTACGGTGGGTATGCTGTTATCCTCCACGGCTCTCACCTTGTGACATTGGGCAGGCAGCCTCCTGTTTGGATCGAGATGAAGAGAAGCTGTCTGATGTTTTAAAGGGAGAGAGGAGGGCGTCTCATGCCCTCCTTGCTTCAGCTTCCTTCTTGGTCAGTTGAAGCATGCAGAATGCATTCGCAGATTTCGCATACCCTCGTAACAACACTCTTCTGTGCAGAAGAGTTCGAGTGTTCGACTCCTTCCATGCCCCAACTCCCAGCCCATTTGCAAAACAGATTCACTGCCCCTTTCTTCTGTTTCCTTTGTTGACATCCTCTCATTTTTTTTTCACTCCCTCTGAAGGTCAGATGTGTGTACTTACCTCTAACCAAGGATAGAAATTCCGGCGAAATTTCGTGAGAATCTCGGTGAAATAAAAAAAAAATTAAATTGCTACAGTATCTTCGGAAGCTGAAATTTCGGTTGTTGGACCGAAATTGCTACAAAAATAGACCGGATATTACAACCAGCATGCGTAGCTCACATGGTGGAGCGCTAGCCTCATATGCTATGGTTCGATCCCTCCCTTGGCTGTTCGCGAACGTAACCCGAGATTCGTCGCACGAGGCCGCATTAATCTGAGGTTCCGTTGTCTCTAGCTGTGTCGTGAGGCTTAGCTTTCGGTACTTTCCATGTCGACGAGAGCGGTTGATGAGGCGAGGCCTGCTATGGTGAAGATCATCGAGACGGTGCACATTGAGGCGGACCGTGCCGGCTTCAAGTCCGTCGTCCAGAGGCTCACCAGGAGGAACGCGGTCGTCGGCGGACTGACGGATGGATCATCCGAGCAATTCTCAGAGGCGGCGGCGGCTCAGGGGGGTTTCACTGAACGCAGACTTGCAAAGAAAGTAGGTCGCTCATGCAAGGTAGAGAGAAAATGATCCTAATATCTATTTTATACTGGAGTTGAGCGATCGTTCCTGTAGCATGTACTTACAGCGACTGAGAAGTAGTTCATTTAGGGCCTGTTTGGTAGAGTTTCAGATTTCAGTTTTTTTTGAAATCTGAAATTTGTAGGGTAAAACAAAGTGAATTAAGTTTATATTTTTGGTCTAAAATGTAAACAAGATGATCTATCTAAACACTTTTAATGTATTCACAGCTTCAGCTTCACGAATCTGGAGAAGCTAGAATTTTCAGTTTCACCAGATTCACGAATCTGGAGAAGTTGAATCCCTGCCAAACACACCCTTACTTACTTCACTGTCAAAAGAACATGTCAATTCATGGAGAAGTGTATGTGTCCCTCCAGAAACATCGAGTGTTTTCGTTTATACAGTTGTATGTATCCAAAATACAAACTAAACATTTTGATTTTTGGTTATGAGATTCATAGAAATATACTGCCAGATACAATTTGTCCAAAACTGAACTTTCCAACAACTTGATCAAAGTCGTATGAACTCATCATTTGAAAATTTTATGGTAACATTAGTGATGCATCAAGACTATCGACAAAAAATTTCAAAATTTTCTAACATGATTTGAACATTTTTCATTCGGTTGAAATTTGTCGATCAGCCTTCAGTTGCATTGTCCGAAATTTTAAAATTTAAGCTTGGTCATCATCTGAAAATTTTATGAGAATATTAGTGAGGCATCATAACCATGCACAAAAAATTTCAAAATTTTCTAACGTGGTTTGTACCATTTTTCGTTCGGTATAAACTTACCGGTCAGCGTTTTATCATGACAATAGCAATGTTCGAATTTTTCAAAATACCTCACACTGATAATCATCTGAAATTTTTATGGGAACATAACTAATGTGCCAGAAACCTCCACAAAAAATCTCAAAATTTTTTGACATTGTTTGAACTATTTTTCGTTCAGTTGAAATTTGCCGAGATTTTGGCAATTTCGGATGAAATTTCGGATTTGAGTCCTGACGCTCACAAGTCACAACCATCCATGCACAATCTGCTTGAGAGTTATTAGTGCACAACTGCACATCCTTCCTATTAGCATCAGAGAATCATTTCCTGATTGATATTGGATTTCAGACCTGTGAGTTTCAGTAGTCATTTGTTAATGTTCCAATTTAACATAGGCATTAATGTATTGTTCAGTTGGATTTTGCTGCCAGCCTGCCGCTGAATGACCTTTGTGCTGCTTGAATATTTCTTTTGATATTATTCCTTTTCATGTGCTCAGTTTTGATATTATTCCTTTTCATATCCTCAGTTTTCATAATATTAATCTTGGTGCCGCATACTTTTACTGTTTCATATGCTCAGTTTTTATGTTATTCCTTTCTTGCTCACTTTGTAATATTTACTGCAAAAATCATGTGTTCCACAGAATTTTTTTTCGTTGATGGAGTTGTTGATCTCAGGGCTATCATTTCCAATGAAAACAAAACTGGTAAACCCTCTTTTTTGCTCTTTGTATTTAAATTGTTGCTTTCTAAGACTCTGCTCTTATACAACAATTCCTGCAGCAATTTGTTGGGTGTTTCGCATTGCAGAGATATTGGTGAGGTCTTGCACTGGGCGCATTGTTGGTAAGAAAAAAAATTTCTTTAAATTCCTTGGAATCTCGACTTGACTGTTTACCGATGTGTTCATTAACTTTTGCATCTGCATGAACAACAGCCTGTGATGTTGCTGCCTATTCTTCTGGAACCCATGATGTAACTTCTCAATCTCAGTAATACCATCATAAGTGACTTAGCCGTACAATTTTCATGTTGCTTACATACTTGTATGCCTACATGTTCTAACAGGTTCACTTGCTTGATATGACTGAAGATCCCATCATCCTTCCTGCTATTACCCCAGCAGAGCATTTGAGGGTCATCATATCCCTGCTTGCCAATGGGCAGTCATACGATTCGTATCTTCTTAACTGCAGGGTTTGTATTCTCCCATCAAATTCATGTAACATGTTTTAATCTAATATTTCTAATCTATGTTCCTCAGTTCTTTACAGGAATCCTTTCGCAGCCACAGAGCCATGGGCATTACAGGCATTGGCACAGATAATCAGCCTGATGGTATGCATGAATTGAAATTTTCAATTCTGCAGTGTGTGTACAAAAGAGTATCTTTTTTATGTTGGGATGTCTTTCCACACCTTAACCAATTTGCAATGCAGTTACTGTCTTCCATCCTTTCTATGAATGAGCTTTTAATTCGGCATTTACCTGTTATTGTTCAGGTATAGACTATTGCATAATGATTGTAGATGAACTTAAAAGAAGTGACAATGCAAAAGAAGTCGGCACGATTATTTTACTGGAAGTGATTTGTACTGCTTGAATTCCACTTTCTTCATATCTTACCGCAAACCAATACTGCTACTTGCAGATGCAAAAGATGTATACTTGCAGATGTATTACACTGAACATGGTTAGTAATAAGATCTTCATATCAGATAAATACTGAATGAACTGGGAATTTTTTCGGCCGGGCGCGCTGAATAGAGCAGTGAGAAAATTCCTGAGCTTATCAGGTCACTGCGAATATGGGTTCTGGATCAAAGTGATGTATTGCGCTAGAGCCTATAATCAAATAGTTGTTATTAACTTTGTTGTGCACTGTATTTTCTATTTGTGTAAGGTTTTTCTATTTTCCTTCTTTAAAAAAGTTTTCCATTCTGTTGTTTTTGATCCTCAGCAAATACATAAATGGTTGTGTCTGTCGTGTCACAGGCCGGTCTGAAGATTATACAGTTGTACAGGGAAGGATACAGGCAAAACTGGGAACTGTCATTCGAAAAGAACACCAGGACAAAAGGTGGATGGTATCTTGGCGTCCTTGCTTTGGCTGTTAGAGCGTTTGTAATTGCCTTCTGAGTATTGGTCTGGCGAGTCTTAGATTTGTTGAAAGAGAGCTGATTGTTATAAGTGCAACTGCGGTGGAAGATAAATTGCAAAAAAAGGTAAAAATAATTGATTGATTTTTGAGATTAGTAATATACATTGTTACGTACAATATATTTGGTTTTAATTCATACCGGAGGAGAAACCATAAAAACTTTTGTAATGGGGGAGAAATAGATGTTTGATTTTGTAGCGCAATTTTCTTTTATTGCTTGACATTTATGTTTCGTTACCAATTTTATTTTTCGTAGCAACGCACGGGCATTGAACTAGTCTTCCATAAAATGCCACAAGAATGTCTCATCACTCATGCAGATGTTACCCATCTCAAAAAAAAAGAGAAGAGAGAGAATGTCTCCTGTTACAGTGTGAAAAACGGGCGGCTCGACTAATTAGTTGATCGATTAATCAGTGATGATGACTAAATTGTCACGGATAGTTTAATCATATTATGATTAACACAGTCAAACAATTAATTGACCGCATAATCTTGTTAATTCGATCTAAGTGATTAATCTGATTAATTGTCCGTTTATAATATTTTTAATATTATGTTATAGTGTCCACAGCATATATATTTGGCTAAAGTATAAACAATAAAATGTAAAACATGTTTTGTAGAGTGATAATTTACAATAACTTTGGATAACTAAAATATTTCTAATTAATTCTAAATGTAAATTAATATATTGATAAGAACGCGTAATCATGCGTTAAATTCCAACTAATCAGACATATTGCGATTAATCGCTTAGCGGTACCATGTCTATTTGTTGAGCGTATACCGTTTTTCACAACAGTGGTTATGTCACAAGATCAGATTATCGGTATTTATAGCTAATAAACTCCTGCAGACAGCAGCATACACTGCACCATCAGGAATCAGAATATTCGAACACTAACTGAACACTATGTAGTTCGGTAGTTAGAGGCAGGGTTCCAAATTTCGTTTTCGGTTTACATTTCATTACACTTTGAAATCTCATTATTTTGGACGAAATCTAGACGAAATTCAAAAAACAAAATTCAAATCCAGAATTTTTTGGACCGAAATTTCCAAAAATTCAGCCATGGAAAACAAACTAAATCCTAACAACTTGAGATTAGAAAAGATAAGCTAAAGGGATAAGGAAACTGCTGGCAGCAGGCAGATCACGCCCGAGCCAAGCCGTTATCCTATCCTGCATGCCTTGGTTGTGACGCCGAAGTCCCTTCCTCTGTTCTTCCTCCCTTGTGCTTGCCATTGCCATGCCCATGCCGCCTGAAGTATACTCGGTCCATAACAGGTAATTTTGCAGAGCCCTGGCGGTTGTACAGTAGCATCTGCTGCAGCTAAACCCTGAGATTCTGGAATGTTTTTGGAATTCCTCAATCACCTAAGCCTGCAGCCAAGGCTTCCCACACTGGGATGTTCAACAGTTTAACAATATCCGATAAGCAGCAGTCTGTGCGAGGAGTAATTGCCTCGCAAGGTAATTGTATCCCTTCTGGCTCCATGATTATAAATGCACATGTAATCATGAACTGGTTAATAACAAACGTTTTTTTTCCTTTGCCAGCTTTTAGGAGGCCTTCCAGAGTTCCAGAAGTGTTGATAGCAATGGGTTCGTTAACTACATTTGATGTCATCAGAGGCGCCGTCAAGAGCTGATGTTACATAGAAGAGATCATCATCATACATTATTGTAGCAAGAGTTTGTGTATTGAAGTATTCTATGGACTTGGTTTTTCTAGCAGATCCTGTGTATCATGTATGTATTCTCCCCGGTAACTTTGGTTGCTGCTCCAACCCATAAATTATGTACATCAACACCAGTTTGACGTAACGATTGTTATAAGAAAAATGTCACAATATACCTTTTTTTATCAACAACGTAGCTTCTCTAAAACCTGCGGTGTTTGAGCCCTGACTTGTTACTGCCTCCTAAGCTTTTCTTTCTTGCCTACGGGCTTAAGGATTTTGTTGATAACTGTGTCCCACAGTATTTTCTTCTCTTTGGGTTGCCTGCTTTATGCAACTTTAAGTTTGCACCTTTGGGTGATGTCCATCTACTTCTGCCATCTAATTAATGTACTAATGGTGGCAGTATATTCAGTGCATGCTCATCTTATAGCTGAAGTAATTTCAACCAGAATTGAAACCTAATAAAACCAGAGCAGAATTTTAACTTCAGTTCAGATGTTTTGCCAGCTTCAAGTCTAGTAGATCGGATGTTGTGTTGTTTAGCCTAGGGGTGCAATTGGATCACATAGGTGCCGACCGACCAACTTTGGTTTCGGATTTGGGATATTTCTATCCATCGGATCAGAATATTCCGATTATATAATCCGATAATTCTAGATAACTCCATTTGGATTCGAATATTTGCATTCCATATTCTAGCACTTTGAATTTGGCCTAATTACAGAGCCCAAGCAAATAATATAATATTATTATTTTTATGCAGTAAATAGCTTTTAAATACGAAAAATTCTTTTTTAATATACAAAAAATACTATAATAGCCCCAAAAATTCTAGAAAATTTCAGAGAATTGAATATGGCATTTTGAAATTACTAAAATTATTTCCAATATAATAATATATATTTTTGATAATTTCTAAAATCCAAAAATGCTTTTTATAAAATAGCAAATAGAGTTCGAAATTTGGAAAAAAATCACAAAAATTCCCGAGGCATTTTGATTTTAATAAAATTATTTAAAACTAAATTTTGGCTTTTATTTTTACACAGAAATTATTTTTAATTTCTATAAATAGGAAAAGCCTTTTAAAATCCAAAAAATCATAGAAAATACCAAAAATCAGAAATAATTATTAGAAAATCCAAAAACTGAATTATTCTCTAAAAATTCACAAAAGTCAATAATATTTTTAATTTTTTTTATTATTTTTAAAGACAAAATTATGGGATGTTACATATCGTCATGAGAGCTTACATGCAAGAATATGCTTCCACTTGCCTACACGAATACCTAATATTAATTTGCAAAACATGAAGGAATATTTTATACTTTTGACTTTTGTTGGACTACTTGATAAAATAACTTGTTAAATTGCGATAATCATGTTGTATGTTAAACTTATATGATTAATTAATCATTGTTATATGTATGCTATATGCAGTATCTGTTTTCGTGCGATATCTGGCAAACAATATTCATTACCGTATTGATTTCACTTCATATTCGTCTCGAATTCGTGACTAATATTATCTGCGTTGTATTTGTATCTGGCTCTATCTGTATCTGACTCTAAATTAGACAAAAAAATATGGTTTAGGATACGAAAAGAACGATATCCGATTGAATCAGAATCGATTGCATTCCTAGTTTAGGCCCTGTTTGGGAGACTTTAACCTAGCTTTAGCTTTTGAAAAACTAGCGACCCCTCCAAACAACTTAGCTTTTAAGCTGATTTTGGCATAAGCTGGAAGTTATATATAACTAGCAAAAAACCAAAATCTAAAAGCTGGGCTGGATCTGTTTTTATAGCTTATTGCTGAGAAAAATTAGCTATTTATTATATGGTCTCTTATAAAAAAAATTACAACCATTTTTTAGCCCAAAAAACTAAAAAATAGCTTTTCAAAAAAGATATATAGCTCTCCTACCTGGCCTCATGGGCTTTTTAAGGAATCACATGTCATGTGCCGACTCATCGTCCATTAACAGTAACAGACGACGTTTGCGATTCAGATGTAAAGCAATTCCGTTTCCTTTTTTTTTTTGTTGATCAGAATTCCGTTTCCTTGGTAGTGCGTTAGAGCATCTTCAGTAAGGGTCTCTAAAACAGGGTCCCTATTTTGGATTTAGGGACTCCCTCTATTTTTTAGGGTCCTGCTTTTGAGCAAGAAAGTCCAAGAATATCCCTAAATCTCAACCCCTATTTTACTTTTTCTCCTATTTTGACATATCCGCTATGTATAATCTTCATTTGACACCACTAAAATTCAATCAAAAATATTTGTAATACATAAAACATAAGCATATTAACATTTACAATTTAAAAACATGATATTTAAAATTTAAATTTAAAATTTTCAAAACATGATATTTAAAATTTTCAAAATTTTCAGCAGCAGATGCAGATGCAACAGTTGCAACTCATCCAAAGAAAGACACGCCAATTGCAATGAACTAATGCAAGCTATCCTTCACTTAACTCCCTATTTTAAGATTTAGAAATTTGGTTTAGGGCCTCCTCGAATTGGGGTGAGGAGGCAAATTTAGGGCCTCCTAATTTTAGGGCTGGATTAGAGCCCTCTTGGATCTGTATTTTGTCTTAAAGTCCTATTTTAAGGTTTAGAAATTTGGTTTAGAAATTCACGGAGATGCTCTTAACTAGGACCATTGGTAGTGCGTTTGACCATGGTACTATGGTAGTGCATTTGCATTTGGTGCTTCATGCACCGTCAGATCCTACTCAATTTGATCCTGACCATCCAATGAAAGCATACAAGGTTCCTACTAGCTCCTACCCACGGCCCACCACCATCTCTGCTCCTCGAGTGGCCGGTGCCCCGTCCACCTCCTGCTCCCTCGCGCGCGCGCCCGCCGCCCGGCTGTGGATCTCGCCGCGGCGGTGCCCGCCGTACATCTCGAGTGCTCGTCGCTCACTGGGATCCGGGAAACCGCTGCCGTGTCCCCATCGCGCCTCTCGGATTTCTTTTCCTATCTCGCATCCAATTACAGTTTAAGCCATTCTCTTAGCTGCCACCACTATCCGGCCCTTCGGAGTCCAGATCTCTCGCTCTAGAATCCCAGGGAATCTGCAGCCGGCTCCGGCGACTCCTCCCCAGCGATGGATTTCATGAAGGTTATCGATCAGACTGTACGGGAGATGTAAGTTCTAGAGCGAACCGAGATCTCGTTAGTGGTGTCCGGTTTTTCGAGTATATTGTGTTTATTGAATTGGATCCATGAGATTTTCATCCGTTTGCTGTGTACGTGTTCTTGCAGAAAGAGGGAGGTCAATCTGAAGGTGCTCAAGGTCCCCGAGATCGAACAGAAGGTTGGATCTCACCCAGATCTTAACTCTGATTCTCTGTAAAAAAATTGTTTTTTTTTTCTGGTAATGGAGTTGTCGATTTTTAATTATTGTATTGGTTCTTGTTTTGGATGAGGGAACCTGGATTTTGCCTAATGGTGTAGTTCAGATATGTTCGGTTTGTTTTAATTCGTTCACAATCAGTTCCCAAAAAATAATTCTTGCACAGTTATTGATTTAAGAAAAATGATAAACGTTTTTCGTTTTTATGAGTGACAAATTAAGTCTACATTGATAGTTTAGATAAATTTAGAGGTGAACTAGAGATCTTCAGTGCCCTCAGTCAAAATATTTGCACTGCCAAATGCGTGGCGTCACAGTATGCTTTTAGTTTGCCTGGAATGAGGTTGGATTCCTCAATGATTATATTGAGAAGTTCGATGATAAGTGACAGCAATAGTCATTTCCATCCTTTGCCTCCTTTCTTGTCAGATCTGTCTTTCTTGTTTCTCTTGTATTATCTGGATACATGAAGCTACAGTTGAAAATTATGTGTGGAAATTGTTTTGTTAACTGTAGATTTGTAGCTCGCCCTAGGAAGTCATATCCAAGTCATAGTGCATGATTATAGTTGTTTTCATGCGTGATACCAGATTCACCCCTTTTTTGTGCACACTTATATATGGTACAGTAGAATTAGATTAGTATATATCTATATTCTGCTGACTTAAACAGAGCAAATTTCTAATCATCGTGTCGTTGCAACCTAACCTTTGAGGTTTGGGTGTATTATATTTCCTATGGAGTAACCCTTATATGTCTTTTCTTCCATTTCTTTTTTTTTTTTTTGGTAAAAAAAATCAGGTACTTGACGCTACAAATGATGAACCTTGGGGGCCCCATGGAACTGCTCTTTCAGAGCTAGCGCATGCCACCAAGAAGTTGTAAGTTCTAATCTCTTATTCACATTGTGTCTCCTTTATTTTTCCCCCTTATGGTTGATGCTGAAATGATGCTTCTAAAAACCGCAGCTCTGAATGTCAGATGGTAATGAATGTCCTCTGGACTAGGCTGGCTGAGCGAGGCTTAAAATGGCGTCATGTGTATAAGGTTATTGCCTCTTAATGGTCACTGTGTAATAATTTTTTTTCAACAAGTACTGGGGCTTGATAGGCATCACTTCTACAATGGTCACACTACCCACCAAAGGGAAGTAAACCTTGGTATTGTGTAAGATTTTGTATTAGTAATGTAGTTCACTAAGAAACAACTATAAATGTCCAGGCGTTGACAATTATTGAGTACTTGATAGCCAATGGTTCTGAGCGGGCAGTCGATGACATTCTCGATCATTATTCGAAGATCTCGGTATGTCTTGTCTGTTCTTTTGTTGATAAACTCCTTCTTGGTTGAGGTTACATGCCATTAAACATTTTCTTGTCTGTGCTATATGCATTAAGGTTCTTTCAAGTTTTGAGTATGTGGAGCCTAATGGAAAAGATGCTGGAATAAATGTGAGGAAGAAAGTTGAAACTATATTAGGCATCATAAATGACAAGGAGAGAATAAAGGCTGTGAGAGAGAAAGCAGCCAGTAACCGTGACAAGTGAGTTCTTTCGCAAAATCATACAATGTGTTCTAACCTGTTTAGTTGTATATTCGTCTTCTACGACCCTGACTTTAACATATATTTGTTGTGGCTGAAGGTACATTGGGCTATCATCAACAGGGATAACATATAAATCAAGCTCAACCTCTTTTGGTAGCAACTACAGTTCAGGTGAACGTTATGGGAGTTTTAGTGGCACAAGGGAAGCTGATTCATTCAGTGACAGTCACAGGGACAAAGAACCTGTTAAAACCTCCGCAAGTAATACTGACAGCCAGAAATCTGGCAGCAAGATAAGAAAGGATGCGAAGCGCGATAGAAGGTATTTTAAGGTTGCTTACCATTTTATTCATATGTTGAATACTGCTACTGGTTTTCAAAAAATTGTAGCCGATAACATTCTATTTATCTTATCCATTTTATCATTTAATTCAAAACTGGGTAGCTGGTGGGATAGGGTGGTATATATATAATAGCTGTTTGCTTTCTTGGGTGCATGATGGATCATTTAATTTGCTGTGGAAATACAGTTATTGTCTTAAAAGTATACTACTATTGCTATTGGAGGCCCTTGTGATGTACCTTGTTATTGAGTGGTAAATGCAGCAATATCAGTCCTGGAATTGTGGCCTCAGGCTTACCTTTTATTGTTAACTTTTTGCTCCTTCACTGATGTTGTATTTGTCTGAATACCAGGAATGGGGATTCTTATTCACCCAGTTCCTTGAAGCACCCATCTAATACAAACAACAACGAGGACAACTTCGATGACTTTGATCCTCGTGGATCTTCTTCAGATGGTAAAATCTTTTATCTATTTTTTGTTCACCCCTCAATTCTGCATGTGCCCTATGCTAGAACTGAATTATCTTGCAAATAGTGCATTTTTATGTTGCTTCTGCCTAATTATAAATAGAAGGTCATCGAGTGAATGATAGTTCAAGTGTTCAACTAGTTTTTTTACCAAAAGGGACAATCCCATAGTTTGTTGAGACTATGGGAACTGTACACCTTTTGATAGTTGAATTAATGTTCTGGAGCCTCAAAGAAATAGGTGCTGAACGTTCTACTTCTATCTATTATACCAGAAATAAAGAATTAGGCAAATTTGACTTTTATCATCAAAAGTACCAATCTTCCAACCACCAAGATAGGGATACATCTATTTGTGTACTTGTGATTCCTAATTCTTTCTATCTTTGTCTACAGCCACAGCTAATGTGAAGGCTACCAAGGTGGATCTTTTTGGCCCAAACTTGATGGATGATTTCATCAACGAGCATGCAGCAACTCCAGCAACAAACAGTGCTGCAGAACCTCAGGTCGATCTATTTGCTGATGCAGATTTCCAATCAGCAACCCCAAGTACAGAAACAGCAGCACATCTGGATGTCCAGGTTTGGTTCTCCACATATTAAGATTGCTGAATATGTTAAGAACAGACACTTGCCATGCCTTCCTATAACTGATTTGATTACTCGACAAGACTGCAATAGTGATAAATAGAAAGAAATTTGCTCCATTGTTGTTGCTATCTTCCAACTTCAAATATTAAATCTTTTGAAAGAAAGCTGGATTTTTTTTCTCTTTTTTGTGTTTGTTGTTTGTGAGCATGTTGTTTGATTGTGCTTCAATATTCTCAGCAAATCATGTAGTTCTTCAATTCATTGATCATGATACAGTGCGCTCATGAAAATGATACTACAGGACAATGTTGACCTTTTCACGGAAAAGCCAACCTTTGCTGCAGCATTTCCACCACAGACAGGGTTTATTCCATCTCCAAGTTCTGGAACCTCTTCTGAAGCTAATACTTCCATGTCCAAGAACACAATTCCTGAACCTTTTGATCCTTTTGGTGCTATTCCTTTAAACGGTTTTGATGGATCTGACCCATTGGGTGCCTTCAGCTCTAATGTTGGATCATCTAGTGCGTCACCACCCACACACAGTTCCACTGGAAATATCAGTGCGTCGAGTCAGAACCTACAGGCAGCATCTGACTTTGGTGCCTTTGAATCAAACACTGGGGACGTAGCTAAAGACCCCTTTGATTATTCTTCTGGTAGCAATCTTGGCAAAACAGACAAAACACCTTTGGCAGCTTACAAAACTGATGCATCTGACTTTGGTGCCTTTGAATCAAGCACTGAGGAAGCAGCTAAGGACCCTTTTGAACTTTCTTCAAGTAGTAACCTTGGAAGGACAGAACAAAAACCTCTGGCAGCTTCCAAGTCTAATGCCAAGAAAGAAAATTTTCAGGTCAAGTCTGGCATATGGGCGGACTCTTTGAGCCGTGGATTGATCGATCTGAACATAACTGCACGTAAGTTCCTCCTTTTTTCCTTGCCTTTTTAACAGGGATATCTACCTGCCATAAATGCCTTGATGGAAAAAGTGTTGATGGTTATCTTTGTTTATCGCAAATTGCAGCAAAGAAGGTGAACCTAGCAGATGTTGGGATTGTCGGTGGTCTCAGTGATGGATCAGGTGAGAAGGCTCTGCCCTCATGGGCCATGGGTGCTGCGGGATCCGGCCTAGGAATGTCTGGTATTCCTTCGTCTACACAAAGCGGTGGCATCGAGAGCTTAGCAAACTACAACAAGTATCAATTTGGCTCCAAATGAGCTTTCATGCGAGAACGTTTCTAGCATCTGCCATCTCTTGCTTTGTCGGCCTGCCCCTTTTTATGCCTATTGATTCCTCTTCTTTTTTTTTTTTTTTTTTTTTTTTTTTATAAATCTGGTTTGGTGATTCCATTGCATTTCAGTTGCCTCAATCAAGGATCGTGATCTTGGTCCGTCTTGTCACGCGTGTATTGTATTTATTGAGTTTGCGGATAAGCGACTCCTATGTCACACCCTGATTCAATTCAATGATATGGTTATAATGCACCTTGTGTAAATCGTATGGCTTGCTTCTGTACTGTTTTTGCAAATGCATGAAGTGAATGCCTTAGCGATGTACTTCATTGTATTTCGTATATACATGGAAACCATGCTTTTTTTTTGAATAAATGCGAGTCAGTACAATTACTGAACTACGAACCAAGAAATTTTTTGCCCTTTGGTTGAAGAAATGCATGCAGCGAAATATCATGGAATTGTGCTTTTTCTTTTTTTTTGGTCACATCTTTGTTATGTCCAGTTCATCAGTGCCGATGCTGCAGTCAGAGTTGAAGAAGAAGGCGAGAGGGAGTCGGCGGCATCGCTGAATGAGTGACGATTTCATTTACCAAGTGGTTGCGGTGGAGATTAGCCGAGGCGGGAGACTTAGCAGGGTCGGACGGTAGAGTGTGAGTTTTGCTGTTGTCGTTTTTGACTGTAGCGGTAAGATTTTGCTGTAGGGAGGTTAACTGCGCGCGACTGGGCTTAAGGAAAAGGGGGGTTCGGAAGGGGGTATAAAACCCATGTAAAGCAGAACGAATGAGATATATTGAAATAGAAAAGAAATCTGGAGTTAGCTTCTTCTACTATTTCCGCTGTTCTTCCTCTTTTCCCCCTTTGTTTTTCAGCAATCTCACGCTTCGACCACGAGTCGGCAGCCACGGG
This sequence comes from Guadua angustifolia, assembly GCA_036346375.1. Taxonomy (NCBI): domain Eukaryota; kingdom Viridiplantae; phylum Streptophyta; class Magnoliopsida; order Poales; family Poaceae; genus Guadua; species Guadua angustifolia. The sequence continues at coordinate 8,946,805 of CM070507.1, read as the reverse complement.
ACGTAACAACCTTGTAGTGAAGACAACATAGCAGTATCGTTGTTTGCTGATGAGTGGTGACATATACTTGCGGGCTCCATCAGGTGCGAATGTGATTCAGCCCATTCGAAGGAATTGATGCATCTGTGAATGTGTGGTGAATCTGAGATTCTGAGTTGATGCCTACGGCCTACCTGACCTGTAAATGGAGCTATCAGGTATCAGCAAATAGTAGAATTGCATGTGAACGGGACAAGCTTAGACGGTGACTATAAAAAAAACCGCCAAAGCAGGTGGTTCATAGGAATAGGAGTCTTTCGCTCCATCGGAAAGATCTTAGCTAATTTACGTAGCATCAGGTTTGTATAAGGCAGTGCAGGCTGTTTAGTGTAGACTACTATGACATGTTAGAAAAGGCTCAATGACGAAAACTGACATGGCGATGGCGAGGCGATCACCTTTTGAGCGTAAGGTGATTGGAAGATGGAACAAAAATCTTCCTACAAGCCAGAGCCAAACCAAGGGTAAGATACTAAGATTCCCAAATCTACTCTCCAAGTAGAGTTCTAAAGCAAATTAAGCTCGGCTAATCATTGCGACGACAGTTGGCTGCGTACGTGGAGGTGGAGTTGGGCAGACTCGTGGAGGTTGCCACGGAGAACGGAGAAATATTTGCGTGCGATCGATCGACCAAGCAGAGACTTGGGGAGAGGGCCGGGGCGGCGGTCAGCCGGTCACGAGTCAGAAGTCACGGCCAAACGCTGGCGCGAATATTCATTCCAACGACATCAACGCCGACTTCTTCCCCGTCTCTCTCGCTCCCCCTGGTCCCACTTCTCCTCTGCGACAGCCGCCGGAATATTCCTCACACTGCACGATTAAATTGCGCTCTGCTCGCTCAGCCACAGCTCAACTCGTCGGTAGATATTACTCAATCCGTCACAAATAGTTCTCCTTTTAGATAGAGTCTTCAAAACACATATTTAATCAATAATTTTTATTATAATGCTATGAAAGTATTTTTTTTTCAAGATAAATTTATGCATATGATTTTCGTGTATCCAATTTTAATATTTAAAAACATATTGATGTGCATATGTCTAAAACAAGAGCTATTTGCGACTAGAGGGAGCAGGGGCGGATTTAGGGAAAAAAAGGTAATCCGAGTTGTTGAGGTCATTACGAACTCATAACACTAACTTGTAACTAGCTTGTAGTAAGAGGATAATATACTTATGTACTAAAAGAACCATATATATTAACTTGAAGAGCATTGATGTCACTTGATCTCGTTTTATACACTGTAGATCCACCCTAGAAGGGTGTATTATGTTACCAACCCGTTCAATTTGCTTCCAAAGTCAAGATTCGCTCTTGGCGTAGCATTCTCCACCTTGTGCTACATTTCTCCATTTGATGAATCTGTAGCACTGCTGTTCTTGCTTCCTACTACCAGTAGTATATTGCTCCCTACCGTTTGTGAACAAAGCCACGCGTTGGCCATGTTACTGTGGTATCTAGACATATATATAGTCTAGAGTCTAGACAACGGCCAGCAGGTGGTGTTTGTGCCGACTGTGATGTACGTATCATCTACGTACGTAGGTAGCCAGCCGGCGGCGGCGTGTGTTGGAGCGAGCCCCGCCACGCCAGGTGGCTCCTCTCGGTTGGTGGCGCTGGCAGCTGAGCTGTTCGTATCGTCACGTCCAAATGGTGTGCACGCATTACAATCCCCTATAATAATTTGGTAGCAACGTAAACACAGCACATATATTCAAATTTGTTAAAAGTGCAATATAAATAGTTATAAAATTTTAGAAATTTTAGACCACCAAAATCGAAATCAGTTCTATCGCACAAATTTAATCATTTAAAGATGTGATTTTGTAGAATTTATCGGCGCCCTGTGCATCCGCCTCGCCTCGTCGGTTTGAAGGTTTTGTTTCTTGTGCCGGTGCACTGCACCCCAGCTCAAGCCTCCCTAGATTCCGCTCACACATGACTCCGCGTACCTTTCCTTTCTCCGCGCCACGCTCTCCGCTTCTCTCTCTCTCTCTCTCTCGTCTTCTTGTCCTCACATAGACGCGCGTCCTTGCACTGCACATCGTCTCCTTCTCTCTCGGCACCAGCAACGTTATATTCTCTACAGCAAGAGCTCGCGTTGCTCGAGCGGCGCTGGACCAAGGGAAGTAAGGAGTTTTGCCGGTGATCGAGATGTTCGAGGGGATGCAGGGGAGCTACGGCGGCGGTTCTGGGGCGGTGGCGCTGTCGCGCGACCCGAAGCAGCGGCTGCGGTGGACGCCCGACCTCCACGAGCGCTTCGTCGACGCCGTCACCAAGCTGGGCGGCCCGGACAGTGAGACCTTGTTAATTAGCTCCTTTCCCTGCTTAAAATTCCTCGTCGCGGCCCACAGCGCAGCGACGGCGATCGTGCAGTAACCCTTAGTTAGATGAAGCGTCCGTTCTGTGCCAATTGGCAAAGGCAGAGGTTTCTAGAATCCTCTGCCGCTAATCTAAATCCGCTATGCTACTGCGTCGTTCAGTCCAAATCCTTATAGCTGCATGGTTAATTTTGAGCATGCAATTGGTATTCAAATGATTGCTGTTGACTTCATCTGCCATGATTATAGAAAGATCATGCACAAATCCTTAGAACAGCCACTCTGTAGCTAATTAAGCTCACATTCAGCTGACTTTGCTTCCTTGGGCATACACTAACTGTTTGCTACCAATCTGATTGCGCTGCCTGCAACAGAAGCAACGCCCAAGTCGGTACTCAGATTGATGGGCATGAAAGGCCTCACTCTATACCATCTAAAAAGCCACCTTCAGGTTTGAACTCTGCTCCACTACTGTTCGTAACATCTCTTATATATGTTCCTTCTCTTTAGCTCCAGTGTACGAACACAGTAATACTTGTGCTTGTGTGCTTAGAAATATAGACTGGGAAGGCAAACCAAGAAAGCCACAGGACTTGAACTAACCGACAGTGGTGGTATGTATTACCTTGTAAATTTTACTGTTATGACCAAAGTGAAACTCATCAAGCATTCAAGCCAAGATTTCTCCTTCTGAACTTCAAACTTCCTCTCCTCCTTTTATCAGGATTTACTTCGCAAGGCATCAGTTTTTCCACCACAGCTCCTCCTAGTGTTCCTGCTGGAGGAAACAGCACGGGGTAACTAGCAATCCACCTTCTGCTGCTTTCCTGGACCTACCTGCAAGTGACATGCCTGATTTTTATGCACTGCAATAGATTCATCAATGTCTACTACTACAAAATGTAAGGAATTTAGTTAGAAGATGCCATACTTGTGGCATTTGTTAAGTAGACAACTGAAAATGCTAGAGGACGACAAGCTTGAGGTTTGCTCTCTGACCCTTTCAAACGATCCATGTTACTTTCACTATTCATATGTCAACTTCGAGCTGGGTTCCTCAAACCTCTAGAAATCAGGCATTACTTTGTTGCATGTATGGGATTGTGGAAGTGCAATCACATTAAAAAGAAATAAAACAATGAATAAATCAATCCGAAACCAGGAATTGATCTATCAGTAGATACTCCAAATGCCATTGAAATTAGTAATTCAACTGTTATGAACCAGTGTAAGCTTTCATTAAATGCAATCAATTCCATTTTTTTTCAAAAGAATCATACTGATTGTGTTCTGTTCTGTGACTTTTACGGGCCTGCTTTCTTCACATGAGCTTTTCGTGAGCATTTGGTTTATCTAACCATTTCTAAAATTTTTATGTGAATCAGAGAAATACCGCTGGCAGATGCACTAATCTATCAAATTCAAGTCCAGCAAAAACTGCATGAACAACTCGAGGTTAGAAAGCCTTTTGCATTACTGCCATGACACTAAGAATTGTTTCTTCAATACCTTTTTCATAGTCCAAAACTTTCTTCCATGAACACTAAAAGTACTTTTGTCTACAATCAGGTGCAGAAGAAGCTGCAGACGCGAATAGAGGCCCAAAGGAGGTACCTAAAGGCGATACTTGAGAAAGCTCAGAAAAACATTTCTTTCGATGTCAATGGGGCTGCTACGCAAGAATCAACCAGATCACAGCTCATGGACTTCAACCTAGCTCTACCTGGTTTCATGGACAATGCAACACTAGTTTATGAAGAAAACAGTGAACATTTAGTGAAATCTATATCTGATGACAACCTTAAAGCTAATAATTTAGGATGTCAGCTCAATAATGTAGGAAGTCAGGAGGCTAAGGAAGTCAAATACACTACAAAAACTGAAGACTCACTCCTACTAGACTTGAATATTAGAGGAGGATATGACCTATCTTCTACAGGAATGCCTGGGTGTGAGTTAGATCTGAAGATCAACCAGCAGAGAAGATAGAGATTTGTTTCATGATGCTGACAGTTTTGGAAAGTTCACTCTTTGCTGTTAGATCATTTTTTCAATGGTGGTGCTGAACATGCTTGTTCACAAGTTTGCTTTTCCGTCTGCTAATGTTAAATTTTATTAAAGAAACTTCTGAATAAACATGATAGATCTTGTTTGAAGCCTGAATTTTTATACACATGTATAGAATGCAGACTGGAGAATCAGGGAGCATGCACCAGTGTATATTCGAGATATATGTGTGGGAGGCAGCTAACCCCTGGTCAGCCATGTATTTCCGAGCACGACAATAGGATACATGAAGGACCACTAATGCGTTGTGTGGTTGGCATGCTAACATGGCAGACTTAGTTATATTGATCTTACACGATTATTATTACAGAACTGCAAGGGAAATTTTCCTTGGACAACATAACTTGTAGAAGTTGCCAAACAACCGACACTAGTGTAAAGAAAACTGTTCCTTCAAAAAACTAGTGTAAAGAAAACTCACGCCCTTGGAAAAAACATGGAAACATAAGATTGTAAGAAAATTAAACTGACCTAGTTGGATCCAATAATCAGACAAATCATGCTTGACAGATAACAAATATGCAAAGGGATGCAAATATGTACACTCACATCCCAGGATTCCGACGGATACGCAGGAGGATTGATCCCCACTTGGAAAGGATCAACAAAATAACAGCCGTGAAGCATATCGCAGCCACAGAACCAACCACAAGTGCGAAAGCAGATACATCTGGCTTGGAAGGTTAAGTTTCTCCTGAATACCTTTCAACCCTCTGTCGATAACTGGTGCCAGTGCAGCTGCACCTGCAATCGGAACGGCGGTATTATTGTCATCGGTCCATGTCAAGATGAAGGTCAGCCTTCGTAGCCCGAAAGTACGCATTGCACGAAAAGCAGACAAACTGGCTCCGTGTTTGCTATTTCAACAAGTTATTCATTAGCAGAGTAGTACTCTCAAATTTTGTTCTAGAAAATGTCAACCGTACAAGAAAAATTCAGTCAATCACAGCTCACAACTGTGAACATCTCCATGTAAATTGGTACCAGCAGAACTAGAAACTGCATTTCACATTCTTCACATTGCAGTACCTAAGATATGAGCCAATGTGCACACGAACCATTTGTGTAAAGCGAAGTCATAGTAACGTCGATACCCCCAGCAAGGCCGTGATGTTGGCCGCAGGGTTCTCGCCGGTGCTCTTCTCGTAGCCGAGGAAGGCGAGCACGAAGAACATCGTGTAGGTGATGGCATCGAACAGCCCGTAGGCCAGCACGGCGGCCAGGCCAAGCTTGGCCACCCTGGCCCTCATCTCTCACTGATGACAAGTAAGATTACAATGTTCTCATGGTGTTTCAAGCTGGTTTAATCCAATTTCATGTTCTCTAACATGTGTATGTATTATTGGTATGATATCTCCGTATCCATAGCCTGTAAAATATAGCAGAGAGATCGAGAGGATGGAGCCCTCTCCGCCAAACCTAGATCCCCTTCTGTCCGCACCGCCCATCTCCATCTCCAACCTCAAGCTAGGCACCAGCCTTCCTAGCCTCTCCATCAAACCTCTCAGCTCTCCCCCATCCTACCTTCAGTCCTTCCATTCCCCGGATAGAGTCTCTTGGAACTCTGATGAGGAAGACGACTTCGTCCAAGAATCCCCTGATTCGCCAGATCTAGAGCAAGGAAGAGTTCGGCAAGCCGTAGATTCAAGTTTCCGAGCATCTCGAGCTTCCTTCGCAGAAGAACGGGTCATATCGGGTCATTCGACTCTGAGAATCCTTTCTTGTTGATGGCCAACCAGCTGGCCATAACAGCTCCCCGACTTGTCTCTGCGGGCCGATGCTGCCATTAATGTAGGCTTTTCTCCAATTATAGCTCCAATTACAGCTCCACCTGCCCCACCTGCTGCTTCAACATTTGTTCAACCGCTCTCCATTCTAAAGAATCCTAGGGCCTCAGATTTGGGGATGCAGAAATCCAGCAAATCTCTTCGCATTCATAGCTATGCTCAGAATGAAATCTGACCCCCAACTAAAACGTGTCTTTCGCGTGCTGCTGCTCCGGCTGAAGAGTGGGTGCAGGTCAGGCTGAAGCACTTCTGGAGGAAGCAAAGGTTAAATGCTCATAAATCTTCTTCATCCACCGGCTCTTCAGAGTTGTCTCTCTGGCTTGCAGCGCGAGCGATATGTTTGTTTAGGCTTGAGCTTGAGCTTATTTGGCTTCTAGACCTCTATAAGCCATAAGCCAAAATAAACAGTATTTTTCCAGCCAGACAGAGAGAAGAAGCTCCAACCCAATTTGCACTACGCGAGAGAAGCAAGGAAAACGATGCTTCTCGGGCTGGCTGGAGCTTCTGAAAATCCCACTTCCCTGGTACCCTTACAACTTAACTGTTATTTACGAAAAAATGACATCCTCATCCAGCTCCAGCAGGCCAAATAGCTTCTTTCAGCTCTAGCAGCTTCTCCTCCAGCACCAGCCTAAACAAACACAACCTTAAGGCTCAAGCCAAGGGCTGGTGCTTCAGATGCTTGGCCTTAGACCACTTCGTCACACAATGCAGAGACCCTCCAAAATGCCTGTTGTGCAAGGGTTCATGACATAAAGTCCGTCACTGCCCCATTCATCTCCTAAGTCCAACGCCAACACCTGCCACAACAACGAAGAACATATTCCACAGGACTAAGCCTAGTATGCATGCACCTCATTTCAGGCCTGGAGACCTTGATGATAGGCCAGAACTGGCTCATCGTCATGTGCCCCAAACTCCTTTCATGGCCAGTCTGGAGAGGGAATACTGCAGGTATGCGGTTTTCGTATTCACCTTGGGTGATCAGGAAACCTCCGATAGGCAGGTGCAGCATCTTCTTGCGGACAGGTACAGGGATGAATTCAACGTTGTCGCCGATGAGCCGATGAGCTACTTCATGCGCTGTAGCTTAGTCAAACTCCGTAATGACGTTGGATGACTCCAGGTTCCTGCAGGAAGGAATAGACTTCAAGGTGGTGCCTTGGTCATGTCATGCTCAGGCGAAAGCAGCCAGAGCTCGGTTCAAGGTCTGCTTGTGCATAGAGGGGATTCCATGCCATGCGTGGTCTATCCAAACCGTCTCCCCTCTAATCCAAGATGCTGGCATTTCCTTTCCAAAGCTGGACGAACTTGCAACTAGCTCTGAAAAGGCCTGTCTTTGTCTTTGGGTCTGGACTCATGAGGCTGCAACTTTTCCAAAAAACAACTATTCTACACATCGAAGAGCCGTTCAGAAGGTCTCCTCCCCTCTCGGACTTCCCGGAGTTGGGGATCGCAGGTCCTGTGCAGGTAGGGATGTCAATGGAGAAATCCCCACCGGGAGCGCCCTTCCATCTCCGATCCCCGATAACCAAAATTCCCCATCCTTGTCCCCGTCTCCACACACGGGGCTTAATTCCCCCACGTCCCCGATCCCCGACGGGTTTGCAGGGCGCCAACGGGGACTAATTCCTAAAAATGCTACATAAAATACCACATGCTACATGAGTGAATCATTAGAGTAATGGTGCATATTGATTGAAGTGTGAGTGAATCACTAGAGTAATTCATATTTAACATGTTTATTAATAATGACCTCACATATATTCTTTTTCTTTTGAGAATGATCCTTTGCTCCCACCTATTAGTGATAACGTGAGGGTGGGGACGGGGAACGGTAGAACGTCCCCGGCCCCGTGATCCTCGACGAGGGCAACATTTTCCCCGATAAGCCTCCCACAGGGGAGATTTCTCCCCGTCCCCTAATGGGGAAATTCCCCATGATGAAACGGGGATCGGGGCCCCATTGCTATCCCTAAGTGCAGGAAAGGCCACTCCCGAGAATGTTGTCTTACAGGGTGTTGTTGCACATTGATCATGTGTTCAACTTCGAGCCTCCGGACGATAGCTTGGTTCCCGTCCTTGCTAGCCTCAGTCCTGAGCATAGTGACATTAGTGGAGAGTTGTCCAATGTATCCTCCGACGACGAGTGGCCTAGGCACCATGTCTATGCCTAGCAATTGGGAGTCATAGATGGGGCCCTCCCCGTGTGGGGCTTAGTCCATTATAGGCTACAGTACAGAACTAGAGACCGTTCGCCACTAGGTGGCAATGGGAGGTGCAGGAGGATCTCAGGTTGGGATGTCCAACCGACAGGGTGTAAGGTCGAGGATGACGACTAGATGGGGGGTGAATAGGCGGCTTTTAAAAATTACTTATATGAATTTTTACAAAGCAATTCACTTCTAATTACCCTAATGCCAAAACCTTAACAATTATTAATGCGAAAGAGATAAATTAAGGTTTTGACAATTAAAGCCTAAATCAATTAATCTCACTATGTACACTAACTAATTATGTCTCCAACAAATATTGCAATCCTAAAAACAAGCAATCAATCAATTTAATTCTATGAATATAAATTGCTTGAATATAAATAACAAATACAATGCAAGCACAAGAGACACAATACTTTTTACCGTGTTGTTCGGAGACTTACCGGTCTTCCCTAATCCACATTGAGGTTAGTCCAACGAATTGGACCGGCTCCACGAATTGATCACCCACTTAGAATCCACTAGTGGTTGCCCTTTTCCCCTTTGGGTAGGCGAGCACGGACCTTCACAACTTTGCCAGAGCTTCTCACAACTTCTGTTGAAAGCTCCCGCTCACGATGCCTCCACACGTCGTCTAAGTGTCAGCAAACACCAAGAGTAACAAGCCATGCCCTTCCACTTGAACTTCACCTAGTGCAACATATGCACTTCGGTGACCTCCTAAATGCAACACATGCACTAGAATCCTCCTCAAGTACAACACATGCAATTAAGGCTCACTCTTAGTTCAAAAGACAAATGGAAGAAGGCAACACATGCACTTTACTCCCACAAATATCCAAATGAACCAACAACCACAAATGTCAGCCCTTAGCATCTTTTTATAGCCCCACGAAATCTAGCCGTTTGGGGGCAAATTGAACAAAAATCAGCATTTTCCAGTACTACCGCCCTTCTAGAGCTGGTAGTACCGGTTTCCAGGGCAATGGCTCAAAATCTAGCCGTTGCACAATAAACTCGGTACTACCATAGGCAAAAATCCGATAGTACCGCTCGAGTATAGTACCGGCCTCCACAAGCGGTACTACCGGCCTCAAGTTACCTTCAGAGCAATCTCTTTGGAAAATAACTATCGGCGGCTTGGGCACGGTACTACCGCACCTCCAGTAGTACTGCCAGTTGACTGCGGTAGCATCGGCCTTCAAAAAAATTGAGAAAACACGCTCTTCTGGAAAAATAACTACTGGCTTCACACGCGGTACTACCGACCTCCGGTAGTACCAGCTCCCAAACAGCAGTACTACCGGCCCTGAGGTAGTAATGGCTTTACACCTACGATACTGCTAGATTTTTAGATAAAATTAGATTTCACATAGAAATCTTTTCTTTTCAAATCAACCATCAATAATGATTGATTCTTTAAGCCATGTGATGATTAACACATGATCAAGCAATTTACAAAATACATTTGCAAACCCAATTCACATGCTCCAAATAATCGCATTAAACTCTAACTTATTTACAAAATACATTCACAAATAAATTGAGAACCTATGTGATTAATCCTCTAGCCATGTAAGAATCAACACATAATCTCGACACTTTGCAAAGCACATTTGCAAATGCCAACACATGCTCTAGGATTGAAACCTATAACCTCTAGTTCATTTGCAAAACACATTTGTAAATAACAATTCCAACCACTTAAAAGCACATCTTGAGCCATAAGATAATCAACACATGATCCCAATATATTGCAAAACACATTTGCAAATACTTATCTCACACTCCAAAATAAGAAGCATAAACATCAATATTTTGCAAAAACACATTTTGCAAACTCAAAGCACAAATCAAGCTTAGCCTTGTGATGATCAACACATGATTTAATCACAAGCTTAAAACACCAAAACATGAACTCTCTATTTGCAACGCATGCAAATCTCTAGCACCATGCAAACAACCACTATTCAAATCAAGTTGCATGAGCTCGCTCCTTCTGTAACACATGCAAAACTTAGCTCAATGCAACAACTATATAAACCAATATTACATGAGCTATCTCCCTTTTGTAACAAATGCAAGACCATAGCTCCATGTAAAAACAAATCGATAAGATTCAAATAAGATGCAAGTATGAGCATCATTATTTGCAATACATGCAAATACTTAGCTCATGCAAAATTCAACCAAGAGAGTGAGTTAGAGTGAACCAGATTGAGTCCATTAACATATGATGAAGCTCAAGCTAAAAGACTTAACCCCTCTTAATAGTACGGCACCTAACTAACAATCCAGTCTCCCATCCAAATACCGAGACCAGTAAAAGACTAAGAATGCATCCTTAGCTCTAGCTAGTTATACCTTTGCCTCTAGCGATCCACTTGGAGCTTTTATGATTTTCAATCATCTTATCTCCAGGATCGAATCGTCTTCTTGTTCATCAACACATGATAAACCTTCTCTAGCCCTTCTCTTTACTTCGGGATCTCCTCTTGAAGCTCATCAACACATGATGATTTCTTGTTCCCGATTTTTCATCTTCTTGGACTCAACCTACTTCACAACTTATTGAAACAAACATAGTTGCCTCAATTATCACTTATACTCCATTAACACATAATGGATACCCTAAGATCGATTGAGCACAACCCAAATCAATTTGAATTATTAAATGTGTATTGAGTACTTTGATGCAACTAATGCTTCATTATACTCAGAAACTTTTTGTTTGTTCTTAATCAACAAAGAGACACCATCAACACATAATGAAATATTCTTTGATTGATTGAAAGACAACCGAACTCAATTTAAATTGACATGAGTATATATAACTACATAATTTTCATATACTCAATATGATGGTAAGTAATGATCCAATATGTTTATGGAAAGGGATCAATACATTTAGACCATCAACTATAGAACAAACTCTATTAAGTATGTGCATATAACTAATTGAACATGGAATCAATATGCACACAATCGATCTTAGATTGCATATGAGTTTATCCTATATTAGCATGAGTATACTACAACTACACAAGTTATATATACTCAAAAGATTGTTTCAAAGTCTTAATCCTTTATATTAAATGGCAAGAAGATATGGATCAATATAATTGAAACATCAATTTAAATTATCAACTCCCTCTAGATATGTGCATTCATGTATATATGGATTTAGAAATATAATACACATATTTGGACTTAAGCAATGGAATAATTCATCCTTTAACTTAAATCCTAGGTATGCATTAAGATAATAGAGTAAATACAAGTACATACCTTGGGTTTTCTATTTTCCATCCAAATTTGAGAGTAATAAGAATATAGCTCAATTAAACATGTTAGTCTCACAATAATTAGATTTATCATTAAACAATGATTAAATATTAATATTAAATAAATAATCAAAACTAATGGAGCTTAAACTTACACAGGAACACAGTTGAGACAACATTTTGGTCAGGAGGACTGCGGGAATCTATCCCGCAGGACCATAGGTTGTCGTGGGACAGGGATGTATAGGCAGCTTAACTCCAACCCTCATTCTGTTCATGGCAAGAAGATATCAAGATCTCCAATACAAGGATTTGAGATGGCCTCAGAACATGATTCCCAGTAGGTTCAGTTAATCAGTTACTACCTATGTCTTCCCAGCTTGCAATAGGAAAATCTTAGTGCATTGCCAGCTTAAGACAGGGGGATGGCATGACCACAGGAGTCCCAAGCGGTGAGGAAGCCCTCATAGACAAAATTAATGCTCTGTAGATTAACAGTCCTAGACATGACCCCATGACATACGAGCTCAACTGTCGCACACTAGCTATTGTCTCCTCCAGCCACGTGGGATGAAATCTCGGTTCAGGGACAAGGGGGAAGAAGTCACAGCCTTGCCCTTCCTAAACTCAGTGAAAGCTCAGCTTCCTTTGCTAATCCCAAATGAAGCACAAGCCAACACTCCAAGAACAAGGACCAACATCACGATCTAGGAACGGCGAAGTGCTCGTTTGGCTAGCAAATCAACGGCAGCCATGTCTGCAACAAAGAAAGCTCAACTGCACTTGGCGAAGAAGCTTGGTCTATTGGCGCCAAATGGTAAGATAGATAATGTGGCTATGCAATGTTATCTTTGCATCTTCGATAAGCCTCTATCAGCTAATACCTTACATGCTATTGCGGACTTGGTCGGCTTGCAGGGCAAGCCAGACTTGGCTATAGCGACGGGCGCAATAGGATAGGAGATCCAGCAAGCTACATGATTTCTTATTCAGTTTCAAGTGTCACAGTTATCCTTTTGTGTATGCTATCATGATGTCTGTAACTGTAGTTTTCAACATGGAGGCCTTGCTATTCAGTGGCCTTCAGTGTGCTCCCAGTTTTCTTCTCCTTGTAGTTCTATTGTCCTGCCCAGCTTGGCTGGGGGTAGTTCTTCTTTCAAGCTTGTTTGTTCCTTTCAGGGTTCCAAGCTTGTATGTTCCTTCTAGGGGGTTAAGTCTTTTGGGGGCAGTGCTTCTTTTGGTTAACTAGAAGCTCTACCTGTCAGGTCATGTCTTCTCTTTGGATGGTTGGAAATTAGTCAAGCTGGGTTCTTTTGCAATGTCCTTCTTTGTTCTATCATGCTATAGCCTTCTACAATTGTATGCAATTTGATGGTCAAGTGGCCAAGCTCGAGAGTTGGCTATTACCAAGCTTTACTGCTGAAGGCAAAATCCCTACTATTTTTTTTGCACCTTATGCTGTAGACGACACAAAGCATAGAGCTGTTGTTAATTGGCTCTGTATGGCTCAACAGGACACAATGCTCCTAAACTGGAATGGCTGAGGATTAAATAGCTCGGCTAAGAGGGCAATCATTAGATAACTGATTACTCAAACCAGAGACACCATTGTATGTCTTCAAGAAACAAAATTGCAGCACGTCAATAATCGCATCGTGGGGGAGTTGCTCAGAGGGTCTTTCACAAACAACTTCTGCTTCTTGTAGGCGCAGCAAACAAGAGGGGGCATACTTTTAACATGTTCCTTGGACCATTTCAGACTGTCCGATGTATACACAGGAATGTAATGTACACATTATCTGTGACAGTCCAAATGAAAAATGATGGGACCAGGTGGTCATGCATAGGTGTGTACGGCCCACAGCAAGGAAGCAACAAACTTCTGTTCTTACAGGAAATAATGGACCTAATGGAAAGCATACTCCAGGAATGGCTAATTCTAGGAGATTTTAATGTGATCTATCAGGCCATAGACAAAAACAACGCCATTCTAAATAGGAGACTAATGGGAGCCTTTTCCAATGTTCTTAACAATGCAAAGCTCAAGGAGATTAGGCTCATTGGCAGAAGGTTCATTTGGGCGAACGATAGGAAAAGCCCGATGCTATCTAAGAAAGATTGTATGTTCGCCACAAATGAATGGGATATCCTATTTCTAGATTGTATTCTGCAAGCCCTGTCCTCCCTTGTGTCGGATCACTATCCCATGCTGCTACTCAGACAGATCACGCCTACGAAATTCCTTGGGTTCAGATTAGAGAATTTCTAGATCAAGATGCCAAACTTTTATCACGTCGTTCAACAGGCTTGGGATAGGACTACACATACACCTGATGCCTTGCGCAGGTTTCATAACAAGCTATCGAGAACAGTGCAGGTGCTTAGGGCATGGATTCGTTAGATAGTGGGGACCTGAAATTGCAATTCTCAGTGGCTAGAGAGATTATTTTTTAGCTTGATAGGGCAGAGGAAATTAGGCAATTCACCAGCCCAGAAAGGGACTTTTGGGCCAGACTCCGGTACAGGTTGCTTGGGATAGCTACCATCCAAAAGGCTCACCTTCGGTAGTGCTCAAGAATGACTGCCATTAGGGAAGGGGTTGCTAACACAAAGTTCTTTCATATAAAGGCAAATGCACGAAGATGGAAAAATCATATGCAGTCCATCCAAACCGATAGTGGTGAAATCCACAATCATTTTGACAAGTAGGACGAACTTTATTATTATTTTTGGGACTACTGGGCACTAAAAAGTAGAGGGCACTTTCTCTAAACTGGGAAGTACTAGACATTCCTCGTCATGATTTGAGCCAATTGGAAGAACCTTTCCATACCAATGAGGTCAAGGATGTATGTTTTCTTTGCCCCTGAGAAGGCGTCAGGACTTGATGGTTTCATAGGGCTCTTCTATAGGACCTGCTGGGATATAGTCAAGGACGACCTTATGGAGGCGTTGTTCCAACTCTATTGCCTTAATGGTCGTCATCTTCGGCTCCTAAACTCGACCAACATTGTTTTGTTGCCCAAGAAACAGGACATCTCTAGGATTGTAGGCTACAGACCTATCAGCCTTATCCACAGTGTAGGGAAGATTTTCTCAAAGCTCCTAGCGTGGAGATTAGCACCTATTCTGCATGACTTGGTTCCCACCAACCAAACTGCTTTCATCAAGAAAAGATCCATGACAACTTCTTATATGCAAAGAACCTAATTAATGAGCTACACGAGAAAAGAATCCCGGCCTTTTTCATCAAACTAGACATAGCTAACACTTTCGACTCTATCAGCTAGAACTCCTGCAACAGGTGGGATTCGGCACACGCTGGCGATAGTGAATTTCAATGATTCTGGCATCATCTACTTCCCGAGTCATGCTTAATGGCATTCCTGGATGGATGATCAACACAGGAGAGGTCTGCGGCAGGGTGACCCTCTTTCTCCTATGCTCTTCATTCTGGCCATGGACCCACTACAAAGAAAACTTTCCAAGGCAGCCGAGGAAGACCATATCAGGCATATCCCTTCTAGGTTGGCGAGGATGCGCATCTCCTTTTATGCCAATGATGCTGTCATTTTTGCCAACCCTGTCTAGGAAGAGCTAATGATAATACAGGAGGTGCTAAACATCTTTAGGGGAGCCACGGGACTTTGCTCCAACCTTCAAAAGAGTAAGTTATATGCCATGCAGTGCGACAATCTTGACATGGGGTCGGTCCTATAGGAGTTCCCGGCCCTATCCAAAAGTTTTCCTTGCAGGTATTTAGGCCTACCACTCTGACCTACAAAATTGAAACGTTCGGACCTACAACCGCTTATTGATAAAGTCCGAAACCGTTTGATGGGATGGAAGGGAAAATTGCTTTCTATGGCTGTTAAGATGGTTCTCACAAACTCCGTCCTCACGTCACTAGCAGTCTATCACCTAACGGTGTATCCACTTGCCAAATGGGTGACAAAGTAGATTGACAGACTACGAAGAAGTTTTATTTGGAGAGGCTAACAAGAATGTAGCAGGGGACATTGCTTAGTAACTTGCAAGAAAGTCTATAGACCCAAAATCCTAGGTGGCCTTGGAGTAAAGGACCTTACCACTTTTGGATGGGTTCTTCGTGTTCATTGGTTGTGGTACACCTTCAAAGAACAGCATAGACCTTGGGTAGGGATGACACTGCCATGTGACGATTTAGATCGTCGCTTTTTTGATGCCAACATCACATTGATACTAGGAAATGGTGAAACGACAAGCTTCTGGGAGTCCAATTGGCTCCAGGGAGTCTCCCACGCGAATTGGCCCCTTCTTGCTACCAGTTAGTTTGGACGAGACGACGTTCGGTCAAGGACGAGCTTGTCACTAGGAACTGGCTTCGGCCGCTGCGTAGGATCAATTCACACACACAGCTCGATGAATTAGTTCAGCTATGGCAAGCCATTCAACATGTCAAGCTTCAACCAGATGTGCCGGATAATATTACTTGGAAATAGATGTCACATGGGGAGTACTTGGCCAAAACAGCTTACAGGGCGTAATTCCTAGTTTCTATACCGGATTTTAACCACAAGTTTATTTGGCATGCCAATGCGGAAGAAAAATGCAAGTTCTTCGCTTGGCTTTTCTTGCAAGACAGGATTCTCATAGCCGACAAGCTAGCACATAGGGGATGGCCTCATAACGCTTTATGTGCATTCTGTGGAACAGAGTCCGAATCGTCAAGTCACCTCCTCCTCCTATGCCCTTTCACAAAGCAGTTTTGGAGAAAGGTTCTCAGCTTAATGCATATAAACCACATTGCCCCGAAGTCTACCTTGGTTGACCAAGGAGCCACTGCTTGGTGGAGGTCAGTTCGCTTTTCTACCCCCGAGCAGCGATCGCAAGGAGGTGGATGACATTCTTATGTATGTCATGTGAAACCTTTGGAAAGAAAGGAATAACATAATCTTCAATAGCTCGTATCAAATGGTACAACTGGTGGCTGATAACATCGTTCAGGATGTGCAGAACCAAAGAAATGCTCTTGCTTTTGAATTTCGGTAGCCCTGCGTCCTTTTCCTGGGAGGACTTCACCATGTAAAACTTACAATCGGTTGTAGTCACTTGTCTGCACTGTATTGTCCTGCTTCAATACTTCCCCTAAATCCTCCTAGTGCTTAAGGGTGGCCTCGCCTCGGTCATTGTACTGCTATTTATGTTGTAACTACTGTCAACTCTTCTTAATGCATTTGGCAAAGCTCCTGCCACCTTTCTTTCAAATAAAATGGTGATCAACCAAAACATATGCTAGTCTATTCATATATATTTATCGATTTGGGATCACTTTAGAATAATCATCATCAAGTCATATATAGAGTTTCACAAACAAGTCACATACTTGCTAATAAATATAATGATATTATTCAAGGAACAAGGAAATAAATCATGAACATAAAAAAAAAATCATCTCTATGTTAATTCCAGGGTATATCTCCAACACAGAGAACTCAGTTGCCATTAAGAGCAAAAGAAATTCAGGTCCCATGCATCTTAGCATTTCACCCATGCATGCAACAAGAGCATAACCCAACAAACAAGAATCAAGAATGATACAGCAATTGGAAGAAAGACATTTGTCACAATTTAGATAGGGGAATATGTACATAACAAGGTAGAACAAGATTGTTCTGATATGTGGACGACGGCATGGCGTACCTACCAGAAATAGGTTCATTTTAGAGTGAAATGGTTCAAAAATCTCCTGCATTCGTACCCTCACAAGCTGATTCCCTTATTCTCAGTACTCAGTAGTTAATAACGAGTAACGATTACCAAATCGTATACAGCTAAAGAGCTCTCATTTGCTTTCCCTTAAAAACGACACACTCATTTGCTTATTAGCGATGCAAAATTCGGCAGAACACAAAAACAGCCTCAGTGATATCCGATCGGCGCAGGGGTCTCCTTCAGCTCCATGCCCTGGAGATGGACGTCCTGCAAGCCACAAGCAAAGACCAGATCATACATCAGCCAATCCTTACGCACAACCACACACAGCCTGATCAAAAAATGGGTTCAATAATACGATGCTGATCTTGGTGGAATGATTTGCAAGCATGCTCACCGATGCGAAGTGATTGACGTCGCGGTGGTGAGCCTCGTCGGCGCGCACCACCGTGACGACATCCTTGAGCGTGGCGTTGGCGGGGAGGCGCCAGTAGTCGATGGCAATGGCTGGGGCTGGGACGTTGTCGATCTTGCCGGACTCGAGGTCCTTGAGGAACTCAGTGTAGGAGTGGATGGCCTCCTCCTCGAGGTATCCGACGACGCGGTGCGCGAATTTGGGGGAGATGAGGTAGCCGAGGAAGTATGCGTTGAAGAAGACGCCCTGGACGGTGATGACGAGGGCGCGCTCGTACCACCTCGGCTGAGCCACCTCCATGAAGGTCATGAGGTGCATGCGCTCGTTCTCGGCCTCCTCCAGCAGCGCGCGGATCCACCCGCCGCTCTGCTCAAAGCGCCGGAGTGAGCGCAGGTGGAGCAGCATGCCGCCCACCATCCCCGGCACCGCCGCCACCGTCTCCAGCATCATTGCGCGGCAGCCATACCTCCTCTGCAACCAATTTGCAATGACAAGCCTTAATTTGAAAATTAGAAATCATTAAAGCTAGAGTAGAGATCGTTTGGATACGCTATTAGAAATGGATCATGTAGTTGTTCTTCCGGAGATAAATTGAAGAAATCAAGAAGATAAACTTGTGCAAGAATCATGATGAACAGGTACATGCATGACAAAACAAATGATATCCTCACTGCTATATTGCATTCAAACTATAATTTATTACTGGCTAACAGATGGCATACATCAGTTTGATCTTTGATGATGTCAATGCCACTGTGTTTTCTTTTCTTATCCGCTGTGATATAATCGAATATAAAATCGATTCCCATAAATGGGTTAGTTAAATAATCGCTTGGATCCACGTTCTAAATACAAAATGGCATCTTCCCAGAAAGCAAGATAACCAGAATAGATCAATAGAAACTTCGAAAGCGACGCTGCTACTTTGTTTCCCATGACACGCCACGAGACACGCACCCGTCTGTGTTCTCTTCGGCAACAACTAGAACTCAAAACACAGAACTAATCATCCGGAGAATTAAACCACGGCGGTGCTGGTGCGTAATTCACGAACCTGGAAGAAGACGTCGGTGGGGAAGCGCAGCGACTTGACGGTCCAGTAGGCGATCTTGTCGAGCAGCGTCTTGGGCACGTGGTGCTTCGTCAGATCGATCGACGTGTCCGCCGTGTACGTCTCCCATGGCTGCAGCAGCAAAGCCAAATCACACACAACGAAAACAAGTTAGGAACACCTACCACGAACATGAACCGATCTGGCGATCTAATCGCCGTGCAGGGACGAATCGATCGAAACAGAAAATCCAGAGCAAAGCAAGCACGCGCACGTACCCTGAAGCAAGACCACTTCCACTCGGTGCCGTCCTCCCGCACCAGCTTCTTCGACTGTTCGATCCCCCAGTAGCTGTTGACCACCACCTCCTTCTTCCCCGCTTCCCCCTTGGCTGCCTCCTTCTCCGCCACCTCCTTCGCCTCCGCGGCCGTGGACGTGGACAGCAGCCGCACCCAGACCCCGGGGACGGCGTCCCCGCCGGCGAGGAAGGGTCTGCCTGCCGCCGGTGAGGTCGCGGCGAAGAGGCGGATGCCGCCGACGTGGCGGAGGAGGACGGATCCGGCCATCCGGGAGCTCATCGCTGCGAGGTCGCCGAGACGCCTTCTCGAACCAAACTTTCAGAGGAGTTGCGTGATGCCGTGATGTGATGCGCGCTTGTGTTGACGTGGTGGTTGCGGTTTGCAAATGCGGGGGGTTTTCTTGGGAGGACTTTTATCTCGGAAGAGCGACGGCGAGAGGAATGCAAGGCCGTGGTGGGGACACGCCGTCAGTGACGGGGGTGCCGGGCTTCCTTCCCGGGGCATCCAGAAACTGAGGAGGGCTTTTCTTCTTCTCCAAGTCGATCAATTAGGCATTAATTAATCGCTGCGATTTTTTTTTCCTTTTGAGAAACAGCCTGTGACTGATTAAAGATCGAGCTCACATGTTTGCAGTAAATACTGTGTGATGTGTGGTCGGTAGTACACGAGTCAGGTCTCTGCTAGAGCCTAGACATGTAAGCTCTCCTGCAAGGTTCAACAACTGAGATATTTTTAAATGGGAGCATATCTCACAAGTAATCGAGAGTTGATGAAACCACTGAAAACCTCAAAAATTCTGAAAAAAATCATGGATGTACATCTCAGCTTACTCCATCTACATATAAAATTTCATGATCAAATTCGTCCTGTGCTAGAAGTTACAAAAAAGACAAAGTTGATCATGAACAGTAACTATTACTGTTTATGATCAAGTTTGTCTTTTTTATTACTCTTAGCACAGGACGAATTTGATCATGAAATTTTATATGTAGATGGGGTAAGCTGAGATGTACATCCATGATTTTTTTCAGAATTTTTTGAAACTTTTGTTAGTTGAGTTGCACCAAGATTGCACCAACATGTGTGATTGCACTGGATATTTTTCCTTTTTAAATTAAGATAGTGCTACTGCACAATTATATACAGATCAATTAAAAAACAGTTCTCGTAGAAGGACAATATTCCGTTTACACTATGTATTGCGTTGTGCAAATGTCAGGTAGAAAGAAAAACAAAAGCGAAATGGGAGAAGTATTCTTTGATCTGTTGCTTGTCTTGTGGACCAAGAAAGACTCCAGCTATCCTAGACCAGGGTGGCAGTCAAATGAGGCAACTGCTATTATTAGATCCTTAATCTAACCACTAAAAATACTTTCTCTTCTTGAAGAAACCAGTAACAATACTAGAACGTGACTAACCGGCTATACTAAATTAGAAGCTAGAAATTTCCGGAACCTTCCTTAGGAGTAATAATAATAATCTTGCTGCGTTGTGCTTGCCAGTTACCACACATACGAACCATATATAATTAAGCTGATGAATGAACAAATGCGTAGCCGCTCGTAGCACCTGTACCATCAATCGTATCTTAATTTGATTGTTCTTCTAGGGAGGCCTATTTTACGGTCAACCTCATGCTCCCTACGTAGCGGTCCAGCTCTATATTTCCTCTCATGATGAAACGTGTCAGCTTGAAAAAGTTTCAACTGGAGAAACTTTCATCCGGAGAATTTCACTTTCAACTAGGAAAATTTTAACTTGAAAAATTTCAAACCAAGAAATTTTCGAGTGAGGAAATTTTAGAACGAAAAATTTCAAAAACTTTATGTTCGAAAACTTTATGGGCAAACCAAATGCTCTTCCTTTCCACGCACAACACGTGTCGCATGGAAGCGCACCCGATCGTCAGTGTGAGCGACCGTAAAATAGCAAATCTGGTTCTTCTATGCGCCTAACTCCTAACAGAATTGTACCGAGCGGAAAGAAAGATCACGTGTAAAGTCCTGCTTTTTTCCCCATTTTTCTCGACAACAACCCAGTTTCATTGTGAAATTATGCATAATCATAGAATATCGCTTCTCCAACACATGAAATATTTGAGACATTTTTGTAAGCGCATGCTTGTGGATTTTGGATTTTGAATCTGTACGATAATGAGGATACAAAACATATGAACCAACTTATAAAAAAAAACAAGTGAAAGGTCTAAAAATGCTTTTATAGGGAATGAAAACCAAAAAAAAAGTGTTCGATCTTCTAAATTGATTGCCCGCTTTCCTGGCTGGGGCTGGGACGTTGTCGATCTTGCCGGACTCGAGGTCCTTGAGGAACTCAGTGTAGGAGTGGATGGCCTCCTCCTCGAGGTATCCGACGACGCGGTGCGCGAATTTGGGGAGATGAGGTAGCCGAGGAAGTATGCGTTGAAGAAGACGCCCTGGACGGTGATGACGAGGGCGCGCTCGTACCACCTCGGCTGAGCCACCTCCATGAAGGTCATGAGGTGCATGCGCTCGTTCTCGGCCTCCTCCAGCAGCGCGCGGATCCACCCGCCGCTCTGCTCAAAGCGCCGGAGTGAGCGCAGGTGGAGCAGCATGCCGCCCACCATCCCCGGCACCGCCGCCACCGTCTCCAGCATCATTGCGCGGCAGCCATACCTCCTCTGCAACCAATTTGCAATGACAAGCCTTAATTTGAAAATTAGAAATCATTAAAGCTAGAGTAGAGATCGTTTGGATACGCTATTAGAAATGGATCATGTAGTTGTTCTTCCGGAGATAAATTGAAGAAATCAAGAAGATAAACTTGTGCAAGAATCATGATGAACAGGTACATGCATGACAAAACAAATGATATCCTCACTGCTATATTGCATTCAAACTATAATTTATTACTGGCTAACAGATGGCATACATCAGTTTGATCTTTGATGATGTCAATGCCACTGTGTTTTCTTTTCTTATCCGCTGTGATATAATCGAATATAAAATCGATTCCCATAAATGGGTTAGTTAAATAATCGCTTGGATCCACGTTCTAAATACAAAATGGCATCTTCCCAGAAAGCAAGATAACCAGAATAGATCAATAGAAACTTCGAAAGCGACGCTGCTACTTTGTTTCCCATGACACGCCACGAGACACGCACCCGTCTGTGTTCCTTCGGCAACAACTAGAACTCAAAACACAGAACTAATCATCCGGAGAATTAAACCACGGCGGTGCTGGTGCGTAATTCACGAACCTGGAAGAAGACGTCGGTGGGGAAGCGCAGCGACTTGACGGTCCAGTAGGCGATCTTGTCGAGCAGCGTCTTGGGCACGTGGTGCTTCGTCAGATCGATCGACGTGTCCGCCGTGTACGTCTCCCATGGCTGCAGCAGCAAAGCCAAATCACACACAACGAAAACAAGTTAGGAACACCTACCACGAACATGAACCGATCTGGCGATCTAATCGCCGTGCAGGGACGAATCGATCGAAACAGAAAATCCAGAGCAAAGCAAGCACGCGCACGTACCCTGAAGCAAGACCACTTCCACTCGGTGCCGTCCTCCCGCACCAGCTTCTTCGACTGTTCGATCCCCCAGTAGCTGTTGACCACCACCTCCTTCTTCCCCGCTTCCCCCTTGGCTGCCTCCTTCTCCGCCACCTCCTTCGCCTCCGCGGCCGTGGACGTGGACAGCAGCCGCACCCAGACCCCGGGGACGGCGTCCCCGCCGGCGAGGAAGGGTCTGCCTGCCGCCGGTGAGGTCGCGGCGAAGAGGCGGATGCCGCCGACGTGGCGGAGGAGGACGGATCCGGCCATCCGGGAGCTCATCGCTGCGAGGTCGCCGAGACGCCTTCTCGAACCAAACTTTCAGAGGAGTTGCGTGATGCCGTGATGTGATGCGCGCTTGTGTTGACGTGGTGGTTGCGGTTTGCAAATGCGGGGTTTTCTTGGGAGGACTTTTATCTCGGAAGAGCGACGGCGAGAGGAATGCAAGGCCGTGGTGGGGACACGCCGTCAGTGACGGGGGTGCCGGGCTTCCTTCCCGGGGCATCCAGAAACTGAGGAGGGCTTTTCTTCTTCTCCAAGTCGATCAATTAGGCATTAATTAATCGCTGCGATTTTTTTCCTTTTGAGAAACAGCCTGTGACTGATTAAAGATCGAGCTCACATGTTTGCAGTAAATACTGTGTGATGTGTGGTCGGTAGTACACGAGTCAGGTCTCTGCTAGAGCCTAGACATGTAAGCTCTCCTGCAAGGTTCAACAACTGAGATATTTTTTAAATGGGAACATATCTGGTGTAATCAGAGAGTTGATGAAACCAGCAATACAACTTAGAAAAAGTTTCAAATATATTCTGAAAAAAAGTCATGGATGTAAAAACAAGTTGACTCCATCTACATATAATAATTTCATGATCAAATTCGTCCTGTTATTACTCTTACAAAAAGACAAATTTGATCATGAACATTTTATATGTAGATGGGATCAAGTTGAGATGTACATCCATGATTTTTATCAAGGACATTTTTGAAACTTTTGTATATTGAGTTGCACACAAATGATTGCACCAACATGTGTGATTGCCTTGGATATTTTCCTTTTAAATTAAGATAGTGCTACTGCACAATTATATACAGATCAATTAAAAACAGTTCTCGTAGAAGGACAATATTCCGTTTACACTATGTATTGCGTTGTGCAAATGTCAGGTAGAAAGAAAAACAAAAGCGAAATGGGAGAAGTATTCTTTGATCTGTTGCTTGTCTTGTGGACCAAGAAAGACTCCAGCTATCCTAGACCAGGGTGGCAGTCAAATGAGGCAACTGCTATTATTAGATCCTTAATCTAACCACTAAAAATACTTTCTCTTCTTGAAGAAACCAGTAACAATACTAGAACGTGACTAACCGGCTATACTAAATTAGAAGCTAGAAATTTCCGGAACCTTCCTTAGGAGTAATAATAATAATCTTGCTGCGTTGTGCTTGCCAGTTACCACACATACGAACCATATATAATTAAGCTGATGAATGAACAAATGCGTAGCCGCTCGTAGCACCTGTACCATCAATCGTATCTTAATTTGATTGTTCTTCTAGGGGAGGCCTATTTTACGGTCAACCTCATGCTCCCTACGTAGCGGTCCAGCTCTATATTTCCTCTCATGATGAAACGTGTCAGCTTGAAAAAGTTTCAACTGGAGAAACTTTCATCCGGAGAATTTCACTTTCAACTAGGAAAATTTTAACTTGAAAAATTTCAAACCAAGAAATTTTCGAGTGAGGAAATTTTAGAACGAAAAATTTCAAAAACTTTATGTTCGAAAACTTTATGGGCAAACCAAATGCTCTTCCTTTCCACGCACAACACGTGTCGCATGGAAGCGCACCCGATCGTCAGTGTGAGCGACCGTAAAATAGCAAATCTGGTTCTTCTATGCGCCTAACTCCTAACAGAATTGTACCGAGCGGAAAGAAAGATCACGTGTAAAGTCCTGCTTTTTTCCCCATTTTTCTCGACAACAACCCAGTTTCATTGTGAAATTATGCATAATCATAGAATATCGCTTCTCCAACACATGAAATATTTGAGACATTTTTGTAAGCGCATGCTTGTGGATTTTGGATTTTGAATCTGTACGATAATGAGGATACAAAACATATGAACCAACTTATAAAAAAAAAAACAAGTGAAAGGTCTAAAAATGCTTTTATAGGGGAATGAAAACCAAAAAAAAAAGTGTTCGATCTTCTAAATTGATTGCCCGCTTTCCTCGACACGTCAAACTTGAAGGCGAGTTGGATGCATGCATGGTTCATGGAACTCAACATTTATTAGAGTCAAAAACTCTGAGATTTGGGACTTAATTGGTGCAATTGTTAGGGAAAATGAGTAAATTTCATAGAACAAAGTTTTTTTTTACAAACTATCAGAAAAATATATGTTTTAGCTTCTATTTCGCAAATCTACAGATTTTAGTAGAAATTATGTTATAAAACTATGGTTTTTAGAATTGATAGTTTCATATAATAGGTCTGACAATATGGATCCATATGATAGCCACACACGCCTTTATTTCATGTTTCACTCACACATGAGGCTACCATATAGGTTCATGCTGTCAAAACCTTTACAAGAAACGGTCAATTCTAAAAATAATAGTTTTGTGATATAAGTTATCATAAAATATATAGTTTTGTGAAATAGAAACTAAAACCTATAATTTTATGATAGTTTATATAGAAAATAGTAGTTTTGTAAAATTTACTAAAAAGCTAATTACGAATGTAGAAGAGCCTACACGGGAGCAAAAGGTCTGGTATTAGTTCACTACGTCGTCATAGACATATATGGTTACGTCAAAGGGTATTGCTAATTTAAGACTACACTCATCAATTCTTTGGTAATGACACATCCGGGTGTTGCCATATAGCCCCCATCCCTTCACTCTCCCTTCTTCCTTTCCTACTCCTTCCTTCTATAACACAAAGAAAATCAATTTAAAACTTTCAAATGAATCAAAACTTTCGGTTTAAAAACTTTCAAGTAAAAAACTTACAGTTCAAAAATTTTTAATTCAAAAACTTTTGGTTTAAAAACTTTCTAAAATAGTTAACAATTACTTTCTATTTGTTATATTCCGATACCCCTTCTTATGAGCAGAGACCTCCAAATCATATCGAATTTTGTTAGATAAGGGATGGGCGTGCACGATCTCAAAAACGAAGTAGATGAATCTCTTAGAGAGAATCAAAATAACGACATTGAAGCAACCACAACGAGAGAAAAAGATTTGACGAAGCTATCTGCAAATTCTTTAGCACAACCTCAAAAGATACAAGGGATTGTTGCTTTCTCACAACCTCTCGAATCTTTTAGGACTTTCGGATTCTTGCCTTATACAAAAATCTAGTGTTAAATAATAACCTAGCCTATAATCCTCTCTCATATACCTTTTGCGATAGATGAGTTGGCTTATGACTTGTTGGTCGCTTAGGTTCTCCGTGACCACCTCTAGATTTATATAGCCTCCCCAGTTCTCCTCTAAAACAAATAAGAATCCTACTTTTATTAGGATTAGGAATTATAATCCTATTAGGATTCATCTACTATACATTTTCAAATTCTAAAAGGCTATATATGAATCACCATATTTAACATTATTAAAAAACTTTGAGGAAAATTTGTGACGAATATTTATACCAGAGGTACCCCACAGCAAGGACTCGATCGGGTCACGAGGAACCCTTCGCTCGCGTGCGCGTGCACGAGCGCCGACCTAGCCTGGTCGACTTCCCATGACCCACGCAGACTTCAGTCGGGCTTCCGAGAACACCGACCGGGCCGTAGGACGGGGATGCACGCAGCCTCCGACCTAGCCGCTGGTCGGGGCCCCGACCAAAGCCCCGTCTCGGCAATTCGGACACGCCATCGATCCGACCTCGAGTTGGTCAACCGCCGTCTGAACAAGACAGCCGTGCGAGGATAAGTGAACCTTCCCAATGCAACTGACGGCGCCGCCACGCGACGCCTACTCGACAAGCGAGCAGAGGCAGGGAGCGCGCTTTCCCAACGCGTACCGCTAGCTAAACCGACAGACATAGCCGGTGAACTCGCCAATCCATCACGACATATGTGGGGACCACGGCTTTAAAGATCGCAAACCGGATCACCAAGGAATAGTGCGCCCTAGCCGCTCCTCTCTCCCAAGTCCCGTGTAACCTGCTCTCTCCGCCTATATAAGGAGGGGTAGGACCTTCAGGGAGGGGGGCTCGCTGGCTCACAGACACAACTCCCTCCGCTAATATTGCATCTCGCTCCCCCGATCCAAGTGATCGTTCGAGGCTCTCGAACCTCCCCGCACCGACGAGCGCTAAGGGCCTGTCCTTAGCCCTCGCATGTAATCCACCATGCTTTGAGCAACAAGATCCACCACTACAGACTGGAAGTAGGAATGTTCAGCCCGAACCAGTATACATCCGAGACTCCGTGAGTCAACCATCAAGGAGAGGGAGCGCGCGGCCCCTTGACCTACAAATTCGTCTGCCGGTTTTACGAAACACCGACAGTTGGCGCGCCAGGTAGGGGCCTCGCGCGTCATCGTCTTCGTCTCCAGACCCCCGATCATCTCCTTGATGGCCTCTTCCACCCGCGACGGCGCGTTTTTGATGCGGAGCCGGACTGGGATCTTCCAGGAGTACATTCAAAGCGGGCCGAAGAGGGTGGCGCCCGCTCGCCGCCCAAAGGGGTGTCCGCAGCCGCCACGCCGCTCCAAGGATCCCAGTGGGGAGGACCCTTCACCGCTACGAAGGTTCCCCGACTCGGCACCGTTCGACCTGAAGATCCAGACGGTAACATTGCACCCGGCGCGCGGAATATGGGAAGGTTAAAGCAACTCCATCTCTAAGAACCTTTCCACTGTTCCTACGCCTTTCTAAAATCCTCCGAGTCTGGAGCGCCGCGTGACGGCCCGTCCCTCGGTCATCACGCATCGCTCGGGGGCGGCGCGTGCGCATACCCGCCTGTGCCTGTCCCCCGGCCGACCATTAGAACCTCTCAAGGGGAGCCTCCGTCAACCTAGAGTACTACGACCTACGCCCAAGTGGCTACGGTTGCGAAGTAGTGCTTTGTAGGAGAAGGGGGCACCCCTGCGGGGCGTTCCTTGGTCGTTCGATACGCCCGCGGATCGCGATTTCCATTGTTATCTTTGCGATTTTTCCTCAAAAGATTAGCGCTGGGACCTACGCTCTAGCCGCCCCCGCGGCTCCCAAAGGCCATGATAACTCAGCGGGTGCTAATCGTGAAGGAAAGAGGCAAGATACTAAGAAAGATGTCCAAAAACATCGCACCACATAAAAACAAAAAAAGCGAGGCGCCAAGGGTTCTTAGCCGAGGCAAGTTGACAGACATTGATCATGAAATTTTATATGTAGAGTGGGTTATGTACATCCATGATTTTTTTCAGAATTTTTGAAACTTTGTTAGTTGAGTTGCACCAAGATTGCACCAACATGTGTGATTGACTGGATATTTTTCCTTTTTAAATTAAGATAGTGCTACTGCACAATTATATACAGATCAATTAAAAAACAGTTCTCGTAGAAGGACAATATTCCGTTTACACTATGTATTGCGTTGTGCAAATGTCAGGTAGAAAGAAAAACAAAAGCGAAATGGGAGAAGTATTCTTTGATCTGTTGCTTGTCTTGTGGACCAAGAAAGACTCCAGCTATCCTAGACCAGGGTGGCAGTCAAATGAGGCAACTGCTATTATTAGATCCTTAATCTAACCACTAAAAATACTTTCTCTTCTTGAAGAAACCAGTAACAATACTAGAACGTGACTAACCGGCTATACTAAATTAGAAGCTAGAAATTTCCGGAACCTTCCTTAGGAGTAATAATAATAATCTTGCTGCGTTGTGCTTGCCAGTTACCACACATACGAACCATATATAATTAAGCTGATGAATGAACAAATGCGTAGCCGCTCGTAGCACCTGTACCATCAATCGTATCTTAATTTGATTGTTCTTCTAGGGGAGGCCTATTTTACGGTCAACCTCATGCTCCCTACGTAGCGGTCCAGCTCTATATTTCCTCTCATGATGAAACGTGTCAGCTTGAAAAAGTTTCAACTGGAGAAACTTTCATCCGGAGAATTTCACTTTCAACTAGGAAAATTTTAACTTGAAAAATTTCAAACCAAGAAATTTTCGAGTGAGGAAATTTTAGAACGAAAAATTTCAAAAACTTTATGTTCGAAAACTTTATGGGCAAACCAAATGCTCTTCCTTTCCACGCACAACACGTGTCGCATGGAAGCGCACCCGATCGTCAGTGTGAGCGACCGTAAAATAGCAAATCTGGTTCTTCTATGCGCCTAACTCCTAACAGAATTGTACCGAGCGGAAAGAAAGATCACGTGTAAAGTCCTGCTTTTTTCCCCATTTTTCTCGACAACAACCCAGTTTCATTGTGAAATTATGCATAATCATAGAATATCGCTTCTCCAACACATGAAATATTTGAGACATTTTTGTAAGCGCATGCTTGTGGATTTTGGATTTTGAATCTGTACGATAATGAGGATACAAAACATATGAACCAACTTATAAAAAAAAAAACAAGTGAAAGGTCTAAAAATGCTTTTATAGGGGAATGAAAACCAAAAAAAAAAGTGTTCGATCTTCTAAATTGATTGCCCGCTTTCCTCGACACGTCAAACTTGAAGGCGAGTTGGATGCATGCATGGTTCATGGAACTCAACATTTATTAGAGTCAAAAACTCTGAGATTTGGGACTTAATTGGTGCAATTGTTAGGGAAAATGAGTAAATTTCATAGAACAAAGTTTTTTTACAAACTATCGAAAAATATATGTTTTAGCTTCTATTTCGCAAATCTACAGATTTTAGTAGAAATTATGTTATAAAACTATGGTTTTAGAATTGATAGTTTCATATAATAGGTCCGACAATATGGATCCATATGATAGCCACACACGCCTTTTATTTCATGTTTCACTCACACATGAGGCTACCATATAGGTTCATGCTGTCAAAACCTTTACAAGAAACGGTCAATTCTAAAATAATAGTTTTGTGATATAAGTTGTCATAAAATATATAGTTTTGTGAAAAAGAAACTAAAACCTATAATTTTATGATAGTTTATATAGAAAATAGTAGTTTTGTAAAATTTACTAAAAAGCTAATTACGAATGTAGAAGAGCCTACACGGGAGCAAAAGGTCTGGTATTAGTTCACTACGTCGTCATAGACATATATGGTTACGTCAAAGGGTATTGCTAATTTAAGACTACACTCATCAATTCTTTGGTAATGACACATCCGGGTGTTGCCATATAGCCCCCATCCCTTCACTCTCCCTTCTTCCTTTCCTACTCCTTCCTTCTATAACACAAAGAAAATCAATTTAAAACTTTCAAATGAATCAAAACTTTCGGTTTAAAAACTTTCAAGTAAAAAACTTACAGTTCAAAAATTTTTAATTCAAAAACTTTTGGTTTAAAAACTTTCTAAAATAGTTAACAATTACTTTCTATTTGTTATATTCCGATACCCCTTCTTATGAGCAGCAGCCTCCAAATCATATCAGAATTTTGTTAGATAAGGGATGGGCGTGCACGATCTCAAAAACGAAGTAGATGAATCTCTTAGAGAGAATCAAAATAACGACATTGAAGCAACCACAACGAGAGAAAAAGATTTGTGACGAGCTATCTGCAAATTCTTTAGCACAACCTCAAAAGATACAAGGGATTGTTGCTTTCTCACAACCTCTCGAATCTTTTAGGACTTTCGATTCTTGCCTTATACAAAAATCTAGTGTTAAATAATAACCTAGCCTATAATCCTCTCTCATATACCTTTTGCGATAGATGAGTTGGCTTATGACTTGTTGGTCGCTTAGGTTCTCCGTGACCACCTCTAGATTTATATAGCCTCCCCAGTTCTCCTCTAAAACAAATAAGAATCCTACTTTTATTAGGATTAGGAATTATAATCCTATTAGGATTCATCTACTATACATTTTCAAATTCTAAAAGGCTATATATGAATCACCATATTTAACATTATTAAAAAACTTTGAGGAAAATTTGTGACGAATATTTATACCAGAGGTACCCCACAGCAAGGACTCGATCGGGTCACGAGGAACCCTTCTCAGCTGCGTCGTGAGCGTGCCGACCTAGCCCTGGTCGACTTCCATGCCCACGCCAGACTTCAGTCGGGCTTCCGAGAACACCGACCGTCAGGGATCGGATGCACGCACCTCGACCTAGCCGCTGGTCGGGCCCCGACCAAAGCCCCGCCTCGCAATTCCGGACACGCCATCGACGACCTCGGTTGGTCAACCGCCGTCTCGAACAAGACACCGTGCAGGATAAGCGAACCTTCCCAATGCAACACAGGCGCCGCCACGCGACGCCTACTCGACAAGCTACAGAGGAGAGCGCGCCTTCCCAACGGTACGCTTAGCTAAACCGACAGACATAGCTGGCTGAACCTGCCAATCCATCACGACATATGTGGGGACCTGTCGGCTTTAAAGATCGCAAACCGGATCACCAAGGAATAGTGCGCCCTAGCCGCTCCTCTCTCCCAAGTCCCGTGTAACCTGCTCTCTCCGCCTATATAAGGAGGGGTAGGACCTTCAGGGAGGGGGGCTCGGCCGCTCACGAACACAACTCCCTCCGCTAATATTGCATCTCGCTCCCCCGATCCAAGTGATCGCTCGAGGCTCTCGAACCTCCCAGACGACGAGCGCTAAGGGCTCGTCCTTAGCCCTCGCATGTAATCCACCATGCTTTGAGCAACAAGATCCACCACTACAGATCGAAGTAGGAATGTTCACCAACCAAGATACATCCGAGACTCGTGAGTCAACCATCAAGGAGAGGGAGCCGCGCCCTTGACCTACAAATTCGTCTGCCGATTTACTAAACACGCGTTAGCGCCGTAGGGGCCTCGCCATCGTCTTCGCTCTGCACCGATCATCTCCTTGATGGCCTCTTCCACCGCTGACGGCGCTTTTGATGCGAGCGGACCGATCTTCCAGAGTACATTCAAAGCGGCGAAGAGGGTGGCGCCGCCGCCGCCCAAAGGGTGTCCGCACCGCCACGCCGCTCCAAGGATCCCAGGGAGGACCCTTCACCGCACGAGGTTCCTCGACTCGCACCGCTCGACCAAGATCCAGACGCAGTAACATTGCACCCGCCATGGAATATGGGAAGGTTAAAGCAACTCCATCTCTAAGAACCTTTCCACTGTTCCACGCTTTCTAAAATCCTCCGAGTTCGAGCGCCGCGACGGCCCGCCCTCGGTCATCACGCATCGCTCGGGCGGCGCAAGATACCGCTGGCTCGCCCCCCGACCATTAGAACCTCTCAAGGAGCCTCGTCAACCTAGAGTACTCGACCACGCCCAAGTGGCTACGGTTGCTAAGTAGTGCTTTAGGAGAAGGGCACCGCTGGGCGCCTTGGTCGTTCGACACGCTCATGATCGCGATTTCATTGTTATCTTTGCGATTTTCCTCAAAAGATTAGCGCTGGGACCTACGCTCTAGCCGCCCCCGCGGCTCCCAAAGGCCATGATAACTCAGCGGGTGCTAATCGTGAAGGAAAGAGGCAAGATACTAAGAAAGATGTCCAAAAACATCGCACCACATAAAAACAAAAGAAAGCGGAGGCGCTAAGGTTCCTTAGCGGGCGCTCATCACCGTCCGAGCTGCCGCCGCCACGACGACGCCGCCTGCCAGAACCTTCTCTGCCCGCACTTCGCCGACGGACTCGCGTCTCCTTCGATCCCGACGACGGCCGCCATCGGGTCGAAGGAAGCGTCGGCCGGCGCGAAGAAGCAAGACGTGCTCCGACGCGACAAGAACCGCCTCGCCAGAACGGAGCGCTCGCCAAGAGCGCAAGCGGTCAGCGAGGCATCGGCCGCTGGGTGAGGCAGGCATACCCGAGGGGTATGGTCCAGCGTCCATTCACTCACCCAAGCGGCTCCAGCTCCTCCCCATACTTTCAAGGCAAGGCATAGACAAAGGGCCTCGCGTGAGGTCCACCTTCAGCGCATTAGCGGCTCCGCTCGGCGCTGCCGAGCTCGGCATGCGACTCGTCTCCAGCTTTAGCGAAGCTCCTCCCAGCGGCTTCGGCAGGGCCTCTGCAGCCACCTCCCCAGAAGGGAAGCGGCCCTCACAATATGGGCGTTGAGAGGGCTCTCGCCGCCTAATGCGATCGACAGATCCGCTGCCCAGCCGTCCAAAGGGGTGACCGGAGCGATCGGGGCGTGAAGCCGCGCCGCCCGTCTCCCTCCTCACGGCGGCCGCAGATGCTGCCCCAGGCGCAGACCGGAAGCGCTAAGAGAGAAAAGGGAAAACGGCCCGACGCCAGTGAAAGGCGAAAATCGAAGCCACCCCGGGGCCGGCAGAGAAGACTTACCCGTGGAGGAATCGATCTGGAAAGCGACGAAGCGGCCGACCTTCCCCTGTCAGGCACTAGAAGGCCGCGCCGCCAAGGGCCTCTTGACGTCGAGGGCCGCGACTGCGGCAGCCTCCGCTTCCAGCCATCCGCACCGCTGCGTTGCCATCTACCGCTCGAGATGCTATAACCCCTTCTTTCTTGTGCTAAAACAAAGCGCAGAGGGTGAAGAAGTGGCAACGCGAAAAGAGGACGGTCTCGCACTCGTGCGTCTTTTCAAAGGCAGTGGAGTGGCAAATGCGCACGCAAGAGGGCTGCGAGCACATTAACCTCGCACCCTGAGCGACGTGACGCGCTCTCTCCATCCCTCCTCACGGCGCGATCGAATACGAGGGCGACAGACGCCGTTGCGAACCACGCACGACCTCGACTCGCCATCTGGATCGAACCGCACGCAAAAGACGAGCCCAACAAATCACGACATCTCCAAAGATGCGAACAAGAAGCTAAGACAGCCTTTTCCCCAAAAAACTTCTTCCGCAATTGTTTTTTCATTCCGAGTTTAAGCACTGTGTAGCGATCACAAGCTCGGTCCCCATGCACCGCTCGGGGGCTGTAAGCTCACGCACTTTTACGGGTCAGGTGACCCGGTCGGCTATGTGGTCCTCCCTAGCGGTAACCCTCTCGACCCGAAGGCCAGTTGCCACGCCCGTGGCTATGGTTATGGTAATGCTCTGGAAGAAAGAAGTACCCATACGGTGCGATCCATAGTTGGTCGGGAATACTCCTCTCCCGCGCAAGTGCAGATGAGTGACTTATACCTCAAATTCTTGCACTCACCCGGGTCAGGCAATCCGATCGGCTATTAGATCCTTCCCAGCGGTAGTCCTCTCGACCCAAACGCTACGCCTACGCCCGGCTACTGTTGCAGTAGTGCTTTGGAAGAAGGAACACCGTGTGGTATGATCCATGGCGGTCGAACACTCTCGCCCGCAAGTGCAAGAGAACACTTCATTCCCAAGCAAAAACTTCTTATTATCCGAGCTTTCCTAAAAGACGTTAACATACCGACCCGTGCTTGTACAACCCCCGCAGTTTTTTAAGCCACAGTCATCGAATGTTCATCGTCCCTGGGAAGCACGAAGAATAAGAATCGGACCTATGGAATGATTCGACTAGCCACTTGGTTCCCCCACGATGGTACCTACCGAAGCATGTGCAAGCCGGACAAACATCGACCGATTGCTCGCCGATCAAAGCATCGCAGGCCGTCGTCAAAGAACGCCACGACAAAGCACGTTGGTGAGATGTATCGCACCAATCATTTCATTTTCCTTTAATTCCCAGACGTGCATTAAATGCTTGCAGAGACGTCGGTATCGCTCCGCAAAGCCACGACCTCTTGATCACCGCCTCGATCGCTCGAATCGACCCGAGGCAGAGAAAGCCCACGTGGCCCTAGCACCTCGAGGTGGTGAGAAGGCTTGAATGCCTCACGGTTAAGACCGCGCTGGTCCCAAAGGCACGATCCACCAAGTGGATCCCCAAATGACCCTAGCGAGCAAATGAGCGAGGGCAAGTTCAAGCTAACCCTCGTGGGTCATTAGTTGGGTTGGCACGACCCAATCGCCTTAGCTCGTGTCCGAGACCATACTTCAAACTCCCATGAGCCCCGAAAGGGCAGATGCAACAGCTCGAGTTCTGAACGGCTCGGTCCAGATGCGGATCGAGTAAGAAAGGTTTTTATGGGTCGCTCAGCCGGTCGGACACCGCGAGATCGTCCGCCGGAGATCGCTGATCTCGTGGCCCACCGGATAACCCGCTTGTAGCTCCACGAGCACGGTGTTCGACCGACGATGGCAAACACGCTCGCTCACCCCTACGAGTCCCACACTGCGGACGGGCGTACCGGGACCGAAACGGCCTCTCCTCGCGAGATCGCTCGCGACGAGGACTCGGATGGATGCCCTCGCCACAGGCGGTGTTAAACCACCGACTAACTTGCTCAACAATGCGCGTTAACCAGCCAACTAACTCGTCCGGCTACAGCGTTAAACAAGCATTCGGAGCGGAACCTCTAGCGAAGGCATCCGGACCTCCCTCGCGACCACGGCCGTCTTAGCTACGACGTAAACAAGCATTCGGGCGAACCTCGCAAGGCATCCGGACCTCCCGCCGACCACGGCGCGTTAGCTACGACGTTAAACAAGCATTCGGGAGCGAAACCTCTCGCGAAGGCATCCAGACCTCCGCCGACCACGCGCCGTCTAGCCGCGACGTTAAATAAGCATTCGGAGCGGAACCTCTCGCGAAGGCATCCGGACCTCCCGACGACCACGGCCGCTCTAGCTGCGACGTAAACAAGCATTCGGGCGCGAACCTCTCGCGAAGGCATCCGGACCTTCCGCACGACCACGGCAGCGTCTAGCAGCGACGTTAAACAAGCATTCGGAGCCGGAACCTTCGCGAAGGCATCCGGACCTCCCGCCAACCACGGCGCTCTAGCTATGGCGTGAAATAAGCACCGGCCAGACGACCGAGTTGGTCGAAGCCACCCAAAGGAAACCCTCGATCACCACGACCGCTCGGGGCTCGAAGACGACCTTGAGGCGTCACAAGACCGTACAAAACCGACGACCCAGTGGTCGAATCCTACACTACCCAACGAACCCATCGCTTCACGACGTGGTCGAGACATCGAAAGGGTCGCAAGAATAGAAGCCCTGGCAAGCAAAAGACGACTACCTCCGGACAAAGCACGGGCAACATTCAACTACCGTCCGCCTCCCAAAAATCGAGGTGGGCACAAATAAGCAAGAAAACAAGAAGAACTAGGCGCCGAAGCGCTCGACCCGCCGGACGAGGGCGCCCTCACCTTGGCGAGCTTTGGGATGATGCTCGAGCTCAACGACGACGGCGGATCACGATCGATGGTGTCGAGCTCGCCTGCTCGCCATGGCGAGGTCGAAGATCTCCCGAGCTCCGCGAGGAAGGCCTCTCGGCGTGGCGCCGGCGCTCGCCCCCGGTTAAACACCACCGGCAGACGTCGCGAACCAAAGAGGACGATCAAGAGGAAGCCATTGCAACCCCTAGCGCCCCGAGAGATCAAAGATCTAGACGGAGACAACTACTGAGCCCCGCTGCGCGCTTATAAACACTTCGGGCGAAGCCGAAGCGACCAAGTTAAGGAAGGCATGGGAACCCGAGGCGCGCGCTACCGCGAAGAAGCTATGTCGCGAAATCGAAGGGTCCGTCCGGAACGCCCTGCGTTTCGGGTCGGCCCGGCTCTGACGAATACTTATACCGAGGTACCCAAAGAAGGACTCGATCGGGTCAAAAAATGATTCTTGCTGCGAAAACAACTCTGGTCCGGCCGGACTTCCCTGCCGCTTCGGTCGGTCCGGCCGAAGCCACGGTCACCTGCCTAACGAGCAGACAAACCCGAAAACAAGCTTCTCGGAAAATCGCTCACCTGAATCGGTCGGACCACACATCGGTCACCATCGACCGTAGCTGATCGCCTCAAGCATGCCGGTCACCGGTGAACTCGCATCCGCCAGCGAAAACACAGTAACGCCGCGAAGTCCACCTAACACCGTTCACCGTGGACCACCGTCAACCGCCGCTCAGGCGCGCGGCGCCTGACCCTAGGTCAGTCGACCGCCGCTGGCGGTCGGACCGCCACCTCCTTACCCGCGTGCACCCTACGGAGAATTTAGAATATAATTCTAAAATGATTCTCCAAAACGAAAACCATTCCTTGAGCCAATAAATGATCAACACATGATCAAACACCACGTGCAAAACCATTTGCACCAATTTAGCTCACGCCAGGATTTAACCAATATCTTGCGCATTCCGTAATAAACACCGAACTTACGCTGCTTCAACCCTCTAGCCATGTAGGATCAACCATGACCCGACACTTTGCAAAAACATTTGCAAATGCCAACACATGCTCTAGAATCGAAGCATAACTCCAGGCTTATTTGCAAAACACATTTCACGCAACAACTCAGATCTATTTGCACAAGCGTATAAGCAAATCAAACTCGAGTTTATGAGATTAATCCCCTAGCCATGTGAAGGTCAACACAAGACCGCGTCAACTTGCCAACACGCGTTGCAAGCCCCGCTCACATGCTCCGGGATCGGACTCATAAACCTCGGTTTATTCGCACGTGAACTTGCAAATAACACGATAAACATCATTTCATGCTTGGCACTACTCTTTGCAACACATGCAAAAGTCTAGCTCCAAGCAACATCAAATCAAGATGCATGAACTCTTAATTGCAACACTTGCAATTTCTAGTTCAATGCAATACCAAAACCAAACTTCAACTCAAACCAAATCACTGTATGAGCTCTCACTGCAGCACATGCAAGCCTCTAGCCCATACAATCACACAAATATCAAATCATGCTTGAGGCTCTCCCTTTTGCAACACATGCAAAACTTAGCTCCAAGCAACACCAGGTTTTATAAAGAAGTTTGAAACCAAAACATGAGGCGTCAACTAATGCAACACATGCAAAAGTGAACTTCGATCGAAAGCCAACGCCACTAGCTTATCCTATTTGCAACACATGCAAATCAAAGCATAATGCTGAAAACCAAATACATATACTCTTTCATCTTTGCAACACATGCAAATCAGGCATAATGCAAAACAATCTCAAGCATAGCAACACTTTGCAACACATGCCAAATGGTTAACCCTCATGCAAAAACCAAATCAAATAAGATTTGAGCTTTGAGTGAACGCGATTGAGATCATCAACACATGATGAAACTCGCTAAAACAACCCTCTTAATGAGCGTAAAACCTTAGGACACTAAAAGACTACAAAAGTCCTTAGCCTATCTAGTTATACCTTTCAGAGCAGGACAAATCCTTTGGGGTCTTTATAATCATCGCATATTTGCTCCACGGATATCAACTTGACTTCATTTCTTCGATCCATTCTTGGCGCCCATCAACTCATGGCGTCGTCCTTGTCCCGTTCTCATCCATCTTTGGACCTAACTCAAACATAACTCATGAAACTTGTTAGTCCAAGATGCATAGGTTTCTCAATCATCTCTTGCATCCATTAACACATAATGGATGCCTTTAGATCAATTGAGCACAACCCTAAATCAATTGAAATGATTTAAGTATGTCTTAAGTACAATAATGCAACTCATGCCTTATCATACTTTAAGAACTATTCATTGTCCTTTCTTAATCATGAAACACCATCAACACATGATGAAGTGTTCTAATGATTAACTCGACAAATGAACTCAATTCTAAATTATCATTTAAATTGATTCTTCAGTTAGAGTGTGAACTCCCTAAATATGTGCATCCATGTATTATATGGATTGGAAACATGATGCACATTGTGGTTGTTAGCGGGGATATCCATACTTTAACTTGACTCCAAATGCATGAAAATAATACTATGATGAATCTTCATATCATACCTTTGGGTTTTCCATTTCAATGCGATGAGACTAACCAAGATTTCTAAATAAACAAGTTAGTCTCGATACAAGATTTGTCATTAATAATAATATCGCATTAGGGATAATCTTATAGCATGGATTTGTCATTAACAATAGATTAGATTTGTCATTAACACCAAAACCACAACTAATGATGGTTGAATCTAGCATCGCGCTCATGTCATAAGCGCCACGACAGGCGTTGGTGAGATGTATCGTACCCAATCATTTCATTTTTCCTTTAATTCCCACGTGCATTAAATGCTTGCGAGAGCGTCGGTATCGCTCCGGAACGCCATCGACCTCTTGATCACCGCCTCGTCGGCTCGAATGACGAGCGGAGAAAGCCCACCGGCCCTAGCACCTCGAGGTGGTGAGAAGGCTTGAATGCCTCACGGTTAAGACCGGGCCGCGGGTCCCAAAGGCACGATCCACCAAGTGGATCCCCAGCCGACCCTAGCAGGCAAATGAGCGAGGGCAAGTTCAAGCGAACCCTCGGTGGGTCATTAGTTGGGTTGGCGACGACCAATCGCCTTAGCTCGTGTCCGAGACCATACTTCAAACTCTCATGGAGCCCGAAGGGCGGCCAATGCGCCCGAAGTTCTGAACGCTCGGGTCCGATGACGGATCGAGTAAAGAAGGTTTTATGGGTCGCCCAGTGGTCGGACACCGCGTAGAGATCGTCCGCTCGGAGATCGCTTGATCTCGGGCCCACTCGGATAACCCGTTTGTAGCTCCACGAGCACGGTGTTCGACCGACGATGCAAACAGCGTCTGCTCACCCCTACGGTCCCACACTGCGGACGAGGCGTACGTGGGACCGAACACGGCCTCTCCTCGCAGAGCCTCGCCGAGCGAGGACTCGGGATGGATGCCCCTCGCCCAGCTGCGGTGTTAAACCAGCCCGACTAACTTGCCCAGCTGCGGCGTTAAACCAGCCCAACTAACTCGTCCAGCTACAACGTTAAACAAGCATTCGGGAGCCGGAACCTCTAGCGAAGGCATCCGGACCTCCCTGCCGACCACGGCCGCGTCTAGCTACGACGTTAAACAAGCATTCGGGAGCCGGAACCTCTCGCGAAGGCATCCGGACCTCCCGCGACCACGGCGCGTCTAGCTACTGACGTTAAACAAGCATTGAGGCGAAACCTCTCGCGAAGGCATCCAGACCTCCCCGACCACGGCGCGTCTAGCCGCGACGTTAAATAAGCATTCGAGGCGGAACCTCTCGCGAAGGCATCCGGACCTCCGCGACCACGGCGCGTCTAGCTGCGGACGTTAAACAAGCATTCGGGCCGGAACCTCTCGCGAAGGCATCCGGACCTCCCGCCGACCAGCGCGTCTAGCTGCGACGTTAAACAAGCATTCGGAGCGGAACCTCTCGCGAAGGCATCCGGACCTCCGCCAACCACGGCGCGTCTAGCTATGGCGTGAAATAAGCACCGGCGCTCGACCGAGCCGAGTTGGTCGAAGCCACCCGCAAGAAACCCGATCTTCGCCGACCGCTCGGGGCTCAAGACTCACCGGAGGCTCGCCACCGGACAAAACCGATCGACCATGGTCGAATCCTACACTACCAATGAAACCCTGCTTCTCGACGTGGTCGAGACATCGAAAGGTCCAAGAATAGAAGCCCGAGCAAGCAAAAACGACTACCTCCGGACAAAGCACGGGCAACATTCAACTCTTCGCCTCCCAAAAATCGAGGTGGGCACAAATAAGCAAGAAAACAAGAAGAACTAGGCGCCGGCCTGGACCACCGGACGGGCGTCCCTCACCTTGGCGAGCTTTGGGATGAGCCGTCGGCGTCACACGCAGCGGCATCACGATCGATGGTGTCGAGCTCGCCCGTTCGCCATGGCGAGGTCGAAGATCTCCCGAGCTCCGAGGAAGGCCTCCTCGTGCGTGGCGCCGGCGCCTCGTCCCAGCTAAACACCACCGGAGACGTCCAGAACCGAAAGAGGGCGATCAAGAGGAAGCCATTG
This sequence comes from Guadua angustifolia, assembly GCA_036346375.1. Taxonomy (NCBI): domain Eukaryota; kingdom Viridiplantae; phylum Streptophyta; class Magnoliopsida; order Poales; family Poaceae; genus Guadua; species Guadua angustifolia. The sequence continues at coordinate 8,906,219 of CM070507.1, read as the reverse complement.
CAACCCCAAGCGTCCGGGAGATCAAAGATCTGAGCGGAAGCAACTACTCGAGCCCCGCTCAGCGCCTTATAAACACTTTCGGCGAGCCGAGCGACCAAGTTAAGGAAGGCATGGGAACCCGAGGCGCTGCGCAAGAAGCTATGTCGCAGAAATCGAAGGGTCCGTCCAGGAACGCCTGCGTTTCGGTCGGCCCGAGCTCTTGACGAATACTTATACGGAGGTACCTCACAGAAGGACTCGATCGGGTCACGAGAACCCTCGCTGCTGGTCCACGAGCGTGCCGACCTAGCCGCGGGTTAGACTTCCGCTGCCTGACGGACTTGGTCGGGCTTCGAGAACACCGCCGGCGTGGACGGGATGCAGCACCTCCGACCTAGCCTGGTCGGGCCCGACCAAAGCCCGTCTCGATAATTCCGCCACGTCATCGGCCGATCTCGAGTTGGTCAACCGCCGTCGAACAAGACAACCGTGCGAGGATAAGCGAACCTTCCCAATGCAACACGAGGCGCCGCCCACACGGCGCCTACGCTGACAGCTGACAGAGGAGAGGCGCGCTTCCAACGAGCGCCACTAGCTAAACCGACAGACATAGCTGGTGAACCGCCAATCCATCACGACATATGTGGGACACTGCGCTTTGAAGATCGCAAACCGGATCACCAAGGAATAGTGCGCCCTAGCCGCTCCTCTCTCCCAAGTCCCGTGTAACCTGCTCTCTCCGCCTATATAAGGAGGGCGGGACCTTCGAGGAGGGGGCTCGCCGGCTCACAGACACAACTCCCTCCGCTAATATTGCATCTCGCTCCCCCGATCCAAGCGATCGTTCGAGGCTCTCGAGCCTCCCACCGACAGCGCTAAGGGCTGTCCTTAGCGCCGCATGTAATCCACCATGCTTTGAGCACGAGATCCACCACCACAGTCGAAGTAGGGACGTTCACCGAACCGGTATTCATCCGAGACTCGTGAGTCAACCATCAAGAGAGAGGAGCGGCCCTTGACCTACAAATTAATGCTGCCGGTTTCTGAAACACCGACAATTTGAAAATAAGAACTTTTGAGTTTAAGATGAAGGTAATGGGGCGTAAAAGGAGAATGAAGGGATACCATCAAGTGTCATGACAAGAGAGCATTTGAGAGAGAAAAAGTGTAGGAAGGAAAAAGGAATAAAGAATATGTCATTGTGTGCTGTGACGAGAGGACATCCTCATGATAGCAAAACCGTACTTCAAAACATAGGAAAAATGCTGAAGCATAAGCAAATTAGCCATACTTTGTTGTCAGAGATAAACCTTTGACTAATTGCTTGGCGATCGATCCAAAAGTTTTACACCCTATGGAGTAGGAATGGCACTCGGTGGGTACCTTCGGTACAACCACCTCGCACTCCACCACGAACTCAAACAAGTGTCGCCCACCTAAACCCACAAAGTTTCAGGGGCACAGATCTGTGCCCACACCCGAACCTAACAGGTACTCTATACCTAATGAGTACCTAGGGGTATAGATGTGGGCACGTCGCCAAAGAGGGAGGGGGAAGGTGGAGGGGGCACACGTATCTGGCTGGAGGGGGAAGGGGAGGGCGCCATGCCATGCCACGCCCCGTAGCCGTCGCCACACTCGTCGTAGCTGTAGCTGTCGTTGAGGGGAAGGCGGAGAGGCGAGGATGCCACGGTCGCATCACGCTCCTACGCCACATGTTCCTACCATAGGCCACGCAAGACCGAGGGAGGTGGCCATGGCAGGAGAGCTCAAGAGGCACCATGGGAGGAGCCTAAGGAGGTGACCGCAGGAAGGAGGCGCATGGGGCGAGAGGGGTGACAAGGGCAAAGGGGCACTGGGAAGGAGGCGCTGGGGCGATGAGGAGCGAAGGGGTGCTGGGGAGGAGGTGGCGTGGGGGCACGGGGCCTGGGGTAGGAGGCACATGGGGCAATGGGGGCGAGGAGGATAGAGGCGAAGGGGGATTGCACACCGTAGGGGAGGAAGCAGCCGTGGGGTGCAAGGGGCGAGGAGGTGAAGGGCATGGGGGCAATAGGGGCGGCGAAGGGCAGCCGAGGCACTAGAGCTTAGGGTTTTGTTTTTTTATGTATATCAAAAAATGGGCCATACTCATAGGATATCCATTGGGTACAAATTGACACCTACACTTATCCGATGATTTTATTGGATACATAAACCCGATAAACCATAGATTTGAAATGCTACCTATGTCCGCCCTTATCGGATTGGTAACCGCGGGTACTCAAACTCATGAGTAAAACTGCCACCCTACCGTGAAGATGTGCCGCAACTAAAAGTCATGCGCACTTCAATGGAGACATGCATATTACATTTCTATTAATTCCGAAATTCTTATTGGCAATCTTGTCGTATATATGTACAGGCATACAACAGTAGTAAGACAGGACTTGCTCAGCCAAAATGAAGTGACAACAACATAAGACATTGATCATTTACATGCAAACAGTGCGCAAAAATTTTCCCAGGCAGGACATAAATGGGTAATAGACTAATAGTATCAGTAACAATGGTGAAGTGAGCAGGCATCGTCCATTGATTAGTGATACCCAAGCGGCGCAGGCGTCTCACCACGGCGCGTCTAAGCTGCGGCGTTAAACAAGCATTCGGGGCGGAACCTCTCGCGAAGGCATCCGGACCTCCCGCCGACCACGGCGCGTCTAGCTGCGGCGTTAAACAAGCATTCGGGAGCCGGAACCTCTCGCGAAGGCATCCGGACCTCCCGCCAACCACGGCGCGTCTAGCTATGGCGTGAAATAAGCACCGGCGCCAGACCGACCGAGTTGGTCGAAACCACCCAGCAAGGAAACCCCGATCACCGCCGACCACTCGGGGCTCGGAAGATTTCACGCCGGGTGCCACAAGACCGGACAAAACTGATCGACCCAGCTGGTCGAATCCTACACTACCCAACGAAACCCACTGCTCTACGACGTGGTCAGAGACATCGAAAGGGTCGCAAGAATAGAAGCCCCAGGCAAGCAAAAAGACGACTACCTCCGGACAAAGCACGGGGCAACATTCAACTACTGTCCGCCTCCCAAAAATCGAGGGTGGGCACAAATAAGCAAGAAAACAAGAAGAACTAGGCGCCGAGCGCGCGCCGGACCACCCGGACGAGGGCGTCCCTCACCTTGGCGAGCTTTGGGATGATGCCAGTCAGCGCGTCAACGACGACGGCGGCATCACGATCGATGGTGTCGAGCCTCGCCCGTTCCGCCATGGCGAGGTCGAAGATCTCCCAGAGCTCCGCGAGGAAGGCCTCCTCGTGCGTAGGCGCCGGCGGCGCCTCGTCCCCGAAGCTAAACACCACCGGCAGACGTCCGCAACCGAAAGAGGACGATCAAGAGGAAGCCATTGCAACCCCCAAGCGTCCCGGAGAGATCAAAGATCTAGACGGAGAGCAACTACTCAGGCCCCCGCTTCCGTGCCGCCTTATAAACACTCGGCGCGCGGAAGCCGAGCAGACCCAAGTTAAGGAAGGCATGGGAACCCGAGGCGTCGCCGCGCCTGCGAAGAAGCTATGTCGCAGAAATCGAAGGGTCCGTCCGGGAACGCCCGCGTTTCTGGTCGGCCCCGGGGGCTACTGACGAATACTTATACCAGAGGTACCTCACAGCAAGGACTCGATCGGGTCACGAGGAACCTTCGCTGCTGGTAATACTGAAGGCGTGCCGACCTAGCCGCGGGTTAGACTTCCATGACCTGACCCAGACTTCGTGTCGGGCTTCGAGAACACCGACCGGGCCGTAGGACGGGGATGCACGCAGCCTCCGACCTAGCCGCTGGTCGGGGCCCCGACCAAAGCCCCGTCTCAGTAATTCCGGCCACGTCATCGACCGATCTCGAAGTTGGTCAACCGCCGTCTGAACAAGACAACCGTGCAGGGATAAGCGAACCTTCCCAATGCAACACCAGAGGCGCCGCCCACACGGCGCCTACCCTGACAAGCGAGCGAGAGATGAGCGCGCTTTCCCAACGGCGCCACTAGCTAAACCGACAGACATAGCCGGTGAACACGCCAATCCATCACGACATATGTGGGGACACATCGGCTTTGAAGATCGCAAACCGGATCACCAAGGAATAGTGCGCCCTAGCCGCTCCTCTCTCCCAAGTCCCGTGTAACCTGCTCTCTCCGCCTATATAAGGAGGGGCAGGACCTTCAGGGAGGGGGGCTCGCTGGCTCACAGACACAACTCTCTCCGCTAATATTGCATCTCGCTCCCCCGATCCAAGCGATCGTTCGAGGCTCTCGAGCCTCCCGACCGACAGCTAAGGGCTGTCCTTAGCGCCGCATGTAATCCACCATGCTTTGAGCAACGAGATCCACCACCACAGACTGGAAGTAGGGACGTTCAGCCCGAACCAGTATTCATCCGAGACTCCGTGAGTCAACCATCAAGGAGAGGGAGCGCGGCCCTTGACCTACAAATTCGTCTGCCGGTTTTACGAAACACCGACAATTTGAAAATAAGAACTTTTTGAGTTTAAGATGAAGGTAATGGGGGCAGAAAAGGAGAATGAAGGGGATACCATCAAGTGTCATGACAAGAGAGCATTTGAGAGAGAAAAAAGTGTAGGAAGGAAAAAGGAATAAAGAATATGTCATTGTGTGCTGTGACGAGAGGACATCCTCATGATAGCAAAACCGTACTTCAAAACATAGGAAAAATGCTGAAGCATAAGCAAATTAGCCATACTTTGGTTGTCAGCAGCATAAACCTTTTGACGAATTGCTTGGCGCATCGATCCAAAAGTTTTACACCCTATGGAGTAGGAATGGCACTCGGGTGGGTACCTTCAGGTACAACCACCTCAGACCCACCACCTGAACTCAAACAAGTGTCGCCCACCTAAACCCACAAAGTTTCAGGGGCACAGATCTGTGCCCACACCCGAACCTAACAGGTACTCTATACCTAATGAGTACCTAGGGGTATAGATGTGGGCACGTCGCCAAGAGGGAGGGAAGGTGGAGGGCACACGATCTGGTGGAGGGGAAGGGAGGCGCCATGCCATGCCACGCCTCGTAGCCGTCGCCACACTCGTCAGAGGTATGGTATGCGTTGAGGGAAGGCGGAGAGGCGAGGATGCCACGGTCGCATCACGCTCCTACGCCACATGTTCCTACCAGCGCGCCACGCCGAAGACCGAGGGAGGTGGCCATGGCAGAGGAGCTCGAAGAGGCAGCCATGGGGAGGAGCCTAAGGAGGTGACCGCAGGGAAGGAGGCGTCATGGGGGGCGAGAGGGGTGACAAGGGCAAAGGGGGCACCGTGGGGAAGGAGGCGCCGTGGGGGCGATGAGGAGCGAAGGGGGTGCCGTTGGGGAGGAGGTGGCCGTGGGGGGCGACGGGGGCGCCGTGGGGTAGGAGGCACCGCGGGGGCAATGGGGGCGAGGAGGATAGAGGCGAAGGGGGATTGCACACCGTAGGGGAGGAAGCAGCCGTGGGGTGCAAGGGGCGAGGAGGTGAAGGGCATGGGGGCAATAGGGGCGGCGAAGGGCAGCCGAGGCACTAGAGCTTAGGGTTTTGTTTTTTTATGTATATCAAAAAATGGGCCATACTCATAGGATATCCATTGGGTACAAATTGACACCTACACTTATCCGATGATTTTATTGGATACATAAACCCGATAAACCATAGATTTGAAATGCTACCTATGTCCGCCCTTATCGGATTGGTAACCGCGGGTACTCAAACTCATGAGTAAAACTGCCACCCTACCGTGAAGATGTGCCGCAACTAAAAGTCATGCGCACTTCAATGGAGACATGCATATTACATTTCTATTAATTCCGAAATTCTTATTGGCAATCTTGTCGTATATATGTACAGGCATACAACAGTAGTAAGACAGGACTTGCTCAGCCAAAATGAAGTGACAACAACATAAGACATTGATCATTTACATGCAAACAGTGCGCAAAAAATTTTCCCAGGCAGGACATAAATGGGTAATAGACTAATAGTATCAGTAACAATGGTGAAGTGAGCAGGCATCGTCCATTGATTAGTGATACCCAAGCGGCGCAGGCGTCTCCTTCAGCTTCATCCCCTGGTAATGGATGTCCTGCACAATGCATCAAACCAAATAAACCAATTAGTTATCTCGAATTGTTCAAATTCAATTAATTATATCGAATAATTGTTCAAATTTGTTCACAAAGCTGGTGAACGTACCGAAGCGAAGTGGTTGACGTCGCGGTGGTGCGCTTCGTCGGCTCGCACGACGGTGACGACGTCCTTGAGCTTTGCGTCGGCGGGGAGGCGCCAGTAGTCGATGGCGATGGCCGGGGCGGGAGTATTCTCGATCTTGCCGGCCTCGAGGTCCTTGAGGTACTCGGTGTACGAGTGCACGGCCTCTTCCTCGAGGTAGCCGACGAAGCGGTGCGCGAACTTGGGCGAGATGAGGTACGCGGCGAAGTAGGCGTTGAAGTAGACGCCCTGCGCGGCGAGCACGAGAGCGCGCTCCCACCACCGCGGCTGCGACACCTCCAAGAAGGTCATGAGGTGCATGCGCTCGTTCTCGGCCTCCTCCAGCAGCGCGCGGATCCAGCCGCCGCTGTGCTCGAAGCGCCGGAGCGAGCGCAGGTGCAGCAGCATGCCACCCACCATGCCCGGCACGGCCGCCACCGTCTCCAGCAGCAGCGCGTGGTTCGCGTGCCGCCGCTGGAAGAAGAGCTCCTTGGGCACGACCAGCGACTTGACTGCCCAGTACGCCGCCTTGTCGGTGAGGCCCTTGGGCTCGTGGTGCTTCCCCACGTCGATCGACGTGTCCGCCGTGTACGTGTCCCACGGCCTAAAGCAGAACCACCCCCACTCCGTGCCGTCCTCCTTCACGAGCTTCCGCGGCTCGATGCCCCAGTAGCTGACCACGGCCTTCTTGTTCTGCTCGGCCGCCGCCTGCTTTTCAGTGGCGCCTTCTTTGGAATCCGCGGCGGCCGTGCTGGCCATCCTCGCGGCCGCGGGCATGACGCCCCTCGCGCTCGCGGTGAGCCCAGACACCGGCTCGGCCGCGAAGAGGCGGGGGGCCAAGTGGCGGAAAATGGCTGCCCCGGCCATACGAGAGCTCATGGTCAACTGACTATTTGCAACGGGCGCCTAAAGTTTTGGAGGAAATGGAAGGGAATCGGACGTGTTTGGAGTCTGTTTTTCTAACCCTGCGTGGACAGGAGATGATTGCGTTTGCTGTCGTTAATCTGGCACAACGACGTCTTGTAGTATGCAGCGGTTTTATAGGGGAGCGTCTCGGCGGGCTCGGCCGGCGCGTTGCTTCCTCGACAGAGAGGCGCGACCGTGCGAGCGGCGGCTGTGATTGATTATGTCAGTTCCGTGCTGGTGTGTGGTTTGACTGGAGAAACGGACCAACCGAGGCGCGCCTGGCCGGGATCGGCTCGCCTTCGACAGCTTCCAGGGGAGTTCGCTGCTGCTCTGGCGTCAGATTCTGCTGTACGATCCAGGCCGTCTCTGCTCGTACGCTGGGCGTGTACGCCACGGGATGATCGTGCGTTGCTAGCTAGTAGCTAGTACAAGTCTTTGCCTTTGGAAGTCAACCACGGAAGATGATTTGACTATTCGCCGTAGCTGCAAAGACGAAGACCAAAGATCCCATTCCCACGCATCTAGTGGATCCGTAGCAAATCAGGAATGTTCGACCCAGGACTAGGTAGGCATATCAAAACGGGAGAAGAGGTCACGCAATGTTATCTACATGTCAAAACAGTTTATTCATCATATCATATGGACAATAATAATATACAAACCTCCGTTAGCTTGTTATTTAAATTGGATTGCAAAGTTCGGAGAGTCAAACAAACTTTCGAGCATAGTTTAGGATGTTATATGGACTTTTTTCTTTAGTGTTTACACTATCATTTCCATAATATAATTCTTCCCTAAACGGTTGGTGCTCCCCATGGATCACCCTCATTCCGTCCAGGCCCGGTGCTCCCCCTAGCTCCGGCATCCATCAACGGCCCATACACGCCGCACGTAGCGGCGGTGGCGGCTTTGCTCCGACTCGGCATGGCTTGGTGGCATGACGATGCTCATATGCCCGTACATGGCGACACAGCGGTGACTTATTGACATTCTTCCTAGGTGGAACGTGGCGGTGACATTTCGCTCCTCACACAGCGAGGAAACCGATGACGACGATCCGACCAACCTATGTTCATGGCATGATGACAGCGGCTATTCCGACAGGACATGCGCACAACGCATTGACTGTAATGTCCGACTGTGTCCCACACATATGAAACAACCAAGGGAAATTAGTCATGCAAATGAGATCATCGACACAAATTAATCATACCAAAATTAAATTGCTCAGCAATTAATTATGAACTTTATTGATTATCAAAATGTCATACAAGTGGATATTACAATGTACACTAAATAATCACATTTAAGCCAAAAAGAAGATTACAAGAAAATTTAAATTTTCTGGCATCTAAATCTTCTCTTGATCTTGACCTTGATCCCTAAAATTGTAATCAACCACAAACGTATATGGCTATAAGGTAAGAAATGCAGAAAATTACAGTTTTAGTGGCTGTCGTCAGACTCGTATGCAAGGGTATCGCTCATCGAGATATCTGACCGTCCGAGGCTAGTCAACACCTCTCGCTATCTAGGGTTTCATTATTTGTCAATTTACAAACCAGTATTTGTTAGGTAACCATTACCACACATCAATAGTGTACAAAATATCCCATAGTAAAAAAATTTAAGCCCCCATGGTAAATAGGTAATAGCACCCCTGTGGATTGAGATAAGAAACACCTAGCCGAGCACACCCCATTTTAATTCACCAGCAAGCCACAAGCAAAGCAAGCCACCATTGGAGGATCCCTAGAGCATATAGCCAAGCACAATCCAAGACCACAAGGAGATAAGCTAACAAGCATCCAGAAGCACCAAAACACCAAGAACGAGGAGGCTATCAAGAAGCAAAGCCCCCAAGAGCAGGCAAGCTCTAGGAGGAGCAGGACCAGAACATCCCCACCACCTTCATCTCCATAACCTGCATCTCATCCCTTTTCTCCACAACGCAGGTAACCCTACCTTTCTTTTTGGCCTAACACAGGCATAGCAGCAACAATAGTAAGGCAGTATAGACATTAAAGACAATTGGCGCTAGTAGTCTCAGTAGAGACCGCCGTAGAAACAGAATTGTGCATGCCAGGAAACGCTGCACTCCTCAACGTACGAGAGGTCTTCCAGTGTAGTCACAACACCGCCAAAATCCTCGATAATCCCCAAAATCATCATTGACTCGAAATAAAAATGTATATTCATCATGCAACATCACATAGCACAATAATCTAAAGTCACCAGTAAGCATAGTGAAGAAAGGAAAAAACCAGGGTTTACCAAACTCTAACAAGGAGCAAGGGGAGTCATTCAGGGTGGAGAAGGCAGCCAAGGGGAAGAGGTGGCTGCTTGGGTGGCCACGGCCTAAGGCAGGCGGTTCGGGGGCCTAGGAGGCACACGGGCAGGTGGTCTAGGAGGAGCGGGACCAAGCTAGGCCACGACGCAGGCACGACAGGAGCCGAGTGGCTGATGATAGGGCTAGTGACCAAGTGGGACAAGCGGGCCAGGGCATGCTCGTGCGCACGGGAGCGTGAAGGAGAGCCAACCTGATTTGGAGTAGGGAGACAACCTGAAGTGAGGTAGCCGAGAGGGGAGATTGGGGCCACGCGCGCGAGGTGAGGGTTGACGTGGCAAGCGCGTAGGTCGGGTGGGCCAGCATGAGGCAGCGGGTCCAGGCAAGGGCGACGCTGGGCACGGCTCGGTGGGAGTGAAATAGTGGCCTCAGTAGAAGCTAGCCATGGGCATAGCCCAAGAGGCCAGGGTGGCACGGCCATACGAGCTAGTGGGGGTCACGGTGCTAGGCCGGCCCAGGGGAAGAAGGGGTCGAGGAGAGGCAACCAGCGGTCGACACTAGCGAGGAGGAGGCTGAAGAAGAGAAGCTAGGGGGAGAGAGGAGTGAGGGAGTGGAGAATGGAGAAAAGGGATAAGAATGAGAAAGCCAGCCGGGTGGGTGAAAAGGAGGAGAAAATAAAAGAATAGAGAAGGAAGAAAAGGAAAGAAGAGAAAAAAAGAAGAAAAGAAAAGAGGAGAAAAAAGAAAGAGAGGGAGGAAAATAGGAGAAAAAATTATTTCAGTGTATGACTAATTAAGAATTCGATTAATTAAATAGCCTAAGCTATCAAGCTTTTTAAAAAAGTCATTAAATTAAAAATAACTAAATAATTAAAGGGGGCTATATATATATTAAATAAGGGAAATTTTAAGATCAGGTTGGACACCATAAAACTTGTTAAAATTTACTAAAAGATAATGCTTTGTAATTTCAGAAATTAATTCAAATCCAACAGGTGATTTCCAGCAACAACTAGATGACAACGATTATAATTACCAAAATCCAGGCAAGATTTCCCTTGATCATACTTTAGACCTTGTTTTCAAATGATTTCAGATTTATGCATGATATCATCAATGCATGAGAAAATATCTTTTAACATAAAACCTCAAATTGGATGTTGTTAGAAAGGTGGTTGTGATGACGACTGCTACAGCAGTGGTTGGTTGTGGTTATGTAAAAGGAAAGTTGCTGTTGGGGCAGTGTTTAAATTATCGATATGTATGGTGGGTAGAGGGCACCGATGAGGAGGATTGTCATGCCAGTAGGGCCCTCTATATAGGCTATAATATAAGGTTAAACAGCTATACACGGGCAATGAGCTGTAATTACAGCACCAACCATAGTGTGTAAAATCGGTGAGAAAATATTGTCCTATGAAGGTATTATGATCTCCATATTGGGTAAGAGTAGATAACTAAAAAATGTGAAGCTAGAAAAATGCCAGAAAGTCCCAGTAAAAGACTCAAACTCAATAGTGATGGAGTATCTCCTATGTCAAGCAAAAGTACAACTGGCATGCTGCGAGTGAGTGGGAAACGTTGGTGAAGGACACCATGACTCGTTGGTATGCCAGGGGTTGGAGATCTAATATTGGGTTATGATAAACATTCTGATACCTCGCAGGATGAGGTCACTATGAGTAAAGTGGTACAAACCTCACAGGGTCAAATCATGAATTCATGCCTGTATTTTGGATTGGAGGCTACGGAAGTTAAGCCTGTCTCATCTACAAATGCTAGTAGCTATTTTCATAATTAAAATACACAACCCTTCAAGAAAACCCAAAACCTAATTTCTATAAAAGTTGAATTTTGAGGGGAGGTGAACATTCGATGAATATGAGAAGAATTCATTTGTACTCACTCTTGCTAAATCCCTCTTTACTTAAAGAATGGCTCCGGTGGTCAAATGTCTGGTTGAGATATGTATCCCAATAGACTCGCCTACGAGGCATGGGTTGAGGGGCACTCTCAAGATCAGAACTTCGAGGATGTGGGCTTCCCGAAAGGTAAGATGGTTGGGTAGACCGTACATCGACTTCGTCAGTCTTTAGAGTAATTAATACTTTTACATTATATTTTTGCTGTACTTAGGTCATATGTATAATTACTATACTAGACTTGTAGCTCTACGTAGCAATGAATTATAATAAGTTTTTATTACAGTCTCTAATTATTGTTTTGCTGAAACACTCTGTACACGGTGTATTAACTGATAAAATATTGGGTGCACTTGATGTTTTGATTAGCTAATATGCCAAGATCTTTGTAATTATCTCAGAGTAATGGCGGCGTTACTATCGTTACCCTGGGTTAATTATACGGTTCGCCACAACATAGCAGTGACAACAACACTATTCCAAGCTTGGTTTACCCAACAGATCGATGATGGTGATGTCTATCATCTCGCCAAGGCAAGATCGTCGGTGACATCCCACACTCATGCTGCGGCATCCTGCCCACTCTCATGGTCCGATGGAGATAGCCTTCAGCAAGTGCCACACCACGGCACTGTCTCGATGGTTAACGGTTTTCCGTTGTTGCCACAACGAGGGACACGACGACGACATGCACACAGTGTCTTGTCAGCCAGCCTACAACCATGCACAAGGCATAGCACGATGTTGGTCACACCACAGTGTGATTCGACAATCAGTGCGTTGATTTGGCAATGCCCAATGCCTAGTTCTATTCGGCGGCCACGCCAAAGCACAACACAAACACCAATCACGCAAGGTGTGAATTGGCGACCGAAGAACCTAAGACATGCTAAGGCATGAAACAACATTGATCGTGCTAAGGCATGAAACGATGGTTTGGGTTTGGTCTATATTAGTCACATCCAAGGTGAGACATCAGAAAGGATTAGAATAGTATAAAATTTGGGAGGTCAATCCATCAACTGAATTAACTAAGGAAGATCCATCAATAACATTTGAAGCACGAACCGTCTTCACTCAGGAGCACTCTCATATTGATAGTGTGTTATGTATCAAAGCCGTTGTTAACAATAAAGATAGCATAAACATGATATTAGAACAAAGAAGCAAGATGTAAATCCACACCTCTCGTCTTTATCGGTATTTTATTGTGTGTGTACAATGGGTCCCTATACCCTCACTTATATATGGGGGAGGGGGCTTTTCTTGCAGAGAAGAAAAATAGATCCTAAGTAATCTACTTTGACTTTAAGCCCTAACTAGGAACCATGCAAGAATTCGTTTAGAAAAGCATCAAATATATATGGAATAGAATATTCCAAAGCCCTATAAAAGTATTTAGCCACTTTTCCTTTCGAGGAAAAACAAACATTTATGACAAAAACAGTTTTAGATCCTGTTTCGAATAAACGATATTTAAAGCAAGTTTGGAAGAAAACTAGAATACTGTTGCTCCGTGCCAAATTTTCTTGTTCCAAACAGGCTCTCACCTAGATTAAGGAAGGAAAAAATAAGGGTTTTTAGGAACAGTTCGTTCAACCTTGTCTCGTGCTGCAATGAACAATATCAATTCAAAGAACAAACCCTACAATCCCACTTAAACTCAGCATCACAAGACACCTAAATGGAACAATGAATCCCACAAACTACCATTACTATGAATTGGGTACAGGTTACAACAGATGGAGTTTCATATAAACTGTGACAACTGTCCATGATGATCTATGCTGTGGAATACATGTTGGACTGAGCAGCAGTATTCCTGGCTGCACATCGTAGTAGAACAAGATAAATCATATCAGAGGAATTCTAATTTAAACAAAAATATTTCTTTCCTCGAGGACAAGAATCGGCTGACATGATATACATTGCCGACAACATATACTGTTTACAAGAACCTCTCCATAAATTCACAATCCAACAAAAGCTCTTTCAATCCAACCATTTTGCTGTACTGCAGAGTAATCCAGCCAACAACAGATACATATGCTACAAGAAGACAGGCTCGCTTAAACCGATGAGCACACACTCTGATGCTATGCGTGCTTACAGCCCACCTGGCTGCAGCAAGGAACATTCCTCCCAAGCTTCTCAGTAAGACGGTGATGAACATAGAACACAACATACCAGACACGACCCCTGCTGCTACATATCCAAGCATTCGTCCAGAACTGAAATCCTCTGACATGTAGGACTTAGAAACCCTGTCATATTTCAATATCAAGTTAAATGGAAGGAAATGCAGATATTGAAGATAAATGACCATTGGATGTGAAGGACAGAAAAGAACCATCATAAGTAACCAACGCAGACATGCAAGTAATTTTTGTAGGCCTAGAAGGATATTAAGTTACTAGTGCTAAGTGCTTTAAATACAGTGGTGATGCAACAGTGCAATACAATTATACAAGTATACTCAACTTTGATAATCTGATAAGTGGTAAGCCAGTCAGAATTCAGAGCAAATAAGAGCAATAAACTAGCGGCACAACAAGCACTTCTGGCTATCTACATTTCATGGAGTAAATGCTTATAAACAAAATAATATCACATCATGCAGAAGGTACAGCAGAGCCCATGTAGAACGTGGGAATTTGGGAGGAGCATATATACTCACAGTATAAATATCCTTTTGAGAATCTCACTAGTCGAAGGTTCCTCAGCAGTGCAATTGAACATCTTGTCCGAATAAATATCAGCCTTGCTACTCCCAAGCGTGTATCTGCAATTGTATGACTCATTGACCTACAAGAAAAGGTGGTAATGAAATGGCAATGTGGAAAAGGAACTGCTCCTTGACAAATAAACATGAAATGAGCAAAAGGCAAGCACATAACTGACAATTCACAAGAGCACTAAAGAAAACTTTGAACTACTACTGATGTGATAGGAAGTGAATAGTATATCTCACAGAGAACAAATGTTCCATAGTAGAATACCTTGAACTTCAATGTAGTTGTCCATGCAGCACCAAAATCAGGTCGGCAATTGTGAGGAAGAGCCTCTTTCGGGGCCTCTGCCACTGCATAAGATATTTGACCGGAAAAATATTCTGTATATTCAACCTACAGAATCAATCCACAACACAAATGAGACCAAATTAATTAACAAAATCAGTAAAACACATATAGCAAGCCTTCAGGATCATGACTATCGATAGTAAGCGGAAAGATGAAGGGCGGGTAGTAAGCATACTATGCAAGACTGCAAATCGATGCGCAACATGCCAACATGTAAAGAAGTTGTATCTTTCTTTGCAGGCCTTTTATGCAAATATTAGAAACTAAAATCTGCAATTGTTTATCAATCATTGGGAGTTGAGAGCACATAAAAAGCATCTTAGATTGTGTTATATATATATATATATATATATATATAAGAATCAGACAGGCTACTTAAAACCTGTTGTTGAGCAGGTAGAAGAAGACCAAGCAAGTGAATCATTTAGCCAGCCAGCAGCTTAAACAACATTTTTAGAACTGCTCATAGAGATGCAAGCAAGGAAGTACAATTATACAACAAATTCTCACCTGGAAAATTGAAGCCCAGTAGTAGTCATCATGGCAGCGGAACCTTCTATTACTAGAGGGATAAAACACATGCTTAGCTCTGTAGTTCAACAGCCCGAGCTCGCAAACTTTTGATGACTTAAGGTCCACGCCTACAGTGTACGAACAAACCCCATTACGATACATTTGTGCAGGCCTAATCGACACAATTCGATCTAAACAGAAAAAAAAAGAGTAAAACAATCGCATTCTAAGCTTACTAACTCCGGTGCACTAGAATCAATAGCCACTAAACACGCTACTATTTTCGCCATTGGTCTATGAACACCGTAATATATCACAATTCATTTTCTAACGTATTAAGTCAGCAACATGACAACAACTCTTAACTTTGTGGAACAGATGGTAAAATGTACATCACAAAACGGAATAGAGCTTAGTAAGTAAACTCTTCAGGCCTAACACTTGAATAGCATATTTGCGTATTTATTTCAACACCCTGGAAAAATTACTAAGCTCTAGGAATTGCAGTGATGAGAGTGAATCGGGAAGGGATGAAACGGGATAGTGACTGACCGGTTGAGAGGATGCGGCAGGTGGAGGGCATAGAAACGGATGCGGTGGAGGAGAGGCCACCGAGGGCGAGGCCAGCGAGGCCGACGAGAAAGGAGAAGAGGAATGACGCCGCGATGGGAAAGGCCACCCCGAGGACGCAGCCGACCGCGGTCCCAGGCCGCCGCCGGCAACGTCCCGCTAGCTCTGCCACTTCGCCCGCGGCAGCCCGTGGTGACGCAGCCTCTGGCACCGATGGATCCATCACGTGGATGGGCGATCCATCATTGGGAGGCCGGCAAGCGGCGGTCGCCGGACGCCGGCGATGGGAGATGTGCGGGTGGAATTGGGAACGATCGATGGCAGCAATTGGGCGCAGCGGCTGGTGTTTTCTTGGGCTACGGCGGTTGCCACTTGCAAGGCTATTTGGGCCGTATATGCAGGCCTTGCAAATAAACGTATCTTTTCTGAGTAGATCAGCAAATAAACGTATAATAGCTTTGCTGTAGAAACTGTTAATTATCCCTCTAAAAAACTATTTATTATTTTTAGTATTTTTTTTGTGTTTGTAAACAAGATTTGTATATACGAATTAGTAAAGGATTTTTGAGTCAAGTAAACTAATATTTTATTCCGCCAAAAAATAAAGTTTATGCTTGACTAGACAAAGTCTCTTTAAAAAATAGTTCCATGTTTCACTACTACTAAAAAGGCTATCACAGAGGATTCAATAACATCATCACATACAATTTTCTGAACCGTCTATAAACATGTGTCAGTGATAATAAAATGCATCACAGATGTGTTCTGAATAGTCTATGACACGCCTATCGTAGACGATTCGTGATACAAACCATCTATGATATTAGCTTATTACAGATGGTTTGTATCAAGAACCATCAGTAATAATAGGCCATCACAAACAATTTGTATCAAGAACTATCTGTATATAGACAGTCTGTGATCCACATTTTTTCTTCCTCCCTTGGAATAACTTCCATAATTAGTATATGTCATTGAAAGTTTTGTTTTTCTTATATATTTCTATAGCGATATTTACAAGGTACAACCTGTAATAAATTTTATAATTAAATATCTAAACAACTAATATTTATGCTTTCTTAAATGCATCAAACATGGCCCGACAAATGGTTCTTAATATTATTCGAATGCCCTATTTGCAATATTGAATATCATCCATCAAACCAAACATAGCAGAATATCTAGATTAGATGATCGGATCATGATGTGCGCAACCTACTTGATGTAGCTAGTCCAGAATTTTATATTATTTCGCCATAACCTAAATTAGCCTTAAACAACTAGATCAAGTTCAGGGGATCAACTCAATCATCTAGAAAGCGGAATAGATCTCCCTCCCCACCACCAGCCACCGCCCTCTCTATCACCCACGTGTCCTCTACCGCTACCGACATGATCTCCAAGCTAACCACCACCACAAGACACTGAGGAGGTTGAGGGGTGACGAGGGCATTGGGAGGCGGATGGGTGGGTCGTAAGGGGAAGGAGAAGGTATGAGACGTGGGGTGGAGACAAACGGCCGGTAAACTCCTTTCATAGAAGTGCTATTACAAACGATTTGCTAAAAAAATATCTATGATATGTAGTCATATCACATATTGTTCGCGGTAGAAAACGTTAGTGATACTTCACAAACTGTTCGTGAGACAAACCTGACGAGGATTAAAAATCCGTTATTTATTTGGGCCCTTAGTTATTCGTGAACATACTCTATTAATAAGCTTACAACACAAAAAGCCCATAATATAAAATGAAGCCCACGCTTATCTGGACAGCTAAGTCTCTGACCAATTCAGTTTATATTGCTTCAAATTAGTCGCCTCTAACTAGTGAAATAGCCATCTCGACCAGCGAACTAGTCGGGAACAAGTGGTTATACCCGCATATATCTCCGTGCTAGCAATTGTATGATAGATACACGTAATTACCTGGAAGTTATTGCTAAAAAAAGCATCCTCTAACGAGAAGATATCTCTCGGTTACACGGCAAAATTCTAAAGAACAAACTGCCGCCTTTTCATTCAACATAAATAGGGAGCTTATCTATATCATCAAAGGAGAGGCAATTGTAATCACAATTGTAATCAAGCTTTAAGTCTTTAGACTCTATAATTTTTGTACTTTGTTAGACCTTTTGGTTAATAAAAAAAGCAATCTCCATATTCGTTTCCATCATCTTGTTTACTAGGAGCCCACAATCATATTTTTATAAGCTCAGTTAAGAGACCCTAGGTCTTGGACATCAATAGAACCATCTGTGATATCAGATTATTACAGACGTTTCTTATCATATTCTGTAACATTGACAGTCGTACTGCAAAACCACCTGTAATGAGTTGTCTAATATACGCCTTTTTGCAGTTGTGTTTGGGGGTCCACTTAACAATTACGTCTAGGACCACAATTCAAAGGATACCTCATTCCCTTTAGTACTAAATTAATTGGAAGTTAATGACGAATAGTCATACGGTCTTATAAATCCCAACTAGATAAACTGGTCGAAAGATATGACAGTTTTTTATGTGATTAATGTGAGAGTGTTTATAGGCATATATGGTGACTTATGACGGTTGGTCAAAGACACAATAATTGACCAAAGAAAGAGATGATTCAAGGCTTGATGAAAACTCATGTGTGAAGCCAAGAGAAGTCTGTCATAGAATTAATTACCAATCATTAAGTGGGCATAAATAGGGAGGCATGCGTCCAAAAATAATAATAATTTGACTAAAATCTCATTCGTGTAAAAATTATTTCACGACAATAAAGTCTTGCTTGATCGTTTTTTCATAATTTATATTCCCATAAGTTTGATAGGGTACTATGGGTCCTGATCACCGGCAATATCTTTTTCCTACTAGTTATTTTAACCTTGAACCGAAAAGGCATGTTTGGAATGGATAAATTCGATATGAATTTCAAAGGAAATGTATTTCAAACATACACAAGGATTTTCTTTGTGGCTATTGAAAAGTATGAACTAAGCTAAAAATGTTTGATCTACACCCTTCAAATGTCACATGGGATCCCCCAGGAACGAAGTTAAAAATGTTTGGAGTGGTTTATGGGATTTTTTATTAGAAATCCAACTTGCAACAATGGCTTATCTGCCAATAAAGTCCGAGTCTCACGAAACCATCTGTTACTAATTTTAGCTTATCAATAAAATAATATTTGTGTTTAAACCCAAAAATATGCTGATTCCAAACCAGGATAACTAGCATCACCCACCTTTTCTCTGCAAGTCCATGTCTGGACAAGCTTTTGTTTAATCAATCAGTAAAGTAGGCTTGAAATACTGCCAAAACTACACGAGTTCATGTTTGTCTTAACGCAACTACCAACTACAGAGTGAAACCATATTTAATTTCTATTTTCTACATGTAAATTTGTACAATTTTATTTCAATTCCTATCCCATTGTGCATCTCATCAACTCAACCTCTACTTGCTCTGCATCATTCTGAAACTTCTCCACAAATGCTAACATTCACACAGACAATCAATCAGGACTTGCTTACCAAAACCCAAGAATAAATGCACAAACTTAAAAGTAAATTAAACCAACGAATGAACCGAATTGCGCGTTACAAAAGGCAATTTTAGTCAAACACAACTGGCCGCATATCACGTTTATATATATGTGACATATGTCTACACAAAGAGGAGCACATCTATAGATACTCAAAACGCAACAGGCTCCATACTTAGCCAAGCCAAGCACCACCATCAACCTTTGCAGTTTGCACCATGTATCAAGAACTACAGTATCATCTCCCTAATCTATCTCCAACACCGTTAGCTTATCCTGTCAAGTACACGCGTGCAAATTGATTGCATCAACGTCTCTGCGCCCCATTGCTACAGATACTCCGCCTGTATCCTCTCCCTGTTCTGCTCCCACCACACCTTCGCCCTGTCCTCGCCAAACTTCTCTCGGCTGCCAAAACACACGGACACGAATGAGATCAAACAGGATGTACACGAGTGCATGCAAATCAAGAAAGCTTGGCTTTATGCATGATCAGTGGCATTTACCTGAACCGGATGCGGCGGAGCTCGCGGGTGCCGTCACCCAGCTCGCGGATGGTGAGGCAGACGCCCGGCTCGTCCTGCTCGATCCATTCTGTTGCTTCCATATCGCTCGCGTTGCTGATGGACACAGAGGCCTCGTCGCGGGAGGAGGTGGTGGCCCGCGACGGGTCGAAGGACGACGGGCCGCCGCCCATCATGGACGACATGCCGGCCGCCGCGGAGTTGAGCATGTTGAAGTGGTGCGCCCAGACGTGGTCGGACGGATCGGGCACGGCCGCGGACGGGTAGTACGCCGCTCTGGTGGAAGGCGCCGACGACGACCCTGCCATCGCCTTGCTCCACGTGCTCCGGTCGATGGGTTCTTTGCTCGACGACATTGTCGGCGGCATTATGACCGGGCTATCCCGCGTCGAGCCACCCCGAGAGTAGGACGACTCTCTCTGTATGCACTCGACAATAAGTTGATGCAGATCAATCAAGAAGCTTATGATGCATTCAAGTACTGAACAATGTGTTCGTGCATGTGTACCGACCAGCACGGAGTCGTCGACGGAGGACGTCGGAGTGGAGACTCCCTGCTGCCGGCCGCTGAACGTCTGCACGTTGTACAGCTCCACGATGCGGTCGTAGTTCTCGCCCCACCACCTCTGCGCCTCCCACTTGTTAAACATCTCCCGGCTACGTACATGTACAAGAACACAGCAATCACACGTGCGACTTAGTTTATCATGCAAGAATGATAGCTTGATCACAAGCTGACCAATGCAACTGTGAAATTAATTTGTAACAAAACCTGAAGCGAATGCGCTTGAGGTCGTTGCCGCCCCCGGGGAGAGTGACGAAGGTGATCTGGACGCCGGGCTCCACCTGCGCCGTCCACTCCCTGGGCACCGCGTCCTCCCCCACGGCGACGACGTCGTGGCCGGCATCCTCCTCGATGCTTGTTATCCAGCTGGCGCTGCCCGGGCTCCTGCCTTCCTGCTGCCAGCCGCAGTTGCTGCTGGTCATGTCCCATGTCGTCGACGAGGCGGCTCGAGCGCTCCCGCTTGCCGCTTCTGCGCTCGTTCTTGCGTATGTGTAGGCATGCCCCGCCGGCCCGTTCGTCGGCGTAAAGGCGGTGTCGTCGATGAAGCCCGGGTAGGGGCGGCGGAAGCTCCTGGTCCTGTACGAAGAGCTCCCGGCTGCCCCCTTGGAGTGATTGTTGGAGCCGGAGAACTTGAGCACCATGTCCTTGAGCTGAAGACAGCACATTGCATCGTACGAGCCTAGTTAGCGTCTTAGCGACCACTGACTCGAACTAGCACAAGCAGCTATCACATAATATCTGGGGGAACATGCATTTACATGTGGCATTTTTTAGGTAGTATCGAAAGCACAATTGGTTTGTAATCTTGAAGGAACCATGCTTGAATATGTATGTACGTACGGCCTTTTAAGCTGGGACATGACCGAGAAGGATGGCTTCTGACTAACGACCCCGTATGACAGTCGACTAGCTAATAGTAACGCATAACAAACACGTTTAAATCAAAGAGGCTAGCTAGGCCGCATGAGATATACTCCCTCCGGTCACAAATAGTTGTCATTTTAGACATCGATACGGTTTCCAAAATAGAGTTTTGACCACTAATTCCTATTGTGATATATTTATAAAATCTAATAAAATTATAATATTATAAAAGTACTTTTCAAGATAAATCTACATATGATTTTTATGTATCCAATTTAAATAATTAAAAAATATATTGATAATCCAAGTTTTAAAATTTTGACTATAACTATATCTAAAACGACAACTGTTTGTGACTAAAGATAGTACTCCACTATTACAAACGCAAAGGACCACTCTAGCTAGCCAGTGACACAGGAGGGAAATCGATCTTTAATCTTTTGTCTGAAACAAGGAACCATGCGTGCTGTCACGCATGCATCGCATTCGCATGCCCGGCTCAAAGCAACGTAGTAACCGGTGCGGATAATAATAGCGCCAAAGGCAGCAGCGCACGCAGCATATGATCCCTCTGCATGCATGTATGCATGCATTATGCGTTGCGTGCGTACTTAAAAAGACACGACGGCAAAGGACGGGCAGATACTTGGTCGCAGCGGCACGGCACGGCGTAGCGCGGCGCGGCAAGCCATAAGACGAGCTGGATTGCGTGTTTTTTTGCTCGTGTGCATTCATGCGTGGCCCAGCCGGCCGGCAGAAGGAGGCCCAACCTGGGCCCTAACGCGTAGTACCCGTGCCAGGCTGAGGACCACGCACCATGGCCCACGGCTCGCGCTTTATTCGATGGCAAACGCCGAGGGTTTGCACGAAAATCCCACGCTTAAAAAAGATAAATTTACGGTGCATTACACGGATCACATATAGTGGTAGTAGAAGTCAAAACTAGCTGTTCATTTGTTAAAGGTGTTTCTACTACTCTACAGCAGAAGAAGCATAAATAAATTTTAGCTAATCTGATCTATTGGATCGAAAAAATAAACGGTTCGTATTGTATTTAATGTACTATAAAAGAGCTCTTAAAAAAACAGAACCAAGGCATGCCTTTCCACAAGGAAAATATCAGGCAGGGGCATAGGCGGGTCCAGCTCCAGGGCACACATGTACACAAAGCACTGAAGCACAGGTTGTCTCCCAAGTGGCACATTGTATCTAAACTTTGGCCTTTTCTTTAGGGCAAAGGGAATGAATGAGCGGTGGCGAGTGGGAAAAGAGAGGGGATGTGCATGGGAACAAAATCAAATCACATTGGTAGGCAAAGTGGATGGATAGGGATAGGGATCCAAGCAAACTAAAGCGGCCTTCTCCCACCACATCGATCGACCCATCCTCCCCTTGACCAACTTTGTCGAGGAATGTCATGAGAATGTAGCTAGCTGCTAGAGTGTTAAAGAAAGTGATTGAATCACTGTCATTCACATTGTACTTTTGGATCGGGCATGGCTCATCAACATTTCCTAGCCAGCAGTCATATCAGTGTTGTAAAGTTTGATGTGTTTTTTAGAGAAGAGGAGGTCCCTAGCTAGCCGATCAGTATTAGGGACACCTACTTTGTGCATTGTTTGCTAGTAGCTAAATATCACCATCCTGTATAGCTTATCTACCCTATGATCGAGTACGTATGAGTATGACTCAAGTATAGTGTGACATACGTACACAAAGGAACAAGAGATTGCAATTACGCAGGGACAGAAAATTAAAATAATGTAAAGTTTAGAAGAAGACGACCTGAGCTTTAGAGTAGGCGCTCATCAATTGATTGTGTTAGCGTTTGCGTCGGACGGCGGAAACTTCTCCTATAACTCTGTGACTGTGAGGGCCAAAAAATGGCAGCAGGAGCTGGGAATGGCAACGCTTTCTTTGTCTCCATCTCATCCTCCTCGTCAACCACCCCTTGGCATCTTGCCAACCGCAGCGGCTCTGCCTGCAGCCTCACCAGCTGGGCAAGGAAATTTAATTCGGTTGCCTCGCAGCTCATGCGTCCCGTGGCCTTGCTTGGGCAATTACTAGGCGTTACTACTTACTCCTGGTACTGTGCAGAGAGAGTTGCTAGCTCGTGTCAGAGAGGACGTTCGTCTCCGCTGCGCTCCGTTTCCCCTAGGTAGTCTCGCTCCCTCCCTCCCAGTCTATTAACTGCACCTCTCTCACACACGTACGTACACAGTACACACACAGAGCTGGTACTAGCAAGTGTTCAAAAGAGTTGTACTCAATCCAGTAGTAGCGTGCAGTGGACGACGGATGGGTTACCTGCGAAGTAAGAGACTTGACGGCATCTTTGCTGTGAGGCGTGGCAGCGCCACGGGAGCCGTCCTCTCCGCCTTCCTTGGAGGAACACGCGATGCATGCCAGCATCTTCTTCTCTTTCTGCCTCCTCGATACGGGTTAACCACTTCTCAATATATGCCTCCCCGCCTGTAGGTTGCATTGCAATGTGCGTTAACGTTTCATATGTCGGAGTCGTAACCGAAGATATATTACGCTCATGCAGATAGTGCAAAACTACAAATTAACTTGCGTGCATAAGAATGTACGAATCCATGTGATGGTTAAACTTAGGTTTTGCGAATCATGATTATTATTCTGCACTAGGTATTGCATGATTTTGTGCATGCACAGTGCAAATAAATACACGCAAACCTCACAAAATAGATAAATAAATACACTCAAGCAGTGCATAGAGCATACTCACAACTCTACAAGGTAGCCTACAACGTACAGTAGAAACCTTAGTTTTTCTAGCCCCTCACAAGCTTCTATTTTACAAATCTAGCTCCCATTCAAATAAATTTATAAAAATAATGCTCTCACTAACCGTGGAGGACGCGGCAAATGACATAGGAAGCAGCCAAGCACGAGAAGCTCGGTAAAGGTGGTAAGAACTCCTTCAAAGCAGGGGCAGAGTGGTGGTGAGGTAGGTCTGGTCTGACGTGAGCACGGAAACCTACCGAGCTTCCCAGATTACTTAACAAGACTTTCGCAGTCAAAGAGAAGACATTTTTGCAAATTTATTTAGAATGTGACTAAATTTAAAAAGTCATGAGAAGGCCAGAAAAACTCAAGCTTCCGTACAATAACATAGTTTCCTAGTCTTGGTATAACGCAATCCTAGCATCATACCATTTCGACCGGGCGTGCCCTCCTAGCATCACATACACAAACACGAACAATACTGCACAGTGCTCGCTCACTATGCAAACACAGCGGTGACCACGCACAGTGACGCTAGTCCGCTCCGAGTGAGCGCACCCGCGGCCGCATGCGCCGGAGACCCCGCGCGCGCACGTGTGCCCGAGTCGGAAATGACTCTTCATGTCAGACGGCAGCAAAGCCAGCTTAATTTGTGCCGTGCATGCAGCAAACAACGACGCAACTATGCAAGGTCGCTAGGGACTAGAGCTCGCGCGCACCGGCGCCCAAACGGGGCAGGCCACAGTGAACAATGACACAGTAGTGACTATACTATTATATATAAACATGCAAGCGAGCAGCCCATGCCAACGGCAGCATGTACCAGCAGAACAGGCTGTTCTAACACAGTAGAAACACTATGCGGACAAACCAGATGATGGATGGGCGGATTAATGTGGAACACATCTGCGAGGTCATCAGGGCGTGCATGCACATGACATAGCATAAGAAAACAAATCGAAAGGCAGGTAAACACACGGCGTACATGGACGGCAGAGAAGCTTCCGAAGATCACTTTGTGCACATGTAATTACTACTGCTACCGGTTGACTCTTTTGTTTTAGACTTTGGTCACAAACCAGTTGTTGTTTTGGATCTAGTTTTAGTCAAAATTTTGAATTTTTTACGTCAATATCTTTTTAAATATTTAAATTAGATACATAAAAATCATACATGTAGATTTATAGGTTTATCTTAAAAAAATCATAATACATAATAAAAAGTAAAAGTAAAAATTATATTTTGTAATGAGTATTTATGCTTAAAATGATAAATATTTGTAACCGAGGAGCACATAAGGAGACGATCAGATGAGTGCGCTGTCCCGCGCGAGACAGGAGCGTATGGGGACTGGGGAAGACTCCAAACAGCAGCAACTCGCCGCACGAGGCACTGAGCCCCAGATGTATCGGCTACGGATGCGGATGCTCTGACAAGCAAGAGCTATGTCAGAGACGTGCAGCAGCCCCATACCCATTGTCCAAAGCCACCGGACGGCCTAACACACACACCTCCCCCAAATTATCCTTTATCGTCCTGTGCGCGAGAAAGCCTAAGGGCACGCTGACCCCGCTCCCCGTCGACAATGCCCACCTTCCCAGTGGGCCCCTGATGCTGCCCGCCATGTCGTCACTGGAGTCTGGACGAAACGTCCTAGCGCGACTCGAGATCGCGCAAGCCGGCCTCCGCAGCTGGACGCGAGCTCTTAGCTTTTCTAAACCCGTACATATTTTTTCAAATTAGCATATCGTACAAATATAACTAAAAAATAGCTTTCATTCTGATCATAGAAACACTTCGCGTGTGCTCGTATAACATGGCAGCACCTGTCGTGGTACGCGAACGTGACACACGATACGTACCTTGTACTGACGCTTCCACGGTTAAAATAAAAAAAGATTTTAAAAAGATAGATACTAGGGATAAAAAATGCTCAGGCCCGGTTGGACCCAGCCCTTCGACGTGGAAACCTACCGCACAGTGCTACGGTCACCGACGGCTTGGTCTCTGATTTTTTTTTTGAATAAAAGGGATCTCCCAACCTCATTAAGGAAACCATGTATGGTACATCTTAGTGTTCAATTTGTGTCATGAAGCAGTGAAACTAGATTTTGTTCAATTTATGTTGAACTAGATGTTCTTCTCTGTATTGCCACAATTTCAGTCACGTAGTCCCACCCGTCGGTCCTTTTCACCGTCAGTGCCCGGCCGGACTTGCTGACTCCACCAGCGTCGACAGGGGCGCTTGCTTTCTTTCTCATCGAGTTAGAAGACACGAGTACAATCGGGAACATGCAAAGTGATAGAAGGACCATTGGATTGCTTCGGGACGGTGGATGGGGGGACAACTGCACGCCAATTCCTGCAACTCAGAGGATCGGCGTCCATCTACTACAGATGCTGGGGCCCGCCCGCCCGCCCGCCCGAGATCAACGTATTGCCTGGGCTTTCTTTCTTTTCTCTCCCCCCTTCAGGCGGTGGGCCCGGCTAAAGCGACCAGTTATCGCGTGACAGCGGGCTGGAGCCCGCGAGGATTTACTCCCACTCGACTCATCTTCTTCTTTTTCGATAAAACCCCTTTAATATTTTATATTTACTATTCTTTTTGCGTGTGTTTTGATCAAACACGTCGGAAATACTGCTCTTCTGAGTCACAAATTAGATATCCATACTATCTTCAAAGTACTAATTTTTATTATAATATATTTATAAAATCAAATAAAAAATAAAATATTATAAAGTATTTTTCGAGACAAATCTATATGTATAATTTTATGTATCCAATATAACTATTTAAAAGATATTGATTGTCAAATTTTTGAAAATTTGACTATATCTATATAAAAAAATAACTATTTGTAATTAGATAGAGTACATCTTCCGTCTAAGCTTATAAGGCGTATTTTTCAATAGTCTTGTTCATAAATATATCGTGTATTTCATATTCAAATATAAAATTAGTGTGATGTTCTCTCAATATCCGCAATAAATATCCACATTTATTTTATATTTTCTACATGCATATATTGAATTAGTGTTTAGCAATAATAATTAAAGATAATATAGTATTTTTTAATATCTTTTTATCTTAGACGGAGGCTGCGTTAATACTGGCCTCTCTGCCTCCCCAACCAACCTTAAAACACGTTATTTATGAGGGATTTTTCTTTACCAGATGCAAGTTAATGGGGTGATAAGAAGGGCATTTACGATGATACAGAGCAGCGAGAAGAGAATGCCACAGTGACTGGTGAGATACTTACAGATAAGTGACGGCCACAAGCTAGCAATCGCTATTCCCCGCCGTGTAAACAAACAGTGTGCGCCAGCAACGCCCACAATACCAGCGGTTATCTCCTGAGTTCGAAATGATCTGCAAAAATTGGGGGAAATAAAGATGGATATTGTGTGTGACATGAGCCGTGAAGAGGGGATGCAAATATGTAATGTACGGTGCAACCAGTTAAGGTTTGACTTGTGATAAACAGGACGGCAAGCAAAACACAATACACATGTCAGAAAAAAAGAGAGAGAAAAGCATAACAGAAAAGGCAAGGAGGAAGCATCGCAGAAATAAACGGTGGCAAGCGACAAGATGCGGCGTGCGTCAGCGTCACTATTACCTCCACCTCTCGCCGGAAGGCAGCTGTCGATTGCTCGTAGCCGCTCTCGCCGGCTTCGGTTCGGATTCGGGCGTTGAATTGAATCCCGGTGCACTGCTGCCACTGCAGGCCTTCGAAATCCAAGAAAAAGAGGTTCTTGCCGGGACACGGACCGGACAAACGACCCAGAGCAGCAAACAGATGGCCGCGGCGGCGGCGGCGACAACGTTAAACAACGGCAAAGCTTCTGTGCAGCAGCGTTTCTTTCTCGAAGGTGTAAACGACAAAACGAAACTAGGGAGATATTCCTTTCACAGAAGAAGCGAAGGAGTCGTGGGAGGAAGGAAGAGACTGCGAGTCTGCAACTGAGAGAGAGGACAATGGAACGGGGGGTCGCGGCGTCGCTCTCGACAGTGGAATGCTTCCCCAATACGACCACGGCCGCTGAGAAAGCCCCAGTCCAGCCGTCTCCGCCGATATATAGGACAGGGGACGCGGCGGGCCCCGCGAGATCGCGGCCGCCCGTCCCGGGGCGTGTCGTCACATCGCTGAGCGCGGTCCCACCGGGGCTGATATGGTGCGGGGGCCTGAAGGCCTCCCCTGCCCGGCTGTCCCCATCTCACCTGGGCCTATGTACTGTACACGACGGCGCTGGGTTTCGCCGTCGTTACTCGTACCGGTGTGGTACAGGCCCAGCGGGCTTCCAGCCACACAAGACATGCCTCCCAGCACAAGGCCACCTTGTCGTGCCGTACTATGCCATTCCGACATAAGGCCTAGCCACAGGCTAAGGTATGCCATGCTTTGTCGGTTCATAATTTGCCCTATTGGACGTGTGGAATTAGAGATGTCGCTATGGACAGCACTATGGACGAGAAGCGAGCGTCAACCGTCGACTCTAAAGTAGGGTTCCTCTAGTAAGGAAAAAAGTATAATAACAACATGTATACATACTAACTACTCTCTAATGTTTAGATCGTTCATGTGTTCTAGGTCAGTATACGCCTGTATGATATCGAGATCCTCTAGTTGATACTATTGTCGCTGTTTTGCTAATTCCCAATTTTTAATGCAGATGATTGCCTTCACTATCTTGGGTGTGAGGGACGATCTCCTTTATTTGATTATTCTTCCTACCATATTGAATGTCGCTTCCAAAGAGATGGTGGACACCGAAAACAGTAGAACATCTCGTGCGAAATGGTATAGCACAGAAAATATCCGCATGTTGTTCTCTCACCACTCGAGCAAGTCTATCTTGCCTTCACCAGCAAAATCAGTATTGATGTTTGCAAGATTATGCTCCAAGTAGTGGTTCATCTATGAGACAATTGCACTTGAAAAGTGTCCGAGACTAAAGAGGATGAAGAACTAGATTTACCCTTTATCTTTTTCCACAAGTGGGTTGTCAAGCTTGTCTTGACTTGTTGCATCGACTATGAGGCCTCTGATCTCATTTTGTTTCCAAGCTTATCATGGTACAATCAAAAAACACAAAAAAAACTTCTTTTTGACATGTCCAAAGCTTCCAAGAAATCAAGACCGAAGCATTCATATATTCCTTCGAAAACAATCTGTAAATCTACTAACTTTTTTAGGATAAAAAATAACAGCAAAGCAATATAGTTGTGAAATAGATATAAAATATTGAATAATTTTTTCTCAATTGATGCAACAACATGGTCTAAAAGGTGATCCTCTATATTTAGCAATTAGACAGATAAAATCTATAACAAAATAAGAGGTAGGGTATTAACTATCAAATAGAGCCTTAGTTGCTTTGTAAAAAGGTCTTAAAAACTCTAAAAAAATGATTAGCAAATTACCAATCTGAGTTAATATATAATATACTCATACCCTTGTACCTTCTTCAGCATGATGTATGTCAAGTTCTGCCTCACATTCGTATCAAAATCGAATTTCTTGGGGTCTTGCTATTTGGCTATACATTACTTTGCTAACCTAGCAAACACTTGTGGTGAACTTGTGAGGTAACGAAGGGCGGCATGAACATTGTTCAAATATTTGTCAATCACCTACATATCATCTTGCATAACAAGATTTCAAATATGGCAGGAAGAACATATTAACCAATATATATCTTCAACCTTAGGGTAAGAATGTACATAGCGGTCGTATTCGCGATGCATTATCAAGAGTTGCAAAAGCAGTCTTATTATCTATCTTAAAATCATCAATTATATCTAATATACGCTCGGCAATGGCCTCTTCCATGTGTAATTTGTCAATTAACTTAAGTTTGCAATCATCATTTAAATAATAGACAACAACGCTAAGGTAGGCAGTTCTCTCATTCAATGATATCCAAATACTTGAAGTTAAAGCAAAAGAGAACTGAACTTGTACGAATATTTTTTCAATACAAGTCAGCTATCTCACCACTATAGATCCCTAAAATATCTAGTGTGGTAGTTCTACTAATGTGTTAGTATTGTAGACATAAGTCATGTTGAATCATTATTTCGAATGTGCAACTTTCATCTATCCTAATCAGTTGATCTTTGGAAACAATATATCTAGCAATTTCCTCACAGGCAGAAAAGAGGATTATATACCCAAGTACTCATAGAGCCATCAGTCTCGAAGTTCAATTGAGTTTGGACTCCTCCCCCTTGCCCGTGAGTCTTCATCTTGTTAAAGCATGCTTTGTAATGTTGGTCCAAGTGCCCCATTCCTCCACACGTACAAGCAATTAATTTAGCATTACAATAGTTACAAGCTGCAATCTTTAACACAATAATTACAAGCTACAAGCTCTACCATTTGGCAATCTCAAACTTCCTAGCTTTAGATCATGTGCTTCCAACACAACATCTTTCATCTAGAGGTGAGAGTACTAGATTTGGACCCACCAATGTTGTTATTTGTGGATGGAGAGAGAAGTCTGGTGTCCCAATCTGCTCTGGAATATCTTGTTACTTCCATATAATGGTTCTCCATGTCGTAATCTCCTGTGCTTGGGGAGAGCTGACAAGTATCGATGGAAGTCAGAGCAAGAGGAGGACTAGGGGAGTGGTGATGGAAGTGCCCATGGTTGCACCCTACTACTACATTCGTGCTATGACTCCTTGATAACATACTACTACCGAGGTTGGCGCTCTCACTGCCATCTTTGTGCTGCAATTCCTTAGTAGCGTATCATTATCGAGCTTTATTATACAAACTTATTGAAACTACTGAGTCGAGCAAAGAAAGAAGAGAAGCTTAGTGCTTCGATGGTGAAGAAATGAGCAGATGATGTAGGTTTTATAGACAAGGAGAAAGAAAATATAGAATCTACCGTTGTCTCTTTGCTCACCACTCTGCCTTTTTCTTCTCCTCTTTTACCTCAACATTGTTGTGCTTCGTCGTGTTGCTCAAAAAAGATGATGAGGCAAATGCTTTGTGTGCATTGTCTCTTTGCTTTTTGGTACTTGTCCATTGAAAAATCTAGCATCACATCATGTCTCTCAAAAAGAATGGATTAACCAGGCAATATTCTCAATCCGTTGCCTCTCAATCCTCTCTGTTCTATGGTCACATTACTCAAAAAGCATCCAGACATCAGTGCAGCACAGCGAAAAGCATACACCCAGTGGTGCATCCATGGAATGGTCGATTCCCCTCCTCCTCCTTGGCAGCACGGCTCCCCATTCGATTCCCCTCTAGCCCCTCCCCCTTGTAGGATCAAGGATAACCGACTAGAGGGAGGTGAATAGAAAGTTTCTAAATTTTTTAGCTCTAATTACAATAAATAAAATTACACACAACAATTAAAAATATTTGACAATTAAGGCCTAAATGTTCTATGTTTTACTAAGTGTACCAACCAACTATTTAAAAACAATGATACAATCCTAGTTACAAGATTACTATAATAAAAGACTAGGAATGTAAATTGCTCACAAGAATTAAGAATACGAACCACAAAGAAGAGAGTGACAACAATTTATCCCATGGTTCCGGAGACATGCAGGTCTTCCCTAATCCACGTTGAGGAAGCTTGATCAACTACAAGCTAGCTCCAATGCATACGAGCCTTCCTCGATCACTTGATAGTTCTCCACTCCGGTATGCGAACTCAAGCCTTCACAAGCTTGCTGGGCTTCTCACAAACTCAATCGAAAAGCTCACCATGCACAATCGCATTCAAGCTATCTAGGAGACAGCAAACTCTAAAAATAATAAGTCTTGATGCTTGCTTGAGGCCTGCCGGGCGTACTGCTGTATTGGGTACCCTCTTTGCCGCTAAAAAGCGGTCAACACGGCGTCAACATGTCGGACCCACGTGGCGCCCGGCGGCGGTGGGCGAAACACGCCTGCTTCGCTGACGAAAGCGATCACGTGGCGCCCGGCGAGTGGGGCGAAACACGCCCGGCAGCGAACCACGTGGCGCCCGGCGGCGGTGGCGAAGACGCATACTTTCGCCCGGCGAAAGATCCACGTGGCGCCCGGCGGCGGTGGCGAACACGCCCTTCTCGCCCGGCGAGCGATCCATGTGGCGCCCGGCGAAAACCACGTGGCTCCGGCGGCGTGGGCGAAACACGCCACTGCGCTGGCGAGCGATCCGTGGCGCCCGGCGGCAGTGGCGAAGCACGCCTGCCGCCCGCCGCAAAAAAAAAGGTGGTGCGAGTGGCTTCACCGAAGGCTCCTTCCTGTCGTCTGCTTCGGGCAGCAGACGGTGGTGTCGAACACATCAGCTGCAAGGATTTACGCTACAAGTCCATTCCTCGATGCCTCTCACCAACTTTGTCAAGAAAGGTCGCATCCCGGCGGACCGGGCGGCAAGCCATCGTCGGCATTTAATGAGGCCGGAGGAGCGGGACAAGACGGAAGGGGTAATAAATGAATGAAGATAAGCATGATGACCCTCCTTGGTACACCTTACTGGTGGCTTTGGCCTATATAAGGGCCCTCGGGTGCATGGGGAAGAGGGTCGGTCGAAGGTAGAAAGAGAACAAGCAAGAGTACCGCAGAGAGCCTAAGAAAGAACTTGTAATTCCCAAGCTTTGTCTTGTGCGGTTTCCAAACACTCTCTATAAGCAATCTAGCAGAAGTAAGGTCACATTACAGAGGCAAAGGGGCTGAACACAGGTAAAATCTTGGTGTCAACCCTAGTTCTTAGTGGCAAGCTCGTTGCGGGGAGTTCTAGGGTTTCCTCGCTAGGTTTAGCCCGCCAAGACGCCTCCTTCGAACAAAACCCGGTCCGTAGACTCGGGCTGTCGAGCGGAATCTGCCGGCAGTAGCCTTGAGTAGGGGCTAGTGGTTGGCTTTTCGGCTAACTCCCGGCGGACTTGGCGTTCGCGATTCGAAGCAAGCTCGCGCGATCGAAGATGGCGGATCCTCGGCACCGAGGATATCGCGGGCGGCGGCGACCAAGCGCCTCCGGTCATCGCGGCCGGTTGAGGGACCGTCTCGCCCGCCCACAAGGCGGCCTTCTTGTTCCTTAGGCGGGAAGCGGCCGTGCGTTCTGGTGGCCATGGAGGCGCCACCGCCGAACTTGCACGCCGCTCGTGCTCTTCGACCATCCATGGAGGCCGCCTCGTGGGCGCGCCCAACTCGGGTAGGGCTCCCGGCGATCAGTACCAATCGTGCACTGGACACCTAAAGCGCATCTGGCGCTCTCGGCCTCCTCCCTTAGCCCACGAAAAGGCCACGGCGGCGGCCGTCGAGAAAGAACGCGCGCAACCCGGTCCGGTTCCTCGAGGAACCGTGGGGACCTCCGCTCATCTGAGGCGAGAGCGCCATGGCAGCCAGCGATGACCTCCGCCCGCGCCGCGCCACCGGACCAAGCGCCGCCACGTAGCAGGTGGCGGTGGCGATGAAGTCCCCCATGGCTCTCATCCTCGGAACCGGGAGGAAGTTCACTCCTCGGCTCTACCAGAGCAGACCTCGCGCCCATGAGCGGTCGCGGGCCCCTCTCGACAGCGGCTCGGCTCTCTCGGTGTCGGTGCGAGCCTTCTCCGGCAGGCTGCGCGCGTGGCGTGGCGGGACGAGTTCCGCCCGTGCCATAAAAACTATGGCGGCACCACCAACGGAGGAGTTCCTCCAAATCTACACGACGATGGTGCGGGCATTGGCGGATCCGAAAAGGTCATGGCCAACTACCTCCCAACAGCCTTGGCGAGCTCTGCCGCTCTGGTCACGCTAAATCTCCCAGGGTCGGTGCACTCGTGGGGAAAGTTGTCGACATCTTTGTCGCCAATTTTCGAGGCTCCTTCAGCGCGGCGGTGTGGAGGATGATCTCCACATACGGAGCAAGAGAGAGGAGTCGCCAGCGACTTCATCCGGCGATTCGCCATCGCCGCAACACAATCCCCACATCTCGAGCAATCGGTTGTCATCGCCGGAGAGGCGTCTGCGACCGAAAGATGAAGGAGAAGATGGCCACCCACACCATCGGCTCCACCTCCGAGCTCTTCTCCTCGCCCATAAGTGTCGCGGGCGCGAAGCGAGGGGGCAGCGCCCCTGCCCCAAGGGTGGCCATAGCAAGGATGAGGCCGGACCTCGAAGGGTTCGGTCGTGCAAGCAAGAAGGCGCGAAGCCTTGGCGGTGAGACCAGGCGGAGTCTTGGCCGCCCTTGCGACGAGCGCGACGACGGAGAAGACCCGCGCCCAGAAGCGCGATCGCCACGGCCGTGAAGATCGCCATGGCGGCGTGGTGACCGTCGTGGCCGGCGTGGTGATCGCCCGTGATCGGCGTGACAACCGCCGCGATGCGTGGGAACGACCTCCGACGACCAAAGAGGCGAGCCCTATTGCCCAATACACAAGACCAATACCCATGACCTAGATAATTGTTGGGTCGTGGGCGGGATGGTGGAGAAGCGGCTCAAGGAACGCCGCCACGAAGATCAAGATGAAGATCCCGCCGGCCTTCCAAAGCGAGCCGATCACGGTGGCCTATATCCATGGTGGTTCGTCCACCTTCCTCAACGCCGCTTACAAAGCGGTGAAGAGGAAGTGTGTGCCACCACATCAAGCTCGGGCGGGTCGGATCTTTGAAGTGGTGCGAGCAAGCGCTCACCTTCGGTCGGTGACCATCCCGGGGCGCCAACGGCTGGGGCATCTCCGTCGTAGTGTTGCCCATTCGAACTTGCGGCTAACCCGCGTCTTTGGTGGACGGAGGAGTTCTATCAACCTCTGTCCTCCTCGGTGTTCTGGCGCTTGAGATCCCGGCGGGATCTGCGCCCACTCGCCCTTTTTTCGGTAGCCCAGAGGTGGTTTGATGCCCCAGGTCGTCGTCTCCCGTCACCTTCGGGAGAGAGACAACTATCGCACCGAGTTGGTGGATTTCGAGGTCGCCGACTTGACCTCCCTATAATGCCATACTCGTACCGCCGGCGTTGGCCCAGTTCATGGCGGCCACCCACTATCGTACATGGTGGTGAAGATGACAGGCCCGCCGCCCCATCGTGATCGGGTAGATAGGGCGAGGCCTTGCCTTTGTTTCAGGTCGCGCGAGACTGGCGGCGCCACTGCGTCGGCGCCAGACGCCACTTCTCGAGCCCCTCGGGCCGGACCCGCGCCTCACAGCTCCGCCGGTGAGGTTAAGGTGGTCGCCACGGCCTTGAGCCCCAAAGACCGTCAACATTGGCGCCAACCTCGGCGCCAAATAGGAAAACGTGCTCGTCACCTTCCTCGATCTAACTCCGGCGTGTTACGCCCGGCAACCGTCCGACATGACCGGGTCCCCGGAGGTGATTGAGTATCGATTAGCGGCGCTCGAGGCGCGTCGGTCCGGCGAAGGTCCGGGCAGCGCCGAGCGCCAGGATGCCATTCGAGAGGAGGTGGAGAAGCTGTTGGCGCGAGGATTGTCCGGAGGTCTCTCATCTGAGTGGCTCGCCAACCTGTGCTCGTCAAGAAGTCCAACGGAAATGGCGCGTAATGTGTCGACTTCACCGACCTCAATAAGGCTCGCCTGGGACCCTTATCCCGCCGGGTCGATCTCATTGTTGACTCCACGGTGGGTGCGAATCTTGTGCTTCTGGGCGTGTACTCGGGTACCACCAGTTAGCATGGCACTTGAAGATGAAGAAGAAGACCGCTTGTAACCCCTACGGTGTCTCTTTGTTATGTAAGAATGGCTTTTGGTTTAAAAAATGCTGGTTCCACTTACCAACGTGCCATGCACATTACCTTCCGCCCCCAGATAGGGCGAAATCTTGAGGTTTATGTTGATGATTTAGTTGTGAAGATCAAAAGGGTGAAGAACTGATCCAAGACCTGGAGGAAACCTTTGCTAACCTCCGGAAGAACTGCTTGAAGCTCAACCCGGAAAAATGCGTGTTCGGTGTGCCCTCCGGCAAGCTATTGGGCTTTTGGTATCGGTAGGGGCATTGAAATAACCAGATAAGATATCGACCATCGAGCACATGAAGCCGCCGTAGACTCAAGCAAGTCAATGCTGGCCGCCGCTGGTCTCCCTGGGGCGGTTCATTGCCCGGTTGGGAGAAAAAAGCTTGCCCTTGTTTAAACTGCTGAAGAAGACAAACCATTTCGAGTGGACTGGAGAAGCCTGAGGCGTTTGAAGAATTGAAGTGGTACCTCTCCTCTCCCGGTCTTGGTTTCCCCGCACCGGGTGAGCCGCTGCTCTCATATATAGCCGCCACCCCGAGGTGGTGGCCTTGATCTTGATGCGGAGAGGGAAGGCGTCAAAAGGCCGTGTACTACATCGGCAAGGTCTTGCCTGGCCGAGACTTCGGTACCCTTGAGCTCGAAGATGATGTCTGCAGATCTGGTGGCGTCGAGGAAGCTGCGCCATTATTTCAAGGACGGAAGTTACCGTGGTCACGGCCTACCCTGCGAGATCCTCCACAACCGAAAGCGAGGCGGATCGCAAAATGGGCGATGGGCCGAGGGAATTCGACCTCAAATTCGTACCCCACACCGCCATCAAAAGTCAGAAGTTGGCGGAGTTTGTCGCCGAGTGGACTCCCGCCGCTCCGGAAGCTGAAGATACTCCCGCGCCTTCTCCCTGGACCTTATTCTTCGATGGTTCCTTCAGGTTGGAGGGCGGGCTGGGTCGTTCTGGTCTCCCCGACCGGGGACGTCCTCCAGTATGTGGTCGCCCTCGAGTTCAAGGCCACGAACAACGTAGCTGAGTACGAGGGCCTACTGGCAGGGTTGCGCATCGCTTCGGCATTGGGCATTCGGCGTCTCCAAGTCAAGGGAGACTCCCTGCTGGTCATCAATCAAGCGGAAGGAGTTCAATGTTCGACCCCACCATGGCGGCGTGCTGGCGGTCCAAGAATGGGCGTCGTTTTGAAGGTTTGGGATATATCCATGTCCCCCGACGCGACAATCACCTTGCGGACGGGCTTTCGCAGCTTGCGTCCTCAAGGGCTCCTGTTCCGGTCGGAGTCTTCGAAGAAAGGCTATCGCGACCGTCCATCGCGGCCCCCGATTCAGGTGGGGACGATGGTGTATTGTCGCAGCCCCAATTCGGGAGGAGCGGCAGCAAGGCCGTTCTGACCTCGGCTTAAGCGGAGAGGCGGTGCATTGTCATAGCCCCGATTACGGGGAAGATAGCGTGCCGCCTCGGCCCCGAGTTCGGGAGGAAGATGGCGGTCTTCTGCAAAGACGGCAAAAGCTTCGGCCCGGTGAGTACCCAGCGAAAGCACCGAGTGGTCGCCACGCTTGGCCAGGAAGATCGGTGGATGGATCCTATTCTAGCCTTCCTGCATGACCAAGTGATCCCCGACGATGATGCCTCAGCTGAGAAGATTGCACGTAAGGCCAAGTGCTATACCCTGGTAGGTGGGGACCTATATCGCCAGGGCAGAAACGGAGTTCTACTGAAGTGCATCACTCGGGAAGAGGGGAGCAACCTGCTCTCCGATATCCATGGAGGCGTGTGCGGGAGCCATATGTCCGCCAAATTTGCTGGTCGAAAGTTCGCCAAGGATTTTATTGGCCCATCGCCTCCAAGATGCTTGCGAGTGGTGAGACATCGGCTTGTCGGTTCTTCGCCGAGCAAATCCACCGACCGGCCCTAGGCTCGTAAACCATCCCGCTCTCTGGCCGTTTGCGATGCAGAAATTTGATATCTGAGCCCGTTCATGCGGGCCACGAAACTTCACCCACCTCTTCGTCGCCATCGATAAGTTTACGAAGTGGGTTGAGGCCGAGGCGGTGCGTGCCATCACGGCCGCTGCCGCCGTCAAGTTTATGCGCGGGATCTTCGCCCGCTTTGGAGTCGCCAATCGCATCATCACCGACAACGGGACCCAATTCACCGGTGCGGTTTTTCTGGAATTCTGCGACGAAATGGGCACCAATGTATGCTTTGCTTCGGTGGCCCATCCCATGAGCAACGGACAAGCGGAACGCGCCAACGCGCTGGTGCTGAAGGGCCTCAAGACAAGAGCGTTTGATCGGCTTCACAAGAGGGGCGCGCGGTGGACGGAAGAGCTCCCGGTAGTGCTGTGGTCGCTCCGTACCACGCCAGTAAGACCCAAAGTAGACGCCTTTCTTCTGGTGTCTGGGCCGAGGTCGTTCTCCCTCCATTGTCGCTCGGTTCCCGCGTGTCTCGGTGTACAACGAAGAAGACCAAGAGGATCTCCGGCGAGAAGATGTCAACCTTTTGGAGGAGGTGCGGGATCGCGCCTGCTCTGGCTACGCCTCGCTTCAAACAAAGTCTCGGCGGTACCACGCCACCGGTCTCTGAGAGAACATCGGCATGATGCGACACAGTCTGCGCAAATTGAGACGCATCTTGGGTTGCATAAACTGTCTCCCCGATGGGAGGGCCCCTTTAAGGTGGTCTCGGTATCTCGGCCCGGGGCGGTCCGGTTGGCCACTGAGGACGGCGAAGAACTGACGAATTCCTATAACATAGAGTTACTGCGGAAGTTCTATCCATGAAGGACTTGTAAGTGCCCCGCTGCTCGCCCCGGACAGCCATGAGGTAGGACTCTCCCTTGGCTGGTTGGCGGCTTCTGGCGGTTAGTAAGGTTGTCGCCTAAAAGGCTTTCAATTTACCATTGTTGTCCATTTCTTTGCCCATAGAAGTAAGTTCTTTTTGCGTGAATGTCGCTGGTTCCGTGTGTTGGCTAATTCCTTGATGATCCGTAAGAGTCACCTGGTGCCTGTGTCCGACAAGGACGGGCGACGAGGCGAACTAAATCTGATGCTCAAACGCTGCCAGACGCCTCGGGTTAGCTCCTGAAGCACCGCTGGTTGTCACCATGAGCATCGTCGATCTAGTACCCTCCTGGAAGCTCACGCTTTGACGCCTGAACGCCATGGTTTGACTTCCGAGAAATCGCAAGGACTTAGAAATAAAAAAGGAACCGGGGCTCATTCCATGCGGGGACCTATATCGTTCGGATTTATCTTGCGTATGCCCACTTGTTCTGTTAGTAGCTGTGCACCAAGGCATGGAGTCACCGACTTATTGCATGAAGTCTCCAAGCTTCTTCGTGGTCGCCCCAAGCCTCTTCGTGGTCGCCCAAGTGATTGGGGGCTGCTCGCCCCGAGTCTCTCCGTGGTCGCCCAGACGCTTGGGGGCTGGACGCCCAATGATATAAAAAGCAAGATAAGTGCTACTTGTCGCATTTTTGGCCATTTTCCTTATGTGCATATACTAAGATGGGTCAAGTTACGCGTGATTGTCACAAGTGCCAAAAATTAACGGCCCCTCATGATCAAAGGAAATGTGTTAAAAGCGTTAACGTTCGGTACGGCCAAGCAACCGGGGTGCAAGTTAGACGTGGTACTCGGACACGGCTCGTACGGCTCGTACGTCTCGGGTTGGCTCTCTGAAGCACCGCTGGTTGTCACCGTTGAGTGCCGCTGGTCTAAATACACTTCCGGAAACTTGTTGCCTTGCCACGTTACGCTGCGGTGCGCTTTCAGGCGATCATCAGGGTCCCAGTTCCAGAAGGGTTTGAACCAAGTGACAATCCCGCGCAAAAACCAAACGCTGAGACCAAGCTACGTCTAGCGTCTCCTGCCGAACTCAGGGCCGATTTTTACCTAAGTCCCACGTGACTTGTGTGATTCTTACTTGTGTTTGCAGCAAACACGCGTAATCACTGGCGGGACTCAGGGATGCTGCCCTAACCTAAGCGTTCCTCTGTCATTCCAGCCAAGTTAAAAGGCTGGCCGCTTAACGGTTTAATCTAACAAATTTGATCGCACAAAACGAAAGAACCGGCAAAATAGCGTTAAACCCAGAAATGTCTGATCTGCTAAGTACCACTTAAGTGTTTGTACATGCAGGTAGGTCAAGCAAAAAAAGAGAGAAAAGCAAAATGAACCAAGAAGCTGCCAGGCCCTTCACTCCTCATCGCCGATGTCGATGTCGTCTCCCTCCACGGCCAGCGGGGTGGAGACATCCATGGCCGGTTGCTCAACTTGCGAAGATCCCGCCACGCGTGCTCGTGACGCGCACCCTCGCCTCACTTTGCGCCGTGTCTCCCTCAACGCGGTCATTACCGCGCCAAGGATTGAGGGCGGCGTCGCGGCCGCCCAAAGAAGCAGCGTATAGGTCGCGGTCATGATCGCGACCTCTCGACCTTCCCCGTGGAAGCGGCGGCTAGGGCTTCTGGCGATCCCGGGCGCCTCCGCGGCTGGTTGGTCGCGTGGGCAAGTGCGATCTTGAGTCCTCGGCAATGGCGTGTTCAGCCACCCCAAGGGCTCCAGGCACCTCTTCGTGCGTTGGAAGGCCTTCTTGAGCATAACGGACAAGTTGCGCCGCAGGCGGAAGGACTCCATCTCTGAGGTCTTGAGCGCCGTCTCCGCCCTCTGCGCCCGATCTTCGGCCCTTTCGGCCGCGTCGCATGGCGGCGGCGCGGTTCTCTCTTGCGTTAATTGCCGTCTCGCCGTGTCGCCCTCGCTCGCTCCGCTTCTGATTCGCCCTCACCGACGCTTCTTCGCCGGGCGATATCGGCCCGTGCTGGCGGCTGCGGCAAGCGATGCCAGATGCACGTGCAAATCGGCGAGCCGGTGAAAAACTCGACATGGCGTTTGGTGGGGCCATGGCGGCGTGGGTGCGAGCTCCGGGCTGCTGCGGCTGGGTCACCCTCCCGCCCTCTCTGGCGTGCCGGGGTATCTGGGTGGGGCGGTCGGCCGCTTGCTGGCGCTGGTGGCGTTTCCGCCCTTGGCGCGTCCTGAGAACGCCCTTGGCGGTGCCCTCAAGCTGAGCGGCCATTGGGAGTGTGAGGCCACCTTGTTGGATGGTGGCACAGGCTCCATAGCAAATGAAGTTAGCGCCATGGCCGTTGAGCCCGGCCACGGAAAATATCGGGCCGGCGCCGGAGGAAAGGAGGAGACGGGCGAAGCGGCTGCGAGGCGGCGCCACCGGCGATAAGTCGAGATTAGGCGGCTTGCGTGGCGCCCCATGAAAAATCCGCCACGCGGGGCTCGTGGCGGGAAGTTTGGCCCGCGCCCACGCTGGCCTCTTAGAGTTCGGACCTGTGGTGTCCAGGGCATGCGATCGTTTGCCGCGGCCGATCACGTGGCGAAGCGATGTCCCGATCACCAGGCGGGCATGGCGGCACCTGGCAGTCCGTGGAGTCCATTGGCGGGAAGCGACCTTACGACCCTTAGGCGCTCGCGTGCTCCAGATAGCAGCGGTGGGCGCCACGGAAAAAAGTGCGGTGAACCATTTGCATCGAAAAAGGCGAGCCACCGCCTGGACTCGCTCCTCCAAGTTCCCGCTACCGCAATGGACAAAAATAGTCTGCTTTGGTGGGTAGGAGACCACAAGCAGGGCATGTCGCAAGAAAAGTTAAAGAAAGACGAAGACTCACGTCCGACACGCGTCGTGTCGCGTCGTCGTCGCCCGATATCTTGCCATGCGAAGCGGGCCTTGATGGCGAGGGCGATCCTCCGCCACGAAGTCGGGCTACTAACCCGACGATCCGGCTTCCCGCAACGGAGGACGCGGTCGCCATTCTTGCGAGTTCCGCCGTCTCCTCGGCCGAGAGTTCCGATCCTCGATAGCCTCCGGCCCGGCGGCACGTTCAAAGCGTCCAACGCTTTGTCATCCTTGACGTCTGACCATTATTGCGCCATGATTTCGATTTGGACCGGGCCGAAGGTGATGTAGCGGAGGCCATCCCGTCCATGATGAATAGTAACTCCCCACTACCTCATTGTCGGAGGGCGTGGCGAGAAAAGAAGTAGCGGAAGAGTGGAAGATTCGGCATCACCCCCATGAACATTTCACAGAGGTGTGCGAAGATGGAAGGAAAAATAATGGAGTTGGGGGTGAGGTGAAGGTGGTGGATCTCGTAGAAGTGAAGGACTGTGAGGAAGAACTCGAAAAATGGCGGAACCAGGCCCGCCATCATGGCCCAAGTGTGGAGAAGGATTTCATCGGAAAGGCACCGCGGCGTGGAGGTCCCCGCCCGGATGCGGAAGGAGCCCTCCGGCGCCAGGATGGCCATTCTACCCACCGTGTGGGAGTCTGCGGTGGAGGCTGGGAATGTAGGCACCATAAGGAAGGCAAAGGCTTTTTTGAGCAAGGAGATTGAAGAAGTAGAAGTTGGGGTGCGCACGGAAGAAGAAGGCGTAAAACCGTTTGATACAGATGAACCTATCTATATATGCGCCCCTGCACCGACGGTTCACGGAGAAGACAAGATCGTGCATCGCCTCGGGTCCCGAGAAAAATCTGCAGATACGCGGGAGGGGAACCGAGGCGGTCGTACCCTCATGAGTGGTGGCCCCACCCAGGAGCACGCTAGGCATTTAATGAAGGTTCTAAAGTAAGCTTTGGTACGCTCCAAAGGCGGGCAGGGGCTCTTGTCAGCGTACTGCTACTTGGGGTACCCTCTTCGCCGCACAAAGCGGTCAACACGGCGGTCAACATGTCGAGACCCACGTGGCGCCCGTGGCGGTGGGCGAAGACGCCTGCCGCCTCGCCCGGCGAGCGATCCACGTGGCGCTTCGGCGGCAGGTGGCGAAACGCGCCACCCGCCCGGCGGCGATCCCACGGCGCCCGGCGGCGGTGGCGAAACACGCCACCTTTCGCCCGGCGGCGATCCACGTGGCGCCCGCGGCGGTGGCGAAACACGCCCGCCGCCCGCGCCGCAAAACAAAAAAGGTGATGCGAGTGGCTTCACCGAAGGCTCCTTCCCTGTCGTCTGCTTACGGGCGCGGGACAGCGGTGTCGAACTTTATCAACTGCAAGGATTTACGCTACAAGCCCATTCCTCGGCGCCTCTCACCAACTTTGTCAAGAAAGGTCGCATCCGGGCGGATCGGGCGAAGCCATCGTCGGCATTTAATGAAATTTGGAGGAACGGGACAGCG
Source organism: Guadua angustifolia (assembly GCA_036346375.1). Lineage (NCBI taxonomy): Eukaryota > Viridiplantae > Streptophyta > Magnoliopsida > Poales > Poaceae > Guadua > Guadua angustifolia. The sequence goes on along the minus strand of CM070507.1, from coordinate 8,863,630 downwards.
ACGGGAAGGGTAATAAATGAATGAAGATAAGCATGATGACCCTCCTTGGTACCTGCCCCAGCTGGCCTGGCCTATATAAGGGCCCTCGGGTGCATGGGGAAGAGGGGTCGGTCGAAGGTAGAAAAGAGAACAAGCAAGAGTACCGCAGGAGAGCCTAAGAAAGAACTTGTAATTCCCAAGCTTTGTACTGTGCCGGTTTCCAAACACTCTCTATAAGCAATCTAGCAGGAAGTAAGGTCATTGCGAGGCAAAGAGGGCTGAACACACGTAAAATCTTGGTGTCAACCCTAGTTCTTAGTGGCGAAGCTCGTTCTTGAGGGAGTTCCTAGGGTTTCCCTCGCTAGGTTTAGCCCGCTTGAAGACGCCCTCCTTCCGAACAAAACCCGGTCCGTAGACTCCGGGCCTGTCAGGCGGAATACGCCGACAGAGACCGAATCAAGTATCTAAAGGCTCAACACTAAATGTAACATTTGAATTGCTCCTAACTCACTGAAAGGACCGGAGATGTCGTCTAGAGGGGGGTAAATAGGCGAATAAAAATTTTGCAGCAAAATAAAATCTCCCGAGGGTCTTAGCCCGGAGTGTTCGGGGTTTTGTCTGGATACTCCGGTATGTCCGGACTATCCGGGGTAATGGTCCGGATACTCCAGATTGGAGACCTCGAAGTGAGATTTTAAGGGGGTGTTTGGGACAGCTCCAGTTCCACTAAAATCTGTGGAGTTGGTGGAGCAGGGTATTTCTAGCTCCAGAAATTTATGGAGCTGGAGCTGTAGGTACATTAAGAGTATTTAGGTAGATCATTTTCTTTACATTTTAGACTAAAAATATAAACTTAATTCACTTTATTTTAGCCTATAAGTTTCAGCTCTGAGCTAGAGCTGGGATCTGGAGCTCTCCCAAACAGGGTCTAAATCTATACAATTTTCCAACAATCTAATTGAACACAAATGTTCTAAATGCAATCAGGTACCTGAGGATGATGTAGATCTAGAACCAAACACAGTAATAGAGTAGATCGGGACTCCCAAAAGTCCAAGAACACAAACCCTAGCAAGAAGAAATGAAGAACACGAAGACAACGATTTTTACCCGAAGTTCGGATTCTTGAAGGGAATCCTACGTCTCCGTTGAGGAGGCACAAAGCCCGAGTCCCTCTGGACCACTATCCTCCCGGTGTTGCACAAAGCACTCGCCAGTCTTCACTACTTCTTGCCTCTTTCCTTTCGGAGGCGAGACTTGCCTTCACAAACCTCCGGGGCTCACCGCACCAAGTATTGGAGGCTCCCGGTGAGTCCTTGCCGTCTAGGAGCCCTTCAAACTCCAAGAGTAACAAATACATCGCTAAATTGTCTTGGAGGATGAAACTTGTGCTTAAGAATCAAAGATGCAAGCTCAAGGCACTCAAATCCACTCCTTTCTCCCCAAAGATTCAAATCAAACTCAAGATTCAAGTGTGGAAAGGAGATTAGGGCTCAAGAGTATGAGAGTGAGCGCTTGAGAGTTGAATAATGCAATAATGGAGCTTGTGCACGGGTAGGTGGAGAGTGAGGGCTTAAATAGGCCCCCCAAAATCCAACCATTACGAGTGAGCTGCGCACAACCTGGAGTATCCGGACAAATACCTCGGAGTCTCCGGATTGAAGAAGATTAAACTTGTACCGAGAGGTTTAACCCGGAGTGTCCGGACTTAAACCCCGGATACTCCGGACTCACCGGATACTCCGTACTCATTTAACCTGGAGTGTCCGGACTAAAACCCCAGATACTCCGGATACTCCAGATAATGTCCGGATACTCCGGCCTAACCCACTCGGCCAGAAATGTATATTTAGAGGAAATGCAATGTATTAAAATTCTTTTGCTATGCAATTTTCATCCTTTGAGCACAAGTATATCCTAAAAGCGATTTCCCGTCGTATCCCCCTTAATAGTACGGCTATCCTTAGACTCAATTAAATAGAAAATTTACAACCAATGTCTTGATGCCGCCTTTTCAAATTTTAAATATGGTGGGGATCTCCAATCGCTTTCTTATGATGATACCTTCACGATCTCTGCATGAATTCTCACTTGAACCATTAGTATACTCAATTGTGTTGCCATTAATCACCAAAACTTTTAAGGGGCCTAGATGCACTTTCACTCACTCAATAATGAGAATTGAATGCACACAACTTACAAGAGTGTTGAAAACTATATAGAGCTCAAATATCATCAATAAGGTCCAAGAGTTACTCTAGAATACAGATGGGAGGGTATTTATAACCCATACCAAACAATATAACCGTTGGCTAAAAACATATCAAAAATACCCTGAAAATCTGGTGCTACCGCCCTTGGGCCAGTAGCACCGCTCCTCTAGTGCCAACGATTGCTACAGTGCATTTAATGCGCTATCAGTGACCGTTGCGTTGTATGGCTGGTCATACAAGAGAGGGTCCGGTCATACCGGGATATAAAAACTTTTTACGCGCTTAAAAACATCCGCTCTGTCTTTCACACCGGAGGGTGGCCGGTGCTACCGCCACCCGATAGCACCAAGGCAAGGTCGGTAGCACTGGCTAACATGACTAAACGGCATTTTCACAAATATTTTCTTCTCCTTTTTGTTTTTGCTTTAAAGCACTACTGTCGGCGTACTTTACGCGAGCGGCCCACGTGGCGGCCTGGCGAGTAGGCGGGCGAATCAGGCCCCACTCGTCGGGCGAGTGGCCCACGCGGCTGCGGCGGCAATCGATCGTCCTCTCGCCGGGCGCCGGCCCACGTGGCGACCTGGTGAGTAGGCGGGCGATCAGGCCCCACTCTCCAGGCCACGCGGGCGACCAAAAGGATGAGAAGGAGGCTTTGCCTCGAAGTCTCCTTCCTTTGACACGCTGTGTTAGAGCCATTGATTGCAAAGAGTTCTGCTGTCGACACGACGACGGCCCATCCCTCTAACACATCACACCAACCCGTCGCAGGAAAGTCACATCCCGGGCGGACCGGGCGAAACCATACAGTGACATTAAATGAGGCTTGGGCTACAGACTACAGTGATGGGTGTAATAAATGAATCGTAGATCAGTATGATGTCACCTTCTTACCTGCCCGAGCCAACCCAGTCTATATAAGGGAGCTCTGGTGCATGGAAGAGGGGACGGAGGACCGAGAGGAAAAACCAAGACTTAGAGAGAAAAAAGAGAAGGAGAACGAACTGAAAAAAGCATTGTAACCAGCTCAATATACATCAACAAAAATCCAGCAGGACGTAGGGCTGTTACCCACACTAGGGACCCGAACCTGGGTACATCGGTGTATTGTTTGATCTGTTGACCCCCGGATCCCTCGCGTGAGAGCCATTAGGGCGTTCGACCGCGAAGACGCCCTCTACTGAACTTTATTCTCCGTCCTGGGAAAAACCCTGTCCGTTGACAGGGTCCTGTCCGGCGAAATACGCCGATAAATGTATTAGCATGTTTGTTGTTTCTGGACTTAATTTATATCTTATTATAAAAATATTAGTACCTTCTAAAGTATTACGATTTTATGATTTGTATGGAGGAGACTTATATTATATACATATTTAATTTTTAAAAAATTAATACTGTAAACACGCTGAATGATTGCTTCTGCAATAGTCACTGTAGCTTTTTTTGGGATCTTGCTATGATATCGCGAAAATCGTGATTTAAAACCTTGGTGACATTAGTTTAAAATCAGATCTTAATAAGATAAAAAAATCTTTTAAGTGGCTTTTGGATAGTTACATAGAGACTCGTAACTTTTGGGAAAAAAACTACAATCAAAAGGTTTTCTCTTTATTTAGAATTTGACTTTCTAGCTTTTAAAAAGAGAAGAAAAAAACTCAAACAAATAGACCTCAGCGAGGAATAGCAAGCACGCATAGATGCTTTTCGTAGGCGACTAGTCCAATCCGTTCGAGCCGTCCCACATCTGATCAAAACAGTTAGATTCTCACTTAAGTACATGAGCTATATATCTCGTACGACCTTCCATCCCGTGGCCCGTGCCCAGGGGCGGAGCTACAGGGTGGTCCCGGTGGGCCACAGACCACTCTGGCCCAGCCTATTAGCCTTTAGGTATTTTTCTGTAGGGAAAAAAATCGTAGGACTTCCTCAGCCGATGCTTCTTAAACTATCATTATAGGTATGTAAGCTACAGATTTAATACCTTTTATTTTAAAATGCTAGATGGTTGTTAAAGCTTTTTATTTGATCATATTGTGTTTGGTATTTTTTTTATTTAAATATTGGTATGTTGCACTTATATTGTTAAAAAAAGCTAAGCTGGATCACCCATGACTAAAATTCTAGCTACGCCACTGCCCGTGCCTAGGTATGCGATTCTTTTGAACATTTTCAAGCTTGTTTTGTCTGTTCATCTGCTCAGTTCGTCACATGGCAAATATTTAGAGTCTTCTTTTTTGTACGGCGGCACAGGTCACTGCAATCATATATTGCAACCAGAGGATATTGTGCATGTAACTACAAGGTTGTCGAGCACACCGCCGAGTGCTTCACCCATGATCCAATAGATTGAAAGAAAAACATAAAATAATCAAAAGCGAAAAAAAAACTACGGTTATGTGGATATATTGCAGCACTCGATTTGATCCAGCTTGATATGCATTGTTTCTTGGGAAAGCTAGCATAGTATACTTTCTAATGCTATGACAGAGCAAAAGCTAGAGAGGAAAGTGCGGTAATGTGGTTGAATGATAGTTGATGGCCACGAAAAAGGAGTTTACATTACAATCAAACATTTGCTGCTATTCATTCCACGCATAAGAGTAACCATTACTTATCGTATCATCGGCACCTCTTTTATTCAAACCTAGCCACCTATGTCTGGATTTGTAAATTTAGACTCCTCCCCACCTCAGAAGGGCCGACAGGCAACACGATGAAAACTAGTGTGACCCGATCTTCTGATGAAAATGATAACTACGATCGATCGATGTAACATTGACTATGAGGATATTTGATTGAGACGACTAAATCCGTTCTGCAATCGCTATACCACACTATTTGTTGTTATCAATTGTGTCCAACATAGTTGATCTTTCATGCAAGTAATAGAGAATTAAGCAAGAAAGAAACTGCCGGTGTTTGGTAAAACCGGCAAGTAAATTTGTAAGTTAAGGGGTCGCGCGTTCTCTCTCTTTGAATGGTTAGACTCAGGGAGCCCAAGGTGTATACTGGTTCGGGCTGAATGTCTCTACTTTCAGTTCGTGTGGTGGTTCTTTATTGCTTAGGGTGCAGAAGACTGCACGGTGTTACAAGTGAGGGCCAAGGGCTGGCCTTGAGCGCCTCGTTCGAGTGAGAGGAGTGAGAGTAGTGTGCTCGTAAGGGTTCGTAAGTGCTTAAGTGAGCTTGAGTCGGATATGTCGTCCGAAATCGGATTGAGTCCCCTTTCCTGAGGGTCCTGCCTCCCTTTATATAGGCAGAGGGAGCAGGTTACACAGGAGTTTGGGGAAAAAGTAGGGGTATACTACGCCCGGGAGTCCAGGTATTCTTTAGTCCTGGTGTCTGACAGGAATCTGTTCATCCCACGTCTGGGTTGGTAGACACAACGGGCGGCGTTTCGTCGGGAAGGTGCGCACCTGCCCTCTGTGCGTTAGTCAGATGCTGACGCCGTTACGCTGCGCTCTGGCGTCGCCTCGGGAGGGAGCACGTCTCTCCACATGTGCATGACGGGGTGAAGGGATCGACGTTGACTTTGGTGGCCCCAGCCACCTTGGGAAGGAGCCACCGCCTCAAAGATGGCCGTCATGTCCACGGGCGGTGACCCGACTTGAGGTCGACCGCAACAGCGTGGCGGAGGTCGCTGAGTCGGACTCGTTAGGGGCCCGACCCGAGGCGGTCGAGCTGCGGGGCTCCCGACCGAGGCTAGGTCGGGGCAGTGGGTCGCCCGACCGAGGCGGTCGGAGCGCCCCTGGTGGGCTTGATCGAGGCCGAGGATCCTTCGTGGCCCAACGAGGCCTTGACGAGCTGGGTGCGAGACGCCCATTTGGTGTTCCAACTTTGAGGTATCCTCGTATAAGTATTAAATCGAAACCATAATCTGAATTGGAGAATGAAATATGAAGCTTTATTGACTAATGAAGAAGCCTGAAGTTGTCGTAGTTGGTCTAGTCGACACAAGTATACAACTAATATTTTCTGAACGATAAACCAATCTAAACAAGTCTAAACCCTAAAAATAATGGCCCTAAAAGTAATGGCCACAAAGGGTATAAAGGGGAGACGGCGTGCTCCAATAGGAGACGAGGGCGCATATACAAGTAGAGTTGGATTCTAATTCTAGTATATTGCCTAAGTTGGTCCAACAGGTGGTACAACACCTTTTTTTTGATAATTTTGATGTGTATACAATGAATTTGAAGGTGGGGCCAGATCCGTTGGAAAGGTCTTCTTCAAATTCAAGTACTTGAACCCCTCAAAAAGATTCCGTATGTGAAAGTTATGATCATTTTATTTGGATATGTCAAGCAGACTTCAATTGGTTTGGAATTGAAATAGGGTAGGTATGGACCTTTTGTGGTAGTGGTGCCACTTCCCTCACCTTGGTTCTATAGTAGAATAATATCAAATGACTTAAGTAGCAATCCATCCTCAATAGAAAATTTATAAATTCCTATAAACGAGTTCACTTGATAATTCAATTGTCATGCACGTGCCCTTATCATAGATCCTTGTCTAACATCTTGTGGAGGATTGTTGTGTTTATCCAAACAAGTGATGTCTTAATCATGAGACGTGTTCCCTACCATGTCTAGAGAACACATAAGCCGGCCGTCGTCGTGGCAGGCAAGGCCGGCCCTGGGCATGGGCAGCAGGGGCGACCTCCTAGGGCCTATGAAAACTAGGGGCCCCCACTCATGTATGTATACATGTATGTATAGTTCATAGTCTACGTATTATGGGATGTGCCATTTTGTTTTTATGACCTTTTTCACATATCATATGGTTAAAGCTTTATGGTATTTCTTGCTACAATTGTAATTCATATCCAGCGGTCTATATCTAAGTGCCTTTCTTCCTTGTGTAACCTAACTCTTATGCTATTTGTGTGGTGAGATATTATCTAGAAAGTATTTATTTGGGAGCGAAAAAAAGGAAAGAAATAAAATGAGTAAATGAGTTGATAGAATCCCAAAAAAGATCTATTGACAAATTATTTAGAATTAATACAAATTCTCGTATAAATTCTGACAAACTGGTCTTAGTTACCGTTAAAGAACAACCTAATAAAATTTAGGTCGAAGTGGTGATATTAACGAGGATGATAATAATTTGAATGGGTATGAAAACTTAGCTAATTCACCTAATATAGAAACTATAAGTGTTGATGAAGAACCAAATTTTACTATAGATATTTATGATCCGAGAAACTGGGACAACTTTAATAATAAAACAAGGGACATGTTGGAAAAGAGGCCTATAAGAGAACAAAATATTGTATTCCCTCTAGATAATTTCAATAGACATTTTTTCATATGCTAATTATTCTAGAAAATGAGCAATAAAGAGGTGCATGATACAAATGGTTAGCTTCCTCTAAACATGTCTTCTCCTAAATTGTTTTATCCTTAGTATTAGTTATAATTTTTTTAGACTTACTTATAATATTAACATGCTAGCGGATTGCTGCCAACAAGTACTTTGTATTTTTTTTGTGATGTACTAAGTCTAATGGCTATTAAAAATTTAGTTTTTCCAAATGAAGTAAAAGATATTGCTATATGTTTAAGTTATAACGAAGAGTCTCTACTTTTGTTACTCCCTAGGGCGTTCAAAATATTAGGAACGACCCTAGTGGATGTGGAAGCTACTCTATCACGGTTGTCCGCGTTGCTCCCACGGTCGGTCGAGCTCAGTGGCTTCCTCGTTGGCATGGCGCGGCAGGGGACACTTATGGTCTGTTGCACCTTCTGCGGTGGGGAAAAGACCAAATTTACAAATCTCATATATGGAAGCTAGATTTGAAAAAAAAAAAAAAAACCTTCCACGCTGGGAATTTTTTTTTACAAATCTCGCATACGGGGGCTAGATTTAAAAAAACAAAGAAAGAAACCAAGGATTAAATATGCGATTGCTTCCGCAGAAGAGGTTCCTCGATTTGTAGAACACATCATCAATTTATAATCCAAACGAGTAAAAAGGCGTGTGACCGTGTTCCGAGCGATCGATCACAAGTTCCCAACCCGAAATGTTTTCAGATCCCAACGCGCATCACATCTCGCAGGCGAAAGCAGATTCCCCACCCATCAGAGCGACGCCGAGACCGAGCTCCAGCTCGCTTCGAACAAGTGGCCTCCCTTTCGGCCTTTCCCCTTCCCGGCCGCGGCATGGAAGATGGAACCAAAGCGCGCAGCGTGCAGCGCGAGCGAGCAATCGGCCACGGGCCATCCCGTATTTTGATGCCATCCACGGCACGAAACAACAGCCTCCAACAAATCCAACACATCTCCGCGTTCGCGCAGTGCGTCGCGGTCAAAGCAGGCACGTCAGTGCCGGTACGGCCCGTGCAGCCTTAGCCCGGCCTCGGGCGGGGCTTTTCTCGCGTTTTTTTCTCTCTCTTTCGATTTCTCGCTCGCCAACGTCGGGTTCCACGGCGATTTGGATCGTGTCGGGCGAGCCAGGCCGTGGCCGACCTTAGGAAGCCACGATGGCAGATGCATCTGCAAGTAGGAGTGCAAACGGAGCGGATAATTTCTGACCGATCGAAGACCGAATTCGTTTAAAATCTGATTTGAATCCGAAAAAATGATATCCGGTTATATCCGGATTCGATCTGGATTCGAATCTGCCTATCCGAAAAAATATAGGGTAAGATATGGAAAGAGAAGTATCCGATCTGTATCCGATCTATACCCGCATATCCGAGATATCCGAAAAATATCAGTGTAAATGAGTACAATAAATATCCGATAACAGATCCGATAAATATAAACATTCTACATCATATAAGTTCATATGTTGATTGGAATTATACTTGGTGCATATTATTCTTATATAGGAAGGCAACTATTATTGAATTTGAAACACTTATATGTCTCCAAGGTTCTAGTAAAGTTTTGTGTATTTAATATCGCGACATATATGGTTTACGCTTTCACGATTATCCGACTAACTATTCAGAATCGAGACTAACCGTATCCGGAACGATCTGTATTCGCTCCGTATTCGCGACCGAACTAATCCGTATTTGTATTCGAATCCGGCACTGTCCGTATCCGATTCTATATCCGAGAAAAAATTTAGAATAGAATACGGAATAAACAAAATCCGTCCATATCCGATCCGTTTGCATCCCTATCTGCAAGCGTAAGGGATCGTCGATGCAGTGATCCACCTGCGCTGCGTGCATGCGGTCGCAACTTTTGATGGCGTAGGGGCCATAGCTGCTAGCTAGCCCACTGTGCCCTCCGCCTGTGCCAAGCTTTGTCTGTTCTCCATCGGGTCTCTCTCTCCCCCTCTCGTATGGACACGTTCCAGGCCCAAACGCAGCTGCAAACTAGCCTGCTTTGGCTAATCGATCGCCAGTTGATCCACTGCAATTAGGGCTATTTTTTTTATATTGATTTTTTAGCCTTAAAAATAGTACTAAAAACAAACACTTTGATTCTAGAATTCGATTATCACAATCCATCTCACATATATACACTAGAATCCACAATACACTTCATATGTGCTTTTGGATTTCAGATTTTGAAAAATCAACTTCTTTACAAACACAATCTAGAATCAGTTTTTAGAGAATATAAAGCTAAAACAAACAGATCCTTAGTGCTAGTACATGTACTCTCTTCTGCTTACAAAAAACTTGTTGATTTAAGATATGTGCGATCAAGCTTTTCAAACTTTAGCTATCAATATCTTTTTAAATATTTAGATTGGATGTACGAAAATTATATTTGTAGATTAGGCTTGAAATGTACTTTCAAAATATTATAATTTTATTAGATTTTTTAAATATGTTAACATAGAAATTAGTGTTCAAAATTGAGTTTTAGGGATCTATTGGCGCCAAAAAACGTGAAGAGAGGTTTATCAGCCACAACACACCTGATGAACGCCGGATTCAACTGATCTAGACGTGCCAACCAATTGATCATGTAATCGGTAAGATGAATATATGATATGATCAAAGCCGATCTAACAGGATAATCGGCTTAGATCTGATCAGCTAAAAAGTCGATCAAATCAAAGGGAAACGATAAGTCTAATTAACCGATTAAAGCTAACTAGATGGTTAAGGTAGATTTTTTTTTCAAAAAAGGTGATGCGCAGCAAAATCGGAGAAAAATCAAACCTGATTGACGTAATCGGAGGTGATCAACAATCAACTATGTATAACTTCGGACCCCTTTCCATATCCGATACCAACTAAAATATCTCGTAATCCCAAACCTAATAATGTGTGTGTGCTCTTGTCAAATTTTGATGCATAAAATGATAATTATTTGAGATCGGATGGACAGTTTTTGACAGTGCAGATGATGCCACTTATGTTCTCTGTTTTCGCGCTCGATGCGCGGCCAAAGGGAGGAGGGGGAAAATGACTAGACGGTAGAGGCCGGTCGACGCGTGCGTTTGCGGAGCGGACAAATCGAGGTTTTTGGATGAGAAAGCAAGCGAGAGGGAGCAAATCTTTGAGGGAGGTAAAGCACCGCGCGCGCAGTCGCAGCTAGCGCGATGCACCGCGCCCGGTGGGGGCTGGAGCTGGATCGGAGGGGGTTGGGCCATGTGGGCGCGGGAGGATCACGTTGCCGAGCAGCCTTTCGGGAAAGGCCACTCAAGTCCGGTCGAGTCGAGTCGAGTCCACGTTTCTCCACCTCTCACTCTCTGGCTCGCCCCCAAACTCCGAGTCGCTCCGAGTCGCCCATTACGAGTGGCTGATTCGAGGCCATGAGAGGGTTGGCAGCAGTGGTGCAAGTGCGAACAAAGCAGCTGTCCAGTCGAACGACCAAGAGGGTGAGTGCTCGTGGCACGGCCCACCGGAGCCCCAAACACCTTGATGACACGCACGAGACAGAGATATGCCGACGTCTCATCACGCTCGGTCCTCGCGCTAATTTCGTGCCTCCTTTTTCTCGCTCGTACGCCGTTACATTGACCAATCGATGCGTATGCTAAGCCGATTCTGATCGACGACGCTGTACCACTCGAGATCGATCGATAGCAATCCTTGCTCCTTAGATCGCGCTGTGCGCCCTGTTGGTTGCATTGCACTCACACGGCGCGTAGCGTAGCGTACGTACGGTGCAGGCTTTTAGCCCCTGTTAATGAACAGGTAACTCTGGAACGAGACACCTGATGGCTGATGCACCCGACCGATCAGGTCGCCTTCTTTTTGGTTATTTTTCAGGGAGGCGGGTTTTCCCTGTGCGCTAGCTCCGCTGACTCGGACGTCAAATCGGTCTCGCCATTTTGAGGTGCTGCCTGGCTCCTGCATGACATATGCTCGAGCAGCATTGACCGTGCCTGCTGAAACGCACGGCCCCAACAACGAAACTTGTTTTGCACCTGTGTCGTCGCTCGCTCGCTCGCTTTTGCATCGCTTAAACCAGCGCCCTTTGATAGCTCTTTCCCCTGCCAAAGTGAGGCACGTACGTACACGCGTGCTTTCAAAAGAGGCGGCTCTCCTACCGATCGCTGCAGAGACTCGTACCAGCGGCGCGAGTCGCATGCATGCAGCCTACTGGCCCCGTGTGCTCTCGATCTGATCGATCTACGCGAACGTGCAGATTCGTTTCGCCAAAATATGGCGCACGTACAGCGGTATACAGGGATCGCGACAGGTTTGTCTTTGTCGCACTCGCAACGTTGGACATGTCTTATGTGACAAAGTCGGGCAGACACATCGGTCGGCGCTTCCGCGGCACGGGCAGCGCGGAGACGAACAGTGCTGTGGCAGCATCACAAGCCAGTCAGCCATCCCGTGCCGTGCTAGCTATGCTGGCTGCTATCCACTACCCGGCACGGGCACTGGGGCCCTGTACTCTTTGAGGCAGTTGTTGCATGCTCAGTGATGGAATGCTTAAATGGCCATCTGCATATGTATCCCAGGGTGCTAAGGTAACGTTAAGAGGTGAGAGAAATTTCTAATTATCGATGCTTCTGGATGGAGGAGTAGGTGTTAAAGCCTGGATTGCGTGGCACCAAAGCAAGTCCTGGAAGCTGGTGCTAAGATCAGAAAAATTAAAGTTTCTTTACCTAAATATATAACTTTAACAGCTATAGTCTATAGGCAGTGCTAAGGATTAGAGTAAAATGTAGCTAACAATAGTACTGTAGAGAGAGATGTGGTACATCCACCTTGCACCTACTGCTAAGGAATGTACATTCTCTTAAGTGAAAACTGGAGGCAGTGATACGCACAAGATATGCAGTTCCAACTCTTGCCAGAACGCATTGCGTGCAAACTGCGAGTGTATCAGCCAGAAAACCACAATCAATCTCCTGGAAGTTAGGCTTGAGTAGCAACAATATACTTAGTGCATTGCATAACAAAAAGGATAGCAAGAATTTCGGTTGAGCAGTGAACAGTACGATAGACCAGGTCAAACTAAGTAGTCCAGTTGAAATTAAAAAAGAGAGAATAATTCATAGTTAGCACGAATAGAACTTAGGCAACCTAATTTGACGGTAACACGGCAATGGTGGAAAGAGAGAAACAAGCGTGTTCAGCATCAGTCAAGAGTATGATTATAGAAGCACGAGGTTATTATGGACAAGACATCATCTGTACAGTAATTCTTTTTCTTATAAATCACTTCAAGTACATACAAGGATTCTGCAGAAGACACATCCTCCCAAAGGAATAGTGATCGCATAAATAACAATAATCTACTTTTTAAAGTTGTGGCAAATGTTACACATGTAGTAATAGCCAAAAGAATTGTGGAAGATACATCAACTGCATACCATGCTAGCGCACTATTCTCAATCTATTCAGCTTCCTCACTTGTGTTAAAAAACCAATAAACGTGTGAACACAAAACATTACAACCGGTCCCATTGCAGCATCACCAAGCAAAGCATTTTTTATTACTGCAGGGTCAGCGTACTAATGGCTTGCATATGGAGAAACTGTAAATCATGACTCAATGCCAACGGGGAACATACTCCAAAACAAAGAGACGCCTTGAGTTAACTGATGTATTATGTCCAGTAACTGTGTATGGAGGTCGAAAACTATGGCAGAAAAAAAGGGGTCAACCTGACCAAACAAGCAGGACAATGTTAACAGAAGTCAGAACATTCAGTTGATACAGGAAGAAGGATAAGCACATACCTCGGGCAAAAAAGATCACTATGCACAAGTGGGACAAGATGCATTAGTCAATTGGATGTTTGTCTGTTTGCCGGGAGGTGTATTGGGCTGAAATCAAAAGCAAGGACAGGAATGCACTCGCCACAAATATAGCATCAAACCAGCGGTGGTAGAAGTCAAACTGAATATCACCACCCAAAACATCTGTAATGATCACCCTGAGCAAACATGCATTAGCAAACATCAATTTGCTCAACGGAATGTGATCATCATGTAGATTTCAAATCTTGCATAAAGCATAGAATTTTCAAAGAAACATAGTTCCATTTTCAATCAACAGTATCATTCATTAAGGATCCACGACTCTTTACTTGTGGGGTCAATTGTGAAATCAATATATTTAGTGAAACCAATTTCTTTAAATATTCATATAAACTATTGTGCTTTCCAATTCCTAATGGCAGTGGATTGTTAAAAAAAAAGGTTGTAGGATCATTTGACCCCACAACTTTGTATATGCCTCTGCAGGTTCAGTTATAAAATAACAATTCAATATCAGGCCAGTATATAGTGAAGGGTAATATCAAGCCATAGACGAATACCTGTACTCATTTGCCAGGCTTTTCCTTATGAGAAGAATAGATGATATGAAGTACATGCCCATGATCTCAGACAGGAAAAGGACGACATTGGTTGTTGAGCTGCTCCCAACTCTAGAAACAGCAAAGAAGAACTGCATAGAAAATGAGACACAATAGCATCAAGTTTGGATGCTCAATAACAAGGGAAGCTACGACAACAGCTGAAAGTCTATTTAACTAAATGGAAAATGCAGATGGGCAAAGAAGGTTTCTGCATTACAACCAGCTGAAATGCATTTATAATAATTTTGCCAACAATTTTCAACCAGTCATGATATGAATGGATCAGAGACTACAGTATACAGAGTACTGATAAACAAATCCAACAACTCACATGTACAAAATAAAAAGTAGCAACCAAAAAGAACACTCACCTTCATAACATTTGCCAAGAATCCTCGAACAGATATGACAACCAACATCCCAATGAACATCAAAGATATGTACTGTAGGCACAAGGCAAAAGCAGGGCATACGTAAGTAAGAACATGAATAAATAAGCAACTAGAAAGGGAGAAAAGTTATGGAAATCAAGCGAACCCAATATATAGCAACCCTTAAATCTATATTCTATCTACACATAGAACAGAACATGGAGATTCAGAAAAGGGTCAAATGCCACGCCAAACTATAACTATTTTATTGGAAATTTGAAAACCTCTTGGTACTTTACATAATGGTTCAATTTAGGTCAAATATACAAAGAGCTGGTGTTCTGAAATTTTTACCAAATTCATTCTACGATTATTTTAGCTTTAGCATACCTACCTGTGATAAAAGTGCAACATCAATACCAATATCAAAATGCCTCAAGAAAATGGTAATCGTCATGGTCACCGGATCAACAGAGCCTGCCTGGGTAGAAAAACAGGATGTAGGTAAACAATGAAATTTTTCACAAATTAGAAACAGCAAGCAATCGGTTTGAGATCCATGAATGCATGGAAAGGTCAGTACCTCTTTAAAGACTACACTCTGCAAGGACTGCAAAAAAAATCAAGAAAAAGAAACATAGTTAAGCTCCTTAAGGTTGGGTTACAAGTGCAAGTAAAAAATAGAACACAATCTCACAAAACAAACTTGCATCAGATGGACAGCAGCAAAATGGAGAAGCAGGATGTTTTTTTTTCTGAAATGGATGGGTTAACCAAAAATTTATGTTGCTCTAGCCTTGTGATCTTTCTCAAGGTTACATGTTGGTATGTGAAACGGGGTGATGAGTCGATCAAAACAACAGAATGCATTTTGGGGTAGTACCTTGAGCATCTTATACACACAATACACTGACAAGGCATATCCTAGAAGATTCTGAAGATGTCCTCTCCAAGTTCGAGAATATGTGGCAGCTATCTGGAAAGTTATTGAGGAATTGTGTACGAAAGTTTAGCTCATTTATTCTAAGAAATGATCTACTACTAGCAAAGAGGCAAAATAGCAACTGGTGTGAAATGACATAAGAGAAACAAATATATGACCCCACATAAGCAAAAGAACAAAACAATTTATGCAATCAGGCAGCACTGCAACCTTGTCAATTAATTCGCCCTCAAACTAATATAACTGATATTCTAATAGATACCGGTACTATAATTTGACAAAAGGAATGAAAATAAGGTACCAAGCAAGTTATCAAAGCCCACCATACATGGCACAAAAAATCAATCATCTATAAGGGAAAATATGAAGAACACTTATCTCTAAAAGGCAATAAACCAATGACCTTGAGTAAGTGCTATAACATTTATGCTTCTGTTCAGATATCTTTTGTAATAAGTCTCACCGAATCCTTATTGAATTGCCAACACCACAATCAAATGATGATTGCAGCTCCCAGGTGTTTATAAGATAAGACAACACAAGGTTTAGAAGTAGAGGGGATATGTCCCACTAATTGGTTGTTGATCTTAATAGTTAATACTGGGATTGAAGGTGCCAAAAAAAAATACCTTAGCTTGGCGGAGTTCATATATCTCAAGGAATAGCTGTTTGGAAAGTTCTTCTAATGCCTGGACCTCTGCTTCCAAGCTTTTGATATCTTTAAGACAAAAATAGGGAATCAATATACTTATCACTAACAAAGCAAATTGCCGAGCGAACAACAAAGGAAACCACAAAAAAAAAACATACCCTGCTCAGTTTGATCTTCCTGCACAGATCGAACAACTGTTCCAACTATACGCTTTAGAAATGATCTGGCTTTTAGCTTCTGCAAGTATTAAGTTTTGCATTCGGTCATGCCATACAGGCTAAACATCAAATTAATAAAAGAGTGCACTACTTGCAGGCTGTGATCTTAATACATGTTATGATATTTTCGATTACTTTCCTTTCCCTTCACTCCTTTAATTGATTGGCAGAGCACCTGCCGCTTTGCTAAAAAAGAAGGAAGAAATTTCCATTCTTTTTTTTAAGGAATGGACCCCTATCCCTTCAATCCCACCATATGCGAGCACCCAAGCACAACCAAAAAATATATATGTGGCAATTCTACACAACTAAATCACAGAATAATTTCCATTTTTTTTTTATCAAACTAACGGGCCGTTATCCTTCTAGTGAGCACAAGCAACAAATTATGCCAATTCTGTATAGCTAAATATATGTGTATTTTGCACCAAGAGTAAATTTCCATGTTTGCAATCCAATAGTTATGATTAAAGCCAGGATTATTTGTTATAAAACAAGAGACAGTGACTAGTAAGCATACCTCCTCTGATCCTTGAATCCTCTCCATCTCCATTTTGGACAGAATAATTTTCTTTTTCTTAGCAATACATGTCTCCATGGATTGCATCAGCTGCCGCTCCAAAGTTTTGATGTCTATTTCATCAATTTCCCTGAAAGCCAGGATAGAATAGGTCAAAGTGATGTGTGCAACATAGCAGAGACCAAAACCAAAGCTAGCTGATCGGAAGTGAAACTTTGATATTGATGAGAGACAAGCATAGATCAGTCAAAACCTGATAAAGAGTGACAGATAGCTGTACGGCAGATTGACGGCACCAAAACCAGAAAGAACAGCCATGACACTCACGCCAATCACGCCAATCCTACTAACCAACTGCGGCATCGTAAAAAACCCTACAGAGTGAGCACGGAGTCAAACCCAATGACACAACTAGGAATGAATTGAGCACATCAAACAGGCATGCAAATTTACTAAAAATACCATGCCACAGGGATCAATTTCACAAATCGTAGCAACTAATACTATGAAATTACCAACCATCGCATGATTGTAAAGCCAAACCTTTCTCTGGGGAAGGCATGGGGAAGTGAATCCCCATGCGCCAGAACCCGTAGAGGAAGACCAGAAGGAACAGCGCCGCGACGAGCAAGGCCCGCTCCCTCCTCACCCCTGCAACCACCAACCGATCAGAGCCGACACGCGCGCGCGCACAAAATATTGAGACGAAGCGGGATGCGGTCAAAGGAGGAAAAAGAACCTGAGTTGCGGAACAGCAGGTAGCAGTGGTAGTACGGGAGGACGAAGACGAGGAGGAGAATGAGGCAGAAGAGGTCGAGGTGCCAGTTGAGGAAGCGCGCGTGCTTGGAGAGGACGGGGAGGATCTCGAAGAGGACGAGCTGGAAGAGGTTGCAGGAGAAGGCGAAGACGAGGCCGAAGAGGATCTGGACCAGCGCCCGCCGCTCCTCGTACTCCTTGTACAGCCGCCGGTTCAGGAACCACAGCCCCGCCCAACCCAGCCCCACCAGCGACGCCCCCACCACCGCGCCCTCGTAAACCACCGCGCCCCACCCCATTTCCCCCTTCCCCTCTGCTTCCTTTCTCGCGCGCCGCCGTGGGGGCTCCGGCCGGGCTCGGAGTCGGGAGTCGGATCTCGGGGGAACGGGAGGACTTAGCGTGAATCTGCCGTGCCGTCTCCTGCCGCGGTGATGTGCTGCTCGTAGGCCGGGCTGTGTTAAAGCCCAAGGCCGAAACAGCAGTTAAAATAACCGGAAGGCTCTTGCGTGCATAAGCCTTCTCCAACCCTGTCTTTCTTCCGCCGCCGCCTGAGAAGGTGACGTTATTACTCATGGCCCGGCCTGAGAAAAGCCCACGATCAACGCACGATTGCAACCAATTCAGTGGAGAAATTGGCTCCGTCGACAGGCCCAAACAACCCGGTTCGTCTCTTGCGTTGTCGTAATGTTGCCCGAGTCACACTCAATAGGCCAGCTACTCCGGGTCCATTGGTTGGTTACATGACTCATCGTCGACGTCGAGAACGTCCATCCGTACACCGGGGTGAGTGACCACTGCACTCCATGCCATGGTCCATGGAAACGCAACGAAATGACTTTCTGGTCGCATCAGGTATACTAGAGAGCAGGGCGGATCTAGCATATAAATAGTGGGATCAAATGACCCCAATGATCTTGAAATTTTTTAGATTCAAAGATCTCATATAAATCTAATCTGTGATTTTTAAAAATTCAAACATTGATACTATGTAGATGAAACGTATTTTAAAAATTCCAAAAGTGCTACTATCCCGTTAAAAGACCGATGATCAATACATAGATTTCATTTAGCAATAAAAAAGGTTTAAATTTTTCAAAAATTTTACATAAGGGAATGGCAAGGAAATGGTTAATATCTCATAAAACTTTGGACTCATGTTCACGCTCCAGCGAATTTATAAAATTCGTAGAAGGCACAGTGCCATTTATGTTCTTTTCTCTGCTTGATTTTCGAAATATAATACAACAAATTAAGTTCAATGTCAGAATTAAATGAAAATATTCTATCATAATTTCAATCTGAAAATTTTATATTATCTTCCCCAGAAATAAATGCATCAACATTAAAAATATCAGAAATTAATAAATTTTTAAAAATTCAAAACGGAGAGAATTGAAAACTAGTACTTTGAATGTCGGAATTTTTATAAATTCCTGGAGAAATATTTTGAGTTGAAAATTTTACATAAGAATCCTTAGCTCAAATAAATTTGAAAAACAAAATTTCAAAAAGTTATAAAAATATTTGAATTGCCTGATAAATCCTTAACTCAAATGAATTGATTTTTGAAATATAATACAACAAATTAAGTTTAGTGCTTACTGCATTGATAGATTTTATTGAGAAAACCAAGGAAGTTGAAATTTTTTGAAAATTTTATAGAATGGTACTGAGGAAGTTCTTAATCTTTCATAAAAATTTTAGATGGTGATCATACTCGAGAAAATTTATAAAAATCTAACAAGTTTACTGTCCCAATTATGTCCATTCTGTTTTTGATTTTTGAAGACAACAAATGATGTTAAATTATTTTGAATTTTTTTTCTATGATCCGAAACAACTAGGGATGGTACCATAATTTTTCAGATGCAGCGAAATTTGCCGAAATTCGAAATTACTGTAGCAAAATCAAATTTTAAAATAATTCGGCGGTTTTCCTCGGATCCGCCATGGAAACGCTAGAGAGGTGTTTCTATATTTTTCTTTTTGATATTTATATAGCATGAACAAATGATAAATAGTTGTTACTTATCCTTTAACTTGCTTTAAGATTTATATAATTTGTATTGAGAAAAAAAGTATTAAAGTACCGCTTTGGATGACATCATTTGAGCCCTTCTCCTCTCAACCAAATCCAGCCCCGGGCAGAACGCACGCAGCACGACACACCAGCTAGAAGCACTCTAGGATCTAAAGACGAAGAAGATAGATAGCATGCTCCGTCCGGGGGACCGTAGGTTCTTTCTAGTCACCGGCCACCAACCCACACGGCTACGTCCTGCGATGCCAACTTGCCACCGGCCGACGTGCGTTCCCTCCTCGCGTCGCGTGGCGTAGTCCCGGGCGGCACGGCGCACATGCCCGTTGGCTCTTCCGGGGGATGCGAAACAACGTACGACGTGGCCGTCTCCACCACCGATTTGTCCGAACGCGCGCGCCAACGCCCAACGGCCACATGCGCCCAGTACCGCGCACCCCGAACCATTGCCCCAACCCAAAGGTTGTTGATGCAAGTTGTACCAGATAAGCCTTCGCTTTCCTTGCCATCGTATAATATGCTCGTCCGGCCGTCCTGCGCCAGAAAAATAAAAGAGCACAAGTCCATCCTGAATATATCCCTGATCCATCCATGCTTGTGCTTGCCATTTGCCAAAGCTAGCTTACCCCACACACGAGATATACTAGCATACTACTCTCTCCGGACATAATGTATTTATAAAAAAAGTAATAAAATTATAATATTATAAAAATACTTTTTGAGACAAATCCGCACGTATGATTTTTATGTATACAATTTAAATATTTAAAAAGATATTTACAGTGAAAGTTATTTGTGACCGGAGCGAGTACTTCCATAGTACTGCGGCTGTTTCTGAGACTAACAAGTACAAGCACGCCCCACACGAAGTGTTACAGCCTGTTCCTCCACCAACTCTGGAAGCTTTGTGCAGATCCAGTATTATTGCACTTTTCTTCCCCTCCTTCCGCTAAAACAACCCGGTCGAGTTCGATCTGATCAGCGCCGATGAGCCTATCTGTCATGCCCCCTTCCATCTCAACACGCCAAAGCAGTCATAAAGAAGCATGGAGACGGGGTGAGTGCGCCCATAACATGCAAGCGCATGCAGATCGCTTGAAAAGATGCCAATGTGCCATACCACGTTTCTTCGTTCGAGGATTGCACGGGAAGCTAGCTCGGATCGGGGCTTGCCGCCGCGACAAAGCAAGAGATCCCACTGTCCCCGGTCATGTGAAGAACAGGGAGTTAAGTGAATCACATCTCGTCTAACGGATTCACGCAATCAATGATACATGAGAAACTGATGGATTTGATAAGAAAATAAGGTTTCAATATCAAGTACAGGGGAAACAGCGATGTCATTCGCATCCATCGGTGGGATCTGACCATCGACTATTCGACTTGACTTCATACAATTCCGATAGGGTAAACCGGTAAACACAACAAAACACAGAAGCATATTAATAGAGTATTTGTTCATGCTCGATTGTGGGGCAAGATCCGTGACTCCATACAAATGAGCAAACATCGGTAAGCTCACAGACATATGGAACCATGGTATTCACTCATCTGCAACGATTTGAGGATGTTCTGGATCAGAAATCTTGCAAATCAGCTGCCACGAACTGAGCAATCGAAATGCGCATTTACCGGGAGTATATACCGTTGGGTGACCGGGAGCTGGTGGTGAAGTCAGAGGTTGCCATCGGAATGGAGATCGAGAGTTGGGTGGCCGAGAAGGAGGCGAGGCTGTTGTCATCAGCTAGCTCTGGCCAGGAGTCCCTCGCCTTTGGCCACTCGTCAAAGAAGGGACGCAGCGTCTGGTTCTCCTGCTTTGCGGAGTCGACGGTCACAAAGTCGCTCCCAAAGAAAGACAGTGGCTCCCTCTCCACCTTCGACATGGAGCAGATGGTGCCCTGGTCCAGGTCACTCAGAGTTCCAAGCATAGGGTAGCTCGAAACAGAAAATGAGGAGGTCTGAGACGGCAGCAAGCGCCACGGGTTGTCTATAGAGGTATCCATAGCTCCAGTGATGAGCAGGCTGTGCTCATCTGCCAAAGATCTCACTCCATAAGCAGAATACCTGAAATTCAGAAGTCACATCGAAGGGTAGACAATGAGTATATTGATATAGAGATCAATATGTTTGATCAACAAATGGAAACATTTACAAGGGACACTAAGTGACCACGTATAATGAAACAGTAGAGTAAGACTGCTTGTGCAAAACCTGGTGTACAAAGGTGTATAAAGCAAGGATTTCAAAGAAGCGCTTAATGTCGTGTATGAAGGCGTAAGAGCAGTCCATACAAGTGTAATGGAATTGTTTCTCAGTATACCAAAGTTATATAATTGAAACTTATTAGATAATAATGATCTAGGAGATACACATTTCTTGACAGCTAATGAAAAAACCAGAGGAGAAAACAATTGATGCTGTGCATTTTAAAGCAGCAGTTCATGACAAAAGTGAAAAACAAAACAAAAATAGGAAGCCAGACATCTAAGCAAACGTGATTGGCAGCAGTGCAACATCATGTGCCAACTGGCCCGCAGATAACCCTACAATGAAAGAACCTCGCTAAAGTGGACTTGTAAACTCACAAACTACTGATGAGAGGAGGGCAAAAAGGTTTCAGAATGGATGGCAAAAGGGGCTAGCCTTCAGCACCTAGCCTATATTTATACTCCTGTAGTCGTGCGGTTCAGATGCGCCTAAGTCTTCTATGCCTGTAATCTCTCCTCATATATTAAATTTTGCCTTTATGCGTCCGCGGTTTTTCTTGTAAAGTTTTTTCATCTCAAATCTGTCTCCCGTTTCTTTAATCATCTATTTTTGCTATACATAGTAGTATCAAAGCACTAGTATTGAAATCCAGGCCACTGCTCCGAGAGGAGCAATCTTAACTCCAGGGGCGGCCATCGCAAGGTGTCGACACTGGTCATCCTGCGGTCATTGTGCGGCATCCAAGTCTGCGACAAATCTCATCGACATCCGTTGGAGTTCATATTCTCGAGTTGTGCCGAATCGACGGGATGATAAAAGGCCAAATCAACGATGTCCAGAAATCCGAAACGGATACATTGTGGAGGATTTACTCTGCTAACGAAGCCCAGTCGTCGGACGTGAATACATCGCAAGGAGCAGAAAAGCCGTGGACTGCTGCAACATCGAGTTCGAGGAGGAGCGTCTTGTGACTACATCGCACAATAGTGCAATTTTTTTCTGCGTTTCTACGTCCAACCGATCAGCTTACAAGAGAACTGGCTTTATTTTGCAACGTACACCGAGGAACCGTACCGGGAGACTTCCAGCAGCCTCATCTCAGTATTTCGCCTCGCCACAACTCCATTCTACAATTTGACTTCTTACTAGAGATGGTAATTGAGTGCGATAGACACAGGTAGTGCTCATCCATACTCATACCCGTTAGTCAAAATCTATCGTGGGTATACCCGTAAAGGGTGGTGGGCAAAGAAGCTCGCTCATACCCGTTACTGCGGGTATACCCGCGCATATTACATTTAAGAAATATATAATATAGTTCACAGATCTGAGAACTAAACACAAATCGCAAGCAACATAACACAAATAACAAGCAACAGATCAGAATTTAGGATATAGAATAGAAGAAAAACGAACTTGATGGAGGAAAATTGTGGACCGAGAGTGGTGGGACTATAGGATGCTTCTAGGTTTTTTCAAACATAACCCACCTGTCAATGCTTATTGTCAGATAATCAGATAGAACGGGTACGAGTGAAGCTCCCCCATACTCGTGCCCATTTGCCCGTCGGGTAAAGATTTGCTCCCACAAACATACCCATGGGTAATAAATGAAGAACATACTCATCTCTATTAAGATTTTTACCCACGGATTCGCGGGTAATCGGGCAAGATTGCCATCCCTACCCTTTTCACTAAGCGCCAATCTACACTCTATCCTGGTGATTGTTCCAGTACTGGTTCCAGCAACACCATTGCACATGCCACCTACACCATGCCCTGGCATCGCATTGTGCCATCTCCATCGATGATCTTTTGGCTAAGCTGATCGTCATCTTCCATCAAGAGACTGTCATCAGCTTTGCATGTTTTCCATTGGAGGCGGACTTCATTGCAATTCAGCCCATTGTACATTTGTACCTATTATACATACGTGATTAATCATTGGCAATTTCTTTAACGATTCATTGTCTTCTACAGGTTATTACGGTAAGATCAATTGGATCCTTTATTGGTAATTATTAGGCTGCACATATTGAGTTTAAGGTGGAGATATTGGGATGAATTCAATGTGCTATTAGTTCGTCACTGCTACTGAGTTAATTTTTGTTATAAGGACACATTGATAAAAAAAAATCAATGTCAGTTGTCCACAACTGATTTTTTGTTTCATTCACCGCTTTGATATGTTGCAAATTGGATCGCTTTTAAGCTAATTGTTATGGAGGTTTTCGGCAAAATTCAATTTCAGATGTTTGATGACACCTTGATGGTAGCTTGGCATAATACTACCGGAGTTTTGTTGTTTGAAAGTGAAGGTTTTATTCCAATTTCAATTCGAAATAAAGGATATAAGTGCAAGGAGTTTATTTTTTCACAACTCGATACGAGGGGTATATTGCAGTTTCTACTCCACTAACAGCACATTGAGTTCCTTTCATATAGATAGTTTTATAGGAGCAGTTTTGACCTTGTCGCAGAATTCATATACTTTTTTAGTTGACCATTTGGCATACGTGATGAGCACGTGCAAGTTGCTCTTCCAATGAGCGTTATTTGCCAAGTGTTATGTCCCAGGTAGAGCATGCCAAGATACCATGAGATGATTTGGTAGTTTCAGGAGGTCATTTGTATAGACTCAGACTTTGCTGAGGTTATGAATTATTGAAGACCAAGATTTCTTCGTGTTCTTTTGTTGGTACTTGTGTGTTTGTATCTACTGATGGTTCACTCAATTTGGCTTCATGAGAAGCATTTGGATAAGATTGTTCTAGTCTTTCTTGCTAAAGATTAATTCTATGGACTTTTGAGGTACAATATCAATTGATAACGACTTATTTTGAGAAAATATGACATTTTGGCTATAGGAGCGAATTTATCTTAAGATGGAGATTGTTAAAGTGTGAGACAAGGGTGCTCACCTGGGCAGTGCTAGTACGCACACGCCAAGCCGTGTCAGTCGTGGCACCGACAGGTGCATCCGACTCTGATTCGGTTTCCTTCTCCATTCAGGACTGATCCTTAGCCTATATATGTACCCATGTAGTCGCATGGTTCAAATGCACCATAGTCCTCAATGCTTGTAATCACCCCTCATATCGTGAATTTCGCATTCATACGTTCGTGGTTTTCCCGCAAAGGTTTTTTATGTTAAATCTGTGTCTCCCGTTAATTTAATCATCTATTTTTGCCGTGTGTTTTATAACAGATAAGTTTTACAAAAGCACAACTGCCGTTATTTCCAGTCCAGTCCGGCCCCAAACAAGTAGAAAAGAAGAAGAAAAAACCGCAGTCAGCAGAAGCATAAAAGAAGCTGAATAAATGCCAGGTCTAAGAGAGAGCAGGAGCAGAGAGCAGCAGGCACTAGCTCTGGGAATAGAACCCATATATGTTGCATCTTGACAGGCAGTACGTGTTCAATCTAGTTTGGAACACCCTGCTCTGCTCTTCCATCAGAGCACCACTTTCCCTCTAGAATCTATCAATACTGTTCCTCAATCTTCTCAGGCTAAAATCTGGCCCCAGAAAGCATGACCAGAGCAAAGAGGCAGCAGCCTAAGCACAGATCACTATAGCATTTTTTTTTGGCAGAGCTGACATAAGAATTTTTTTAACTAAGCAGAGATCATACGTATTGTCAGAGGAACACTAATAAAAGTACTACTGATGCTGCACTAGTAGTCTGACCACCGCCTACTGTCTACTGATGCAATAAAGCACAATAATGCAAACAAGACATAATTCATCAGTGCATCCATCTGGCATCGATCAGGTGGCTAAATACTAAACAGTAGATAAGTTTGCAGAAGAGATAATAAATGATACCTGAGATCCTTGCTTCCGCCACCAGAAGCAGTCGCGTAAGTCGCAGCATTGTCCAAGTGCAGCTGAGCACAAGACCCCAGGGCAAACGAGCCAGGCGCGCTGCCACATCCGCCGCCGCTGCCACCATTGGCGATAGCCGGGTACAGCGATTGGTTCTGGAAGGAGGCTGCGCTGGCGGGCGCGGGGGCGGGGGGCTGCTGCGAGTGGGGGACGACGAGCTGCGTTTCCACAGGCTTTCTTGAACGGTTGCGACCGCGGTGCATGTGGCGCTCGCAGTACTTGGAGTCCGGAGAGGCCTCCTTGGAGCACCGCCACTTCTTGCCGTCCGTACGCCGGCACCGCCCGGGCTCCGGGTCCAGCTTCTTGCCGAAGTAGGACCCGTACCCAACTGTAAAAACCCATACACGCACAAACCAAGTCAATGATGTGATGTGCGCATCTTGTGCTAGACAGTACATACATGATACATGTACGTAAGTATGTGTCGGTGCGCATTTGGAGGAGCAAATGCAATCCGAGAATGGACACTTTCCAATCCGATGCAAGAATCAAAATAAAAGATGCAGTCAATCAGGCCGCCGGAGATGGTGTACAGTACAGGACGAGAGCGTTCGCGCTGAGTAGTAGATCTACTGAAGGTCAATCATTTACCCCCAATAACGTATCCAAGATAAAAAAAAAATTGTGAAAGATGGGAACTGTATCTGATGTTATGCTGTACTGCTTGTTTCTTTCGGTTGTTTATTTTTGGGGTCCATTTGATGCAGGATGTTAGAGCATCTCCAACAGTTTTTAATATTTAAACTCTCAATATTTTTAGATTGGGATCTTCCTAAAAAATTTTGGGTCTACAAAATACCTTGTTCTCCAACAGTTCCTATATTTTCTCTCAAAAACACCTTTGAATTGGTCCTGGGCCATCCTGTTAAATAATGTTGATTGGGAGTTGTCGGGTGCTGTTTGGGCGGCAAAATTTGAGAGCTAGAAAGAGAACTGTTGAGATTGCCAAAATCAGATTTTAAGAATGGATTTTAGGCACTGTTGGAGATGCTCTTAGCTTAAACGCAGGAGCAGTAGTGAATGCGTGGGTAAGCCTCCCAACAGCCTGGCAGGAATAACCCGTAAGAAAAGGACCAATAAACTAACCATCTCTTTTAGCCTGGACCAAGCTTGTGTGCATCTAATCAAACCACAAGAGGCTTGCATCCAAATAAAAAATCAAACTAATACACAGGAGGCTAGCTAGATAGGAGCAAATCTTGAGCTCAGCACGAGGTTTGGATTAAAAAAACGTGAACTTTTTTGGAACCAAATCCAGAACAAGATTAACAAATGACCGGACCCGATTAACAAACGGAGGCCAGGTACACCTGAATCCCTCTACCCCAATAAACAAACGGAGCAAATCGCAGAAGCAATGCAAAAGCATGTGTAGATGTGTGTGTAGAAATACTAGATGGAGGCGAAGGGCAGGGTACGTACAGGCGGGGTGGTGGTAGAAGCGCGAGGCGAGTGAGTCGAAACCGCGGCGGATGGGGAGGAGGAGATCCGGCGGGACGGGTACGCCGGCGACGAGGTACTTGTATATGAGCGCCTGCTGCTCCAGCTCCTCGTACTGCGCCGCCGTGAACAGCGCCGGCCTCGCTGCCCCCCACCTCGCGCTCATCATGTGCTGCTGCGCCTCCTCCCCGACCCTGCACTCACAGTAGCCACCTTACGTCCATGCTGAAGCAAGAAAGAAGTTCACATAAAGAAGAAAGCTT
The DNA here is from genome assembly GCA_036346375.1 of Guadua angustifolia. Taxonomy (NCBI): domain Eukaryota; kingdom Viridiplantae; phylum Streptophyta; class Magnoliopsida; order Poales; family Poaceae; genus Guadua; species Guadua angustifolia. The sequence goes on along the minus strand of CM070507.1, from coordinate 8,836,411 downwards.
TGTGCGTGTGAATGACTTACGCGGAGAGAGGGGAGGAGCGGCAGAAGGGGAAGATGGAGGAGGGGCGGTGGTCGGCTGCCGGCGACAGGGAGGCAAAGGGCATCGCCATATATGCTCGCTCGCTCGCTCTCTATATATCCTCTGCTGCTGCTTGCGGCCTCTCTTTTAATGTCCTGTGCTCTCCTTTTACTTGCCTGACTCTGTCTCTTTCCCTCCGTCTCGCTCTCTCGCTGTGGGCTGTGTGCATGCGCTAAGCAGGGCGGCTCTGCCTATCCTGACGAGAGGGGAGGTGGGCTATATAGCCTTGTAGTTGTAGGCGCAGGCCGCGCAGCTGCGCACAGCGCGGTGTGAAGCCGACACGGGGCGGTTCCAAGAAATCTGCACCTTTGCCGCTGACAAACTTATTTTAAAAAGTATCGGTCTCTCTTAAACGTAATTATAGAAATAAGAGCATCTCCAACAGCGTCCAATATTCTAACTCCCAATACCTTTAGATTAGGACCTTCTCAAAAATCTTTTTCCCAAAAAAAAACCATCCTCCAACAACTCTCTTCTTTTTTCCAAAAAAAATCTTTATTGTTCTAGCTAGGCTTATCTATAATCAACTTCTACCTGATTAAGCTAGCTGTTGGGGTGGTGCGCGACGATGACATGGTCGGCGCCACCCGACCTCTTCCACTCTCGCCATGGCCAACAGTACCTCACGAGCTTCTCTCAGACGGCCTTGTCCTCGCTAACCTTCTCTGGCGCACGACCTTGAGTGGCGGTTAGAATGAGGGACGCGAAGAACGGCACGAAGATCACGCCGGCATCGCGAGTCCGCGACCGACAAAGAATAGCCACACGGTGTTGACGACGAAGACAGGAGGTCCAGCGTGAGCCAAGACTCGACAACAGGTTCTTTGGTTGAGGCCGCCGAGAAGCGCTGGGCGGCGCTGCTCGACGTCCGGCCAGACGCTGTCGCCGTCTCAGCGGTGGTGCCAAGAGGAGGCCAAAGTGGAACTCTGGCGGCATGTCGTACATGAAGACCCTTACGGCGGCGTTGGGTCGTGATCTCCCGGCAGCCAAGCCGAGCTGGGTCATCGGGCGGCCGTTTCGTCAATAAAGGAGAGTCCTCGCCAGGTGGAGGAGTTGATAATGCTTGAGCTCAGCACGAGGTTTGGAATAAAAAACGTGAACTTTTTGGAACCAAATCCAGAACAAGATTAACAAATGACCGGACCCGATTAACAAACGGAGGCCAGGTACACCTGAATCCCTCTACCCCAATAAACAAACGGAGCAAATCGCAGAAGCAATGGAAAAGCACGTGTAGATGTGTGTGTAGAAATACTAGATGGAGGCGAACGGCAGGGTACGTACAGGCGGGGTGGTGGTAGAAGCGCGAGGAGAGTGAGTCGAAACCGCGGCGGATGGGGAGGAGGAGATCCGGCGGGACGGGTACGCCGGCGACGAGGTACTTGTATATGAGCGCTTGCTGCTCCAGCTCCTCGTACTGCGCCGCCGTGAATAGCGCCGGCCTCGCTGCCCCCCACCTCGCGCTCATCATGTGCTGCTGCGCCTCCTCCCCGACCCTGCACTCACAATAGCCACCTTACGTCCATGCTGAAGCAAGAAAGAAGTTCACATAAAGAAGAAAGCTTTGTGCGTGTGAATGACTTACGCGGAGAGAGGGAGGAGCGGCAGAAGGGGAAGATGGAGGAGGGCGGTGGTCGGCTGCCGGCGACAGGGAGGCAAGTTAGCTAGGAAAACGCTAAAATGTGTAAAGGGCAGTGGTACCGATGACATGGTCGCGCCACCCGACCTCTTCCACTCGCCACAACATACTCACGAAGCTTCCGACGCTTGTCCTCGCTAACCTTCCGGACGCCTGAGTGGCTAAGAGAGGACGCAAGAACAGACGAAGATCACGCCGATCGGAGTCCGCGACCGACAAGAGCCACACGTTTGACGACGAAGACGGAGGTCCAAGAGCAAGATGCACAGGTCCGGTTGAGGCGCCGAGAAGGGCGGCGCGCCTCGACGTCCGGCCAGACGCGCCCTCATGGTGGTGCACAGGAGGCCAAAGTGGAACTCAGCGATGTCGACATGAAGACTTACGCGGCTAGGGTCGATTCCCGGCACAAGCCGAGGGTCATCGAGTTGACAATGCTCCGAGAGACCACCGAGAAAGCGGCGGCGGCAATGGACGAGAACCGATGTCGCGAAGCGCCGAGTGGCGGCAACCGAAAGGAAGACGGCGGAAGCGGCGGCGGCGTGAATGACCCAGCGCCATGGCGGCGCTGGTGTGGCGTATTCCACAGCGAGCCAGAATCTCTGAGCGGGTTTTGTTGGAAGGAGGCGTCTTCACGGTAGCTAACCCTAGCGAGAAACCCTAGGAACTCCGCGCGATGAGCTTTAGGCGTCTCGTAGATGTGATGACACAAGATTTTACCGAGTTGAGCCCCCTTGTGAGAAGGTTAATAGCCTTACATCTGCTAGATTTCTCTTATGGAATCTTTGGGCAGATCTGAGTTCTTGAGTTACAAGTTCTTCGCTAGCTTGCTAATGTCTACTTGACGATCCTCTCTTTCCATGCACTAGAAGGCCCTTATATAGGCCAGCTCACGGAGTAGGTAAAAGGGTCATCATCTTGATCCTTATACATTTATCGCCTTCCGTCTTTCTCCGTTCTGCTTGACCTCATTAAATGCCGACGCATGGCTCCGCACGTCCGCCTGATCCGCCGAGATGGGACCCTCTTTGATGAGTAGGTGAGAAGCGTCGGAGGAATGGGCTCGCAGGAGAAACCCTCGCAGTGATAGATCGACACGCAGAGGCTGCCGTTTAGCGCGATGCGATAGGGAAGGAGACTTTGAGGTGAAGCTATCGGGAACCACCTTTTTACTGGCGGCGGGCGGCGAGGTGTGCTCGCCACCAACCGCTAGGCACGTGTGGGTGGCGGCGAGGCGGCGGGCGTTCCCATCCCTCGCGGAGCGCCGGGGCGCCAAACGCGGCCTTTGGCCGTGCTTTCGCCCGCTCTTGGCGCCGGTGGTGGTGGCCCGGGAGTAGGGCGGTCTCGCCCACCTGCTCGCCCACACGCCACGTGGACCGACGCATAGTGGGCAGGGTGTGCTCGCCCACCTGCCCGCCAAGCCGCCACGTGGACCGACGCATAGTGGTCATGGCTGGATTGGCGGTGGGGGAAACATATGGCGGATCTGCGGTTGGGAAGGGAAGGAAGGAAGGGGAGACCAGTTTCTTGCTGGCGTCGGCGAGTGGGTCATGAAATGAAGATTGGGGCCTTGGTGCTAAGCGCGGAAAAATGAGGAAAGACAGTTTTGTTGTTTTGGCCGTGCCAAAAATTGGGATGAAGAATAAAACCTTTGTTGGAGTTGGGTTTTTAATCATGCCCTAAATCACAATTTGGGAATAGTTTTTAGGCACTGTTGGAGATGCTCTAATTATATCCCTAGTTAGAAAAAAGCAAAAATGTGTTCTAGTGTAAAAGGGGCAACGGTACCCTCTTCTATAGAAAAGGAGCATGAAAGGTAACATGTCTTATATTTTAGTTGTCAGAGATAAAACTATTTTTATAATTCTGATCAGAAGAAAGTTGAATTTTTAAAAAATATGTAGAACTAGAAAATAGATGAATTATCCGGCTAAGGGACAAGCACCTGCCTCTCTCCCCTATCTCCCTAATCGGTTTCTTTTCCTCTGATATCTATCTCACAAATGCACAGTGCACGACGTATTGCTTTCTTTGTGTTTGGGTGCTGCTCGGTTTTCTTTAGGTTTGGAGATGGAGACGCAAACCATAGTCCGTAGGGTCGAGGGAGCAGCGCAGGGGTTAATGGTAAGCATTCGATTTTTTCGGTCATATTGGTTCGGTTATTTCTGTTTAAATTTTTTTTGGTTTTTACAAACTGGCTACCGAAATTCTCACTTTAAGTTCAAAAACTAAACCAAATTAACCGACAAAATTTGGTCGGTTATTTCGAATTTTCGATAAACTGAAAGTTTGTGGGGAAGGTTACAATAGGCAAACCTTGCTCAGTAGGCATCACGCTTGCGCTCATGGAGGGGGACCCCGTCGTCCGCGGCCTCCTTCATGGACTGGGCGAGGAGGAACTCGAGCACAGCAGATCTACACAGAATCGGTGCGCGAGCGTGAGGTAGATCCACGCCTCCCATCCACACCTCCCTCCGTCGGTCCACACATCCATGCCTCCCCCGACGCCGAACTCGTCTGCCCATCCACACCTCCATTTGTCGGTCCACCCATCCACGCCTCCCTCTGCGCAGAACTCGTTCGCCCATCCACGCTCCCTTCATGTGGAACGTGAGCGTCGCGAGCATGAGGCAGATCTACGTGAGAAGCTTAGGGGTTCGAGGCAGAACCGGCGCACGACGAGGAGGAGCATGTTCAGGAGCAGCGCACCGGGGTAGGGGAGTAGTGCGCCAAAGGATTGGATCTTCAAGTGAAGCATCTGGGTGACAAAGAAGAGGAGGTCGATGGGCGGGCCAGGTCCCAGGGATGTGAGCAATGGCGTCACCAAGAGTGACTCCCATACTGCGGCAGGTGCTCTGGTGACAAGCACTGGTTAGCGGCGAGACAACGAGGCGTGTGTAGGGGTGCACGCCATGGTTGAGCGCGTGCCTGAGTAGGGTAACCTTGAATGGGGAATTGGGGATGGAGTGGCGACTGGCGAATCTGGCGAGTGCTAATTCGATCGGGTCAAGAGGGGAATGGGGATTTTTGTGTAACGGTAATTTGGCATATTGTTTGGATTAGGGGTGGAAATCAAGCAAAATCCTTGTTTTTTCGAGCTTTTTTCGAATTTGACATAGTTTGATTTAAAATTATTTTATTTATAGTTTGGAATTATTTTTAGAATCGAGCTAACGAATCGAGCCGAGCCAGAGCAAAATCCAATTTCATTTGAAATTGACTCATTTCAATGTTAAACCAAAAAATGAGTGTAATTGGCGTAATTTTGAACCAAGCCAACGAGCCCCACAAACGAGCTTTTTTTCCAGCCCTAGTTTGGATAGTTCGGTTTCCGGAACGCAAAAACTGAACCGAAAATCAAAACCCAAATAGTGGCAAAATAGGAACTAAAATATAAACAAAAACAAAAAACCCAATTTTTTCAATTTATTTGGTTCGGTTTCGATTAAAAAACGCCCACCTCTAACAAGGGTGAGCCACTAAGTGAGGATGAAGTGAGGCAGGGAGATTTTTCTTTGGCTGGGTTTTAAATGCTGAGCGGGGTGGGTTACCCTTTCTCATATTTCCTATCTTTTTCTTTCCAAGCAAGTGTGTATTTCACCGTTTCACCATGAGAACCATGAGAGAATGACATGCTTACCAAACTCCATAAGATCAACGGTAGGATTACATCACAACAAAATAAACAGGGCGTTATTATTGGTCCCAACCATAATGCAAGTAAAATGCTAGTGAAAAAGAGCTATATATAAATATCGGCAACATATCCTATGCACACAGACTTTCCGTACACACCGTACACATCAACTAATAAAAGTAATGAAAAATTCTGAAAAAATTGTAGATGTACACACCGTATTGAATTTAGTCTTGTGCAATTTTATGTGTCTGCAATCACCTAAAGTTGCACAATACTAAATCTAAAATTTCAATGCTAAGCAATGTGCGATTTTAACACCACTCTACAGCACTTTTTAGTTCTATTTGTGTTTTTGCATTTGTAGGGTTCACCCAGGTTTGCTTTTTTGTCCAGGTTATTTTTTTGTTATTGTATTTTGTGGGGATTCACATAGGTTTACTTTATTTTTGTTTAGGTTAAAAATTGTTTTAATTATGTTTTTTGTATTTTGTAGAGTTGGGTGGCGGTTAAAACCGTTAGAAACTGGCCTATGGGTGGTCTATTTTCTTTTAATTCCAATGTATGCATAATTTAGTACCATATTGCCTAGCTAAGTGGGGAAAAGGTAGCTTAAAAGGTGGAGTTCTTGCCACCTCTTGATTAATGACACTTAGCTTGAAAATGGCACAGGGTGGATAGTGCCTAAACACACGCGCGTGCATTCGCATATTTTCATGTGAAAATTCGCGTTGAATTCACCTTTTATTTTACTAAAACTTGTAATTACCTCTCTATTCATTCTGTTTAAATGCAATTTAAACAACTATTTTAATTCGGTGTAATTGACATAAAAGCGTTAGTTTCTAGTGATTTAATTGACATTATGATGTTAGTTACTAGTAACTGTTGTATTTAACTAACATAATGTGGTTAGTTACTGGTGTGTGTCTATATAAACTCCTGGAGACGTCCAGGACACAGACACTGAATTCATCCTCCATTCTTCCTTCTCATCTCTGAACTCTGAAGTGTTGTACTGTTGTGCCAGCCTTCCTCCTCGGTGTGCACCGTGAAGAAGGGTGAGTGGTATCTCTGAGCCATTGCCGCAGAGTTCACCTGCACGAGGCGGCAATAAGGTTTCTGGACGGCGCATCAGCGTGACCACTCTGCTTCTTCCTCAACGTCGACTACTTCCACGACCGCGTTTGCGATGCCTCCTATTCTTTAGCAAACCAAATTGTAAGCCATTCGTGTGATAAATCAACTCCGTTAATATACAATTCTTGAGTATATCCTGAAGTATAGTATATTACCTGTTGTTTTATGTATCTTTAGTCTTTTGTTATATTTGCCTCAATATAAAATTTGGAATAAAAATATTGCACCTATTTTCAACAAAAACACAGTAGGTGTCGGATGCAAATCTTATGGCTTAAAAAGTGACTGAGATTGAAAATAAAATCAGTCAACTTATGAATAGAAAACCTTTTTTTCTTATTGCCATTGTAGTATGGACAAAGCACCTCTTTGCATGGTGTTATAAGCTAAGCTTTTTATGTCACAGCTATGAGGTGCGTTGGGAGGTTAGTTATGTGATTGGTTTTAAACGCCATAGGCAAACCTTGCTTAGTAGGCTTCGCGCTTACGCTCATGGAGGGGGACCTCGTCGTCCGCGGTTGCCACTGGGCGAGGAGGAACTCGAGCACAGCAGACCTACGTAGAATCGGTGCGTGAGCGTGAGGTAGATCCACGCCTCCCATCCACACCTCCCTCCATTGGTCCACCCATCCACACATCCATGCCTCACTCCACGCCGAACTCATCTGCCCATCCACACCTCAATCTATCGGTCCGCCCATCCACGCCTCCCTCTGTACAGAACTCGTCCGCCCATCCACAGCTCCCTTCAAGGGTGAAAACGGATCGGGTAATGTCTGATCCGTATCCGGGATAAATTTATCTGAAATTGTGGGTATGAGTTCGGGTACTTTTGGTTCGGGTACGGGTTCGGGTACGGATTCGGGTACTACCCGGATAATTTTTATTCAGATACGGATCGGATACGGGATAGAAGATACTCGAAGAAAACGGGTACTCAGCGCGTAATTACAACCGGGTACCCGGTAAAACTGTCACTCCCGGCTCCCAACTCAAACGATCATAATTTTTTACTCCGAACTCCGATTTAGGTGATCTTAGATTTTATGCAAAACTTATCAAGAGGGCTATAATCTCCACCTATTTTCAAGATTTAAGCAATCATATATATTTTTAAATATCATAAAAATATAGACTTTAATGTAGTCACTCAAGCCTAAAACTGATTTTCAAAATCCTTCACAAAGACTTGATCAAAAGCGTGACTATAAGCTAGTAAGAGTTAATAAGATCCAATATTGAGCCATGTGATGAGCAACACAATTTTGCAAAACACATGTGCATATAACCCGAGAAGTTATGAGATCAATCCTCTAACTATGTAAAGATCAACACATGATCCCGACACTATACAAATTGAGTCCTTCATGCACGCATAATGAACTTTATTTCGTTTGTTAATTGTACTCTATATGTTGAACTATGTGTGCCGAAGTCTATGTGTGAATTGCACTCCCTGTGTTAGATTATATGTGTTAAATGGGCTTTATGCTGAACTATGCATATTTATTGGCCTTTATGTGTTGAATTATGTATTAATTAGAGTCTATGTTGGACCATGTGTGTTTATTGGACTCTATGTGTTAGATTATATATTAATTAGACTCTATGTTGGAGTACGTGTGTTTATTCTATTCTATGTGTTGTCTTATATTTTAATTTGGCTCTATGTATTGAATTATGTGTGATAATTGGACCACATGTGTTAGTTAAATTATTTTTATCACATACTTTGATCCTAGGTATTTTGTGTACTATTCGACTAAGTACCAAGTTATTCAGATTGTATCATCCAGATAATATCCGATCCGCTTTTCTACCCGTCTCAGAATACCCCAGATCCGTGATCCGTATCCTATCCGATTTTTCACTATCCATACCCATATCCGTATCCGAAAAACTAATTAGGGTAGGATATAGGATGACCTACTACCAGACCGTAACCGACCCGTTTTCACCCCTAGCTCCCTTCATGCGGAACGTGAGCATCGCGAGCACAAGGCAAATCTACATGAGAAGCTCGAGGGTTCAAGGTAGAAACCAGCGCACGGCGAGGAGGAGCATGTTGAGGAGTAGCACACCGTCGTTTCGAATGCAAAATCGAACCGAAAACCGAAACCCGAATAGTGGCAAAATAGGAACTAAAATATAAACCGAAACAAAAAACCAAAAATTTCAGTTTATTTGGTTCTGTTTCGGTTTAAAATGCCACCCTAGCAAGGGTAAGCTGCTAAGTGAGGATGAAGTGAGGCAGGGAGATTTTTCTTCGGCCGGGTCTTAAAGGCTGAGCGGGGTGGGTTACCCTTTCTCATATTTCTTATCTTTTTCTTTCCAAGCAAGTGTGTATTCGCCGTTTCACCACGAGAACCACCGTTTCACCACGAGAACCATGAGAGAATGACATGTTTACCAAATTTACCAAACTCCACAAGATCAACGGTAGGATTACATCACAACAAAATAGACAAGGTGTTATTATTGGTCCCAACCATAATGCAAGTAAAATGCTAGTGAAAAAGAGCTATATATGTGTGTTGTGTGTGTATGTATGTGCAGCGGCGGAGCCACCGGGGGGGGCGTGATGGGCCCGGGCCCCCCCGGTCGGCCCATGAAAACATTCATTACGGGATGATTTTACTTATATTCATTGGTGTTTTAATTTACTACTAGTATAGTTCAAGTGATGGTATGTGAAAGAAAATGGTAGAGTGGAAATATTTTCTTTCTTAATTCACAGCATCATATATGTTGGGTCCTTTCAATCTATATATATATCTAAAACAAACGGTGATATTCAAGACATCTCCTTCGCTTTTAAGGACAAGAAAATCCCACAATAATCTTAAATTCTAGAAATTTTCATATTAATTGGGAGAAAAAGAAGGATCTCTCGCCACTGCACATCCAAAGACTGCCTTACTCTCACCGATATGGTATGGAGTTAGGGTCACTTCATTTTAGGCCCCTCCTTTAGAAATTTCTGACTCACTGTGTATGTGTGTCATATATATATGTGTGTATTTATATATGTGTATGTGTGTGTGTGTATGATTTAGTCTTGTGCAATTTTATGTGCCTGCAGACACCTAAAGTTGCACAAGGCTAAATCTAAAATTTCAATGATAAGCAATGTGCAATTTTAACACCACTCTACCGCACTTTTTAGTTCTAATTGTTTTTGTATTTGTATTTGTAGGGTTCACTTAGGTTTACTTTTTTTGTCCAGCTTTTTTTTTTTTTGTTATTGTATTTTGTAGGGATTCAAATAGGTTTACTTTATTTTTGTCTAGGTTAAAAATTGTTTTAATTATGTTTTTGTATTTTGTAGAGTTGGGTGGCGGTTAAAACCATTAGAAATTGGCCCATGGGTGGCCTATTTTCTTTTAATTCTAAAGCATGCATGATTTAGTACTATCATATTGCCTAGCTAAGTGGGGAAAAGGTAGCTTAAAAGGTGGAGTTCTTGCCACCTCTTGATTAATGACACTTAGCTTGAAAATGGCACAGGTGGATAGTGCCTAAACACACGCAGCAGCATTCAGCATATTTTCATGTGAAAATTCGCGTTGAATTCACCTTTTATTTTACTAAAACTTGTAATTACCTCTCTATTCATTCTGTTTAAATGCAATTTAAACAACTATTTTAATTCGTGTAATTGACATAAAAGCGTTAGTTTCTAGTGATTTAATTGACATTATGATGTTAGTTACTAGTAACTGTTGTATTTAACTAACATAATGTGGTTAGTTCCTGGTGTGTGTCTATATAAACTCCTGGAGACGTCCAGGACACAGACACTGAATTCATCCTCCATTCTTCCTTCTCATCTCCGAACTCGAAGTGTTGTACTTGTTGTGCGCCTTCCTCCTGGTGCACCGTGAAGAAGGGTGAGTGGTATCTCGAGCCATTGCCGCAGAGTTCACCTGCACGAGGCAATAAGGTTTCGGACGGGCATCGCGTGACCACTCGCTTCTTCCTCAACGCGACTACTTCCACGCACGCTTATGGATGCCTCCTATTCTTTAGCAAACCAAATTGTAAGCTATTCGTGTGATAAATCAACTCCGTTAATATACAATTCTTGAGTATATCCCAAGTATAGTATATTACCTTTGTTTTATGTATCTTTAGTCTTTGTTATATTTGCCTCAATATAAAATTTGGAATAAAAATATTGCACCTATTTTCAACAAAAACACAGAGGTGTCGGATGCAAATCTTATGGCTTAAAAAGTGACGAGATTGAAAATAAAATCATCAACTTATGAATAGAAAACCTTTTTTTCTTATTGCCATTGTAGTATGGACAAAGCACCTCTTTGCGACTGGTGTTATAAACGCTAAGCTTTTTATGTCACAGCTATGAGGTGCGTTGGGAGGTTGGTTATGTGATTGGTTTTAAACGCCATGCAGGTTGTGGGGGAACTGTTTCTCCACTTTCCCGTTTGAATTCCTTGGTGAGCAAAATTGTATCCACCGTTTTCACCATGGTGTGATGATGTTTTTTATACACATTTACCGAACTTCACACATAGCTATTTCAATGCGCACGGTTATCCTTTCCACAAAGGTGTTTAGGGCCTAGGGTAGGCATTTTTACGCCAAAACCGAAAAACCAAACTGATTTAACTGAATATTTTGGTTTTTGAGTTTTCGATCGGTTTTTATTTTAGTTGTATTCAATTTTCAGTTTCCCATTTGGTTTATGGCTTCCAGAACTCAATTCTACCGAAAACCGAATCGTCCTCAGCTCATTTCAGCCCACTAGCCTAGGTAGCCATGCCCTAGGATATTACCAAAGACTAAATTCCCATTCACCCATTCCCCAATCCCCCGACCGAATCGATGTCCCACCAAATGCCTCAACTCGGCAGCGGCGACCATAGGGTAGGGCATGCTCAGTGACATGGGGCAAGTAGGGTGGCTCCCCTGGCAACCGCAAGCCTGGTGGCGACGGCGACAAGAAGGACTGCAAATTCTCGCTGCGCCATTCCGTGTCGCCTGCAAGCAACGCAAGCAGAAGGGCCACAAGGCGGCCGTGCACCTACCCCCATTGCCCGCTCTCCAAGTGCCACGTCCACCTCCTCCTCAAGCTTGAGCGCATCAAGGACTATCTCCTCATGGGGGAGGAGTCCGTCAGCTCGTAGGAACACCTCCGCCCCACTGAGGTGAAGATCAAGTAGGATCGATCCAAGGTCGACAACCTCCACGACACCCCTATGAGCATTGAATCCCTCGAGAAGATCATCGGCAAGAGCCACACCATCGTCTCCTCCGTCGGCCCCAAGTACTACATCGACATCCTCTCCTTCGTCGACAAGGAGTCAAGGACCAGCTCGAGCCCTCGAGCTCCATCCTCATGCACAACAAGGTTCGAACCAAGGGAATTTGGTAAACCTTTGGCTCTAAATCTCTAATTCCATGTGACCCAAATCTGATGGTTTTTATATGGTTGAATTGGTTTAGGGTTATTCCAAATTATATGTCTTACTGTCCAAACTGGTTCATTAGGCCCAGCGCCCCTCTCTTCTTCCTCTTTTCTTTCTCTCATTCCTCACATCAGTTTCTCTCTCTTCTTCACCGCCCTACCTCCCGGATCTTGCAATTCATCCACGAATCCTACAAATCGGAGTCTCCAAGGTCTTCCCCGAGGGCAAGGGCTTCATCTCCTCCGCATCTTTGCCCTAGATTCGTCTTGGAAACTCCGGTTTTCGCTCTCTAAGGTGTGGATTAAAATTCTTCCTTGATTCGTTTTTTCCCATGTTTTTCCTTGCAAATCCTTGTAGTTGAAATCATTCTAGACCCCTCTAGGATGATCCCTTTTGATTAGCTCTAATTTCCTTTGATTAAATTCTAGATTGAATGATTTAGGGTTTGTGAACATGCACTTCGGACTGTCCGAGTTCACATTCAAAGTGTCCGAAGGAGACTTCGGGCTATCCGAATGAAACTTCGGACTATCCGAAGTGTCTGTGTCCATTTAAACCTAAAATGTTCATCTAGATTTTAACTAGAGTCTAATCTTGCTTCCACCCTTGTATACCCTCTAGATGGATCCTTCTCAAGGTGGCAATCCTTCTCGCAAAATCGATATCACGATGGCCCGCAAGAAGAAGGCAAAGCATGATCACCCCGTTGGGGGCTCTTCTGCGCATCCTCCTGCAGCTCCTACGGCCTCTCCTCCGTTTCCCTCCATGATCCCTGCTTCGATCTGCGGAAAGGAAGAAGAGTCGACGATTCAAAAGTCGCGAGATCAACTCATGCCGGCACTTCAAGGCAAGATGACCAAGGAGGCAGCTCTCAAGACCCCCGGGCAGAAATGGCAAGGTTGAGGGCAGCCAAGTGTGCAGAGCAGCACTGCGCAGGTGAGCTGATTGGTCCCTTGCAAATTCACCCGTCCATTTGCCGAACTCCAATGGGTGTTACTCCCAAGAAAAAGATCGATTATTGCATTGGAAAAGGGAGAGGGAAAGAGATTCGCCAGCACAGAAGTGAGGATCCCCTGCTATTTCTTCAGGAAGATTACGTGGACAGGAGGTTCTGGAATCACTTCCAACAGATTTTACCCTTCATGCGAACGTGAGCATCGCGAGCACAAGGCAAATCTACATGAGAAGCTCGAGGGTTCAAGGTAGAACCAGCGCACGGCGAGGAGGAGCATGTTGAGGAGTAGCACACCGGGGTGGAGGAGCAGTGCGCCAAAGGATTGGATCTTCAAGTGAAGCATCTGGGTGGCGAAGAAGAGGAGGTAGATATGCGGGGCAGGTCCCATGGATGTGAGCAACGACATCACCAGTAGCCCAGCTCCCATGCCTGTGACGAGTGCTACAGGCTGACAAGCATTGGTTGGCGGCGAGACAACGAGGCGTGTGTAGGGGTGCACACCATGGTTGAGCGCATGCCCTGGTAGGGTTGCCCTGAATGGGGAATTGGGGATGGAGTAGCGACTGGCGGATCTGGTGAGTACTGATTCGATCGGGTAATGAGGGAAATGGGGATTTTTGTGTAATCGGTAATTTGGCATATCGTTTTTGGTTATTTCGGTTTCCAGAATGCAAAAACTGAACCGAAAACCGAAACCCGAATAGTGGCAAAATAGGAACTAAAATATAAACCGAAAACAAAAAAAACCAAAAATTTCAGTTTATTTGGTTCTGTTTCGGTTTAAAATGCCACCCCTAGCAAGGGTAAGCTGCTAAGTGAGGATGAAGTGAGGCAGGGAGATTTTTCTTCGGCCGGGTCTTAAAGGCTGAGCGGGGTGGGTTACCCTTTCTCATATTTCTTATCTTTTTCTTTCCAAGCAAGTGTGTATTCGCCGTTTCACCACGAGAACCACCGTTTCACCACGAGAACCATGAGAGAATGACATGTTTACCAAATTTACCAAACTCCACAAGATCAACGGTAGGATTACATCACAACAAAATAGACAAGGTGTTATTATTGGTCCCAACCATAATGCAAGTAAAATGCTAGTGAAAAAGAGCTATATATGTGTGTTGTGTGTGTATGTATGTGCAGCAAGTGAGCCACCGGGGCGTGATGGGCCCGGGCCCCCCCGGTCGGCCCATGAAAACATTCATTACGGGATGATTTTACTTATATTCATTGGTGTTTTAATTTACTACTAGTATAGTTCAAGTGATGGTATGTGAAAGAAAATGGTAGAGTGGAAATATTTCTCTTTCTTAATTCACAGTTGCGCATATATGTTGGGTCCTTTCAATCTATATATATATCTAAAAACAAACGGTGATATTCAAGACATCTCCTTCGTTTTAAGGACAAGAAAATCCCACAATAATCTTAAATTCTAGAAATTTTCATATTAATTGGGAGAAAAAAAGAAGGATCTCTGCCACTGCACATCCAGCACCTGGCCTTACTCCGCCGATATGGTATGGAGTTAGGGTCACTTCATTTTTAGGCCCCCTCCTTTAGAAATTTCTGACTCCGCCACTGTGTATGTGTGTCTATATATATATGTGTGTATTTATATATGTGTATGTGTGTGTGTGTATTGGATTTAGTCTTGTGCAATTTTATGTGCCTGCAGACACCTAAAGTTGCACAAGGCTAAATCTAAAATTTCAATGATAAGCAATGTGCAATTTTAACACCACTCTACCGCACTTTTTAGTTCTAATTGTTTTTGTATTTGTATTTGTAGGGTTCACTTAGGTTTACTTTTTTTGTCCAGCTTTTTTTTTTTTTGTTATTGTATTTTGTAGGGATTCAAATAGGTTTACTTTATTTTTGTCTAGGTTAAAAATTGTTTTAATTATGTTTTTGTATTTTGTAGAGTTGGGTGGCGGTTAAAACCATTAGAAATTGGCCCATGGGTGGCCTATTTTCTTTTAATTCTAAAGCATGCATGATTTAGTACTATCATATTGCCTAACTAAGTGGAGAAAATGTAACTTAAAAGGTGGAGTTCTTATCACCTCTTGATTAATGACACTTAGCTTGAGAATGGCATAAGGTTGATAGTGCCTAAACACACGTGCATGCATTCACATATTTTCGCGTGAAAATTCGCATCGAATTCACCTTTTATTTTACTAAACCTTCTAATTATCTCTCTATTCATTTTGTTTAAATGTGATTTAAACATCTATTTTAATTCGGTGTAATTGACATAAAAGCTTTAGTTTCTAGTGATTTAATTGACATTATGTTGTTAGTTACTAGTAACTGCCGTATTTAACTGACATAATGTGATCAGTTACTGGTGCGTGTCTATATAAACTCCTGGATACATCTAGGACAGAGACACTGAATTCATCCCCCATTCTTCCTTTCTCATCTTTGAAGTGTTGTACTGTTGTGTTAAGCTATTGAACCACGCCAGCCTTCCTCATCAGCGTGCACCGTGAAGGAGGGTGAGTGGTATCTTCGAGCTATTGTCGTAGAGTTTACCTGCACTAGGCGGTAAAAAAGTTTCTGGGCAGCGCATCAGTGTGACCGCTCTACTTCTTTCTCGACGTCGACTACTTCCACGACCGCGTCTGCGCTACTTCCTATTCTTCAGTAAGCCAAATTGTATGTCGTTCATGTGATAAATCAACTCTGTTAATATACAATTCTAGAGTATATCGTGAAGTACAATATGTTACCTGTTGTTTTATGCTCTCTAGTCTTTTATTATACTTGCCTCAATATAAAATCTGGAATAAAAATATTATGCCTATTTCCAACAAAGACACAGTAGGTGTCGGATGCAAACCTTATGGCTTAAAAAGTGACTGAGATTGAAAATAAAATCAGTCAACTTATGAATAGAAAATCTTTTTTTCTTATTGCCATTGTAGTATGGACAAAGCACCTCTTTGCGACTGGTGTTATAAACGCTAAGCTTTTTATGTCACAGCTTGTGAGGTGCGCCGGGAGGTTAGTTATGCGGCTGGTTTTAAACGCCATGCAGGGTGTGGGCCGGGGAACTGTTTCTCCACTTTCCCGTTTGAATTCCTTGGTGAGCATAAGTGTATCCACCATTTTCACCATGGTGCGATGCTATTTTTTATACACATTTACCAAACTTTGCACATAGCTATTTCAATGCGCACAGTTATCCTTTCCACGAAGGTGTTTAGGGCCTAGGGTAGGCATTTTTATGTCAAAACCGAAAAACCAAACTGATTTAACTGAATATTTTGGTTTTTGGGTTTTTGATCGGTTTTTATTTTAGTTGTATTCAATTTTCGGTTTCCCGTTTGGTTTATGGCTTCGAGAACTCAATTCTACCAAAGACCGAATCGTCCTCAGCTCATTTCAGCCCACTAACCTAGGTAGCCAAGCCCTAGGATATTACCAAAGAATGAATTCCCATTCACCCATTCCCCAATCCCCCGATCGAATCGATGTCCCACCAAATACCTCAACTCGGCACCGGCGACCATAGGGTAGGGCATGCTCAGCGACATGGGGCAAGTAGGGTGGCTCCCCTGGCAACCGCAAGCCTGGTGGCGACGGCGACAAGAAGGACTGCAAGTTCTCGCTATGCCATTCCGTGTTGCCCACAAGCAACACAAGCAGAAGGGCCACAAGGCGACCGTGCACCTGCCCCCGTTGCCCGCTCTCCAAGTGCCGCCTCCACCTCCTCCTCAAGCTTGAGCGCATCAAGGACTATCTCCTCATGGGGGAGGAGTCCGTCAGCTCGTACGAGCACCTCCGCCCCACCGAGGTGAAGATCGAGTAGAATCG
Source organism: Guadua angustifolia (assembly GCA_036346375.1). Classification (NCBI taxonomy): domain Eukaryota; kingdom Viridiplantae; phylum Streptophyta; class Magnoliopsida; order Poales; family Poaceae; genus Guadua; species Guadua angustifolia. Next base: position 8,819,714 of record CM070507.1, on the reverse strand, counting down.
ATCCAAGGTTGACAACCTCCACGGCACCCCTATGAGCGTTGAATCCCTCGAGGAGATCATCGGCAAGAGCCACACCATCGTCTCCTCCTCCGTCGGCCCCAAGTACTACATCAGCATCCTCTCCTTCATCGACAAGGAGTCAAGGACCAGCTCGAGCCCTCGAGCTCCATCCTCATGCACAACCAGGTTCGAATCAAGGGAATTTGGTAAACCTTTGGCTCTAAATCTCTAATTCCATGTGACCCAAATCTAATGGTTTTTATATGGTTCAATTGGTTTAGGGTTATTCCAAATCATATGTCTTACTGTCCAAACTGGTTCATTAAGTGCGATGGACCTGTTCAGCTAACCATATTTTTTTTGTTTAAATCGGATTAGATTTTTATTTTGGCCTAAGAAATTTAGTAGCTAGTTTCCAAAAAACAAATTATTTTAAAACCAAATAAACCAAACCGATTTAGTCGAAAAAAACTGAATGCCCACCCCTAAAGGTATTATGTTAACCATCAATAATAGGCTGAACACTAGCAAGCTCAAATGATAAAGAGAAAAAAAAGACCAAGCTTGCCCTAAAAAAGGAGGATAATTCATATTATCCCACTCTAAAGATTGGCACTTCAGAAATGACACTCGTTGTATCATTGACATGTGGCACATGTCATTAAAACAACGAGTGATATTTCTTGAAGTACTAATGAATAAAGTGGTATAGTATGAATTATCCCTAAAAAACCCTAGAAATGACAATTTCTGAAAACATGTCGTTAATACATCATCTCTTTCTCATGCAAAAAAAACTCAATCTCTTATTTGAGTATATGTGTCATTATCAGGATTTTTTTTAATGTAGTGACCTCTTGGTTATATTTTCCCCCAAAATGGCCCTGGTGGCGAGGAATTTGCGGATCTAGCCCTATACACGCTAAATTCAGCGGCCGGTGAGCATTGTTTGTTTATTTTCAATTTCTGATATGGAACCAGTTGTCGGTGAGCGCAGTTTAATTTTTTTATTTTTTTTGGGAATTTTCAGCGGTCCAGCACCACTTGAAATTTTATTTTATTTTATTTGTAATTGTGCGCAACAAATTTTCAGCGGCCGAGTACCACTTGATTTTTTTTTAATTTTCTGTAGACCCCGTCCGCTTGATTTTTTCTATTCTTTTTTTTTTCTTACCTTCATTAGCTGTGAGTAGAAAATGGGCCTTACTAGCCTTCATTAGTCTGTCCTCAGGAAGAGAAGAACGGTGAAAATATGAAGCAGATGTGGTGCGTTGAAAATAAAAAATATCAAGCGGACAGGGTTCACTGAAATTTAAAAAATCAAATGGTACCCGACTGCTGAAAGTTTGCTGTGCACGGGAAAAATAAAAAAATAAATTTTCAAGCGATGCTCGACCGCTGAAAATTCCTAAGAAAACATAAAAAAAATTAACTGCACTCGCTGACCGCTTGTTCCGCAAAAAAATTGAAAAAATAAACCGCACTTGCCAGCCGCTGAATTTAGCGTGTACGGAGCTAGATCCGCAAATTCCTCACCACCAGGGCTATTTCCGGGGGAAAAATACAGCCAAGAGGCTACTACAGTAAAAAAATTCCATTATCAGTGTTACAATATTTACCCAAGTAAGATCTTCTGATGAACGGGAAAGATCAAAGATCGGTCGTATTATGTAACGCCCCCATTATGCTTGATTAGATCAAACATAACGGAGATCCCTGGTTACCCCCATTATGCTTGAGTAGATCAAACATAACAGAGATCATCAAATAACAGAGCATGCACGAGTAGAAGCTTTCATTGTCTAGCACATGATACTTTATTCATATGGTACATACAGTGCTTCTTTAGGTCTGATTATGTTGCATTAGACCTATAATACCTTAGTCCAAATTTCTCTCAACTCCCAGCCTACCTCCTCACTTACACTTTTCGTTCTCGCTTCGTGTGAAAGATTTAACTCGAGGGTGCTACGTTTGAACCCAACAGGCGTTATATACTATTACAACTTACTTTAGGCCAGCAACGTAGGATTAATTCCACCCCTGCTCTACATGGGCCACATGAGCCTTCACATTAACGAGCTAAGGTATTACACTCATCCCCTTTAAGGGCTGACATCCTCGGCAACATACTGTATACACGACAAATATTTAGAACCACCCCTCTGTACACAGCCGTGTGTCAAACGTTGGGGTACACAGCTGAGGTGAGGTGAGCGAGAGGAGTGCAAGTCCACGTACCGTGTCTCCTTCAGTTTAGGAAAAAAGATGCTCAAACCTTCATGCAAAAGTTTTGGATTGAATTGTTATATATTTATACTTGATTATAAAATTGAATTATTTAGGGACTGCAATGTAATTACATATTGTAAAAGGACTAGACCTAAATGTTATTGAAAAATTTCTTTTATTGCACTAATTACCTGATTACCATTAGAGCTGTAAAAAAAAGCTTAAGGCTTATGATCAGCTCGATCCCTAGCTCACGAGCTTTACCAAGTTGAGCTCGAATAGCTCGCAAGCTTGATAATTTTATGAATCCATTTGTCAAATATTTATATATGTTAACTTTTACAAAGCTTACTCGAGTTGAGTTTGAGCATTTTTTCTTGTTTAAAACTAATGCATATTGTATTGTTTATTGTTACCAAGCTTTTTTGAAACTATTTGTGCTTGACTAAGCTCGAGCCTATTCGAGCTTAGACTGAGCCAAACTCGTGTCTAGATTCAAGCTCGGACCCCAACTTATGCTCCTCGAGCATGGGAGGCCAGGCTCACTTAAACTTAACTCGTTTAAAGTCCTAATTATGATGCAATTATAGAGACGTACGGTAACTTGTATCAATTATATGCTGATCCTCAAAGTATTTGTGTTACCAATATTTGTTTGATTGCGCACCTGATTTATGCAAGTGTTTTTTTTTTCTATATGGTGATGCGACTAAAGTTGATTTGATGTAGTGATAAAAAATAAAGTGTCTGTGGATTGCGTGATAGCAGGTTAACACTCATAATTGTGGTCGAATTATTTTGTGATGTGTGCCCAAGGTTTATTTGTATTCAAATTGTATATGATGTGCATGGGTATTGCTACCTAGCTTGTAGATCCATGTGCTCAGACAAGAAAGTATGTGTGTGGTAAGTGGCAACTGGGTATTTCCTAGAATCTAAATAAATCCAACCAAACGGAATAGGACTTGCTTCAGCTTAATCGCTTTGATTTTTACACGCCGTGGTTGAATCGCTAGCAACCCGCTCCTCCGGATTCGATTCTACCAAACGCTTTACCAAGAATGTTCGCTTCTACTAGAATCTGAACCGTAAACGGGCCTTAGAAAAGTGTTGATTTATAATCGTCCGTTTTGTAGTGTTACTCATACCGATCTAATTATTTATTTAATTATCATTTACATGAAAACTTAGGAATGAGATAATGTTCCTCGTTGTTTATACGCATTTGGAGTTTGGAAATGATGATAAAATTAATTACAGTGTTACGCACTTCTAATAAAACACAGTGGCTCAATGTGATTTCCATATATATGCAAACTACTGCCAAGATCGAACACCATCAGCTTTGATAACGCAATCTACCGGGTTCGTTGAGCACCTGATGATGCTCATTATCCGGGCGCTCTAAAGATAAAAAAACCTCCTTTTGGATTCATTGTAAAGTTATAGTCTGGTATAAGTCTAGGTTAAAACCCTTAGGGTCAAGCACCCTAGACTTTGAGTTGGTCCTATCAGCTTTTGAGGGAATTTAGACAGGCGTTGCTTACAGTTAAGGGCCTGTTTGGTAGAGCTCCAGATCCTAACTTCATCTGAGATCTGAAACTTGTAGGAAGAAATAAAGTGAATTAAGTTTATATTTTTGGTCTAAAATGTAAACAAGATGATCCATCTTAACACTCTTAATGTACTCATTAGCCTAAATTACTTCCACCACTAAATGGACTAATTGTGAAGTTAAAAATACCCTAAATCTTCTTATCGATTCATGAATCTAGTGGAACTGAAGCCCTACCAAACATACCCTAAGAGTTAAAAAGTTAGTTGGTTTTCACATATACTCCCTCCGTTTATTATTATAAGGTGTATTTTAACTTTGCACAAAGATTAAGAATGCTTTGAAATTGAGAAAGGTATGAGAGAAAATGACTTAGATGTCCTCACTTAATTGTTTTGGAAGATGAAAGATATACTTTGTGTGGGTGGTATAAACAATTCAATTACAATTTTACCCAAATGCGTTTATACGCATTTTCTATAATACTTTGTGTGGGTGGTATAAACAATTCAATTACAATTAAAATCGGTTACTTAAATGAAAACAATTCAATTACAATTTTACCCCCTTTAGGAACGATACTACTCGTCCTTGATTGTGCAGTACATTTGAATTCTAACTGATATGATCTATTAGATTAGAAAGAATGTATAGTTCAGAGTAATTGTTGTGTAGTGTAAAAGAGCTCATATTATATGGACTGGCCGAGAAAGCCAAACCGCGCGTGTCTTCACGTGCAGTCGGTCAGTCGTCGTCAATCCAGCAAGTGATTACAAGCGCATGACTTCTTTCACACACAAGCTCGCACGTGCGCGCGGTTAGAAACTCGCTCGTTAGGCTATGGCTCTTCAGATACAGAATCACTTTCACTAATCACTAATCATTAATTGATTATCCAAATTACATGAGGCTTAATTTGAATACAAAATTAGCCACATCCCACGACATTCAATCGAGTGCATTCATAATCCCGATTGTCAATGATGATTGTTGATCGGTGTTGAGAGTTGACGATGAGCGGATGAGGGTGATGGAGGGGCCTAGGCTCGACGAGCAGAGGCCCTTGTGCCTTTGCATAACTCGATAAAGACGGAACTCGTAGAATCCGAGTCGAATAATCCGACGAATCGTGGGTGAGCCGAGGCTCGGCTCGATTCCACCCTACAAATAAGATTCCGATTCTACGGTCTTCACGTGCAGTTCTCATCGTCGATCCAGCAAGTGACAATCCGCTTTTATTTTAAGTAGAAGCTGTATTTAAACTAAAATGAAGGGGCCTATATATCCCGGGGACAAAAATCACGCAGATAAGACGCCAGAGAGCAGATAGCTGCTGACACAGGCAACTTGCCGTTGCCTTACGGCTTAGGCAACGGTTAAAGCTAAGCGCTGCCTTTTGATGGTTTCACGCTTTGCATGCTGGGAATGAACATGTGTAGGAACAGGATGCTCACCGCTGCATGCATCAAGTTCGCCCTTGCGACCCTGTTACTTCAATCTTATCATCTCTACCACGCTTAAATACGAGAGAAACATACAAAGGAAAAGTTGACCGAGCAAATTCTAGATGTAAGACATGTACGTATGCCATTTCTAGATGGCACGTGCATGCTTTGATTGCTGCGACTGGATCAAGTCCATCTCGAAGTTGCCGTGACATTTGCTCATAAGAGCATCTCTAATGATACCAACTATAAAAAATATCTATATTATCTATAGATAGCATTTAGACAATCTCTAATAGAATAGCTATAGCATTATCTATAAAATTAAATATTTGCCCACATGTAATAGATAATAAATGTCTTGAAATCAGTTATAGCCTGGCTATACATTAGTAGCTGGTCTATATCACTCTTTTTATTTTCTCTCTTTCACCTAAACAAAATGCTGAGATGATACCGTTATAACTAGCTGAAGTGGCATCTTAGAGATCATGCTCTAAGTCCAAACACGCATGCACACACTCAGTCACATCCCGCAACAGCTTCTCGTTGTATAAACTCCTATTGTTCGCAGTATACAGTAAAAAATGCATGTCCGTGCACCACAGCATCAGCCAGACCTGAAGCTGACTCGGAGAATAACACACTAGTCCAGATTGACCAGAGTCGAAACGCAGAGCTCGGCAGAGAGACAGGTAAGGCCGGAAACGAACTGGCTGTCTTGCATGGGACCTAAGCATATGCATATATGCATGCATGGCAGCGAGGTCTCTTTCTTTTTTCCAGAAATTGCATCGCTTGTCATCATAGCCAAAAAAAATCTGCATTGCAAGTGGATAAGGAAATGGCAGGGCTCGACAGCAACGAGGGTTAGCTTGGGTTGCGACCGAATTAAGGAACATGTATAGACATGAGAACATCAACGGAGCAGTTAAGGGAGATGGTCCAATGGACAGGTCCACGGCCACCTCACCGGCGGATCATACACCGGATCGGGACACCTGTACGCCAAGAGCCCATGCAAGTACCATCTATATGCGACTGTCTGTGCTCCGGTTGGGCTTTGCTGGACAGCTAGTGCACGTGATAGGCCGGGAGGAGGCATGCTTCCCCTCCACCGCCCACCCTTAGCTGTGTAGCCTGTAGATATGGCAAAGGTCACCTATAGTATGATCGTTTCCACCTCATACCTACTGATAGTGTTCCCCTTCCACATTCTCTTTCTTCCGTTGTTTCAGTTATCCGGCCGGATATCAGGAAAGTATCCGACCGGATATCAGATAAATATCCGACCGGATATCATGCGATAATCCGGTAAATATCCCACCGGATATATATCCGAAAATATCCGACCAGATATCAAGTAAGCGGTAAATATCAGGAAATATCCGATAGAATATCCGATTAACGGTAAACGATATGGGTTAATTTCATTAATTTGGTTCATTATTGGATAGAGGGAGTAGTTGTTTGATACTGGCACAAGAAATACTACTTTGTCTTTAAGCGTGAACTTCAACAAATCTATCAATAAATAGAGTGGTGATATAATGCTTTTACCTAAATTGATTTGTTCAACATGATGTCTATATGGTTCCATGTATATTCCTTTTTATATGCGCGTACTATCCGCCTATATTATCCGTTTCCGATCCGAATCCGGTATGTATCCGTTCAAGATCGTATCCGAAACTCCGAAATATCCGTGATCCGTATATCGTATTAAGACTTACGTGATTAAGGTACAGTAATGTATGTACACTACCTCACCACTTACATGCTTGATGCTTCCTATGTTTCTGGACATATATTATTCTAGCTTCCAAATTTTGTTCTAAACATATTATTCTCTATTTTATGATAATTTTTTACTTTTTTTTCTTACATACCCCTCTTCTTTGCTTATTTTCAATACCATGTGCTACTATAAATTAGAGTAAAATACATCTTTCAAAAAATAATAAATATCTAATAAAAATGAGTAATACAATATTTTAGTTTATATACATGTGCCTCGCTGATCTAAGATGTTACAATGACATTTAGTGCCTATTTGGTAGAGCTCTACATCTTAGCTTTACACGAGATTTGAAACTTGTAGATTAAAATAAAGTGAATTAAGTTTATATTTTTAGTCTAAAATATAAAGATTCGATAAAACTAGAACCCTATCAAACACACCTTTATAACGGCGTAGACCCTTATAACCGCGTAGATGTTTTGACGACGTGCATGTCTCGGTGGGCAGGGTACACGGCATCTTCTTGACATCATGGCACGGAGGACGCGCGCGATGCTAACGAGTCGACAGTCCTGGTTGTACACAACTCAACAACGCTAGCTTCCTATCTCTCGTACCGCTCCATTCCCTTGTACATTGCGGTGTTGCTTTCTCGTTACATGGGCGCGAAAAGTGACTCTACATTGTTTGTGGCATTTAAAGCCACACTACTTTTGTTGACTTGTGGGGAGAGGCGGGGAGAACCGGTGTTGGGTGCGCAAGTTTCCACAGACAGTTGGCTTGTTAAATCCCTGTACTGTTGGAGTAGACGGAATAATTCTGCCTTGATCGATTGAGAGGGGCTCGTTTGACGTCCAGCTGTTCTCCCTCGAGGTGGGACCGACACCCTACTGTAATTGCACTCTGTGGGCCCCACGCCGGTGGGCTTCCAGAGAAAAGTGTTAGCCGAACAGGGAAAGCATAAGCACATGCTACACATCACAGCTCACGTATTATCTTCAATTCCGTTCCCTTCTCGGCTGAAGTTCAATCAATCGCTGTTGAGCACCGTTGTGGTGTACCCGTAGTGATTACTCGCTCTGTTCGTAATAGATGTTTTAGGATTTTGTAAACAAGTTATGTGTAGAAATATTTTTAAAAAAAATTAGCCAGGAGCTCTGGCATTCAGTATAGAAGAAGAAACACCAGGCGGGCTACGCGCGCACGCACTCCACACACGCACTCACGCACTACGCACCCGCGTCCGAGCGACGTCAAATGCGGGCGGGCTTGCTGCTCAGCGAGCGAGCGAGCCAACTGAGCTACTCGCTCAGCCGCATGTGTGGAAATAATCAAATTACTCTTATTCATTAGCTCATTTATTGCTCTTCAATAGTGTGCTACTCTAATTGATAGTAATAAATAACATTGGAAATAATAAATAGAAGAGTATGTAAAGGAAAAATGGTTAAAACTTGTCGTGAAATTGTAGGACAACAAGAAGAGTCATCACAAGAACTACCGCTGCGGCTTTGGTGGGAACACAGGCCATGGTTCTAATGGCCACAGTCATGGTGGCCATGGCGCTCCGCCTCGATCACCATCCTAGCCATCCCATTACAACCCCTGGATCGGTACGGTGCAGCTGTGGCTTGGCCAGGCCGCGCCCAGCATCCTCATCCCACACCCTCCACAAGCGACTCCGCGGTTTTTCGCTCTCCCTCCTCAAGTCTCTACACCGCCATTGCGTTAAGCGCCCTCCAATCAGGCAATGCGTCTTGGGACATCGCCTCCTAGGGCCCTCTCGTTGATGCCATGAACGCTATGACACTTCAACAGCCCTCCACCTCCGATTGGTTCATGGACATGGAGGCCTTGGCTCATCTAACCTGCCATGCCAATACACTTTCGCCATCCTGTTCCACTTCCCACCCTTCATATGTGGTGCTCGGTAATGACTCCCGCATGCAGATTGTCTCCTCCAGTCATACTATTCTACCCATTCCCTCTCGTCACCTACTGTTAAATGACATTTTTGTTTCCCCTATATTATCAAGAACTTAGTTTTTGTTCACAAGTTTACTACCGACAATTCGTGCTCCATTGAATTTGATCCGTTTAGTCTCTCTGTGAAGGATCTTCAAACCAGAACCGAGATTCTCAGGTGCAATAGCAGTGGCGACTTGTACCCACTTCGCCCTGCCATTTCTTGGGCTCCACACGCCCCCACTGTCAGTAGCTCCGCAAATCTTTGGCATTGTCGACTTGGTCATCTGGGCTGGCAATCTCTTTCCAAATTAATTCATTCGGGTGCTTTGTTGTGCAATAAAACCAGTGCCGGTGCAACTCATTGTCACTCCAACCAGCTTGGGTAGCATGTTCGGCTGCCTTTCTTTTCTTCTGCCACTCGCTCAAATAAAGCTTTTCAACTCATACACTATGACCTATGGACTTCTCCGGTTAGTAGTGTTTTTGGCTTTAAATACTATTTAGTGTGTTTGGATGATTTCACTCAATATGTTTGGACTTTTCCTTTGCGCCACAAGTCTAAAACGTTTGTTACTCTTTGTCATTTTCATGCTTTTGTTTCTACTCAGTTTAACATTGCTATTCAAAGCTTTCAGTGTGACAATGGTAAGGAATTTGACAGCAATGCCTCGCGATCCTTCTTCCTCTCCCACAGCATTCATCTCTGGCTTTCTTGTCCACACACCTCCCAACAAAACGGCAAAGCTGAATGCATGATTCGCACCGTCAACGATATCTTGTTCACCCTTCTCTTTCAAGCCGGTCTAAACTGCCAAGTTTTGGGTGGAAGCTTTACACACCGCCACATATCTTCTGAACACATCCTACCAAAACTCGAAGTTTGGTTGTTGTTGCTATCCAAATTTATCAGCCACCGCTTCTAACAAACTTTCGCCACGCTCTGACGAATGCATTTTCTTAGGCTATCCATCCAATCACAAGGGCTATCACTGTTGGCCACCTTCTCGACCATTGCATGCGCCCTCTCGCCACTGTTGTTAAATACCACTTAGCGATCCATCGTCCAAAGATCGTATGCGTTCAAGGGTCGACACGAGCTCTCCTTCCTGATCTCGCCAATGTCCGTGCCAAACACCTATACTACCCCAGCACCCTTGCCAGTAATTTTCGTGGTTCAGCAGATCAATGCCCACCCTATGCACACTCGTGCTAAGTCGGGCATCTCAATGCCGAAGGTTCCCTTCAACCTCATGGCGATCAACCCTCGTGTCACCAATCCCAAAGTCCTATCGTGGTGCTTTGAAGGATCCTAATTGGCACTCGGCCATGGTCGAGAATACACTGCCTTGTTATCTAACAAGACATAGGATCTCATCGCTCCGCCGGCCAACACCATTGTCGTCTTTGGCAAGTGGGTGTTTCACCATAAACACAACCTAGATGGTTCCCTTGATCGCTACAAAGTGAGATGGGTACTTCGCGGCTTCTGTCAACAAGCCAACATCGACTTCGCCAAGGTGTTCAGCCCCGTCGTCAAGCTGGCCACTATCCGCACCATCCTCACGCTTGCCATCTCTAACGGATGGTCTATTCATCAGCTTGACGTCAAAAACGCCTTCTTGCATGGCACCCTCGTCAAGACAATGTACGCGCAGCAACCCTTTGGCTTCACCGATCCTAACCGGCTGGATCACGTCTACTGCCTCAACTAGTCCCTCTATGGCTTGAAGCATGTGCCTCAAGCCTGGTATAGCTATTTGCTGCCTTCATTGTCTCCATCGGCTCTGTTGGCTCCAAAGCTAACACATTCCCCTTCATCTACAAGCATGGCAACGGCACCACCTACTTGCTGTTTTACGTTTACAACATCATGCTCACAGCTTCCTCTGACTCGCTCATCTCTCGGGCCATTGATGCTCTCCGTCAAGAATTCTCAATGAAGGACCTCGACGCATTGCACTTCTTCCTCGATGTCTCAATGACACGCTCCTCGGCAGGACTGTCTCTCTCAACAAAAATATGCTTCTGAGATAATCGATCGCGTGGGGATGTCATCATGCAATCCATGCTCCACGCCTATTGACACCAGCGCCAAACTATCGGCTACTTCTGGACCGCCCGTCGCCAACCCAGCGCACTATAGGAGTCTCACCGAAGCACTTCAGTATTTGACGTTCACTCGACCGAACATCACACACACGGTATAGCAAGTTTGCCTTCATATGCATGACCCACACGAACCTCACTTCTAGCTGATCAAGAGGATTCTACAGTACATTCAAGGTACCATCGGCTTCGGCGTGCTCTTGCCCTGTATCGAGCCGACATCTCTCATCACTTATTCCGATGCTGACTGGGCGGGGTGTCCCGATACCCGCAAATCAACCTCTGGCTACTGCATCTTCCTCAGCAACAACTTGATCTCTTGGTCTTCCAACCGGCAACCCGCAACTTCCCGGTCTAGTGCCGAGGCCGAGTATCGGGTTGTGGCAAATGCAGTCGCTGAAGCTTGTTGGCCGCAGCAATTGCTAGCCATGCAAGGACAAGCTGTACGCTTTGTTTTTTTACCAACTAACTTTTTTTTCAATCTACCATCCGTAAAAACGGATTTATAAAATTAGCTTCCTTCCTAACTGCAAACAGTACGTGCTCCCGTATTATGACAAGACGTTAGCAGTGTTGGATTATTAGGCATATTAATGATGAATCTATTTCGAAAATAAAATATGACGATAATTGAAGATAGAATAGATGAAACAAATAAACTAGACAGAAGCGATATACCAATTGAAATGTGTATCTCATCCATATTATTAAATAAAGAAAACAGAGATGTGGTTTGTGTGCGCTAACCAGATGACACGAAGACGTAGTCGAACTGGTAGTATGTATCGATGAAGATCAGAAGGCGACGTAGGTGAAGCTGATTATCAGTGAAGAAGCCAGCGAGCAGTCGCGTAAAAACGCTTCCCAAAAACATGATTCGTTCTCTCTTGGTGCAGGATCTCAAGAGCGGATGTTTCGGAGACCTACTCTCTCAACAGTTGGTGCACCGTGCACGCCGGTGAAGGGACGGGAGGATGGATTCAGCGCAGTACTGAGGGAAGGCAAAATGTTCGAGAGATAGATCTAATCTCTACTTTGTGTATATATATAACAGAGACACGACATGAGTTGGCTACGGATTCCGTGTAGAATCCATTCCACGATTCGAGTTAGTTGCGGATAAATTCACATAGTTAATATTGCGTTAACGTAACCGTGTTGACTACTTAGTCCCATACTGCAAAAACTACAAAAGAGAACTGTGATCTGTGCGAGCCGTTGAACCCGATTTCGCTGCACCATTCACGCGCATTTTGCGTATGCGCGCCGCCTAGCATGGCGAGCGAGAGCGCACGTGTGTTCTCTCCTTTCTCTCGTCATGCTCTAGTATGGTGGAGGGAACCTCACCTTATAAGGTGGTCTTCATCCACCTCCACTAGTAATATGGAGCTATTGCATTTTCACCTCTCTTCTACCTAATAAGGCTTTTGGGATTTTACAATAATTATTTATGAATTTAATGGGTCTAACCCAAATAATTCCAACAAACAGTGCCTCCCAATAAACAGTCAAGCTCTCTTTGCTCGGCATCACATCCACACTTATTAATCACTTAAGTGATCACTTCATTAATTGATTATTTGCTTAATTATTCACATATCTTTAATTAATCTTTTACTTAATTAGTCACATGCCTAATTAATCATATTTTCTAGACTACGAGGCATGGCAGCTTGACAAGGACCTGTCGAGCAACTAGTCTATGGCACGTGCTGCTGAGTTCGCCGAGGAGGTGCTACGTTATAGGACCACAACATATAACATAAGTCACCTACCACTGCTTTCGCAATTGGGAACGAAACTGGTTTTGTAAATTCATTTACATGGACTAGATTTAAAAAAAAAAGTATGTCATGGTAAAGAAAAAACTTAGCTTCCCAGAGTCTCGTTGGTTAAACGCCTTTCCAACACATCTTCAGAGGGCAGAGAAAATAGAGACTCCTAGACTTAAAAGCCAACTACTCCGTATATGTATTTAATTAAACTATTGGTAGTATTTTCACTTGGATCGTCTGAGTATAAAAGTAAAACAAAAGGGGGACAAAAAGGCAAAAAGCGCCAAGCTTAGCTCTCTAGTTAAGCTTGCAAACCAAGGGATTAATGGCGAGCTTTTTGAAGGGTAAAGAAGACCCATCTATGTACTTAACCATCTTCATGGGTTTGCGTGCATTGGCGAGCAGCTGTGCGTCTCCCAACTACAATCTTGCCAGGAAGCCCCGCGCAGCCGCACTGCAATGGCCAAGAGCACGACAGTGTCGTTGGCACGGCAGACGCCCCACGCCCACACGAGCGCCGAGCCGACTGCAACTCCTCAGAGCTCAGACACCAAACTGAGGGCGCGTAGTACTCCTACGCGAACAAAAGGTTTTTCAAATTCAAGCACAAGTATATAGCCCAAACCAAAAGGCTGCACTACGAAAAACGTCACCCATGCATCTCCAGATCTCCACACGGCACACACCTTTTCTGCCCGTGCCGTGCTGCGACAAAACCAGAGGAAAAATCTCACCACAAACCTGGGCACCTCCTCCAAGGCTCCAATTCAAGCAGCCCTGCAAAGTGCATACCCTGCGGCCAACTGATGGCATGAATGGAGCAATTTTTGGAGTCAACCGGTAAAGCAGAGGGGCTGCAGTGCAGGGCCACGCCCACGTCGCAGGCAGAGAGCTAATGATTCTTGTCTCTGGCTGTGTATACGTGTTAAGTAAGGTAGCGTCCAAGCAAGTTGTTTTAAATTTTAACCGCACTGCGCCGTACGCGCACTCATTTACCACTTCACCAGACATGCGCAAAGTTTACAGTGGAGATCAATCAGAGACGCAGGACAACAAGATAAGGTACTGCGTGTGGGAATCATTTGATGAGGTCTGTCAGTCCAAAGATCTCGAGTTCAAGCCGCTACGTGTCCACGGAGGCACAGGCCCTGCAACACAGTAACGAAAAGAATTGCGGGCCCAGCACAGGGTACTGGGGAGTCAGCCAGCCAGGCAGGCAGCCGCGGGGACGAGCAAAACCAAAGGTAGCTTACCAGTGCTAGCGCTAGACGCGATGGCGGTGAGAGAAGCCCAGGCCCCAAGGACCTGATCTGACCGGCCGGCTCGGCCCAGGCAGGGACATAGGACCACGCGGCCTCGGCTTTACCAGACAGCACACGCACGTGACGGCACGGAGGAGGCATGCCCCCTCTCGACTCAGGACCAGCTCGTCAGCCACATCCCGCCTCCGTCCTCACGCTCCAGTGTTGCGCTGACCCGTGGAACCGTATGTCAGTGGGCGCGTCCAACAAAAATCATAGTGTAGAACTAGTTTTTTTGAACTAAGTGTAGCACTAGTCAGTGATTAAGATATGTGCCATCTCTCTTACCAACCGTCGCATTTAGCTGGTTATGCCGTCTGAGACACGTAGAGAAAGAGGGGGCTGGCCTAAGGGAGAAGAGGGTGGAGTGAGCATTGACCGCCGACGAGGTTCATATAACTTTTTAGAAAAAAGAATGAAAATTTATTTATTTATCAGGAAAAGCGATCGTTGGATCCGACATCGAGACAGTGATGATCCTTGAGATCCAATGCCAACGCCATCTTTTTCCTCTTTGGTTGTCGATGTCTTCTTCCTCCCGACAATCGATTAAGCTGGTAATGCGTTGCCACAAGGTTGTATCCAACAGCAACAGACTAAAGGTCACTAGATTTGCCACTAAGACGATGGGGGATAGTGATGAAGGAATAGCGTGGGACACCGGGGAGGGGGGGGGGGAGGTGGCTAGTGCAAAGAGGAAGCTATGGTGGAAGAGGATGAGAAGAGAGAGAGAAGACGATAAAAGTACAGAGAGATGGCGAATGTGCTGGATGAGTTATGGAAGAAGATAAAGAGGAGATGTAATATTTGATGATGAACTAGACTAATGGGATAAGTTAGTTGATGATGAATTGGACTATGCATATGATGCTTTTTTTTATCAAAGGATCGCTTTCGTGCTAAGCCAGCCTAGACATAGGCCAGTCGATTTTGTTGTGCCACTCATCATGTCGAGTTTCTAGTCCCAACAAGGTACATCATTCATGCCATGCCGACTCAGCCCAAAGACATTCGTACTATGCCGTGCTCGACGGCTGTGCCTAGGACCAACACAAAAAGGCATGGTTCATTGCATAGGTCTAAGGTGCTGCACCCGCGATTAAGCAATAGGATGTGTCGCTGGGGGAGGGGAATGGCATCAACAAGAACTCCACACAATTCCACAGACACTATCATCTCCTATCCTTGTGACTATCGTGTTCCACGTGGGGTTTGGGCCCATCGTAGGCCTCTATGACTGTCGGATTTGAGCTACTTGTCGCCGGCCATCGAGACTCCACCATGACCAAATCTTGCCTAGGGCGGCTACATCTAGCAGACCCCGTGTCTCCGTCATCACCCACTATGTGTTTGTGTCCCATGACCATGATGGCCAAGTGGCCACGCCTCCTCGTTGAGTGTGGGAGCTCCACATATTCACAACCATCATGAGCAACTGGGACCTTTACCATTTGCTTTCTTGCAACCCTATGATGGACACTCTCGCATTCGTCCTCAACAGCATGCCCAAGTGTGTCCACCTCCACAGCCAATGCCTCCACTGCATGATCCTCTTGTTGTTTCGGGAAAGGCTTATACTGTGGCACATGTCTTCTCATAGAGGTCATGAGGTTCCCGTGAGCCATAAGTGTCAAGATTGTTCCCGCATTATAGTTGTGGGTGCTCGGCTACTTGGAGCTTTTGCTGGTCATCGAAGGCGAGCTTGTCGAAGGAGGCGGTAGTGCATAGCTCGACAAGGGGATAGTTTTCAAAAAGGAGAGAAGTGTGAGAAGAGGGTAAGTAGCAGTGGCATAGAAGGTATTACGATTTACACGTGCAGATGGAAGCAAGGGCAAACTCGTCTCTATTCACCTTTGTCGTGACAAGATTACCCTAAAATAGTCAATAGTGATACGAACGGGCACGACTAGCTAAATATGCTGCACACAAAGGAGATGTCACTTTACAATAGGAACTAAGGGAGCTAGAATAATTGTAATAGCATATAAATTTTTTTCCTCGATATTTGGTCTCCCTCTCTTTCCTTTGATGATTTGAGCACCCGTTTGCTTAACATAGACTGCGTGATCCATGCTAGAGTTGTACTTAGGAAAGAAGAAGTTGTTCCAGAGAAGGAAGGAGACCCGCCAAATGGGCGATCGAAATGACTCAAAAGAATAGTTAGAGATACCTACTTCCAATATTCTATAAAAAGGAATATGTCCATTTCACACCTCCAAACTATCAAAGAAGTCAAAATAACCCCCAAACTATAAAACCAATTATTTAACACCCTTATCTATTAAAAACAGATTAATTAACACCCTATGGTGGTTTTGTTGACATAGCAATCTCACAGGGTTATTTTGCCACCTAGACGTGTTCGCATGGCAAATGTGGATGGCTTTCGGCTTATTTGGTAGCCTAATAAAGTGGTGTGGGTATACTACTTTATCTTCTTCCCCTAAACAATTTAAATCACATAGAGAAAAACCAAGTGCAGGCAGTCGTGGGTTCTCATAGGCAAGCTTAGAGTCGTCAAGGGAAGTGACAGCGCCAGATGGCAACTCCAAAAATGGACTGCTATAACAACTAGAAGCTCATGGGTGGTGATGGCACAATGGAATGCAGTCTGCAGTAGCCAGAAAGCTGCGCATGACGATGGCTATGCATAACCTACTATGGCAGCGACTAAACGACCACTAAATCAAAAAAAAATTTGAGCGTGTCATGAGCATCTAAAGGAGGTGGGAAGCTCATTGGAGTGGCTTGCGGAGCCAGAGGTGAGTTGGGGCAAGCTAGAGAAGTAACCTAAGGATGGTATGGATGGCACGTCTTAGCAGCAGTGACCTGGCAAGAGATCCCAAATCACAGGTTGGGGGAAGGAACATGGTAGTGAAGGGATATTCCATGTCAAAGAAAATTGTGCGAAGCTCACTGGAGGAAGGACGGTGTTAACGATGGTGGTTTTCGATCGGATCCAAAGAAAACGGTGGTGCCTGTGCTTAAGTGAAGGAAACACACAACTGAAAGAGTTTTGCTTATGGTTTTGTGAAACATGGTTTGACACGAGTATTTTGGAGAGTGTTCACAAGATTTGACAGTATGAAAAAGTGGAGATAACAAAAATGGCCGTTGTGTATGGCAAAGCGTGACCCCTCATCCTTGGTAGAGCCCCCAATTTCATCCTCATCCTCTGCCACAGTTGCCAAGTTCTCCTTGAAGCCACCACAACTTCCTTGCATCATTGGCTCCTCATTGGTGGAATCCCACACCTTCTCCTCCTCCTCCTCCTCCTTTGTGGCTACTATGGCGGTGGCCGTAGCGGGACGCTGATTAGGAGGGGAGGGCATGGCGAGAGGGGCTTCCTTGCTTAGGGTTCAACGGTGACAAAAGGTTTGGTGGTAGGCTTCAAGGAAGGGGATGGGGAGGGAGAAGGGGAGGAGGAGAAGGTGGTGTGACCTGGCTCTTCTTTCGCATGAGAAGAGAGTGGGTGTTGCTGAGGCTAGTGTTATGAAAAACGATATGCACTCGATCGACGAACATGGTATCACTAAGCGATTAATTAGAATTTAACAGATGATTAGGCGTTCTTATTAATATATTTATTTACATTTAGAATTAATTAGAAATATTTTAGTTACCTAAAGTAATTAAATTATCACTTCACAAAATATGTTTTACATTTCATTGTTTATACTTCATACAAAAGATACATACCATGAACATTATGACATAATATTTATAAACTAATTTATCATACTTAGTGTGGAATACACGGATCCCGAGTATTTGCTTAATGGGCCGTCTGGATTATCCGAAGGGGGTGGGCTAAGCCAGCCATGCAAAAGTGGGACCTTCCAGAAGGCCTCAGCCATGCGCAGCAAGGGAAAGACCGGGAAAAGGTGTCGACAAGATTAGGTGGGCAGCGCCTGCGCCCCTACAAAGGGTGGCTCTGCCCCTGCATGCTACTGTGCATGGTCGGCCAACTACAGGACAACCTCTCCTCTGCGTCCAACCACCCTTGCTACGCTTCAACAACCTCCACTACTGTATACAGGCAACCCCCCTCTGCTGTATAAAGAGGAAGGGAGCTTCGAGAGAGAAAAGAGAGAGAACTTGTAAGAAAGAACACACTCCCATACACCAAGAAACACCGAACGCAGGACTAGGGTATTATCTCCATCAGAGAGCCCGAATCTGGATAAATCTCCTTGTGTCTTGCGTTACCGTCAAGCTCAGATCTTCCGCCTTGCCCAGTTCACTCTTCTTTATTGCCGATCATAAACATCGACAGTTGGCACGCCAGGTAGGGGCAGCGCGAAGATCATCCTTCCCGAGTTTGATGGCGGCACCAATGATCACCGCTTCCTTCACTGACCCACCAGCCTTCCGCTTTGGAAGCCCGGACTTCAGACTGATGGTCTTGGCAAGCTTGCTTCTCGTAAGGTGGTTCGCCCACCACGGGAAGATCTCATCGTTCCCTCACCCGAGCTCCAGTCCGGATCGAGGAGCGCTGCGGCCACCCGCTCTCAAGGAGCCTTCCGTGGCGTCTTCGCGATTGAGGACGATCGGACCGATACCCTGCACCAACAAGAAGCTGCAGACACAGTGGAGGCGGAGCGTCTCTGTCGCGCGGCCCGGGAAGAGCCCGCGAGGTCCCTCCAGAATCGGGGGCGCAACGTCAACGAGGAGTTTCTACAGGCGAAGAAAGGGGACCAACTGGTCTTCCACACGTCGCAGCAGAACATCGTTGCTTCCAAAGACACTGCTCGACACCTTGAGGCCAATCCTTGGCTCTGACAGCCCCGCTGCCCCGATAGTGGCCCAAGTCAAGGCCATGGTGACGGCAGCAGCTGTCTAACAAAAGTAGGAAGCACCTGTGGAGAAGGCACACTCTCGTGCCCGCGCGGCTACCTAGACCGACAGCAGTCGGACTGCCCAAAGTCGGCTTAGAGGCAGTCGGCCGGAGCCTCAACCGCGATCTCCGCTTGGATCTTAACGCCAGGCGGCGTGAACGAGAAGAGGGGGAGCGGCACCGGCGCGAGGACGACTACGAACGTTTCGGCATCAGCTATGATGGCCGGGACGATCGCAATGGCCGACGCGACGACCATATCGGCCGCAAGGATCACAATCGCCGGGCCGGGAGTGACGATGGGGATCACCGAGACGGGACGCCGCCGCGCCGGTCGCCACGACGGCGTAGCAGCGGGCCCATCGATGGGGTTCGCGCGTTCACCCCCCGACTTCGCCGAGTGGTTTGGCCCGAAGGCTTCAACCCTAGGGGCATCGTCAAGTTCGATGGAGAAAGAGACCCGGAGGCCTAGCTGCAGGTTTATGCCTTCGCAGTCAAGGCAGCCGGGGGCGACCAGAACGTAATGGAGAATTACCTGCCGGTCACACTCGCCGCATCAGCTCAGGCCTGGCTCATGGGACTCCCAACGGGTTCTATTGATTCCTAGGGAGATCTCTGTGAGCAGTTTATCTCAAACTTCCAAGACACCTATGAGAGGCCTGGGACCTCGTGGGACCTCTACCAGCTTCATCAGAAGAAGAACGAATCTCTGCAGGAATTCATTCGGCGCTTCATCCAAAAGAAAAATACCGTTCGGGATGCCTCAGAAGCGGTCGTCATCGCTGCCTTCCAGAAAGGAGTCAACGACCCCGACTTGATCAAGAAGATGTCCCGGAGTCCGCCGACCACCGTCAGGGAGATGTTCGCCTTGGCCGATCGCTATTCCACGGCCTCGGACGCCCTGGCGGAACGTCAGGAAGATCGCCCGCGGCAGAAGGACAAGAAGGACCACGCCGAGTCCTCCAAGCAAAGGGATAAGAAGTGTGGGCCTGGAGAGCTGGTCACTGCAGTCGAGCGCGGTCGGCCCCGAGTGCCGCGGAGCAACGATTACGATGAGGTAATGGATTCCGTCTGCCCTTTCCACCCCCATGGGAAGTATGCGGCCAAGGACTGTTACACCCTGAAAAGGTTTGCCCGGGAGAGTAGCAATCGGGCAAACCGAGGCAAGGGCGAGGCAGCGAAGAAGCAAGATCCACCTGAAGATGACGGGGGCGATTACCAAGCAATTGAGCGCGAGCTCAATTATATATTCGGAGGCTCGGTTGCGTATGAGTCCAAGCAGAAGCAGAAGCTTACCGCTCGGGAGGTCAATGCTGTAACACCAGCGACGCCCCGATTCCTGAGGTGGTCCGAGGTCCCGATCACATTCGATCACTCGGTTCACCCCGATTGCGTCCCGTTCCCGGGACGATATCCTCTGGTCCTGGACCCTGTCGTGCGCAGCGTCAGGCTCAAGAGGGTGCTGGTCGACGGAGGAAATGGGCTCAACGTTCTTTTCTACAAAACCTTCGATGATATGAAGATCCCCCGCACCGAGCTGAAGCGTGGATCGTCGCCATTCCACGGGGTAAGCCCCGGGACCTCGACGGTACCACTCGGGCAGATCACACTCCCGGTCACTAATATTTCCTTTAAATTTGTAGATTATTATCAAGTCTGAGGAATTTATAAAAATTCTTATAGTACTACTGTCCTGATAAAAGCTAAGTACAAGTATTGCATCCATAAATTTAATTGAGCAATCAAAATAGGTTTAGAGTTTTTGAAACTTTAAAGAAGGGTGCTGGGCCAATTCTTAAACTCTCCTAAAAATTTTGGAACATGATCACACTTGAGCAAATTTATAAAGTTCTAATAAGATTACTGTCCCATTTATGTTCCTTCTAATTTTGATTTTTCAAAGATAACAAATAAAGTTCACTTCTTTTGAAATTTTTTATGTATAATCCTTGACTACTAAATATAATATCATAAATTTTTTAAAGTGTGATCAAGCTTGTACATTTTTA
Source organism: Guadua angustifolia (assembly GCA_036346375.1). Lineage (NCBI taxonomy): Eukaryota > Viridiplantae > Streptophyta > Magnoliopsida > Poales > Poaceae > Guadua > Guadua angustifolia. Next base: position 8,798,745 of record CM070507.1, on the reverse strand, counting down.
TAAAAATATGATAGTGCTTCGATTAGTTTTATAAAACGCTTCAAAAATTCGGTTTTTAAAAAATTTTCATTGAAGATGATATTCTTAAGAGATACTGTCCCAGATCCAATCAAAAAAAGTTAAAGTCTACTCAAAATTTCTAATAATAATGTAGTAATTTGATTTTTAACCTCATCCGGAGTGCGTGACATAATCCATGCTAGTGCGTCTGAAAGAAATTCCAAACAAGCAGTAAATATAGTGTACTACACTACTACTAGTATTAGCCTAGTAGGGCCATATATTAACTCAGCCTACGGCTGCAGCTAGTAGTACTCTGCACGGGCTAGCTTGAACCTTAGAACGTACAGTATACTATGCTTTTTTTTTTTTACTTGCATAGATATCTAATTATGTATGAAGGGTATATGCTAATTTCTTACACTTTTGTTAGCGTAAAGATTTGTATACTTATGTACCTGTGCGTTGTAACGAAAACTTAATTTGTATAAAAAATTTATTTGCAAAAAGTATTAATTTTGTCTGAATAATACTATTCAATATGAATGTACAATAATTGAAATTCAATTTACGATAAAAAAATTATTTGTAAAGAGCATTAACATTGGTAAAGGTGGATAATTAAAGAGCAGAATAAAGATGAACAATTTTGATGAAGTGACGTGAGAAGAAACTCTTGCTTTATATAATAGAGATTAGGATAGTAAGTATAAAAGCAATGCTCTTAATTAAATCATGTCATGTGTTTACAAACAATAAAATTGTAGTTTTGAGTTGTCCAGAAGAGAAAGATGGGTAATGTCGCAACTAGGGGGAGCTGGTTTGAGCTGAAAGGAGATATTACTAGTTTTTCTTTTATCTTGTGACCTATATGTTAATGTACTGCTTTTTTTAAAGGACGTGAGAAAGCACGGATTATCACCGCTAACTGGCATTTACATGTAGCAGAGATATGGGACTCGGGAAACCATCAATCGCGTCCCAGCATCAACAGTAATGTGGACTAATGGCTGTCGACTTCTTTTGCATTTTTTGTGGGTGGCGCTGTGGTGGCCGTCCGCTTCAAGTCCACACCTCCATCTAGCTGTAGCTAGCTGTTCCCGCCAGATCCCCTCTCGGTGACAAGACAACTACCACACCTGTCAAACCCTATGCAGCTGACCCATATGTTTCCATCACCGAACAAAGCAACTGAACTCGTCAAAACCACCATTATCAACACTCTTTCTTTTTTTAAAAAAAAATAAACCCTGGTCGAAACTAACTGCTCCACTTAACTCATTAGGAAGAGCCTACTGACTTCACTTGTACGTTTGCGTTGCCAAACGTGAGCTAATTTGCGTGGTACAGTAGCATTGCATCTGAGGTTCTGAACTGGGTCGAAGCAATTAACGATCCAACGAACGATACACAGTTCCACACACACTTTAATTTCTCGCGTAGAAGTGGGAGCCTGCGTGAGTCGAAGTGTCAAGCGACGAGAGGTCGAGAGGACGCACTGTTGGAGCCTTGGAGGCTAGGTGAGTTGAGTCCCATCAAATCATCGAACTACCCGGTCCTTTTACGTCAACAATGTGGCTAAGGTCGGGCGTCCAAACGGGGCCACTCACGTGGTGCGGAGCGAGCAGCGAACACACGCGAACGCGCGAAAGGAGGCAAGTCGGGTAGTTGTTACTTCTGGCTCGGTAGCTGGGGTCGCCATCGTCAACTGCTCACCTCGCATCTCCTGGTACGCTGTTACCGATGCGCCGACAGGCTTTGTCCTTCGCGCATGAAAGCTCCCTCCCGATTAATGGCTAGTACCGGGGTTGGTTAGCTCTACTACTGTCGATTGGATCGAAGATAAAGATCGTTCTGAACTCTAAGATTGTGTGTCTGCGTGTGTGTGTGTGATGATCCAAAGCCGCTGTGCTGTGCATGGATGGACCATGGCATGGTGGATGCATAGCTCATGTATTGTACGGCTGTGTTTATGTGTACAGGGTACGGCATACGTAGGGTCTGGCCATCGCATGTTCGCTGTTTCATAAATCAGTTGGTGTTGGGTCATGCCAGTTTTTGGCATCCATGTGCAATTCCCTTCCGGGCCGAGCAGAGGGCGGTGGTCGGGTGGTAAAAGTGCCTCGCAGAAGTGCACCGATTGGTACAGTTCTTTGCCGTCTCCCCAGCTTGCTTCGCTACGGGCTTCACGTTGGGCCTCGGCTGATATGGAGTAGAAGTGGGCCGTGGCGGGCGTATAAGATGGGCTGGACAAGTGGCAAGAGGATTGTTAGGGCATACGAGGGTGTGTCCTTTTGGACCGAGAGGTGTGGTAGAATTTAGGGAGTGTTTGGGGCATTTCTAAATTCCACTAAAATCTATGGAAATGGTGAAGAGGGATTTCTACTCCAGAAATTTGTGGAGTTGAGCAGGATACATTAAGAGTGTTTAGGTAGATCATCTTGTTTACATTTTAGACTAAAAATATAAACTTAATTTACTTTATTTTAGCCTATAAGTTTCAGCTCTGAGCTGGAGCTAGGATCTGAAGCTCTCCCAAACAGGGCCTTAGATGGTCTCGACTCTCGACTTTGTTGGGCTTTCTTACACATGAAAAGCAAGCCTTCTGGTTATTTCTAAGCATTGCTTTAACGTTTTTTCACTCAATATAAGTTGTATAAATTTTAAAGTAAATAAAAGAATAAGCAATCATCATTTGTCATTATTTTATGCTTTAATATATTTATACAACTGTTAAAAAAATATATAAAAACACCTCTCTTATTTTATAAGACATGGTTCAATTTAGTTCGGTCCTCTCTTGTTTTTAAGACATGGTTCAATTTAGTACGGTCTTTAAAGTTAAACTTTAACCATTAACTTTATCATAATACTTTTGTTCATATCTACAAGATCAAAACTATAGAAAAGTAGTTTCAAATTAGTCTAGCGATATTATTTTTGTGTCATATAATCTATATATTATAAACTAAGAACTAAAAAATTGTGAACATGGTGAACGCCTTATAAAAATCGTCCGATGGAGTATTTGAGAGGACTTGGGAAGGCAAGCCTGAAATTTAACGATTCCGGAGCGAGCACAAAGTCGCATTCAAACGGCCCGAACGTAAGCATCGAGAAGAGAGTAGAAGCGACGACGAAAGGTCTCATCCATCAAAAGAAGCGCAATCCTCTAAAAAACAAAAGAAGCGCAAAACGAAAAGCATCACAACGACTCAACGATGACTTTATCCAGTCCCTGAAATTGCTCGTGGCAAGCGGCGGGTACTGTCCGTATGAATCCACAAAGGCTAATAACACCAAAACCGCGAGTGATTACAGCAATAAACTGTCCCCAAAAACAGCGCCGATCACACGGCATATATCAAAGCAACAGCGTCTCTGTTGCAGAATTTACCGTACCGTACACAGAGTTTACCGGATGCTAGCTTCTACTCGACGACGTCGGTGGATTTCTGCACCAGCACGACGCCTAGGGTGATGGCGGAGGCGTAGATGGAGTTGGGCACCTTGCGCACCACCTTGCCGACGCCGGGGACGCCCTCGGTCGCCCTCTTGGTCGCCAGCGCCAGCGCCGGGGCGGCGACCAGCGTGACGAGCAGCTTCAAACTGATCGCGCAGAGCGAGTCGGCAGTCAGCTTCCGGATGAACTCCGCGAACTCCTCGCGGTCCAGGAGGCCGTCGAGGTTGTTGTCACCCTGCATGTTTCAGAAATCAATTAAGGCTGTAACATATTGATATCAGCCGAGACAAAATGGGGGAGAAAAAGAATCAACAGGAACCAGTACATAAATCAATGAAACATCCGTCAAGGAAAAAAAATACAAAGGCTATTTAGATGTATCAGGGGGATAAAAATGAGTTCAGACATCAGAGTCGTAATTCGTAAACAATACTATGTCGAACATCTAAGCCGCATCACAGCCAACAAATTCCACAGGAACAATTAAGCTAAAACATAAGAGTCAGAGAAGAAAAGAGCAGAAGCCAAGATTGCTTTCAGTAGAAGAAACAACTGCAGAACACGATATCCAGTTGACCAAACTAATAAAAATGAGACGAAAAGGAGAGAAGATTGTGGTTACATTCATCAACTCCTTGAGCTTCTCCTTGGATGGGGGATCGTAGTGCGGCCCCGGCAAGTACTTGTTGATGTCACTGCCCAAAATAATAACAAGGACCAATCAGGAAGAACATCTGATAAGAATGACATTAACAAACAGCACGACAGGCGCCAGAACATATAGGATTCGATCGGCCGTTCTACTTGTAGACGCAGAGGACTGCGATGTAGACCTCCTCGAAGGTGAGGACCTCCTTCTCGCGCTTCGTGGTGTCGTCAACATCAATGAGCCGGTCGAACACCTTGTCGGTGATCTTCCTCACCTGCCTCTCCTTCCAGTGCCTCCCTGCACCAATTCGACCCGTCTTTCATTTTCCAGAAGCCGCTGTTCCCAAGTCTGAATCGAGAGCTGAGAAGGTAAGGCGAATCGCATGATGGTGTAGGGGTGGGATACCTTGGAGCTTGTCTTGGAGAGACGCCCAGGCTTGCCCCATGGCGACGGTGGAGACTGGAGAGGCAGCGGAGAGACGGATGGGGGGTTTGGAAAAGGGTGAGGAAAATAAAAGTATCTCCGTGGAGATCGTGACTCTGGCTTAGCCTAATCTAATCCTGTGGACTGGACACTCTCGCGCCTGGGATTTTGGTGGTTTCCTGGGAGCTTATGCTATGGGTACTCTACAAGTTTTACCCAGGGCTAGCACACAGTGCTAATGCTAACATAAACAACACCTCTATATTTTTTTTAAAAAAAAAGAAAACAAAAATAAAGCATGAATAAAAGAGACTTTAGTTTTTTAAAAACTTAAAAGATACTCCCTTCAGTTACAAATAGTTGTTGTTTTGGATGTAGATATAGTCAAAATTTTGAAACTTTGATTGTCAATATTTTTTAAATATTTAAATTGGACACACAAAAATCATATCTGTAGATTGATCTAAAAGTACATTTATAATATTATAATATTGTTAGGTTTTTATAAATATATTATAGTAGAAATTAGTCCTTAAAGTTGTGTTTTGAAGACTATGTTAATATCTAAAATAATAACTATTTGTGATCTAAGGGGAGTTATTAATTGGTGGAAAAGTTTAAGCTCAAACTTGAACTATATATAAAAAAGATCAATCCGTTTGTTAAAATTGACAGCGAAGCAAAATCGCTTGTTCATATCTATTTGCTAAAATGGACAGCTTTACAATTTGCAGATCTTGCATACCTCTAGGCCTGGGCATTCGGTTATTTCGGTTTATACGGTTCGGTTTTTTCGGTTTTTCAAAATTTCGGTTTGTGAGAATTGGGAACCGAACCGAAACCGAATTTTCGTAAAAACTGAACCGAATTAACCGAACCAAATCGGTTCGGTTAATTCGGTTTTTCGGTTAACCGAGCAACCAGAAACTCAGCTGAAGCCTGAAGCTCAACGTGAAGCTCAACCTGATTGAATGAGTCAATAGCACAACCTGAACAATAATAGCATTGCACAACCTGGATGAGCCAACGACCGAACCAGACAATAAATCTAAAGCACTAAAGCAGACAATACATTTAGAAACCAAATCTAACCGAAGCTTACACATATGACATAATACTTAACACATAACACATAAAACTGAATGAGAACAACAGCACAACCTGAATGAGTCAATGAGACAAATAGACAATGACCGAAGCTTACATATAAAACTTAACACAGAACTGAGTATCTTTCAACACATGACAGTCACAGAAGGTAAGTCCAGAACAGAACCTGAGTACCTGACAACAAATCTAAAGCAGGCTAGCAGCACATAGAGCTTAACAGTTAACACATAGAGCTTAACTCAGCAGTCGCGGGATGGGTCTGCTGGATGCCCGGATGGGATGGCCCGCCGGCCGCCGCTGGACGCCTGGACGCTACTGGCCCTAGCCGCAAGCCGGTGCGACCGCCGCCACCGCCGTCTTGGGATCGCCGGGATGGGAAGCCGGGTAGGCTAGGGTTTGCAGCCGCCGCAAGGGGCAAGGGCGCAGGGGCAAGCCGCAAGGGCTGAGTCCTGAGTGGCTGAGTGATTTACTGATTTGGGGATTTGGTTTGGGAGTCGGGACTTTGGCGAGTGTGGGCTGGGCTGGGACACTGCAAGCGGAACATGGCCACACGGAACAGCAAGCGAACTAGCGAAGTGCAGCCCGGTCTGTTGGTAATTCGGTTTTGGTCGGTTCGGTTTCCTAAACCTTAAAACCGAACCGTAAACCGTAAACCGAATTGTGCTAGAAAAAAAACCGAACCGAAAACCGAAAACCGAAAAAACCGACAATTTCGGTTATTTCGGTTCGGTTCGGTTCGGTTTTCGGTTTTCGGTTTAAAAATGCCCACCCCTACATACCTCCACTATGATGTCTATACTTCGCATTGTGGCACGAAGAAATGAATAAATAATAGTTTGCTTTAGTTCAGGTACCAATCGCATGATCGGATGGTTGGTGACTAGGAATGCAAACGCTTTGAGCTGGAGTTGAGTGTGGCCTGAGCTCAGCTCCGTAAGATTGAGTAAGCTCAGCAACAGTAAACAATTTAATATATATTATTTTTTAATAATAAAAAATATTCAATCTTAAGTTTATCTTGAGTAAGCATGGTAACCGTTAATATATAGTAATTTTAATAACCATTTGTAAATTTATCAAGTTCGTGAACTATTCAAACTCGGCTCATTTAAAGCTCAAATTGAGCCTAGAACGAGCCGAGCTCGAATAGCTCGTGAGTCTTTGCATTTTTTTACAGCCCTATTAGTAATGGTAATAAAATATCTTTCCGCGTTAGTTTTAGAATAGTTCTCTTGCTGCGAAAGAGAAATTATGTGTCCTTATAGCTCGGTGACAAAGTTCAGATTACCAAGGACTGAAAAAAAAGACTGTTTTACACAAAGACAACAGTGTTTTACAACACAAGCCACAAAGGTGCTCAAATCTTGAAGGCTGAAACATTGTGTCAGCAGCTTAGTCAAAAAAATTGCATTTTGGTTCTTTTACAAATTACGAATAGGTTCTTCACGATTTTTTGTGAGGGGAAGATATTTTCTCTGAAAATCGCGTTTAGGTCCCTCATGCGCCATTTTACGGAAAGAACCTCCCGTTAAATTAAAATCGTGAACAAGCCCTTTTCTAATTTTTCAGGATAGCAGACAGGTCCAAAAACGTAACATTCAGGTCCTTACTCCTTACGTCTAGATCATTTCTCCGTTTTTCCTGGGAAAAAAATATTTTCGTCACTAGAAATATGTGTGCAGCTCTATCTTTAGACTTTTTTCCCAACTCGATTTTCCATCTCGATCTCTAATATTTTTTAAAACATGTATTATTACTCGGTGAACGCGTAGAGTGTTAGACTCGGCAAAAAAAAGGTTGTCATCTCTAATAATTTTTCACCTTTTTTCCTCTAGACTTTTCCCCACCGCGGTTCTCCAGCTCGGTTTCCAATATTTTCCAAATAATTCATCGAAATAGATATTTTTACAACTCTATCTCTCTATTTTTTTCCCCCGTTTTGCTCATTATTTCGACGATTTAGGAAATAAGACGCCGTCGAAAAAAAAATCCTACGAAAAAACGACGCGCGCGGCATGTTACGCCGCGAATTTTTTTTGTGTTCTTTAGACTTTTTTCCCAACTCGATTTCCCATCTCGATCTCTAATATTTTTTAAAACATGCATTATTACTCGGTGAACGCGTAGAGTGTTAGACTCGGCAAAAGAAGGTTGTCATCTCTAATAATTTTTCACCATTTTTCCTCTAGACTTTTCCCCACCGCGGTTCTCCAGCTCGATCTCCAATATTTTCCAAATAATTCATCGAAATAGATATTTTTACAACTCCATCTCTCTATTTTTCCCCCCGTTTCGCTCATTATTTCGACGATTTAGGAAATAAGACGCTGCCAAAAAAAAATTCCTACGAAACACCGCAAAAATTTTTGTGTTATTTCAACCGTTTCGCGCATTATTTCGACGATTCAAAAAATAAAAACGCTGCTGGGAAAAACAATTCTACGGAAAAACGTTCACGCGCGGCGTGTTACGCTCATCTCGATCTGTAATATTTTTTAAAACATGTATTATTACTCGGTGAACACGTAGAGTGTTAGACTCGATAAAAGAAGGTTGTCATCTCTAATAATTTTTCACCCTTTTTCCTCTAGACTTTTTCCCTACCGCGGTTCTCCAGCTCGGTCTCCAATATTTTCCAAATAATTCATCGAAATAGATATTTTTACAACTCTATCTCTCTATTTTTTCCTCCGTTTCGCTCATTATTTCGACGATTTAGGAAATAAGACGCCGCCGAAAAAAAGAAAATTTTCCTACGAAAAAACGTCACGCGCGCGAGAAATTTTGTGTTCTTTCAGCCGTTTCGCTCATTATTTCGATGATTCAAAAAAGAAAAACATCACCGGGAAAAAAAATTCTACGGAAAAACGTCACGCGCGGTGTGTTACGCCGCGAAAAATTTACGAAAAATTTACTAGTTACTACTAGTTTATCAGAGTTTGAGGTTTTTCGATACTCCAAACAAAAGGAATATAAAATTAGTTAAAACCCAGACAATGACTACTGCTAATTCAAACAGACGAGGCTTGCCCAAGCAAAGCTGTCCTGGAAACATATTTTAGTTCCGAAATACTTCGTCTGTCTAAATTTATTGGCACAAAGATAAAAAATTATTGAAAAATGATTAGATTACTTCTAATTACCATCACCATACATTTATAGAATATAAAGTAAACATAGATATTTGTTAAAGATATAGGAAAACATCACACTAATTTACCAATTTTATATTAAAATATGAAATACGGTCTGCGTCCTGTAAACTACTTGGACGGAGGGAGTAGCTCGTAGTACCGAAGCTCATCGCTGTGCCCAACAGAGGAAGCCAATGCACATCGCTCAGGAGGTGGCCGCCGAGGCAAGTAGCTTAGGGGATGGGCGGCGGCTGGCGGTTGAGGCGAGATGTTCAGGGGGCGATGATGGCGGCGGAGCTTAAGGGCGGCGGCGGCATTGCCAGCTGGGGCAGCCTCGTGTGGATCTGAGGGCGGTGCGGCGGCGGCAATGCAAAGAGCTCTTGTATGTCGTCTTTGTAGGTCCATTTGAGACGGGCTTGAACGCATTGATGTGGTTTGGTTGATTGGTTCGAACCGAGCAAAGCAGGGGCAAAAACGGAACATCACATGAGAAAAAAGATGGTAAAAGAGGACAAAAGAATGGAAAATAGGGGAAAATGCCATATATCAAAGGAGCAAGAAAGTCAAATAGCATATTACTAATTTCAAGAAATTGAAAGGCATTTCTACAATTACCATGTTTTGAAGTGGCATATATTCAAATTTACCGCACATTTACCATTTACCACTTATTCTGTTTTATCTGGGCCGCATAAATCTGACCGGACGTTTGCGGCAAGACTAACCGGACAGTTTGATTCGGCCAACCGCAAAACAGGGAGAAGCGGCTCCTGCCCAACAGGGCCTGACCGCTCCGCGTCCGCCGCTCCTCGGAGCTCCACCGCCTTTCGGCCACCGGCGATTTGCATGACCAATTATCTGTTTTTTTGGAGGTTACATACCTCTGCCTCTTTCTTCCACTGAGAGGACGGTTATCTTCGCGATACAGTGGAGCGATGATCCACTCCAGGCAACAATGGTGATGTTGGGAATGTAAATCCAGCAATTATTCGACGCATTCTCAGGAGTGCGGTGCGAGAAAAACATCAGACAAAACAACCTATTCTACATGTACGTACTATTTGTTTTCATAATCAAGTTCTGTGAAAAGAAGCAACTTTATTCTGTGAAAAGAAGCAGCTCTTTACTTTGAGCCACACCTCCATTTTTTCAGCGACTTTCTTCATACATCGAGGGTCCTTGTGAGGATCGACTAATTGCTTGTTGATTGAACTGGATGAAATGTGCAGCAAAACGGATCAAAGTTGATGGAAACTTAGAAAAGGCCAAAGGGATCGATGCTAAAACCATAGAACAAGGTGATGCAGCGTCAATTAATCAACGTGATTGTCAGTTTCTCACTCGTAAACTATGAGGGTGGCGACGTGCAGGGAGTTTATGTCCAGGAGCTTCTTGTTCGGGTCGGCCAATTCGCCGAAGACCCTATCATAAATTCTGGACGTTCAGCTTGCCTGCAAGCAACACAGGCTACATCACATCGTTAAAACGTTGTCGTTAGAAGCATGTCTCTTGGTCCTAATCAATACATCATCCATTCAGAAAACTGCATATATCTCTGTTTTTTTTTCCTTCTTCAAGGCAAACTGTTAGTATCTTGAAAATTACCCACACGGTCACACTACACGAACAAGAAGAGAACAGAGGAGAAAAGAGAAAGCTGCAGAAGTATTGAGGGGAAATGCCGTTACCCTGTGCTCTGTCCCACATGCGGCCGAAGAACTGCGGCATGCGGCATCCTTCTCTCGCTGTGGTGCGGGGGAAGAACACGACTACATAAGAGAAGAGAAGAGAAGAGAAGAGAAGAGGAGGCCAGGGTTAGCATATTTATATCAGGGGAAATTGTTTAACGAGTAGTGCTTGTATGGCCCGGTTTGTTTGGTTTTTTTTCTCTAGCTTAAAAATAAAAAAACTAAAGTCTAACTAAAGGGGTAATTTTTTAATTGTTTTTTCCGAAAGTCACAAAACTAAAAACCAAAACCTATTGAAGAGGTGTTTTTTTTCTTACTAAGGCGTTGTTTGGATGAGTGATAATTTGTTGGAAGGTTTTAAAATTTAGTTCACATTTGAATTTGTTAGCGTTAGCAGTACGGTAAAATAACGGAGACACAATTTAACGTGGAAAAACCTTTGCGGGAAAAAAATCACCGAAAACAATTTACTATAATCGTTCCAAATATTACAAGTACGGAGGTTGTTTTATCAGAAATGCTAGAAAACGGTATACCGTTGGGAATCAATTCCAATGGTATACCATGGTTCATTAGGTTCGCGGGTGAGTTTCATTACCAGGTTTCACGGGTAAGTTTCATGATGTCTCACAGATAAGTTTCATGGGTTTCGTGAGGTTTCAAGTTTCATAAGGTTCGTGTTTCATTAAAAAAGTTTAGCATGTGTCATCGATGAAACCTTTGGTTGAAACTTAGCTATGAGACTTTGTTTTAATGAAATACTTAATATTATGAAACTTGAAACCTCATGAAACCCATGAAACCTATCCGTGAAACATCATGAAACTTACCCGTGAAACCTAGTAGCGAAACTTACCCGTGAACCTAATGAACCATGCTATACCGTTGGAATTGATTCCCAACGGTATAGCGTGTGGTAGTTGCTCTCTTGTTTTATATAGTTAAAAGAGTCTTAGTTGTAGAAGATTTGGACTAACAATCTATTTAGATAAAACTAAAAGATATTGTAAGTTAAAATATTGAGTTATCTCTAAGAGAACTAAATCCTAAAACATTCCAATAAAATACCTCTAAGCCAAACACTCCCTAAGGATTGATTTTAAATTAGTGCTACAAAAGTTAAGGTAAAATTACCACCTGTACCTCCGTCGAGCGCCCGCATCGCTCCTTGCCTCGCCCCTTCAGCAACTTTGAAATACCTGAAATCTCGATTCATGCATTTTCTCACGTGAACACTAAATCCAAGCACCTAGTACAGATTCAAACCTAAACCTTGGAGTCTTGGACCGTCGTTGCAGCTTGGAAGCAACGAAGTCCTAAACAATAGCTACGAGGGCAAAGAAAAAAAAAAGGGTGGTTTGTTACCACTTACCAGTTGCTAATGTGCCTCTGTATATTTGGGCTACATGGGATCGTGTACCCTAGCCCATGAAGATACTTGAACTCTCCACGGGCTCTGGCCGTCGCGTCAGGGGACGTTCCTTCGTCCTCTCATGCGGTCATGCCCCCAACATGAGTGGAACCGCTTGTTCAACTGTTCGTACTATCCAAACCGCTTATTTTGCTTTGTTTTGCTCCAAGCCTCCAATGTTGCCAAAAAGGATGGAGCAAGCTACGTCAATCTCTTCATGTTCCCGCAACCATGGTTCGTTTCTGTTCAATGCCTGCTAATTTTTGATGTTTTCCGTCTCATGTTTGAAAGAAAGAACAACTTCAATCAGGGGCCGATCTCCGAGTGCTCGGACCTCAAAAATTTTAAAAACGCTACAAAATCACCTCTTTAATAGACTGAATTTATTAATTGAATTAGTTCCTTTTCATGTACTTTCAAGTGCGGATGCCAGATGAAACGGGGATGGGGCAAGTTTTGTCTGATCTACAGGCGTTGAAGAGGCTCTATGGGCTGCTTCATAGGGGGCAGGCAGATGAAAATGTATGTTGTCTAGATTGTTCCCTTTTGGATTCTTTAACTATGTTTGGAAGCGTAATTTTAGTTTCTGAATGACGAAGATTACGCAGAGTACAACCGAAAACAATGGCTCTATTTTTTCCCAAAATTGATACGATGAACATGTTTAGATATCAAAGTTAGAAATTAACAAGAAGCAAAGCATGGATGCTTACCACCGGAAACTTCATGTTATTACGCTTCTAACTCTAAAGATGATTACCATTCGTGATCGTCTTCAGTTGCAATGCTAATTCTGTTCCAACATTTTTGCAGTTAGACGTGACATCAAGAACTCTTCTCATGAGGATGCTAGATAATGCTACCCAGCAGGCTCTCCTGAGGCAGGCAAAGGTAATCCATTTCGCGCAATTGCAAAGTGCATCACTAATCACCTCACCTTCACCTCCGTTTGTTCTGGGCAAATGCTGATCAACAGAAAGTTCGTCTGTTTGCAGATTCTGTCAGGTCCCTTGATGTCTCCTACTCTGGCGAGGAAGCTCTCCATCCAACCAGATCGCCAGACACCCGACGCGCGCCGAGCCACACCTAGGCCTAAAGCCACTAGCATCACCCAGCCCTAGCTTCCATGCTAGCGAGAGATCCCGCCGGCTCAGGCTGCAAAGCTCGGTGAGAAGCCGAGACGGCCTCCGCGTCCACGACCATCGCTGTGCAGTAGAGGGACGTCTCCTTGCTCGCGTCGCCTCCAACCGCTTGTCAAGAACCGCAATGCCGTGGCACCATTGCAATCCAGAGCAGCGCCGTGCGCCCCTTGGCCTCCAGTGTTCGTCCAGGGCCACAAAGATGAAGCACGACACGGTGAGTGGTGGTACTTCGAGCGGAGAGCGCAGGGACAGGCTGCGCGGTAGCTCCGGCCGTGGTGATTGAAACACCCCTAAAAATTTCAAAATGAGTTTATTTCATTTATTCGAAATTTATTTGAATTTTTTGGATTTTATTTCGATTTTATTCGGTTTTATTCAGCCCCATTTTGATTTCTTTCTGTTTTCGGAAGTTTTCCCGCGCAAGCCGCTTTCCTCTTTTGGCCATTCCGCTTTCACCTTTGGCTGGCGCATTTGGCCCGAGCCGCCTCCACCTCCCTCCGCTGGGCTCTACTCACCCAGCCCATCCCCTCGTGCCGGCCCGATACTCCTTCGCCTCTCGGCCCACTTCTCCCGGCCCGTCTCGCCCGCGCGTCGCTCGGCCCGGTCCTTCGCGCCGCGACACCCGTTCGTCCGGTCCAACGCCCGCGCCTCACCGTTCCGTCCGCCTTCGTCTTCCTCAGCCCCGGCTTCAACGCCTGCACTCCACCTCGCCTTGAGCGCACCTGCTCCGCTCCCTTTTTCTCGCCGCAGGACGCCCACGCCATGCCGCATCCCGTCGCGCAACCACTCCGCCACCTGCCCGGCACTCTCGCTGCGTCCTCAGCCCGTACCGCCGTCTCCTCCTTCACTGGCCACCGTCGCTTCCACCTCGCCATCAGTGCTGCCCACTCCACCCGTTTTTCTTCGTCGCTGGACGCCCGCAGCGTGCCCCGTCGCCTCCGCTACCCACCCCGCTCACCTGCTCGCCCTGTGCGCTCCGTCAGCTCGCCGCACGGCTCACCGGCTCCCCGTCCTCACTTCCTTGCCACTCCGGGCTATAAATAGTGCCCCTCCGCCCCTGTTTTCCCTTGCCCCAGTCTCACCGAGGTGAGCTCTCCCTCCCCCTCCACTTCTTTCGTCTTCCCGTGCGCCCAGTCGCCAGTTCGGTGGTCATCTTCGGCTCCGGCCGATTTCGTCTCTGTCGCCTCCACACGCCCTTTCCTCTCTCTGTCAAATATTGGTATTGTCTGTGTATTTCAACTGACAGGTCCAAGTCTACAGACCGGGTTTGGTTCGATAGGGGGTGTCTTTGGTAGCCGGCGAACCTTAACAGATGGAAACCCCAAAGACCTCTCACACTAACGAAGTTCTAGAGTCTAAAATCCAGATGAACACACGATTTTACCTGTGTTCAGCCCCCATGAAGAAGGGTAATGCCTTACTTCTTGCTTGAGCTTGGATTCAGTATTTTGGGCTTGGTTACAGAGCTTGTTGGTGACCAGCTCTTCTGTTGAGTCTACTTTTCCTTCTCTCCCCCCCTCTTCGTCCCCAAGTGCCCTTATATGCACCAAGGGCTTACACGAGTCGACGAAGGAGGGTCGCCATCATGCTTATCTTACATGCATTTATTACACCTTTATGCATTGTCCCGCTCCTTCTGCGCTAATTAATGCCGCACATGCCTTCGCCGACTCTTCCTAATATGACTTCTCTGTGATGTAGGTGGGAGGCGTCGAGGAACGGGCTTGTAGCAAATTCCTTAGGGTGACATGCCTAGTACATCGTGCTCGTCTCGACACTGATGCGGCGGCGAAAAACTTCAGATGAAGCCACCGCATCCTCCCCTTTGAATGGCAATGAGCAACGAGGCGTGTTTCGCCCGCATGCCACGTGGGCCGGGCGCGAGGCGGCAGGCGTGGTCGCCACTGCCGCCCTCACGCCACGTGACCGGCACCGGTGGCCGGGCGTGTTTCGCCAATCGCCTAACAAAGCCGCCACGCGGCCGGGCGCTGGCGGCGGCGTGGTCGCCACTCGCCGCTTCGCGACGCCACGTGGACCGGCACCGGTGGCCGGGCGTGCTTTCGCCAATCGCCGCCAAAGCCGCCACGTGGCTGGCGCCGGCGGCAGGCGTGGTCGCCACTGCCGCTTCGCCGACGCCACGTGGACCGGCACCGGTGGCCGGGCGTGCTTTCGCCAATCGCTTCGCCAAAGCCGCCACGGGCCGGCGCCGGCAGCGGCGTGGTCGCCACTGCCGCTTCGCGACGCCACGTGGACCGGCACCGGTGGGCCGGGCGTGCTTCAATCGCCGCCAAAGCCGCCACGTGCTGGCGCCGGCAGCGGCGTGGTCGCCACTGCCGCTTCGCGACGCCACGTGGACCGGCACCGGTGGCCGGGCGTGTTTCGCCAATCGCTTCGCCAAAGCCGCCACGTGGTTGGCGCCGCGAAGCAGGCGTGGTCGCCACCGCCGCTTCGCGACGCCACGTGGATCGACGCTCAGGACGGGTGTAAACACCCACCCGCTGCCGATCGCCACGTGGCCACACACGCTTTGTGCGGCGAAGAAGGTACCCCGGTGTGTAGTACACCGACAGTAGCCCCCGGGCCCACCCAAGAACACACATCAGAGCTTTTCAGAATCCTTACATTAAATGCCGGTGCATTCTTGGATGGGGCCACCACTCATCAGGATGCGACCGCCTCGATTCCTTCCCGCATTCATTGATTTTTCTTGGGACCCGAAACGTCGCACAACCTTGTCCTTTCGTGAACTGGCTTGCGGTGCGAGTGGGGGATACATATAGATCCATCCGCACTGTGCAATTCACGCTTTTAGTGCCCTTTGCAAACTTCGCCTTCTTCCTCTAAGCTTTTCTTGTCTCTTGTCACTTTTGCTTCCATGGCTCCTCCTACTTCGCCTTCCATTCCTCCCTCCAACAGAGATTTCTACACACAGGGGAGGCTCCACACCATCGCATCGGAGGGCCTCTCTTCTTCGGCCGACCCCACACCACAAAGGTGCCCGCCGACGAGATCATCATCACGGTGTGGGGCATCATGGCGGGCTTGGTACCGCCTTTCTCTGACTTTTTTCTCACCGTCCTCCACTTCTATGAAATCAATCATCTTCACCTCACTCCTAACTCCATTCTTTTTCTCGCCATCTTCGCACACCTCTGCGAAATGTTCTCGGGTGATGCCAAACCTCCCCTCTTTCATTTTTTTCTCTCGCTACCATCCAACGGCGAACTTCGGGAGCTGCCATTTTCGTCTTCGGGATGGGATAGCCGCCGACACCTCCCCTTCCAAATTTCCAGTCAAATTGGAGGGCTGGCGCAAGACCAATGGTCAGACGTTAATGACGACAATGATTGATATTTGGGGTGCCCACGACCAATGCGGTCACCGAGAATTGGAACTCGCCGTCAAGAGACAATGGAGATCTGGTAATGGCGGCCCGATTATCAACTTGCGAGCGCCGGTTTAATCGGGCGATGGTCGTTAGGATTTTGTATCCCAAGACTTAGCCCTTCGCCGCATTCGCCAAAGATGGCAATACACAGCGACGCATTTACATCACCCGCACCTTTCCCTACCGTAAGTCTTCATCTTTTTCTCTTTATGCTTCTTCCAGATTGCTTCCTACCAACCGCGCTTTTTTCTAACTTTGGCCAGCGCTGAAACTTGATGGGCCACGATCACCACGTGGCTCTCTGGGCTCATGCCGCCGGTTCAATGATTTGGATCGCCTTCATCGGCACGCCACTCGCCGACTTGAGTTCTGCGGAGCGCTCGAGGATCGCGAGTTATTGCCGCCAATGGACTCTACCGCCTCATCTTTATGCCGCCATACCGACGATCGTGGACACACCTCCCCTCACCGACGGGCGGCGGCCAAGCGGCCACTTGTTCCGGACGCTCCAAGCCCGGACGCAAAGAAGACCCGCCGCGCGGGCGAAATCTCTGCCGCCACGAGTGCAGAGGTGGCGGTGACTTCACATGGGACGGCAGCGCCAACCGCCTAATTGCAAAGATCGACATCACCGCCGCCGCGCAAGCCAAAGATTCACCACCGGCGCCACCAAAGACCTTTTCACCACCGCGCCACCACAAGAAAGCGCCAGCTCCGACAACCACGGCGCCAGCTGCTACGGCGCCGGTTCCTTCTCCGACTCCTCTTGTGGCGCCGATCTCGCCCTCCGCGATGCCACCACCTTCCGCGGCGGGACCCGGCCAGAACTTCGACAAGGCAGCCGAGGTCCCCAAAGCGCTTTTCACTTGAGGGCGACGCCAAGGCGCCTCAAGATGTTCCCGAGAGCGACGCCACCCACGCCGCAGGGAGGCTTCCGCCAGACGCCGCCGATCGCCATCGCCATGGGGATCGGGCGGCGGCCCGATGGCGGTGCACCTCGCCAACTCGCCCCCCGGACCATCGCCACTCCTGCTGAACGCTCCACTCGCTTGGCGCACTCCTCGCCACGGCCGCCGGGCATGGGGCCCGGACGGCGAGGCAACTGACAGGGGCCATCGATGAGCTGGCGCGGGAGAGGTCAGATACAGCGGTGGCGCAGGAAAGGACCACCGCGACCGCCCTAGTCACCATGCAGCAACGGGCAGAAAGGGCCGAGGCGGCGCAGAGGACCTCTGAGTATGAGGCTGACCGCCTCAGGCGCAATCTCGCCGCCATGCTCAAGAGAGCTTTCCAGCGCATCAAAAGATGCCTGGAACCTTTGGGCGTGGTGCTGGAGACGCCCCTCCAAGACATCGCCCTGCAGTACGCCCATGCAACCAACCAGGCCGCAGAGGCGGTTCGAGGATTGCCCACCGCCCTGGCCGCACGCTCAGCCAGGGAGGGGCAAGAGGTTGCAGTGATGACCGCCACCTTCGTGTTGGCTTGATGGGCCAGCCGCGATGCTTCCTTGGACCCGTTGGCGGCGATGGAGACCGGCATTGGGGAACGCCGCCGCAGAGGCGCGTCTTGAGCAATCGGCGAATACTTGGCGGGCAAATGCAAGTACAGCAAATGACCATGGATGTCGCCACCTGGTGGCGGAGGAAGAAGACGCCACGACATCGACGTGGGCGATGAGTGAAGGGCTAAGCCGCCACTCTACTTTTTGCTTTTACTTTTTTGTTGATCGCCTTCCTTCTTGTCTCAGAAAACATTTCAATTAACTTTAGTTGTAATGGATGCTTCCCGCTTTACCTTCATGTTTGCTTTGCCATGCTTATCCAATATTGCATGCCAAAATTGCTGTGTAGCCACCCCAGCATTCGGCTAAGGCACCAATTAAGCCTTTGAGCCTAAGCAATGTTCCGAATTCTCAAAAGGTTGCATGTAGCTAGCCACAAGTGTGAGCATTACACGATAAGTTACATAGGACTTAGGTAAAGACAACTTTGAGGTGCAATAATTTGTGCTTGAGCATGTGGTGATTCTCGCCACAAGATTTTATGCAGGTTATCATTGGTCAAACCTTCCTAACTTAAATCCTTGTGATCTCTTAGAATCGCACCCTGTGTGGCGCAGAAGTAACAAACCCCAGAGTGGTTTTGGGCCAGCAGACTAATCTGGTGATGACAATGGTGCTTCCGAGAGCCAACCCGAGGCGTCTGAGCAGTGTTTGAGCTCCGTGCCCAACTTACACTCGTCACTTAACTTTACTAAACGCCACATTGAAGACTTTTCCTTTATCACCAAGGAGCCGTCGGTTTATTTAGATTCGCGATAACCATGCATAATTTGATTAACTTTAGCATATACATAAGCGAACAATCGAGAGTGTTACTTAAAACACTTATCCGGATTGAACATTAGCGGTGCCCAACTCAAGCAAAGGAGACGACCAAATTTCTGCCGAGCGACCACTGGGCCTTTGACGACCACCTCCAGCTGGCGACCACTCTGAGCCTTCGGCGACCACCCTCAAGCTGGCGACCACTCGGGCCTTCAGCCACCACCCTCAAGCACTGGCGACCACTCGGGCCTTCAGGCACCTTTAACTTTTAGTTTTTCACGTAAAATTTTCAGAATAACTCCACATTGTAGGAATTCGCCAATTCTCGGCCGTCCTCGGTGGCTAGCCGGACCGCCGGTCGAGATATCGAGACCACCTTAAAGGCCCTCCCACCGGGAGACAATTTATGCAACCCAAAGATGCGCTCAACTCACAAGAAGACCAGTCACCCATCGCCAAGTTCTCTCAGAACCCGGTGGCGTGGTATCGCCAAGACTTTGTCGGTATTATGGCACGGCGGGCGTGCTTGGCCACTGAACTTCTTCCAAGAGGTTGACATCTTCCCGCCGGATATCTTCATGGCCTTCTCACGAAAACAGAGACGCGGAGAACCAAACGACACGAGAGGGAGAACGGCTTCGCCCATACACCAAGAAGAAAGGCGTCTCGCCAAGAGTCTGACCGGGCGTGGTACGGTTTACCACAAAGATGCCGAAAGTTCTTCAATCCAAATAGCGCTTCGCTTGTGAGTCGATCAAACGCCCTTGTCTTGAGACCCTTCAATACTAATGCATTGGCACGCTCAGCTTGACCATTGCTCTTGGGGTGGGCAACCGAAGCAAAGCATACTTTGGTGCCCATCTCATCACAGAATTCCAGAAATGCCGCACTGGTGAACTGAGTTCCATTGTCGGTGATAATGCGGTTAGCGACTCCAAAGCGAGTGAATATCCCATGCATGAACTTGACAGCAGCGGAAGCCGTGATGGCACGTACTGCTTCAGCTTCGACCCACTTAGTGAATTTGTCGATGGCGACGAAGAGGTGGGTGAAGCCCCCTGTGGCCCGCGGGAACGGACCAGATATCCAAATTTCTGCATCGCGAACGCCAAGAGAGCGGATGGTTTGCAGAGCTTGGGCTGGTTTGCGGACTTGCTCGGCGAAGAACCGACAAAGCCAGATGTCCTCACCACCGCAAGCATCCCGGAGGCGAGGCCAATAAAATCCTCGGCGAACGCTTTACCAACCAAATGTTCGGCCGACATATGGCTCCCTTTGACACGCCCATGGATATCGAGAGCGAGCGCTCCCTCTTCCCGAAAGTGATGCACTTCAAGAGAATTCGCTTCCACTCCGGCCAGATAAGTCCCCATCCACCGTAGTATAGCACTTGGCCTTACTTGTTATTTTCTCACCGACGATCATCGTCGGGATCACTTGGTCCTGCGCAGAAGGCTAGGATCGGATCCATCCACCGATTTTCCCGGCCAAGTGTGGCGAGCACTCGGTGTTCGCCGGTACTTTGTCGGGCCAGCATTTCGGCATCGCTTGGCAAGACTGCCGCCTTCCCTCCGGACTGGGGGGGCGAACGACCGCCTTCCTCCCTAAATCGGAGGTCAGGCAACAACGCCGCTTATCCCCGCCTCGAGCCGGAGGCCTCGACAACCATACCGCGTCCCTCTCTGAACCGGGGGCTACGACAGTGACACCATCATTCCTATCTGGATCATGGGCTGTAATGGACGGTCGCGATAGTCTTTCTTCGAAGACCCCGACCGGGACAGGAGCCTTTGAGGATGCAAGTTGCGAAAGCCCATCCGCAAGATGATTATCACGCCGGGGGATATGAGTATATCCCAATCCTTCAAAGCGTCGTTCCATTTTCCTGACCTCCACCAAGTACGCCGCCATGGTGGGGTCAGGGCATTGATATTCCTTCCTCGCTTGATTGATGACTAGTAGGAGTCGCCTTGACTTGAAGGCGCCGGATACCTAGCACCGGCAATACGCACCGCCAATGCACCTTCATACTGCAATGTTATTAGTAGCTTTAAAATCGAGAACAACAACATACCGAGCACGCCACTCGTCAGGAGACTAAGACAACGCCACCCTAGCCCTCAATCTGAACGAGCCAAAAACAAGGTCTGTGGAGGCGACGCGGGCTTCTTCCGCTTCAAGAGTGGCGGGAGTCCACTCGGCAACGAACTCTGCCAGCTTTTTGACTTTTGATGGCAGTGCGGGGAACAAACTTAAGATTGAACTCTCCCAATTCAACTGACCATTTGGCAATACGACCTTCTGCTTCACGGTTGAACAAGATTTCCCGCAATGGATAGGCCGTAACCACAGTAACTTCTCGCCCTTGGAAATAATGCCGCAACTTCCTAGACGCCACCAGAATTGCATACAGCATTTTCTGAGCTTGAGGATACCGGGTTTCTGCTTCATGCAACACCTTACTAACATAATAAACCGGCCTCTGAACACCTTCCCTCTCCGCCACCAACACACAACCGACCACCTCGTGTAGCAAAGAATATACAAAAGCAACGGTTCACCTTGCGTAGGGGACACCAGTACTGGAGGAGAGGTAAGGTACCGCTTCAAGTCTTCAAAGGCCTTCTGAGCCTCATCAGTCCACTCAAAGTGATTAGTTTTCTTCAATAGCTTGAATAGGGGTAGACTCCTTTCTCCCAATCGGGCAATGAACCGCCCAAGGGAGGCCAGGCGACCAGCCAAACATTGAACCTGCTTGAGTCGTGCTGGCGGCTTCATGTGCTCAATCGCTGCTATTTTGTCTGGATTGGCCTCAATACCTCGGTTAGACACCAGAAACCCCAGCAACTTACCGGAGGGAACCCCGAATACACACTTCTCTGGATTCAGCTTCAGGCAACTCTTCCGAAGATTGGCGAAGGTTTCCTCCAGGTCTTGAATTAAGTCTTCACCTTTTTTGACTTTCACAACCAGATCATCAACATATACTTCAAGATTACGCCCTATTTGTGGACGAAAAGAAATATGCATAGCACGCTGGTAAGTGGATCCAGCATTTTTTAAACCAAAAGGCATCCTAATATAACAATAGACACCCATAGGGGTTACAAAAGCAGTTTTTTCTTCATCCTCCACCACCATACTAATTTGATGGTACCCAGAGTATGCATCCAAAAAACATAATAATTCACAACCTGCCGTAGAGTCAACAATAAGATCGACTCGAGGCAAGGGATAAGGATCCTTCGGGCAAGCTTTGTTGAGGTCGGTGAAGTCGACACACATTCGCCACTTCCCGTTGGATTTTTTAACGAGCACGGGATTGGCAAGCCACTCGGGGTGAGCGACCTCCCTGATGATCCCCGCGCCCAATAGCTTCTCCACCTCCTGCCGAATAGCATCTTGCCGCTCCGGAGCTTGCCGCCGGATCTTCTGCCGAACCGGGCGCGCTTCGGGGAGCGTTGCCAAACGGTGCTCGATCACCTCCCTGGGGACCCCAGTCATATCGGACGGTTGCCAGGCGAACACGTCGGAATTACACCGGAGGAAGGTGACGAGCGCGTCTTCCTATTTGGCGCTGAGGCTGGCGCCAATGTTGACGGTTTTGCGGGACTCGCCCTCACTCAGGGCGACCACCTTAACCTCACCGGCAGAGCCAGGTGAGGCGCGGGTCCGGACCTGAGGGGCTCCCGAGCAGGCGGCATCAGCACGCCCGGGGCAAGTGGCAGCACTCATATCAAGCGAAAACTTATGACAACGCAGAGCTTCAGACTGATCTACTCGAATGGTTATGGGGCCGGCAGGCCCTGGCATCTTCACCACCATATATGCATAATGGGTCACCGCCATGAACTTGGCGGTAGGCGGTCGACCAAGCAAAGCATTGTAGGGAAATCAAAATCGGTGACTTCAAAATCCACCAACTCGGTGCGATAATTATCCTTCTCTCCAAAGGTGACGGGAGACGAATGCCCACAGAATTGCACTAACCCCGGGCTATTCCAAAGAAAGGCAACGACGGATGAAGATCCCGCCAGGATTTGAAGAGTCGAAATGCCGTGAGAGGACAGATGCCGAGAGAACTCCTCCGTCCACAAAGACACGCCCCACCGGATATTCCGGATCGTGGCGACACCATTAACGGAGATGCCCCGCCGCAACATAATCGTGGTGGTCACCGATCAAGATGATCGTCTCCTCCGACCATTTCAAAGATCCGACGCGACTCAACTCACCTGCCGCACACACTTCCCTCTTCACCGCTTGCAAGCGGTATAGAGCGGGGCGACGAACCACCATATATATACGTCGGTATGGTCCGCTTTCTTTGAAAGCGGCGGGCGGATCTTCACCACGATCATCGCCACGAGTGACGCTCGTCATCACGAGGGCGGCGTTCCTTGATCCGCCGCTCTACCATCCGGCCCACGACCGACACCGCCCGTGTCATGGGTGTCGATTCGATGAATTGGGCACCAAGGTCCTCTTTCTTCGCTTCACGGCGGTCGTTCCCACGACAAGGCGGTTATCACGCCGCTCACGGCGATCACCGCGCCGATCACGGCGATCATCATCCCGCCGGTCACAACGATTATCGCGTTGATCCCGACGGCCGCGCTCCGGCGACCCGGAGCCATCGCGGTTACGCTCGGCGGCCAAGACCTGCCGGGTCTCTCCTGCCACGCTTCGCTTTCTTGCTTGACGGGCCGGAACCCTTCGAGGTCCCGCTTCTCTTTACTCGACGCCTGGGGCCCGATCCGGCCCCTTGTTCTCGCAGACCGCGCAAGACTTATGCGCGAGGGAAAATAAATGAGGTGGTACCAATAGTGCGAGTGGCCATCTTCTCCTTCATCTTGCGGTCGCTAACGCCTCTTGGAAGGCGATGACGACCGATTGCTCAAATATGGGGAATCGTGGTTGCGGCAATGGCAAAACCGCCGGATAAAATCACGCGAACGACTTCTTATGTCGCTCCAGGCATGCAGATCATCCTCCACGCCTACCGCGCGAAGGAGCCCCGAAATTGGCGAAAAAGGCCACACAGCTCCTCCCACGAGTGCATCGACCCTCGCGAGGTTCAACATCCAAGAACGGCAGAGCCCGCCAAGGCCGCCGGAAATAGTTGGCCATAACCTTTCCGCACCACGCCGCCGCCGCACCACCGTGGTATAAATTTACAAAAACTCCTCAGGATTGGTGGTGCTGTCATAACTTTCTATAGACGCCGGGCGAAATCTCACGGGCCACTCCACACCTGCCAGAACTGGCTGGAGAACGCCGATATCCAACACCATAAACAAAGTCTTGGCCGCCTCCCGAATTCGGCCGAGAGCGAGAGATAGGACTCTCCGTGAGTAGGAGGAACTTCCATCTTGGAGGCCACCCTCTTGCCGCGCCGCTGCTCTCGAACAGGCGCAAAGACGCTGCCGTGAAGATCACCGCTCACCGGCTGGCTCGCAAGATGACTTCTTAGGTCCTCACGGCCTTTTTCGAATCGGGACCGGCACAAGGCCTCCTCCTCGCCCCTGCTTACGGGCCAGACGCGCCACTGTGGCGGCTGGAGCCTCATGAGCCCCCACCAGCCTGGGTGGCGGAGTACCACCGAGATTCTGCTGCCGGGGCCCCACCCGGTTGGGCCGCACTAACGAGGTCGGAAGATCCCGCAGCCCACGGAGCGCCGGGAGTCTCCCACAAGTTCCACCGAGGGTGGTCCAGAGGAGACGAGCTGCATGCAATTCGAGAGGGTGGCGCCCCATAGCCACCGACGGCAAGACCGGATGCCCCCGGCCGCCACGAGTTGCTACCAAGACTTCATGGGTGGAGGAAACGGTCTTGCGATTGACTAGATTCCTGACATACTCAACATGGCCCGACACCTCCCTTCCTCGATGTTGCGAACCCGACATTTTCAAATGCACGGAATCGACAAAGACACCAAAACCGCCGGAAAAGATGATCGGAGAAACCGACTACGACTTTACTCGGCGCGCTACAGCCGGTGTATTTCAATCGACAGTCCGAGTCTCTGACCGGTTTGGTTCGATAGGGGTGTCTTTGGTAGCCGCGAACCCTAACAGATGGAAACCCCAAAGACCTCTCACACTAACGAAGTTCTAGAGTCTAAAATCCAGATGAACACACGATTTTACCTGTGTTCAGCCCCCATGAAGAAGGGTAATGACCTTACTTCTGCTTGAGCTTGGATTCAGATTTTGGGCTTGGTTACTGAGCTTGTTTGGTGACCACTCTTCTGTTGAGTCTACTTTTCTTCTCCCCTCCTCTTCGTCCCCCAAGTGCCCTTATATGCACGGGCTTACACGAGTCGACGAAGGAGGGTCGCCATCATGCTTATCTTACATGCATTTATTACACCTTTATGCGCCGTTGTCCCCTTCCTTGGTAGCTAATTAATGCCGCCGCATGCCTTCGCTCGCTCTTCCTAATATGACTTCTCTGTGATGTAGGTAGGAGGCGCCGAGAACGGGCTTGTAGCGAATTCCTTGGGACCGACATGCCTAGTACATCGAACTGTCTCGACACGCAGACGGCGGCGAAGAAACTTCAGATGAAGCCACCGCATCCTCCCCCTTTGCATGGCAGCGGAGCAAACGAGGCGTGGTCGCCCGCATGCTCGCCAAGACGCCACGTGGATCGACGCTCAGGACGGGGTGTAAACACCCACCTCCCGCCGATCGCCACGTGGGCACACACGCTTTGTGCGGCGAAGAGGGTACCGGTGTGTAGTACAATCGGCTGTATTTGCTCTAATGTCGTGCAATGTACGCTGGTTACCTACAACCAACTCCGGTAGTCAGAAGGTATTTATACGCACCCCTGAAAGGGCGGTCCTCATCATCGGGCGCAGCCGGCGCTTGCTCAGGTCCCACGAGCCGCCGACTTCGTGGCGGGCGCGCCGCATGGCAGCGCCATGGCTCGCACGGGGAGCCAAGGAGGCTGGACTCTAGGTTGTCCGCGAGCATGATGATGTCGCGTCGTGGCTCGGGCGAGCCGGGCGTGGCGCTGCTACACCGGCGGTCCTTGTCGAGCAACGGCGGTCCACGATCTGGGTCGCATCAAGCGTAATGGGAAGCTCGTGGACGCCGCTGCTGTTGAGAATGAGAATGCCGCTGTCGCCCTCCTCGCTTCACTGCCACCCGAGCCCACCCCGTCACCACTCCACCTCACGCTAAGCCGACCTCATTGTCGGCCGATTTGTCAAGGCCATATCGCCCACCGCTTTAAGACGCTGCGCCCGTCTGTAATGACGCCACCAAATACCACCAAGCCATGGGCCGCACAGTATTAGGCCACGCGGTTCACTGTGCAGCCCAAGCCGAAATCCTTTTCCAATTTCTTTTTGGGTTTTTATTTATTTAAAAATCTGAAAAGTCATTATAAATTCCAGAAAAATCCCAAAAATTTCCAAAAATCCAAAAATAGCTAAAAATACATATTCTTGACCCATTCGAGCCGCTGAGTCCAAAAAAGATCTCCGTTTCGCCATATCAAGTCCAGAAAATTCCAAAAATACCGCTGAGCTCCGTTCTGACCATTTTTCTTCTCGGTTCCTTTTTCCGTTTTCGTTCTTTGAATGTTTTTATTCGTTTATTTACTGGATTTGCTATTCCGCGCTAAATTCGACGTCGGAGAAGCCCCTGGAGCACTACTCGGAGCAGGAGCTGTACGTGGAGCCGCCGCAGGAGCAGGAGCTGTTCGGGGCCGACCACGACTACGTCGACTTTCCGCTAGGCGAACCTTTGACCTCGCAAGGCAAGCCACACTCCTTGAACATGTTGATCCCATTATTCCGTATAATTACTGTATATGTAGATGTAGTTATTGCACTTGTTTGTAAATAGAGTAGCAATTTAAAAAGGAGCTAGTTTAGAAAGACATGACTAGTTAAAAACCCACCCCTTGTTAAGACCATGTTGATTACGTCATATTCACTTGTCAACCCTAGGTTATCATTAATGAACCACCGTAGGCTAGCTATAATAAATAATCATTACTTTTAATTACTGCTTAAAACTTGTTTTCAAACCTCGCTACGGCTATGGATCGCTACTGGGGACCACGGAAGGTGGTTGCGCCCAAATTTCAATCGATGACCAGCCCAAGTGTGATGTGTGATGGGTACAGTGGTACCGGTGTTGTTTGTGTGTTGGGCTGTGTCTTCGGCATGTAAGGACCAACCCCTTGAGCAAAGTAAATAACTTAGTCCTCTCTCAACTACAAGTTGGGCCGGTCAGCTCTGTTGACCTGATCCAATGTAGCCTGGTATATTGTTTTTCCCCTTGGAATACCTACAGGTGGATTGCCATTTGGAGAAATGGATCGTGTGGGTTGGGGGTGGAACGGAATGGTGCGGCCATTGCCGGTTCTCATAACGGTAGATATTCCTCAGTTGGCCAGATCGCGCCGCCCGCCTTGGCCAATGGGTCCTGGAGGCTGGGGAATCCAAGTTAACCTACTGGGTAGGAGCTAAAGGGGGGAAATTCAATGAAGGTTATGTTAATCTCGGTCGGGCCGCATGCATAAAAGTTGCATGTTAATCGCGTGGCACTAATGATCGTAGATATCTGGGTAAAGTTGAGTAGCTCTGCAGAGTGAACCAAATGGTATTCGAATACGCCGTGCTTTCGATTAATGAAGCTGGGTTAATTTTGATGATTCCTAGAATCGAGCTTGAGTAGTTTTAAAATAAACTTGCTTACCGTAATCTGGATTTTATTAATAACTCAGTGGTGTTGATGATGATTGCTGTTGATGGTTTGTGTTTCTAATGTAATATATATTAAGATAGGTTCTAGCTCATGCATCCTATATATACTTAAACTAGAGCCAATCACTTGAAACTCTGTGCATGTAATATTCAGAATATTTCCGTGTGGTTTGTTGAGTACGGTTGTGTACTCACCCTTGCCTCCTATCCTCCCCCTTTAGACATTCAAGAAGATGACGGCTCTGTGGAGATCATCGAAGGCGATAGCACGTGGTTCTGAAGGCCTTGATCTAGTTGCTCAGACTTTCCTGTGGTTCTTTTGTAATGTATTGGCGCTAGCCGCGTCTTTTGTAAAACTCTGGGCGTTAGGCCCTTAATTTATCTATCAAATATTGGTATTTGCTCTAATGTCAGGCAATGTACGTTTGGTTACCTACAGCTGAACTCCTGAGTAGCTGTAAAGGTATTTATACGCACCCCTGAAAAGGGCGGTCCCTCGTCATTGGGGCGCAGTGGCCGGCGCTGCTCTGTGTCCCACGAGCCGTCGACTCAGGGGCGGGCGTGGCTGCATGGCCGCGCCATGGCCTGGCACGTGGGAGCCGAGGGAGGCTGGACTCTAGGTTGTCCGCGAGCCTGATGATGTCGCGTCGTGGCTCCGGGCGAGCCGGGCGCGGCGCGGCTACACCGAAGCGGTCCTCGTCGAGCAACGGTGCGGTCACGATACGGAGCCGCATCAAGCAGAATGGGAAACTCGTGGAACGCTGCCTGCGCTGAGCTGATGAAGAAGCTGGAAGAAGAGAGCCTGTCGCGGCGACGGAGGAAAGACTGTGCCGTTGTTGCCAGCGTCAGCGTGGGCTGGTCAGGCCGGCCGCGGCGAACGCTGAACCGGATCGACTCTGGCAGCATGTATAACAGCAGTTCATCAGGTGCCCCTTGCTCGTTTCCCTCCACGAGCCCCACTGTGTCGTCGACGTCGGGCACTTTGGTTTCCTCCTCCTCACCAGTGTCTCGGCAGGGCAATGACCTGAGTACGCACTTGAAGTGTCGAGCACGTTGAGGAGCCGACATCGCCGGGAACGCTAGGAGAGGTCAGAGCCGGTCCTGGCATTTTGGAGGCCCAGGGCGAAAACTTATATGGAGGTCTCTTCCATCTCCTCATATATATATAGTCTTATATGCATATATCATTGAAGAAATTAATATTCGATGTACAAAAAATACTTCTATAAAACAATTTAAAGTTTATGAAATAACAAATGTAAATTGTAATCATAAACACTTACTTGGCACTTGGCATCATCTTAAAAAATTTCTTCTAACATTTTGTGATACAAAGTCATCGATTATACTATTGATATCAATCTCGTCCATTAACTTCTTCTCGATGCATAAAGTCGTCAAATCATTTAACCTTTCTTTAGTCATTGTTGATCTCAAATAGTTCTTCAATAATTTCAATTTTGAAAAGCTTCTTTCAAATGATGCAATATCCACAGCACAAGAAATAAGATTCGATAAGCAATGGAGACATTAGGATAACAATCCACATCTCTGACATGCTCGAAAATCTCCATAGCAGACAATGCGCCATCTGGCAAAGTGAATTTCATAATCTTTAATTTAGAAATAAGATCATGTACCTCAACATTAGATGAATCATCATGAGAGAAAGTGTCTGCAAATTTAGTGCAACACTCTTCAAGTTCACTATCATTTAATGACTTCAGAGTGCTTGAGCTCAATAAAAATCTGAATATATCTTTAAACACTATAAGTTCTTCGAATCTAGTCTTCAAAGAAGTGATTGTCATATCAACCAAAACCAAAAAAATATTTAACTTCAAAAGCCCTCTCAGTTTCTAGGATTTCTTCTTGGCAATTACTTTCATCAGATCAACTCAAAGACACGTTGCTTCGTGATTAGACCAAAACCCATGATGTAGTTGATACCGAGGCCCCATGACTTTGGGGGCCAGGCGCCCGCCGGCCCCCCTCAGGACCGGCCCTGGAGAGGTGGGAGGGCCGGCTAAGGAGGCTCAAGAACAAGCTAGCCCTGGTGTTTCACCACCATCACGACCATCACCACTTCGGGCGCGGGCGATCGGGCAGCCAGGAGTGTAAAAAGACCTGAACAAATACGTTTGAGTAAAGGGAATTCCACACCCTTGCTCTCTGTTCTCTATTGCTTATATAATGCTGAGAAGATACAATGAACAGAACAGATCTCTAACTATCACAAACGCTATTCCAGGAGGTTGTTACAACGTGCGCATGAACCCATGCTCTCCTAAAGAATAGCACAATACTAACTCCTATACATCAGCTAATTGACTTAGTCTAATCTCTTAACACTCCCCTTCAATTTCAACCTACTTCATGTAGATTGAGATTGCGCTGTAATTTCTGATGTTGCTGTCGAGCGAGGGGTTTTGTAAACCCGTCCGCTAGTTGGTCCTTGGTGGATATGAATCTGATCTCCAGAAGTTTTTGTGCCACTCTTTCACGGACAAAATGAAAGTCCACTTCTATGTGTTTGGTTCTTGCGTGGAAGATTGGATTGACGGAGAGGTAAGTGGCACCGATATTATCACACCACAAGCTCGGAGGCCTGGACTGAAATATACCTAGCTCTCGCAACAGGGATTGAACCCATATCAACTCCGCGGTAGCATTGGCGAGTGCCTTGTACTCCGATTCAGTGCTTGACCGCGAGACTGTGGCTTGTTTTCTCGAGCTCCAGGAGACAAGGTTTGTTCCAAGGAAGATTGCGTAGCCACTGGTCGACCTTCTGTCATCCGTGTTCCCTGCCCAGTCAGAATCAGAGAAAGCACTTAACAGAAGAGAAGATGACTTCTGTATTTTCAGGCCAATCGTTGGAGTGTGCTTGAGATACCGAAGTATTCTTTTCACCGCCGACAGATGATCACTTGTAGGTGAATGCATGAACTGACACACTTTGTTGACTGAGAAGGCTATGTCAGGTCTAGTGATCGTCAGATACTGAAGACCGCCAACTATACTTCTGTAAAAAGATGCTTCTTCAGTCGTTAGAGGCTTGCCTTTTTCTTGTGAGAGTTTTTCTGTTGTAGCCATAGGTGTAGACATTGGTCTACAGTGCTGCATCTTCCCTCTTGCAAGTAATTCCCAAATGTATTTCTGCTGTGTCAACATCATTCCATCATCAGGCGTTTTCTGAACTTCTATGCCCAGAAAGTAGTGCAGCGGGCCTAAGTCTTTAACTGCAAAGTCTTCCTTCAACTTCTCAATCAAGTTGTTCACTGCCTGAGCTGAAGACCCTGTAATGATGATGTCATCTACATAGATTAGTATATAGATGATTACTCCTCCTTGATTGTAAATGAACAGAGATGTGTCAGTTTTTGAAGGTGTAAACTGTAACTCTTGTAGCTTTGAGCTAAGTCTCGAGTACCAGGCTCTTGGGGCCTGTTTCAAGCCATATAACGCCTTTTCCAGTCTGCAGACATGATTTGGATGTTCTGCACTTTCATAACCTGGAGGCTGCACCATGTGTACTTCCTCTTCTAAGATCCCATGCAAAAATGCGTTTTGCACATCTAATTGCCTCAGGTACCACTGCCTTGTTGTTGCTATTCCAAGGACTATTCGGATGGTAGCAGGTTTAATGACTGGACTATAAGTTTCCTCATAGTCTAGCCCTTGACGCTGCTTGTATCCTTTTGCAACAAGTCTGGCCTTATACCTGTCAAGTGTGCCATCGGCTTTGGTCTTGATTTTGAATACCCACTTGCATCCAACCAGATTGTTGGCTTCTGATGAAGGTACTAATCTCCAGGTCTTGTTTTTCATAAGAGCTGAATACTCTTCATCCATAGCCTTTTTCCAGTGAGGATCAGACAAAGCATCGGTGTGGTTGTCAGGTACTGACTTAGTCACATGCGCGAGTGTGCTAAGATGAGCTTGGCGCGGTCGTTGATGTCGATCATAAAATATTGTGCCATCTGTCAGTTGCTTGGGCTTGTAGATGTGTGATTTGGAGCGAGTCTGCACCCGTGGTTGTTGTGGTTCAGCTGACTGAGACGGAGGCAGCAGAGTTGCGGTTGTCGGACGGGCAACAGGACTGAGACTGGTATCTGAACCGGAGGAGCTTGGAGTACCTGAGGTGGGAATATCAAATAGCGGTGAAGCATCAGCAGGAGCTGAGTGAGCCATATCGTCTTCCCTCCTTGGCTGGGAAGTTCCTGCAGAGAAGTCAGTGGGCATAACAGGCAAGGCAATAGGCAACTGGACAGTACTAAATTCAGAGTCAACTGACATAAGTAGGGAATCAGCAGTTGGAGCAATGTATGGCGAGGAGTGCATGGCCGCAAAAGGGAAGGAAAGTTCATCGAAAACGACATCCCGAGAGATGTAAACACGTCCTGACGGTATGTGTAGGCACTTGTAGCCTTTGTGACCAGGGCTGTACCCAAGAAACACACAAGGCTTAGATCGAAAATCTAGTTTGTGGGAATTGTATGCTCGGAGATGGGGCCAACAGGCACAGCCGAAGGTCTTGAGAAGAGTGTAGTCTGGTTTGCTGAAGAAGAGACGTTCCACTGGTGTTTGGTTTTGGATGACTCGACTAGGAAGTCGATTGATAAGAAAGGTGGCCGTGGCAAAGGCATCATCCCAAAACCGAAAGGGAACAGAGGCTTGGGCAAGGAGGGTGAGGCCAGTTTCCACGATGTGACGGTGTTTGCGTTCGACTAAGCCGTTTTGTTGATGCGTATGAGGACACGACACTTGATGGCCTATTCCCTGTTTAGTTAAGAAAGAGTTCAGTTTCTGAAACTCTCCTCCCCAGTCACTCTGAATGTTTAAAATCTTTTTGTTCAAGACACGTTCTACATGACGTTGAAATGTGACAAAGGTTTCGAGGACGTCTGCCTTGCGTTTGAGAGCAAAGAACCAAGTGAAACGGCTGTAGTGATCAACAAAACTCACATAATATTTATTGCCATTGACAGAAGGACGGGCAGGGCCCCAAACATCGGAAGAAATGAGTTGAAGTGGTGTTGTAATGACATTTGTGGACAGAGGAAAAGGAAGCTGGTGGCTTTTTCCTAGTTGACATGCATTACACACTGATTTATTCAAAGGAAATACACAAGGCAAACTATTTTTGTGTAAAACTTGATGGACGACTTCATGAGAAGGGTGACCGAGTCGCTGATGCCAAACTTCAGAGGAAACTTTAGTGCTGTGGAAGACTTGTTTGAAGTTATGGGTGACTTCTTGCTTGGATGGAAGATGCTGATCTGGAGAAACTACATAGAGACCACCCTTGCAATACCCCTTAAGCAGTATCTCCTTCGTGTCCTGGTCCTTTACAAGGAAGAAATTGGGATGAAATTCTAGGAAAGCATGATTATCTCGAGCTAAGCGTTGTACTGACAAAAGATTGCGAGTAGTGGAAGGTACATGAAGAACATTATTTAGATGTAGCAAATGGGTGCCAGTTGACATAGTAGAGTGTCCAATATGCTTAATTGCCATACCTGAGCCACTCGCAGTGTGGATCTGTTCTTTGCCGGAGTACTTCTCCTTGATACTCAACTTGTCAAGTTCATTGGTGATGTGATCTGTCGCGCCAGAGTCTGCGTACCAGTTGGGGTCGATGTCATAGGTTGAGTTGGAGATTGTTGCCGCCATCTTGTAATCATCCGCTTGATAGGAATGATCAAAGCGGTGATAACACTTGAGTGCCTCATGTCCGGGCTTGCCACAGACTTGACACACAGGCCTGTAACCTGTGTTGGCAGGGGAGGAAAATTGCCTATTTCCTCGGCCGGATGAAGCTGGCGAGGCTCCTCCTTGGAAGCCTGGTCTGTCACGGCCGCGCCCGCGACCACGATTTCTTCCTCCTGGACCTCCTCCACGGTTTCCCCTGTGTGCCACATTAGCTGAAGGAGAGGAGATCTGAACAGTGGTATTGTGTTGATCTTGTCTCATTTCATAACTGAGGAAGTGAGCATATAAATCATCAAGACTCATAGGTTCGGCTCGTGTGGTTATGGAGGTAACAAAGGGGTCATAATCAGAGTCTAGGCCTGTGAGTAAGTAGGTGATAAACTCATCAGTGCCAAGAGGTTGCCCTGCGATGGAAAGTGTGTCAGCAAGGGCTTTAATTTTGTGGAAGTAGGAGTTGGCTGAGAGGTCTCTCTTTTTAATGGTGGCTAATTGCATCCTAATCTGCATGACTTTGGCTCTGGATTGTGAGGCGAACATACGTTCAAGGGCTGTCCATACATCACGAGCAGTGGACAGAGAGATAACTTGAGACAGTAAACGAGGAGACAAAGAGGAGAGTATAGTACTCAGAACTAGCTGATCCTGTTGCATCCATGCGCGGTATGCAGGATTTGGAGCCTGTGCAGATCCACCTTCTGATGTCTCGGTGATGAAGGCGGCAGGTGCGGTAATGGTGCCGTCGACGTAGCCCATGAGGAGCTGGCTACGCAGATATGGAAGGAACTGCGCCTTCCAAATCAGATAATTGTCGCTGTCCAGTTTCACTGTGATGAGACTGCCGAAGGATGGTGTGGGAAGAAGCCCTGATGTGGTGGAATTCATGGCGGAAGCTATGTGAGAGGAAAAGGAGTTTGAGTTCGAGCTAGTAGTCGACATTCAAACGAATTTGTTCAGTGCTCTGATACCATGTAAAAAGACCTGAACAAATACGTTTGAGTAAAGGGAATTCCACACCCTTGCTCTCTGTTCTCTATTGCTTATATAATGCTGAGAAGATACAATGAACAGAACAGATCTCTAACTATCACAAACGCTATTCCAGGAGGTTGTTACAACGTGCGCATGAACCCATGCTCTCCTAAAGAATAGCACAATACTAACTCCTATACATCAGCTAATTGACTTAGTCTAATCTCTTAACAAGGAGGGCCTGTCCACGCGTGACCGCCGCACCAAACACCGCATGTCGCCGTGGAGGTACCTCGGTGGCGTCTTCCACCGCGGGAAAGGTCACGACGGGGACAAGAAGACCACGAGAGGGACGGTGGTAAATGTGCCAGCAAAGTGGCGCGCTGGCGGCGGCAGTCACATGCATGCGCTGTTTGATGCACTGGTGCGGCACATGCGGGGCGCGCGGAGGGTGCCGACGCGAGCCGGGTTGAGGCGAACAGGCAGCCGGGTGCAAGTCAAGAAGTTGCATTGGCAACAGCGGCTGAGGCAACGGCGCGACCGGGCAGACGTGGCCGGCAGCAACAGGCCAAGTTGACGTTTAGGACAAGAAAAGGCGATGTAGTATTTGGGTTCTTTGTAGTATTGTGCATGCATTCTTTCATCTTTGTAGTGCTAGTAAGGTGCCCGTAAGTTGCAATAGAATATGAAAAGGAAGGTGATACATATCATAAAACATTACCAACAACGTGATTCTAAAACAATAATAGTTGTTTGCAACCGAAACTCGTACTCTAAATCGCTTGGTGCACCATTGCTCAAGACTGATTATAGTACCCCATTGTTTCGGCTACAGAACCAGTAAGCATAACTGCTGTCCATAACTTATTGATATGTGGGCACTCAAAGATCTATAAAACACTACAAACAGATTATCTTCACACCAAATTAAGCTGGCTTATTAGGGATCTAAATAATATCACTTCAAAATAGAACATTCTCTTCAGGCTGATTTGCACGCTTGGCAAATAACAAAGGTGGTTCAGGTGCTAGGTAGGTTTGGTTGCACAAACAAGCTACCTATGCACTTGGTTACATGCTTCCCCAGATTCAATTCAGGTATTGTAATCAAGAAATGCACTCAATCAAAAATTTCAAATTTGAAAAAAAAAGTTAGAACTACAGTTTGGTTTCATACAAAAATGTCACAAATAAATATTAACAAATTTTAAAATTGTCAGATAGGGTACCGTCTCTCAAATGAAATGTCTCACGCTGAATAAAAGAAAATCAGACCTTGAGTAAGCTAGCAAGAGCAAGTGATAGTGCAAAATAGCAATAACTAAGGATCTAACATTCATTATACATTTAATAAATTGAGACACACACCATTTGGAAGTTACGAACATCAAAAGCACATATTCCACATATCTCTACCACATTAAAATACGAGTTGGTGGTGGTCATCTGTTCTACGCTAACAAGTGGGCCACCACAAATCCCAATTTTCCTATGCTCCCACCTCACCTCGTTCAACTCTTTCCATTCCTGATAGTGTCACCTGCTTCACTCACCCCCATTTGGCCAACTCCATATCGCCAATACCGCCCCTCTGCACATTGTAAGTTGCCGGCTAATGATTTAGGCAGCTCACAACTAAGGTTACTAGATCATACTGAATAGTTTATAGATGCATCTCAACACCAGTTACACTACTTGCCTTATATTCATCTGGAACTGACCACACTCCTTATAGGGCAAGGCAATCACGAGTTCAGCTCAAGGCATAATTAAACTAAAATTGTATACATGATGACAATTCCATTCACACACTGTATGAATACACCATATAAGATGTTATTATCTCACCACAAAAATAGCTAATTAAGGAAAGATAGTGATTATTACTAAAGGCAACCATTCACACACGGTACGAACACACCATATAAGATCTTACTATCCCAATATAAAAACAGCTAGTTACGGCTAACATAGTGAATGGGCCTTATCTATTTCCTAAGGCAAACTAACAAAGCTAAGCTCTTATCTACTTATGAGCATTGTATTAGGGTAGTAAATATCGAGACGTGATCAGTGCATACAAAATTATGCATACTGAAATACCAGGCCATAAATATGTGTGCTATAGATGATAGAAAAAATGCAAGATAGCAAAAAGGAAGAGATGCTTACTGTTACTGTAAGAGGCATTAACTGATTATGCGAGTCTTCATCCTGCTCCATTGCAGGCTGCAACTTTGATAGTTACTTGCAAGAATTCAACAAACAGCATCAGGCTTGGACAGTGCAGATTGGACGCAACTCATTTGAATTTCAAATGTGGATGCACAAATCTTGATGCACATTGGACAGTGCAGATATAAGTTGTATGCACAATGGGCTGTACAAAATCCTCACTCAGCCACTCTTCCTAGCCTTTTATCACGGCACCCCAGAGACAAAATGTATTGCTTACTCTAACTTTAGTTAAGCAGAGAACAAGATTCAAGAATGTATTCCTGATACAGGCATAATTGGACATTTGCCATCTAATAGGCACAGCAAAATGAAATGACAAGAACAACGGTATACAAACATGGTGATCAATTATTAAGATCGACAAACAGATAATGGAACATGTGTGCTTTGGTCACTATTTTGCACACGCGTGATTTAACACGGGAATTTACTTCATGTTATCATGTACGCATAGGCGCATAGCAGAGTGACCATAGTGCTCTGAACATTAAACATGTAGAAAAAAACTTACGTTGGATCAGAAAAAAAGAAGTAAAACACCAGTAAAAAAACACATCACACTATAGACCTTAATCAGTATGCCAATCACGGGGAAATGTTGTATTAGACTATTAGTTCAATTCCATTGTTACTTTCTACGAATGATAGCAAGAACATTAATAGGCAGATACATAACCTTACAGAAATAGCAACTTCCATAAGCATATAGCATATACTGAGAAACATGGAATTTTTCGTGTTCCTCACCGTGATGGTATCTAACCTGAAAAAATCCACCGCCCTACCGGCGCTGTGAAGTAGCCGCATGGCCGCGTCGGTCTCCTAGAAGAGCCTCTGGCTCTGCACATAGCTCACCTGCTCCAGCGATTCTGCATCGAGACGCACGAGATTCCTGCACAGACGCAACCACAAACGCCGCCATTAATGTCACTCAAACCCAGCAATCACCAGGACACCTGCGAGAGCACCAGGTGCGGAGAGAGGAAGATGGGGAGGGATAGAGAGAGGTATGTGGGGAGGAGAGGTGAATGCCGGGGACTTCCCCATGGTGCAGCGGCGGCTTGCTTGGCTGCTGCTCTGCTGCCTTGTCTGCCTACGCGGCCGCATCTCTGGTATACAGGTACTCAACGGCCGGAGGGGAACTCAACATGCGGCTTTATGACCGGAGAGGCTGGATCTAACTGTCTTCGTGACCTCCTGCGATGGCGCCTCCGGATCCTGATCTGGCACCCCGCTCGAGTGAGGAGATCGAGAGAGAGTGGAGCAGGTAAGGGAGGGGTCGGTAGGGAAGTGGCAGAGGGGATGGCAGCATGCGGTTGTGAGAGGGTTTCGGGAGTTGATGGTGGTGGTGGTGGAGCATGCGAGACGAAGGTGTGGGAAGGAGGGGATGGCAACGGAGTGTCACGAAGGATCAGCCAAGAGCGAAACCGAATTGCATCAGGAGAAATCTGAAATTTGAAGAAGGGCGGAAGAAATCACCTACAGAAGAACTAATTAACATCTACTTTACTTGCTACGAAAGTTCATGCTCCATTCACTTTCTTTTCCATTAACGATCGGATTTTATAGCCTGTGTTCCGAATTACATCAAGTCAAAAGTAAAAGTAAAACACTTTTGGCAAGTACTGCAGTCCGACAATAGAATTACAGTCTCATTAATTACTCTCCCTATCTAGCACCGTTTGATGATACTTAATATTCGCTACTAATACCATCTCAGCCGTTCAACAGCTAAGTGTAGTCGTTTTTCTCCTGTGTCCCTTCGCCGACTTCTCTTCTGAAGAATTCTCTGCTCAAACTTCTGAACATTTCTCCCGCTATAATGCTGCTCCGAGCAAGTATAATAAGATTACGTAAGCGGGCTATAGGAGTCGCCACGTTAGATTTGAATTGAGTTGAAGGAGGGAGGAGAGGAGAGAGAAGAGAAGCGAGTTGCAGACTAATAGCCGACTGCAGCACGGGTTCCAAGAAGATTGGTGAGAGAATGAGAGAATAAAGGTGGGCCAGGTATTAATGCTCAGCGTGTATGTATAGCCAACTATTATATGGGTGGGCTATTAGATTGACTATAGATAATATGTCAACAACATAAAACCCGCAGTTAGCTCTATTACGTAAGAGGAAGGTGGGCACGATGTCACGGGACGTTGGCAACGCTGCCCTAGCCGCACCTCCCTAGATCTTCCCCTCCCCTGCCCTAGCCGCACGTCCCCAGCCCTAGCCGCCGCCACACCTCCTCCCCACCCTTTCTCTCACGTCACGCCACGCCGAGCGAGCTCATGAAGGCCCGTGGCAGCTTCGAGGAAGACGGCGGCCAATCTCGCCCATGGACTTGATTGCCCGGCTCACAGATTCACCACCTCTCCCGACGGTGGCCAAGACGGCTCGATTGGTGGAGGGGTTTCTTCCCCACCCACTCCGGCGGTGGAGCTCGTGGCTCGGCGGGTGGAGCTCTCCGGCCTGGATTTAGTCTGTTTAGTGGGAGCCTTGCTTACGGATGACGATCGCCGCTTCGGTGCGGCGCCCACCTATGCATCGGCTTGAGGGTCGGCGACCGTCCTTCACAATGGCGATGGTCAAGTGTCTGACGCAGGTGGCAGATCTAGGTGACTACTCTTCGCCTGTAGTCTTCATCTCTTACTAGTATTGTTCATACATTTCTTTTGATCTATGTCATCTTAGCATCGATTCGCGGATTCGCTTTCTTAGGCGACACAACTCATTTTTAGATGCACTCTATGGACTTGATGATCGTGTGCCTATTGGCTAGCTCGCAAATCTGTCATCGAGAGTTGAACATCTAAAATTGTTTGTCCGCCTTGAGAAGGTGGCCGCTTGCTATTGGCTAAGATTAAGTGGTATGGCGGCACTAGCTCGGAATGAGGGCGGTTGTAACATCGATCTCCTAGATTGACTTCGTGGAGAAATCCTAGGTCGACCTTAGTTGGTTGTGCCTGGCAATGGCCTTATTGAAGGCATTGTTTTGTAGTCTGAGGATTTACTCTCCGAGATGAAAACCTTTGATCTGGCCTTCACTGGTTGGATCATGGCAATGGCGGTGTGTGTGCGTATCGAGTCCTTTTTAGAGGCGTTGTCATTGGAGAGCTTTTATCGTGGTTCAAGTGTTGCTACGATGATGGATAGTCTTGAAGACAATATTACATGATGTAGTTTGCCGCGACGGTTCCTTTGTCTTTTCTTGTGTGTGTGTGTTTGGCTGTGTACACCCTAACTGTGTAGAGGCTAGGAGTCTTCTTAGTATAATTGTATCAACTTGATGTAATTTACTAAGATTAATAAAAGCTTCCTTTATCGAAAAAACGTAAGAGGAAGGTGTGGGAAGGAGGGGATGGCAAGGGGAGACGCCTGCGGAGGATAGCGAGGGGAGGGAGAAGGCAGGCGACGACGCTTGAAGCAACCGGGACGTGGGGAGGAGATCGTGCCCTTCGTCGGAAGTAGTTGCACGGGATGATCGCCCAAGTGTGGGGGTAAACTCCTTTTAATAGTTAAGATTTGGGTTCGCTTTTTCATTAGGTTAGTTGGGTGTTGATCTGTGGTACCATATGATCAGGTGATTAATCCCAACAAATTTTTTCATACGCTGTATTAAGAATACATGATGCAACATGCAACGTTATCGAAGAAGCTCAGATTTATGACAAAACATAAAATATTTGTCACGGACATTGCCATGGAAGTGGGCCTTGGGCCTTGGAAGCCCACTCGGCTGAGAGCAGCGCAGTACAAAAAAGGCTCGAAGCAGCAGCCTCAGGGGCATCGAAGAAAATAGACGTTTGCCTCAGCTCTTCCGTCTCCTGCTGTTCTTCCCCAAGCTCTAATCTCCATTCCCAGCCCCCTTTCTTCTTCTGATCCTTGTCTCTCTCTTTCACCAATTTGTATCCCAAGTGCTTGGTATTTTGTGATTTGTTGTCAATCTAGTTCTGGTGTGGAATTTTTCTGTGACGATCAAGTGTGGAACACGACAGTTGGTATCAGAGCTCACACCGGGAGTTTCCGATCTGCGCTTACGGCATGACGACGGCGGCGTCCTCCATCTCGGGCCGCTGGCCGCATATGGACTCGAGGCCCCA
Organism: Guadua angustifolia; assembly: GCA_036346375.1. Classification (NCBI taxonomy): domain Eukaryota; kingdom Viridiplantae; phylum Streptophyta; class Magnoliopsida; order Poales; family Poaceae; genus Guadua; species Guadua angustifolia. The sequence goes on along the minus strand of CM070507.1, from coordinate 8,758,276 downwards.
GAGCGGCACGCAGTCCATGGCAAAGACGCTCCTGGCGGTGGTCCCCGCAACCATCAGTTCGGCGGCCTCCGCGACGGCGACCGAGGCCGCCACGGCGGTCAAGTGGTCGAAAACGAGCGAAGGCCCCGCGACGAGCGCGGTGCCGAGCTCGGCGAAGCCCTCGAAGTCAGCGCTGGCGACGCTGCTGCAGTCGCTGGCGACGGAGCACGGACTTCCGCAAGCGGACGCGCCACCTCCTCCAGCATCCCCTGATTTTCCGGCAGGCGTCCTGAGCGGTGGCAGCGCGGCGCGTAGAGAGGCCTCCTCCATGGCCCCAGCAACGGAAGCATCCGGAAGCGCAAACCCAGGAACAAGTCGGATTGCTCACCACATGTTCGACGAAAGGGCAACTCAGGAGATGCAGCGTGTGGCACCTGCTGAACCCCTCCTACGCATCACCATTCACCATCTACTATACCCTGGGCAAGTGACTGAGGAGGCACTGCGTCAAGTCTTTGGTAGATGGGGACCAGTGGATGAGGTGCATGTACAGGAAGGTATGAATGGCGTTGTGGCTCTCGTGGGGTTTCCATCTTGGCCTAAGGCAGCTCAAGCTCGCGAAGCCTGCCATGGTCAGTGCATGTGGGACAACTGCTGTTGGCTGGACATCAGTTATCATTTGGAGGCATCAAAAGTTGTTGAATCCAAGCAGCACGTTGCCGTTAAACCTCTGATGGTGGATCAACTGACAGTATCCAATCAAATTAGCATTGCTGAAGGGCAACACTGTCTTATCTCAGATGATCGCATACTAGCTGTGTCCAGTACCAGTGAAAATAGCCCTGGCAAAAGGCATGCTTCTGTAGGTTGTTCTTTACCAGAGGAGATCCTTAGCAAATTAAAAAGAATGGTCGTTAACAAGCGAAGAAACCCTACCAGTGGACCAGAATCTATTGAGCACGAGGATACTGTGGTGTGTACTGAGGGAGTGGTCCTCCTTAGTGGAGATCAGAAAGTTGAGAGGCATTGTCACATTGATGATGCGCGTAAAGGAACTGAGATTTATCTGGTGGAGAATGGAAGACGCGCAGTAGATATCCACACCGCGCTAATTGATTGCACTAACCAGAAGGAGGGTATGGGCAGCCCTGTGAATGAAACCAAGGAGGTTTCAGCTACTGATATTGTGTTTATAAGGAGCAAGTCAATAACTAGAGAAACATGTGAGGTGAAGCAGGTGAAATGTGAAGAGGAGGTTCAATTTAAGAAGAGAGTTACAAGGTCAGCCGCAGTTAGACAGAGAGAAGTTTCTGGAAGCACATGCAGAAGTAGTAAAGACGGTGCTAACTTGGAAAGCAAAGAGACGAAGGTAGATGTTCTGCATCATTATACAAGGAAAGTGAGCGGTACTGTATCCTCAAAAGCTCATCACACTGAGCTGGCAGAATGTGGTACTAATACAAAGAAGCAGACATTAAAAGGAAATGTTACTGCTCGAAGAAACTCAAATGTCACCGGCTGTGATGATACTGCAAATATCACAGAGAACAAGGCTTCAGAAACTGACATAAAGATAAATTTTAAGTCACAACCACTCATGAGAGGTGGCAGCATTGCTAAGAAAACAACAGAAGATGCAGTTTCTGCGGTGGATCAGAATGTCTGTAGTTCAGCCATCACTGAAAGAAATGATACAGAGCTTACAAATTCCGAGGGAGTTAAATCTGAAAACAAGACTGATGTGCGGAAATCAGTTTTATCAATTGGTGCTAAGATTGTTGCAAGTAAGAAAAGGATATTGGAATCAGGTCCTGATAAAATTGGTGGAAGGTCAACAGCTACGATGCCATCCATGAAAAAGATAAGAAATACATCTTCTGACAATGAGCTAGAGCAAGCAGAAAAGGGGAAAATGAAGGCACCCAAATGCAAGGGAAATTTAGGCAAGGCTTCCAGTGTGAAATCTTCGAGCCCAAGTGAGCCAACAAATACAGGAGGTCTTCGCGAAGAAAAGCAAAAAATAAGTGAACAGATAAAGGGCCTACTTCTAGATGCTGGTTGGAAGATTGATTTGAGACCGAGGACCAACAGAAATTATTTGGATTCTGTGTATATACCTCCTAGTGGTAAAGGATCTTACTGGTCAGTCACAAAAACATATTCCGTGTTCTTTGAAGATATGAAATCTTTGCAAAAGGACAGAGCTAAAAGCCAGAGCTTCATCTACATTCTTGACCAATGTGTTGATCAAGTGGGGAGCAGAAGTCCGTACTTGCAGTTGCCATGGGACCCTGATGGTGACAACATGTACAGTCTAAGGTTTGCTATCATCGGTTTGGGGACAAGCCGACATTCAAGGAGGGAGGAATGTCACGGACATTGTCATGGAAGTGGGCCTTGGGCCTTGGAAGCCCACTCGGCTGAGAGCAGCGCAGTACAAAAAAGGCTCGAAGCAGCAGCCTCAGGGGCATCGAAGAAAATAGACGTTTGCCTCAGCTCTTCCGTCTCCTGCTGTTCTTCCCCAAGCTCTGATCTCCATTCCCAGCCCCCTTTCTTCTTCTGATCCTTGTCTCTCTCTTTCACCAATTTGTATCCCAAGTGCTTGGTATTTTGTGATTTGTTGTCAATCTAGTTCTGGTGTGGAATTTTTCTGTGACGATCAAGTGTGGAACACGACAATATTGAATCAGAGTACGCTTCTTGCATCTGAACAGCAACACAACAGCTTTCCTGTGCCCAACGAGAGCCACTCCATTTTCACCACCATTTCTTTTCTCAGAACTACGAGAAACTCCGCCGTTTGCGTGTAGCAGAAAACCGCGTGGCGCCGCGGAATTTGCGGAGTTGAAACCAGCAGAGACTCGCGCACACCGAAGAAGCCGACGGCTCAACGCATCGAGGCAAGCCATATCGGCAGGATGCGGCGGCGCATCCGGGGAGACGAGCCGAAGGCCCTCCACAACAAGGCAGCGCAAAGCAAGACGCAAAAGGGAAGCTGGAGACGACGCAGCCGGCGAAGCAAATCGCGCGCGACAAAGGGCGATGAGCCGAAGCCTCTCCACAGCGAGGCAGCAGAGAGTAGCGCAGCGAAGAGAAGCTCCGGCCGACGGAGCCGAGGAGCGAAGGCGGAGACGGCGAAAAAAGCAACTAGCGCAACGGAAAGGTAGCTGGGAAACGGCGAACAATCAAGACGCCCCTCGCATGAACGGGCGGATGCAGACGCACGTGAAGAACGGACGGCCAGGAGCACGCGGGAGAGGCACGCGATTACGGACAACAAGAGGTGCTTTTTGGAAAGGGCGAGACGTGGCGCGGGCTTCAGGCTAGGAAGTCTGCCATTTTTAAGAAATGTATAATTGCCAGAATCAATACTTGAAAGACTTTTAAAAGCTAAATTACTCTTATGAATTTTCAGCTCACATAAGAAATAAAAAGATACCTGAAGCTATAAAAGATAAAGGAGATTGGAGATCAACAAAATTCTCACATTAATTTGTTCAAAAGGATACTTGAAAGATGATATTTACCAAGTACCAACTAATCACCAAAGGTTTTTCGAAGTACCAAACAGGGCTGCTGCTAAACTGCGGCGGCTTATTCCGTGATTAAGAACAAGGAATTACAGCAAGAAATGACAATGCCATTTCTTACCACCCCTCTCAAATAAATAAAATAGATAATACAAGTTGCCATTATATGTTGGACAGATTGCACAGCAACTTTCAGTTCTTCACTGTGGTGACATGCCTCAGAAGCATCTGAATCACCTCTGGGGAGATACTTGAAGCCTGCTGCTTGAGTTGTTCAATTTTTGCTGCTGTCTCTTGCTCAAGACGTTTGACGTTTGCACCAGAGTCACCGCTACTCTGAAAACAACAAGAACATATAAAAACTGAGGTCCTGCAATCTTATGAACAAACAAGCACAATGGGTTTGTGTACATACCTCTGCAACCTTCCTCTGGAATTCAGCCTCCATCTGGGCACGGTATTCAGCTATTTCCCTCTCAGCCTCCTCTTTTGCTTGCCTTAGCCTTGCAGATTTAGCTGCCAAACACATAAATATGTAAGTCTACGCAAACTTTTATTATGGAAAAAATATATACTATTGCTTCTTAGATTCATAGTCGCTGATAATACCCATAGAAGCTCAAACAGACATTTCTACAGCAAATGTTTCGCAATGGAACATGTTTTGCTAACTGGACAAAGAAAGGGAAAAATGTATTTCGCCTTTTTTTCATGAGTCAGATTGCTATATATGAATTTAACAATATATTCCCATCTAACTTCAGAGTGAGATGACATGCCCTAACAAGTAACAAAGGCGCAAGACTGTGGGTAAAGAACTTTCAGTATGCTGAAGACCCCATAAACAGATATGGACTTCCCTAGAGCTCACAATGGAACAATATGTATATTGTTTACACCGTGACTAATCCTACAAACATTGATGTGTATACCAGAACACATGAAAGAATGTTAATTTTAGTCATCAGAGCAGACCTCAACTTATACATATAGTACAATTATACAATGCATAAGGTACCTGCTCCCTAATGATATGCTTGATTTGTAATGACTTATGCCAAACATAAGAGTATTACCAGTCCTAGCTGCATTTACAATTTGCTGAGCCTCTTGCTCTGCAGCCAGCAATTGTTGAATTCCACTTTGGCGCCTGTTCGCGTCCATCTTCGGGCACTGGATGAAGAATCAGAATTCAGAATCAACAAAACATAGAGGTGAAAGCGTCATTAGATGGCCAGGTAAAAGCATCAAAGTATTGCACATCTCAACACTCAAAAGTAAACAAAAGAGGGGAAGCTTATCCAAATCAAGGTAGCTGAAAGAAAATTTCTCTGCATATGTTCTACACTATTCCAACGATATCACTCGCTAAACACAGTAACAAAATATAGCTAGAAAAATACCACGGAAATAACCTTTCTTCACCTCTATTTTCCTTCAAGAGGCTTAATCATAGATTACTAGATTAATATGTAATAATTGCCCGGTCCTAAGTCCTAACAACCTTGGAATTGAGAGCTAATTAGGGGTATCTACCCTGCACACAAACATTACTACTTTAATCTCAAAACCATTGGATCTATACAAGAAATTCTTCATAAGCTTAGACATCACCTCATAGTTATGGGCTCCCCCAGTCAGATCAAATAAGATCCAGCAACAGAGACTAGTTACCTAACAAATTAACAGCAGGGGCGGACCTAACGTGGGTCATGGGGGTTCAGTTGAACCCCCAAAAATTTAGGAAAATAAACTGCTACTAGTACTCCACCACGGAGCAAACAAATCCGCAACAAAATCCATGGACTGACCTATCCATCCCAGAAATAAAGATCTGGATGAGATTGCTCACAGCAAAGAAAGGATCCCCAGGACAAAGCTCACTCTTAGAACAATAATCAAAGCTAGAGCTTCCTTACCAGCGAAAGTAGAGATCAATCCACGCCCGGATGGATCTCCTCTCCACGCCAGTCGGTAGATCGGAGGAGGATGCCCACGAGATAAGGAGTCCTTCGCTTCGAGGTTGAGAAACGGGGAGCAATACGCCAATAGCCACGACGAGATCCGGAGAAGAGGATGGGCTAGAAGTAGACCTCATCAAACGTCGGGGCCGGCCCAGGCCGGGCTCAAAAAGCCTGAAGTAAAATATCAGGTCCGAGCCCAGCCTGAAGCCCGATAAATGTAAGCTTGGCAAGCCCAAAGTCCAGCCCGATCAGGCCATGATGCAGACTTGCAGCGGACAAAAAAGGAAACAAAATTCAAAGTAGAAACTTTTCTTAAGAAATTAGCACATGAAGCAATGTAACATGGAGTCCGAGACGTTTTTTATTTTTAAAAAATCATCGATCCAATAATAGTTAGCTACAGTGAAGGTTAAAAAACCGTTGGAATCTCGACCAAGATTTCAGATTCCGCCCAGGTAAAATAAATTGAAAAAATAAATTGCTATAGTGATCTCGAAAATTTCTGTGAGGTTTCGCTAAATTTTGTCAAAATCTTAATTTTTTTACTTTTTATGGCCGGATTTGGTCTAGTAACCCTTAAGAAAGTCATCTTTCACGAAAATTTGTTGAAAAATTGAATTTTTGAGATGTTTTAAAATTTTGACAGAAACACCACAGATTTTTATAAATTTGTACATGCTTGATCATGATGTGAAAAATTTATGGTACTGAATAAAATAATTGAATTTCATTTGTTATTTTAAAAATTAAAAATTGAATAAATATAATTGAGATAGTAACCTTATCATAATTTTATAAATTTGCTCGAGTATGATCATGATTCAAAGTTTTTATGAGACCTTAAATGTTTCCTTAACACCCTTCTATAAAATTTTTAAAAATTCTAAATTATTTTTTATTGCTAAAGCAAATTTTTGTATTGATCATTAGACTTTTATCAGGACGTAGTACTATCAGAATTTTTAAAAATTATTGAAACTTGATCATTATCTGAAAATTTTATAGAAACATTAGTAATACGTCAGGATTATCCATATTTTTTAAAAACTTTCTGATATGGTTTGAACTATTTTTTCATTTGGTTGAAGTTTGCTGGTAAGGTTTTTATCAGGACAATAGCATTATCTGAATTTTTAAAAATTCATGAAGCTTGATAATCATCTTAAAATTTATTGCCAAAAGTGATCAAAATGATGTTAGAAAATTTTGAAAATTTTTGTGAATGGTTCTAACATATTACTAATATTCTCATAAAACTTTCAGATAATGATTAAGTTTGAGAATTTTTTAAAAAATTTTGAGAGTGCTACTGTCCTAATAAAAGGCTGACTGACAAATTTCAACCAAATGAAAAATAATCCAAACCATATTTGAAAAATTTTAAATAATTTTTTGGATGGTCCTGAGGCATCAATAATGTTTGTATAAAATCTTTAGATGACGATCAAGTCTGAGGAGTATTTCAAAAATTCGAACAATGTTACTATCCTAATAAAAAACTAACCAACAAATTTCAGCCGAATGAAAATAGTTCAAAACATATTAGCAAAATTTTTAAAATTTTTGTAGATGGTTCTAAAGGATAACTAATGTTCCTATAAAATTTTTTAAATAATGATCAAATCTGAGGAATTTTAAAAAATTATGAGAGTGCTACTACCCTAATAAAATCCTTATAGTACTTCATGTGTTGCTTCCATAGATTTGATTAAACAACCAAAACAACTTTAAATTTTTGAAACTTTAGAGAAGGGTTCTTAGGCAATTCTTAAACCCTCCTAAAAATTTTGGATCATGATCACGCTTGTGCGAATTTGTAAAATTCTGATATGATTACTGTCTCATTTATGTTTGTTCTGTTTTTTTATTTTTCAAAGATAACTAATGATGATCAATTCTTTTGAAAACTTTTTTGTATGATCCTAGACTGCTGAAGATGGTACCATAAATTTTTTTAGAGTGTGATCAAGCTTGTACATTTTTATAAAAATCTGATAGTGAAGCTAGCTTGTATAGAGCGCAGCACAAGGCAAAAAAATGAAAAAAAAAAAATATGTGGCTCCTAGGATTCAATTCCAGGTCTCCAAGGCCACACCATGCAATTCTGACTACTAAACCACAGCCACCATATTGTTACAATTCCGATGCTAACATTTATACTACTAAACGTTTAGAGAAAGTCAAGTAGATCCAAATCCGGTCAAAAAAAAACATGAATTCCAGTAAAAAAATGAAAAACATGAATTCTGGCCAAATCCGGTAAATTTGAAACAAAATTTCTGAAATTTCGGTCGAAATCTCCAAAATTTTGGTCCTTTTCAACCCTTGTGAAATAGTATCCCAAGGCTAGAAAAAATATGAAAAATGATGCTATGACATGAAAATGAGCTGGTTGAGTTGGTCTGAGGCAGCATGTTAAGGTTTAGGAGCATGAAAGGGGATGGGTTCAAGTCCGACCGAGCATGTGTTTTTTTCTTTGTGCAATACAGTAGTTAGGCAAACCTGTTCACATGCCTTGGTGGAGAAAAAAATTGTGGCCAACTGTGCTACAAGCCTACAAGGGGTGATTGTTATTTTCACATGTATTCGTCTTAAAAGGCATTATAATTGTCCACAAAAAAAACCAGTGTAACAACATACAAACCGGTCAAAAATAACACGGATTCCAGTCAAAATATCTGAAACTACTGTAGCAGTTTGATTTTTTAATTTTTTTAAATTCAGGTTGGACTTTGAATCTCATCCTCAACCGAAATCTGAAATCTCGACCAAAATTTCTGAAATTTCGTCGGGATTTTGAATCTTGGGTGGTGGTGTTTAGTGAGTAGGAGGTGAAGAAGCGGATCTGCAGCGTGTCCTGCGAGCGATACTTTGGGTTCGAATGCGAGATTGATGAGGAGATCTCTAACAAGCAGGAAGGTGCACGGCAGCGAAATTTACTTCCAGATTTAAGCACACAATGTGATAATGGGACACCAGCTTAAGTTTCAACTTTCAATTCATGTACGGTCATGTTTCAGTTTTCAGATTTGTGGTTGATTAACTTGATAATGCATGCTTTTGCTAATTATGAGCCAAAACTGTTTAAGGAACACCATTGCTTTCATACATGTTGAGAGGCTGACTTGGGTTGAATTATCCGCTTAGCCGCTTGGGTCTGTCCTATGTTAATAGAGAGGCTGACTTGTGTTGAATTATCGGAATCCATGATCCTTCTGTAATTGGTTCTTGTACCTTACTGTTTGTGATCCTTCTGTAATTGGTTAATGTACCTTATTGTTTGTATATCTCATACGAGAAAATTGGGTTGTGGTATATTACTATGGCCTTTGCTTTTGCTGGTTTAAATCAGGGATATGATGTGTTCACGTCTAGATTCTAGAAGCAATGTTATGCGGATATGTGCTGCTATAGGCATTAGCATATACACATTTGTTGAATGTTCAGTAATCAATAGCTAATCTAATGATATAATTTACTGTTGAATACTGCTCTATTGTTTTGTAACTATATGCATTTTGACATATGTGCATCTGTTTACTGTGAGTAGCTAATTTAAAGACAACATTTGCAGTTGGATATTGGTTTCGTGTTTTGTAACCATGGTTTGTGTTTTCGACATAATAGGGTTCCCAGGTGTACTTTTTGTGCTTCCGGATTTCTATGTTGATGCTAAGAACAAGGGCTATGGCAGTAAGATTATTACTTAGTGCCCTGTAATTCGTTGTTTGTAGAGTTCTGTTATTTTTATGCTAGCTGTTGGTACTTGGTAGGCTATAATTGACAATTTGCCTGGCAGTACAACTGGATTTGTGATATCTGATCCCAAGGGACTATTTCCCTTGAGTTATTCTTATCTAGTTAGCTCATTGCTACTTAATGAACCGTTATCGGTTTAGCAATTGAAGTATGTGTTGCGCACTTTGATCCGATATAATTACATAAATGAGGAAACCTTGTTTAGAAGCAGGGTGTATCAAATTTGTGTGCTGTGTTAAGGTTCCAGTGATCAAACCGTCCTTTTGGAAAGACTGATGTTTCTCATGGTTTGCTTGGCTTTCTATGCAAGGGTTCATTGCACCCTTATACTGAATTTGTACAACCATATCTTTTTCTTTCAGACCTGAACTATATACTGCGCTTGTCTCTTGAGGATATTTCGTTTTTCCATAAACAAAATTTCTCTAAAATGCACTAATTTTGTCTTGTGTTTTTGTCATGTCGTCTTTCTTTGCAGCTGTTATTTGTCAACGGAGAAATTGTTCAACGATCAACAGAAAGGCAGAGAAGGGTGGAGTCGGTGCCTCAGAGCAAGGTTAGATATCTCGGCGAGATTTCGTGAGATCTCGTTCTCTGGAGTTGGATGAAATTTTGATTACCGGCCGAATTCAAAAAAAGGTTGTGAAAGAGTAACAATCTCTTATATTCTTATTAGGTTGTGCTTAAAGTACTTGTTGTCGGTTTCATTAAATATTTTTCTCTCGTTATGATTATTTCAACATCGTTATTTGGGTACCTTCTACGAGATTTATCTTCTTTGTTTTTAAGACCGTGTATGCTCATATCTTATTTCACAAAACTCTCTATATAAAAAAGGGTATTAGAGTATAACAAGTATGTAAACTTTTGGATCGGCTACGAGTAGATAACGCACTTCGACATGATAAGAATTAAGGAGCTCATTTCCACAGGTTTGTTCTTGCACGAGCCATGACGCCGATGGCAAGGGGGGTCGCGTTACTTGCGTACCGTGCGATGCCCCGTCAAGGCGTTTCTGCCACTTCCTGGTTCGGAAACAACGGAGGATGCAGCCCGTGATATGTTACGAGCAACGTGTGGCCGAAGACAGGAACGGCCATGCCCGCGATTCGCTGCCTTATCCTGCTTGTTCCATCGTGTTGTGCTACACCAGCCGCCCGTGGGAGCGCTCAAGTTTTCGAGCTTTCAGTCGCGCAAGAGGCGAGCGGAGAGATGACGGGAGCGACCTTTCTCTCGATCGTGCAGCCTTCCGCGCCGGCGCCACTCGGTTCCCGCGGCCTCCCTCCCTCGCCCATCTCATCCCCGGCGCGCAGACATGCATACGTATGTGCACCGAGCCCGCAAATCTTCTTTGCTTTAAACCAAAAAGGCCGTGTAATTCTCGCTTTCGCTGTGTAGATCCAAGTGTGCTGCCAGCGCAAAGCTGAGGGCTTTGAAGCTGCAGCTTACGAGGAGCCCCTGCAATTGCGTAGAAGGGATTTCATCGGTGGCTGCTTCGGTGCCGCCATTGGCTCGGTATGTGCTGCTGCTTACGTTCTTAAGGAACAACGCAATTCTGTATTTTTTTTTTCGATAATACAACGCAGTTCTGTATTAGCATGACATGGCTATACAAATGTAGCATGATGGGAGAATCGTAACTTCCTGTCCCCTACTCCCCCGCGGTTCGATTGATCAGTTGATTTTGATCCAGAGGCGCTAAACTTGCTTTACGTCTTGGATTAGGAAATCATTGAGGACTCTACGAGATTCACAGGAGTGGCTACTGCAGCTGATCTGATTGAACGTAGACAACGCTCTGAGTTCCAATGTAGGTCACCTCAGGTCGTTCTTTTCCCTCGAATTTTATATGCTTCTTGCCATCATAATTGACGCCTTTGATTCTTTCTTCAGCAAGCATCAAAAGCACCCTCTCAACGGCCATAAATGTGAGATCACGTATTATATACACTCAGCTCGTTATTCATTTCTCTGCAGTTTCAACTTTACACTGACTATTTTCCTTTCACCCATCTCTCTCTTCTCTTGGCTGAATTCTGGGGAAAAAATTGTAGGCAAAACCAGAGCTCATTCCATCTTTGTTGACCTTGGCTCTAAATGATGCTATCACATATGACAAGGTCTGGTTTCTGGATGGCTTTCTGTAATGACCTCTTGGAGCCTCCATATGGCACGCTTGGAAATGACCTGGCTATATAATTCTTTTGTAGGCCACAAAATCAGGAGGTCCAAATGGATCAATCAGACTAAGGTAGTAGCTTCCGTTTGTATATTTTCGTGTTGAAATTGCAACTATGCTCTGCAGATGACAGTCTAACAAGTTCAAGTTGTATGGCCTTGTTGTTCCATTAAATATTATTAAACAATAAAGTGCAGAAATAAGCAGACCTGAAAACAGTGGATTTTCTGCTGCTTTGGATCTGTTAGTTGATGCGAAAAAAGAGATTGATTCCTACTCCAAGGGAGGTCCCATTGCATTTGCAGATCTGATCCAATTTGCAGGTGTGATGTGACTCTGGGAATAATTTTATCAGCATTATGATATTTGCGGATCTTTACTAGCAACCTCTTTTGTACTTTTGCTATTACTGAATATAGTATTGAAGTTTATTTTTACTTTCAAAAGCACAATCAGCACTCAAGAAATCATTTCTTGACACGGCTATTGCCAAATGTGGTGGAAACGAAGAAAAGGGAAGAACTCTATACGCAGCATATGGTTCAAATGGACAGGTATTCTGTTCAGTCTTTCCTCTGTGTGGGCTTAGCTTACTAATAGAAGGTGATATGTGTTTTTGTTGATGTAATGTTTTGTATCTACCACTGTAGTGGGGTCTGTTCGACAAACTATTTGGGAGAACAGATGCACAAGAACCTGATCCAGAGGGAAGGGTACCTCAGTGGAGCAAAGCTTCTGTGCAGGAAATGAAGGATAAGTTCATTGCTGTTGGGCTGGGTCCTCGTCAGGTCACTACTTCCTTATATCAGATCGTTTAATAACTTTGTTACTGATCACTTGTCCAGTAGGACTACAAAAACTGTGATTCAGTCTCATCAACAAGGGAAGGCTTCTATTGCAGCTTGTTGTGATGTCAGCCTTCCTCGGACCTGACCAGGCTGCCACAGAGGAACGATTGATAGCTGATCCAGACTGCCGTCCATGGGTCGAGAAGTACCAACGTAGTCGTGAGACGGTTTCCCGAACTGACTACGAGGTAAGGTTTATAAGATTTATCGATTTGTACATGCTGGCAGTACGGCAGGATAACTCTGAAATGTTGAACCCGTTATTTGCATTGTGCTTCTGTATGACAGGTTGACCTGATAACCACAATCACAAAGCTGAGCTCCCTTGGCCAGAAGATAAACTACGAAGCCTACACATACCCTAAGCAAAAGATTGACTTGGGTAAACTGAAACTATGATAGACGTTGCTGGGCATCCCTGTCAGTCATACTACTAAAGAATCAATAGCTTCATGCTGTACTATCTGGGTGCCTAAGAAGACAGATTTGATTTGGTGGTGACGTTCCTGTTTTGGCTGTCAATCAGCTTTCGGCGTTGCAGTTTCCTACATTTTTCCCATGTCAATAAGGACTGCTCGGCTAGATGGTTTAGATTCATTTCACGTTTTTCCATTTTTCTGAACTCCAAGAATCAGACATGATTTGGAGAAGTGACATTAATTGTTCTGTAAATTCTTTCTTACACGTATGTGTGAAGAAGCAATAACAGCAGAGTTAGTGTTCTCAAGTCTGAAGAGATCAAAGGGCAGCTGACTCATCGCACGTCCTGCTGCTTGACATTGCTGGCTAACCTGGCTTTGACTTGGCATCTGCCTGCTGGACGTATTTTTCCTGGATAGGGTTCCTGTGCAGTTTTAATGGGACTGAAACTTAAGCACTTCCTGGCCATCGAACCGTCTGATCGAAGGAACCAACGGTCCAGATCGTTAAACAGCTCAGCTACAGGTTTGCTCTACAGTGTCAAGTTTGCTACAGTATATTTCGAACAGTGCTACAAAAGATCTGAGCCATCGCTTTTGATTCAATGGTTGCAGTTGTTACTACTATTGCATTGGATCTCTTTCCGTTTTTCCTCCATCCTATACCGATAATTTATGATGGCTGAGCCAAGGAGAGGTGCATCGAGCAAGATGGATGAGGTTTTTTTTTTAAATAATATATTTTTTAAATAATTTTTAAAAATAATATGCCGATTTTTTTTACAAAGTGATAGAAACTTTAGTCATATTGACCAAATAAATCTATAACAAAATAATCCATCGGCCATTTCAAATGGCAACAAAACAGACATAAGTGTATTTTTTATTTTTTTCTCAATACATTATTTTTGTAAAATTATTTTAAAAAAGAATTCACGCGGATGATCCACTATTCCCATGTTGTTGCGCGTCACCTGGCTCATCGCGCACGTTGCCCCCGTGCTGGCCATTTGATCTGTGCCGCTCCCGCTCACCTGCCGCAAGGCTGATCCGACGGCAACCGGCCACTTTTTAATCCGCGCCGCAACACCACAAAGCGACACGGCTCGTAACCGGCGTGGCGGCGATCGCGCACAAACACAGCACGGTGACTTTGACTTTCAACCAACACGCGGTGTCGGCCCCCTCCCGCCAGCCTGCCACCCCGCCGGTTCTCCCTCCCGTTCGCGGACAAATAATCGGTAACGCGGTGGAAACTGTTCGCGCGAGGCAAACGGCCGCGAGCCCGCGGTTAGCGCGGGGCAATGGAAACGCAGCGAGCGGTAGCGAACTGACATGGCCTCTCCACGGAGACGGCCGTAACAATTGACACTTCCGCCACTGGCCTTCCTGCCCCGCTTGTACGCTCGGGCCGCTCCACCCGGCCGCGGAGTGATCACACGCCGGCTCCAGACGCCGACGTCAACTGCCGATGCCAGGACAAGCACGCGGCGCGTTTCCATCCTCTCCTGCGGTGCCGGCGCGGCTCGCTGGCTTAGCCTACGTGCCTGCCTCGCTCGACGCACGTACCCTCCTCCACCGTTTCGTGGCCTCGGCTAAAGTTGCTTGTGTTGCGCTTGCGCCGCTCACCGCTCTCCCAGTCTTCCCCAGTTCCACTATTACGAGATCAGATCCCTGACATACCAAACACACGAAGGTGCTGACGAACAGAATCACAGCAAAGCCTGGCCAAGTACAGGTGCTCTAAAATTTCGATTGGAAGTCTAGTACAGTAGATATCTTTTGATACACGTTTCCAAATAGACCACGGTGTGGTGTCTGCATTCTCGACATCAGCCATTGGTAATCGCCCAGAGCTTTTTCTGATAGAGGTTCTAAGAACTCACACCTTTCCAGGATTTCAGGGAAGGTACTCCCCTGACAAGATTGGTGTCCAGCTTCGGCTTTCTCTTGTTTAGCTCTTGAGGGACCGCCGGCACAGGGTTGTCGAGGAATAGTGGCGATGCTCCGGGGATGACGTCCTGGCGAAATGGTAAGCTTCTAGCACTCTGCAAGCAGAAGTCAAACCACTGGTGGATAAGTGGAGATGGGCCTCTGATTCTGCCACCAATTCGATCAGTTTGAAATCTTGTTGCACATGGTATCGCCTATAACACACAAAACCAACCGGTTATATATTGGGTTCACTATCAGAAGCAAGCAACAATGACACAGGAAATTCACAAATTAATGAAATTATCCATGTGAAAATCATAGCATACCCATAGATCAGCCCAGAGGCTACTGCCTGACTTGGGAACAACCACCGCAACATTAGACATTCGCTTTGCAGCAGGGATGACGTCACTGCTCCAACCCACTGCGACCCATACATCCCCAACTCCAAATGACTTCAGATAGTTCATGCTGTCAAATAGTTGGACCTACAAAAGGCAACCAAAGTTAAATCCAGTGTGACACTTCACAATTCAGGATTCTATAAGTTGCTGGTTCCTAATATTTAAGGGTTCTATTGTCTTTTCCTCAAAATATTTTGGGTTGTAACTTGTCAGATAGAACATAGATGGAATGCAACAAACATCCGGAGAAGATGAGTTATTTGGCAAACCTGCTGTTGTAGTTGTGTAAAGCTTTTCAAGACTGCTTCCCTACCACCACTGACTTCTGTTTCCATGTCTTCTGCGTTATATGATGATCCCAGATGCTTAAGGACTGCACCAATGACCTCTCGAGGAGAATCAACCATTGAAATCTTCCCAGCAAGTTCAGGCCTCCACAAATCCTCCCAATCCTACATACAATAAATCTATATCAAAACACCTACCAAGTTATCACAATGATGTTTTGCACACAATGCTGGCTATATAGGAAGCCTCTTTTCTACTCCCGGGAGTAATTACTCCCTATGCCGTATCTCACAACGTATGGGGTATCTCGTGCAACGGAGGGTATGTACGTGTAGTATACGAGTATATAAGATCATCTATGTGGTATGTACATTTTTTTAGAGGTGGTATGCACATTTTTTGGACATACTCCTTTTTATGTGCATGTATGAAGGTATTTGTAAAATACGCTAAAAATCATGGACTCCCTTACAATTTTTCCATGTGGCTCATATTGGAGTATCTTATAATTAGTGTATGAGTGTACCCAAAGTGATAAAAGAGTATTTCAAATTCGTTTAAGTGGTATTTCAGAGGTGAGAGTAACTACACCCGGGAGTAAAAGATATATATATATATATATATATATATATATATATATATATATATATAGGAAAATGGTTCCATACTCCTGTGTAGTATACGAGTATATAAGATCATCTAGGTGGTATGTACATTTTTTCAGAGGTGGTATGCACATTTTTTGGACATACTCCTTTTTATGTGCATGTATGAAGGTATTTGCAAAATACGCTAAAAATCATGGACTCCCTTACAATTTTTCCATGTGGCTCACATTGGAGTATCTTATAATTAGTGTATGAGTGTACCCAAAGTGATAAAAGAGTATTTCAAATTGCTTATGGTATTTCAGAGGTGAGAGTAACTACACCTCAGAGTAAAAGATATATATATATATATAGAAAATGGTTCCATACTCACGGTATATGTGATTCCACCTTCAATATACCGCTTAAATGATGTTGTTATACTTCTTTATCCTTTTGACTATACTCTATCTCGACTATAAGATACTCCAAATTAGTTCCAAAAAAATTTCATTAAAGTCCACCCTTTATAGCATAATTTGTTTATATATTCCATTTTACATATAGAAAAAGGTATGTAGCAAAAAAATAAAGGGTTTCATGAAATTTTTAGTCATGTCGCATTGGAGTATCTTAGAATTATTATTGAGTGTACCAAAAGTGATAAAAGAGTATAAAGTATTCATTTAAGTGGTATATGAGAGGTGGGAGTATGTACCCAGTACAAACACCACACACACACACACACACACACAATACCTACCAGGTTATCACAATGATATTTACACACAATACTGGCTATATATGCAACACTAACCAGGTTATCACAATGATACCACTCTTTACACACAATGCCATTTATAAATCCCATGATAATCAACCTTAGTCAGCACAAGCAAAAGGCATGTTTCAGTACTATACTATTATTTTACATCTTTTCATTTCACCCCAAGAATAGTCAAAGTGCTCTATTCCCTTTTTGAAAGATAGTTTAACTACTTGGTCTTGTAAGTCCAGTATAATGTTGCATATTTTTTGATAAAAAACAATTTACCTGTATTGGCTCAAAGTTGTGACTTTTGAACTTGTTTTTCTTGTAAGCAATGACCACGGTGCCCCATCTGTACGGAACCCCCCATACTGAGCCATTAGGATCTTCCTCTCCATTCTGATTCCTGCACACATGAACCTGATAGACTATAATGAAAATGGAAACTACCTTGGGACATCTTCACTTTCTAGTTATTAATGTTATGCTACAGGAAATTTTAGAAATCAAAGTGAATCAGAAAATGCTGATAACGCCTACCCAACAATAGAAAATGAGCATGAACAATGTAAAATGATTACGACTGAAGCAAATAACAAGTAGTGGAGCTATTATTCTATTTAAGAAGATAACATTGGCAACCAGTAGACAGGTCATTGCGATAACATGATGCAATGTTGTTCTCACAAGTTTTATCATATAAACGAATTCATTAAGTAAATTGTTTTTCATCCCTAAGCATTTGCTACCACAAAATCCAAGGCAATTCAAGATTATAAACAAGGACCAAGGCAGCTAGCAGAATTGTTAAGAGAGAAAAAAAGGCTTCAACTTCCAATTCTCACCTTCCATTTGTCACTTAGGCTCCGAAACCAATCTTGCTCTTCAGCATTCTTGATAGGCTCTACCAATCCCTTACGAATAGCATAGCCGAGCCAAGAGTCCCCAATTGAAACAACATCAGCCGCCATTGCGGATTTCGGATGAACCTTACCCTTGTCCAAACATTGTGACAGCTCGGAGAAGAGCGTGTCAAGACTAGTGCGGAACTCAGAGCTGAATTTAAGCCTATTCCCCTGCGCTTCAACGAAATCCTACAAAAACCAACGGAGAACATATTACAATTTACAAAATATCACACCACCCCATACCATCTTGTGGTCTACCTTGTAATCGCACAGTAACCAAAGCAAGCATGGTAAAGAAAAGGAGATGCTTTGTTTGAAGTGGAGGAAAGACCTTGATCCACGAGGAAGGGAAGGAGCCGCGGAGCGCGACGACTCGGAGGGGCACAGAGAGGGCGTAGGTCTTGGACTTCCACTGCTGCAGCGCGGTCTTCCAGTCCTCGTCGTCGTCCTCCTCCTCTGCCTCGACGGCGGCTGGAGGGGTGGGAGGACGCCCGCGCAGGCGCGTGCCGGGGTGGGGAAGACGAGGAGAAGGGAGCAGACGGCCAGGTGGAGCACTAGCGCCGCCGCGGCGTTCGGCGCCCACTCCCAGACCCCGCGGCTGGGCGTCTCCGTTTGGTAGCTGGGTGGACGCCGCGCTGAGACGGCGAGCTGCCTCGACTTCGGCTTGCGGCGGCGGCGGAGGAAGCGGAAGGTGGGACGGTGGCGGTTAGGGCCTTGCACTGGGAGGCGAGTGTGGGGGACGAGGAGATGCAGCGGATTCCCCGCCATTGCCGACCGACTAGTCGCCTTATCCCCTCCATTGCGTTGTGTTCCCTAATAAAGGGAAGGAATACGTACTAGTGGAAGATTGGGCCGGAGTGGTGGCCTGGTTAGCAGAAACGGTAATATACCGTCCCGATTGCAATCTCGCATATACCCTCTTTTCCAACCTAACTAGTTATGTGTCATACGTTACAACGAAAACTCAATTTACAATAAAAAATTTATTTACAAAAAACACTAATAGTGGCAAAGATAAATAATTAAAAAACAATGGCAAAGGTGGGTAATTAAGAACACTAACAGTGGTAAAGATGGGTAATTAAAGAGCAGTAGCAAAAGTGGATAATTTTGATGAAGTGACATAGAAAAAAACTCTCACTTTATATTGTAAAGATCGATAATATTCACTTTTTTGGATGGGATCCTCGATTATGTACCCTGTTTGCATTATTTACTCAATTTCCTTTCTTTTCTCCCGTTCGACCCAAGCGAACGGACCAAATTGCTCTTGCCTTGGTGTGTAGTTGCTCGACACGCCCCGGTCGCAGCAAATAGAGCCGACCTATCTACCGGCCGTGCTATCTCTCGGCTGTTAAAAAAAAACCTTAAGCCATGAGTTGTTTGAGCTTGACTCGCTCAACGCTCGATTCGAGCTCAGCTTGAGCTCCGCATGAACAAGGCTCGAGCTTGATCTTAAGCTCAAGAGCTTCAATGAGCTGATTTAATAGCTCGCGAGTTATGGTAAATTTTCGGACCAATTGTTAAATATTATTGTATGCTAACAATTACTGAGTTTATTCGAGTTTGAGTTTTCTTATCATTGAAAATTAATGTACATTGAATTGTTGATTATTATCGAGCTTACTCTAGCTTACGTCTAGATTCGGATCCCAACTAAAGCTAGCGGACTTAGATAGACCTGATGGAATTTTTTAAATAATATATATATTTTTAAATAATTACGACATTAATACATGAATTTAAAAAATTGCAAGAATAATACACTGTAGCCAAACAGTTTGGCGAAATAGCATTTTTCACCATTCGGTTCGGTGAAGATACTATTTTCGCTAATTCATTGGACGATTACACATTAATCCGTAATTAGAATGCAATTTGAACTGAATAACAGCGAACAACCTATTTTCGCCAAATGGTATGGTGAAAATACCTATTTTCGTCACACCATTTGGCTACAATAGTAAAACACTCGTAACTTTTTACTCCGAATTTCGATTTAGGTGATCTTAGACTCTATATGAAGCTTATCAAGAGGGATACAATCTCCACTTATTTTTAAGATTTAATCAATCATAGATATTTTTAAATATCAGAAAAACAAAGACTCTGATGTAGTTATTCAAGTCTCACATTAGTTATTCAAGGCCAAGGCTACTACGATGGCGAGCTGGACATATGGGTTGTGCTTCACTGTCAAAAGGGCCAGCTCAAGCCTATCTCACATGATGGCTAAGTCTACTCCTATGATGTGCAACCCATTGCAGCCGAGTGCGATGTTGCATTGGCCTAGAAGTGCAGCAAAGACAAGTTGTTCCACTTGGATGCACTCCAAAATTTAGGGGCCAAGCTCGTGTACATGGGCAACAATAGATTTTACCTAGTCGAGTTCATGTCGCGGGATGGCAAATAGCCGAAGGCTGCGCTACCCACACCACCGTGTGCTCCATATGACGACCTTTGGCCCCAAGTACGATAAGCAGGGAGAGCTACCGACTGTCGGTAATCAAGCTCGCTCCTCGAAACAGTATGAGATGTCTCATGAAAATTATGAGTCAAAATTTAATCCATAGGCATTTTGGATTTAGCTAAGTTATGATAGAAGATGAACTGGTTAGAATTTAGAATTTTACTATATGCATATGCAGATTACATGCATGTATACACAGTCGATTGTTGGCTTAAACCCTAACTGAAAGTGCATCTAGACCCCTCAAAGAGTTTTGGTGATTTATGGCAACACAATTCCATATACTAACGGTGCAAGTGAGATTCTATACAGTGATCAAGAAGATATCATCGTTGGAAAGCAATTGGAGATCCCCACCATCCTTAAAAATTTGAAAAGACGGCATCAAGACTTTAGTCGTAAATCTTTTATTTTTATTGAGTCTAAGGATAGTCATACTATTAAGGGGGATACGACGGAAAATCGCTTCTAGGATGTGCTTGTGCTCATAGAATGAAAATTGCATCTCGAAAGTTATTCAAAACATTGCATTTCCTATCAAAGGGTACTTACGCCGAGAGGTCGGTAGAGTATCCGGACATTTAGTCCGGACACTCAGGGCTAGGGCCCTCGGTTGCATTCTCTGGAAAGTCCGGAGTATCCGGACACTCCGGGGTAAATGGTCCGGAGTATCCGGTGAGTCCGGAGTATCCGGGGATTAAGTCCGGATACTCCGGGTTAGCCTTCTCGGTTGAAAGCAAACTCTCTTCAGTCCGGACACTCCGGACTAAATGTCCGGATAGTCCGGGGTTTGCGCAGCACAAGTGTAACGGTTGGATTTTGGGTGACCTATTTAAGCCCTCACTCCAAATCTAACCGTTGCTCACCTCATTCATTGCAGCATTAAACTCTCAAGCTCACTCTCACTCTCTCTTGAGCCCTAGCCTCCTTCCCCCACTTGAATCTTTGATTTGATTTGAATCTTTGGGGAGAAAGGAGGGGATTTAAGTGATTTGGGCTTGCATCTTGATTCTTGAGCACAAGTTTCATCCTCCAAGTCGATTTAGCAGCGTGTTTGTTACTCTTGGAGTTTGAAGGGCTCCTAGACGGCAAGGAGTCACCGGGAGCCTCCAAGACTTAGTGTGGAGAGCCCCGGAAGTTTGTGAAGGCAAGTCTCGCCTCCGAAAGGAAAGAGACAAGAAGAAGACCCCATGAAGTGCTTTGTGCAACACCGGAGGAAAGTGGTCAAGAGGGACCGGGCTTTGTGCCTCCTCAACGGAGACGAGGATTCCTTCAAGAATCTGAACTTCTGCAAAAATCGTTGTCTCCTTGTTCTTCTTTTGCTTGTTCTAGGGTTTGTTGTTCTTGGAACTTGGGAGCCCGATCTACTCTATTGTTGTGTTTGCTTCTAGATCTTCAACATCATCAGTGCAATTCGACACCATTTAGAGTATTTGTATTCATTTAGATTGTTGAAAAATTGCTTAGATTTAAAATCCCCTCTTTAAGCTACTCAGTCCGGAGTATCCGGACAATATACCCCGGATAGTCCGGAGTATCCGGATAAAATCCCCGGACACTCCGGGCTCAGACCCTCGGGTGAATTTAAATTGTTGCAATTTTTTTATCCGCCTATTCACCCCCCCTCTAGGCGACATCTTCGGTCCTTTCACTAACTTCTAAAACATATAATAAATCAGTATACCAATCGAACGTTTACTTTTGAATAACAGCATATATAGGGGTTGCAAAGACTCGATGAAATATGTGAGAAGACAATATCCACTACAGTATCTATCCATTGAAGACCAAACTTCACCTTCTATAGATCTTCCTATAAGAGTTTATTCAATAGAGTGGTTAGGAAGGCATCCCTTTTTCAGTTCATGCTTCTTCTCTCTTCCTCCATTGTTCCTCTTGCTCCATCCATGAGTGTTCCATCATCAGTCTCTCCTGGTCCAACTTTTGCATTGACTGTCGCCATTCTTGTTCAGAAATGAGTCACTCCTTAGCACATTGCTCCATCATCTCACACCACTGGATAACCATGCGCTGTTGCTACACCAGGAAATCCTGCAATGGTTCGTGAATGCTTGAAATGCATGTCCTTGACTTTTTAGTCATTAGTTGCGATTGTTACCTCTTATAATCATATTTCCTCCTTTTACTTTGCATGAGTTTTTCATCATCACTTTCTTTATCGTCATCTTCATCATCATCATACTCATTAGATGACCGATCATCACCAGGTTGTTTCAGTTTCTTTTTCACAAAAGCTCCAGATTCAAACTTAAGGAGTTGGCGTTGCATACTTCTAGCATGTTCAATGAAGACTAAATGAAACTCTTCAAAGAAGAGGCACTGTTTACTATTTTTCTGGATCAGATGTTTCTTTCCCCTGATGAAAAGGATGCATCTATTGTGAGTTCTTACCATATAAACGGAAGAATGAAAGTACTAAGTATCCTTGTGACAATCCCAAAGCAAACATATTAGAGGAAATGTGCCTAAACAATAGGATGGACTGACTTCATAAACTAGATAGACTAACTATGTGTTTAATCAATCAAACATTACTTTGTAAGAACTGAATTTAGGTAAACAAAAAAAAATTCTAACTGAAGGCTTGACATTGGACCCACCACCCAACAAATCCAATCTCAACCTAACATGGAATTTTCATACTCCCCTACTGGATATATCGATGTTGAAGACCTAGGGTCTCTAGACCAAGCTTATGAGATGAAATGGTTGCGAACTTCCAGAGACTTAAGACTATGAAAAGTATAAAGTGGTAGATTTCTTCTTATTAGCCAGATGGCTCAACAGAGTATAAGTGTCACAATGTGTAACATTCAATTTTTTTACGCCCTAATGGTACAAAGGGGCTCCATATTTATACAGAATAAAGAGGCATTAGTTTGTGCTTCAAAAAGGTGTTGTATGATCGAAAGGTGCATTCTTGCCAAAAGGTGTCTTCTTGCTAAAGGGTGGCTTTCCAGGATAACATCCGAGTAGTTATTTGTACCTGCTAGTTAATTATTCGCAGAGACACATGTGCAGATAACCACTTAGCTCGACCAGTATCATTGGTTGGGGTGACTATTACACAGGTTGGGGATGACCAGTGTGAAGCATTGTATAGACTACGTTAGCAAGTTGGTCAGAGACAAAACTGACTAGCTAAACTTGGGCCTCGTACCTCTTTAAGGGCCTTTTCTTTATGAGTTGCGGGCCCAAAAGTAGAGTATGACTTTTAAACATTGTAAGCCCAATAAAATATGGGTTTTAATCATCGTTAGGATAATATACTCGATTTATTCCCCGTCGTTCTTATTGCATGTCCACAAAGTATGAAGTCTTATATAACTGTTGTGATCAGTAGGAATGTCTCTAATAATACACATTTTACCTTATTCATCTTAACAAACCTCAACCATGAGTAGTGTTTCTACGCATTACCCTACCAATATAAGTTGTACAAATCTTGAAGCAAGTGAAGTGATAAGTGATCACTATCTACCATTCATTTATTCTTTAATATTTGTGTAACTTTCAAATAGTGATGCATAGAAGTTACTCAACCATCCTTATTCTGAAACGTCTAGCTGTTATTATCCTAAGTTCACTCCTTATTTTGGATAGCACTAATATCATTTTTCATTAATTTTGAAGGTAAAGCAGTTAAAATGTCACATTTTGAACTAGACACGATGCAATTTCTCAGACAAACTCCAAATGTGAATGTGAAGAAAATGTTAGTATCCCTTTTTAAGAAAACGTGCTCAACACTTACACAGATTCCATACCCTAAAAAAATGAAAAGTAAAAATCTTATTGGACCTCCAATTCTGGGTGAGTTTCCACTCAATTTTCCCTCGCCAACATATTCCACCTTGACTTTTCATGTTTTGTTGTCTAAACAGATGACACCATATTCACTTGAATTGACCAAATGTATTCATGAAATGCTACATTTGCTCTCTTCTATACCATGAGTGAATATTCATAATTATTGATACATCTTTAGTTATCATAGCCTCATATTGAATAGTTGTGCCATGTTGGATTAGCTTTTACTTCAAAACACAACAACAAAGTGGAAAACAACTTCATGCAATCGTGTTTGCAGTTAGACACAGCTATACTCACAAAAGCAAGCCTCACACCTAGACCATATTTGTGGAGAAGAGCATTTAAATAGTGTTTTGGTTGAGAATGGATTAAAAACAATTTTGCCTTATATATTAGCATTAGGAAAAATGCATTGCATGGACATGCATTTTTGAGCTTCAAGTATTTATCAGTTCCTTGCTTAAACTTAAAATGGTATAATTGAAGGATTGAAGTATCAAACACATCACTTTGCAAATCATGCTAGCAAACTACAACACATCACAAGACTCCATGACATAAGTCATTATGGGTGTGTTTGGTTGCTTGTTCATCTATGCCAAGTGGATACAGTTGCATCCACTCGTGTTGGCCCAAGGAAACAAGAAATTTGGACTTCTCTCCGATGCAAGACTGTGAGATACATCGCTTCATCGTGCTTCCTCTGCACTTCCTCCCGCAGCTCGCTTTCCTTCCCACTTGTCGCTCGTTGCTACCACCGGCACTTGCCTACTCTCCATCCTTGCTGGCACTCGTCCGACAATAGGCTGTGTCTGCTCTCCGTCCACGTGCATCGATCGTTCAAGCTCCTCGCTACCAACGCGCTAGCCATTCGAGCTCCTCCGGTGAAAGGGCTGCAACGACGATGACCTGAAGGTGTTCAACGAAATGGTGGAAGGGTCGTTTGGATACATTCACTCTTAATGCAACCAACCAAACATCTTCTCAACACAACCAAGCTCAGCACAAATAAGCAACCAAACAACTCAACTTAGATCCACTCAATCAGACCAAGGCTAGCCTAGATGGCTCATACAGGACAGGCTAGGATGATGCAAGCAACCAAACACACTCTATAGGTGTGATAATCTACCAAAATCAAAAGAAAAGTCTAGGGCTTCAGACCATTTGACTTCCCTCAAACTATAATGGATGAACAATTGATTCAACAAGACCAAAGATTCCTTAGTGCCCTTGATTGAAATGCTACTTCAACTGCAAAGAAAATGTATGCCAACCAATCTCAAAAGGAGCTCTTGAGATAAGATATAGGAGAGACCATTAGGGGACCCAGAGTCTAAAGATGGTAGTCATCCATGCATTGCAATTTTCCATTAATGTAATAACATTACATGAGAAATCGTTGCTAGGGGAGTTCAGGATAAAATGGTTACTAGTTAGCATAGCAACATAGAGACCATATAGTTTTACCATTACAGAACCAGATGGGGAGCAAACCTTATAGTGGTTGACAAGGTTCTTCCACTTGCACTGGTCGTCTGTGCGGTGGTACCCACACTCCTGGAGCCGAGACGCCATCGCCTCCTAGAGCATTGTGGTGCTACAACGTGTGGCAACAGCCTCCGCACTAGCTCCCCACGCGCGGCGATCATCTCCTACATCTCCTGCGCACCCTACTATGGCATCGTCTCGTCCCTCCTTCCATCTCCCTTATAAGGCTATGGAAGCACAGCGTGATGCGCCGAACAACAATAGCAATTCCTAATAAACCCGTGGAAGCATGACGTAATGGTGATATGCCTACAGGCCCTAGGCTTTGCTTGCTTGCCTCTTTTCTTTCTCTGATTTGCTTTCTTGTTTTGCAACGCAACCTTCTTGCCTCACTTTTTTTCTTGTTTCTTACCGTTGCCTGCTTGCCATTGCTTTTCTACCCATTCACACTGCTTGGTTCAGAGTAAACGTGGGCATCAAGCAGGCTTTTTGGGGCTAGCGTGCACATCATGCACATGAGCTAGGCCGGCATTTGATTATCTAGCTTAGCTTGCATGATGAGCACTCAGACAACATGCATGCACATGAGCTGAGGTGTATACGACACTACTTTGGCATGAGTTTATTATAGTTTTTGACAATATATTATGAAAAGTTTTGCAGCAAAAGTAAAGCAAGAACAACTGCCTCAACAGTGCAACATGCATAAGGCAGTTCGAGCATTTCAAATGTGTGGAAGAAGCTAAAAGCAAGATGTCTAGTTAGTCTTACAAAGTACTAAGCAGGTCATAATGGAATCTGCAAAGAGAGATCAACCATTATATTGACATGACTTTTACGAAGAATGAATAAAATTTAATTCTTTTCCCTTGATTTTTTGTCCACTGTGTTGGCCTTGTGCGTCTTTGGCTCCTTTCATCTTCTTGCAATAGTACAAATAGACCGAACTTGGGCCGGCACGACACAAAAGTGGTATGACGTGCCAATAGGCTATGCTTGGGCTCATCGGAGATGAGTTAAAACAACACGACAAGGAATGCGGGCTGGCTAGGTCGTGGCAGCACAACACGGTCTAGACTCACGACCCATCATACTATCGACACGATGCTAGATCTAGTTCATAGGAGAGAGGCCTCGTGTTCACACTAGCTATCCGTCTACATCTTATTTCCATATTTCTTTCCTTTTTTAAAACTCAATGATTGATTTTTATAGGCATTTGGCTCGACTAGATTGGACTGGGCCCGATGATGTCTGCCCACTTGCCTCCCAAGAGATAGAGATATATATTCCCTCTTTTTTTTCTTTAAATATATTTGAATGAGTTTTTCCTTTGCTTTCCTTAGAGAGGTACTACAAGGTACCATGACCTTCTGTCTTCTAACAAGGTACCAATTCATAAGAGCATGGTTGATATTGTATAGTTTGTAAAGTAAAACCGTGTTTTCCTTAATCCCACCTCCTCCCTTTCGGATCAAGGGTCTATTTGGTTTATAGTTAAACTTTGATACATATCAAATTAGGTAAGTTTGATCGAGTTAGCCATCCATTTCATTCATACCCACACCTATGGCAAGATTCTTTCCTGCCATTCAGATTCCACACATCAGTGACATAAAAAAGTGTGGTAAAATTCCTTTTACTAGCCAAAGCGTGGCTTCAATTTTGATGGCTTAACCTTAAACAAGTTTGACAAAAAAAACTTTGACAAAACATGATAATCTTAGTGTATGAACCAAACAACTCCTGAGCCTCTCTCTATTCCCATAAAAAATGATTATGTCCAGGCATTAGTGAATACAGAATTTTGGTAAACCTAGAGTGAAAAACTAAGTGGCTATAACTAATGCCAAACACTACCGATATTGAAGTATAACAAAAGTATAGTATAGATGCATAATTAAAAATAAATTTAAATTCTATGCTTAATATTTCAATAAAATAGATAAAATGCATCAAAACAATATAGCTTAGTAGAGCGGTACAAAAGTTAATAACTAATTAATGAATGTTTGGTGCATCTGAGCCTATCATATCTTCATCAACAATAGTATAAGAACCTGAACTTGCAAAGATGAAATTGCACCTGCAAATTAGGCACACAAAACTATAAGGCTAACTATTGAGGCAAATTACAAAATAAGAATGTAACATACCACTGGCACGAAGACCACGGAGCAGTTTTTTCTTATGACACCTTATACTTTGAAAACATTATAAAATCTTATTATCTTCAATGCTTGTAAATACATCTTGCTTAATATAGCATACAATCTTATCATTCATCCATCCATCCATCACTCATCTTATTCCGCAACTCAGTATTGATAATGTTCATAATTGAGAAAAGTCCTTTCTAATTTTGCATTTTCAACGGGCAAAATTAATGCCAATTCAATAAGGCGATATACCAATAAAAAAATATGTGGCTATCGATTTGTACGATCTTTACAGCAAGATTACCAAGATCATTACAATTAAGGCCTGTTTGGAAGCAATGTATTTTTATAGTTTCTAGGCAATACCATGGTTTCTAAGAATACCATGGTATTTTATACCATGAGGTGTTTGGTTACCATATCAAAAGCTTTGTATTAAAAACCATGGTTTGGTAGATACCATGGTATTTTTGGAGTATTTGAAACTCTACTCCAACACAAAGTTTTCATGGTTTTATCTAGCTTCTTGTCTATTTTCACTCAAATACCATGATTTATGATATTGCATCCAAACAGTTGGTAGTTCTAAGAAATACCATGGTTTTAAAGGAGTTTGGTAAAACCATGGTATTCATGACAAAACAATTGTAAACTATAGTATACCAAAACCATAGTTTTGAAATACATTGTTTCCAAACAGGGCCTAAGTTGTTTGGACCAACTTTCACTTTAGCAATGAATACCTAAGTACGTCCTTAAGTACTACACAATTATATTGGGAGAAGTCAGCAGCATAAATCTTAGCAAATTCAATTAGATTATCTTTATCAAAGTTGACAAAAGAGTTCTTTAGATCAAGACAAGCAGTATATCCCAATAGCTGAGTAGATATTTTAACAAAGCGATTGTTTAACTCAACAATAATTTGATCTTACATCACATTAAATATTTCATGATTGAAATGATGATAGTAAATTACCAATTAGCCACCATGACTCCTTGAACGCCCCCCTAATTGTTATTGTATATGACATATTTAACACAATGATGCTATATTGGATACAAAAGGTCTTTACCTCTTTGAAGAGCTCATCCTAACCATGTTGCCTTACGTCATTAATTTTTTGTAATGTAGTCCCAACCAATCCTATAGCATAGATAGTGTTTTGATATTTCTTTTACAAGCACATATCATTAGTTTTATCTAATATTTTGACCATATGATGTAATACAAGCACATATTCAAAACTCTCCACTTGTTGCAACAAACTTGAAGCTGTGGTTTTTTGTGTTGTATTGGTGATATCATCATGTATATTCTCTAATTCCTCAAGAACCCCTTCCCACATAAGGAGAAGATGACATAAGGTTTTGTGATGTGATCTCCACCAAGTATCCCTAGGTCTTGCAAGGTTAGTTTCTTTATTTTCCCTCTTCATCTAAAAAGTTCACCACTCTCCAGTCTACTCACAACATTATCATGGTGTTCTTAGGTCAATTGATCATATCTTTTATAAGAAGCATTAACAGCGTTGGTAATCAAAGTGGTGGGCAACGGAAACAACTACTAATTGTAGCTGATGAGCAAAACAATGTAGATAAAATGCATATGGATTTCATCCAATACATGTCTTTGTAGACCATGAAATTCTCCTCTCATGTTTGATGTTTTATCATATCTTTGCCCTCACAATATATGGACAGATAAATTATGACAAACGAACATTGCATCCAAAGCTACCTTCAATGAAGATGATGTAGTATTATTAATGTGCTCAATCCCAATAAATTTCTCAATCACCTACGCTTGTTTGTTGACATACCTACATGGGGAAAGTAGCATATTTAATATTATGACAATAAGCATAGCTAATATGTCCAAATCCAAGTACTCAATTGGTTTCCGAAGCTCAGGATTGGCAACAATGTCTTTCAGATTAAGCACAATGTGAGGATTGTTTTGTTGAGTGTTACTAGCTCAAGTTCCTGCTTTTTTCGGTGGGGATTAGTTGGACTTTGTCTGTGATTGAAAATAAGATGCCAATGTCTTGTCCTCTTCATCATGTATTTCTACAACATCAAATTGAGTTCAATCATTTAAATCCTAATTGTTCAATTTGAAATACAACCATATTTCTACAAAGGAAAATGTTTAGACAAAATCACCTAGATTTGGCAGTAACAGACCGCTTCAAGGCGTAGGGCACAGCTGACTGCCGGGCTTAGAGGGTGCAGGGTGGTGGTGTAGGTCACCTTGGTGTCGACAAGACACATGGTGACCTAGATATGGCAAGGCGGCGACAACACAGCCTCCTAGGTGCCGACAAGACACATGGTGACCTGGACATGGCAAGACAGCGACGGCTCAGGGTGTAGAGCTGCCTAGCTTGGACATGCATGGCGCAGGATGCGCAGCCGGCTACCTACCTGCGCAAGACGCAGGGCGCAGCCGCACAAGGCGCAAGGAGCGGCGTGGCCGAGCGAGGAAGTGGGGGACGTCAGACGTGAGCCATGAGGATTGAGGAAGGAACATTGCACTTCTCATATGTGTGTTAGCCTTGGACTGGGCTGTTGTGGACTTAAAACTAGAAGCATATGTAGAGAGGTTTTTCACTGCTAATAGGCCCAAGGCTATTGCCCACAGGTCCGAGGCATAGCTCCGATGCGTCCAGTATATATATAAAAAAGTTGATGGCTACGTCCAGCTTTGCCGTGACCATCCGCCGCCGGAGGCCCAGGGTCCAAAGGAACTCCCTCAATTGATTGAGTACCAGACAACAGCCTATTCATATTTGTCAGGTTTCAGTTTCAAATATGTCAAACGCAAATCAGTGTTAAGGAACAGGTTTTCGCTATGCGCGTATAGAGAAGCAAAAGCCTAAGATTTCTAGTAAAAAATATAAACAATAGCCAAGCAACTGATGGATGATGAGATTCACGAAGCTTTGGACTATTTATAGCCTACCTTATTTTTTTCATCTTTGACTCTTTTTTTCGAACAAACTTAAAAATCTAGTCCCTTTCTTAACCAAAGAATCACATACAAATGGCACATATTGTTGGGTTGATCTCGGGCGGCTAGGTCAGAGACTGAGTCTGTACCCACGTCCGCGCCCTGATCGGGGGGGCGCATCACCCTCATTGGTTGTGGCCTCCTGTCACGCCCGCGCTATATAAAGAAGGACAAGGCCGCACGCGAACCAACGTTCGTCGTAGCCCCTTGTGCCGCACATACCCTTGTGATCCGATCTAAACCCTAGCGCGAGGAAGTGACGGGAAGGCCACCGCCGCCACCTCTCGGGAACGACGCGGACAGGAGGAACAGGAGACACCGTCGCCTTCTTCTTCATCCTTCTTCTTCGTCTCCGTGCAGACCGGAAGATCGCCGTTCTTCTACCGCAACTACTTCCCCCTCACCGACGAAAATGGCTTCCTCGAGCAACTCCAATCCCGAAGGTATTCCCTTAAGTCCCCGCATCTAGGTGTTCATGTTTAGGCGCTAAGATCCTTAGAGAATCAACAATGGTATCAGAGCTTCGTTTTCTAGTGCCTAATCGTAACCCTAGATGAAGAACCCCTTTGGGATTATCTCGTTAGAAGCAGATAAAAGGAGAGGAAGAACTTATTTGCTCTCGGATTGAAACCTTAGAAAAGGGAATCCCCAATCCTCCCCCAAATCAGATAAGAACCCTAGATCGAAATCCCCCCAAATTCATGAAACCCTAACATGTTTTCCCCAAAATCCCGAAGAACTGCATTAAGAAAAGAAGAAAAGAGGGCCTACCTGGGCTCGCCGTGCTCGTTGTCGTGGACGGTGATCTCGGGAAGAAGTTCATCCGTGCGTCGCCGTGTTCCTTCTCCGGTTTTCACGAACGCGCGGCTTAGGGTACCGCCGCAGGGCCACTAGACGGCGGCGCGTCCACCCTTGGGTGATCACGCGCACCGGCCAAGGGGCCTGCAGTGGCGCCGCCGCCTCTCTGCCTCGCTCTCTCTTTCTCGTGCACGTCGCAGCTAGAGCCGAAGCGGGCGGGAGGCGAAGAAATGAACCTAGGGTTTTGCTTGCGAAAAAATTCGGTGTTTTATTCATGCCAAGAAAATCTCGATCGTCCACGGAGATCAAGCAGGCAGATTGATGCGACTGGTAGCCACTTTTGGCCCAAAGTGGAGGATGTTAGCTGCCCGAGCCCAGTTGTCGGTAGAGTGGTCAGTAGCGAATAAAATGGCTCGGGCGGTTTTAGCATAAACAATAATTTTTTAAAAAAATTCTTGTTTATCTTGTGAATGATTAGTTTAAGTGCTGAATTGAATTGTATTTCTGCTGCTAAGTTTAAGATTATTTTTCTGATTAAATTGGATTCAATGTGAAAATTTGATTAGAAAAATTATGTTAAGTTTGTTTTAGTATGGGAATTTTATCTTCTGACCAACGTTGATGATAAAATTTGCCATAATGATTATATTAAGTTTATTCTTAGTGTGGGAATTTTATCTTCTGACCAACGTTGATGATAAAATTTGCCACAGTAATTAAGTTTAAGTTTTATTCTATTCTAATTCTGCCCAACAGTGATTTAGGAGTAGAACAAAATTTTCTGTTAAGAGCATGTTTTAATTGAACCAACGTTGAATTAATTCATGCACTTTTATTTCAGTATCCTGATTAAGTTTTATTTTCTTTTGAAGCTGCGAACACTTCAAATGTTTTGAGTTTGATCTCTGCAATTGAGCCCCTAAATGGGGGGAATTATCCCTCTTGGAGGGAGAAGATTGAGATGGCATTTGCACTCTCAGACATTGATTATGAAATTATGCATGATCGTCCCACTGAGCCCCAACCGATCCCTGATGGTCAACCGGGCGCTCAGAATAATGCTACGGCAAGAATGGCATACAACATTGAGCGTGTGAAGTGGGAAAATTCTAACAGAAAATACATGATGGTGATTAAGAACTCCATCGTGGAAGCAATAAGAGGTGCCATCCCAGAATATGCTAGTGCTAAGGAATATCTTAGCAAAGTTCAGAGTCAGTCCACTGGCTCTACTAAGATGTATGCAAACTCTCTTATGCAAAGACTTGCAAATGAGAAGTTTGATGGGCAAAGTAACATTAGAGAGCACATTCTGAAGATGAGCAACATAGCCACTAAACTGGAGACCATGGAAATGGAGATTTCAAAAGGATATTTGGTGCAATTTATCATAAATTCCTTGCCCAAGGAATATGAGACTTTTGCAGTAAATTACAACTCCATAAATGAAAAATGGAGTATAGAAAAATTGATGGCTATGTGTGCTCAAGAACAAGAGAGGCTTAGAGCTCAAAGGATTGATTCTATCAATCATCTTAAGCAATCCAAAAAGAAGAAGAGTAATTTTCATGGTAAGTATAAGCCTTCCTTTAAGAACAAAGGTAAACCTCAAAATAAGATATTTACCTTAGGCCAGAAGCCTTATGAAGGCAAAGGCAAAGGTCCAGCAGAGATGGACAAGGATACATGTAGACATTGCAATCAGAAAGGACACTACATGAAGGAATTGCGTTCGAGTTCCTTAAATGGTGAACAAGAATGGTAAGTATCAAATTACATTCATTGATGAATCCATGACTTAGATTTTCCCACTCATACATGGTGGATTGACTCAGTGCAATGTTCATGTTGCAAATTCTTTCTGAGGATTCCATACGAAGAGGATCTGAAAAGAGGAGAAAGAAGAATTAGAGTCGCCAATCGAGTGTCGAGGAAGAAGTTGAAGCCATCGAAGAACTCCTTAGAATTAAATAATGGCTTCATTCTTCATTTGCATAATGTTTTAGTTGTACCCTCCATGAGGAGGAACTTGATTTCAATATCTGTTTAGATGATGATGGCTATACATGTCATTTTGGGAATAAGAAATGTTTGATTCAATTCAATAATATTGATATTGGTCTTGCCTTTATGCAAGACAAGCTTTATTTAGTTTCCCAAAGTAATGATGTGAATGTTGTGAATACCTCTTCATCGATGAATGAATGTAAGAAGCGTAAGAGAAGTGAGACTGAGGCGTCTTCAAAATTATGGCACTGTCGTTTAGGCTATATTTGAGGGGGATTGAGAGATTAATCAAAGAAGAAATTCTCCACCCATTAGACTTCTCGATTCGAACATTGCATTGATTGCATTAAGGG
The DNA here is from genome assembly GCA_036346375.1 of Guadua angustifolia. NCBI lineage: Eukaryota > Viridiplantae > Streptophyta > Magnoliopsida > Poales > Poaceae > Guadua > Guadua angustifolia. Next base: position 8,724,582 of record CM070507.1, on the reverse strand, counting down.
AAAATATGTTAAGCAAATTAAGAAAGGTGCCAAGCGAAGCCGAGAATTTTAGAAATTGTTCACACAGACATCTGTGGTCCTTTTCCTGTAAAAGTCGGTGGATGGTTTTGATTCATTCATAACATTCATCGATGATTTTCAGCGTTATGGCTATATCTACCCAATTAAAGAACGATCGAAGCATTAGATAAGTTTAAGATATTTAAAATTTGAAGTTGAAAATCAGCATGATCTAAAGATTAAAGTAGTAAGATCGCATAGTGGAGGAGTACTACGGTAGACATACCTCTTATGGCCAAGTTCACGGACCTTTTGCAAGGTACCTCTGGGAAAATAGCATAGTAGCCCGATATTCTATGCCGGACGAACCTCGACAAAATGGAGTAGTGAAAAGCGAAACCGCACATTAATGGACATGGTGCAAGTATGATAAGTTGCTCCACCTTACCGATTAGTCTATGGATGGAGGCATTAAAACCGCGCCCATATACTTAATCGGGTCCCCGATAAGTCGGTGTCTAAAACACCATATGAGTTATGGATGGGAGGAAGCCCACTTTAAATTATTTACATGTGAGGGCTGTCATTTGAGGCTAAAGTATTTAATCCAAATATTGAAAAGTTAGGCGCTAATACGATCGATTGCCATTTTATTGGCTATCTGAAGATCAAAAGTCTTGCTTTCTCTTGTCTGACAGACAGACTAAGTTTTAGAAACAAAACACGCTGTTCTTAGAAGAAGAAATGATCAAGGGAGCATGGTACCAGAAATAAGCCTTGAGAGAAGCGGGTCTTTGCCCCAACTCCGATGATTCAAGAGCCCATTTTCTCGATACCTGTTGTCATTGCACCTCCAGTTGTTGCAACACCTGCTGTTAGTTCTCCTAGTGTAGCTATTAACGCTCCTGAGGCTCCTGTTATTATGGAGCCCCTAGATCCTATTGCAGCTGCACCTGAAGAGCCACAGCTGCCTCCTATAATGAGTAACGTACCTACTCAAGAACCTCTTAGGAGGTCACAACGAAACAGGAGATCAGCTATTTCTGCTGATTATGATGTTTATGTAAGTGAAGAATTAGAGATGGAGGGTGATCCCACCTCTTTTGAAGAAGCCATGAGAAGTCCCCATTCATCTAAGTGGCTCATGACCATGGAAGATGAAATGAAGTCCATGAGCGCAAATAAGGTATGGGACTTAGAAGAAATTCCTAAAGGAGCCAAAAGCAGTAGGGTCAGAAATGGGTCTACAAAACTAAGCGTGACTCCAAAGGAATCTTGAAAGATTCAAAGCAAGGCTCGTGGCAAAAGGCTTCACTCAGAGAGAAGGAATAGATTATAATGAGACCTTCTACTTTGTTTTAGACAAAGGATTCTTTTAGAATCATTATGGCGCTTTGTAGCACATTATGATTTAGAATTACATCAGATGGATGTTAAGACGGCATTCCTTAACGGGGATCTATACGAAAATGTATACATGGCTCAACCCAAAGGTTTTGTCGTGGAAGGTAAAGAAAATATGGGATGTCGACTAAACAAATCCATTTATGGGCTAAAGCAAGCGTCTAGACAGTGGTACCTTAAGTTTGATAAGATTATAAGAAGTTTTGATTTTAAGGAAAATGAGGAAGATAATTGCATCTATGCTAAGTTTAAGAATGGAAAATTCATTTTCCTAGTCCTGTATGTAGATGATATCCTGCTGGCAAGTAGCGATAAAAATCTACTTTTGGAAACTAAGAACTTCTTATCCTCAAATTTTGAAATGAAAGATCTCGGTGAGGCATCTTATGTCTTAGGGATTGAGATTCACCAAGATAGAATTAAAGGGGTATTAGGCCTATCGCAAAAGGCATACTTAGAAAAGGTTCTAAAGAAATACAGTATGCATGCGTGTAAGGCTTCGCCTGCCCCAATAGTCAAGGGCGATAAGTTTAGGAATTTTCAATGTCCTAGGAACCAATATGAGATCGATCAAATGAAATCGGTTCCATATGCATCAGCTGTCGGAAGCATAATGTATGCTCAAGTGCGTACTCGCCCTGATTTAGCATTTGTAACCGGGATGCTTGGCAGATATCAGTCAAATCCAGGAATAGATCACTGGAAAGCTGTTAAGAAAGTCTTGCGGTATTTGCAAGGAACTAAAGACCTCATGTTAACGTATAGAAAGTCGAGTGCTCTCGAGATTGTGGGTTACTCTGACGCAGATTTTGTGGGGTGTGTAGATACTAAGAAATCCACATCAGATTATGTATTCACCCTCGCAGGGGGAGCTATTTCGTGGAAAAGCTCCAAACAAACCATCCTTTGGATCGTCGACAATGCATCTTTGAGTTTGTAGCTTATTATAAGGCAACCGGGCAGGCACTATGGCTTAAGAAAATCGTACCTGGATTAAGAGTGGTGGAGCTGCATAGAAAGGCCACTCACATTATCTTTGCGACAATGAGCCGCGAAGATTTTACTCCTATAACAACAAGTCAAGTGGTCTTGCCAAACACATTGACATTACGTTTTATGTTGTGAAGGAGAAGATCCAGGATCAAACCATAAGAATTGAGCATATAAGTACCAAGCGAATGCTTGCGGATCCGCTGACTAAGGGCTTGCCACCATATGTGTTCAGAGAACATGTAGCCAACATGGGATTATTGGAAAGCTCGGATGTAAGGGTCAAATAAGCAACCATCTCCCATAAGACTAAGTTTCCGTTTTAAGATAGAGAGGTGTGCTATAGTCACTGAGTTCAACAGCACGTAACTGGCTGTTGCAACGCCTTGGTCTTTGTGCACTAATCTATTGAGGAGCGGGATTAATGTTAAGTTAAGTTGCTTTAAGTTCGAGATCAAGGAGGAGAATGTTAAGTTCGAGATCTCCTAGTGCAGCTATTAACGCTCCTGAGGCTCCTATTATTATGGAGCCCCTAGATCCTATTGCATTGCACAGAAGAGCCACAGTGCCTCCTATAATGAGTAACGTGCCTACTCAAGAACCTCTTAGGAGGTCTGGCAACGAGGAGATCGGCTATTTCTGCGATTATGAAGTTTATGTAAGTGAAGAATTAGAGATGGAGGGTGATCCCACCTCTTTTGAAGAAGCCATGAGAAGTCCCCATTCATCTAAGTGGCTCGCAGCTATGGAAGATGAAATGAAGTCCATGAGCGCAAATAAGGTATGGGACTTAGAAGAAATTCCTAAAAGAGCCAAAACAAGAGGGTAAATGGGTCTACAAAACTAAGCGTGACTCCAAAGGAATCTTGAAAGATTCAAAGCAAGGCTCGTGGCAAAAGGCTTCACTCGAGAGAGAAGGAATAGATTATAATGAAACCTTCTCACTTTGTTTTTAAAAAAGATTCTTTTAGAATCATTATGGCGCTTGTAGCACATTATGATTTAGAATTACATCGATAGATGTTAAGGCGGCATTCATAATGAGGGATCTATACTGAAAATGTATACATGGCTCAACCCAAAGGTTTTGTCGTGGAAGGTAAAGAAAATATGGGATGTCGACTAAACAAATCCATTTATGGGCTAAAGTAAGCGTCTAGACAGTGGTACCTTAAGTTTGATGAGATTATAAGAAGTTTTGATTTTAAGGAAAATGAGGAAGATAATTGCATCTATGCTAAGTTTAAGAATGGAAAATTCATTTTCCTAGTCCTGTATGTAGATGATATCCTGCTGGCAAGCAGCGATAAAAATCTACTTCTGGAAACTAAGAACTTCTTATCCTCAAATTTTGAAATGAAAGATCTCGGTGAGGCATCTTATGTCTTAGGAATTGAGATTCACCGAGATAGAACTAAAGGGGTATTAGGCCTATCGCAAAAGGCATACTTAGAAAAGGTTCTAAAGAAATACAGTATGCATGCGTGTAAGGCTTCGCCTGCCCCAATAGTCAAGGGCGATAAGTTTGGGAATTTTCAATGTCCTAGGAACCAATATGAGATCGATCAAATGAAATCGGTTCCATATGCTTCAGCTGTCGGAAGCATAATGTATGCTCAAGTCGCGTACTACATACGATTTAGCATTTGTAACCGGATGCTTGGCGAGATATCACCAAATCCAGAATAGATCCTTTGGAAAGTCATAAGAAAGTCTTGCGGTATTTGCAAGGAACTAAAGACCTCATGTTAACGTATAGAAAGTCGAGTGCTCTCGAGATTGTGGGTTACTCTGACGCAGATTTTGCGGGGTGTGTAGATACTAAGAAATCCACATCAGATTATGTATTCACGCCGCAGGGGAGCTATTTCGTGGAAAAACTCCAAACAAACCATCCTTTGGATCGCCGACAATGCATCTTTGAGTTTGTAGCTTATTATAAGGCAACCGGCAGCACTATGGCTTAAGAAATTGCACTGCGGATTAAGAGTGGTGGACGACATAGAAAGGCCACTCACATTATAACGCGACAATGAGCGTGATTTTACTCCTATAACAACAAGTCAAGTGGTGCTGCCAAACACATTGACATTAAGTTTTATGTTGTGAAGGAGAAGATCCAGGATCAAACCATAAGAATTGAGCATATAAGTACCAAGCGAATGCTTGCGGATCCGCTGACTAAGGGCTTGCCACCATATGTGTTCAGAGAACATGTAGCCAACATGGGATTATTGGAAAGCCTGTGATTCTGGATGTAAGGGGTCAAATAAGCAACCATCTCCCATAAGACTAAGTTTCCGTTTTAAGATAGAGAGGTGTGCTATAGTCACTGAGTTCAACAGCACGTAACTGGCTGTTGTAACGCCTTGGTCTTTGTGCACTAATCTATTGAGGAGCGGGATTAATGTTAGGTTAAGTTGCTTTAAGTTCGAGATCAAGGGGGAGAATGTTGAGTTGATCTCGGGCGGCTCGGTCAGAGACCGAGTCCGTACCCACGTCCGCGCCCTGATGGGGGGGGGGGCATCACCCTCATTGGTTGTGGCCCCCTGTCACGCCCGCGCTATATAAAGAAGGACAAGGCCGCACACGAACCAACGTTCGTCGTAGCCCCTTGTGCCGCACATACCCTTGTGATCCGATCTAAACCCTAGCGCGAGGAAGTGACGGGAAGGCCACCGCCGCCACCTCTCGGGAACGACGCGGACTGGAGGAACAGGAGACGCCGTCGCCTTCTTCTTCATCCTTCTTCGTCTCCGTGCGGACCGGAAGATCGCCGTTCTTCTACCGCAACTACTTCCCCCTCACCGACGGAAATGGCTTCCTCGAGCAACTTCAATCCCGAAGGTATTCCCTTAAGTCCCCGCATCTAGGTGTTCATGTTTAGGCGCTAAGATCCTTAGAGAATCAACACATATCACCATCGTGGCAGGTCGCCGGCACCGCACCCACCACGACAAAGGAGCTACTGCAGTACTCAGGTTCGGCAGGACGAGGTCCTGCGGTACTCGAGCTTAGTAGGATGGGGTACCACACTATCTGAGCTCGACAATTACTTGCTGCGATACTCGAGTTCGACAGAAAGGCAGGATCCGCCATCTGTCGCGTTTGTCATGGAGCCAGTGCGGTGCTGACGACATGCTGCAGTGTGGAAGCACAATAGGTGATATATATCATATGCCAGTACTTTCACGTTAAGAATAGTTAAATTTGTAATTTTGCTTAGCCGCTGCAGTGCTGACGACATGCTGCAGTATGAGAACACAGCTGGTGATATATATCGTTTGCCGTTACTTTCACGATCAAGAATAGTTAAATTTGTAATTTTGTTTAGAAAAAGATCAAAATGAAAAAAAAATGCAGACGTGCCAAATACACAGAGGCTTCGAGATTCATATCTCGTCTCATCGATGGCCGGTGTTAATTGTGCACCTGGCAGGCACCGTGCGGTACAGGATGCCCGGGGAGCAACGAAGGACGAATGCTAGCCAGATTACGGCGAGGTGCCATGTGCGAGAGCTGCCGCCGGCAGAATTGGGGGTTTTACAAACGGGATTGAGAAGAAACCAAGGACAAAATGACCTACGTACCCTTCTAGACTTGGTCACTCCACACGCCGATAGGTGACACATGAAACAGCACAACCAGGTACTACGATGCGGAGGACGTTGGATCGTCATGAATTGGACGGCTCAGAAAGTTTCCAAGGACAGTTATGTCAAAACAATATTTCAGTGCTAGGAAAATAAGAAAGCATATGCTCGACAACCTCCAAGTATTGCATATTTGCCTACCAGCATGAGCTGATAATCTTATTGAAGACGAGCAACATGAAGTTTTCCTTGCATCGAATAGCTAGATCTGTTACAGTGTACCCTCTCTGCCGGATGCTGTTCGGTCACACGGTAACTTCTGTAGAAGCACATGGCGCTTTCTGCAAGGCTGGGAACTCTACGTTTTACCATGGCCATTGGTTGTCGACCACAGCGTTTCACCTCGGTGCCAAGATTGGGCCACGGCACTTGCCAGTCAACAGAATTTGTTGTAGGAGAGCTTCCTACCCCGGAACAGTCAACTGCTTGAAGTGCCGGAGACATGAACATGCTGATGGCTTATCAGTTTCCAAAAACCAGCTCCTTCAAAGAAGTCATGGGTGAGCTGTTGCCATGGGCAATGGTATCTCTCCGGACAGTAAATCCTGGGCAAACAACAGACAAAACGTATTTTTACAGTTAGAAGGCCAATTCTGAAAAGTTGCAGTTCATCGAAAAATTCAGTTTCGTATTATTAATTTATTATGCTCATGCTCTTCTGAGAAATGTTTGGGTGAAGGCATTTAAATTTCGACCGAAAATTCCTCTACGAACAAAACAAACTAGAGATTGAGAAGAAAGAAAACCTAGCCATAGAAGCAGTCCGAATGTTGTTGCCAAGAAAAATTCTCTGCTGATGCTATTGAAGCTGCAATTAGAAGATACAGTTCAGGTGTTAATCATCTTGTAAAAGGAACTGTACGGTACAAAACTCTTTACTATAAGTCAGGGCTGTCATAGCTGTGAAAAACGTACCAGTACATGCAGGCCAAGTTACCCCAACCCTGTAGGACAGATGCCCAAGCAGAACCAGTGAACCTAAATTGAAGAAAAGAACTATGATTGAGGGGTCATATAGAAATTGCAGTACAGCAGATAAAAATGGCATTTGGTTGACTGTATGGGAAAACATAAAAAAAGAAATACACTTTGTATGGGAAAACATAAAAAAAGAAATACACTCTCTATCTTAGAATGAAATTACACTCAAACCTCCATGAATGTGATATTAATTGTTTTGCCAATCCCAATTGCAGGAAATAAACATCCAACTTGTGTGTGACGCATTTGCGTGAGGATATTAATGAACTTGATCTTGCAGGAGGATTTTGTTAAAGCATCATAAACAGAAAATGCTTAGATTAGTGCTCTTGTCCTATGACCTCATCTCATCTACAGTACGCATTTTCTTTATGAGTTAGAAGGTCCTAAGACCTCAACAGAGCAAAGAAAATTATATCTTTACTAGTGATTGGTCCACTAAGACCTCCTGCTTCAGATGCTTTATCATCGAGCAGGTTTACCATCCCACATCTGATTAAACTATAGGCTATGAACGTCTCTGGACTGTGCAAGTGTGAAACAACACTTAAACCAGTGATTAGGAAGATATTGATTCTTTCTGTTGACAAAATAGAAAGGTTGTGTGCGTTGATTTTTCACATGAGAATGAGCTTTCTTTGTACTTTCTGAAACAGCTGTTCTTTAATTTTAAAAAAGGAGTAGGCAAGATCAAAGAAAAATAGAATACCACATCAGATCTCTGATAAATACAGCACGAGGAATCATAAGTCCATTTCCAAGCATTGCAAGCAACATTGTGAAAGCTGACAACCCTTTGATGTTACTTGGGTTGAGGTAATTTGTCCACTGCACAACCCACCAAATAAATTGTAAGTTGATGTCTTGGTGATACGTAATTCTAAGTTTTAAATGCTATAGGTGTGAAAGTTTGAATACCATCTGCGCAACTGGCATCCACATGAAGAGAAGTGTGGCCGTCCAACCTGACAATGATCCAACAAATTTAATCCCTCCCTCCGAAAGCTTGCCTGTCCTTGCCTGAATTTAATGTACCAAAAAATCAAGAGCTAACATAAGCTAGGAACGAATGTAGTAAAAGAGGTCATCAAGTCATGGGAATACAACCTACTTTTAGTCCTAAAATTTGCTTCTTCAGTGAGAGCCATAAAATAGAGGGACAGAAACAGAAAGGATAAAGTAGAGTAAATGCATTTTGCATTCTTATATCTAGAATGTTATGGAGCACTACAAATCTTATTGAACAAGTCTTCCTTATGAAGCAACTGGGACCTCTTTAGATATGGACAAATTAAAAAAAAATCAGACTGAAAATAATAACTACAGAAACATGGATAGGATATTTGCATTGTGTTGAAAATAGAGATAAAACCTACCATACTAAAAGAATCGTAACCTAATATGGAACTGGTCTTCATTGTTGTTCACACAACTACTTTTCACAAAGTCTTTCTTAAATTCTCAGGCCACTTTAAAACCTATAATCAAGCATGATCAACTAACTGGAGCCATAGACACGATAAAAGATTGCTTCCAATTATTACCTCCTGGTCCTATACAACTTCTAGAACTTCTACATTTTCTAGGCCCTCAAGGCATTGATAATTTGAGATGGTACCAGAGCAAAACACATAGGTAACTTTGAAAAAGACACTTAATGCAAGAGGATGTCTCATACCATCACAACAGCGGCAACAGCCAAAGAACCAGAGATTATGCCAGGCAGTACGCTATTAGGAATGAAAGGAACAAATGTTGACCACATGACCTGCATTTTCAATGCACCATTGAGAGAGCCAGAATCACACTTAAACATCAACATTGGACAGAATAGCAAAAGCATTAACTGAATCCGTAAGATGACACATCATAACAGTAATTGTCACCTGAGGGAGCACGGCAAGGCCACCGATTGTGATGAAATCCTCCCATAGCAGCCAGAGGGTTCCAGGGAGCCATCCAAAGTAATTGAGGAAGTTCAGGAGCAGCCCGGCAGCCACAACTGTCGAAGTGGCCACAAACTGCGGCAGTGGCATGGACTCCACCAAGGCAAGCTGAGCAATGACTACATAGGTGGAGATAACACCCAGCGTTTGCACGATGACAGCCTCCGTCTCCCTCTTCTTGGCGAAATAGGATAGCAACGACAGGTTCCCGAGCAGCCCAGTGAGCATCCCCTGAAGCGACCAATCAATGCGCACCATGAATCCATCAATGAAACTAAGAAGGTGAAATCTGATAGGTAATTGGGGCGTACGAGCCATGGGACGGCGAAGAGGGCAGTTTTGTTGCCGGCGAGGAGGTTGCGGGCGTTGAGGATGATCTGGGGGAGCTGGAGGAGGAGGAAGGGGACGTTGGCGGCGCCGGCGAACTTGGCCGTCATGGAGTCCCATTCCTGGTACCTCTTGGGGTCCTACGAGCCAATCCAAGCATGAGGTAATTAATTTGCCGCCAATGTCGTAAGAGGAGAGACGAGAGGAGCAAACCTTGAGGAGGGGTTCGGAGGTGTCGGTCGCGGCAACCGCAGGCAGCGCGTACCGGCGGCGGTGGAGGAGGAGAGCGGAACGGTAGGACGCGGGCGCCTTGGAGACGAGATGTTTTAGGACGAGGGCGGAAGGCGGCGCGAGGGAGGTCGGGGCGTGGGCGCGGCGGAAGAGAGGCGTCGGGGGAGGCGTCGGGCGGAGCGGGAGGCGGACGGAGGGCGCCGACGGCGACGACATGGCCGGGGGTGGAGGGAAGGGATGGGTGGATCGGTGGTGAGAGCGAGAGGCTTCACGAGCGGGGAGTGAGCGAGGCCAAGGGGGCGAGCTGGAGCTGTCGTAAGAGGAGGGAACGGCGGGGGACGCACCGGCGCCGCGCTTGCGCAAGGTGCCACGTCTGCCACCGCGCTCTCTCGATCCGGTGGACCCGGGACTCCGCGTTGCCGTTGCTGTACCTGTACTACACCAGGACGGAAAGTTTCCTTTTTTTCCCCCCTCTTCTGCCTCTGCCTCGATTTATGTTCTTGCATGTAGTTCCTCACTTCCTCGATTTTATTTTGGCCATCTACATTATCTTTAAAAACATAGTTTTGATCACTAATTTTTATGATAATATAATAATAATAATTTTTGAGAGAAATCTATTCATATAATTCTTATGTTTCCTATTTAAATATTTAAAAAGATATTAACAATTAAGGTTTGACTACATCTATATCTAAAATGATAACTATTTGTGACTCGATAGAGTAGTACTATTTAAAAATTATATAAATATTAGTGTATAGGTGAAGAATAGATGATGATTATTTAGTTTTTTGTTTTTCGTTTGATTCAAGATATATATAAATTGTATGAAAAGGACGGTGCATAGAAGCACTATTGTTGTTTAAAGGATAATTCACAGAAGAGCTACTCGGTCGGTTTAGCCTTGTGGTCATAGGCCAGGCCGGGTTTGTCGTTCGAGCTCGCGTACGTGCTCGCCTTGCGTAATGGGCTCCGACCCGGGCATCGGTTGTCCCAGCTCACATCTGGGACCAATTAATTTTGCCCAATTGCGACCAGGCAAAGCAATGGGCCATCCCCTCAACCTTGCACCACCCATGGTGAGGTAGGCAGCGTGTGGATCGAGGAACCATGGGCGCAGCTGCACATGCACGACGGACCAACCTGCCACGATCCCGCGTGGTGTCAACCTGTTACCCATTCTTCTCCGACATCGCACTTGCGACTCTGCCTCACTGCAATCTAGTTCAGACACACATTCAGTCTTCGAGCATGTATCGCCAGTGATTGCCAGCTTTTCTTTTCTCCGGTTTTTGGCCAACATGTTTTGTCGACTGAGATTTTTGTGTGCGTGTGTTTGGGGTGCTTCACATGAAAACCTTACATCAGAATATCAGATCATCACGGGCACTGTGTTGTGGAATTACTTCAGGTAAGCAAGAACCGTTGGTTGGTGGACAGGAGGACAAAGCGTTTGGAATTTGGATGCTACCTCGCCACACGACACAAAGCGAGCAGCTGGCTTTTCACGTGAATAACACACCTTTTTTCTCCTGCTGATTCGATTAATCCTTTTTCTCGCCGTTCCCTCTCCTTACTGCCTCGATCATCTAACCGCAGGACAAATGTGGTATATATAGCACGGGGCAGTGTTGCAATAGTTCACTGCTTCACTTAATGGCGTGCAAGTGCATTGCACGAGGGTGGCGAAGTATTGCAGCGACGATGCGATGCTCGTGGAAGGCCGGGGACAAGGAATCTCTCCATGAGAGGGAGAGCTGGGAAGCATTAAAGCGAATGATGGATGGATGGATGACTTGCCATATATACCTTGCTTGATGCCCGCTATTGTCGGCACCCTGCCCTCCCCTCCTTCCTTTATTGCTGTCTTCTTCCTTGCACAGACTGCTATTTATGTCACTCTCAGCTGTGGTGGAAAGATGAACGTCTCACCCTGAGGCTGCGCTGTGCTTGCGCTCTCTCGCTCACTCCTTCCCTCCCATATTTTTATCCAATATACACACGTATGCGCTAGTTCTTGTGCTTCAATCTCCTTTGTTTAATCCTTCCATGCTGTGCTCAAAAAATTCTCTCTCTCTCTCTCATTCTTTGAAGAGAAAGATCTGGTCTTGCAGAATGGCTGCTGATTCTGGGGCATGGCTGCCCCGTGCATTGGTAGTGTTGGTCCTCGTTCTTGTGGTGGAGTCAGCTAAGGCCGCCGATGTGGAAATGGTGTTCCTGAAGAATGCAGTGACCAAAGGAGCAGGTGTGTGCAGTACAATGTAGCTTCTATTCCATCTCACTGCCTTGCCTACGCACAAATGACAAGCCACAATGCCATTCTTGAATTCTTACCAACCATGGTTAAATTTCCTGTCCCTGGTCTACATGTGGTGCAGTGTGCTTGGATGGGAGCCCACCGGTTTACCACTTCTCTCCTGGTTCTGGCTCTGGTGCCAATAACTGGTTGGTTCACATGGAGGTAAACAAATGTAATTTAGACTTACATATTTGCATCAACCTAGCATTTTCGAGAGAAATGAGTCAACCTAATATTTTATTTTTCTTACACTCTGTGGAAGGGAGGAGGGTGGTGCAGGAACGCTGAGGAGTGTTCAGTCCGGAAGGGCAACTTCAGGGGCTCTTCCAAATTTATGAAGCCACTCTCGTTTTCAGGGATATTAGGGGGCAGCCAAAAATACAATCCTGGTATGGCATTTGCTCTTTAGCCCATGCATCATTTCCACCATTTAAATCTAGAAAAGAAAATTGAAAAAAATACATTTATCTATTGTAACCGTGCTATTAGAAATGTTTTTTTATGGCCTTAATTAAGACATAGTAGAAGCCTAGAGAGATGTAAATTGACAGTTTCCTTACATAATACATATGAATTCCTGATGTTCTAGTGCTATCACGCAGATTTCTACAACTGGAACAGAGTAAAGATCAGATACTGTGATGGTTCATCATTTACTGGTGACGTTGAACCAGTAGAATCTGTATGTTCTGAACATGTGGATTGTAGGCTCAAGTATGCGAAAGATGTGGAGATTAACCCTGTGTTTGCAATGTAGTCAACGAACCTCCACTATAGAGGGGCCAGAGTTTGGCATGCCATCATTGATTAAGTTTTATTTTCTTTTGAAGCTGCGAACACTTCAAATGTTTTGAGTTTGATCTCTGCAATTGAGCCCCTAAATGGGGGAATTATCCCTCTTGGAGGAGAAGATTGAGATGGCATTTGCACTCTCGAGACATTGATTATGAAATTATGCATGATCGTCCCCATCGAGCCCCAACCGATCCTCGATGGTCAACAAGGCGCCGAATAATGCTCACGACAAGAATGGCATACAACATTGAGCGTGTGAAGTGGAAAATTCTAATGAAAATACATGATGGTGATTAAGAACTCCATCGTGGAAGCAATAAGAGGTGCCATCCCAGAATATGCTAGTGCTAAGGAATATCTTAGCAAAGTTCGTGAGTCACCCATTGGCTCTACTAAGATGTATGCAAACTCTCTTATGCAAAGACTTGCAAATGAGAAGTTTGATGGGCAAAGTAACATTAGAGAGCACGTTCTCAAGATGAGCAACATAGCCACTAATGGAGACCATGGAAATGGAGATTTCAAAAGGATATTTGGTGCAATTTATCATAAATTCCTTGCCCAAGGAATATGAGACTTTTGAAGAAATTACAACTCCATAAATGAAAAATGGAGTATAGAAAAATTGATGGCTATGTGTGCTCAAGAACAAGAGAGGCTTAGAGCTCAAAGGATTGATTCTATCAATCATCTTAAGCAATCCAAAAAGAAGAAGAGTAATTTTCATGGTAAGTATAAGCCTTCCTTTAAGAACAAAGGTAAACCTCAAAATAAGATATTTACCTTAGGCCGAAGCCTTATGAAGGCAAAGGCAAAGGTCCAGCAGAAGATGGACAAGGATACATGTAGACATTGCAATCGAAAAGGACACTACATGAAGAATTGCTTCAGTTCCTTAAATGGTGAACAAGAATGGTAAGTATCAAATTACATTCATTGATGAATCCATGACTTAGATTTTCCCACTCATACATGGTGGATTGACTCGAGTGCAAGCTGTTCATGTTGCAAATTCTTTCTTGAGGATTCCATACGAAGAGGATCCTGAAAAGAGGAGAAAGAAGAATTAGAGTCGCCAACGGTGTCGAGGAAGAAGTTGAAGCCATCGAAGAACTCCCCTTAGAATTAAATAATGGCTTCATTCTTCATTTGCATAATGTTTTAGTTGTACCCTCCATGAGGAGGAACTTGATTTCAGTATCCTGTTTAGATGATGATGGCTATACATGTCATTTTGGGAATAAGAAATGTTTGATTCAATTCAATAATATTGATATTGGTCTTGCCTTTATGCAAGACAAGCTTTATTTAGTTTCCCAAAGTAATGATGTGAATGTTGTGAATACCTCTTCATCGATGAATGAATGTAAGAAGCGTAAGAGAAGTGAGACTGAGACGTCTTCAAAATTATGGCACTGTCGTTTAGGCTATATTTCGAGGGGGATTGAGAGATTAATCAAAGAAGAAATTCTCCACCCATTAGACTTCTTGATTCTGAACATTGCATTGATTGCATTAAGGAAAATATGTTAAGCAAATTAAGAAAGGTGCGAAGCGAAGCACGAAATTTTAGAAATTGTTCACCTGAGACATCATGGTCCTTTTCTGTAAAAGTCGGTGGATGGTTTTGATTCATTCATAACATTCATGATGATTTTTCGCGTTATGGCTATATCTACCCAATTAAAGAACGATCGAAGCATTAGATAAGTTTAAGATATTTAAAATTTGAAGTTGAAAATCAGCATGATCTAAAGATTAAAGTAGTAAAGATCGCATCGTGGAGGGAGTACTACGGTAGACATACCTCTTATGGCCAAGTTCTGGACCTTTTGCAAGGTACCTCTGAGGAAAATAGCATAGTAGCCAAAGATTCTATGCGGACGAACCTCGAAAGAAAATGGAGTAGGCGAAAAGCGTAACAGCACATTAATGGACATGGTACGAAGTATGATAAGTCTGCTCCACCTTACCGATTAGTCTATGGATGGAGGCATTAAAACAGCGCCCCTATATACTTAATCGGGTCCTCCGATAGTCGTGTCTAAAACACCATATGAGTTATGGATCGGGAGGAAGCCCACTTTAAATTATTTACATGTGAGGGTTTCGTCAATTGAGGCTAAAGTATTTAATCCAAATATTGAAAAGTTAGACGCTAATACAGTCAGTTGCCATTTTATTGGCTATCCTGAAAGATCAAAAGGGTATTGCTTCTCTTGCATTCTGACAGACATGACTAAGTTTTAGAAACAAAACACGCCTGTGTTCTTAGAAGAAGAAAATGATCAAGGGAGCATGGTACCGAGAAATAAGCCTTGAGGAAAGCGGGTCTTTGCCCCAACTCAGATGATTCAAGAGCCCATTTTCTCGATACTGTTGTCATTGCACCTCCGATTGTTGCAACACACTGCTGTTAGTTCTCCTAGTGTAGCTATTAACGCCCTGAGGCTCCTGTTATTATGGAGCCCCTAGATCCTATTGTAAACTGACTGAAGAGCCACATTTGCCTCCTATAATGAGTAGCGTGTGCCTACTCAAGAACCTCTTAGGAGGTCACAACAGAAAGAGATCGCCTATTTCTGCTGATTATGATGTTTATGTAAGTGAAGAATTAGAGATGGAGGGTGATCCCACCTCTTTTGAAGAAGCCATGAGAAGTCCCCATTCATCTAAGTGGCTCGCATGACCATGGAAGATGAAATGAAGTCCATGAGCGCAAATAAGGTATGGGACTTAGAAGAAATTCCTAAAGGAGCCAAAACAAGAAGGGTAGAAATGGGTCTACAAAACTAAGCGTGACTCCAAAGGAATCTTGAAAGATTCAAAGCAAGGCTCGTGGCAAAAGGCTTCACTCGAGAGAAGGAATAGATTATAATGAGACCTTCTTACTGTTTTAGCAAAGGATTCTTTTAGAATCATTATGGTAGCTTGTAGCACATTATGATTTAGAATTACATCGATGGATGTTAAGACGGCATTCCTTAACTGAGGATCTATACGAAAATGTATACATGGCTCAACCCAAAGGTTTTGTCGTGGAAGGTAAAAAGAAAATATGGGATGTCGACTAAACAAATCCATTTATGGGCTAAAGCAAGCGTCAAACAAGTGGTACCTTAAGTTTGATAAGATTATAAGAAGTTTTGATTTTAAGGAAAATGAGGAAGATAATTGCATCTATGCTAAGTTTAAGAATGGAAAATTCATTTTCCTAGTCACGTATGTAGATGATATCCTGGCGGCAAGTAGCGATAAAAATCTACTTTTGAAACTAAGAACTTCTTATCCTCAAATTTTGAAATGAAAGATCTCGGTGAGGCATCTTATGTCTTAGGGATTGAGATTCACCAAGATAGAATTAAAGGGTATTAGGCCTATCGCAAAAGGCATACTTAGAAAAGGTTCTAAAGAAATACAAGATGCATGCGTGTAAGCCGCTGCCCCAATAGTCAAGGCGATAAGTTTAGGAATTTTCAATGTCCTAGGAACCAATATGAGATCGATCAAATGAAATCGGTTCCATATGCATCACCGTCGGAAAGCATAATGTATGCTCAAGCGCGTACTACCGACGATTTAGCATTTGTAACCGGATGCTTGGCGATATCATCAAATCCGAGGAATAGATCCTTTGGAAAGTTGTTAAGAAAGTCTTGCGGTATTTGCAAGGAACTAAAGACCTCATGTTAGCGTATAGAAAAGTCGAGTGCTCTAAAGATTGTGGGTTACTACGACCTTGATTTTGTGGGATGTGTAGATACTAAGAAATCCACATCGATTATGTATTCACCCTCAGGGGGAGCTATTTCGTGGAAAAGCTCCAAACAACCATCCTTTGGATCGTCGACAATGCATCTTGGAGTTTGTAGCTTATTATAAAACAACCGGGCGAGCACTATGGCTTAAGAAAATCGTAGACTGGATTAAGAGTGGTGGATGACATAGAAAGGCCACTCACATTATACTGCGACAATGAGCCAGCAGTATTTTACTCCTATAACAACAAGTCAAGTGGTGCTGCCAAACACATTGACATTACGTTTTATGTTGTGAAGGAGAAGATCCGAGATCAAACCATAAGAATTGAGCATATAAGTACCTGCGAATGCTTGCGGATCCAATGACTAAGGGCTTGCCACCATATGTGTTCAGAGAACATGTAGCCAACATGGGATTATTGGAAAGCCTGTGATTCTGGATGTAAGGGGTCAAATAAGCAACCATCTCCCATAAGACTAAGTTTCCGTTTTAAGATAGAGAGGTGTGCTATAGTCACTGAGTTCAACAAAGACGTGAATCGGGTCATTTAACGCCTTGGTCTTTGTGCACTAATCTATTGAGGAGCGGGATTAATGTTAAGTTAAGTTGCTTTAAGTTCGAGATCAAGGAGGAGAATGTTAAGTTCGAGATCTCCTAGTGCAATGACATCCCCCCGAGGCTCCTATTATTATGGAGCCCCTAGATCCTATTGCGCTTAATTCCAAGAAGAGCACCGCCTCCTATAATGAGTAACGTGACTTACTCAAGAACCTCTTAGGAGGTCACAACGAAAAAGAGATCATTTATTTCTACCGATTATGAAGTTTATGTAAGTGAAGAATTAGAGATGGAGGGTGATCCCACCTCTTTTGAAGAAGCCATGAGAAGTCCCCATTCATCTAAGTGGCTCAAGCAGCCTATGGAAGATGAAATGAAGTCCATGAGCGCAAATAAGGTATGGGACTTAGAAGAAATTCCTAAAAGAGCCAAAACAAGAGGGTCAGAATGGGTCTACAAAACTAAGCGTGACTCCAAAAGGAATCTTGAAAGATTCAAAGCAAGGCTCTCAGGCAAAAGGCTTCACCTGAGAGAAGGAATAGATTATAATGAAACCTTCTCATTGCTTTCAACAAAGATTCTTTTAGAATCATTATGGCGCTTGTAGCACATTATGATTTAGAATTACATCGATAGATGTTAAGACGGCATTCCTTAATCTGGGGATCTATACTAAAAATGTATACATGGCTCAACCCAAAGGTTTTGTCGTGGAAGGTAAAGAAAATATGGGATGTCGACTAAACAAATCCATTTATGGGCTAAAGCAAGCGCCTGATACAAAGGGTACCTTAAGTTTGATAAGATTATAAGAAGTTTTGATTTTAAGGAAAATGAGGAAGATAATTGCATCTATGCTAAGTTTAAGAATGGAAAATTCATTTTCCTAGTCCCTCGTATGTAGATGATATCTCACGCAAGAAGCTATATAAAATCTACTTTTGGAAACTAAGAACTTCTTATCCTCAAATTTTGAAATGAAAGATCTCATGAGGCATCTTATGTCTTAGGGATTGAGATTCACCAAGATAGAACTAAAGGGGTATTAGGCCTATCGCAAAAAGGCATATACTTAGAAAATGTTCTAAAGAAATACGATGCATGCGTGTAAGGCTTCTCCCCAATAGTCAAGGGCGATAAGTTTGGGAATTTTCAATGTCCTAGGAACCAATATGAGATCGATCAAATGAAATCGGTTCCATATGCATCACCGTCGGAAGCATAATGTATGCTCAAGTGCGACTCACTCGATTTAGCATTTGTAACCGGATGCTTGGCAGATATCACCAAATCCGAGAATAGATCATTGGAAAGTCATAAGAAAGTCTTGCGGTATTTGCAAGGAACTAAAGACCTCATGTTAACGATAGAAAGTCGAGTGCTCTCGAGATTGTGGGTTACTCGACGCAGATTTTGGGTGTGTAGATACTAAGAAATCCACATCCGATTATGTATTCACGCCCAGGGGAGCTATTTCGTGGAAAAACTCCAAACAAACTCCTGGATCGCCGACAATGCATGCTGAGTTTGTAGCTTATTATAAGGCAACGCAAGTGCACTATGGCTTAAGAAATTGACGGATTAAGAGTGGTGGACAGATAGAAAGGCCACTCACATTATATCGCGACAATGAGCAGCAGATTTTACTCCTATAACAACAAGTCAAGTGGTGCCGCCAAACACATTGACATTAGAACGGCACCCCACACACAATACCCGAGACCAGGTATAGATCCCAAGCGGTGAGAGCTTGAGAGGCAGAGGCCCCGAGTGGATCCTGAGCGACGACGCCCTTGAGCAAATCTTGAGTGGCTGAGGCTACCTGGGGCTCCCGAGCAGCGATGGCGCCCAGACACCTTAAGGTCTTATTTATGTCTAATTCTCCAAGAGGGGGCATATGTGTAGGGAAGCAGATCCATTGCTTTACTCTTCGCCGTTGTCTGGACTAATCGATGAAGGACTTTCTTTGCACAAGTGATGGAAGCATTTGGGCTTTCAGCTACTCCTCAGCACCACTGCTATGTTGTGGACTTTGTTTGCCAAAGCTGGGAAGGTGGAGAAAGCATATGAGTTTGTAGAGGGCCTGGATGAGGAGGGCAACTTTGCAATTTGGGGATACCTGCCTGCGTACTGCAAAGCACAGGGCAAGCAGTTGGCAAGATTAGTGACTGAGAAACTGGTCGACATCGAGAAGCAATATGGTCATGCAGGCTACAACGTTTTGTTGTGTCTAACTGTTTGCTGTAGAAAGTAACTGTTGGAGATAACTCAATATCTCAACTTATCATATCTTTTGGTTTTATCCAAATAGATTGTTAGTCTAAACCATCTACAACTAGGACTCTTTTGGTTATATAAACCAACCCCTTGTATTTGTAATCCTTGGAACATTATAGTGGATTATTTCCTATAGTTTTTTCCACAAGAGTTTTTCCACATTAAATTATGTCTCCAGTTATTTTGTCATGCTATCCCTAACAAGTGGTATTAGAGTAAGGTTGTGTTGGATTTTGTGACATGAGTGTTCAACATGATGACTTCGGTTGGCATCATCATGGCCAACAAGGCCTTGATGGCTACACATGGTTTGTTTCTATGGTTGCCTCGCTATCCTTGGCAATCTCATACCCAACTATTGTGACACCGCCACACATGTTCTGTGTTTTAGTGCAGAAGATTCAAGATTTTGCTTGTGAAAGTTTTGATGCACTACGACACTTCGATGTTTTTAGTTACCCTTCGAATGATGCTTTGTAAACTTAAGACTTTCTCGTATTAGTAATCAGCACTCCTTGTTACTTCGTTCTGTTTATCTTGTTTGCAGCGGATCGGCTTCGGCATAAATGGCCTTAGAATCCGTGCCTTCACCATCGACTGGTCCACCGTCGTTGCCTTCCTGTTGAGCCATGTGAGGCAACCTCTCTGTGAACCATAATGGAAATCGAGTTCGTGAGGAAAAAAGGCTATTGTTCTTATTATTGGCAGATTCTTGGAAATTTTCTTTGACATTTCGTCATCGATTTCTTTGACGTTTCATTGTTTACTTCAGAGAAAAAATAATATCAATTGAGGAGACAATTGAATTTGGTGTTTCATCATTGTTATTTTGATATTTTATTCACTGTTTTGACACGTTGACCAATATAGAGGTTTTGGCAATATTAATTTGGAATTTAACGACACCCTGATGAAAGCATTATACTCTTCTCTAGTGAAGGCTTTACTTAAATGTCGATTTAAGATGAAGATTTAAAGTGCAAGGAGTTTGTTTCTGCGTGGATACTACAACGTTGTTTTGTTGTCTTTGCTCGATATAAGGGGTCTACTGTAATTTATACTCCATCGGTAGCATGAGAATTTATCTTCAAATTGACATTTTTTAGCAGTTTCAACCCTGTCATGGATTTTCAGTAGGCAGTTTGATGTATGTGATGATTGTGCAAGTTGCTCTTTCAATGAGCATTGTTTGCCGAATTTTGTGTTCTAGGTGGAGCATGTCAAAAATCCATGTTATAAGTTCTTTGCTATTTACCCAGCACCCCAGGTGATGTCTCGGTTTATGCCATTTGATGATTGAGTGTTTGTTTCAAGAAGTCAATTGTACAGACTCAAACTTTACTGTGGTTATAAATCCTTGAAGAGCCAGATTACTTTGTCTGCTTTGTTGATAGCTGTGTATTTGGATTGATTATTCCAGTCTTTCTCTCGACCTACTAGTGGTTTGCTCAATCTTGCTTCATTAAAAGTGTTTGGATAAGACTGTTCAATTCTTTTATACCCTTTACGGTTTTTTTTGCACTATAAGTGTTTGGCTTAACTGTTCTAGTGTTCCTTGTTTATTAGTCATTTGGATTTTTAATGCACTTGTATTCATAGTGTTTTATTACCCTTTGTGATTTTTCGAAAACACTTTTGTTATAGATTTTGAGTTAAGGAGAGGTTTGTTGGAGATAACTCAATATATCAACTAACCATATCTTTTGGTTTTATCTAAATAGATTGTTAGTTAAAATCATCTACAATTAGGACTCTTTTGACTATATAAGCTAACCGCGTGTACTTTCAATCCTTGAAACATTATAGTGGATTGTTTCCGTGGGTTTTTTCATAAGGGTTTTTTCACATTAAATTGTGTCTCTAAGTATTTTGCCGTGCTATCCCTAACTTATTAGGGCTCTGATACGCCACGATAAATTTTGTCTCCAATTATTTTCCCGTGCATCTAACTATAACAGTAACGGGAGTAGTGCTAATAGTGTGAGAAAGAAGACGAGGGGTAAGGGGGGTTGAGGAAAGGGGCAGGCTCTAGTAGGATTGAAGTCCAGGATGCATCATTCCATCACAACTTTATGCAGAGAGACCAAAATTACCCTGAAAATGAGCACATATTCTCGATGCTGGATGGAGATACTCACAGTATGGATGAAATCATTTAACTAGTTGCAAGTACTTCTGGCACGGAAAGATTGCAGATTTGATATCTGGAGATGTTTGGTGGTTATTAGCTCATGCTGTGGCAGATTAGCGCTCCTGTTACTTGCAATTTTAACATGACTTACCTTCTCCCATAATTGATGCTCCTCCTTTTGAAAATTTGACTAATGAAAACATAGAAAGAATCGCCAGCCCGCAGGCGATGGTCAAACGGTGAACATGTGCAACGAGACAACAATCTATGCATGCATCAGAGATTAGACAGTAGGTTGAGACCATAATGTGCTAGATGCAGAATCAGCTGCAGTCTCGCAGGTGGACAAGTAGGGGTGGAATTGAGTCGAGCCAACCCGCTCGGCTCATTCGAGCTTGCCGGAAATTGAGCCGAGCTAGGCTCAGCTCGGAGTGTCAACCGAGCTAAAATTTAGGCTCGGCTCGGGCTCGTTCGAGCCTCGAGCGGGCTCGTTTTGGCTCGTGAGCCGCTTGGGCCAGTACGCAGCCACCGAAACCGATCGAGTAGTCCTCCCCCAAATGCCAAACCAAACGGTCACCCAGTTCCCAAATCCATCGACCACGAAGAGGAGGAGAGCTAGGGTTCAAGGCGGGCCTTGGCTGGCCGGCGCCTCCCGCCCGACTCTGCGACTCCGTCCCCACCGTCGCCGCCTCCGGCCTCCCCACGGCTCCACCCGTCGCCGCCTCCCCCATGGGCCACGGCTCCAGACTCGATGTTCCACCCGTCGGCCGTCGCGCCTCCAAGCCGCAGACCCATAGCTCCACAGCCATTGCCTCGCCGCCTTCGGACTCCCCACTGCCACACTCAGTGCTCCACCCGTCGCTGCCTCGCCCCGCACGGGCCACGGTAATCATCTAGAACTCTACCCCTGCGGGTGAGTCGCAAGATCCACGCTTTGCACGGTGCGAGGCTCACAGAGGCCGAGCTCACGCCAAGCTTCTCGAGGCCGGACACCCACAGATATCGGAGTTCGGAGATGGGGATAATACCCGACATCGGGAGAGCATCACCGGCTGCAACAACTCCAACGATGGCGCAGGCCACGCACGCCGGCATAGCAGCCTCCTCCTACCTCTCCAGTAACTTCTCCATGAGCTCTTGGGACGATCCCAACTCCATCATGTTCTCGTCACCGAGCAAGAAGACCAAAGTGGACGCCGCGGATGACATGGTAGTGAATATTGACAAGCTATTCATGTCATAAACAGCGTAACACGACCTCTGACATGTGAGTGAAGTGTACAGCATTTTTTTTGCTCATACAACATACATGTAAAATCTCAGATGAAAGAAACTGATCACACGGAAATGAAAGAAACTGATCACACGGTGCTATGTAAATGTTTCTGCTGCTTCTAAACATGCATGTAATATCTCTAAGTTCCTATTCTAGGTGTTGTTTCTAGGCGCTAAGATCCGTAAAGTCTATCAATGGTATCAGAGCTAAAGTTCTAGTGCCTAAACTCTAACCCTAGATGAAGTATTCCTTCGGGTTTTAACTCGTGCGAAGCAATTAGAAGGAGAGGAAGAGTCTTTACTCTCAGATTCGAACCCTAGATCGGATTTTTATCCCCAAATCAGGAAACCCTAGCAATATTCCCCAAAATACCGAAAAACCAAATCAAGAAAAGGGGGAAGAAGAAGCCCTACAGGCTTTCTTGTGCTTGTCGTCATGAACGGCCGCCACGGAAGTAGTCGATCCGCACCGTCGCCATGTTCTCTTCGAATCCGTGTGCTGGCAGCGGCAAAGCACCGCCATGCAGGGCGCCGACGGCCGGCCCGCGTCCACCGCAAGCGGTCGCGCTCACGACGAGAGGGTTCGCGGCGACCATTATTCCTCCATCGCCGTCTCTCTCGCTCCCTCTCGCATGCGCCGAGCCGAAGCAAGTGAGAGATGCGGAGGCGTCTGAACAAAATGAATTAGGGTTTTGGGGCCTTGCGATTTTTCCGGTTTTATTCCCGCAGATGAATCCATCCCACCGTCCGATGCGATCGATGGCGCGAGAGGAAATCTTGACCGACCGAGAGCTTCGGCCAAAGGCGGGTTAGTGCCTCGCCGACCCGAGCCCAGTTGCTTTGGCACGTGTGTCGAGGCGAAACCTGAGAAGGCCGACAGTGCGGTTGGGCTAAGTTTTCGCCATGAACAATGAAATGAACAAAGAAATTTTTTCTTTTTTGTGAAATATTAGTTTAAGCACATGATTTAGTTTAAGTGCTAAGTTAAATTCAGTTTCATTTGCAAGTTTAAGTTTTTTTTCTGATTAAATTGAAACCAACGTGGATATTTAATTAGAAAAAATAGTAAATAAGATGTTTTATAGTATTTCTGCTGAATATATTTTAAGATATGGTAATTTTATTTTCTGACCAGCGTTGAAAATAACTTTGCCATGACCATGTCAAGTATGATAGAAAGTTTGAATAAAGTTTGCTCTATTCTAATACTGCCCAACGGTGTTTTAGAAATAGATCAGTCTTTATTAAAGTTGAGAGCATGTTTAATTGACCAACGTTAATTTATTCATGCCAAAGTTTACATGTTTTAATTTACTGATTAAATTCTTATTTCATTTATGAAGCTTTTCCAGCTAAGATTGCCAATTCCATAAGTGTCTTTCAAGGGCTTGAGAAGTTGAACGGCAACAATTACTCCTCATGGAGAGAGAATTTGAACTTGGCCATGGCTATGGCGAGATAGATTATGCCTGCTCCATCCAAAAGCTGTGTGGCACCTGCTCGCGGTAAGCCGACTCGAAGTCAGAATAATGCCATGGCTGCAAAATTGTCGATAGTATTGAGAAGGAAAGTGGGACAACTCAAATAGAAAATGCCTCATGGTGATCAAGGGCACCATTATTGAGTCCATAAGGGAGCAATCCCAGATCAGTGACAGATGCTACGATGATCTCAAGAAAATAGAAGAGCGAGCCATTGGATCCACCAAGGCCTATGCAGTATCAAGTTAATCAAGAAACTTGTCAATGACAAGTATGATGGATCCGGGCTGCAAGAATGGACCGAGCATTAGAGAGCATATTCTCAAGATGACTAACATGGCTCACTCTCTCACGCCCTTTGATATGCCTTTAAAGACCGATTTCATAGTCCATCTTGTCTTGGTTTCATTACCAAAATAATTTGAGACTTTTGTTGTAAATTACAACATTAGTGAAGAAAAGTGGTCTATTGAAAAGTGCATTGCTATGTGTGTCCAAGAAGAAGAAAGATTAAAGGCACAAAGGGCTGAAGAACTGAACCTGGTTAAGCATTCTCAGAATAAAAAGAATTATTTCCAGATTCAGAATAAGCCAAATTTCAAGAAAGGTAATTATCAAAAGGGCAATTATCAGCAGAAAAGGTTCACCAATTTTGAGAAGGGTGAACACTCAAATGGAGGGCAAAACTCCAATGGAGGATATGGTTCTAGTGGACAGGGTCCTAGGCCTCCACCAGAGCACATAGACACAGACACTGCGGTATCTGCCATCAGAAAGGGCACCGCATGAAGGATTGTGTTCTGCTCTCAAGTGGCTGAACAAAAGAGGTAAAGATCAAGTTACATTCATAGATGAATCCTTGTATATAGATTCACCAATTAATACTTGGTGGATAGATTCGTGCAACTGTTCATGTTGCTAATTCTATCTTGAGGATTCCAATGCGAGGAGGATCCTACAAAGAGGAGAAAGAGGAATTAGAGTGGCGAATGGAGTTGAAGTCGATGTGGAAGCCATTGGAGATCTTCCTTTAGAGTTGGATGGTGGCTTCATACTCCATTTGCGTGATGTTTTATTAGTGCCTTCTTTGAGAAGGAATTTGATTTTAGTGTCTTGCTTAGATGATGAGAACATTCAGTGTCATTTTGGGAACGGAAAGTATGTAATAAAGTTTAATAATGTTGATGTTGGTCTTGCCATTTGATAAGACAAGCTTTATTTGCTATCCCATTATGATATTGTGAATGACATAAGTATCTCCTCAAGTGCAAAAGTATGCAATGTTACTACAAAGCGAAAGCGAATAGAAAGTGAATCGTCGTCGAAATTATGGCATTGTCGTTTAGGCCATATTTCGAGGGGGAGAATTGAACGATTAATCAAAGAAGAAATTCTTCCTCCCTTAGACTTTTCAAACACAGATCATTGCATAGATTGTATTAAAGGCAAGTATGTTAAACAAATAAAGAAAGGCGCCAAGCGTAGCACAGGAATCTTAGAAATAATCCACACAGACATTTGTGGTCCTTTTCCTGTAAAGAGAGTGGATGGTTTTGATTCATTCATCACATTCACTGATGGTTATTCTCGATATGGCTACATTTATCCTATCAAAGAAAGATCAGAAGCATTAGAAAAGTTTAAGATATTCAAAGCTGAAGTAGAGAATCAACATGATTTAAAGATTAAAGTAGTAAGATCAGACCGTGGAGGGGAGTACTACGGTAAACACACCCCTTATGGCCAAGTTCCAGGACCTTTTGCAAGGTACCTGCAGGAAAATGGCATAGTGGCCCAGTATTCTATGCCAGGCGAACCTCAGCAAAATGGAGTAGCTGAAAGGCGTGAATCACCTTAATGGATATGGTGAGAAGTATGATAAGTTACTCCACTTTACGGTTAGTCTATGGATGGAGGCTTTAAAACCGCGCCCATATTCTTAACCTGTACTCCAGAAGTCGGTGCCTAAAACACCATATGAGTTATGGACTGGGAGGAAGCCATCACTAAACTATTTACATGTGTGGGACTGTCCAGCTGAGGCAAAAGTATTCAACCCAAACATAGGAAAGTTAGATCCAAAGACAATAAGTTGCCATTTCATTGGCTATCCTGAAAGATCAAAGGGTTATCGTTTCTACTGTCCAGACAGACATACCAAGTTTGTAGAAACAAGACACGCTGTGTTTATAGAGGATGATATGATCAGGGGGAGCATGGTACCCCGAGAAATTAGCCTTGATGAGAAGCGGGTTTATGCCCCAACTCCTATGATTCAAGAGCCTTTCTTCTCGATACCTGTTGTTGCCGCATCACTGGTTACAAACTTTTCTTTGGTGATTCTCCAAGTGCAACAGCTTGGTGTGCCAGAGGCACTGTTAGGAGCCCGAGGCCCTAACATTGCTAGTGAGAAGCTTTGAGCGACCTCTGTAGAGAGCATTGAACCTGCTCAAGAACCACTTAGAAGATCACAGAGAAACAGGAGATCAGCTATTTCAGCTGATTATGAAGTTTATGTCAATGAAGACATAGAGATAGAGGGTGATCCCACCTCTTATGAGGAAGCGATGAGAAGTCCCAATTCATCGAAGTGGCTTGCCGCCATGCAAGATGAAATGAGATCCATGAGTACAAACAAAGTCTGGGATTTAGAAGAAATTCCTAAAGGAGCCAAAACAGTAGGCTGTAAATGGGTCTACAAAACCAAACGTGACTCCAAAGGGAATGTTGAAAGGTTTAAAGCTAGACTTGTAGCAAAAGGCTTCACTCAGAGAAAAGGAATAGATTATACCGAAACCTTCTCGCCTGTTTCGACAAAGGATTCTTTTAGAATCATTATGGCACTAGTTGCTCATTATGATTTAGAATTACATCAGATGGGTGTTAAGACGGCATTCCTAAATGGGGATTTATATGAAAATGTATACATGGCTCAACCCAAAGGTTTTATCATGAAAGGAAAAGAAAATATGGGATGTCGATTAAAGAAGTCCATTTATGGATTAAAACAAGCGTCTAGACAGTGGTACATTAAGTTTGATGAAACTATAAGAAATTTTGGGTTCAAAGAGAATGAGGAGGACAATTGCATTTATGCAAAGTTTAGTAGAGGGAAGTATATTTTCCTAGTTTTATATGTGGATGATATCCTAATAGCAGGCAGTGATAAAGATCTGCTGCTAGAGACAAAGAAGTTCTTGTCCTCAAAGTTTGATATGAAAGATCTTGGTGAAGCATCTTATGTATTAGGAATTGAGATACACCAAGATAGAAAAAGAGGGGTGCTAGGGCTATCACAGAAGGCATACATAGAGAGTGTTTTGAAAAGATATAGTATGCATATGTGTAATGCCACACCTGCTCCAATAGTCAAGGGCAATAAATTTGGGAATTTTCAGTGTCCAAAGAATAAGTACGAGATCGATCAAATGAAATCAGTCCCATACGCTTCAACTGTCGGAAGCATAATGTATGCTCAAATATGTACTCGCCCTGACTTAGCATTTACAACCGGATGCTTGGCGGATATCGATTAATCCAAGAGTTGATCATCGAAAGCAAGAAAGAAAGCCTTACGGTATTTGCGAGGGACAAAGAGCCTCATGCTAACATATAGAAAGTCAAGTGCCCTAGAGATTGTGGGCTATGCAGATGCAGATTGGGCAGGGTGTAAAGACACTGGAAAGTCCACATCAGGATATGTGTTCACCCTCGCCGGAGGAGCTATATCATGGAAAAGCTCAAAACAATCAGTCGTTGCAACGTCGACAATGCACGCTGAGTTTGTAGCATGTTATGAGGCAACCGGGCAGGCAATGTGGTTTAAAAAGTTTGTACCCGGGTTGAGAGTGGTAGACAGCATAGAAAGACCACTCAAATTATACTGCGACAATGAGCCAGCAGTATTTTACTCCCACAACAACAAATCAAGTGGTGCTGCCAAACACATTGAGATTAAGTTTTATGTTGTGAAGGAGAAAATCCAGGATTAAACAATTGAACTTGAGCATATAAGCACAAAAGACATGTTAGCGGATCCGCTCACCAAAGGTCTTTCTCCCAACGTGTTTGAAAAGCACGTAGCCGGCATGGGTTTAAAAGAAGGACTATGATTCTGGATAATAGGGGTCATTCAAAGCAACCATCTCCCACAAAGACAAAGGCATTCTGCTTTGAAGTAGAGAGGTGTGCTATAGTCATTGAGTTCAGCAGTACGTAACTGACTGTTGTGACGCCTTGGTCTTGGTGCACCAATCTATGGAGGAGTGGGACATTAAGTATGAGATATAAAAGTTAATAGATCAAGATATAAAGCTTCAAAGCTAAGTGATTAAGTTCGAGATCAAAGGGGAGAATGTTGGTTGATCTCGTGCGACTCGGTCAGAGACCGAGTCCGTACCACGTCCGCGCCCTGATCGGGGGCGCAACAACCTTATTGGTTGCAGCCCCCTGTCACGCCCGCACTATATAAGAAGGCACAAGGCCGGCACGTGAACCAACGTTCATCGTTTCTCCTTGGGCCACACATTCACACGAGATCCGATCTAACCCTAGCGCGGTGAAGTGACGGGAAGGCCGACGCCATCTTCATCCTCTTCTTCCTCTCCGTCCGAGCCAGAAGCAAGGAGGCACACGGGAGCAAGAAGGGAACGCCGCTGCATCCTCTACATCCACTCCGTGCGACGGCTATAGCTTCCTCGAACAACTCCAATCCCGAAGGTATTTAAACCCTAAGTTCCTCTTCTAAGTGTTGTTTCTAGGCGCTAAGATCCGTAAAGTCTATCATAAAGATCACATGATTACAGACAATCCAAAGGTTTCCTTTGCATTGTTTTTTTTTTAGGTGGTACTTTGGTAATAAATCTTTGGAATCACTAAGATCAAGGTACCAAACAATTAAAGCTTCAATGTACAGCCCGAAGTAGAGGATCAGTAGCGCCTTCACTCAACAAAACCAGTGACAAACACTCGAAGCTCAGAGGTACACCAAAACACTACAGTTCAAATGAAACAACCAGCAAAAGAACCCAATAGTGAAGAATGATATCATTAAATTCCACGATGGCATCAACAATCTGACGATAAATGGTGATCACTGTATCGTACAAATAAAACAAAAAACATCTCTCGATTCGATAAATCAGGCAGCAGAATGGCAAACTGCATGCTTCATTTGAGAATGTCTCAAAATTAATTTGCTGCAAGATATAGAAGCTGCAGGGTGAAGATTTACTACAGTGACACTATCCATTGTTTGTTCATGTATCGATTGTTTCAGCGGTCTTTCCTCAACGGGTACTCTGACCCTATTGTTAGCCGGAGTGTAGTATTGTACTATTAAACATCACCCACCGATCTGCAATAAGTGGTAACAGATTTGCCAATGGTGTAGCAGGTAATATTCAAGATTATAGCCTCTGAGCCCAGCTTGACCTATCTTATTTACTTTGAGAATCACAAAATTGCTCTCTTATTTACTTTGAGAATCACAAAATTGCTCATATTCACAGTCGCAAAGACCCATTCTCACCTGTAATTGCAACCCAAAAATAAAGGAGTGAGAAAAACAGGGATCTCAAAGCTAGGAGGATACTTGTAAACCCAAGAGCTAACAAAATGAATGTTAGTGTGACATACTATTGTGAACTGTTCAGTGAAAAGCGAAAACACTATTCAATTGAGAGCACTGTACAAATAAATAAAAATAGAACAAACCTTTCGAAAAGTTAAGGAAACCCGTCGGAAATTTCTTTTGATAACTTGACCACCCACGTCATCAATCTATGAGAAAAGGATCACATTGTAACTATTTTACTATGTTGCACTGTTTGGTATTAAATACAAGGAAAGAGCTCTAAAAATATATGGTTAAGAGTATTTGATATTTTATCCAACATTTACAGAATTCTGCTGAACAAAAATAAAACTACAAGTTAATGTATTAACAATTGCATTATTGTATGTGAAATGCTATGTTGACCAGAAGCAAAATATGTTTACTTAGACATCACATACTTTATGGTGAGGTATATAGTGATGCCAAGCATATCGGCCTTCTCCAGACATCAGTAACATCGACCGAGGAGGTAGGAATATGGCTTTCCTTATGCATTGTGGATCTTGGATGCTATCTTCACCAGTTCCATTGGCCATACTTGAAGCACTCCAACTGCCTTTAGGATATTTTCTGAACTCCATGATGCAAGGCCCAGCCAAAGAAAGGCTAAAAATCATTTCTTCGAATGCTGAGTGTGTGTCTATATGTGGAGACAACCCTACACCACAAGGATATTCGTTTACCTATAAACATAAGCAGGTTAATTCTACCATTGGATTTGAAAGAGTTAATGCTGTTATCAATAGACAGCTAAGAGCACAAGTCCATAATTCAAAATGGACCAAACTAAGAACTGGAAACTTAAGCTGTAGTTCTCACCTTCAATGGAAACCAAAACAGAAAATAGTAGGTGTGTAAAAACTTACTGTCAATTGATCGACCAGTTTGCTAGTACAATTCCTCACACCAGGGAATGCCACAATTTTATCGAGGATTTTTGAAACAAAAGATGGCAATTCACCCAAGAACTGCTTCGAATCAACATTTTTGGTCTGTGCAAGTCAACAAATCCTTGTTACGATGTAAAGCTGAGGCAGTCTTCAGATCAACATATGATGATTAAAGAAAAGGAGTGGAGAAAAAGTTATGATTTACGAACACCTTTTTTTTGGATGATGAACTAGCTACATAAACCATCCCTATCTACAGAAAAAGTTGACTGCATTTTATTTCACCGTGAAACTTCAGAAAGTAACCTTCTTTCATGCATTTTTAGTTCTGTACACTAGACTAAGTACAAGAGTTGCCAAAATGACACTGACAGTATGAAGGTCCGAAAGACCATGACAGGTAAACATTGATGCTACACAGCGTAACAAATGCTGGCAAAATGCATTTCACACTTTCGAGTAGACACCTTCTTTTTCCCTAATGAAGAGAGAATCATGTGCTCTGGCGCCCATTTATCAGTGTAAGACTGTGGGGTAACCAATCTGACTAACTAATTCCGAAATGAGGCTAACGAACAGAATAACAATCTGCATCCTCAGATGCTTACAAGATCAAACTTACTTCATACAGAAACTCGTAACCATAATGCTGAACTCGTCTTTTCGCCAAACTTTTCCACGGTCTACTATCCACAGCGGCAAGAAGTTCCTGAAGAAGAAGCGCAAATATTTGGTTTAAAAAAAAGAATAAGCACAGAGGTACTCAATACAGAGATACAGAGCCACCATCTAACTTAATCAAAGACAACCAACTGGGAGGACTGTCCAATCCAGCAACCTGTTCCTCAGCTGCAGTCACGAACTCCTCGACCATGTAAATCCCCGGGACACGGAGCTCCGAAGCCGAGAGGGCCACCGGAAGCGAGCCGCCAACCCGAGCCTTCGTTTTGACCGGCACAGAGTAGCGTATGTGCAGCACGCGCCCCGCGAGCCGACCGCAGGGGCGCCCGTGGAGCGCGGCCATCGCGGCTTCCGCGGCGGCGGGCTCGCGGAACCGGACGATGACGCGGGCGCCGCTATCGTCGGCGGCGTGGACCCCGCGACCTCCCCGAAGGCGCCGAAGGCCGCGCAGACGTCGTCGTGGGCCAGCCCCACCGCCGGCCCGCAGTTGGCCACGTACAGCACGGCGCTGGGAGCGGGGGCGACGTCCTCGGCGAGCGGCGGCGGGCGCGTGTACCCAGACTTGGCCATCTGTGGAGCTGCGGCTGCCAGAGATCGAAGTTAGAGAAGGCCGGGGAGTGGAGCGGAAGAGCGCGTCGGAATCATGGGAGGAACGAGCGTGCGTACCGTCAGATATGAGGAAATCTCGGTGCGTGCGGCGCGGCGGCCGCGAGGTCGAGGAGGCGGGCACTAGGCAGGCACGGCAGCTTTGCCGTGCAGAAACG